>JANSLO010000011.1:1206388-2412776 GCA_029298705.1 Ophiostoma triangulosporum | reverse complement strand
CGTCGAGAGAGTAGGGACGACAGTTGTCAGGCGCAGGGCGAGAGATAATAATCGAGCGGTGTCTCAGACGACAAGAGTGTCGAGAATAACAGAACGGTAAGAGATCCGACCAGAGCGAGAGACAGGAGTCGCTGCATGACAGAGGTGTCGGGGCAAGAGCTGTGTGTCGGGGCAAGAGCTGTGTCGGCGGTGAGAGCTGCGTGTCGGGGCAAGAGCTGTGTGTCGGGGCAAGAGCTGTGTCGGCGGTGAGAGTTGCGTGTCACGGTGGTGCCGACGACGGCAATGGTGTCGGTGGTGCGCAGTGGTGTCGACGACGGCAATGGTGTCGGTGGTGCGCAGTGGTGTCGACGACGGCAATGGTGTCGGTGGTGCGCAGTGGTATCGACGATGCACAATGGCGACGGTGATGTCGACGGTGGTGCGCGGTGATGTCGCTGCGCATGGTGTCGACGACGGCAATGGTGTCAGTGATGCGCAGTGGTGCGACGATGCAGTGGCGACGCTGGTGCAATCGAGGGCCGTGTGACAAGCGTCTTCATTCCAGTCACGGAGCACAGATGTGCCACGAGAGCTCAGGAGTCACCGCATGGCAGGTGTCGAGCGCGAGAGCTGCATGTCGCCGTGTATGCATGCGAGGCGAGCAACAGACAAGAGTGGCAAGATGAAAGGCACGAGTCGAGCATCGAGAGAAATGTGTCGTGGCGAGAGCGGCGTGTCGCAAGCGAGAGCTGTGTGTGTTGCTTAAAATCGAGTGTGGTTTGACTGGAACTTGATTGAATTGATTAGGAGAAGAGATACGGAAACTGCTCGCTGCACAGTGCACACTACACTGCTTGCTTACGGCAAAGGGCCCATCCATGTGCAGCTGCAGCAGCATAACGATCAGCAGGCATGGCTGCGACGCTGCCCGCCTAAAAGCATATGCCCTGTCAAGCATTCAATTACAGTGGCTGTGTGCTCTAATCCTACTAAATTCTACACTGAAAGACATGCGCACATTGCGATTCCTACTGCAGCGAAAATTCGGCGATGCAAAGACAAACAATTGTAGCGATGTAATTGCGATTTCAAAAAAAGCGATGATTGTACCGATGCAAATTCTTGCATTCATCATAGTCTACTATCGTACCAACATTGTCATGTCGTTGGTGTTTGGGCTATGGAGGCTCATTGTCATACTCGATACCTCACTTGTCTCGGCTGTTTTTGTGCTTCACGAGCTCGAGAGCGTCATATCAGTCTCGGCTGTGTCACTGCCATCTTAATGTCGCAAGACTCGAGACGCGATGTGAGTAAATGCTATATTTGATGTCAGCACTTAAAGACTCTAGACGTGGTGTGAGAGAATGGTTCTTTGTCTTTGACATGGCTCTGCAAAGGACGACAAACTGAAGTGTCTTTGTGGCAGTCTTCCTCTTATTTACAGTCTTCTTTACTGATCTCTCTTCCTATTACTTACAGTCTTCGTTTTTACTGCTCTATTCATATCCTTTACCCGTGCTGTCAATACTGTGTGCCTGTCTACACGCTGTTTACTCATCACTTACTTAGCCGTCACATCACCTGCTCTATGTTTATCCATCCCTGCTATCTTGTTCCAGCTGTTACTAGGCACATATGCACTGCGAGCCCTTCTGTTGCCGAGCAATGTGCTTTGGTGCCAGGAGTTGCAGAGATCACTGCAATTGCAAACATGCAAACACGAGTCCAATCCCAGAGATGCAGAGTCTGAGTCGATACAAAGACAAGTGCAGTTGTGTGACCTTGGGTACAACTCAGTATGCAAGCCAGCCAGAGATGTGTCGCTTTATATTGCATGTCGTTTTATGCTGGAAGAGGTAGGTAGGGCTGCGCAGGAAGTAAAGGAGGCAAGAGCCGAGACACGAGTGACAAGAGTCGGGTTCGTACGTGAGCGTCGGCACAACAAGCTGGTGTCCAAAGACGAGAAGCGGGCATCGAGGCAGTAGGGACGAGAGTTGACGGGCGAGAGATAATAGTCGAGCGTTGTGACAGGGTCGACGATGCGCGATGATGTCGACGACAAGCTTTGCCAACGCCGGTGTCGATGACGGCAATGACGTAATGGTGTAATGGCGACGGTGGTGTCGACGATGGTGTCGACGACGGCAATGGCGACGCTGGTGCAATCGGGGGCCGTGTGTCAAGCGTCTTCATTCCAGTCACGGAGTACAGAAGTGCCAGGAGATCTGAGTGCTTGGTGACGAGGGCGAGGAGAGAAGCATTGAAGTATCGACGGCGCCCCCGGTGTAAGAGCAACAGAAGAATCATGTCAGACTTGAAAACTGTAAGCAATACCCAAAAGACAAGAGTTGGGAGTAGAGAACACCACAGTGAAAACCCCGTGGACTGATACATACCATGTGCATCTAGAAACGTCTTTCCGCCGTCCGGAGCTGGGCTATATGGGGGCACACAAGCACATCGCTTTCTTGGGCCAGAGGCCACCAGCAAAGATATTCATGCTGCCATATTGTGTCCGAGAAGAGGTAGGGCTGGGCAGGAAGCACGGGAGGCAAGGGTCGAGACACGAGTGACGAGAGTCGGAGTCGTACGCGAGCGTCGGCACAAAAGGCTGGTGTCCAAAGAAAAGAGACGGGCGTCGAGAGAGTAGAGACGCGGAACAACAGTTGTCAGGCGGGTAGGAGATACTAGTCGAGCGTTGTGTCGGCCGACAAGACTGTCGAGGATAACAGGACCATATGAGATCCGGCCAGAGCGAGAGACAGGAGCCGCTGCATGACAGAGGTATCGGGGGGTGAGAGCTGCGTGTTGCGGTGTATGCATGCGAGGCGAGCAATAGGCAAAAGGCGCAATCGTGCAATGGTGTCGACGACGGCAATGGCAACGGTGGTGTCGACGATGAGCAGTGCCGACGCTGGTGCAACCGAGGGCCGTGTGACAAGCGTCTTCATTCCAGTCACGGAGCACAGAAGAGCCAGGAGACCCGAGTGCTTGGTGACGAGGGCGAGAGGATAAGAGAAGCATTGAAGTGTCGACAGCGCCCTCGGGGTAAGAGCGACAGAAGAATCATGTCAGACTTGAATTAGTTGGGAGTAGAGAACACCAATCTAAATAACGCCGTAGACTGATACATACCATGGAAGATCAAGAAACGATCTGCCGCCCTCCGGAGCTGCCCGGCGTGCCCGGTATGGGGGCACCCAAGCACATCACTTTCTTGGGCCAGAGGCCACCAGCAGAGAGATCCATGCTGCCAGATTGTGTCTGAAAAAAGGTAGGACCGGGCAGGAAGCACGGGAAGCAAGAGTCGGAGTCGTACGCGAGCGTCGCCACAACACGCTGGTGTCCAAAGACGAGAGACGGGCGTCGAGAGAGTAGGGTCGAGATTTGTCATAGTAGTCGAGCGTTGTGTCAGGCGACAAGACTGTCAAAAATAAAAGGACCATATTATGAGATCCGGCCAGAGCGAGAGACAGGAGTCGCTGTATGACAGATGTGTCGGGGGTGAGAGGTGCATTTCGTGGGCAAGAGCTGAGTGCTGTCGTGAGCGAGAGCTGTGTGCTATCGTGGGCGAGAGCTGTGTGCTATCGTGGGCGAGAGCTGTGTGCTATCGTGGGCGAGAGCTGTGTGCTATCGTGAGCGAGAGCTGTGTGCTATCGTGAGCGATAGCTGTGCGTGTCGCTGGGAATTGGCACGAGTCGAGAATCGAGAGAAAGGTGTCGTGGCAAGAGGTGTGTGTCGTGGCAAGAGGTGTGTGTCGTGGCAAGAGGTGCGTCGTGGCAAGAGCTGAGTGCTATCGTGAGCGAGAGCTGTGTGTCGCTGAGAATTGGCACGAGCCGAGCATCGAATGTGTCGTAGGCGAGAGCCGTCGGGCAAGGACTGTGTGTCGCCGACAGACGCTATGTGTCGCAGGTAGCGCTGCGTGTTGACGCGCGCGAGAGTTGTGTGTATTGCTTAGCATCGTGTGGTTTGACTGTCGAGGTTGGGAGATAACGATGATAAAAGGGAGCTTGATTGGATTGATGAACTCCCTAGGAAAATGGCACACTCTTTGCTTGCTGAGTAAGCAGCTACACCGCCTGGTGTCATCCATATTGCCGCTAGGTCGGGCTTCACATCAACGCCACCACTGCAAAGGCACCAACAGTACCAGCAAGAGGTGCACTGTTTTATGCTGTGTCTCCTGCTTCGATTTCATATCTTTATTAAAACTTCACCGCCGCCATTTTGGTCCAGGTGGCATAATTTCATGTCGGTAAAGAATGGAGCAAACGTGTTGACGACAATGTCTTTGATGACGACGAGTAAGACGACATTACAATGACAAAGACAGTGTCACTGCAAATACAAACATCCTATCGGAGAGCAGCGACCAGTGTATGTCTGACAGCACTACAGCATCGCGTGGTTCCTAACTTATGTGTCAAGTATGTCAGTGGCAACAAGTGGCAACGATAGTGCCGGTGGCAGTTCTTTTTAATGCCAACGATGACAACGATGTCAACAATTGGCAACCGTATTAACGATTGCAAATGTTCTTCTATCAATATGCCAATTATGTCAAACGATAGTGCCGGCGGCAGTTCTTTTCTATGTCAACAATGCCAACGATGTCAATTTGTAAGTGCGGTGACATGATTTTCTTCTCTTCAATGTCAATCATTTCAATCATGTCAACAGTGGCAATAATTCAATGGTCGTAACAATGTCAACGAGGCCAACCACAACAATGTCAACAGGTGGAAACGGTATGAATGGGAGCATGTCCGTACGAGAAGATGCACACATAAGTGTGTAGCAAACGATGTCTGAACAGCCTGAGCAGGGAATAGCTCATCCTCGTGGCCTACTACACAATCGTAATTAATATAGCCGCATCACATAGTGTGCAGTTGAGAAGACGAGCGCAGTTGCCATTTTCAATATTAACTTGCACGGCTTTTTTCTCCTTGAACAACTTGTGCCGCGACATGCACTGACCGCCCAAGTGGTCCCACGTCGACGACTTTGTAAGGCGGCAGCACAAGCAGCTGTTCGACATGTCCTGCATGACCTGCTCGTACGCCTGCAACGCGGTCTGGCTCTTTTTCTTTTGCCGGCACACCTCGTCGGGCCCCGTAAACACCATCGTTTCGGCATCGTCTGCGGCCTCGTCGTCTTCGAGCTGGGCTGGCTTGAGCCACTCTGTCGCGCTCGGG
Organism: Ophiostoma triangulosporum; assembly: GCA_029298705.1. NCBI lineage: Eukaryota > Fungi > Ascomycota > Sordariomycetes > Ophiostomatales > Ophiostomataceae > Ophiostoma > Ophiostoma triangulosporum. Next base: position 2,407,596 of record JANSLO010000011.1, on the reverse strand, counting down.
CGCGGCGTGAGATTCACCGTCTTGCAGACATGACACGGGTAGTCGTCTTCCATACACCAGCGCCAGTCGGCGGGTGCGTCCAGATACTCACTCAGCACCCCGCTGTAACAGTGCTTGCGAGACAGATACACGTCCATGGCGTGCCGGTCCAACGTCTCGTCTGTGCGCCACTTGCTCTCGACACACTGGCCGCCCAGACCTGCCTCGGCCCTGCCCTCGTCATCCTTGACATTCTTGTCGCTGCTCATCACAACATAGGAGTAGGCAGCCCGCCCGTCGCGCCCAGCTCGCCCCGGCTCTTGCGCAAAGTCGGTCATCCGCCATGGCCGCCCAGCATGAATAATGAGACGTATAAAAGGATAGTCGAAGCCGACACCCAGCGCCGATGTGGCTACGAGCGTGCGCGACTCAAGGCTGCGCGACCCAAGGCTGCAGTCGTCTGTCGCTAGCCACCGCTGCAGAATGCCCTCCTTTGATCTTTGAGGTCGGTTGTGTACGCCTCGCAGCCAATCTTCTCGGCAGCGTCACGGGCCATCGCCCGCGTGGCGCAGTAGACGAGGATGCGGCTGCGGTGTGCGTCTGGGTTCATATCGAGCCGAGAGTTCTTGACCAATTTAGCAACTGAGTCGAGGACCGACGGGACGTGGCGAACTCTGTAGTCGATGTTGCCGCGGCTCGTTGACTGCCGCACGATGGTCGGCCGCACCAGCTGGTTCCTTTCCACAAACAGGGGCTCCATCGACGGCGGCAGCGTCGCCGTCAGCCACACAGTCTGCGTCTGTACCTGCCGCACAGCACCGCCGAGTTGGGCCAGACGCCAGGTTGGTGTCGAAAGATGAGAGACCGGCGTTGAGAAAGTAGGGACGACAGTTGTCAGGCGCGTGAGAGACAATAGTCGAGCGTTGTGTCAGGCGACAAGACTGTCGAGAATAACAGGACCAGATGAGATCCGGACAGAGCGAGAGACAGGAGTCGCAGCATGGCAGAGGTGTCGAATGTGAGAGCTGCGTGTCACGGTGTATGCATGCGAGGAGGGCTATAGGAAAAAGGCGCGATCGTGCAATCATGTCGACGACGGCAATGGCGACGGTGGTGCGCGGTGGTATCGACGATGCACAATGGCGACGGTGGTGTCGACGACGGCAATGACGATGGTGGTGCGCAGTGGTGTCAGTGATGCACAGTGGTGCGACGATGCGCAGTGTCGACGCTGGTGCAATCGAGGGCCGTGTGACAAGCGTCTTCATTCCAGTCACGGAGCACAGAAGTGCCACGAGAGCTCAGGAGTCACCGCATGGCAGGTGTCGAGGGCGAGAGCTGCATGTCGCCGTGTATGCATGCGAGGCGAGTAACAGACAAGAGTGGCAAGATGAAAGGCACGAGTCGAGCATCGAGAGAAATGTGTCGTGGCGAGAGCTGCGGTTTGTTGACTGGAACGCGGTTTGTTGACTGGAACTTGATTGAATTGATTAGGAGAAGAGATAGGAAAACAACGCCAACTGCTGCTGCACAGTGCACACTGCTTGCCCCACTCTGCGGCCACACACCGCCTGCTGGCAGCTGAGTGTTGTCGCGGACAAGAGTCGTCGCGTTGTTTGTTGACGCCCCTGAGTCTCTGCACTGCCGTGATGGTACTTTACACGCAAGACAGTGACGACAAGAAGCTTCGCTTGAATCATCTAGATATATGCCTTGCGGTACCACCCGCAGCTACAGTATCACGCATGACTTTATTTATTTATTTCGTTTACGTTAGATCGGGCAATTGATCCGACAAAATCAAATAAATGAGAAGAATGGAAAGTTCTATTAACTGAGACCCAAGTTGAGATCCAAATTGATTGTGATTGAGTGACATACTCACAGCAAGAGTGCAGATTTTGATGAGCTGCTCCAGAAGCTTTCAAGAAAAATGTGCGATTCAACTTAATTGTGCAATTGAAGAGACGAGTACAATTGTAGCGATACAAAGACATGCGCAATTGCAACGACAAGTACTACTAATAATACATCACACAGAGTGCAATTGAAGACATGCGCAAGTGCAAAAGACAAGCGTATTCTATCTAGATCTCAGTGATGCAAAGACCAGCGCAAAGATGATTACTTGCAACGACGGGAGCAAACTTTGTTACATTGCCCTGCCTTCTCCATGGCGGCTGCTGCTGCATTGCCGTACAGTAGAGAGCTGTCGATTCTGTGCCGTCAGGGACAACAGGTCTCCTGCTTCGACATTATCATTATAAATCTTCACCGCCGCCTTCTTGGTCCAGCTGACATATTGCATCAGATGTACTGCAATGTCGTTCTGCGCTTGGCCCACGAAGTGCTTTTTGACAAGAATTGTAAAGACGACTACGTTTGTAGCAATGCAAAGTCCATTACAATTGCAAAGACAATACAGTTGTGTGTTTGGGTACAACTCTGTATGTAAGGCAGGCAGAGACGTGTCACTTCATGCTGGTGATGGTTCTGTTGGTGTCGCTTTATGCTTACGCTGGCTGTCGGTTTATGTTGGCGACATCGTTGGGGTGGTGGAAGAGCGCACGGGCGAGATTGAGTTCCGGATTGTGAACAATGACGGCGAAAGGGACAGTTTCATCATCATGACGGGCCTGAAAATTTGTCGAGCACGCTGTCAATCACCGACAGCGGCGCGCTCATGTCGTTGTGCATGTCTCGTTGAGTCGTACGAGGCCGGCCATGGTGCGGTAGTCGAAGCTGCTGTCGGTTGTCGCGTCGTGGCAGTGGCTGCGACACATCAAAAGATGGATGTCTGCATCAGCGTGCTGTGGCACTCCTTATACAGAAAGTTGGCATCCGCGGCGACGTCGGTGTATATTGGGCTGCGTAGTGCTGTCTGGCAGGTACTGAAGCAGAGTGCCGGGTCGTCGCGCTGAATGGCGGGCGTGTGGTCAAACGGCATGTCATTTTATGTTGGCGACATCGTCGGGGCGCCATTGGTCAATCCGTCACTAGTCGTGGTGCAGTACATATGGGAATGAAGCTAGTAGGAGTGCCGTCACTGTATGTTATTGACAGTTATGGTGTGGAAGCTACAGCGTATCTGGCTATGGGAGGTTGGCTAGCTACATGCTTGATGATGGTCATCATGTGTCCTGGTGTGCATCCATGTGAGGTTTTGACAATGTTCGTCCGTGGTCGCAGAGACAAGACATTAAAACCAGATTTAAATAAGCTTCTTGCGTCTTGATCTTGTCTCTAAATTCTTGCCGCTGCTCGTCAAGCGAACACATCAGTTGAAGATGTGTCAAATAAGAGTTGAATCCATCGCAGGGGCGAGTAAGAAGTGAATTGTCGAGCTGAATTAAAGCAAGAACTACTCACAGATGGGAGAATCTGATGCCTGATTTGCTTTACTCCAACAGCGCTTCATTCAGCGCAAGCAAGCAAGCAAGCAAGCAAGCAAGCAAGCAAGATATAAACTGTCTATTGGACTCGTACAACTTCGACCGCGAGTCGTCTGTTGGTCGATGGCGCAATGCAATCGGGCAGTCGTGTCGACGATGGGCAATGACGTAATGGTGCAATGGCGACGGTGGTGCAGTAGAGGGCCGGGACAAACGTGTTCATGGCAGTGACGGAGCACAGATGTGCCGAGAGAGCAGAGTGCTTGGTCGCGAGGGCGTGAAGAAAAGAGAAGCACTGGAGTGCCGACAGTCTCTCGGGACAGTGGCCGTGGCGGCGGTGGCATCCACGTCCATGCTCGACATGTTGCAGTGCGTGTGGTGGGGGTGGTGGAGGGGGTTTGGTCGTGGCAAGGTCGGTAGCAAAAAGAAGCGGCAGCAGGAGAGGCGATTGAGAAGATATGTGTCAAGGAAGAGCGTTGCTGCGGTGTACTAACCGGATTGCCGCTGAAAGATTCTGGGCAAATGAAGCTAAATTGTGATTATGCGGGAGAACGACGTTGTAAACAGAGGCAGCAGGCGCCAGCTATGAGGGACAGGACTTACTCGATGTCCATACGGGGAGCAGAGCGTGTCCTTATGGCGGCATGGGAATAGGGAAATTCCGGGGCCTGTAAGTAACGACTACTTTTTGGGCTTCTTTTGTGAGTATATCGAGCTATCGCCAGTTCATTGCAGCCATAAGGCAAGCGTAAATAAATAAAGACTGATAAAGTTGTGATCTTTACATGTAGTTGTACGTTAAAAGTTATCTTCATCTACAATAACACGAAATTCAAGTTCCCCATGAAAGAACAAAGCCCATGTCACTTTCTCGAAACCCACCGCAAAACAACGCAAATCCAGCCACCACTACGGGGATTTCCTGCACGATTAAGGCTAGTCCAAAAAGTATGCTTATGTGTATGTAATCCCCACTACGGGTTTTTCCCGTACGGTTCTGTGACGATCCTGTAGTCGGCTGCTGCTTACATGCAACGGAGAGAGCCATGACATTGCTGCATATCAGTATGCTAAACAGCTCTCCTCTAGTGTGCAGGGATACAACGTCAATGTTTTTTCTTCGCCTGCAAGCGCGTACGAGAAGATGCACACATCAGGCGTGTAGCAAACGATGTCTGAACAGTCTGAGTAGGTATTATGTTATTCTCGGGGCCTACTACACAACTGTAACTAATATCACCGCATCACACAGTGTGCAGTCGAGAAGATCAGTGCAGTTGCAGTGATGCAAAGTCGAGTACAGTTGCAACGCCAAACCCAACTGCAAGGACAGTCTCAACGGAAAACACATGCGCACTTGCAGCGATACGCCCATCACAGTAGATCCAACCGCTCTTTATTACTGCCATGTTATTAATGCTCACTGCCCAATTCCAGCAGCGCCTTGCTCAAGACGAGCCTCGCTTCGATACAACTCACGCCGTCGATATCCGTGTCCATCCCGAGCCAGATCATGTAATCAAAGGGGTTTATGACCCGCTTCTGGAAGTGCTTGGCCAGCCAGTCCTTCCCACCGTCCCGCATATAGGCGCTCCAGCAGCCCGGTAGCGCCATGCCCTTGTGCGGACACTCAGTCATGCCACTTTCCGGGTCCGCCATGCGACAAATGGTCTGCAAATCGAAGAACTTATAACAAACCGAAAGTAAGGTGCAATCCAATCTTTCCGGCCGTTTTTTCCCTCGCTTGTTTTGAAAAGAGATAGCACGTCTCTTTTTTCTCGTTGAACCAGTCGTGCCGCCGCGGACACTCACCGCCCAAGTGGTTCCACGACGACGACTTCGTAAGACGGCAGTACAAGCAGCTCTTCACCATATCCTGCATGACCTGCTCGTACGCCTGCAACGCGGTCTGGCTCTTTTTTTTTTGCCGGCACACCTCGTCTGCGGCCTCGTCGTCCTCGAGCTGGGCTGGCTTGAGCCACTCTGTCCCGCTCGGGCGCGGCGTCAGGTTCACCGTCTGGCAGACACCACACGGGCGGTCGTCTTCCATACACTAGCGCCAGTCCGTGGGTGCGTCCAGATACTCACTCGGCACCCCGCGAAAACAGTGCTTGCCAGACAGATACGCGTGCCGGTCCAACGTCTCGTCTGTGCGCCACTTGCTGTCGACACACTCGCCGCCCAGACTTGCCTCGGCCCTGCCCTCGTCATCCTTGACATTCTTGTCACTGCCCACCACAACAAAGAGTACGCAGTCCGCCCCGTCGCGCCCAGCCCGCCGACTCTTGCGCAAAGTTGGTAATCCGCCATGGCCGCCCAGCATTAACAACGATACGTATGAATGGATAGTCGAAGCCGAAATTCAGAGCCGATGTGGCTACGAGCCTGCGCGACGCAGGGCTGCAGTTGTCTGTCGCCAACCACTGCTGCAGAGTGGCCGCCTTTGATTCTTCATCACCGTCGGCCGTGTATGCCTCGCAGCCAATCAGCTCGGCGGCGTCACGGGCCATCGCCCGCGTGTCGCAGTAGACGAGGATGCGGTCGCGGTCTGTGTCTGGGCATGGGCGCATCTCGAGCCGATATTTTTTCACCAAACCGGCAACTGCGTCGAGGACTGACGGGACGTGGCCGATATTGTAGCGGATGTTGCCGCGGCTCGACGACTGCCGCACGATGGTCGGCCGCACCACCTAGTTCCTGTCCACAAACAGGGGCTCCATCGATGGCGGCAGCGTCGCCGTCAGCCACACGATCTGCGTCTGTACCTGCCGCACAACACGACCAAGTTGGCCCAGACACGGCCGGTAGACGGCCGCCGTGACAGTCAGGTGGCACTCGTCCACCACAATACGGTCCAGCAGCTCATTCAGAAAGCTCCTGCGCATATTGTAATGAGTCCTTGGTGCAGGCCGCCTCGGCTGTGACCAGCGCGATCTTTGCGGTACGTCTCCACCTCGGCTTTTACACGTGGTACTGGACGTCGTGCCGGTCCAAGCGGTCTTGCATATCACCGCGCAGCGCCACATTCGGCAGCACTAGGATCGTCGTCAGCGACCTTGCACAGCGGCGCCGACGAGGACGACGAGCGTCTTGCCTGAACCCGGACCCAGCACTAGCACAACGGTCAACTTGCTCAGCCGGTCTGGGTCCGAGTACCGCAAGCACCCCGTCGCGCTGGCCGTCGAGGAATTGCAGCTCTTGGTTCTTGTGCACCGCGCGTGCTGCAGCGAGCAGCGTCGCCTCATCGTAAGAGAGAGCCGGTCGTGCGCACACCCGCTTGATACGGCGGCCGAGTTCATCATCCCCAGCATCTGCGGAGGGCCACTTCGCTCCGGGCATTTTGGTACAATAGGGACCATTTCCTAATACTATCACTACTCTGATTGGCTGGAGCATTCGATGGATCGGGCTAGTCCTGATTGGTGTATTAATAAGCATAACAAAATTTAAAACCCATGGCACCGTTCTAGGCGGCTGGGGCACATATTTTTCCTTTTATTTTTCCTTTGGCCATATATTTCTCCGGTTCAGCGCTATGTGGCACCCTCGAGTGAAGCTATGTGGCATATGTGGCAGCGAAGAGACACTGTATTCCTCTTTTAATTGCTGTGTCTGCTACAATTGCTGTTCAGATCGTTGAAGCGATGATGTTTGACGATCAATTTGATGCTGTTGAGATCATTGTGGTTGAGTCAGTAGAGGCTGCTACGTGGTGTATCGTGGTGTATTATCATAGCGCTGTAGACAGATGCTGCTTAGTCATTCTACCAGGCCTATGGCGGGCCAAAAAGTTGAAATCTGAGGACGATAGAGCCTATTTGATAATGAACAGACAGCGGCGTGCTGTCAGCGTACGCCATGTTCATGGTGCGGAAGCTGTGGTTGCTCATCTCCGCCATCTCCACCAGCTCCTCTTCATCATACACCTGGTCAAGCCCACTGGCTCTGAGGCCTATGCCGTCAAAGTACTGCTGCTCCTGTGGCGAGAACTTCTGCTTGGTAATTGACGCCGCCACCTGCCGCCACCACGCCATCTTGAACTCGGGCACCTCAGCTGACACACACGCATCGGCAAGGCATGATGAGAGATGACTGTCCTTCCACTTGGCACCGTCCGGGCGGGACCAGAGGTACGGCGACAGCTGCGCGCCTGGCCGGCTCTCCCGCAGGAGCCAGCTCCGCAGCGGCTGTACATAGGCCATGTACAAGAGCAGAAGGTCGCCAACTGCCGGCGGAATTAACCTTAGATTGTCCCGGTACGCAGCCGTGTGTGCCTGGCCCTTGTGGTACTGCACATGGAGCAATACCTGGTCCTGCATCACGTAGATGTTGCGCGCCTGGTCGGTGTTCATCCACTTTGCCGACAAGAGCTCTGGCGAGCGCAATGGCGGCGCGGGCGTGATGTGGACGAGGACTGCAAGCAGCCTGAGAAATTTCTGCACGGTAGTCTCGTACACATCAAAGGCCGACATGTTTGGCACGCCGTCGGGCATGTACGTCGACCTGAGCTTCTCATTGGAAAGGATGGTGCTTAATACCGCGTCCTCCGCGTCGCTGCGAAGCTTCTCGTTGGGCCCGTACGTCAGCCAGGATTCACCAAAGCCCGTCGCATCGAGGCCGTCGCCAACCACCTGCGCCGTGAGGGGCTGCACGAGGGGCGCGCCGAAAAGAAGTATGCCGTGTAGCAGTCGGTGGGCTTCATGAAACGCCCACGACGCCAGCTGCTTGACGTGTGCCATGGACAGCACCTTACCATCGTACGTCACCCGCTGGCCATCCAGTGACCACATCGCTTGCCTCGCGAGACAGAGAACCCTGCTGGTGCCAAACAGGTAGAGTCGCCAATGCAAGATATGTGCAAAGGCTGTCTCCTTGCCGTTGCTCAGGTACTCGCCGCATACGTCGGTCAGAGCGGCAAGCACGTCCTTGTCGCGGCAGGCGGGTTCACGGCACACGTGGTCGTAGAGCACGAGCTGGGCCGTCCAAATAAGCGCTGACAGCCGGCTGTTGAGGCTGTGCGGGTCATTCCATGAACCGCGGACGGTGCCGACGTCGTCATAGCCCGTCTTTGGATCGATGTTGCGGGCAAGCATAGCTATAAAGCTTATGACTGGAGAGCCAAACTTCTGGCTGCCGACATGGTGGGCGATGAGCGCATAGAACATCTCGAGCGCCTTGTCCTGCACGGTCCCGTCCTTCACGATCTGCTCCGGCTTGGCGCCGCCGTCGGTCATCTTCTGTAGGGTGGCGAGTAGCTCGGCCATGAGATCCTTCTGCTGCTTCGTCGCCTTGATCGTAGCCTCTGGTCTTTGTGGTGCGTCCGTCGGGGCGTCGCTGGGGTCCGTCGGGGTGTCGCTGGGGTCCGTCGGGGTGTCGCTGGGGTCCGTCGGGGTGTCGCTGGGCGGAAAGTCTGTGGCGGCGCTGCTGGTGCTCTTGTCCGGCAGACAGTACGACGCGTGGATGACGGCGTCCTCGAGGCTCTGCAGGTGGTGTCGGATATCCATCTGCGTAAGCTGATCATCTGTTCCAGGAGCCTTCGCCAATGTTGACCGACTGAATTTAATTCATCTCCAACCACACCTCTCCTCAGTGTTCTTATCCCTTTTCTCGAGTTTCTCATTTTTATTGTATTTTTCTTTACTTAACTCTCTTCCGCTGGGCCTGTACCTGGCATACCGACGAGCCGTCTTCCTAGCCCAACTAGATTATCAACGTAAAGCTAGGAAAATCCGGTACGCGGTAGTGGTACACCACGACTTTGACAGGCTATTTGCCAGGCGTTACCCGCGCACCCCCGCTTCACCCACACCACCGGACCTTGGAAGAGGCAGACTGGACCAATGTCACCGACTGTTGGAAGACCTGGTGGTAACACGCCATTGACTCCAGCAACTTCGCAAGCTCCTTTGCAGAACGGACGCCGTGCTGGTCAACTCGGGATGTACGGCATCGCCACCTCCACTTCACGAAGGCCGAAAACAGCCTACTGACGCAAATCCGGACAGGCCATATCGGCCTCCGCGCGTACCTCCATAAGCGGGGAGTCGTGGACACGATGACATGCACATGCGACGCCGAGTAGGAAGCCCCCACCCACGTCCTGTTGCCATGCCCAGAGACACCACCGAAACCACCAGACTGGCCACAGTCACCCACAGACCTGATCCGCCGCCTGAAGACAGGCCTCACAGCCCGACCGCTCATCCGATGGCTCATCCGTAGCGATAGACTCCCGGAGTTCCGCCTCGCCAGGGACTGGAAAGGTCACCGATGCCGGAGTGAGACCACACTTGCACAACAGTGTTTATTTCCTTTGTTTAGTTTGGTTTATTATTTCTTCTGCGTCCATTTGCCTTTGCTGTTTACGTTGGTTTGCTTTCCGTTTGCGTTGTGTCTAATTCATTTTATTTCTATGTAGGCAACCACGGCCTACTACACAGCTACATGTGCACATTGCGCCCGCGGGCGCGCCTCAGACACCTCGCGATGGCGTTCAACCAGATACACAGCTTACTGGAGACCGGCCTTTTCTCATTTACGTGGTGCCCGTCTCAGCAAGGCATCTCACTTTGTCCTAACTTCTACAGAGGGGGTTGAGGTTCATAACATACGGTTCCCTACTGATAGTCACAGACTCACAGTCCACTGTGTGTCGTCCCATCTGATGAGTAGCCTACATAGTCGAATTTACTATGGCCAACAATATCACGTCACATGATCCTGGTTCCCGGGAGAACACTCTGCAGAACCGCTCGTCTGATGATAGCCTGTCATACCCACGCTACCCTGTCGGTGCTCTCCGTTTTGAGAACACCCCGCATTAATAATAAGGCATTTCCCTTGCCCATCTGGACCTTAGCGCTCGTAGGATCTTGCCCCCACCTGGAGCCTCAGGGCTCCCAGGACCTTATCATACATTTATTGCCCTTAAGCTCAATAGTATATCTTTATTACTTCGGTGTGAGATTTGGGTTATTACTGAAGATCCTTGCTCTCTCGTCCTCGCCCCAAGAGCTAGCTTGCTTGCCCTAGGTCACATGAACAGCCTCAGGTCATTGACAATTAAACGATACGGTTAGATGCAGACCCACTGTAGTTCCCTAAGCATACATAACACCTCAAGTCCTGCACTCCGGTGGAACATGATACGACACCTTGACATTAGTTGTCCTGAAACTATTAAGACAAGACGAACGTGTGGGGTCATCACCTCGGTTGTCCGACTGTGAGAATAGATCCAAAAATAAAGGTAGCACCTGACATTGGGTCGGTATGCCTGACGAAGGGGGGTAGTGTGCATGACGTAGGATCATGGTGCGTGACGAAAGGTCAGTGTGTGTGACGTCGGGACATCATGCATTGACGGTGTGTCAGTGCGCATTGACAGAGGGGCAGTGTGTGTGGCAACAGGCCGTTGTTCACTGACAGTGGGATTAGCATAAAACAGGGACAGGACTGTGAGCTACATAGTGTCTCGACTCCAGATGGGAATGACATCAGCAGAAAGGGTGTTCTCGCAGAGAACATCGACAGGGCAATGTGCTAGGCAGGGCATAAGACGAGCGACGGTGCAATCTTCTCACAGAGAACAAGGACCAGCATCTGGTTCTCCTTCTAATCTTGAGATGCAGGGCGCCTGCGCCCTGCCTACTTATTGTACCCCATGATGAGCGGCCATGCTCGAATTCTCCATACTGAAACCAACCCTTCCCTCATTTCGTTAATTCCTCCTCCCGTCGTTTGTTCTTGAGGCCAACCCTTATTTTATCTGTCCGTAGGACTCCTTATGCTAATACCCCTGTCAAAGTTGGTTTGATTTTTTTGTGGGACCCCATTCTGGGTTTTCATTGGTCGAGAAGGTTGCTCGGATTTCGGACTTCCGCACTTCCGCTCTGCACACTCAGACCTGCACGCTCTGCAATACTACAGACCTGCACGCTCTGAAATACTACATATATTGCATATGACATAGCACGTGACTATTGCTCTCACTACTACTACCCCTGTCATTGTATGTTATGTTTTTAAGCTTCTCTTCGACCTCAATTGTTCCCTAATGGAGACTCACCGGACCGAGATTGTATGTGGGAAGTGTGGTGTATCGAAGTCCGTCGTGGAATTCGCCGACCGACGCAAGGCCGGGAAGCTTTCGCTGGCTTTTCATTGATCGAGCTGCTCTCGTCAGTCACGATCCTACACACTCAAGCCTGCACGCTGAGGCTCGAACCAGCACGCTCAGGAATACTGGCCCTTGAATTCGTTTGTGTTATTGGTCAACATGCTAAGTAAAAGTGGACTACACTCCGTTGTGTTAATGTTCAATAATTTTCAGTGTTCAGGCCGGTAGTTTCAAGGTAATAAGGGTAGCCCGAGCATTTTGCCAAATCTCCCCAAGTCTCATGTTCAATAATTTTCAGTGTTCAGGCCGGTAGTTTCAAGGTAATAAGGGTAGCCCAAGCACTACTGCATTGTTTGCTTGCTTGAGCATTTTGCCAAATCTCCCCCAAGTCTCATCGCTCAACCACACTCGATCACGCCAATAAAACATCTTTTCGACCTCAATTGATCGCAGTATGGTGCCTGGTGATGCTCCACGTCCAGAGAGGGTATTGTTAGTCAGCATTGAATCGGGCACGATGCCCGAAGGGATCAAACATTCAAGTAGCTATTGTTTTCTAGCTCCCTATTGGCTGAGTTTTCTTAGATGCGGGTTTTAGCGGGGTAGAGTCACGTCTGTAGTCACGTGAAATACAGGGTGAACGGTTGGGATCTTGGTCAATGGTCATGATCCTGGTTAACGGTTAGTTTTAGGATCAGGAGACGTTAGGTTAGTGGTTAGGATTAGTGGTTAGGATTAGCTGGTTAGGATTAGGGTTTTTTTTTTTTTTTTTTTTTGGTACATAGCAGTTGAAGTCTCCAGGGTTATCGCTACAGATGAAGCTTCACGATCGTCAGGTTCTGGAAGCTTAACAGTCGTCATAGCCAGTCTATCTAAGCATACCTGTAAGCTAGACCAACGCTTCTATAGATGTAAGAATAACAAAAAAAAAATCATAACCTCGTTTGTCTTTTTAGCCTATGCTTACGTGATGATCTAGATAACAACGGTAAACATATAATCAACCTAGTCTTGATTCGATTTGATTCGATTTGATTTGAATTGATTTGAATTGACCCCAGGGAATTGTTATCACAAGAGTATCGCGGTGAGGCTTCAATACTATATGTAGTTTATCCCGCCACAGGGTTGCCACCAACTGCAGCCGAAAGCGACCACGAGGGTTCAAATCCCCAGCGAAGCGTTCTTTTTCTCAGGCCTACTCCGTACGGACAGCCCCAGGATCACGCTTGCATGGTCCCCTGGTGCCCGTCCGTATACGGACCGCTCCAGGCTTCTTGTACCGTTTGTTAGGACTCCAAACCACGTCGTGGTTTTCCGTCCATCACAGTCATATGAATGGACAGGTACCAAAAGACATAAATCACATTTCTTTCGAACAGGTACTGGTGCATTTATTGCCAGTTCAGTTCAACATCTAGAGCACCCCACGCCGTATATACAGTGGGTAGGAGAAATAATAGTGGTGATTTCTGAAAAGCGCGTCGCGCGCGCGCGACATCGACATCCAGATTCTAACTCTCTCTTTACAAAGATCTTTCTTAGTTACTAATTTATACCGTTTTATAACCCTGCTTCTGGGCTACAAGATTATACTAGATTTTATTTTTTAACGACTGAAATACGCTGGCAATTGGAGTTCTTATCTAGGGTGTCATGGGTGAAGTGGGACAAAAATGGATTACTACTTTTATTCCTTCCACTGACTGTATATGCGACCGATTATTCTCACCCAAGCCCAGCCTCGTAGCAGAAGCTACCACACCTGCATTGAAATATATCCGACCACAATCGCCAATGTGATAGTAAATCGATCTGATATGCCACGTCGTGCGGTCTATTTCTTCTTAACACGAACCACGAATCTGATCAGGATTGGCGTAGCACACCTTACGGGAACTTAATGTTGCCGAGAATCCATGGTCGTCTTCGGGACACGTGAAGCCAACCTGCTTGGCAATGCCCTGGCATGCCTCCTCCCACTGGTCTCCGGCAAGCTTGCCGCCGGGCGTTGCTGTGCACTGTCCAATTTGTTAGAAGCCGTCTTGAAACAAAAAAAAGTTTAAGTTTGCAACTTACCCGACCCGAGTATATGTCTAAGGCGCTGGAGCCCCACTTGTAGCCGGCAGCGTTGTAAGAAGTGCAAGCGGCCTTAGTCAAGGCCGGGCTGTATTTGCCATTGTAGATGCAGGTACAACTGTCGTGAAGATCAGCAGCGCTGAAGGAGAAGGTTAGCACATAGTCATTAGCCTTAGAAGAGAGCGGGGAGGTTCATACGCCGTAGCCACGAGAATGGCGAGAGGAAAGATTGCAGAGAAAAACATTTCGATTGCCGAGATAATATGCAGTTGAAACCCGATATTCGGTAATGTAAAGGCTCTTTGTCTGTAGATGAAGGCAGTTTGAGAATTGAAAACGAGTACGTCTGTTGGCAAGTTATATACTTAAAACTGAAAGCAGGCTGCACCTTGATGGGTTCTTCAGTTTCACCAAGCAAAACAAAGAGAGGCGCAGCTGTAATGTCTCGTATTCCTTCTTCGGCAAGGTCGGTATCTGACATTTGGGTACGACTCTGTCAAAGTAAATCTATCAAGGGTAAGCCATCCTCGGGCAGGTATCAAATAAAGCGAAGGGCTTGTTCCCCAGGGGCTGGCAGGGATTTTAGGGATTATCAGGACATATTCCACCGCCCCCACCCCCTTCCCCCCAAACCATGAAAAGAATCGCGGTATAAGTCCTGCAGAATAGCCTCCCAGGCCTCCTACACCGGACACTTTGGTCCTTGATAATCTCAGATTTGATCGCGGTGCGAATCTGTTGTCTGGCGCGTTGTGACAGTCCGTTACACGCGTATGGCGGTTGGCGGTGATAGGAAAAAACAACATTTGAAAAGCCGCGCCAAAGTCAGATAGAAGACCACAGAGTACCTTGTGAGAGAGTGCATCCTTAGGCATCCAATTACGTATACGTGCGTAAGCATAAATGCAGGTCAGGTCGAGAAGTGTCGGCAACACGTTGGCAAGATCGTCAAGGTGCAGATGATCAGTCGGTCTTTATTAGTCGTGGTGCAGCAGGGTTGGGAACTAAGCTAGTAATTACATACGGAGTAACATGATTGGGTGAGGGATTGACAAACATGTCACTCGGTTCTGTGACGATCACTCGAGGTGGCAGATGGCTCGTGCCCGATGGCTTACGACACACCGATATGCTTATGCTTATGCTTACCGGGAGGTGGACCAGCTTGCGAAATCGTATGCTTACATATATGTTACGGAGTATGCTTACACAAACTCCGTAGGTATATGCATACATTATTACTTCCTGATCGCTGTTTGGCCACTCTTGTAAGCATACTCCGTAAGCATAAGCATACAGCATGCTGATTGTGCCACTTGTCAGGATACTCCCATTTCCACATGTACATTAATTACTATGCATATGTATGTATTTTATGTAAATTTACATAAGCTTATACATAAATTACAGAACATGGAGACGCTAACTCTAGATGGAAGAGAGATCTGCCCGGTCGAAGAGGCGAAGCTCCTGGGAGTGCACCTGGGCAGAAAGCTCTTCTTCTTGGCGCATTAAAAGCACCTGGTCGCAAAGCCGAAAATGCAGAGATATATACACAGTATATGTACTCCGTAGAATCGCGGCCCACTTTTGGGGCTCTATCTGTACAAACTCCAGACAAGTGTAATTGTAGATATATATGTAGCACCTCTGTTATCCGGAGAGTGTTTACCTGCGTGGCTTTTACCTTCACATCAAGGGAGAACTCCCTGGGGGGCCGACAAGGAAGGGCCACAGGCATCATAGCCGGCTGAACGCTGAGCAGAACAAATATCTACATACGGAGTATACGGGTGGTGACGGGAGCCTATGCTTACAAATCCACACCCATGCAAATTGTATGCCCCTCAATCTGGTTTTGGCCAAGCAGGCGGCAAGGTTTGAGGAGAGAGCAGCGGGAGATGGGACAAACCACAAAGCTTCAAGTCTAATATTAGTGCAATTTATTAGATCAGGACACATTGAGCTGCGACAATATTTTTCATAGAGGAACACACTGGACAGGTGGTTGTTAGCAACGAGGAGGCTATGCAAATAGCGCCTGGCACTGAATCTCCAGGAGGGAGCAAAATCAACTACATATATTTTGGGTCTGGCATCACAGCATAAAAGTGAAAGTGTGTTTGACCATACCCAAAATCAAATGATCCACAATGCTACAAAGAGATTGACAAGCGCTGTACCTACTAAGCATACTCATGTCACACCGCAAACCTGCATCCAGTGCGGTGTAGACGGTTTAGCAGCATCCTAGATCCGTGCCGACGATTTATCGCACTGTCGACCCTTTCTGATCAGCATTGAACACTGGCATTGAACCTCATGCACCCATCATGACTTGTGGAAGGGGACGCCCTCATGGTGCTCTAAACCGCGATGTTGAAGACAGTGGTGCTTCTGCCGCAAAGTGCCGGCGCCAGGATGACAGCTTTCTCATTGAGCAGTCACATTTTAACACGTGTCACAGACTGGCGCCGCCGCACCGCGGCATCGGTGCGCACAAGGACCCGAGCTGCAAAACCTGTTAACACCTCGCTGCCGCTGACAGGCGCGTATGTTAGGACAATCCAGAGCAGGAGGACGAGCTGAATACTGTGCCGGTAATCCGTTAGAGTTGTAAACAGTATTTTCGGTCTTACCAGGATGGGCTGGCTGCGCGTGTAATGCTTTGCTGGAGCGACAGTTGGCCGTGTGACGTTTGGGTGTCGATTTATGTAAGCAGGTTGTCAGGGTGCGATTGATTGACCGGGTGTCACTTGTCTGGTGCAGTAGGATGCGTTGACTATATGTATTGACTAGTGGAGAGAAGACTATCTAGCTATGGAAGGCTGGTTGGCTATATACCTGAGCCATTCCTGCGGTGTTCGAGGTGAACTTGGGTGAACTCGGGGTGAAATAAGGTGAACTGTTCAGAGCATGTGGGGCAGGGCCGGATTAAGGTGGGTCCGGTCCGTGTCTGTAACAGGCCAATACTCGCAGCAAACGTGCCGGACAGAGCTTGGTGTTGGATAAATAGGATACACCAATTTAAACCAGTGCGCGTGGGACAGCCCAATTAAGCACATAACGCTATCACCGCAACGAGGTCGTCACGTTCTACTAGGCGACTTCAACCTCCACCACCCATTATGGGACCAGCACGACCGGGAATCTCCCAATGTCGAGCACCTGCTTACACTCACGCAACGCTCACAACTAAGCCTTATCACACCCAGAGGACTCAAGACATGGTCACGGTTAAACAGCCGCGACTCTACGATTGACCTCGCCTGGGTCTCCCCAACACTCACAATTGAAGGGCCCTTCCTTACAGACCTCATAGGATCCGACCACGAAGCGCTCCTCTATACAATCCCCATCGCCCGCCCTACCCGACAACCTCCCCCCGGGTGGAACTGGCGCCACCTCGACTCCGACCTCGCCGAGTCCCTGGCAGGGACCATTCCTCTCTGCAACACCGACGATGCGGCGACCCCGGACGCACTAGATCAATATACCACCCGACTAGTCCAATCCCTCACCGACATTGCCGACCGCAGCACACCACGGAAAAAGACACCGAAGAGAGACGCAACACCATGGTGGAACAACACCACAGCCGCAAGCTCTCGAGCCTCCCGCCGAGCACATCGGGCTTGGTCGGCCACCCGGACCCAGCAAGACTGGGATTTATACCAAATAGCCCAGAAGAAGCACCGCCGAGCCCTCAATGCGGCCCAGCGCGACTACCACCGACGCGTACTGGACACAGCGACGCAGAACCCCCAAAATCTCTGGCAACTGGCCCGTTGGGCAAGACTCCGCAGTCATGCTCCCCGAGAGCCACCACACCTCCCCGACCTGGACTCACAAACCCCAGGCGAACCAGCAGCGACAACACACGAAGCCAAAGGCGCAGCCCTGGCTGAGAGGTTCTTCCCGCAATCCGATGCAGACCTCTCGGACATCCCCTCACAATGGCGGCCAGTGGTTCCGATCGACATGGACCTGGAGGTCACTTCGGCCGATGTCGAGGACACCATCCGCCATGTAAAATCGTGGAAAGCCCCTGGGCCAGACCTCCTTCCAACAGGCTTCCTCAAGGCGCTAGGCCCGCGTCTCCACGACGCGGTCGCAGCGCTGGCAACGGCGAGCCTTAATCTAGGATACTACCCGGCACACTTCCGCCATGCAAAGGTCATTGTCCTCCAGAAACCCAACAAATCGCCACGACAGAAACGAACGGCAGGGGCCTACCGGCCGATTTCGCTACTCAGTACGCTCGGCAAGCTAATAGAGACAATCCTCAGCCGCCGTCTCGCAGAGACGGCGGAACAACATCTTCTGCTCCCAGAAAGCCAGTTTGGGAACCGCACGGAGCGGTCAACAGAGACAGCAGGACTACTGCTCCACGACCTGGTCAACACCGCATGGCAGAACGGCCAAAAGGCAACACTACTGCAATTGGACATAAAAGGCGCGTTCGACACGGTCAACCACGAGCGACTTCTGCACACTCTTCACGCGAAAGGCATCCCAGATGTCTTTGTAGCGTGGTGTCGCAGTTTCCTCACGTCGAGGACGGCATCCCTATACTTTGACGGAGCGGCAACACCGCAGCGCGTGCTTAGAGCAGGAGTTCCACAAGGCTCTGCCCTCTCCCCCATTCTGTTTCTGCTGTACATCAGCACACTCTTCGAAGAACTCAAGACAGCATCGCCAAGAACATACCTCATTGGGTACGCCGACGACAGCAACATCGTTGCGGTCGGGCCAACCGCAAGGGCCAACTACCGCCAACTATCCAGAGCGTGGGACACTTGTCAGGCTTGGGCAGGACGCCACGGGATGACTTTTGAACCCAGCAAGTGTGAGCTCACCCACTTCCATCGCGGACCCAACCCAGAGACCGCGGCACTACGGCTGGGCGAGACTACAATCCTCCCCGGCGAGTCGACCAGATTCCTGGGGATCTTCTTCGACCGCAAGATGCGGTGGACCACCCACATGGAGAAGGTGAAAGCTAAACTCCGCACTCAAGAGTGTGCGCTGACGCGCCTCACCGCGTCGGCGTGGGGATGCCGCCTTCACATTGCCAGGCGACTATACCTTACCTGCCTACGAACAGTCCTCGCCTTCGGTGCGGCGGTGTGGCTTCCAGCCAACATCCCGGAGCCGCCAAAATCCCCTCCACGTTTCCTCGTCGAGCTCGCCAGACTGCAAAAGAATGCACTTAGGGTGGTCACTGGAGCATACAAACACACACCAGCACACCTCCTCGAGCTTGAGGCAGGAGTGCCCCCACTCCTCGCACATCTCCAACGACGACAAGACACCTTTATCGCAGGCTTGACACCCCACCTCCCACTGTTTCGCTCCTATACCCAGTCCATCCGAGATCGCTTCCGCCACATCCACCAACGACCGACGCCGTCACCACCGGCCAACCCAGGCCACCTGCGCTACGATGAGGCCACGGCCGCCATAGCTGACAAGACGCCCAACGAGTTGGAACTCTATCTCTGGGCCACACGGTACCCACCTCAGAGAGACGCAAGATATATAGCCGAACCAACGCTGCCACGCCAACTGCAGGACCCGCTGCTTAAACACAGCGAGCTACTGAAACACGAAAGCAGCATCATCACGCAACTCCGAACCGGCCGCAACGGGCTCGCCTCCTTCCTGTACAGTGTCCATGTGCCCACGGTCGGGTCACCGTGCTGCCTCCTGTGCGGAGACACCGAAACGGTCAGCCACATCCTACTCGACTGTCCCGCCACTCGCCATAACCGGCTCCTACTGTACAACGCCTTAGGCACCTGGCCTCGACAACGACGCGACATAGCGGAACTGACAGAAGACCCAGGCAAGGCCAAATTGATTGTCAGATGGCTTCTGAGGAGCGGATACTTTCTCCAGTACAGACTAGCACAACGTATCGCAGACCAACCGGCCGACAACGGCACAGCCACGGCATAGGCACCAATTCCCGCTCTTCCCTCTTCCCCCTCCCCACCAACATCAACATAACAATCCACTGCGACACCGCACACACCCTACTGTCACCACAGTTGCCGCCTGTCAGACGGCATGACACCAACACATCTCACCAACCAACCACCCGCGCATAACGGGCCCCCTACGGGTTCCCTGTCAGCATTACGCTGAACCCGAGTTTTCCCTGGGAGGACGGCTTGCTACCGCCCTCACCTCACCTTACCACAGAAACGAGACCGAGGATACCTTGCCACGGGAAGGCGCTTTTCCCGTGAGCCGCCGCTCCTAGAGTTTTCCTCCATTTAAGGAGGCTTTTACTAGGACCCATCATAGATCGCTGAATACTGTAATTAGATAGTCTACTAGCGTACCAATAAATAAATAAATAAATAAATAAAACCAGTGCGCGCAATCTAATTGACCACGTTACGAATGCAATGGAGAGGGGATTCTGGGTAAACGCGACGAGAAATGAAGTTATATCGAAGAATAAATATGGTTTCAAAACAAAATCAAGCAAAGGATGGCAGGACGGCATAGCGTTGCAACAAGAGGCCCGGTTGTGCAGGCAGAATTCCCGAGAAGACATGTAGTGCTTGTTGACAGAAATCATAAACGCATCCAGACGGACACTGACGGAGTAGAGGAGGTGCAGAAGGCAGCCGAGCGTCAACGGGCAACACTGTAAAGCAACGGCTGCCGGAACATTATTCACGTGACTGTTATGGACGGAACACCACGAAGTGGTTTGGAGCCCTCAACAAACGGTATGAAGGAAGGGTTGGTCTCAGTCCGAACCTCCGGGCATAGCCCATCAAGGGCTATGTCGGCAGGGCGAAAGCGTCCTGCATCACAAGATAGAGAGAACAAAAGACAAGATTACCAACAGACCAGATCATCCCGTACAAAGGATATGCAACGGTCTACCGGTGTCTATGCCGAAGACAATCAGATGCCAATTTTCTGCAACTTTATCAATTGCTGTCAAAACCCCCTGACGGAACTCATACGCAATATATTATATTTGATGGACCAGGCAATCAGCCACTACGCACATGTCGAAATTCGTTACAAGTTATTAGAAACTTGCATCATGACTGAATGATTAAAAATACTAATGTGATGCGTTTCTGATCTCGTTCCACTGCTAGCTACTAACACCAGTGGCACTATCAGCACGCTGTAAGCATTACAGAGTGACCAGACAAAGATAAGGAAATCCGTATGTTACCATCTCCAAGACTAGGCTGCTGCACTGCAAATCCGGCGGCTGCAGTGACAAAACTCCAGTGTACCTACCCAACGGGGACAAGGTGGACCGTGGAACCGTCCACCTTGTTACGCCGGCTCGGTGTGTGGTGGGACACAGCACTGAGATTCACTGAACACGCCAAGCAGGTAGCGGACAAGGCAAGACGCTCTGTAAATACAATGAGAGCATTGGCAGGCGTCCATCACGGCACCCCCGTCACCAGAATGCTGTGGATCGTCAGAGGCTGCATTCTACCACAGTTGCTGTACGCGTCCGCGACCTGGTCCCCCTTCTTACTCAAGGCAAGCGTCGAAAGACTAGAACTGGTGCTCCGCGCCGCACTGCGTGCAGCGCTGCCAGTCTATTGCACAACGTCCATTAGGCTCCTACACTTGTTTTCCGCCATGTCAAGCATCGTGCCCATGTTGTGAGACCTCGAGTGAGCAGCCAAGATCCGTGCTGCCACTGTCAACGTAGACCACCCTCTCACCATCCGCGAGATGAACGGTCCAATCAACACATTTCTGACAATGCTGCCGAGGAAAATCCCCGCGACGATGGCGCTCCTGCCTGAGCCACGGGGACCGAGGACGCCACTTCCAGAGCGGACAGACGAGGAAACTGCAGCGAAGCTAGACCTGGAAGAACGTGCCGCCGCCGACACGGATACTATCTGGGTCTACTCAGACGGGTCCGAGACGAGGAGGGCAACACGGGTGCGGGCTGGACCGTGTATCACGGTGAGAATAAGACCTGTGAAGGCTTTGGCACGCGCGGCAAATACCGCAAGGTCCCAGACGCGGAAGCAGTAGCGGCTCTGCACGCCATGAAAGCTGCCAAAGAACACGTCCCGCCAGGCTGAGGCGCAGGTACACTGTGTCTGCGCCTGGACAACAACAGCGTCGCACAACGCCTGGCCAACAGTGGTCACAAGGTGGGCACGTCACAAATGGAAATCGACGAGACCCGTCGACTGCTACACGAATGGACGGGCGGGAAAATGTATTTCTCGTTCGAGAAGGCAGAAGCCTGAGTCCGTTGGGTCCCTGGACACACTCATATCCCGGGCAACGAGGAGGTGGACCGGCTTCAAAGTTGGGGTGCACCAGCGACAACATGCTCGTCCCTGCCGATTCCATGTCCCTGTCTTCCGCAAGACGGTGGATAAAGGGGCCTTGAAGGAGGCATTTAAAGACTGGATATCACAGGAGGAGCCACAGGTTCACCTGGGCAGGAAGCTCGAGTCCCCTCCTCTCTACAAGCTAAGTTGGCTGCGCGATCTGCACCGGGAGACTGTAGCCCGTGTCCTCACGGCAAGAGCGGGGCACAGAGACTTTGCGGCATACCATCGACGATGCAAACACGAGGATGCCGAGCTCCGCTGCCGTCTCTGCGAGGAGGAGGAAAATAGCCCCGTCCATCCCTGGACATGCCGTACCAACCACTGGCGTCCATCGCTCCGCTTTGTGAAGCTGCTGCTGCTGAAGAACAAGTCTTGCAAGTATCTAGTGGGCCAGATGGAAGCAAAGTGGCGCCACTACATATACAATGCGGGTGTCAAGAGAACGCCAGCGGTTGTTGCGGCCCAGCCAGGCAACCCGGGACAGGGAGGGGAGTTGGAGAAGAGAGGAGGAGGAGGAGGGAGCCGTTGGAGTTGCTCTGCTTGTTTGCTTGTTCACTCATTTTTTGCTTGTTTTCTGCGACGTGCTTGCGCGCTCTGCTCGCCTGTATGTCTTCTGTGTTTGTTTATTTTCATTTATGCGTTTATTTCGTTTTCGTTTCCTTTCCATTTCTTTTCTTTTCTTTTCTTTTCTTTTTGTTTTATTTGCATTCTTCGGCAGAGGTGCGCAACAGTCCCCTATCGGTCTGTTCTGGGGTACAGAACACTGGGGGCCTGGGGGCTCTACAGCCCCGCGCACTGAAACCACAGTGTGTTGTTTGATTGATTTTGATTGATCGATTGATTGATTGGATTTTTGCGTCGTTGCTACTACACCGCACGTACACACCACATATAGCGCGACCTCCTTTTCGGTTCAGTATCCGACGCGTGAAGACATAATGTCAACCCGGTTCTAACCAAACTATATCGTACTACATAAAAGTAGATAGAGCCAGCGGCCGTTTCCCGGCCTTGTCGCGCTGTAGCCCATCCCCTCTGAGTGGGATGGTAACCAGGAAGAAGTCTGTAGCTCTAGGTAGAGCTTTGGGGTGTGTACCACAGAACCACAGTGTGTTGCCTCCGCAGAGGGCTCTAAATTTCTGTCCGGTAACCGATCCGGTAGTTCTCGTGACATTACATACGGAGTACCACCAAATCGACAAATCAAATTAAATCATGTTACCATCTCATCCACTTTTCACTTACATTCCATTGGCCGCGTGAAGCCAAGAAGAAAAAACTGTCTTCTATTGCATCGTTCGTTTTGCACATAATACTTTTTTTGATATAAGTGAAAACTGTCGGAACATTATTCTGCATTATTCACGTGACTGTGATAGACGGAACACCACGGAGTGGTGTGTCGGAATATTGACGAGCAAGATGCTCCTTTCTCGACTGGAAGGAGGGGTTGTTTACGGAGTGGTGTGCCGGAACACTGATGACGTAGCAAGCAGGAGGGACTGTCAACAACTAGAAGGAGGAGTTGTTTATTTATCTTTAACATGGAGGGTTGGACTCAGTCCGACCAGTATAAATAGGCGAGACATGAGCGTCCTGCACTTCTAGAGTTTGACAGAAACAAGACCCAGGACGATGGCGAAAGGTCATCAGATGGTTTTTGGTCACGAGGAGGCTGTGAGAGTACCGCCTGGCACTCCAACTCCAGGGGCCAACACCCAATTAACCGACAACAGCACCACAACCACCCCCCTTTCAAAACACTACTCTCCCCCAACGGAGGCCCTGGCCAGAGGGTACCTTCTGAGCAACTTACCAGGACAGACGAGAGGCTTTTTCAAGCTCTTAGAGCTTTTTCCTTGGTAGCTTTGATCCGCGGCCCACCAGCCACGATTATGTAACTAGACTAGTGCACACAGCCACTGTAAGCACGTTAATAGCAAATTCATTGATTGATTGATATTGATTGACAAGATTACCATAGGACAACTCGCATCCCGCATAAAGGAGTGCTACGTCTGAAGGTGACAACGTCGAGAACAACAATACAATCATCATTGCTCAGAACACCTTGCTGGCATACCCACACCGTCTAAGATATCATCATCTCGTGTACATATATCTCTCTGTGTGGTTTCACAGCAAGGTAGTGGAAGTAACTAATGGATGTGTTTAAAATGTGCTTGTGGTCCACCGGTAGACTGAACACTCCTTTTGGCGGAATGCTTTTGTCTGTTGGTAATCTGGTATTGTTTCTGTAATGCTTTAGAAATGCAGGACGCTTGCGTCTCGCCTATTTATTCGTCGGACTGAGTCCAGCTCCTCCATGTTAAAACAACTCCTCCTTCTACTTGTTGACAGTCCCTCCTGCTTGTTGCGTCGTCAACATTCCAGCACACCACTCCGTGGTGTTCCGTCCATCACATCCACGTGAATAATGCTGAATAATGTTCCGACACTCCGGCAATATGGACAGGAAAACCCCAAAAGTCGTGAAGACGCGAGCACACGCTCGTGTTCAGCTCACTGACACCCCAGCGCTCTACTGTGAGCGCCAGACATTTTCCGAATTACCATCCCATTCGCAGGGGAAGGACCACAGCATGATCAAGCCGAGAATCGGCCCTCATACATATAGTTTATGTACATACTGTGATACAGTCAGGATAGAAATGTGCTGACACCAGTGTCTTCGCACGTCGAAGACCCCCGAGGCGGTGACACGCTATGTGCACCGACGCTAACATAATCAATCAATCAATTAATCTCCTTCAATATGTAGAGCCTCTCTTATGAATTCGTACAAAGCTCCCGGCATATATCAAAGAAACTTATTATTATGCAAGCCCACGAAGTGGCGTGGATCTGCAAGACTCGGCTAGTTCAAGGGAAATTAAGGATATGAATTTTGTCTTGCATCGCCGTTTCTAGCACATGGCAGCTTTATGTTGTTGACTACTCCGCATCGTCGGTGAACATACCGGCGTACGGAGTAAACAGATCCGTTGTACCTCGGCGTAAAGATACGGGCCACTTGATACGTAACTGGTATGGGCGTCTGTGGCTCAAAACGTGCCAGTCAAAATAATGCAATCAAGCTGTTGCATCGACAAACACAGACTGTCTCTTCACCGGCCTGCGCCAGCTTGATGTTGGAGTCTGTGCACGGTGTGCCCGGGGATCTGGACTGCTGGATTATGTCGACCCAGCGGGTCTGTGGGGGGCGGGCAATGACAACGAGCTGGGCGCTGCCCAAGTCGCCGACGATTTTCCTATCTGCCGTAGTCACGACGTTTGGTGTTGGCGAGCTGTCGGTGATAAATGCAATTGCCGGTGCCTACACTGAAATCTCTCCCGTTGTTCGCTTTGTGGGTGTTCCGTCGCGCACAGCCCAGGACACCTATCTGTAACGGACTACTAACAACACCCATGGCCGAATCCATCATACATACATAAAAGAGAAGATGACCGTTTTGCTCAGATGCCCACGTGTCAAAAACTAATAATAACTCTTCTGTGTCTGTTCGTACTTTTTTCTTTGTCAATCAAACAATTTTTCACATTATCTTCCCCTATCTTGCGAGTCCCTTCCCTTTCACATTATTATTATCTTTGGATTGTATGGTATTTATCCTCTTCAATATACTTAGTATAACCTCTCAGCCCTATGATACTTTGGCTTGAGTATTCATTCTTTGTTGGTACAGTATTAAGTAACTTAGATTTCGCAACCCCGTCCCGTATGATTACCGCCCAGTCCCCAGTTGAGAGAACAGCCTCGGGCCAACACGGGGCCAACACGGGGCCAACACGGGGCCAACACGGTGACAGAGTCCCAGCCCACGGCAGTTGCTACAGCTCTCTACGGTTATCTACACGTGAGTTTGCTACGGATTGTGCTATCCCTTACTACGTGAGCCAGGATCCTAACAACGTCACTGCCAAGGCTGGCATTGTTCTTAACTTTGGCACACAACCGCACAACCAACACATTTTACCTCATAAGTAAGCATATGCCCGATGCTGCTGTCACAGTCTCATTCACATCACAAGGCACGCAAATTAGCACTAGCCAAGAGATGGTCCGTGGCGTGCCAGTCAAGACCGTTTTGCAGATCTTATTGCAGCACCTTAATGCTAACCGGACAAGTAGCGTATGAGCATGCCTACCAACCTGGCCTAGCTAAAGACCGGATCAACGAGCTGTCTGCGGCTGCTAGCATCATCACCCAAGACAAGCTATCGTGATTTGTTGCCAGTTTCATTAGAGAAAACAGCACTGATCAGGCTAAATCTGAATGTAATTGTGTTTTTTTGTCAACAATAACGGCTACACAATCGAGCGTTGCAGAAGCAGGGATACAATGACGTCGCCAACTGTCGTTATCTGGAGGCGCCGTTTTTCCTTGGCGTTGAAATAAATGCACTTATTGCATCGGCACGTATGTGTACATGGGGCGAACTTCAGGCCGTCTTGCAGGAATCTAAGCTGGTACACGGCACGGGCTTGCGTATGGTGGAAATTCGCCTTGACATCGAGGAAGCACCGGATGGCAATCTGCGCCACCATCTCCAGATGCAGATGGACATGAGTATTAATGCAATAGCATGTATATTCTCATTGAATCTATAGTGATGTCGGCCGTTCCAGTCCGCCATCTAAAAGTGCCGAGTAACCTTCTAGGTCTTGCCAGAACCCAATCTCAAAGTCGAAATTCAGTGACCCCATGTATGGTGAACACAAATCGCCTGCCTGGTTCCAGCGGGCTGATACAGTCAAGGCACCTTCGGTTTCAGTCCTCTCAGCTACCTGCCCATGCTGAGAAGGTGATACAAGAAACCCCTTAATCGTCTGTGTGACCTGTGATAGAAGTGCATAGTTTGGCTCGTTCTCTTTAACGATGGTACCCATCTCCACCTCAGCCACGAAAACATTCAGGCTCTGGAGTACGCGGGTCTGCCATGGCCTTGGCTTCCGAAGAATTGCCAGCAGAATGACACCCACCGCTGGGATACCAAAGTAAACCACTTTCCAAACCAGTCCTGTCCCTGAGTTTGCCAGCTGATCACGCAACAGAATGGCTTCCAGAACAACATCAACCATACTCTGTGAGACTTCGATGATGCCATCGTCGGGGTCCGAGAGTCGTTCCAGCTCTAGAAGCTTCAGAAGAAACAGAACGTGCAAATGGTTGAGCCGGACGCTCACCAGTTGATCTCGGCCAAATGGGCTTTGTGAAGCTTGCTTGAGGCTCGTCTCAAATTTGAAATGGCCAGGCAGGGCCTCCCATTGCTCCATCTGAATGCGACGAATCTCACTGCAGTTGTTCAGTTAGATGGAAATGCACAGTCTGGTGAAAAGACGGAACCGCATACCTTGCTTTCTGCACCAAGTCGCCATTTTTTTTCTGAAACAGTAGCTCGACAATGAGTTCTTTGCGAAATGCGCAGAGCCCGGACCAACGCATCTCAGACCGGTAGCACAAGGGCACATTGGGTCGCCAGATATGTATGTCGTCTCCTTCGTTATCGTGGAGTGGCGTCTGAAAAACACAAAAGTGCTGACTCATTCGCGGCGGGCGACCAAGAAAAATGGCCACATTTTTGTCGGCGGAGAAGAGCGAGCAAAAGACGGTCCTCCGGAGCTCGAGCATATACGGTGGGCACCGTGCATCAACTTCCATCTTCTGATGGTAGCCGAGAGCATAGACAGATGAGATGACGTCTCCCAGCTTTCTCCACGATCGGTAGCCTAAGAGTTTTGGGATTAGACTACCATATATGTACTCGTTATCTGAGATAATTTGGTCTAGAATCTTACTCTGGTCACCATCGACACAGGAATGGACGATGAAGTTTTCATACTGAAAAACAAGCTGCAAGTCGTTCATGCAGTCTAGCGCTAGGCACAAGTCCATGCAGAGACTGCTGGTCTCGGCGGCAAACTTTCGCACCTGCAGGATACTGTTGACGTCGCGGTATAGCGGAGGGTAGAATGACACGTCGATGGTGGAACGGGCAAGGGCGCAGAAAAAGAGGCCTAAAGTCTCCCAGCGCATGTTAACCTGTGTAAACTGCTTGGAAAACTCGTGCGCGTCGATAGCTTTGCTGGTGTCGAGTGCCTGGATCGAGTTGCAAAAAAGGAGCCTGGACTGAGCGAGGCACCATTCAACGGTGCTCGAGTTGCGTTCTGGGCGGAAATAGCACATAGCCTCTGTGACAATCTCGACAAAGTCCTCGCCAACAGCCAAGTTGACGCCCCGAGCCAGCCAAAAAGAGACGAGGGTGCGCATCGCATCCATGTCATAGGTCAGTGCACAGCGCTTCACGAGGTCGGCACCACGCTGAATCAGGGAGTTATCGGAAAGCAGTGGCTCAGCCATTGGTCGGTGTGCAGCCTGCACGGTTGGTCTGCTGGATCCGAAGTGCGTAGCTGACCCCGGAGACCCCGTACTATAGTCATCGGCATCGCGCCTCACGTTGTCTGTAGATATGTGGTCGAAGATGGTGGTGTGGCTAGAGAAGCCCTGGTAGCCGGGGTTGGGGTAGGCATTCCGGGTGGGTATATAACCGGGGGTTGCGGTCTGGCTTGGTCTGTGCAGCTGTCAGCTTCCGTACATTCTCAGAATCTATCTTGATGCGGCACGATGTTGATGGGTGGACATACGGCGTAATCTCTCTTGCGGGTGTGACACGTCTGCGCTTGAACGGGCTGTCGCGATAGTTGCAAAGGTGTCCCTTTCGGCTAGTGAGACAACGTGTGCAAGGTACATTGTGGTCACAAGCAAGCTTAGCCTTGCGGCATCTCTCGCATGCAGCCTGCCGCGAGGCCATGTCGGTGGCTGGTTGCCGGGGTATCGGTGATTGGTGTTGCTGTCGGGACGGGACAAGATACAAGATGTCGGGGTGTCGGCCAATTGTGGGGCGGTACTGAAAGTTTTCGCCGGCTAATATTCGAACATATGTATCTCTTTCTCCGGCGATAAGTGGGACGTTGCCTAATGCGGTCTCCCACGTGAAAGGTGACGGTGTAAGCATATGTATATGTATGTACACATATTACAACCTTGTTGTCACTTCCTTGCATATTTATTATCTTAGGGTTATTTGGTCAGGCACATTTAGGCTCATGGTGAGTCTAGGCATACATAAAGACCTCTGGCCTTTGGTACATACAATGGACCAGTACTATCTGTCAACGGGTCGGTTGCGAACTAAACGGTCATTCGTTGATCTGATCAGGTAAGCATATACAAGAAGCCTGGAGCGGTCCGTACGGACGGGCACCAGGGGACCATGCAAGCGTGATCCAGGGGCTGTCCGTAGGCCTGAGAAAAAGAACGCCTCGCTGGGGATTTGAACCCTCGCGGTCGCTTTCGGCTGAAGTTGGTGGCAACCCTGTGGCGGGATAAATTAGTATTGAAGCCTCACCGCGATACTCTTGTGATAACAAATCCCTGGGGTCAATTCAAATCAATTCAAATCAAATCGAATCAAATCAAATCAAGACTAGGTTGATTGTATGTTTACCGTTGTTATCTAGATCATCACGTAAGCATAGGCTAAAAAGACAAATGAAGTTCCCTTTTTTTTTTGTTATTCTTACATTAGAAGCGTTGGTCTAGTTTACAGGTATGCTTAGATAGACTGGCTATGACGACTGTTGAGCTTCCAGAACCTGACGATCGTGAAGCTTCATCTGTATGCTTAGCGATGACCCTGGAGACATCAGCTGCTATGTACCAAAAAAAAAAAAAAAAAAAAAACCCTAATCCTAACCAGCTAATCCTAACCACTAATCCTAACCACTAACCTAACGTCTCCTGATCCTAAACTAACCGTTATTCAGGATCATGACCATTGACCAAGATCCCAACCGTTCACCCTGTATTTCACGTGACTACAGACGTGACTCTACCCCGCTAAAACCCGCATCTAAGAAAACTCAGCCAATAGGGAGCTAGAAAACAATAGCTACTTGAATGTTTGATCCCTTCGGATGCATCGTGCCCGATCCAGCGATGCATTCAGACCAGAGGCAACAACCAGAGGAATCAGATGTTCTATTTGATAATTCGTGGATTTTCAACTATAGGATGAATTACCTTATGCGTTGTTTACTTTTTATCGAGATTTTTGATGTAAGAATACTCAAAACAATATAAATACAAACTACTTTTGTAGTTTCTTGTATTCTGCGAGGGGAGCGAGATGTCGCAGGGAAAGCTGTGTGACATTCTTTTTCCCCAATCGTCGTTGCTATTAACGAATTAGTTAGCGAGGAAACGCAAGTAAACACGCAATCAAAGCAAGTAGCTACTGTTTTCTAGCTCCCTATTGGCTGAGTTTTCTTAGATGCGGGTTTTAGCGGGGTAGAGTCACGTCTGTAGGCACGTGAAATACAGGATGAACGGTTGGGATCTTGGTCAATGGTCATGATCCTGGTTTAGGATCAGGAGACGTTAGGTTAGTGGTTAGGATTAGTGGCTAGGATTAGCTGGTTAGGATTAGCTGGTTAGGATTAGGGTTTTTTTTTTTTTTTTTTTTTTGGTACATAGCAGTTGAAGTCTCCAGGGTCATCGCTACAGATGAAGCTTCACGATCGTCAGGTTCTGGAAGCTCAACAGTCGTCATAGCCAGTCTATCTAAGCATACCTGTAAACTAGACCAACGCTTCTAATGTAAGAATAACAAAAAAAAAAAGGGAACTTCATTTGTCTTTTTAGCCTATGCTTACGTGATGATCTAGATAACAACGGTAAACATACAATCAACCTAGTCTTGATTTGATTTGATTCGATTTGATTTGAAATGATTTGAATTGACCCCAGGGAATTGTTATCACAAGAGTATCGCGGTAAGACTTCAATACTAGTTTATCCCGCCACAGGGTTGCCACCAACTGCAGCCGAAAGCGACCACGAGGGTTCAAATCCCCAGCGAAGCGTTCTTTTTCTCAGGCCTACGGACAGCCCCAGGATCACGCTTGCATGGTCCCCTGGTGCCCGTCCATACGGACCGCTCCAGGCTTCTTGTAAAATTGGTTAAATTGCTCTCCCAACAATGGTTCAAAGCTGTTCCTTGGCTTAATATGGTCCCCCATCTGGAATAGATCTACACACTGTGTTAGTTTACATACTTGATAGCAGTGTGCAAGTGTGTTTTCTTTGTTTGTGCTCATTGCATTCCAAAAGAAAAAAAATGAGAGTTGCTTTCCTCCCCTTCTCGCAGCATCTGCACGGCCTTGCTCTCAACACAACAGTTGCATCACGTGCCATCATTTGCATTCTCTTGGTAGTGCCAGTAACGCTGGCACTAATGCCACCACATGCATCGGCAGTCCGCACTGCCCGGCTGTTGGCTGCGTTTCCGGTCCCCTCCCGGACTTGCCGGACTCTGTCCCCTTTTATCTAATCATGCTTTGCGTCAACCAAACTATATATGTATGTAACGTATGTTAAAGCACAGGATACCGGGCTGGTCACCGGGCAGAAGAAGGCCCCTCTGCAAGGCAACACATTACACATACATATATATGTATGCTTATGGGTTCAGTGTCAGTGCGCGAAGCCCGAGAGCCCCCAGATCCCAAGAGGCCTGCTGCGCACCTCCGCCACAGCATGCGGAAAATAAACCGAGCTCCACAGATACAAATACAAAAGCCAGCGGCCCCCTTCCCTGACTCAGAGCTCCTTGACTTCTTTCGCACATCGAGCATAAGCATTACACTTGCATGATACTCTAAGCATACAAGTACAAGTCTTCCTGTCGTCCGAACCCATCCCGACGACGTACTCGCCTGACTTGCCGGCGCGGGTACTCTCCCTAACCCCGCATTGTATTGCCGCCACTTTGGTTCTAGCTGACTGCAGATACCTGCAAGACTTGTTCCTCGGCGGCTACTTTCCACGAAGCAGACGATACTCGCCACGGGTAGGTCCTATGAGGCTGGAAGTAGCTGAGCAGCGTCAAGGATAGACGAGGTTCTTCTCTTATTAGTGGGCAAAAGAGTCCGGCATCCTCGTACTCGAACCGATGGTGGCATTGGCAATGCCACCATCGGTTCGCATTGCGCAAAGTCAACGTGATCCACTCTTGCTGCGAGCATCGGCCAAGTGTCGCACTATATATATGTAGATTGTGCAGCCATTTGAGTAGGAGGGATCGCGAGCTTTATCTCCAGGTGTTCCCGAGGTCCGTCCTGAGACATTCATGCTTTGTGATCTGCCTTCAGAGCACCCTCTCGCCATTTTCGGGCAGAAGAAAGGGACATGGTACCAGTATGTATGTTTATGTGTAAGCATATATGGGGTAGATGTAAGCTTATATTAGGGACAGGCACAGCACCTGACTTCGCTAGTCGGTCCACCACTTCGAGCCCAGTATGTCGATGTGTCCGTAAGCACCGGATACGGCCATCTGCCACCTCGAGTAACATGCTCGCAGATTTCTTCTCCCATCCATGTATGCGTACACATATGCTTGGTAGTTGGCGAGTCTCGTCGGTTTGTGCCTGAGATCTTTCCACCTGTGAAAATAGGTTCAATTCAATCTTCGTCTTCCTTGACATACATATATACATAAGCATACGGAGTACTCACAGGCCTCCCTACCACAAGTGTAAGCATACATATATGCTTATGTGTACTCCGTACATATACATAAGCTTACATATATAAGTTGGTACCTCAATCACGTAAGCATACGGAGGTGTCTAGGGTAAAAGTAAATTAAGCAGGCCGCAGACAAGTATCAGAAACAGGACAGGGGGGTTTCTCTACATGTATGCTTATGCTTATGCATTGATAGCTTTTAAGTACATATATGCTTAAGCAAGCATAGATGTGTACTCCGTATGCTTAAATCCCCCCCCACAAAACATCGTGGTACAAATCTACATATAAGCATATGCTTACTCCGTACTACATCCCCAGAAACTAACTGGTGGGGGCAAGAGGACGCCCCGAGGTCGAGTAAAAGCATAATGTAGGCAATCCCTATGCTTACAGCGGGGCAGCAGCGCTGGGGGTCGCTATTGGCCTTCAGTATTTCTCTCATCGGGGCCAATACTCCTCGCGAGAAATCGTCTACATAGAAATAGCCTCCAAGGTCTCCTGCATCCTTTCCCACCTCTTCCATCTTATTAGTTAATGCGGTAGGGCAACTACTTCAATCCTTGATATTTTTTAGATTTTTTTCGCGGTGTGAACTGTCGCCTGACGCGTCATGGTGGTGTTGTGTCCGTGATGATGGTGAGGTGATAGGAAAAAAAAAGGTAAACAAACGCCCCAGTAAGTAGACAGATGTATTAGTTGAAACAGCAGACACACATAAAAGTATATCTGGACGCTGTGCTTTTTCTGGCCTTTCGTAAAAAAATAGATATCGGTCTCTTCTGCCACCAACCACATATATTTGTACATATGTTGTAAGCATATGCTTAGAATATCACGAAATGGTGTGGAGCCCTCGGACTACTCGGGAATGAGGACGGAAGTCCTTTTGTATCACAGGAGAGGAGAATCAAGACATCATCGTCAAACTCTAAGCATTTATGATTTGATCGTAAGCATAAGCTTACATACGTACCTGCAGTCTGTACATACGTAGTAAGCTTATATACATATAAGCATATATGCTTATATGTATGAGAATGTAGGATAAACCTACGGACGTACACCTGTCACCGGCTAACAGGTGATACTTATGTTATGATATATAGTACACATATATGTTATGTATGCTTACCAAGTGCGTCAACATCCTCAACCTATGTTTACGTATATGTATGCTTACGGAGTAAATAAATAAGCATTAGAATACACATGGCTTTCAGCCTTCACGTGCTGGCTATAAACCCCATATATGCCCCATTTTATTACTCCCTCCAATGAGACGACATGTATGTACTAACTCGCCAGTGAATATCGTGCATCACGACATGCTCAATGTAATCACCATGTTCACCATGTTTATATATATGTTCAAGCAACATCGAACAGTTCGCCCCGAACATCGAAGATGTCCGCATATGTTCGTACGAGCATGAAGTCCACCCGACAGGCATGGACTCGGGTATCTAACCAGCCAGCCTTCCCATAGCGAGATAGATAGTTCTCTTCTCTTCCCAAGTAGTCAATAAACATAGTCAACGCATCCTACTGCACCACGACTGACGAGCTCGTCAATCGCACCCTGACAGTATCTTTACCTTTTAACCCCGACACTCAACAAACGTCACAGTTTAGCTTGTGAACGTCGTGCACATCGTGGACCACCACCTACGGAGTAATAATAACCAGCCCAAGCTCCCAAACGCATATGCTTAGCTTACAGAGTATGTGTAGACAGCCACTCCTTACATTACTACATTAACTACCAATAGCATACAGGCATCATACTTGCTAAATCACCAAGCTTGCTGCACGACGACTAAGCATATTTGTTTATATGTATGCTTAGTGGCCGCTTAATCATTTAAATTTTGACGGTCTGACCAGCATCTGCTTATGTACGGAGTATTATGTTTAGTCCGTATATTTATGCTTAAGCATAACCATACAGAGCCGACACTTCCCTATCTGCCCTGCATAAGCATACGTACAGAGTCGTACCCAAACGTCACAAATGTAACAGCCAGGAAAATCTTGTTGTATGTGCCGTTAAGCAATACACCGCCACGCAGATCAATGCGAGGTTAAGGATCGGATAATGTGGGTCTTTATCTAAACGAATACCGGATGGATACGAGACATTACAACTAAGCATACATGCTTACGCCTCACTTTGCTTTTCTAGGTGAATATGGGTATATAACCCAAGAACGTGCTCTCACTGATTTCTCAGACTGACACAACCTGACACACCATCCTCCATCCTTTTCAAAAAAAAAAAAATATTCTACAACTGCATACCATCTCTTATCAAAATGTTTTTCCCTAAGATCTTCTCTTTCGCCATTCTCCTGGCTACGGCGTATGAACTTCTCCTCGCCCTTTCATACTCAATGGTCATGTGCTAACTCACTCCTACAGCACGGCTGATCTTCACAAAAGCTGCGAATGCCTTAACGATGGCGAGTGGAGCAAGGACATTACTGCGGCCGCATGCACTTCTTACTCCGCTCAGCGCTATAAGGTAGCCTCAATCTATTGTCCTCCGTTGAACATTTACTAACCGTTTTCAGTGGGGCACCGGACAATACAACAAACGTACCGGTCGCGTAAGTCAAAAACCTCAAAACCTTGTTTCAGGACAATTTCTAACAGAATGGACAGTGCGAAGCTGTGGATGGCGGCGATCTTGCTGGAGATCAGTGGGAGCAAGCATGCCAGACCATTGGCGGGGACGTTGGATTTCCATGTGTCGACGATCGGTCAAAGATCTGCCATGTCAACAAGAATATCCTTAGGGGTTCGTGCTAAATAACACGGCACGCGGTAGTATATTAGTGTGACGTTTGAATGTAATCAGAGAGGTTTATGTGATGAAATTTTCAGGGTGCGATTGACCAAGTCGTCACTATGCTTAGTCGGGTGCAGTAGAATGCGTTGACGGTTGGCCGTATGCTTATGACTACTGGAGAGAACTATCTATCTAGCTATGGGAAGGCTAGCTGCTTAAAAACTTGACTCCATGCCTGCCGGGTGGATCAAATGCTCGTGCGAAGTTCGAACATATGCGGACATGTTCGATGTTCGGGGCGAATTGTTCACTCTTCGGGGCGACCTGTTCGATGTTGCTCGAAAGATCGATATTGCTCGAAAGACCGTGGCTGTAACAACTAGATCGATTTGCTATGGTAATGGCTATTTCGATCGGATATGTATGCCAATGCGGATAGTTTAAAGCTCACGTTGCCGGGCCCGGTAGATGCCGCCGTCATCTACCGCGCGAGTCCGGCGATGCCAGTGGCGACACAATTGGAAGCGCCAGCTTTGCCGCAACGACGACTGGTGACTTTGACTTAGACAGCCTGTACAAGCCTGGCCGCGGACGCACAATTGACTGCCCCCTGACGCAGCGCTCCAACATAAGCAATGTAATGAGCTTTTCTCGCTCGTCGCCGCACACGGTAATCTCTACGACAAGCTGTCTATTGGTGTGCTGCCACAGACGCCGCGCCTCGCCCCGACATCGCTGCACGGCACCATCCATTTTTCCAGCAGTTTCAGCCCCGGC
The DNA here is from genome assembly GCA_029298705.1 of Ophiostoma triangulosporum. Classification (NCBI taxonomy): domain Eukaryota; kingdom Fungi; phylum Ascomycota; class Sordariomycetes; order Ophiostomatales; family Ophiostomataceae; genus Ophiostoma; species Ophiostoma triangulosporum. The sequence goes on along the minus strand of JANSLO010000011.1, from coordinate 2,371,492 downwards.
GACGGCCCCGGCGCAGACAGTGAGCATGCGCGCCACGTGCAGCTTGCGCTGACGGTTGCGCCGTACCTTATCCTGCGGGTGCCCTGACGCTTCGATTGTATGCCACGGCTGCTGTCACAATGGCACGAGCTGGGCCGGATACATCACTGTCTATTCGACACTAAGTCCGAGCCCGGCGCCATCTCCAACCTGGACAATGTCGGCAGCAGAACACGCAAGTATCTGCTGCGTCTGTACCCTCTGCTCATTGAGGCATTCCAGGCGACCAGCATAGCCGGCGACGACAAGATCCTTGCCCTTGTCGGCGAGGCTTTGGAGGATTTGGCATAGAATTTGATGTGTAAATCACTACATGTCGGAATGTTGGCCATGCAGCCATCTGTTTGATACAGAGACAACATGGAACCACCAGCAAACAGGATAGAACAGGCCATATGACTCATGAGGGAAGACCAAACGCAATAGGAGGAACAAACGAAGTAGGGTTGGCCTCAGAATGGAAGCTTCGAGCATGGCATTGGCCGCCCATGGGGTATAAGTAGACAGGGCGCAGGCGCCCTGAATCTCAGATTAGAAGAAGAACCAGACCAGTTTACAAGAAGATCATAGCATCCCGCCTAAAGGAGTGCTCGGTCTGACAGTAACAGTGTCGACACCGACAGTCACAAGGCTGCCATCTTCACTTGCAATCATTACCCTTGCTAAGTCAACCCACACTACATGTAACAGGCTAGTTACACAATATAACCGGCCGGTTACACTACCATCTTCATCATTACCTTTTGCATTCATTTTGTAGCTCCTCTTTCATACAGCTGTACCCCTCGGTTTTATACACGAAGCGCTCTTGCATAATACGGCACGTTACTGTCAAAGACCAGACACAGACCACATCAGGAGGGGAGGGGTGTGGGTGGAGGAAACCAACAAGGACGATATATCATACTACCCCTGTGCTGGACGATAAGGACGGGGAGAACGGGGAGCAAAGTGTGCTGTTCCTTTCTGTTACGAGAGTGAGTGACGACACCGGCATCACGTTTCGGCTCATGTACATCATCTACCAGCCAGCAGCGGCCTTGTCAAAGTCGCCAACGATGCTGTCGTGGAGGGCCTTGTGGTGATCTACACTGCTCTGTGCATTGGCCTCGCTAGCTTCACCTTCGGCTGCTATTGTGCGATTCTCCTGCAGCGTCTCACGGGCCTCCGAAGTGCCTGCAGAAGCAGCGCCCACCTTGCCGTGCACAATTGATGCTGTGGCAACCATGCCGGCTATGTCCCCGATGTTGCCCGGCACAACAGCAGCGGTGCCCTCCAAACGGTCTCCTGTCAAGTTTGCCAGTTAAATCGATGTACTTCTCGGCAACGGACAGCGACATGGCACTGGTGACGACGTCACAGATGTTGGCGGTTGTGCGTGCAACCGCCTGGATGCCCTGCGCCGGTTTTAGCCTCATGGGACTGGCCTCATCCTCACCATGTGCAAGTTTGAGGTCCTCACCACGCATGACCTCAGACAGAATAACGCTCGCGCTCGGATACGACGATACAATGGGCGCAGACGGGGAGAAAAGGGCTCGACGTGAGGACCACCTCTAAGTCACTGGTGACAGTGTTAACCGTAAGGACCAGACACTCATTATGGTAAAATTCACAACGCTAGCTCCACCAGAGTCACTGAATGACTAATATGAGGTAATTCCAGGCGGCTAATACGAAATTGATAAAGAGGCGGCTATCGATAGCAAATCTTGTACTATTTCATCTCTTTGATAGTTTTTGAAAGCAGTTGTTTATTAATACCATATAGTAATCTAAGGGATGATGTTTTTCAAACAGAAACTGCATTCAGCGTTACTGCAGCTTGCAAGTCGCGGCTGCTGAAGCCGACAAATAGGGTAAAATCACCCTGCGGAATGCGCCACTGTTGCGAGACGACATCCCAGTAGCTGATATCGCGCCTTTGTAGAGCAAAAGAGACGTCACGGGTCTGGCCTGGTGCCACCGAGAACTTGTCAAAACCGCGCAGTTGCTTTGGTGGAGTGCCAGCCGGAGTACTGTCCGGGAAGCTGACGTACAACTGAGGCACAGCCTCGCCGGCGATGGTGCCATTATTGAGAACTGTAGCTGTTACCTCATAGAGAGTTTCCCAGAGAGCTGGATTGCCACCGGGGACGATAGGCAAGTCAGCAGGAAGGGCAGTCACAGAGGCGTTCGGATTGACTGATTTGACAGCAGCGTTGCCTAAGATAGCAAACGTTGTGTATGACAGACCATAGCCAAACTCATAGCGGACAGATATGTTGTTGGCATCAAAGTAGCGGTAGTCGATCTCAAGCTTCTCGTCGAACCAGGACTGCCAGTCCTCCATACCCGTGGTGTTGATGGCTGTAGTGGGCGGCGCGTTGTAGTCATTGCTATCAAGAGCAATCGTGTAGGGAAGCTTTCCGGACGGGTTGACATCTCCATACAACACATCAACGATGGAGTTGCCAGCCTCCTGACCAGTATAATGTGCTGCCACGATAGCCGTAACATTGACATTATCTGCAAAGGGCAAAACGTTGATACCCGAGGACTGTGTCACGACAATGGTGTTATTGCAGAAGGCAGTGACAGACTCGACAACGTCGTTACCATCCCAGTCAACTTCGAGGGATGCGCGGTCGGCACCCTCCTCGGCCCAAGTCTTAAGAAAGACAATGCAGACGTCGGGGACGTTAGGGATTGAGAGGGTAGAGACATCAGTAGTAGCGATGAGTGTGTTGTTTAGCCACTGCTGAACCAGGGCATTGTCTTTTGCAGCACGTGTCTTAATAGCCTCAAGGGGAGACACCATATATGTCAAGCGGCCTGTGCCAGAGCCTCCACCGACGGACAGAGAACCGTACTCGAAGTTGGCCTGATTGTAAAAGCCCATGACATCATCACCTGCCGAGTTGCCAAACACAGCGATAGACTTTGGGGCCTTGAGAGGAAGGGTGCTACCCTCGTTCTTGAGTAAAATGATGGATGAGGCAGCCTGCTTCCGGATAGCAGCACCATGATCGCCTCTGACATCACGGCTTCTCTCGCCAGTGAGGTTCCAGTCACGGAGCCAGGTAGATCGTGGAGAAAATGTGTTCAGGTCACCGCAGGAAGGATCGACGGAGGGGAAATCCTTGTCCTGGCCAAGGAAGTAATAAGGGGTAAGGATTCGAAGAACCATATCGTCAAGTCGAGAGATGTCGAGTGTTCCGTTGTTGACAGCAATGGAAAGATTGCCACCAAAGTATGAATGACCGTCGGCGATCAAGCCGTAGTTTCCTAGACCACCAGGCATATCCATATCCAGACCACTCTCGACAGAAGCAATTCCGGAGTGAGTGCCACCCCAGTCGGACTGGATGTAGCCCTGGAAACCAAGCTCGCCTTTCAGCAGACCGTTTTGTGTCTTGGAGTTCTGGCATGCCTGAGAGCCATTCACACGGTTGTATGAGCACATGACGGATGAAACACCAGCGTGAACTGCATTTGCAAACGGCCACAAGTACAGTTCGTGGATGGTACGGTCGTCGATGTTGGCGGAAACAGACTCGAAGGTGATGATTCCGTCGTCGTTGTAGGTGGGATTGCGCTGTGTCTCCTGCTCGTTGCCGATGAAATGCTTTGCAGTTGCCTGGACTCCGGCATCTTGAATGCCCATAATACTCTCTTCCATAGCCACACCAGTGAGGTATGGATCAGCGGCGAATCCTTCCCAGTTACGTCCAGCGTAGCCGGACCGACCTAGAGGACCCGACACAGGGCTTTATAGATAGAATTAGCAGAGTTCGTTGAGACTGTGACGTATGATGTGACGGCGGCTTACCCGAGATGCACTTGTGCGCCCTTGGCTCTAAACTCCTGGCCCATGGCAAACCCTCTCTCGTAGATAAGCTTACGGTCCCACGAGGAAGCAATTGAGACACCTGCGGGGAACACGCTGGCGTAATCAGCCACGCGAATGGCGAGGGGACCGTCTTGTAAACATAGACCCGGGAAACCGAGCCTCTCAATCGGGAGGGTATTGCCAACGCATGGGCCTGGCTGGCCAGTTGTGAAGTTTGCTTTCTCATCAAGCGTCATCTTTGACAAAAAGGATTTGGCCTTTGCCAGAGCTTCCTCCCAGCCTCCATTGCCAGTAGTATGTGCTAGTACACTGTCAGTTTTTCTCTCCCACCTACTGCATTGGCTGCCAGGACAATTACTTACGTGCCGGATAGACGGCCGGCGAGTGTCCGTACTGCCCCAGAATAGTGGTGTTCAAAGGCTGTACCCAGCTGAAACCATTACTATCTGAGCCTGATCCACCAAAGTTTTGTCCTGCTACCCAAGGGACCTGGGTGAGAATAGAAAGGGTGAGTCCCAGAAGTGCAGAAGGCATGGCTGCGGTCGTCGATGTGGTGAAGGGCTTACTGCATCATCCAAACCGAGGTGGGCGCGGAGGTGACTTATAAGTTGAAACATTGTATGGGCGTCGGTCTACAATCAGCGGCTTTTAGTCTCAGGCATAGCCGAATACCCATGAAGCTGGAAGGCAGTTCTCCCCGCTACCCCACATGCCCACCCATATACTCCGACATCGTCACCTGGGGTCCCCATGATGATAGCTACCGCCATTTATAATACTTCTGCGGCCTCGTATTTACATACTGTTTCACCGTAAAAGGGCCGGATGGCAAGATATCTGGGAACTATCTTCCTCCACCGCTTAGCTCTAGTGTACAAGTAGACAAACATATGTGTAATGTAAGCATAAGCATATATTGCCAGTTAACATATTGCTTACAGCAGAATTTTTTTAATTTGATAAACGTTGCTTGCGGTTTTACATCTGTGTATGGCAGATGAATTTATCTAATAGATACAAAGTCAGACAGTTCTATTACAAATATCACACAAGTAAGTTCTTGAGGTAACCCCCTCCCCCAAAATGGTTTTCCATGGCATAAGTGCCAATACAGGGATGGTTGCCGAAGGGCTGTGATGATGAAAAGCTGGATGACATATTCCCATATTTTTACATAAGCATATATACATTATGCTTAGAGCCGAGTTTTGATTATGGTCCCATAGGTTGAAGATCTTATGTCGTGATAAGTTGCCAGTCATATGACATGTGTTGTGGGGAGACTGCTGTCCCCCCAGAATTCCAGAATACCCCATATACCCCAAAATACTGGGATGATACATATTATCTTGCGTTCACTTGCAGAAAATGGGGTAACCCCGGCAAACCCCAGTTATGGGGGCCCACTGCCGGAGCTGCCTTTTGGGGAATTAATTAGAGTAGTTGTCGGGGTTATGGAAATAGCAATAGAACAACAAGTCAAATGACACTTTAACAGCGGCTCAGATTCCATTGCTTCAAACGATTTGCCGACTTTCCTCGGCTACAAAGTCTGGGGTCGATTAGTTTTCTCCACTTACGCTCTGAACTGGGCAACCCGGAGAATATACCGATGACAGGAACCTATCCTGGGCATGACTTTTCGGTCTTATTATGATCTGAGAAACACCGAGCTAGCGGGATTGTGGCGAACTTACAGACCGATTTCCGGCCATAGACGGGTAATTGTATAACATGATCTCCGCAAGCATTTATCATTTTCTTCGTCACAAGTCGGAGATTTGCCGATGCATCACAGGACAATGATTTTAGTTTTTGCCAAGTGGTGTTTAGATATATTTCTTTTCTAATTATCAATAAATTGCTGTACAAATTATTTTAATTTATTTGAAATCTTTATGGTGGAAGAAAATAGGGGTTTTAGTTCTGGCCCAATACTATATGTATGCTTTTGGTTTATCCATCCACTGCGATCGGATGATGTGGAAAGGACGCCACCGTACGAGTACGTCGTAGTTCTGTGGGCTGTTGGTGCATGTGACACGCAATACCGTCAGCTCATGCTTGGAAACCCAGTAGCTGTTGCAAACTCTGCTATCCACGGCTCCGTGGTCTGTTGTGTATTTCTAAAATAAGTCTGGGGTCCGTTGGTGACGGTTGGGCCCCCAGTGGATCATGCAAGCCCAATCCGTGGCTGTCCGTAGGCCTGAGAAAAAACCGCTTCGCCGGAAATTCGAACCCTCGCGGTCACGAGCCACTGGATCACGAATTGCGCTCGATGTGGGTTTGCAGCAAGGGGATTATTAAGATGACAAAAGAGATGTATTGTGATGAACGTTGGCGACACTGTTACCGTGATCGTTGCAGAGTCAATAGGGGTGTCCTAAAGCTATGCGTTGATCTGGTGGTAAAGTCTGGTCTTCTTATAATCTGAGAAGCAGGGCGCCTGCGCCCTGTCTACTTATACCCCATGGGTGGCCATGCTCGAAGCTTCCATTCTGAGGCCAACCCTACTCTCATGTTGTTTGTCCCTCCTTCTATCGTTTGTCCCTACCTCATATCGTTTGGTCTGAGGCCACCATTTCTTCATGCCGTTTGTTAGGGCTCCAAACCACTTCGTGGTTTTCCGCCCATCACAGGCACCTGAATAATGTTCCGACACTCGAGGTATATAAACATTTATGAAGGCTCTGATATGGGAAATATCCACATCCCTTTATCTACATATAGGTAATCGTGCCACCGCTCCCACTTCACCATGTAAAGTGGGAGCGGTGGCACAATTACACGCAGATTAAAGACCAGATAAAATGGAAGATATAGGTATTAAGCTGCAATAAGAGTTATTTACACATTTTAACATCTTTATAACGCTTGCAAATTTCGGAAATCATCCCACCGATCTTTCGTGCTGCAGAGAACTTAACACTGAGTGTACTGAACAACTCTATGGCAAGTTCCAAGTCTTCGATAGCTCGTGTCTCATTGAGAACAGACGCTAGATTGTCTGGTTGTGCAGTAGTGGCATATATGAGGGACAACGTGGATGTGAACAACGCAAGAAAATTGAGCCAATTATATGCGAATCGACGTTGTTGATGCAAATTATAAGCCTGACGAATAGACATGGCGGCTGCATTTTCCAGAATCTTTACTCGCTTCTGATCCATTACCGGACAAAGAGGCGATGGGCGGTAAATAGAGGCCAGATGAGTGTAATAGTTGAAGTCGTACCAAGTGCCACAGAGATGTGGCACACGGCTGTCGACATCGACCAAGGGGAAGGGCATGCTGCGCCGCCAATCAATCAACTCCTTGTGCAGACCTATGAGTATGTCTTCACGCTGCTGCACCGAGAGACCGTCTGCGTTCCGATTCGTATAAACTTGGCGGGTTATATTGCTGGCAATACGACGGAGAGATAGGATGTGGAGTGGCACCGCCATTATGGATGGTTGAAGGTTGCTCTGCGGCAGGATGCATTCTGGTGTTATGCATTCGTCGTCAATAGCCTCGAATGGCTAGGCTGTTAGAAAATACTTATTTAATATAGATCTTGGGCGACGTACCGTTACATCAATGTCGTCATCATGTATGGCGAATGGCCGGCCAAGGGCAATGGAAACAACGCGATCCATCATGTAGATGGAGAAAAATATCCGCTTGCGGCGCTCAATCGCATCACATGTCATTGCATTGTATGAAGAGGCTGTGTGTAGTCCCAGACCAAGAGCAAGACGTGCAGATATACCAACTAAAAACCATGTATTTGGGCCCAGCTGGTTGAAGAAGGAGTAGGACACTTGAAGCGTGAGGACCTCGAGGGCTGCAATCTCGTCAAGAGCAAGTGCGGGCTCCGAATATTGCAAAGCTTTGTTGTAGTAGAGCATAGGTTCTGACTCTTCGGTCAGTGAGACAGACGAGAAGGCCGTCGCTCCAATGGCAAGGACCATCCAAGCGCGAAAAAGGGCCAGTGGTGAGAGGACGTTGGCGTAGCCATGAGGGTCTTCGCGCATAAGCCGTATCGTCTCTAGAAGCTCCTGTCTGATGATGATAGGATAGAGGGTGTTGGAGTGAGCAAAGTAGAATTCGATCAGCATATTCACATGCGCATCGTCGCTATTTGATGGCCAATTCAGGCCAACAAGGGTGGTATCTGGCTCTATGATGTCGGCCAAAAAAACATCCCCGAAAAGCAATGGATGAACGGATATGCTTTGGCCAAGGCTGTGAAACACGGAAGAGTTGAACAGTTCTGACGGGGAGTCAAAGTGTATGAGCTGTGGGTCGGGATCGTTTACGAGTGTGACAAGGCTTTGGGTGTCGGCATTATTGCTGTTGCCACTGTTGTCGTTATTGTTGCCATCGATGACATCCACATGGCAGATGTTGCTGGTATTTTCACCGTTGCCCTGATTAGTATCGCTGGTACCGTTGCCCGACTCGGGGAAAACGAAGTCAGCCTTGTCAGGAGTAAGCCGCCGTAGTATCATCTGTGTCAGTTTGGCGAAGGACACGCCTGATGAAGATCCGAGATGTCTTTCAGCAGTAGCTTCCAAGGACAATGCCTTGAGCTCTTGCGCGAAAGACGGAGAGGGTAGGGTCACGGGAAAACATTGTGGCTGTGATCCAGACCCCAGCGAAGAGAAACGAGGTAAGCATAGACTAGATCCATGCGTGCCACGTGGAGAAGGACCGTCCTGGGCATATATATGATGCGAGGAGATTCTTGAATGTGACTGTGATGGAGATGGTGGATGGAGTGGAGGAAGAGGCTGTGCGTGAATGTTCTGGAAAGTTTGCACACGCGAGTTAGTGGGTGAGACAGGTGGCTGGGCTGGCCAAGGTGGTTCTACTGTTGATTCGACCGCATTCGAGTCAGAACCAGTGGTGGCTGCAGTCGGCCTCTTTTCCAAAGCCTGGCTTGATGAAGGGTCTGTGAATATGTTTGGTGCCGAGTCCATCGCTAAAGCCCGAATCTGTAACTCGTCAATCTCAGGAGGTTGAGGCTGCGGAGAGACCAGCTGCTTTTCGAGAGCCTGTACGCGGGATTCCAGGTTCTTGACATAGCTGCAGGGCGGTCAGCAATCTGCATGTATATATATGTGTTTGTGTAGAAGCCAAAACAAGATAATATCACTATGCCTCGTACTTCACTGGATAAGACGCAGTCGTATGGTTCTCGCTCTCAAGAAAACTGCAACGCACACGGGCATTCTGGCAGTTCTTGCAGGCTGGAAGAACTTTATCACAGCGTTTCTTGCGTTTATGACATCGTGCACAGGACAGTCGGGCCTCTGGGGTAACCATTCTCGATTAATGGCGGACGGTTTCTCATCCACAGTCTGCTCAGACTGATTTTATTTTTGATGTCGGTTGTGAGTTGAAGCACGTTTGCTCAGGCGCTGTGCCTGAAGATAAGCACCGCTGGACCTCGTTGCCCCGCACCGCACGCTAATCAAACTAAGCATACACATGCATCTCGATTCGCTATCAGACTAAATTTGGCTAAGCATAGGTCTAGCCAATCACAATTACTATTAAGTCACCCTCAGTCGAGGACCAGGCGGTACATTCTGACACGCGATGACAAGTTCGATTTATTCAATAAGTTTGTTGTTACATTTCCACGATAGCAGTGGCTTTAACCTCGACAACCATACGCGGGTCTGGCAGCTCCTTGATGCCAATGGTAGCGCGTGCCGGTGCAACAGCGCGTGATGTAAACACCTTATTCCACTCCTCATTCATACCAGCGTATTGTGAATCCATGTCTAAGATATACACAACAGCGTCGATAATGTTAGCTACACCGCCTTTGCCACCGGTGGCGCCTTTAATAATGTCATCAATGTTTTCCAGCACAGCAGCGGTCTGCTTGCGCACGTCTAGCGTGCGGGTGCCATCCTCGTTGTCGGTGACACCCGGCCATGTGCCATCGCTGCGAACACAGGCCGTGCCGGCAATGTATATGGTCCGGTGAGGGCAGACCGGTGTCAATCGAGCTTGCGCAAAACGGCTGGGGCCCTCAGGGGCGTCTGAGTTTAAGAGGTAAGCATCGCCGTTAGGAGACATGATTGTAGCTGCTGGGGGGCCCTTGAGTAGAAAAGAAGAAATGTCGTATTATTTGTTGAAGACGATTGAGAAAAGTCGCATTGCTTTATTCAACCAGATAGCTTCCACTCGAATACAAATATCGGACTATGCGATAGCTGATGCATGTCCGACCCCGACATTTGCTATTATCTTTTAATCTTGCTAGAGATGTAGCTGTGGGGTGTCGGCACCACCGACGATGATTGACTACAGATACGTACATGGTACATAAATATACGTACGTTAGTAAATCGCTAGTCCCCCTCCTTTGTTTACATCGAACAGTTGCATGAGAAGTCGTTTTTGTACCAGCAAGACCGTGAGGGTGTAACTGATCAATAGGTGACTGGTCGTGGTACTGGTGCAGCAGGCTTGGAAATTGAGCAGGTATGATGCGGCGACTGTATGGTATTCATAGCTAATGAGTGTGAACTATGTGTAAGTACATACACACAAACAAGTAGACATTCCCGGGCCGATCTCACCATCGGCTTACTTCGAGTCGACAATGACAGTGCAGTCGCCTGCAGTGCTCCCGGGCTGCGTGACCGGCACCGGAACCCTCTCCATGCCGCAACCTCTGCTTGAAAAGGCATCTTGCTCTGCGCCGGATCGTCCTCTTCGCTTCTCCGGTAGAAAGTGCGTGACTCGCCGGTGGGCCGTCGGACGTTGCGTACTGGAAAGTACGTATGGGTCGTGCAGTAGGACAGGTAGTAAAGTGAAGTGGGACAGGTAGTGGCAAACTATTTTTAAGAAAAGATACAAAGAGTATCTTTATGTATAATTAGGCGCGCTAGCGGTGCTTGCAGGCTGAAAGTGTGTACACATAGTTATAGATTGTGATAGATTGTTGATGTGTCTCAGTTTTCCCCCCTATCTCGATTGATGAGAGAATTAGATATGTACAGATAAACAAGACCAACACTCCAGAGACAAATAAGCATAGTCGATGACGCATATGAGTCATCAATCGCCATTGATTACTCAGCATCTTGGAATGTGGTCCGACACAGGCGAGCGTCAACTAACCCAGGGTCCCAGACGCACTAGTAATTAGAGCTCGACAGCAAGATGCGTTCAGGAGCATTCGGCTATGGATTGAACAATATACTCGCCATACGACTCCACGCGCGTCCGTATGCTTATATGACTTAAACGTTGACACCTGCGTCAATAATAATATTGGCGCCCGTTATACTTTTGCTCTTTGCCAGCCCAAAAACCTGCTCAGCAACATCTTTGACCGTCGCAAACCGCTTCAGTTTTGTTTTTTCCAGCGTTGCTGCCTTCTGCTCCGGGGAGAAACGTTCCGCCCACTCGGTCTCAAGAAGACCGGGGGAAACGGAGTTCACCCTGATATTTGGACCTACCATCGATGCAAGACCACGAACCATGTGTATTTGTGCGGCCTTGGCTGCTGAGTACGCCTGGTGAGCGTGTTAGTCATTAGTTTGTTGTCCCAAGATATGTAATCAGGTGTGGTTTATTCTTACCAGCGAGCTGCCCATACCATTGACACCTGCCAATGATGCCGTCGTAATGAAAGCGCCATCTTGTTTGGCAAGGTGAGCTTCGGCAGCATGAAGAAGCCAGAGGTGCGACTTCACATTCATAACGAATGCGAGGTCCCAGTCTTCGTCAAAAGCATTGTCATCGAGTCGCCTAGTATCACGGAATGCGGTCCAGCCGCCATTGGAAAAAATGACATCAAGCCTGCCATTCACAGCGACTGCTTCGGACACAAGTCTTTCTACGTCGCTGCGCGAAGACAGGTCAGCCTTGATCGCCTTGTGCACAACACCCCCATCCACACTGATCTCGGCCAGCAATTTTTCTGCCCGTTCAGTGTTGGAGCTGTAGTTGATAATAACGCTGTAACCTCTTTGGGCGAATAGTGCCGAAGCCGCAGCCCCCAGCCCAGCAGATCCGGCCGTGATAAGAGCCACTGGTATGGTATTGCTGGTCATGATGGTATTTCGTGGAGCTGTCGGTTGTCTATGATTTATTTCAAACATAGAGAATAAATGAGATCAACATCCAAGCACCAGCTTTTTTCAGGAAGTGGTGTTGCCTTCACGCCATCCCTTATCAGCGAGTCGACAATCAAAGTCATGGTGGGATGGATGGCATCTGTCGGGAGATCCGACAACCTAAATGACCGTGCGGGGCAGAATTGAAACGTTGCCCCAAATCAGGCCTTATGTATGCTTAAAATCGGGAGTACCGATATCTTGTAGCCACTTACGCTTATTAACTATTAACATGAATGATTGCGCATATACTAGCAACGATTAGAAATATGTATGAAAATAATAACTATTCCCCCAGCTTCACATCTTCAAATTGCTGTATGCAAACGACCTCACATTATCTCACCACCTGTTGCGGTTCAGCCATATCTACATCGGGAAAATGGATGCCAAACTCGATATCCAGGACTTTAGTCTTCTGCAAAACTACTGGGCCCAAATACACAGCCATGAACAGGCTGGCGCTTTTGTTACGGCCGTAGTTGTGATTGTGCTATCATATGTCCTCTACAACGTATGCTATGAAATGCCACAGTTCGTCAGCTTCCAGTACCAAGTGCTAACAGAAATAGGCGCTTTACGTGACTGATATTCCACACATTAAGGGTATACCCGAGATTCCCGGCGCAGTTCCCATTTTTGGCCATCTTCTCAAGCTGGGAGGTGATCACGCCACATCCTGTGAAAAATGGTGGCGTCAATATGGCCATTCGGTCTTCCAGATCAAGCTGGGTAACACCCGTGCTGTAGTTGTCAACTCATTTGACGACTGTAAGAAGATGCTCCTGGGTAACCAAAATGCCGTTATTGATCGTCCAAAGCTCTACACATTCCATGGCGTGATCAGTAGCACACAGGGTTTCACGATCGGCTCTTCGCCGTGGGATGACTCGTGCAAGAAGAAGCGCAAGGTCGCAGGTACCGCGCTTGGTCGCCCCGCTCTTCGAAACTACTACCCAATGTTCGACCTCGAGAGCTTCTGTATCCTCCGCGATATCCGTCGCGACAGCAAGAATGGCGAGGTGGAGCTCGACATCCGGCCCTACATCCAGCGCTATGCACTAAACACTACTCTGACACTGTGTTACGGAATTCGCATGGATGCGGTCTATGACAACCTTCTGCGCGAGATTCTTACTGTTGGCTCTGCTATCTCGCTTCTGCGCAGTGCCTCCGAAAACTACCAGGACTACGTTCCCCTCCTCCGCTACTTCCCGAATAACGAAAAAAACGCTCGCTCAAAGGAGCTTCGCGACCGCCGCGATGCCTACCTTGACCTTCTCCTCAACAAGGTCCGCGCCATGATAGCCGAGGGTACCGACAAGCCATGCATTTCTGCAGCCATTCTCAAAGACGAAGAGACCAAGCTCACTGGCGTTGAAGTTTCCTCTATCTGTCTATCTCTCGTGTCTGGTGGTTTTGAGACTATCCCTGGTACCTTAACATCGTGCATTGGTTCTCTGTGCACTCCTGAAGGCCAGAAGTGGCAGGACCGCGCGTACCGGGATATTAAGCGTCACTACCCCACCGTGCAGGATGCTTGGTCGCACTGCTATGTGGAAGAAAAGATCCCTTACATCAACGCCATCATCAAGGAGGCGGGTCGTTTCTACACTGTCAGCGCCATGAGTCTGCCACGGAAAACTGTTAGCGAGGTCCACTGGAACGGTGCTGTCATTCCTCCTCAGACTATGATTCTCATCAACGCCCAGGCTGGTAATCACGATGTCGACCACTATGGTTCTGACGCTTCCAAGTTTGACCCTGAGCGCTGGCTTTCAAGCCTTGACCCACCCAAGGAGGCTGACATCAGCGGCCTGGGCCATCTGTCTTTTGGTACCGGCTCTCGTGCCTGCTCTGGCCAGTACATTGCAAGCCGTCTGCTTTACTGTGCCATGGTTCGCCTACTATCGTCGTACAAGATTGTCGCCAGTGAGGATGCACCACCTAACACAGACTACATCGACTATAACGAGTTCAAAACTGCCCTGGTCGCTATCCCTCGACATTTTAAGGTTAAGCTTGTTCCCCGTGACACAGATGTCATGGAAGAATGTATGTTTGCTACTGAGGAGCGCACTCGTGAGCACTACAAGGAGTGACATGCGCATCTACACTTCTGAATTGCATGGTTGTCAGAAAACATTTGAACTGGTATAAAATAGCTATATTGGAATGGTGAAGGTGTTTGGTTGCTTCATATACTAAGGAAATCAAAATAAACATACGATAAATAACTTTTTTATCTCATTACTCGTCCGATCGGACGAAAATAGTGCACTTGTTTTTGGTTTACTAACGTCGCTGGGTGGTGCTTTATGCTTTTAGGTACGCCGTCGCTAAAATTCAAACAAACAAACAAACATACGGAGTACGGACAGTATGAAGTAGATGGAGCTCTAGCGGCCGCTTCACGGCCTGATCAAGCTATAGCCCTTCCCCTCTGAATGGGATGGCGTCGAGTGGGATGGTAACCAGAAAGAGTTCTGTAGCTCGGGGTAGAGCGCTGGGGTATGAACCATCAAGCTACTGACTACTCCGTATCTTATCGCAATATGTCGGGAAATCCGACAATGTATCCACAGTGATCTAAGCTTATTAGAGCTACTAAGCACCACATATAATATCATGCATGCCGCTCCCGCGAAGAGTAAAAAAGCATACTGTCAATGATAGGCATCTATCTATCAATATCACTCTGAAACAATGGCATCAACACTTTTCGCCTCGAGTCTCTTTGGTGTCAAGAATTGTGTTGCTGTCGTCACAGGAGGCAGCAGTGGCCTTGGATTCATGATTTGCAAAGTATGTTCCTCCCGCGCCGCCTTGGACCGCATGTGATCAAATGCTTACTTCAATGAAGGGCCTTGTCACGAATGGTGCCAAAGTATATCTAGTTGCACTTCCCCAGGAACCCATTGATGAGAAGGTAGCAGAACTTAACAACCAGGCTGCTTTGACCAGAAGTGGTGGCTCCGCGAGTGGCTATGCCTGCGATGTGTCTAACAAAAACCAAATTGCCGAGCTTGCAGCGCATGTTGGAAATCACGAAAAGCATGTAGACATGCTGATTTCTAACGCAGGTATCCGCCGTGACCCCCCTGTCCAATGTGATGTTTTGAACGCGTCTCTGCAAGAGCTTCAAGCATCCATGTGGTCTTCTCGTCACAATGACTGGGCCGACACTTTTGCTGTCAACACTACTGCACATTACTTCTTGTCAGTGGCTTTTCTTCCTTTACTAGCAGCAGCGTCATCCTTAAAAATGAGTGATGGCAGTCTAGGGCAGAGTAATGGACACGGCGTTGTCATCCTGACAAGCTCCTGTGCGAGCATGCACAATGTAACAAATGTCGATCTTACAAGTTACGCCTCGAGCAAGGCCGCCACAGACCACCTCGTACGCCTGCTTGCAGCCAAATACAGCCGTTTTTACGTTCGTGTATGTGGCATTAACCCAGGATGTAAGTACAAACACGCTCCTTCCGGCACCCCCATATGCATGTGAAGAGTATTAACGAAATAGTTGTTCCAAGCAACATGAACCCAGTCGGTGCAGAAGGCAATATCTTCAGCAGTCTATTTGACAAAGTACCCGCCAAGAGGGCTGGAAATGAGGAAGATATCGCTGGTGCCGTTGTGTACCTAGGGAGCAGAGCTGGAGTGAGTTTTATTCTTTGTACCTGCTGCCAGATCATAGTTTTACTCGATACGTGACCTGAAACTAACAACATTAGTCCTATATCAATGGTATTTCACTCTGTATCGATGGAGGCCGGGTTCTTCTGGCAAACGGCCAGCAATAGACACCGCCGTAGCTAATAAATATATATATATTGTGTCGGATCGTTATTCACGTGACTGTGATGGACGTGGAGTCCTAACAAACGGCATGAAAAGAAGGTTGGCCTCAAGAACAAACAGACAGTAGGAGGGACAAACGGCGTGAAGTAGAGTTGGCCTCAGAATGGAACCTTCGAGCATGACCGCCCATCATGGGGTATAAATAGGCGGGGCGCAGGCGCCCTGCATCTCGGATTAGAAGGAGAAGACCAGTTTACAAGAAGATGTGGGTTTGCAGCAAGGTGTTTATTGAGATGGCAATAGAAAGTAGATTGATGAACGTGATCGACACTGTTACCGTGATCGATACAGAGTCAGAAGGGGTTTCCTAAAGCTGTGTATCAATCTGGGTGGTAAGTCTGGTCTGGCCCTCTTCTAATCTGAGATGCAGGGCGCCAGCGCCCTGCCTATTTATACCCCATGATGGGCGGCCATGTTCCATTCTGAGGCCAACTCTACTTCACGTCGTTTGTCCTTCCTACTGTCTGTTTGTTCTTGAGGCCAACCTTCCTTTCATGCCGTTTGTTAGGACTCCAAACCACTTCGTGGTTTTCCGTCCATCACAGTCACGTGACTAATGATCCGACAGAAGATCATACTCATAGCATCCCGCCTAAAGGAGTGCTCGGTCTGACAGTAACAGTGTCGACAACGACAATCACAAATTCACAATACTACCTTCTTCACTTGCAGTCAATACCTTGCTAAGTCAACCCACATATATGCAAACTTACAAACACAATGTTCCAAATCACTTGAACCATGACGACACCAGCGCAAAAATACAATTTGAACGTTATATTATGTTATTGCGGGCAAACAGATGGGATATAAATTATGGAGCATTGTCGGCCTATCCGATGGGCTTCGCATCCATAAGCTTGATGTCCCCCATCTCTATCTTCTAAAAGTTGTGCGTTGTGGTCTGCCCAGCACACGAAACTATGTCTATTGTTGTGGTACCTGGAGGTCCCCAGTAAGTTAATTCAATCTCATAATGATGACCTCACATTAACCCTGCCATATCGATAGAACCGCAATCAAACCAACGGATTTTGATCAGTTACTGAAATCCCTCAAAATCAGCAACGTTTTGCCTAGAGACAAGAACGACTACCTGGAAATACTTAGGTCCTACGAGTCTGTCCTGAATAAAATCGATGCCACGCCAGACTTCATCCCATCAACATTGTGTCCTCGGTCGACTGCTAGTCGCGCATTTTTTGCACCCCCGGAGAAGGAAAATCCGTTTAATGCCTGGAGTTTCCGCTGCCATATTGCAGCTACTTCGCCGTCAACGAACATTTTAAGCGGGCGCACTTTCGCTATCAAGGACAACATCTCGGTAGCCGGTCTCCCAACAACGATCGGAACATCACCATTTATCTTCAGCAAAGACGGGCAGTGGGATTTGTCGACAGTGGACTCCACTGCAGTTTCACGGATACTAGAGGCCGGCGGTATTATTGAAGGCACATCGACGTGTGAGGCTTTCTGTGCTTCACCACTCTCCAACACCTCATTCACAGGCCATGTTCAGAACCCCCGCCTAGCGGGACACACAGCCGGTGGGAGCAGCAGCGGATCAGCCGCTTTGGTAGCAGCACACCATCTGAGATCATCTCCCGGCAGCTCTACCAAAAATTGGGGTACGACGGCTGAGCTCGCCATAGGAAGTGACCAGGCAGGATCCGTGCGCATTCCGTCTGCATATAACGGCATTTATGGCTTGAAACCGACCTTTGGTCTGATACCATACACTGGGGCTGCGTCAATGTCCCCTATGATTGACCACTTGGGTCCTATGGCTGTAAGCCTGGATGATATCGCTGCTCTATTGGAAGTTATGGCCGGGTATGACAATCTGGATTCTCGAATGACACCCGAGTCCCCATTGCGTGGCAATGTCAAGCCATACAGGCAGATCCTGGCCGCGTTTCGGAATGAGATAGCCCCGACGCCTGTATCGCTACTCAAAAAGTGGAGAGTTGGCATTCTCAAGGAGTCATTTCAGATCGTCGGCCTTACTGACAAGGTGCGTGACACGGTGCTGGATGCAGCTACGTCCTACTTTGCTCTTGCTGGTGCAGAGGTAGTTGAAGTGTCTGTACCCATGCATACGGACGGAGCTGCTATTTGGAATGCTGCTACCCGCCCGTCTATGAGTACATGGCTTCTGAAGGGTCGCTGCTCCGGGCATCTGACTTTTTTGCCGCCACATATCCACCCGAGATCTTCATACCAAGAAACATATGAGATCTTGAACACGAACAACCCAGCTGCGGTCAATGTTATGCTCTGTGGTGCTGCTACAGATCGAGGCCTAACGCCAGATATGGAGGCCAAGGCCCATCGATTAGTATTTTTACTACGGGCAGCCTATGACACAGCACTGGAAGATGTCGACTTTCTCATTGCGCCATGTGCACCGGATGTTGCTAAGCCATTGCCAGTGCAGTCGAAAGATGCTTCCGTCATGGAGCGAATCAGCTATTCTGTGGGAACCACTAACAACACCGCGCCATTCAATGTTACTGGCCACCCATCATTGAGTGTTCCATGTGGCTTCTCGGCACACGAGCACGAGCCTAGTGTTCCCCTGCCGGTAGGGATGCAGATCATCGGAAGGCGTTTCGAAGACGAGAATGTCTTAATGGCTGCCGCTTTGTTCGAGAAAGGACGTGAGCTATCACTTGCTTCATCTGTACCAAATTCGAAGCTTTGTGCGGGATAAATACCACCAAAATCACACTATATGGCAGGAATCATATGGCAGTATATTTGTGAAACTATTAGGCTAAGATGGATCAACCCAAAAAAAGCGAGATCTCGTTATCCATCCAACTCGTGTCCACCTTACATGTTCCAGAACCTGCAAGGTGCCCCCATATAGAAGGGATGGGCCTGAAGGTTGCATTGATGATTGACCTGGATTCCCTTTCAGATGCTTCCCACCGAAAATATTGATCACTCACAGACGGCATCAACAGCACAGGGATTCCTATTGTTGATAGTGCTGCATCCAGTGACAAATTGTCTTTGATGGTCGTTATGTCGCCTCGCTGCCACATCCCTAACATCGCTAGCATATCGTCTGGATCCCAACCATTGTAGTTTGCACCCGTAGTGACTTCATCCCACGCACTTTGTGTGTCAAAACCAAGAGACTTGTACTCCTGTTGGTCGAACCACTCCACGCTGGTTAACCACGCCGAATATGCCTTGCCAAAAGCCCGTATTCCGCGGACACAAGGAGGTGTTTTACCTGTGCGCGACGACACCTGCACATAGTCTGAGGAGTTTTCAAGTGCCACTCTGGGCCCCTCTAGGAACTGGCGATTGTGGCCACTAGTTTTTGCAGAGGAGCAGATGATGACAGCCCTCTTGACCATGCTCGGGTACATAGTTGCCCAGTAGTAGGTTGCCTGTCCGCCCATGGAAAAACCAATAACAACGTCTAGTGTAGTAATGTTCAATCCATTGGCAAGTAGTAGTTGCTGTGCCCTCACGCAGTCAGGATAATCGACCATGCCTGGGAACCCAGGGCAGTTCGACGGACTGGAAGACTCCCCGTTGCCAAATAACGCCACCACAATGATGCGATAGTCGCGCAGGGCACCTGTTGAGAAGTTGCAGGTGTTCCGTAAACGCCCGCGGAAACAAGAGACGACTAGAGCTGTTCTCGTGGCGCCGGGGTTAAAATCCTGGTAGGCCAGAGACACATGTGGAAGGACTGTGCCATCTTGAAAGGTGAAATTGTTTATCCTGTGGTACTTTGTGTCGGCCATGGTGAAGATAAGTGTAATTGTGTTCGTGGACATCTGCCCCCAGTGTGTTTCTGGTTCTGATTTATTTTTTTGGGAATTGTTGTACTCCGTACAGTGGTAGGCAAAACTGGAGTGCCTTTATAAGTGGGGAGCGACGTCGGAATGTCCGATAGAAAATGCATCTGGTGTTGTGAAGCAAAACAGAACTATGTACATACTACATATGCTTATATGATGTAAATCAATCGACTTTTAGTAGCAGTTGTATTCGGCGAGTGTCGGAACATTATTCACGTGACTGCGATGGACGGAACACAACGAAGCGGTTTGGAGCCCTCAACAAACGGCATCAAGGAAGGGTTGGTCACAGTCCGAACCTCTGAGCATAGATGCCCATCAAAGGCTATGTAGGCAGGGCGCAGGCGCCCTGCATCACAAGCTAGAAAGAAGACAAAACAACATTTTCAACAGACCAGAGCATCCCGCAAAAAGGGTATGCAACGGTCTATGCTTACCGGTGTCTACGTCGAATACAATCAAACACCATTCTCCTGCAACTGTATCCATTGCTGTCAAAACCCCCTGCTGCGAACCCACAGCGAGATATCAACTATGCTTAGACCATATGGGCGACCGGTCGACACCCCGAAACTCTAGCAAGGACGACGATTACTTGTCCCACGCCACCTGGAGGGTGGGGGCGTGGGACAAGTATTGTCTTGCTGCGGGCCCCCAAAGTCACACCCGCTCAACCGACGTCCGGGGTGCCTGTCATATGTGTCATTGACTCAAGGCGAAAACGCGATATATCTTATCACAATTCAAATGTTTGGAGCAGAATTCCGTACATCCACCACCAAGAGAACACTCCGATGGGCTGCATGGCGATTATGCTTGTGATCAGTAACACGACAATCTTACTTACTATAATAAATTTCCTGTGGGTTGACTTAGCAAGGTATTGAATGATCAAGCAGAAGATTGTATTTTGTGAGGTCGCTGTTGACACTGTTACCGTTAGACCGAGCACTCCTTTAAGCGGGATGCTGTGGTCTTCTTGTAAGTTGGTCTGGTCCTTCTTCTAATCTGAGATGCAGGGCGCCTGCGCCCTGTCTACTTATACCCCATGGGTGGCCATGCTCGAAGCTTCCATTCTGAGGCCAACCCTACTCTCATGCCGTTTGTTCCTCCTTCCATCGTTTGTCCCTCCCTCATGTCGTTTGTCTGAGGCCACCGTTCATTCATGCCGTTTGTTGGGGCTCCAAACCACTTCGTGGTTTTACGCCCATCACAGTTACGTGAATAATGAACCGACATTTCCGATCAACCAGTTGACAACGGATCAGCCACGGCATAGATCACCGCTCCATAATAAAGGACAACCACAGCATCAAAGCCTCACTTCTCCCTCTTCTCCCCTCCCTACCACAACCACCAACACCACCAGCATAGCAATCCACTGCGACACCGCACACACCATACTACCACCACCTGCCACCTGTCAGCCACCAAAGGAGTGGCTGATATGGCGGGGAGGCGGGGCTCCCTTAGCGCCCCGACTCCCACTTTAGCCTCTGCATCCCGAGATAGTCACACTTAGAAGAACAAGAACAAGACAAGACATACCACCAGACCAAACAGCCCCCGTAGGAAGGACCACCTCTCCCAACGGACGGGCCACGGTCTACCGGTGTCTCAGTCGCTACTTACAACGCTGAAGCTACTGTCCGCCCGATCGGATTACTTTATCGGACAGGTGTTCCTGACAATTGATGACATTTCATTTTAAAGCAACCAGTGCATTTCATCTAGGCACAATACACTTTTGGAGACTAGTTTTTTAATAAGACAGCTAAAAATAGTACTATAATCAGATATATCAATAAGATCTACCCTTTTAGGAAGTCTAAATCAAGGGGTGAATGTAATGAACGCCGGCAACGACACAAAAAAACTAAACTTTGACCCATCGACGCCCTACAAGTACAAATCGTGCCAATAAGTAAAACAGCGCTCCAAAAAACATACTGGTGCCACAAAATATTTTCAGTCCCGTGTAACTGCCGTTCATGCGCGTAATGAGAGCACCGGCAATCGGTGATCCGAGAAGCCCGCCCAGTGCCTGAAGAAGGTAGGCCGTACCCGTCCGTGTGCCAATTTCGCGAATATCGGAGATCTGGGCGATACATGGCGCATCAATTGAAACATAGCCGCCAGAAGTGAAGCCGAATATGACACCATACGTAATAATCGAAGCTGGGCTGTTGCTGGGAGCCCATAGGGCCAGCGTAAAGACTGTGCAAAGACCCATGATGACGATCATCGTGTTAAACCTCCCAAAGTGATCCGCGGCGAAGCCAGGTATGATACGTCCGAATGCGCTAGAAGTGTTAGTTATATTAATTCATATGCCCTCAAGATAACAAGACCTACCTAGACCCATTGATTATCGACAAGAGATATGTTCTCAAAGTGGCCGAGACACCGGCAGCCTCTGCTTGTAGGACAATGTAATTGATTGGAATAAACATTCCGAGGAGGAAGAAGAAACCCGACAATACTACACAAAGAAACGCAGGCTCAGCCAGAGGCTGAATGTAGTTATGGAATGCCAGATTGCGTGGCTGTGGGGGCAGTCTTGACTTGATTGTAAGACAGGACACGCAGCACAAGGCCAGCAGAATCAGTGCAATAATGCGCACGGTCCAAGGAAATCCCAGGCGCGGTTGGAGGCTGCTGAAGACAATCGGAAGAATGACACCCCCAACTGATGACCCGGAAACAAGAATGCCCATGGCAGCAGCTCGCCTCTTGTTGAACCAGGTTGCGGCGCACGTAAGTGAGACGTTAAACACAGCCCCCGAGCTGATGGAAACAACAATAGACTGTGCTAAGAAGAACTGGTAGTACTCCGTAGACAGAGATGTCATCGCCAGCCCGAATATATAGCATATGCTACCGCCATATAGAATCCATCGTGGGCCGTATACATCATATAGCCTGCCCCAAAATACGGCACTCGCGGATTGGAGGTATGATTGAACAGTGATAATCCAACTTACCGCACTAGTATCATATGCCTTGAGTGGCCCCTTGACATAGTAAGTAAGGAAGAGACCCAGGCAGTTGGTCAGACCATAGACCGCAAACATGGCACACCAACCACCAAGCACACACAGCCAAGCATGCATCCCTCCCTCGGGGTAAGTGTCATAGTCCGGGCGTGTGATGTGCTCACTAGAATAATCGAGTGACTCATTGCTGCCATTTTGGCGGTCTTCTTTTGTCGTATCTGATTCTTCTTCCGTTGTCATTGTTGTGCTCATATGAATGTAAAAGATAACGACTATGGGTAGGGTTCGATGTGTTCTGAGGAAATTGGTTAGTTTATAAAATCGACTGCAGAGCCAGTATGTATTGGTGGTCATAGTAAGGATAACCTCAGAAAATGCCGATGCAGACCGGCTTCTGGCAATGCTACGCGATACTGGCTTGATCTTGTTGATCCACTCCGCGGTGTTCGGGCATACTATCAGCATATCCACTGAGTAGCACGATATCTGATAGCATGATAGCTGTGCCGGGCTTAATCTAGATTAGGCTGCGTACGGAGCACACGCCGGAGAAACCCGCCTCGTAATACTCGAGTTTTGCAGCTTCAATACCTGAGAGAGCGTTTATATCCAGATCAGTTTCACAGATGCACCAACACCAAAACTAGAACTTTGCATGTTCTCTTACAATGAAGAACACAAGCTTGATCCCGGCACAGCCATACAACTGGCCTCACGATGCATCCTTCTACAAGTCGACAACTGCACTTGTTGTCATTGACATGCAGGTCGACTTCTGTGCCCCGGGAGGGTACATGGAACACCAAGGATACTCAATACAGCCAGCCAGGGACATAATACCACAGATACAGTCACTCCTTACGCACTTTCGCACTTTCGGGTTTGCTGTGTATTATACCCGCGAGGGTCATCGGCCTGACTTAACCACTCTTTCCAGCCGTGAACGATTACGCAGCCGCAACAATCCGACTGGTCTTGGCATTGGCGACCTTGGCCCTAATGGCCGTCTCCTTGTCCGGGGCGAAAATGGCCATCAGATTATACCGGAACTTGCACCCATGGAATCAGAGCCTATCATCGACAAGCCCGGTCGAAGTGCC
The DNA here is from genome assembly GCA_029298705.1 of Ophiostoma triangulosporum. NCBI lineage: Eukaryota > Fungi > Ascomycota > Sordariomycetes > Ophiostomatales > Ophiostomataceae > Ophiostoma > Ophiostoma triangulosporum. The sequence goes on along the minus strand of JANSLO010000011.1, from coordinate 2,347,711 downwards.
TTTGCCAACACTGATTTTAAGCTTCTGTTGGATAATAAGGGAATCCAAAATCTCGTCATCTGCGGTGTCACCACGGACGTGTGCGTATCAACCACGATGAGAGACGCAAGTGGGTGTTAAGTATTTGCAATAACCCACTGTGTCTCAATGACTAACGCTTCTAGATGACATGGGAATGGACTGTCTTGTTGTATCAGATGCGACTGCTGCAGGTCGTCGGGACTTGCATGAAGCATCTCTCGCGACCGTTTGCGAAGAGGGTGGTATTTTTGGTGCCGTGGCATCAACAGCCGATATTTTGTCAGTGTTTAAAGTTTTAATTTAATTTTGGTTTTCGGATCTTCCGTCTTTATTTTTCTAATTGTTTTCTAGTCGTTGTCGTACCGTAGCCATTTGTTATTATCAGATAATCAAAATAATAATCAAATCAATGTAGTTATACATGTATATAGAAATCTAGTATGTTTGTTTTGCTGTTTCCTTGCTATTACTCTGACACAATTCTGTCTTCCTGTTCTGTGTTTAGTTATTAGTATTAGTATATTCGCCTTCTTCAGTCATTACTGACTATTGGCGACCATGCTGACAGACTCCTTATAAGGGAAATAAACTGTCGCTGCATGTGGGCTTATCCACTAATACAAACGTTGCTGTGTAGTAGGCCGCGACTTCCTAAGCAAAGGAAAATAACAAACGGAACAGCAAAAACAACGTAAACAGCATAACCAAATGGAACAGCGGGACAAAAGCTAAAGGGATAACAAAGCGAACTTAACAAAGGATATAGTAGGGTCTCACTCCAGCGTCGGTGACCTTTCCAGTTCTATGGAGAGGCGGTACTTCGGGAGTCCTTTGCTTCGGATGAGCCACCGAAGGAGCGGCCGGGCTGTGAGGCCCATCTTTGTTTAGTTTGTTTTTGCTGTTTTCTGTTGGTTTTCTGACACAGTACCGTCTTTTCTTTAATTAGTTTATCGTCGCTGTTTTATTTCTGTTTGTCTTTCTTCATTTCACAGTAGACACTCGCGGCATACTACACATAACTATAGCCAACCACACAGCCCAGCGGCAATGTATTCTTTCCCCTGAGGGTTCTGTCAACATAGGCGCCAATAGTCAGGATTGTCTGAGGAGGGCGAAAAAACATGATAGTAAAAGCTAGTATACAGACTCCAAGACATTCCATACACCACTAGATAGCTCCATGGACGTGCCCTCGTCGATAACTGACTTGCTGGTCAGCCACATGCATGGCAGGATCCCAGATGCTGATATGCTGGATGATGGCGTATTGCTTCGAGCGTCTTTCTCCCAGCCCGTTTCCTTATCATATTCCCACCGTTCGTACCAAAACTCGTTTGCTGTCTGTAGGATTGCTTGACAGAAATCTCCGATACGTACAGCCATTCCGAGTGTGCGTATAGCTCCAGGCGGGTTAGCCATGTTGCTACTTTCGAGTTCCGCCACAAAACAGGGAGCGTTCGTAGCTTTGTTCGGAGGAATAATCCAGTACTCCTTGAAGTATTTGATTGTGCCACGGATGTCCACAAAGCCGACCTCCATGGTATCACCATTTCCCAGCAGAATCATGTCCGCACCATCAGTATCAAAGGTATTGCTGGAGTCGATTGCATGCTCCCATGTAACATGCATGTGACAGTCGTACGGAGGACAGTTGGGGTCTTCCTTGGATGGGAAAGACATAGTAGACATGCCTGCTGCTGCATATCCGTGAATCTTTCCCAGCTGCTCCTTGACTTGCGCATCCGTGTCCGACCTGGGGAGGGTTGAGAAACGCAAGTCAACAAATTTACCAGAGGGTGCTGTCAGGACAATAGTTGACGTGTCTTCGGAGGGCGCATCGTAACCGAGAGAGAAGCCGCGTCGGAGCTCCACCAATGGCCGCCTCATGAGCTCGCTTCTGCAGGCCTGGTTACTCGCAAATGTAGAAGCTTCGCCGTCAACGGCCTTTGACTCCACGACGATTGTCATTTTCATGTGTTGGTGTGTTGGCTTTTCTGTGATTTCGATATTGAGCTGCAACTCAAATTCAAAGCTGAGAGAAGTTGCAGGAAAAGCTTATTATACAATACAGGACTGCAAGATTGCGTCTGTCTGAATAACTATGATCACTACTGATCCCGAATCCCGCGGCCCGAGGACAGACACTAGATTGAATTTACCCCCTAGTGACAGCGCTACTACGGGATAACGTCGCAGGTGATAACGTGAGAGCTGATAAGAGTATCTTACAAATCGGGAATGTTACGCGCTGACTGTTATTCCAGCAAAGATATCCGTGATAGCGAGCATCTCGAAGCAATGCTACTACGTGTTTTGTGTCTTATATCCAGTTATCGCTCGTTGCAATGGCTTTACTAATTGACAATGTACAAATCCCATTCTGCCATAAGTATATATATGAATGCCGCGTATCAACAACGACTTTCCGGGCCAGTACACACGTGAAGAATCAAAACGATTCTACCACTCATCGACAGCGGCATATACGATCCACACTGACGGCATATTTCGATTACATTAGTTATGTCACCCGACAAGATGGAAAAGACCGCCTCCGTGGCTCCGTCAATCTTGGAGGGCAAGGTCGTGACTCCAGTTGATATGGAGAACGAGAAGCTCTACCAAATGGGCTACGACCAGCACATGAAGAGGGGCTTCAACTCCTGGTCAATGACTGCATTCTGTTTGACTGGTCTCGGACTGCTTCCAAGTCTCGGTGGTACACTTTGGTTCAGTTATGGATATTTAGGCCTGATGCCAATGACATGGGGTTGGTTGGCCGCCTCCTTCTTTATTATGTTCCAGGTCCTGTCGCTTGCAGAACTAAGTTCAGCCATGCCTACAGCTGGTGGCTTGTAAGTGATTTCATGTGTTATTTACATTTTAGCCTTCTCTATGTATACTGATTAAGCTCATAGGTACTACTGGTCATTCAAGTGTGCACCCCCCAAGGCCAAAAGGATCGTTAGCTGGATTACGGTAAGTGTTGACGTCAAACGTCAACAGTTGAATGGAACATAATGGCACGTATTCTAACAACATCTAGGCATGGTGTCAAGTAATGTCTGCATCCCTCGGTGGTGCATCCTTCTTCATGACACAGGCGGATATGATCGAGGCCCTGGTGGTGATGTACAACCCGGACTTTAGTCCTACTGACTGGCAGACGTATCTCATCTACCTGGCTTGTATTATTGTGTAAGCATTACCCACATGCATGGAAACAACTGAATGCTGACGTAAAACAGTTGTGCAATTATCATGGTTTTACCCAGTAAAATCCTCGGTCGTATTAGTACCGTCTTTGCTTGGCTGAGTACGGCCATATTTTTCATCATGATAATCGCCCTACCCATCTATGCAAAGTCTAGCGGAAACTATAACTCTGCCAAGGATATGTTCACATCGAAGGTTAACCAAACCGGATGGTCGAATATTGGACTGGTGTTTTTGCTGACGCTCCTCACACCATGTTGGTGTATCAGTGGCTACGATTCTACTGGTATGTTTTCTATCACATTTACTTCACTTGTGAATCATGTTGTTGACTCTGCAGCTCATTTGGCCGAGGAAACACACAATGCATCCACAGTTGTCCCCCGTGCCATGATCATCTCATGCGCATCTGTTGCGGTCTTAGGTTACGTTTTCAACGCTGTCCTTGCATATGCAGCATCTGATATGGACGCTATTCTGGACTCTCCCCTTGGCCAACCCCTGGCTGCTATTCTACAGCTGGCCATGGGAAACGGCGCCTTTACCAAATTTCTCTGGGTCTGCACGGTCCTATCAAATTTCGGCGTAGTGTTCGTTAACAACACGGCCGCCACCCGCGTCTACTTTGCCTATGCACGAGACGGTGCGTTGCCGTTCTCGAAGTGGCTTAGCACGGTGAATAGGACGACGAATACGCCTATGAATGCTACACTGGCACTATCAGTTGTGTTCGCTCTAATAGGTCTCATATCCCTGGGCTCCTCCAACGCACTCAACGCGTTTTTCTCGGGATCGTCGCTGGCCGGAGCAACTGCGTATCTGACGCCAATCCTCATGCGCTGTGCTTACGAGAGCAACCCGGAATACGTCCCCGGTCCTTTCAACCTCGGCCGGTGGTCGAAACCAATCAGATGGATGGCAGTTGCTTGGGGATGTAAGTTCAACCAATTACGTCTATTTGATGATGCCTTAACTAATATATACAGTACTTACCCTTCCCTTATTCTCATTCCCATCTTCTCCCCACATAAATAAGGATACGTTTGACTGGTCTGTAGCCTTCTATCTTGGACTTCTCGGCCTCATTATCCCATGGTATTTCCTTCGTGCCAAGAAGTGGTATACAGGCCCAGTGGAGCGTACCGACTAATTATGTACTTCGTACGATATTTGAAAACGGTTTTGCGCACAACTTAGCTCGGAGGATTCCTAATTTAAATCTGTCTGTTTTCTCTGTGTTGCTCAGGGCATGGCGTAAATATGTATGGTGTGTTGCAGTGCGGTTGGAGTGAAAGTGCACCTGAACAGGAGTGACTGCTTTGTACCTTGTTGGCCATGTGATATCACTCCTCGCACTGCAACACCCTTTTTATATTGACTTATTGTTCACAATAACACCAATATAAGTTATTCAATGAATACTGCTAACATATTAACTTATTAAGTGTCGAAACGTTGGACATGTAGCCGGACAAACGCTGTAGAGACAACGTGGAGTCCTCAAACAAACGAGAGAAGAAAGAAGTGACGGCATGAAGGAAGGGTTGGCCTCAGACCAAACGACATGAGAGTAGGCTTGGCCTCAGCATGGAACGTTACAGAATAGGCGCCCATCTCGGGCTATAAGTAGCAGGGCGCCTGAAGAGAACAAGACGAGATTACAAGAAGACCAAAGCATCCTGCATAAAGGAGTGCTCGGCCTAACGGTAACAGTGTCGACATCGACAGTCACAATACATCTTCTGCTCCATAAACCAATATACGTTGCTAAGTCAACCCACATTATGTTTATAATTGAACTATTATATAGCACTGCTCAAAGAAAGGCTTTTTTGTAGATCGTTTTATTCATGTTACAAAGCAGTTAAGAATGCTGACAAAAATAAACAATCTCAACACGCTCTCAATCATTCTGAATCAGGTGGTGTGAGAGGATCTCTCCATAGCGGCTTCTCAACAGAGCGGATGAACTCGTCCCTATAACGAACCCCCCGGGTCTCATCACGATCCTCGGGATCCGTCGACGGGAGTACCGGGGAAATGAAAGCATCCCAATTGGGGTCAAAGAACAGCGGGATGGAGATTCGAAGAGAATCCGAGTTATGGCAAACACGGTGGAGTGTTGACTTGTATGCGTTGCGAGTCCATTCACTAAGCATGTCGCCGATATTGCACACATAGCATCCCTCAATCGGATCTGCCCAGATCCATTCGCCAGACTTGCTCAGGACCTGAAGTGCCTTGGGCGTGGCATCACTCAATAGAAATGTGAGAATTCCAAAGTCTGTGTGCTGGCCGATACCGGCATTCGCGGTGGTCATGGCTTTCCTGCCCTCGTAGCCCAGGATGCGCAGGTTCCAGAAAGCTTTGTCAATGCGAGATAGAAAAACATTCTCATCTACCCCTAGAGCCAGAGCTATGGCCTTCATCACAGATGTGCCCAGATCAGTTACTCGCTCAGCGTAAGCAGTGGCCAGATCCTCGAACCCAGCTGGTGTAGAAGGCCACAAATTAGGTCCTTCGCCGGTAACATACGGCGGTCCGGTAGACTCGACAGGTCGATAAAAGTCGACAGCCTGTTGGTTAGAATGAACCTGCCGCCTAGTAACATACTCTATCGATTAAACCTACCTCGTGAGATCCGGCGTCCGGATTCTTCACCGCCAGCCAGCCTCTTGCGTTGTCGCCTCCTTCCGATGTTTTTTTAATAGCCAACTCCAGCTTTTCTTCGGGTGTTGAATTCTCAAAAAACTGACGGGCGGCAACAAGCATGGCATCAATCATGTCCCGGGGAACACCATGATTCTTGATGTAGAAGAACCCCACATCACGACAAGCATGGTCGAGTTCAATGGCTGTCTTTTTTTTCTCCAGCGTCGATGACTTGGGATCCAGGAATGGCCCAAAATCGATGATAGGCAAGCTGTTCTCCATCTTGAGAGTGGTCTTTGTTTTGTTTATTGGTTAGTTGCGGCAATATGGCCATTCGGACGGGGGGGGACTGTTATATCTCTCTCGTTATTGCGATTGCGAGCAGTAATATAATTGGCCTATGGACACTGCCTGGCAATATGATATGTGTTAGCTTCACTAGACCAGGAGGCCGAGGACCGCGGGCAGCCTTATCTTCTGACCAGCCCATATTAGGGCCTAATCAGATCAGCATCGCACCGCGGCAATCGGCTCAAGTCATGACTAATAGACTATCACCGTATCCTGACGTACGCATAAGGATGCCAGTCTATTAATCACTCCGTAGATAATGATATGGGCTCCCAGATCCAGTTCATACGAAGTATCCCCGCAGTAGATATTAGCGCATAGGTGTTTGGCCGTCAGAGATAAGGCAACGTACAGTAGAGATAAGAGTCTAGATACTGCTAGATACTCTTGAGCATAGATGATGACCTTCTTCTACGTTTGATAATCACCTTCGTCGTTGAAGTGGTGTAAATGCAAAGTCATGTCATGGAGCGTTCTACCGTGTCAACCAAGGCCGCAGATGACGGAGCCAGCGCGGGGCGCGCGGTAGGTGACTCTCGCGACCTCCAGTATCACCCCAACAGAATGCTAACAAAATTTTCTCCCACAGTGTGATCAATGCAGGTTGAGAAAGGTATTGTTCTGTTTATGTTAATCTTTTCACCACAATCTACTCATTCTTGAATCTAGGTCCGGTGTGATCGACAATGCCCATGTGCGAACTGCATCACTGCCAAGTACCACTGCTCATTCTCTGGCAACACTTCGAGAATCCGTGAACAACGGCATCGGGTCTTGATTTCATCACAATAGTTTGTCTATTGACTCCCACGATCACAACATAGAGTGTCAGCTAACCTCCACAGCGAGAAGAAAATTGATGACCTCGAACGCAGACTCGATATAATAACAAACCTCGTCGAGAAACTCGCAGAGACACAGGACCGGTATACTACCACGTCGCCTGTGGTCTCACGGCCAACCCCAACGCTAGAGACGAATTCTCGACCTGTCACGAATACCTCTCCGAGTCATACAGACCGCTACGACAACGCCATCCCTGACAAGGGCCAAAATCGCCTTGCTGCGTTGGCTGACCATGCACCAAGGCAAATAGACACACTGGCCCTTACACAATCTGCTCCACCCCGGCACGACGCACAACATCTGCCAGACTTTCACGGAACCAGCTCGGTAGCAGCACACGCCTCCTTCGCAGGACAATTTGTCGAGAATGCCCTGACGAGCACTACAAACGACACCACCGTGGAAGGCCACCCTAGAATGCGTGTTGCCCTGGAGTCTCTGAAGCAGCTGCTTCGTATGCAGAGACAACACAGTGTTTTCGGAGAAACACATCTGCAGCATGTGCAGAAGTTGGGCGTCGACGGCCTTGCTGGCTTAGTAATGCCCCCATTGGAGTCTGTTGTTGCGCTACTACGCGAGTTGCGCGAACGTAGAACTCTTACATTCACGCTCATATGTGTTTTCGACAGTATCGAGGCATTCACGGACATGTGCAAAAGTGTGTACTTTTCCACCAATAAAGTCAATACGCCAATGTTTATCAGTGTTTGTACGGGACTGTACTACCTGTTTCAGGAAAAGGCAGCTATTGCCGTGCAGGAGACACATACAAACAGCGACCAGACTTGCAGCCAAATGAAAGCTGATGAGTATCGTGCCCATTGCATGACATGTCGCGACAACCTGGAGACCGCACTGGCTAGCTTGAGTCTTCTTCAACCCCCAAAGCAGGAAACAATAGAAGCACTCATCATGGCCGCTAGCTATGCCACGGAGATATCAAAGCCATCACTGGGATGGCAGCTAAATGCTGCAGCATGCCAGGCTGTTCTTGCTATGGGCTATCATCGAAAGGACTATCTCCCCGGAGAGACTACTGATATAATGCGACGACGGAGAGCAGTTCGCTTTTGGTTTGTCTACATTCTCGACAGAGCTTTAGCTTTGAGATTCGGAAGATCGCCAAACCTACCCGACTATGATATCACACTGCCTCGCCAAATTGGTCCCCTAGATGAGCCTTTCCAGTACCACTGTGCCACCATACAAGGGTGGCTTCGTCACGCTGAAGCGCAAGGTCAGACCTACGAGAAACTTTACAGCCCTGCCGCCCTGATGCAACCGGTCGAGCAGCGGGTGCGGTCTGCGCGCACATGTGCCGAGAGTCTCCTTGTGGAACTGCGTACCTTAAAAGAGTCTCGTATGCGCCTAGCTACGGGTAATGTGGTTTCAATCAGCGGCAACAGTATCGGTTCAATCGCAGAGATGCTGCTCAAGGCGGATGAAGTATCCATACGCTCGACTCTAACACTGGTCTACAGGGCCATTCCGCCTGGCTCCCTCGGCGGTGATCCCGGGGCTTCCTCGACATTTTGTGTTGAGTGCGTCAAATGCGCCAGAGATGTTGTGCAGTTGCACTTCGAGTGTATAGAAATGCTAGAGCGAAACACTCATCTTGCCCCGGCGTATATGCACTGGTACGTTTAACAACTTTCGATGCGTAGTAAGCCCCGACTGACTACTTACTAACTAAATGCATTTCAGGACCATATTGTTCTCTCCGTTCATCCCGTTTATTGTCTTGTTTTGTCATGCGATCGAGATGTGCGACCACCTGGATCTTGTTCGCATGGAGAGATTTACATCATCCTTGGAGCAGTTCCGCAATATATCGGAGCCAGTGGACCGACTCTACCGTTTATGTGAGATGCTTTCTGACGTGGCTGCTCTGTATTTCGAGTCGAGCCAGGAAGCTTGTCAGGATCACGTCCGCCACCAGCAACGACAGTGGTTTGAGTCTGATGTTCAGGCTGGACATATGGAACCCTCCTTAGTAGGTGTTGACTTTGGTGCACATCTGGGTCATGCTGGAAGTCTGCTCGGCATTGACGACGGGGTCTTGTCCGGTATGGGTCCGGATTGTGCCACAAGTGTCGAATCACAGGCGGCACAAGCTGCCAACTGGTACCTCGATTATGTTAACATGGTGGGCTGGTCAGAACTCAGTCCTTCCAACTGGCCTCGTTGACTTTAGCACGCAGTGGGCAGTGTTCCGGGGTGAGAGGCGGTGTAGTTATGTGTAGTTATAATCTTTTATGCTTATACTCTTTTACGATAATGTACTTCCGTCTGGCAACAGCCATGGGTTGTTCTAGAGGGAGTGTCTGCTAGAATATGCTTTAGTCAGACTGTACGGAGTACTCCATAGATGGGAGTATAATATCCTGTCGGGTGTCCCACTTGAAGTCGTCTGCTTAGGGTCAAGGTCAAAAACAAAACACAATCCCACTCACAGGGAAAGCAGATTCAGGCCGTCAAGCGTCTGCTAACTTTGTCATTTATCATAGTCTATGTAGTTATATAATTAGGCTAGAAGTGTGCTGACACCAGTATCTTCAAACATTAGACATCCCTAGAGAGGTGGCACGACGTTGAATTAAGCCATTCTGTCGGATCATTATTCACGTGACTGTGATGGACGGAAAACCACGAAGTGGTTTGGAGTCCTAACAAACGGCATGAAAGAAAGGTTGGCATCAAGAACAAACAGACAGTAGGAAGGACAAACGACGTGAAGTAGAGTTGGCCTCAGAATGGAACATGGCCGCCCATCATGGGGTATAAATAGGCAGGGCGCTGGCGCCCTGCATCTCAGATTAGAAGAAGAGAAGACCAGACTTACCACCCAGATTGATACACAGCTTTAGGAAACCCCTTCTGACTCTGTATCGATCACGGTAACAGTGTCGATCACGTTCACCAATCTACTTTCTATTGCCATCTCAATAAACACCTTGCTGCAAACCCACACATTCTACCAATCAATCAAAAAAGAACAAAAAAACGGAATACGTCGGGATGTTCGCCATGCAGACGGATGAATGCTGTAGATACAACGTAGAGTCTCAACAAACGACATGAAGAAAGGGTTGGCCTCAGTATGGAACCTTCGAGCATAGATGCCCCCCAAAGGCTATAAGTAGGCATCTCAAGATAGGAAGAGAAACAGACCAGATTACAAGAAAACCAAAGCATCCCGCATAATAAAGGAGTGCTCGGTCTAACGGTAACAGTGTCTACAGCGACGTTACGATACAACATTCTGCTTCATCAATCATTACCCCTTGTTAAGTCAACCCACAGATATCCTAATAGTTTGTAGAGTCAAAGCCCGCCCCTCTGTTGGATGAAACCTTGCCTCTTGTGGGTTGACTTAGCAAGGTATTGACTGCAACTTGCAAGTGAAGGTGGTAGTATTGTTCTTGTCGTTGTCGACACTGTTACTGTCAGACCGAGCACTCCTTTATGTGGGATGCTTTGGTCTTCTTGTAAACTGCTCTGGTTCTTCTTCTAATCTGAGATGCAGGGCGCCTGCGCCCCGTCTACTTGTACACCATGGGCGGCCATGCTCGAAGCTTCCATTCTGAGGCCAACCCTACTTCTATGTCCCTCCTTCTATCGTTTGTCCCTCCCTCATGCCGTTTGTTAGGGCACCAAACCACTTCGTGGTTTTACGCCCATCACAGTTATGTAAATAATTTGTATAACGACAATAACTCGGCGCTCACGTCTACTCCTGCGACCAGCATATCAAGTCCCAAAGTGAGTTTATGAGAAACCTCAGTCAAACGAATTTCTTATATGACATCATGGCTCTTCACCGTAGTTGTTTATCAGATGGCACCAGTGTTATTGTCCAGACCTGGCGGAAAGACTACTGCTGGGAGTGCACTCTGTAACACGATGGGAACATCCAGAAGGGGTTGACTTCTAAGCGAGATATAGTCCAATGAGTGGAAGTGATCGCAATATCCAGGGGTATGTATCGATATTATAGACAACACCATACAAAAAAGGATCTTCCTATAGTGAAAGGTAAACACAGTCATATTTAACAGTCTAGGCAAAACCGCATACTCAATTGGCGTTGCGCCCTCAAAGCTTATATCTGACGACGTCCTTAAGGTCTTGCAACTCGCCGGACCTGTGCTTGTCGTTCATACCTGCATCTAGGTGGTCTTTCCAACGCCAGCGCAGTAAATTCTGGCGATTCTTTTCAAACACGTCCATAATCCACTTTCCAGCTATGGGCAACATCTTGAACCCGTGGCCAGAATCACCCGTGGCCACAATAAGTCCACTCACACCAGGAACTGTATCGATGACGTAGTTCTGATCTGCGGTATCGGCGCACCAGCATATATGGCCATCGATCAGAGGCCTGTCGGCAAGTGACGGCAAGGCTTCTTGTAGTAGACGCCGGATCTTGATCTCTGCCAGTGCAGGCAAAAAGTTGCTTTGCTCTTCCGTTGCTGTGACAGACACCCCATCCACGAAGTTTGCGTAGCCGGCACCCTCCGCACTGATCTTCATCAGCCCCGTACCCGGCTCAGGCTCAAAGAAGAAGCCTAGGTCACGCATAAATGTAACAGGAATTCCCTTTAACCGAGTCGCCTCTTCAGGAGTGAGCTGAATGTGAGCGAGAGCCCAAGCTTTGGCCAAAACCTGGCGACCAACACTGGGGAGAGTCCGGCCGATAGCTCCACCGAGAGTGAGAATAACAGTATCTGCCATATAGGTTTTGTCATCAGTGGTTAAAGCACCTACACAGCTCCTGACAGTACCATTGGTTTTGTATAGAAGCTGAGCCACTTCAGCATCAAGTTGAACCTTCACTCCCATCCGCGTGAGCTCCCTGTGCAGCGACTTCATGGCACCTGCAGCCTGTGCATAACCAGCGAAGGTGTTGAAGTACCCTGTCCAGCCGGGCATCTCTCCATCCAATGCTGGTGCAGCCAGTTTGATATCATCCCGGCTCTTGATCACTGTGAGTTTCCCAACCCACGCTGGGTGTGTTTGAATGCTGTTCAGCTGGCGTCTGAGGGTGTGTTTCGAAAGCTCAGATGCAGCTCCAGACACTCCTAGTAGATATCCGGTCTGGTGATAGTATGGCTGAAAGACAGGATTCGATGACCACTCAGTGATCGCCTCAAGTGCTAGATCGGAGTAAAAAGGATCGATATACTCGGCACGGACAATTTTGTTGATATCGTTGGACGCGGACTGTGCGCCTGGAATCGACGTGCCCTTCTCGAGCACAGTGACATTTGTGTAGTTGGCTAAGGCGAGATGATAGGCGGTGGATAATCCAAACGTGCCACCGCCAACAATGAGTATCGGCTGTTGCTTATCGGGCATTTTGGTGGTACAGTAGGATTGGGGGGTAGGTGTGGGAATGAGTGTGTTTTACTTATGAAAGTACAGGTTATCGTTTTCATATTCATCGTCTATATATCACTACCATTGTAGCTGATGAGTTTTTGGCCTGATGTCAAGAGATTATCCGTGAGCTACATGGACCACTTAACCATACGATAACCCCCCAGAAACGAGCAGCTTTAATCGAGTGCTACTATTGATAAGGTATGTTACCTCTTGCCGGGGTCGAAGGTAGGGTCCTCGGCTAGAGCACACGGCTGAATGTAATAAGATACAAGTAGTAGTCGTATGGGGCGGCGTATACGTAGTAGAGGTAGAGAGATAAGAAGATGCAATGCCGGAAAGAATCCGACATTCGCAAACAATACCCCACTGATATGACATCGGCTGTATACCATGGCGAGACTCAAGTACGACGTAGTGTATGTATAGTCAGTCTAATCATTAAGAATTTCATGCCACGAATGGCATGTCTCTATGGCATCGGATAAGAGAAACAAGCATGACTTGCTCCATATCAGACAGGAAGTCAGGGGGATTTCGCCATAGTGGAGAAACGACCGCATCTTACTTGTAGCCACTCGATTCGAATTTCCTTACTCGTAAAGTTCGGATTGTCTGTGCATCAAGTGCTACTACTCTTGCGGTCCTCGATACCGCCTGCTCTCGACTGCATACGGGCAACGGATACTCATACCCATACTGAAGCTCAATTAGCTTTTATGTCGCTGACAATCAAACCACGGACCCGACGCAGTGGTGAGCTTCGGGTCCGTAGTGGCTGCCGAATTTGCCGCCGTACGTGCTCCCGGACCCCATCTCATTGCTGCCTCTCTGCTAACATTTCAGAGCGCCGCGTAAAATGTCCAGGTATGTAATTATATCTCTTTGATATCAAGTCTAGTATATAAGCATAGTTTCTAATGATGGTTTCCAGAGCAGCATCCAGTCTGCCAACACTGCCAGAGGTTGGGCCTTGACTGCCGCTACGAGGTCGTGCTATCATGGGACAGTGCATCTACCACAAAGAAACCTGTCCGGTCGCCATCGCCATCGATAAAAAGTGCACCTGTACGCTGGTCCAATTATGATGTCACTGTCAGTGACTGGATGTTTCTCAATGCGACAGTGCACGACTTTGGTGTGGTATCCTGCGTGCGGGAGACACCAACATCAAATGTTCCATACGTTCCTGTCAACAGACTCTCAAAAACGGATCATGCATTGAATCCAACTGCACTATACTGCCACAACTTGTCTTTCAGCGAAAAGGATTCACGCCTTTTCGAGTACTTTGTCCAGTTCATCACACCGCGTTGTGCGCTGGTCGAGAACCCATACCAAAACATTCTTTTGCGCCTGGTCTTGACCGAAGCGCGCGGTCCGCTTATGGACTGCATCATGGCTGTCGCTGCGAACCAAATGCAGATCATCGGGCATGGTGAATCAGCAGCGTCGGCACTTCATCGTCGTGATCGGGCATTGTTTGGACTCCGGCAGCATGTTGCTGCATTCGAGCCCGTCACTAGTGGCATGTCTTTGGACACTTCTGTTTCGGGGTCCTCTTCATCCTTTACCGTTTCACATGGCGCTAACAGATGCCCAGATCAGCTCATATGGTCTGCTGTTATGATGTGCTTCTTTGAAATATCCCTCGACTGTCCACAATCGTGGCAAGTGCACGCCGAGTTCGCATCCAAACTTTTACTTGATGAAGCTGCCCGGCAGCCAGAGGGATGTGTCTCCGACTCACATCAGTTTGCTGCCGCATACCTATCTCTCCATTATACGCTGTCTTGCTCGGCTCGGGCTAGTCCATGTCACAGGGACAAGGAAGCCGGAAAATTACAGGCTGAAAAGGGGATGTCGGACTCGTTCAGTAGCGTGTTTATGGCACTTCAATATATTCCCAGCGACAGCCTCTTCCGGACACTTGCTGGGTGCTCAAAAGTTCTTATGGCCTTAATATCAGAGATCACAGAGCTTGCGCAACATCCTACCATACATCAATTAAGGCCGGCACCTGGCCAAGGCCTGGGCACATCGGAATGCGTTCCGGTCTCACCATCTATGGCTATTGCGTCACTCACACTGGCACCGGTGGTTCTTCTTGAGGATGTCGACGATTGCGCTATCTACCTACGGAAAAGACGCAATAGCATTGAGCGCGGACTTCATCGGCTTGCTGAAAAATACCCAGAGGATGTGTTTGGGGAGGATAGAATGTCAACAGACACTGCGACGAGTGCTACCGACGGCCAAATGAGCCGCATATGTGAAGCAAAAAGGCTGGCGGCGCTGATGTATCTCTACTCTCGCATCGATGGTAGCGATCCCTATAAGCCACATATGGTCCGTCTCACCCAACAGATTATACAACTAATCTCTGGTATATCGACACGGACAAACACTGTTCTATGGCCGCTATTCATTGTCGCTACTCTCGGTGTACGGCGCGACTATGAAGAGGGTCGGATTGTTGTCCTGACAAAGTTGGCTGAACTCCAACAAACAAGACAGCTTGGAAACGTGAGAAAGGCTCGCCAGGTTATTGAGGACGTATGGAAGGCGAGAGACTTGCGAACATCGGATGCTTTCAAGAGCTGGGATATTTTGTACGGGCGATTGGGTACTATCAGTCTAGCTTAGATTTGTATGTTGTATTATATGATTTCCAACAACTAAGTAGCAATTTCCTGCCTCCAACCAGGTATTGCGTCCACCTAGCGGTGTGGCTTCCAGTCAACACTCTGATGCTGCCGAATTCCCCACCACACTTCGTAGTGATAGTCGAACTCGCTAAGCTACAGCAGAGCGCTCTCGTGATCACTGTCATGGTCACTGGAGCCTACAAGTAAACACCTCCTCGAGGGGTTTCGTCTTCGGCGCCGCGCGCATGTCGGCGTACATATAGCTAGTACCTCCACACCAGGAAGGTAGCCCTTAGGACCTCACCCTCTCTTTCGCTGTACCGGAAGGGGTTCATCCGTACTCACTTATGGCATCTAAATGGGTTCGACTAATGATAATGTTGGACTTTCCGTATGTTGTATTAGCGATATGAACCTAGCTAGTATAGCGGAAATTCTTCTCGTCTTTATCGCTGATATCTACGAAGCCCTCACTTGTACCTTCGTGAACATCTTCTGCGGTACCGTACTTTTCATCCAGCTTCTTGTTCTCCCACTGAACATAGAAAAAGTACGCCAAAAGGAGGCATATACAAGCACAGTAGCTGACAAGCATGGCAATAACAGCACCGGTATACTTCGGGGCCTGCTTAGACCTGAATGTCTGGGGACCGATTAGGTTACCGATGGCATAGCCAATTTGAACGAAGCTGAATGTTACGGCTCGCTTGGTATGGCCGCCTGTGTTGGCTTGGGGAAGACTGATTCCAACAACATATGGAGCTGTTTATGAAGTTAGTATGGCAATAAGAGGAGACAAATACTCTGTGACTTACGCCAGTAAAAGTACATAAAGTAGAGGCCGATCATCTGCGCCGCAAGATTGGTGCGGGATGTAGTGTAGATGACAACTGTGCCAATGATAGGCAGAATAAGAGCAATAACAGCGACAATGCAGCGACGATTGGTCCAGCGTGCAGCCCACCAGCTGAAAAGCCAAGCACTGCCAGTAGCCAGGATTCCAAACGGCATAGTCAATAGGCTGGCCTTGAGGCTTGAGAAGCCCAAGTTGCTAATGATTATAGAGCCAAAGCTGCTCAGACCACCGTTGGGGATGTTGATGGTGATGTTGAATATGACAATCAGCCAGACTTTGATGTCGGTGACGGCCTCTTTTGCCTGGTCCCAGCGCCAGACACGATTGGATATGCCAGTACGATTGCTTGCAAGACGCTGGGTAGCGTAAAACTTTTCAGACTTGGTTAAGAACTTCGCCGTCATGGGAGAGTTTGGGAGCACGAAGAATATAAAAATAGAGTACATGACGTTGATGGAGCCGGTCAGGAGGTACAGGTACTGCCAACGGTGAAGAGGCGCAGACTCTGGGATGTTGCCAATAAGCCAGGCGAAGAAGCCGTTGAAGACCGAAGAAAAGTACGCAAAGATAATTGCGTTGCGGGGCGGTTGCTCGGTTTTCTTGTAGAAATTTGTTACGAGCATCGTCAGGGAGGGCGAAATGGCAGACTCCAAGAAGCCGAGCAAGAAGCGCAGTGCCATGAAGGTCGACCAGTCCTTTCCAGCGGAGTAAAATAGCGTCAGGCATGACCACATGATCGAAGCGGTACAGAGAAGGTTGGCAGGAGGGATCCAGTGCATGAGGAAGGATGTCGTGAAGTAGCCCACAATTTGCCCAAGGGGGAGGATACTGCTGATCCAGCTGTACTGCTGACCATGCATGTGGGTGTCTTTTTGGAATCCATAGAGCGACGCCGTACCTATCTGGACTTTGTCGACGGCACCCAGGGTAGCAACAAAAAGAAGCTATTCGTAAGTAATGTGACGGAAAATATAGTGGAATTAGACGATGCCATCCAGAACCTACAATGGGAATCATCCACCGGTCAATTTTCTTGATCAGCTTTTTCTCAATCTCCGGCGTCATTGAGGGGTAGTCATTTGCTGCTTGGGCGAGATATTTGGCTGCCTCGTCCAGTTTGTCATCGATGCCGGCAGCGGTTCCGGGAGCAATACTTCCGGTATCAGTATTTGGAGCATCAGGCCCCGAGGTCTCGACCGCCATTTTCTTAAAAGAGTCGGACATTGCAGCGATAGAGTAAAAATTGTACCGTTTGTTGTTAGATATGCGAATGTGCCATGATGAACGAGACTTTTCGTCTTATATGTCTACTCACATGTTAGACATTTGGTTTAGAAGCAGAACTCGTCATTGTTGTTTATCTTAGATCGTATCGGTACTACTAGATAAACAAATCTGTCTAGTGTCTCTCTTTAGTAGTACCTCTTCGATGTATCTCTACATTGTATGTGGAGCGTCACTCAATATGTTGTTGACAAAATGGGCTTCAAACGAGGCAATTCGAATCGACGAAGCCATCCTTTCAGAGCTCTTATTGGACAGCCAACAGCGCGGAATTCTTATCAGCACAGTAAATGCTGTTATATACGCTAGGCGTCGATAGTAGCTAAGGTTTGGGGTAACTCGAAACGATCCACGGTGCGGGATGCCACCGCGACTCTTTTGAGGATGTCGACCGCACTTGTTACCGAATTGTGATAAGGGCTCGTGATTGTAGCTCTCGAATGAGATGTTGCAACCGACGCATAGCTACCGGATATGCTGATCTTGAAAAAGAGCTTCCAAATGCACCGTATATAAGGTGAATCTCCGCTGGGGGAATCACGTACGAAATCGGCAAATCAATAACAGCGAGTCGGAAGTCCTGGCTATCAATATACATCACCTAATCAACAATGACCGAAGTTGCTCCGCATAGTGTTGAGTTTGCCATTGGTATGTTGCGTTGAATATTTATTTCCAGATATTTCAGGGGCCATTATCTAACGCCGCCAGATCGGGGTGGCACATTCACGGACGTTTGGGCCGCTGTCCCTGGCCAGCCCGATGTTATCCTAAAGCTTCTCTCAGTCGACCCTGTCAACTATGAAGATGCACCTGCTGAAGGCATCCGCCGGGTACTCGAAAGGGTATCCGGCAAGGCGATTCCGAGAACAGGCGAGATCCCTAAGGACCTGATCAAATGCATTCGCATGGGCACGACCGTGGCAACAAACGCCCTTCTTGAAAGAAAGGGTACTCGCCATGCTTTCCTAGTCACCGAAGGCTTTAAGGACGTCCTCGACATTGGATACCAGTCCCGCCCTGACCTATTTGCTCTCGGCATCCGTAAGCCTGAGTTGCTGTACGACGAAGTGGTCGAGCTGACCGAGCGTATTACGGTCGAGGGTTACGACGAAGATATGCCCAACAGCAATCGGGCTGGCCCAGAGGAGATTCCCGGTGTCCTGGTTCGTGGCAGTACTGGCGATATGATGCGTATCATCCGCCCGCTGGACGAGAATGAAGTGCGCCAGAAGCTTCTCGCCATCAAGGGACGCGGAATTGACGCACTGGCCATCTGCCTTGTGCACGCCTATCTTTACCCTGCACACGAAGAAAGAGTCGCCCAGATCGCACGCGAGCTTGGATTCAGTCACGTGTCAACATCGGCTACAGCTGGCGCCGGCATGGTCAAGATGATTTCGCGCGGCTCCTCGGCCTCTGCTGATGCCTATCTCACACCGGAGATTGTCCGCTATGTAGCTGGCTTTGCTAAGCGTTTTGCAGACGGCACCCTCGATGGCATTACCTGCGAGTTCATGCAGAGCGACGGTGGTCTTGTGAGCCACAAGACGTTCAACGGCCTACGCGGTATCCTCAGCGGACCAGCTGGTGGTGTTGTTGGCCATGCCCGCACCTCATACGATGGTACTTCTCCCATTGTCGGCTTCGACATGGGTGGTACCTCGACCGATGTTAGTCGGTACGGTGGCTCCCTGGAGCATGTTTTTGAGTCAACTACTGCCGGAGTCTCCATCCAGAGCCCACAGCTTGACATCAATACCGTCGCTGCTGGTGGTGGAAGTATGCTGTTCTGGCGCGATGGTCTTTTCAAGGTTGGACCTGAGTCTGCTGGCGCCCACCCTGGTCCTGCATCGTACCGCAAGGGCGGTCCACTGACTGTTACAGACGCCAATCTTTTGTAAGTTAAACACCTGCATATCTGTTGGGGATATCTCAGACAAGAAGCAACCAACTAACCTTCCAGCCTTGGCCGCCTCGTCCCATCTGTATTCCCGGCTATATTTGGTCCGAACGAAAATCTTCCTCTTGACAACGAGATCGTGGCTGTGAAGTTTGCCGAGCTCACCGCAACCATCAACAAGGACACTGGCCGCTCCATGACACCACACGAGGTTGCACTCGGCTTTTTGGACATTGCCAACGAGTCAATGAGTCGGCCCATCCGTGCTCTGACCGAAGCCCGTGGCTTTGAGACGTCTCTTCACAATCTAGCAACCTTTGGCGGTGCTGGTGGTCAACACGCTTGCGAGATTGCAGTCAAGCTTGGAATCCGTCGCATCGTTATCCACAAGTACTCATCGATTCTGTCGGCGTACGGCATGGCCTTGGCCGAGGTTGTCCAAGAAGCACAGGAACCCAGCTCTCTCACACTCACAGACGCCAGCAAAACCATCATCAATGATAGGCTCAAAGCACTTCAGGGCAAGACTGTGGCGGGCCTGACGGCACAGGGCATCAGTGATGACGCTGTTGTACAGGAACGGTATCTCAACCTCCGGTACAGCGGTACCGATACGCACTTCATGATCCGGGAGCCAGAGGATGGTGACTGGATTTCGGCTCTCGAGCGTGAACATCTGAGAGAGCTCACTTTCACGTTCCCTCGGACGCGCACTGTACATGTGGATGACATCCGTGTTCGTGGTATTGGCAAGGGTACTCAGTCATCTAACGACAACGATCTTCTTGTGAAGGACATTGCCACACTCAACTTTGCTGCTGTCCATGGCGGTGAGTCAAGCCAGACAAAGACCTACTTCTCCAAGGGCATGCTGGATACACGTGTGTTCCAGCTCAACAAATTGCAAGCCGGTGCTGTTGTTGAAGGACCAGCCATCATCATCGATGCAACCCAGACAATCGTTGTTGTGCCAGGGGCTGCTGCAAAGATTCTTTCATCGCACGTTGTCATCGACCTGCTGGACTTGCCCTCATCAAAAGCCGAAGACGACGAGGCCGACATGACTGTTGATCCCGTCCGTCTGAGCATTTTTGGCCATCGTTTCATGAGCATTGCCGAGCAGATGGGCCGTACTCTGCAAAAGACAAGCCTGAGCCTCAACATCAAGGAGCGCCTAGATTTCAGCTGTGCCATCTTTGGGCCAGACGGCGATCTCGTCGCCAATGCACCCCACGTTCCTGTCCACCTTGGCAGCATGAGCTACGCAATCAAGTATCAGCACGAGCTTCACAAGGGTCAGCTCAAGCCTGGCGATGTGCTAGTTTCGAACCACCCCCAAGCTGGTGGCACCCATCTCCCCGACATCACCGTCATCACGCCCATCTTTGAGGAAGATGGTAAGTCTATTGCCTTCTACACCGCCTCGCGTGGTCATCATTTGGACATCGGAGGCTGGCGCGGCAACTCTATGCCGCCGGACTCAACACAGCTCTGGCAGGAGGGAGCCGCCATCAAATCGTTCTTCCTTATTCGCGATGGCCATTTTGATGAGGATGGAATCGTCGCTATTCTCCTGAAGCCTGGCGAGCAGCCTAATTGCAGTGGCTCGCGTCGTCTCTCGGAAAATCTGTCGGATCTCAAGGCTCAGGTTGCTGCCAATGCGAAAGGCGGTGCACTCATTCACGCCTTAATCGAAGAATACAGCATGCCGGTTGTTCACTTTTATATGAAGAAGATTCAGGAGAACGCTGAGCTCTCTGTCCGTGGCTACCTCAAGTCTGCCTTCGGGCGATTTGGTAAGAAGCCTCTCAAGGCCACTGACTTTTTGGACAATGGGTCACGCATGCAAGTTTCAATCACCTTGGACGAGACTGGCTTCGGCACATTCGACTTCACCGGAACCTCGTGTGAGATGCTGTCTAACATGAACGCCCCTCCTGCTATCACTTTTTCCGCACTGATTTACACGTTGCGTTTACTCATTGGCAGTGATATTCCACTCAACCAGGGATGTCTTGCACCGACAAAGGTTATCTTGCCGGAGGGCACATTTCTCAACCCTTCGGAAGGCCCAGCCGTTTGCTGTGGTAACACATTGACGTCGCAGCGCCTGGTCGACCTCCTCCTCAAGGCGTTCCGTGCCGCTTCTGGATCACAGGGCTGCATGAACTGCTTTGGATTTTTCGGCGACACAGACGCCGATTCTAGCGGCAAAGTATCAGACGAGAAGGATGAGAGCAAGGGCTTCGGCTTCAGCTACGGCGAGACAATCTGTGGTGGTGAGGGAGCTGGTCCAACCTGGCATGGTGCGTCTGGTGTCCAGATCCACATGACCAATACGCGCACTACTGATGTTGAGATTATGGAGCGACGCTACCCTATTATTCTCCGCACATTCGGCATCCGCCAGGGTAGTGGTGGTAACGGCCAGTTCCGTGGCGGCTGTGGCGTCGTCCGTGACATTGAATGCCGCCGGCCCATCACGTTTGGCATCATCACTGAGCGTCGTGTGCATCAGCCCTATGGTATGGAGGGTGGCGACAATGGCGAATCTGGTGCCAACTACTGGGTACAGAAGCAGGCCGATGGCTCGGAGCGCTGGGTCAACATCGGCTCTCGTGGACAGGTCAGCATGAAGGCAGGTGACCGATGTGTGATCCACACACCCGGTGGTGGTGGCTGGGGTACGCCGGTGGATGACGACTCTGACACCGACGTTGATTCTGGTGTTGGTATGCCAGTGGAGAAGGAGGCCGAAGCTGAGGACTCATGGAAGCCCAAGTTTGAGTACCCTCGTGCAGCCGGAAGTGTGCACATCCTGGCTGCGGCTCTCGATGCATCGAACTGAAAATACTCTCTTATAATTGAGCACATACGCGTTTAACTTTACCGGGTATGATATGGATGCTTTGTGGCCTTTGTTGTGTTATCTTTCATATTAGAACTTCTGTAGCGTCTTTCATCCTACGTATGTGCGTCCGCATAAGAATACGAACTATTAGTAACTAGAGGGCGACGTGGTTGGCTAGCACTGCTCCATTCTGGAGGTGCCCCGACCAGGTATGAAAGGCTTCACTATGACATTGTGATGACTAATCGGATGTAGCCCACGCAGCTCTTAAGCCTGAGAAGTTGTACGTACGATATCTGGGACATATCTGCAAATCCATGGCCAGTCAATGCATCGTAATCTACAATGGCATATAAGTTATTTTGACACCTACATATACGTGCAAAATAGATATGTATAGTAGCATGAGTGCCTATTATAAAGACGACAAAGAAAATAGCAATGAAACAGCAAACGAACTGAATAAAGGAAACGGGCGATGGTCTGTGTGGGGCGTCGTATCTCAGTGCCCTCTGCAAATTCCTGGCTAGACGGTACTCCAGGGGCTTCTCGCTTTGTTAAGCTAGCGAAGAAGCGGCCGGGCCGTAAGGCCCATCTGCGAGCAGCGAACCCCCAGAGGGATCTGTCAAAATAGTTGTAAATAGTTAGGATTAACTGCGGAAGGCGGATAATAATAATAATATTACTGGTCTTCGAAATGAGATGTGAATCCATCTACCACAACAGCTCTGGCCGCACAGGACAGTCTGCCTCCAACCTGGCGCAAAACTCCTCCTCTTCATCCAGTTTTTCCGTTTTCATCTGACCCGATACCTTTGGGACTGCCGGCCAGATCTCCCGTCCGCCATTGGTGTCTACCTCAAGAGCCCGATGTTCCATGACGTGCCGGCGAACCGTTTCCTGGAAATACAACGGGCCCTTTTCTTTCTGGGGATGCAGTTCACCGTTGATGTAAACACCCGTATTGATGTTCGCTTGTGCACGATCGCACAGCACCTTGTCCTCATTGAGCACCTGGTGGTAGAAATCTAGAATAGCCTTGAACTTCTCGTCTGTTGCCGTTTCATGTCGAAAAACGTCATTCTCTATTCGCGTAGTTGTTGGTGAGGTCGGAACCATGCGCTGTATATAAAAGAAGTTGTCCCTATAGTCAGGTCTGTTAGCGACCGTAATACCTGCATTCAAAAGAACTATACATACGTGACAGTGACGGATGTAAGTGGGTAGAGGTAGATGATAGATCGGCGGAACTGGCCATCGCTAGCCTCCTTGTTCACGATTGTGTGCTCAAAAGCACCAGCCCTGGGCTCGACGGTGTATTTTGTGAGGTCAGAGACACCCGCAATCAGAGGGTGCGATGTCGGACAGTGATAGCATTCGTTGTAGTTCTCAATAACACCCTTCCAGTTGGCGTCTAGTTCCATGTCCCAGCGATGGTCAAAATGGTAGCCAGAAAAGTTGTATGTGTCACGTAGCCGAGTGTCGATTCCAGAAAAGTCGTCACTCCACAACACGGATGGCTCTCCAGCCTCCAGGTTGACCCAGATAAAGCCCGCTGCGTCGATTCGGACATTGACTGGGAGCAGACCATGCTGACTCTTGTCAAAGTCAGATACAGTATCGAACCGCGGCGCCTTCGCTAGTCCACCCTTGTATGAGTATGACCAACCGTGATACTTGCAACTCAAGATGGACGCATGGCCACAGCTCTTGTCAACAATTGGATAGGCACGGTGCCGGCACAGATTGTGGAATCCGTTAATATTCCCGTCCCGGTCTTGCACCAAGAAAAAAGAAAATCCGGCCACCTCAAATGATAGGTAATCTCCAGTCTTTTGAAAACGGAGACGATGTGTTAGCAGAAGCCATCGCTGCGAAAATATAGAACGGCGCTCCAGCTCGTACATCGCCGGGCTGCGGTACCATGATGCCGGTAGGCCGCGGCTCGGAGCTGATTTTGGCTTACTGTCACCCCCCGAAAGACCGAGAAATTTGAACATCATGAAATGAACAGCCGTTTGTGTGCCTGGCCGGTATCTTTCTGCGACAGAGTGGCTTGAACTGTCTGATGATATAACAATCAGCGGCCATTATATTCCGCTTTTGTGCTGATATACACCGACGATAGGAAGGTAAAAGATATCATTTCGGAGAACCGACAGACCGGGGCTCTTATCGGGCCAATTGGCATATTTAGGTCTATCTAGTTTGCCATCGATGTTGTCATGAAGTCGAGTGTTCCGAGTACCATCGTGAATCCCCCCCACTGTTGCTTTGATAAGGATTGACCATCCCACTTTTGTTCTATTAGCTCCGCTGCAAATACAACTGTAGCCGATCGCAAACGTTTACGTTTGATGTAGTAAGCATGTCAATCAAGTGCAGACAACATCAACATGATACGTTGACGTGAGCAGACAAATTCTGTAAATTGGCAGAATGGGGTAAATGGTATATATATTAGAAAATTCCGGAGTTTTGTAAATGTCACTTTGAAATCCAGGACCATTGGGAATTTACGATACCTGACCTTGTCGACACATCTACAACATATCTGATGGTATATACTACTGCAAACTCCAACTAATCATCAAGATGGTTATGCAGATCCCCCTCATCGACTTTTCCGGTAAGCGAGTCTCACCGCGTCGCGCACTTTGCAAGATTTTGTAATAGTACCTATGTTTCAAGCGGGACTGTCATGAGTCCATCACTGACAGCTTAGGATTCTACTCTGATGATCCAGACAAGAAGCAGGCGGTTGTCAATCAGATCCGTGTCTGCTGTCTGCACAATGGATTCTTTCAAATCACTGGCCACGGTATCGACTTGGCTAAACAGAAAGCGGTTTTGAGTGCTGTAAAGCAGTTCTTTGCGCTCCCACAACAAGACAAAGATGCCGTGACCAAGCTTAATAACACCTGGAACCGTGGCTATGAAATGCTCAGATCCCAAATGCTGGAGGAGGGAACCCAGCCTGAGCTGAAAGAGGGCTTCTACATCGGCGACGAGATCTCAGAAACGCACCCTTATTTTATCAACAAGCGTCTCAATAGTGGCCCTAACCAGTGGCCTCAAGCGCTTCCAAACATCGACGACTTCAAAGCTGTGTCGATGAGCTACTATAGCTCCGCTCTAGCATTGGCCCGCTCTCTCCTGAAAGCCCTTGCACTGTCCATGGATCTGCAGGAGGGCTACTTTGAAAACTTCATGACAGGTGCCGTTGCCACTATGCGCTACCTGCACTACCCGCCGCAAGCACCAGATGCGGACGAGAAGCTCTCTCGGGGCATTGGAGCACATACAGACTTTGGCGCAATCACGTTGCTGCTTCAGGACACAGTTGACGGCCTACAGGTGTTGGATACTGCCACTCAGACTTGGATTGACGTCGAGCCAACTCCTGATGCACTAGTGATCAACTTGGGCAATCTAATGCAGCGCTGGACAAACGAACGATACCGCAGCAACGTACACCGTGTGATCAACAAGTCTGGCCTCGAGCGGTACTCCATCCCCTTCTTCGTTTCCGGTAACCCCGACTATGTGGTCGACTGTATCCCCACGTGCCTGGCCGACGGTGAGTCTGCCAAGTTCGAGCCAATTACAGTCGAGGCGGCCGTGTCTGCATCATATGCTGAGTCATACGGGCGCGCACAGTTGTTTCAGAGCAAAATGACGGAGAAAGCAGTCGATGTGCCGACTCCCAAGGCTGTGGCAGCGGCTTGATTAATGCTCCAAGGGTACTGGATGATTTGCTATTGTACCGGGTTTTTATAATCGATTAGTACCACAATCGTTATCACGTAGTGGTGAGGTTCGATATTGATCATATTGCATCTTATATATGCTTACAAAGATCGTCTGCTGTGGTGAGATGAAACTGGGGTGGGAGTGGATGTACTTTCGCAGTGTTGGGTGTCGGTTCGATATACCTCGATCGATAAATAGACCAAAAAGAGGGGTGCTGCTGACAGCTGTGCGCATCATTTCCTAGCTTGGTGCACTAACTTAGGGCCTGATTCAATTTAAACTCCATTGGACCTTCATTGCGAAAAAGTCCATTGGAGGCCAATGGAGCTTCTATTTCGGGTTAGTGGTTTTCTGCCCCAGTAAAAACCGAGACTACCCGAATCTGCTCCATGTTGGCATGTACCTGTATGTACCTTTTCAATTGTAATTTAGGCCAGGCTATCTAAAACAACAAAAAAACACGATGCTTTTCACATACAAAATTCTTCAAGAAAAATCATCATGACCTCTCCTACGCCAGATAGCCAGCAACTACCACTACCGCCACTACCGCCCATTACCACGGACCTGTCAGCATTCGACGAACTCTCCGGCAGCGAGCAGGGCCGTGTTTCGAAGAAGCACACAGTCAGAGATTGGCACAATTCTAGCTTTTTTTCTGATGCTATCGAGCCAGCACCCTCTGACATCGACCTTTTCAACAACTACGCAAACACCATGCCGCCCGACCCATCTACGAACGGGCATACCGCCGGCCAAATACCGTACGATTCAGATACCGCCAGCGATACAGAGTCCAACCCCGACATCGCCGACGTCGACGACGAGTAGGATTACGTGCCAGCGACACCTCGTACACATATGATTACCCCCTACGAACGCGCGTGGCCTATACCACATCTGAAATCGACACCGACACCGACACTCTACAGCGACCACGCGATATCTCATCACCACCTACCCTTCGGCTCGCCTCTCTCCCCGGCCCGGTCTACCGCCACCGCTGCACGCTGCGTATCCCGGTGGCCGAAAATATGCAAAAAGACGAGTAGTATATGCGCCGCGAGAAGATGTACACCATCAGTGAATGGCGTTCAGTGTAAGAGGTCGTAAAGTGTCGTTTATGCACCCGAAAGAGGCCATAATGACGAAATCTGGCTGGCGTAGAGTATCGCGAACAATCGAGCGGCCGTGCCGGCGTCCCCGGTGGTAGCGTGCGTGCTTGTGTACATTCGTACGCTAAATATACTGAAGAACAAACACCGCAATCAACCGGCCTACTAAGTTTACTGCTGCATTACGGCGTTCGCTGTCCATCTTCTTTTTTTGGTGGTGATGGCGATATTTCACTAAAAGTATCACGACTTTTCTACGCGTCTATGTTTACCGGACGGCACGACACAGACAGAGGTACTTCTGTCTACCTCCTGCCGTCTTGTTCCGACAAGAGTTGCAGGGGCAGAAACCCACTAACCCAAAATAGAAGCTCCATTGGCCTCCAATGGACTTTTTCGCAATGAAGGTCCAATGGAGTTTAAATTGAATCAGGCCCTTATTACTAGCCTGCATTTAAAAATGTTGTATTAAGCATACGGAGTAAACGTCGCAAGTCAAACATCGTCATTGGCTGGACCCATTTATGTACAATACGTCAGACTGGGGACGGAAGATTCCCCTCCCGGCACACCGAAAGAGATGATGAAGACCCTTTCCCAAAGGTGAGATAGGCACCGCAAGATTGATGAGAAAACAAGACAAGACGTCACCCAACATACCAGAGCATCCCCCGTAGGACACCAATTACAGACGTGCAACGGCCAACTGGTGATAGGCACACTGTGAGTTTACAGCAAGGTAGTAGAAGTACCTGATGGAACTGATTGAATTGGCTTGTGGTTCTCAACGCTGTCACCGTTAGGCAGAGCACTCCTTTCGGCGGGATGCTTTTGTCTGTTGGTAATCTGGTCTTGTTTATATCATACTTTAGAAATGCAGGACGCTTATGTCTCGCCTTATTATACTCGTCGGACTGGGTCCAACCTCCCCATGTTAAAGATGAACAAACAACCCCTCCTTCCAGTTGTTGACAGTCCCTCCTGCCTGTTCCGTCGTCAACATTCCGGCACACCACTCCGTGGTATTCCGTCCATCACAGTTACGTGAATAATGCTGAATAATGTTCCGACACACGTTACTTCCAAGAAGGGTCATCCGATCGGACGAGTCTCGGACGAGTAATTTAATACGTTCAGAACGTTGGGCGCCGAGGACCAAAATACAAAATCATTACGTAAACAAATATCACCTCTGTTCAGATAAGTCAATAGTGATGAATTTATTGCTACTCTACCATTTCGTGACGCCGCCATCGATAAGAATGTCGCTGCCAGTGCAGTACTTGCTGGCATCGCTAGCAAGAAACACACATGCACCTCTGATGTCATCAGGCTCGGCCACGCGATGATTCATTATCTCATCCTTCCAGCTCTCTAAGAGATGCGGGAATGGTGCAGTCATCTCCGTGCGCACATACCCAGGGCTAATAGAATTGACACGGATACCGTGTTCGTTCAGCTCCGCCGCAATCGGGGCCACCATGGCGCGGACGGCACCCTTTGTTGCGCAGTATGCTGAAGAGTTCTGCGAGCGAATTGCCATCCAAGACGCTATACTTGCCACGAGAATGATACTGCCAACCTTTGTTCCGCTGACCATCATAGCCTTGGCACCGTGCTGGGCCGCAAAGTAGACGCCCTTAACATTAACATCCAGAAGCCGGTCAAAGTCGTCGTTGGAAGTATCGAGAAAGGTGACGTTCTTATTAACGCCAGCACAGGCCACCATAATATCCATGCGACCTTCAAAATCCGACTTGACATCCCTGAACCCCTCCTCCAGGGACGTATGCGAAGTGACATCAACCTTGTAATATTTGGCTTGGACGCCAAACTGAGCAGGGATCTCGAAGAAGGCAGGTGAGGCTTCGATGACGTCAAAGACAGCGATGTCAGCACCAGCCTCGGCTAATCCCTGGGCAAATGCCAGGCCACAGCCACGAGCACCACCGGTCACGACTGCAAGACGACCTTTCAATGAAAACTTGGTTGTATTAGCAATTTCAAACAAGACAGACGAATATCATGGCTATTGGGCATGCCGAAGCGATCGCACTACCTACCTTAGACATTGTATCGGCGATGTTGGTTGAATGTCAATATTGAATAGGGAGGACCAAAGGCGAGATAGATCCCAGCTCATGTACGGAGTAAGCTTAATAGCTGTTGATCTATGGTTTAGTAGAAGTATTCGGTACACGGAATAGAGCTGCCGTATCAGCACATTATTATCCCACTTACAGAAATCACAGGTGGGGGCCAGTAAATGGCGAGAGTGGAAGAGTGGGAGAGTGGGGGTAGTCCACTTAAGATATCCGCGGGAGCTACTGCAGCACGAAAACTGGAGTAATGTCGCGATAGTTACCCGGTGGCAGACGTCTGTCGTGTATCGACAAGTGGGGCCGGCGAGTATGCATAGAGCAGCTAGACGTGGTAGCTACAGATTGAAGATACATGAATCCTGGGACGTCACTATCCAGAGAAAATCAATCCAGCTCTAGTATTCAGTATCTGAGTTTCAGCACCTGCACGCGCACACAGGTCAAAGAACACGTCATAGTCTCCATCATGTCGGCCTTCCGCGTAATCGAGCAGACGAAGCAGGATGCCGACTCAAAACTTAAGGTATCTCCGCACAAATTTTGGTTTTCTCGTGTCCTTGTCACTAACAAGATAGGTTGTCATCGTCGGTGCCGGTCTTGGCGGTCTCGGGGCTGCAATTGCAATTCTTCTGGCTGGCCATGACGTGATTGTGCTAGAAAGCGCATCCAAGATTGGCGAAATTGGGGCTGGCATTCAAGTACTCCCCAATTCATCACGAGTGTTGTTTGCATGGGGTCTTAAAGACCGCCTCGAAGAGTACGCCACTCTCCCCAAGCAGTGCAACTATTACGGATGGAAGGGCAACCGGTTGGCGACCATGGACTTCCACGCGTACGGAAAGGCAGCAAATGGTGTCTTTTGGGACTTCCACCGTGTCAACCTGCACCGTACGCTCCTCGATAGGGCGTCGGAACTGGGAGCGCAGCTTGAGACAAATGCGCGGGCTACAAATGTCACCACAGAAGAGAAGGACGGATACTCGACCTCCACCGTTCACCTCGCCGACGGACGCACGTTTGCCGGAGACCTGGTTATCGGTGCCGATGGCATCAACTCCCAGATGCGGGAAGTTCTTGTTGGCCACGACGACCCGCCAACCCCCACAGGCGATCTCGCCTACCGCCTGTTGCTCAACACAACAGACATGATGGCGGACCCCGAGCTGCGCGAGATGGTCGAGAACCCACAAGTCAACTACTGGTTGGGACCCGACGCGCATGCAGTCAACTATATTCTGCGAGGCGGCAAGCAGCTGAACATGGTGCTGCTAGTTCCAGACAACCTACCGCCTGGTGAGCACGCGACGACAGGCACGGGCACTTCAGACGAGATGCGAGCATTGTACGAAGGCTGGGACCCAAGAATTAACAAGCTGCTGTCGCTTTGCACGAGCAATGAGGTGCTCAAGTGGCGGCTTTGTATCAGGCCTGGCCTCAACCCAACATGGACGCACCCTTCTGCTAGCTTCACGCTGACAGGCGATGCTGTCCATGCCACCCTACCATATCTTGCTAGTGGGGCAGGAATGGCCCTGGAAGATGCCGGCGTGCTTGGTCTCTGCCTGGCGCGAATTGGCGATAAGTTAATCAAGTCAAAGAAGCAGGCTCTGGACGTGTATGAGGCTTGCCGGCGAGCCCGCACAGAAAAAGTGGTGCAGCGTGGCACCTACAACCAACACATGTACCACATGCACGATGGCCCCGATCAGGTTGACCGAGATGCGAAGTTGGCGCATTACGAGGAGGTTGATAAGAAATGGATCAGTGACGCCGACGCCGCCGGAACTGAGCCGGTGCTGCCAACATCGGACGAAACAGGAGAAGACCCTTTTCCCTGGAGATACAACGGAGTTGCACGATGGTTGCTTACGTACGACATGTGGAAGGATGTCGAAGAGACATGGGCTCGTGTGGTGGGATCGGCAGAGATCGCCCAAGCAAATCTGTAGTTTATCGAGAACTACCAAAGCTCAATCACATATTTTGCCATCGCATAGTATTAAAACGAGGGTCTAATTATCTCCTTGACACATGCGGTACCAATAGGGCTAGAACACATTATAATATTACGCGCGAAAGCCGGTATGGCCGGTCCGGATTTGTGAGGATATGACAGCCGGCACCAACGTCACGTTGGCAACAGGTTTTCCAGCAGTCGGTAACGTTAGACCAGTCCGCCTCTTTGAAGGTGGGCGGTGGTGGTGGAGCAGGGATGGACGGGTTGGCGGTAGTAGTAGGTATGGTTGGGAGAAGCGGGCCGAGTCCCGGATAGCTTCGGCTTCGGTTTGGTAGTCCGTTCAAGTTAAGAAGACGGCCCGGCGGTACATAGATTAAGTAGAGGCTCAACGAAAGTATGCTTGCCTCAGAGTGGAGAAATGGGATAGGCGGGGACATAGTGCGGAGGTAACTATGTATGGAAAATAGTGCCGGGTTTTTTTCAGCGGTCGCCTCGTCGAGAGGAAGACGCTCGAGCCGTGCTGCGGTACTCTGAAGCACTTACGTGTTTAAGTTATTATATATCTTTGTGCATAATATTGAGGAAGATTGATCAGTGATGAGTTATATATATATATTTATTCGCCGTACTCAGTCAATCCTGACTATTGGCGCCTATGTTGACAGAACCCTCTGGGGAATAAACTGTCGCTGGACTATGTAGTTGCTGCGTAAAAGCTATGTACAAAGTGTGTGTTGTCGTGAAAATTAGCGAGATACATGATATGCCGTAGCAAATAGCCCCCCAAACTATCCCTCAGATTGCTCTTCATTAGTACCATTTCCCCCACTAAAGATTCGTTTCCGCGTTGGTCATTGGACACCAGACACTTCGAGGGGGACTCTGTAGATGTTCACCGGCTTACACCTGATTCATGGGGGCGAGGCCACCAAACTCGCCCAGCACTACACAGGGGCGGCGGCCCCTCCTCGAAGGTCGACGGTGCCGGGGTACGAATTAATTGACCAGAAAATTTCGCAAGTCAAGAAGTGCCCATGCAGGAATCGAACCTGCTACCTCTAGGAGGTACACCCAGCGCCTTGACCACTGCGCCACTGGGGAATCAGTGATGAGTTTGAAATGTCTATATTAGATTTATATTCTATAAGAGATCTATTTTATTATGTAGAGTACTCGGCGTAGTCAGTGTAGCCCTTCTCGAGAGGGTCAGCACCATAAAAGGTGGTCCGATCGTAGGGGTTTAGGGGCCAGCCGTTTGCCAGACGGTCAACATAGCCCGGGTTGGCGATGAAGTGACGGCCGAATGCAATGAGATCCGAGCTATCGGACTCAATCATGCTGACAGCAGTGTCACGGCTCATGGTGCCACAGGTCAGGAATGCAACACCGGCCTCCTTCGCAATGGCACGGAAAGGTGCCAGCGAGTTCTTGGCCTTCGGCGGTGCATTGGCACCGGCCTCACCTGACGTGTACTTCGCCAGGGCCTCAAGCTTCTGCTCCTCACTCAGTACCTCGTCAAATCGGGGTTCAATCATGTGGATATAGGCGGGGGGGTTGGGCAGCGAAGTCAGTGCGTTGGTGATGTAGGTCCAGTGGGTGTTTGGGTCACTGTCGTGTGTGTCCTGGAAGTAGTTGAAAGGCGACAAGCGCACGCCGACGCGGTCTGCACCTATGGCATTGCTCACAGCCGTCACAACCTCAACCAGGAACCGCGCACGGTTCTCAACAGAGCCACCGTAGACATCTGTTCGGGTGTTGATGTTGTCGTGAAGAAACTGCTCCAAAAGGTAGCCGTTGGCACCATGGATCTCAACACCATCAAAGCCGCCCTCTTCAACGGCACGCTTACTAGCCGCAGCCCACTCTACAGTAAGAGCCTTGATTTCGTCAATGGTCATAGGACGGGGCGGGTCCTCGGCGCAGACGGTTCCGTCAAGGTAGGTACCGTTCATGGGCGAGGTTCCCGACGAAATGCACTGCTCGCCACCGCGCATCTTGGAGCTCGTGGCACGACCAGTGTACCAAAGCTGTGCAAACATCTTTCCGCCCTTGGCATGAACAGTATCGGTCACCTTCTTCCAGCCAGCAAGCTGTGCCGGGGTGTACACGCCGGGAACACGAGGATAAGCGCTTGCGTTTTTGCAGATGTCGGTGGCCTCGCCGATGATCAAGCCGCCCTTGCTGGCGCGCTGGCCGTAGTAAGTTGCCATACGTTCAGTAGGGACGTTGACGCCGTCGATAATGTCACAGCGCATTCGCGTGCAGGGTGCCATGACCACGCGGTGGCCTAGCTCGACGCTGCCGACCTTAAGTGGTGTGAAGAGGGCCGTCTTGGCCAATGGAGCAGCAGACATGGTGATGGGTGGTGTTGTGTAGTGTGAGAGAAAAGATTTGCGTGTGGACGAGATAAGACCGGTACGAAAGACGATTGAAAGTAAGAAATGTCGGGAAGGATGTGAGTGCTTGAGCTGTATTCCAAATCAGGAAACGGCTCATGTAATATATAGTATACAGCTTTTCGAGACTCTAGAAAAGGGATTTACTAGGCGGTCGAGGATGATTTTAAGTTGTATTTCCAGCAGGATACGGCAGCTAGGTGTGCGAGACAGAGCGGTTGATCGTAGGGATTGATTGCTGTAAAGTCTGCCGTTTTGCAACTTGTGGAGACGATGCTCTGTGCCTGATCCCATCCTCGGCCAGAAGTGGGATGTGGATACCTGATACTAAGCATACGTACTCCGTGCCCCGTATATGTAAAGGTAATTGTACTAACACGATCTTAAGGGCTGCAATCAAAAGTGGGATATCAGGGACTCTGTACATTATTAGAAAATAACGTTAAGTCGACGAACACGGTGGACTTGATAATACGTAGGAGTTCACAAAATATACGACATATGTATACATACGTACTAGTAATTAGTACTAATGAACAAATTGGCTTTATTTTGAGATTAGGGAACATCTCTCACCGGTATCACAGGCGTAGCACATAATGTCTGGCCGCTGTCGCCGGCAATATCTAGATAGAGGCGTGCCCGTGGGTCTCATAAGGCAGGAAAACGCAGAATAATCCAGCTGCGACCCAGAGACCAGCACTTGCGTAAATGGGGACGGCAGAGTAGCCCGCGTAGGTCGAAATGAAAGACGCAACAAGGCCACCGAGGCGCAGGAGAGTCGCGGCCATTCCAGTGCCAGTACCACGGACTGGACCGGGGAAGGATTCTGGCGCATAGGCGAACATGACTGCATATTCAAAATTGCCCAAGATGCCCGTCGCGCACTGAAACCCGATATCAGCAGCCTCGGTTGCAGCGCTGGTGTAGGCAAAGAGAAAAACACCAGTGAGGACGGCAGAAGTAGCCATCATCCAACGACGTCCAAAGCGTGTTTCCACCGCATATCCAGCTAAAATAGGCCCGACAATAGTGACTGCCGACACAATGCAGTAGATTCGGTAGGTTCCGTTCAGCGAGCTATCGTAGCTGTATGTTGTTTTGGTCTCCAGATACGACGTGATAAAGGCAAAGTACAGCGGGTAAGCAATGCCAATCGTCAGCCACAGAAGAAACGTGACGGAAGTGTGCTGGGCCATTTTGCGGCCGGAAAACAGACGCTTGTAGCTGGAACCATCGTAATCCTTGAAGCTCTCCTTGATGATCTGCGAGTAGGTCATGCGAGCCGGGGTCGGAGCCTGGGCAAGCGCAAAATCCTTCTCCGATGAGGCCTCGGCGATGTCGACACCGACGCGAATACGGTAATCGATCGCCTGCAGCATCTCAAGAGTTAGTGTCTCAGGTTTGCCGTTATAGCGTGCAATGTAGTTGACCGACTCGACAGCTTCGGCATCGCGACCCTTAGAGATGAGGTAACGCGGTGACTCGGGAATTGTAAAAACAAAAATGCGAATCAGACCGAATGTAATCGCGAGGCCGCCGAGCGTAATCATAAGGTAGCGCCAGCCCATATTGTCAGCACGCGAGCAGACGTTGGCATTTGCGTCGCATGAGAATTTGGCAAGGAAAACCCAGGCGAGCAGAGACACGATCAACTGGCCACAGTTCCACCACGCCGACAGACTCACGAGCAACCACTGGTAGGTCTGGGGCACAAGCTCAAGGAAGATGATACTGTCAACAGGGACGTTGCCGCCTGCAGCCGTGCCGATGACACCCCACATGGAGCAGAATGCAACAAAATTTTGTGATCCAGCGACGGCACAGGCAAATATACCGCCCAGCAGGATAGTAGCATTGAAGGCAGGACGACGGCCAAACAAGTCGGCAGTAGTGCCCCAAAAAGAAGCACCAATAATAAGGCCGACGTAGTAGGCGACCGAACTGAAGCTCAGATGGGTGATGTCTGTGAACTCGCTGGCCACGGCAGGGCGGGCTGCACTGATGCCCTGCGACCAAAAATTGTCAACCATCCAACCAAAGCCGTTGACCACAAATAGGAACCACTGGAACTTTCCCATTCCAATCTCGGTAAGATGCTGGGAGACGAGCTCAGATTTGAGACGGTACGACTCGCTCACGGCGGTGTGGTAAAAGGCGTTCACGACCTGGTCATCGTGGACACCGGCGATGATGACGTCCTCGATGGTTCCGTGGATCTCGGACGGCGGCCGAGCCACAGCAGTACTTGTCTTGCTATCCATTGCACTGAATTGTATGTGTAGCCCAGTTGTCTTTGTTGATTGGTGGCGTAAAAATAGCAATGGCATCCCTTAATATATTTCTACAGTAAAGACGAAAAAAAGGTCTTGACCTGCCTTATATGAAATAATCATCTATAAAGTCTTGCCATATATCGGTTCGCCACATCTACATGTATACCACCAAACAGAAGCCCTGTTTTGTTATCGCAGTAGTCGAACAGGGGGTAGTATCATCGTCTCTTTCTACCATATCAGACAACATCATAGCCCACAGTACCCCTACACCGACACCTCCCTGCGCCCATGAGTATCACCATCCACTGTCACCCAAAGAGCTGAAGATACTCGATGGCCGATAAGAGTAAGATACGGCGATGTCGTGTGACGTGCACGTCCCCTGTGTGATACAACCTGGGGATGATCAGTGATAAGAAGGCCAAGAGGTCGGCTTTGAGCTCTGCAAACTATTACTATCATTGGCAACACCAAGGCAAGATATCTCCTCGTTGCTACAGTCTTCCTACCCACTCCCGACTACCTTTTTGTGGGTGGGGAGGGTGCTCTAGGTTGATTTAGATGCGACTCACAACAACGAGTTTACTCCGAAGTCTCAGGTGAAATTTATTGATAATGTCGGAACGTTATTCACGTGACTGTGATGGACGGCAAACCACGAAGTGCTTTGGAGTCCTAACAAACGGCATGAAAGGAGAGTTGGCCTCAAAAACTAACGACAAGAGGAGGAACAAACAACATGAGTAGGGTTGGCCTTAGAATGGAAGCTTCGAGCATGGCCTCCCATCATGGGGTATCAATAGGCAGGGCGCAGGCGCTCTGCATCTCAAGATTAGAAGGAGAACAAAACCAGTTTGCAAGAAGATCACCGCATCCCGCATGAAGGCGTGCTCGGTCTGACAGTAACAGTGTCGACAACGACAAGAACAATACTATCATCTTCACTTGCAGTCAATACCTTGCTAAGTCAACCCACAGATAATGTATTATTTTTGCACAAAGTCTATTGGTTATTGATACATTACGATGCCTGAAGAAAGGCCCCGTAGTATGATTCCAGCCAGCGAGCAGCCTCGGCTCCTGTTGGTGCGTCTGATGTCTCCCATGCTCTCATGGATCCGACATATCCGTCAGGGCGCACGTTCATTACAGCTACTTGACCAGGCTTCAGCCTACCCAGCCATTTGTCTGTGCACTTCATCTTGCGTGTATCCATCTCTGGGATATTGTCCAGGTAGATAGACCACGACGACTGGCTAAATACGGCTGGTAGCTCGGCAATCTCAAACTTAGACTTCTCCGTCAGGGTCACGAGAGCAAATGTGAAGATCTCACTGACGGCAGTGTATCTCTCTGGGCGCACGTAGACGTCCTTCTTGCGAGTAGGTCTAGGCTTCTCTGCGTATGAGCGCATTGCTGCTGTAGACAAGCGCGACAAGAGAGAGGTGCCCAACTTGATGGCATCGCTGAATGCCTCTAAGAAGGGTTGCCCTGCAACAACGTCCGGAATGAAAACGTAGACACGAAATTGGCCAAGCACCGGTATGTCCATCTGGATGTCAACGGGGTTCGCATCAATATAACGCGTGACCTTGGCTGGTGGCAGCGTATGGCCGGGCTGAGCGCCGCCACAGTCGCCTGCCTTAATCGTGGCTGTCTCGCGCACTGGTTCGTTTATCGAATTGTGGCCGTAATCAACTCCGACTCCAGCAATAAATCGGATATTTGTGCGGAAATTCTCAGCCAGTGCAGCCGCATCGCCGCCGGCAATCTGATTGGCGTGCTCATAGTCGAACTGGATTAGATCATGAGCAATTTTTTTCCGCTCTGTCTCGTAGCTGGCCAGGAGGGCAGGCGTAGCAAGACCGCGGACAGCAAAATTAAGCTTCCAAGCGAGATTCCATGAGTCGTGGACACTGGTGTTCATGCCCTGCGCAGCTTTGGGGGAATGCGTGTGGCTAGCGTCGCCGGCAATGAAGACTTTCTGCTCAGCGTTTGTAAATTTAGCAGCAACACGCTGGGCGACGGTATAGTGCCCAAACCACTCCACCGTGCGCCATCCCAGGCGGTACGGTGACAGAACCCGTTTGGCCTGCTCCATGACAAGCTCTTGTGTCTGTGAAGCCGACCGGGCGGAGGTTGCATCGTCCGATTCCATTTTGAGCTCGATGTAGAACCGCGTCATGTTTCGCTCACGCGGAATGATCAAAACGGTACCGTGCTCTTCCGAGTACACGACCGTCTTGCTCCAGATGTCGGGAAAGTCGGTATCCAGTTCGCCGTCGAGAACACCCCAGGCTGAACGGTGAGGCGTGCCTTGTGCATGCGTGTCGGGGATGGCATCGCGCACCTTGGAACGTGCACCGTCACAGCCAATGACATAGCTGGAGAGTACACGCTCTTGAGTCTCGTCCACACACTGAACCGAGAGCACAATTGGCCCGCTCCCGGACGTATCGAGAGGCTTGAGTGACTTGAAGGTGTGCGACCGCTGTACGCTACTGCCGCTATCATGCATATCATCCAGCAATAGGCTCTCGATCATACCTTGGTGGCAGAGCAGGATAAATGGCCACAGAACGTCGAGGTATTCGGCGGGGTAATGGACCTCGCGGGACATGCGCTTCAGAGTTTCGGCCGCTGTACCACGCCACATGCAGATATCATGAACACGCACACCGTCGCGAAGCAGGTCGTCCCCAAGGCCCATCATCTGGAATGTCTCGATCGTTCTGGGCTGGATGCCGTCGGCGCGGCCGACGGCCGTCTGGTCCGGCCGCTCATCGAGCACAGTTGTCTTTACACCGAAGCGAGAAAGTAGCGACCTTGCAGGTCAGTACTTAAATTGTTTTAGATGTAGAGGAGTGATAGAGAGAAAAGGTCAGATGGTTTTCTTCATGACCACTCACCCAAGCATGAGACCCGCCGGGCCGGCTCCAACAACGCAGACATCATAGATCTGTTGGTCGACGGTATTTGTTGATCCCATTGTGGCTGTCGTGTTGTATGTTAATGGATCAGCTGCCTGTGTCGCACAACGAGGTGAGATTGTTGATTGCGGGTTTGCTGCGCATATGTATTATCTTCATGCGATGTGTATTGGCCTGACGTTGACGTCGTTCTTTAAAACACCCACTTCCCGAGCATTAATCCGTTTGTGGTTTAAAGTCATAAACGTACGACATGCCACCTCGTGTATTGTACGTGCACTGAGTGACAGGCTCCCCCACTCTTGTGTAATACGTACGGAGTATGTAAGCATAGTGGGACACGTTCGTGGGTTACGCCCCCATTCTTATCTTCGATAATATGCCGACTAGCGTAAGACGGCGATAGCCGCTTAGAGAGATAGGAAAATCTACTCAGACCATTTTGTAACGAGACGACGTCAGTCTTTTTCAGTTATGTCGATAACAATCGTGCAATCACGACGGGATTTTACAGTACCACGTGAGTAGACAACAGCAGGACAACAGACCCGACATCGCATCATGCCATGAGATGCTACGATTTGGCTTGTGATCTAACCTGACCATAGACGTGACGATGGACACTAAAGAAACTTGGCAAGATGTTGTGAGCCGGAAGCTTGCACAGAGAGCAGAAGCTTTAATCAAGTTCGTGGACACCAAGGAGAAGACAGACATCACAAAGGAGGATACTATCGAAGGCCTCTTGGGGCGGATATCATCTGAAGACGTGGAAGTCACAACAGTGATAGCCGACTATATTTCAAAGTAAGCTGCGATGCTGTCGGCATATTGGAAGTGCAATAGCTAATGTTCCAGGTCATACGCAGCCCACAAAGCAACAAACTGGTGTGTCCTGGGTATCTTTGTCTCCCCGCGCTTGCCTGCATGAAGCTGATGTCGATAGCCTTACTGAGGTGATGTTTGACGATGCCTTAACTCGCGCAAAAGAGCTTGATCGAATTGCTCAGGATGCTAGATCTAAGCTCCCTCTTCTCGGCGTTCCGGTAACACTCAAAGACCAGTTCGATGTCGCGGGCTTTGATTCGACCATGGGCTATGTTGGTCGTGCATTTTCACCGGCGAAGGAGGATAGCGTGCTCGTCAAAATCCTGAAGCAACAAGGTGCTGTCATCATGGCAAAGACAAATCTTCCACAAAGTATCATGGTAAGCCGTGGCCGAGTTTCAGCCATTATCTGGTGCTGCTCCCACCTGCTAACAGTGTAGTGGTGCGAAACAGATAATCCCATGTTCGGTCTCACCGTCAATCCTGTCGATCCAAACTATACTCCCGGCGGCTCAACCGGTGGCGAGGCTGCGCTCCTCGCATCTCATGGCAGCCTCTTGGGCTGGGGAACCGATATAGGAGGCAGCATTCGCATCCCGTCCCACATGATGGGGTTGTATGGTTTCAAGCCAACCGTATGTGCTCGCATCTCGTTAGCTCCGTGAATATGCACACCATGCTAACAGCCCAGAGCTCCAGGCTTCCATACCGCGGTGTTCCAGTCTCTACAGAAGGCCAGGAACACGTTCCGTCCTCAGTCGGACCACTTGCGCGATCCCTCAACACGATTTATGTCGCTACAAAGGCTGTCATTGATGCCGAGCCATGGCAGTACGACTGCCGGTGTGCACCGATCCCGTGGCGCGATGACGTTTACAACAAAGTCCTATCCGGTGCGGGTTCTCTTGTGTTTGGTGTGCTGCGCTTCGACGGTGTTGTGCAGCCGCATCCACCTGTCGCTCGAGTGCTCGATGAGACGGTGGCCAAGATCAAGGCTGCCGGGCACCACGTTATTGAGTGGGACGCGTCCCTGCATGCGGAACTTGTTTCTGTGCTAGACGCCTATTACTCCGCCGATGGTGGTGAAGATATCCGCCGAGATGTCGCACGTGGTGGCGAGCCGTTCATCCCGCACGTGGCACGTCTTGTCGATCGCGGCGCGGCGATTTCGGTATACGAGTACTGGCAGCTTAACAAGCGCAAGCTTGCACTGCAGAACGCGTATCTTGATAAGTGGAATTCACTTGTGTGCAAGGAGACCGGCACGACTGCTGACGCTATTATCTTGCCACCAATGCCACACACAGCTGTGCCGCACAAGTCCTGTGCTTGGGTTGGCTACACTAAGGTATGGAATGTCTTAGACTATCCAGCCTTGGTTATTCCCGCCGGCCAGGTGTCTTCGACCGACCTTGCCATACCTTGGGATCAAGACAACACAGCATCTAAGCACCCCATGGACGTGGCCAACCACAAGCTATGGACCGATCATGGGACGCATATGGCCAAGCTGCAGCTCCCAGTTGGTGTTCAGCTGGTGTGCAAGCGCTTGGAGGAAGAGAAGCTTGTTGGTATTGGCAAAATAGTTGATGATATATTGAAGGTGTAAAAGTCACTCGACTTCGATGGTGTAGTTTTTAGTCAATATTATTCTGCACTTTATCTGTAAAACTTAAAATGTTCTCACTAATATTGGATATCCTTGTGTATATCAACCGGGATCTCGACGCTGATTATTGTATGCACCAATACGCCTCATATAAGCATATGTGTCTTTGCAGTTTTTATTTATAGGAGTGGCGCGATGTGTTCACCGCATTTGTGAACCATAGCTTATGGTGATTTGTGGGTTTACACATGTTTTCTAGCAAGCAGCCGATTAGAAAATATTGCCCCATCCATTCATCTATCATCGACTGTCGGATGTCTCGTTCGGCCGGATGAAGTTTCTTCTGTTGTAAGTGGTGACTATCACCGGTTGGCCGTTGCACGTAGGTGGTGTGGTATCCTATGGATCATGCTCTGGTCTGTAACTCAGCGATGCATTCAGACCAGAGGCAACAACCAGAGGAGTCAGTCAACACAGCCCAGACCTCGTAATCAATCAGATTAATCAGAGACCCACTTTTATTAATCAGTATCAGTATCAGTAATCTGTCCGTAGGACTCCTTATGCTACTACCCCTGTCTTTTGATTATTTTTTTATGGGGCTGCTTTCTTTGTTTTCATTGGTCAAAAAGTGTGTTCGGCTGATTACCTCTGTCTTAGCGAACTATAGTCACGTTTGTAGTCACGTGCACTACATGGTTCACGGTTAGGGTGGTAAAGTTTTGAAATTACGGTCAGTTTGTTTACTTGCTAGAGCATCCCGCCCTCCAACTCTCATAGCTCTACCACACTCGATCACGCCATTTCAAGCTTCTTTTCGACCTCAATTATTCCCTGATGGAGACTCCCCGGACCGAGATTGTATGTGGGAAGTGTGGTGTATCGAAGTCCGTCGTGGAATTCGCCGACCGACGCAAGCCCGGGAAGCTTTCGCTGGCTTTTCATTGGTCGAGCTGCTCTCGTCGGTCACGATCCTACACACTCAAGCCTGCACGCTGAGGCTCGAACCAGCACGCTCGAACCAGCACGCTCAAAACCTGCACGCTCAGGAATACTGGCCCATGAATTCGTTTGTGTTATTGGTCAACATGCTAAGTAAAAGTGGACTACACTCCGTTGTGTTATTGTTCAATAATTTTCAGTGTTCAGGCCGGTAATAAGGGTAGCCCAAGCACTACTGCATTGTTTGCTTGCTTGAGCATTTTGCCAAATCCCCCCCAAGTCTCATCGCTCAACCACACTCGATCACGCCAATAAAACATATTTTCGACCTCAATTGATCGCAGTATGGTGCCTGGTGATGCTCCACGTCCAGAGAGGGTATTGTTAGTCAGCATTGGATCGGGCACGATGCATCCGAAGGGATCAAACATCCAAGTAGCTATTGTTTTCTAGCTCCCTGTTGGCTGAATTTTCTTAGATGCGGGTTTTAGCGGAGTAGAGTCACGTCTGTAGTCACGTGAAATCCAGGGTGAACGGTTGGGATCTTGGTCAATGGTCATGATCCTGGTTAACGGTTAAGCATAGTTTAGGATCAGGAGACGTTAGGTTAGTGGTTAGGATTAGTGGTTAGGATTAGCTGGTTAGGATTAGGGTTTTTTTTTTTTTTTTTTTCGGTACATAGCAGTTGAAGTCTCCAGGGTCATCGCTACAGATGAAGCTTCACGATCGTCAGGTTCTGGAAGCTCAACAGTCGTCATAGCCAGTCTATCTAAAAGCATACCGTAAACTAGACCAACGCTTCTATAGATGTAAGAATAACAAAAAAAAAATCATAACTTCGTTTGTCTTTTTAGCCTATGCTTACGTGATGATCTAGATAACAACGGTAAACATACAATCAACCTAGTCTTGATTTGATTTGATTCGATTTGATTTCAATTGATTTGAATTGACCCCAGGAAATTGTTATCACAAGAGTATCGCGGTGAGGCTTCAATACTAGTTTATCCCGCCACAGGGTTGCCACCAACTGCAGCCGAAAGCGACCACGAGGGTTCAAATCCCCAGCGAAGCGTTCTTTTTCTCAGGCCTACGGACAGCCCCAGGATCACGCTTGCATGGTCCCCTGGTGCCCGTCCGTATACGGACCGCTCCAGGCTTCTTGTAGTCAACACATGCCGCCAGTTATAATCAGTTTTAAACAACACAGACTGCCAGTTAACCAGTCAACATAATCAACATTGTGGGGCACTGGTTAACTCGCGCCGCTGCATCACGTGGTATTAATCGTGCCCGATCCCCCACTTTTTGGCCCATTTTTGTCCCAAAAAGGCAGCCTTCTCTTTTATTGTAGATTCGGCGCCCATCTTAAGAATATTTGTTTTCTACCTGTAGTTTTTTTTTT
Organism: Ophiostoma triangulosporum; assembly: GCA_029298705.1. Lineage (NCBI taxonomy): Eukaryota > Fungi > Ascomycota > Sordariomycetes > Ophiostomatales > Ophiostomataceae > Ophiostoma > Ophiostoma triangulosporum. Next base: position 2,304,385 of record JANSLO010000011.1, on the reverse strand, counting down.
ACATCGTGTGATTTGTCGACTCTGCGTGTTGTTGTATATGCTAGCACGTTCTATTTGATAATTCGTGGATTTTTAATAGGATGAATTATCTTATGCGTTGTTTACTTTTTATCGTGATTTTTGATGTAAGAATACTCAAAACCATATAAATACGAACTACTTTTTAGTTTCTTGTATTCTGCGATTAAAACAATAAAATTTTGTATTTTAGTATTAATAAATATATATAAATATTACTACTCACGTGACTCATGTGACTTCACGTGATGTTTATGTGGTAGTCAGTGTCAGTTGTCAGTTTAACTAGTTTCTCTATTCGAAAAGTTAATCAGTGGCAGTCAGATCAACCACGGCGGTAATCAGTGTCAGATAGAGCCAGATTAGCAAAATTTCCTAATCAGTGCGCTCTGATTAGCAAAATTATTTAATCAGAGGACCCACTATCTGACTGCTCCTGACTGCCTCTGGTCTGAATGCATCGCTGCCGGGCGGTCTGTTCAGTGATGTCTCATCTATATGTACAGAGGTAGGATGGGTAAGAAACCACTCCTCGACCAGGTATCAATAACACGACAGGGGAAATGCCACAAGGGGTGAAAGCAGATGCTATGCCTTTTCTAGATACCTGTGGATAAAAAGATATCCACAGAGTACATGGCGAGGGAGTGGTTTCTTATCCCAGGCACCTCCGTACTTCTATCTGTGTTACATACATATAGTTTAAGAGTCACCCTTTTTACAGAGGCAGTTTTCCCTTCTCGCAGGAGAAGTCCCTTATCAGTTTGCTCTGATTGGCTGGAGCACTCCAGGGTTCGCGTTAGTCCCAAGTAGGAAGTAATACCTGTTCCGCGCACGAAAGTGCCTGCTCCGCGCCCGAAAGTCCCAACCTGAAATCTAAAAGCAGTATCACGCCTACCTCTTACACAAAAGCCCTGATACAAGATGCCTGGTAGGTTCTATGGGGTGTCTATCTCATTCTATATCTTCTCATTCTGACGTCTTGGTACGAAACAGAATGAAATACACCCCATAGAACCTACCAGCATCTTGTATCAGGGCTTCTGTTATAAGGGTAGGCGTGATACTGCTTTTAGATTTCAGGTTGGGACTTTCCGGCGCGGAGCAGGCACTTTCGTGCGCGGAACAGGTATTACTTCCTACTTGGGACTAACGCTACCTATGGAGTGCTCCAGCCAATCAGAGCAAACTGATAAGGAGACAGGTGGGGACAGGTGGAAACTTCTCCTGCGAGAAGGGAAAACTGCCTCTGTAAAAAGGGTGACTCTAGTTTAATCATAGCAAGTCCAACATCGTCATTGGTTGGGTCCACCTTTGTAGGAGTGGATGACGGAAGAAACCCCTTCCGGTTTAGCCGGTAGGGAAGATGGAACCCTCCTCAGGGGCTCCTACGGAGGAGTAATTACCTACTGCATCGGGATATAAGCATAAGCATACATAGAAGATGGACAATACCAACGACGAGAAGCTTCACAACATTGATCAACCTGTATGCGACGCATTTTCAACCTCGTGAGGCTGTACAGGATTTAAAGTGATATCTACAACACGAATCACAAAAAACCAATTGGACCCGATATCGGACGAGCATTCCGAGAAAAGGACTACATATATTTAGTTAAATATACACTTTACTGGATCCACCTTAACACATATGCTTAAGCAATAAGCATAGCATATTATCACGATGAATCCCCTCGAGTCCAGTTGTCTTTCCTCCCGAGTTCCTTATCGCACGAGCATTCTATAAAAATCTAGCTTTAAACCCATCTCCGTCTAAGCATTGATCGGTCAGCCGTGTTATTACACTATTTTCTATCTTGCGCAGGGTGCCTGCGCCCTGCCTACGGAGTATTCCCGGAGGAGAGGTTTTCATCCTAACTTTCGGTGTGTCGGGAGGGGATTCTTCCGTCCTCATATATGCTTATGTATTTTTATTTTATTTGTTCTGCACATCAGTGGGTCCAGCTCATGACGATGATAGGCGATGTGTAACGGACTAGTTACAAGACCCACTTTCGGTAGACATACATAGCGCGATGAGTTCTCTCGAGTCCAGGTATCTGTCCTCTCGAGTTCCTCATCGCACGAACAATTTATAAATTCTCGCTTCTAAAACCGCCTCTGCCTAGGCGGATCACCGCGTTACACGATGCTTATTCCAACATCGAGAATAATCATCGCGCCATATCCAATTATACATCTTGTTTCATATATTGAGTTTGCCCCTGTGTATATTATTGACTATTTACGTCGTTACTCTGGTTTTTTGGCTAACATGTGGCCGTACTTCTTCATAACCTCTTCTTTAGTGGCAGGCATCAGAGCACCCGCTGGCGGCGTGTTCTTGCTCTTAAAGTGGTCCGCCATCTCAGCCATGGTCACCCACCGCACACCTTCGTGCTTGTTAATGTGCTCAATGATGCGCTCGTGCATCAGTAGAACATGAGGCCGACCAGACACATCGGGATGGATGGTCATTGGGAAAATAAATTCGTCGTACTCGCGGTAGAAGTAGTCAAAGTGGTCCTTCCAGATGTCCTCGATATCGCGCGGGTTCACCCAGCCGTGCGAGTTGGCTGAGTTCTTGATAAACATCATCGGCGGCAGGTCGTCGATGTACCACGAGCCAGGAATCTCGACAAGGCCTGTGTCCTTGCCTCGGATCAGGGGCTTCATCCACTCCTCGGCCTTCTTTGTGTAGTCAATCTTGGTCCAGGTGTCACCTGTGCGTAGCCAGTAGGCTTCGTGGTCGGAGTGGCTCATGCTGTGGTCGTACTCAATGCCGTAGCTGAGGAGCAGCTCGGTGCCCTCGGCACTTGTCTCCCACCAGGGAGCAACACTGCCACGGGGAGGCTTGCCACCGCAGAAGTCAGTCAGCATTGCCCAGGTCTTTGCCAGGACATCGCTCTGCTGCTCGAGAGTCATGTCGGCGGGGTTCTCGTGGCTGTAGCCGTGGAGGCCGATCTCATGGCCGGCATCGCGAACCGCAGCACAGTCCTCGGGGAACGTCTCCAGAGTATGTCCGGGGATGAACCACGACGCCTTGATGTTGTACTTGGCAAATAGCTTGAGTAGACGGCGTGTTCCCTCCGTGCCGGCCCAAATGCCTCTGCTGATATCGCTGGTGCTGTCCTCGCCGCCGTACGAGCCGAGCCAGCCAGCCACGGCGTCGATATCTACACCGTAGCAGACGAGTATCTCCTTCTTGCCCATGTTGATTTCTTTTTTTTAGTTATTGGATGTTTTGCTTCAGAGGTCCTTTCGGAAAGAGGAGGCTGGATGCATTAAAGAAAAGGTGATGTCACGGAAGCAATTGCCTACCCCACACAACCATGGCCAGCTTCTTATTCCTTCTTCCAGATAGTGCAGCGCCATTGCTTAATTGCTGTCCAGATAACGAACGCGTTTACGAGTGGACAGAAGTGGACAATAGAGTGGGTGGACAAAGAGTGGGGGTGGGTCCGCGTCGAGTAGCTTACAACGACTCCGCCTGTTCTTGAAAACAACCCCATTTCCAGTTCGCACTTAGAATCGGAGATATCCAGAGCTTGATCAACACAAGTCGATACAGTTGAGAGTGGGAGAAGATTCCAGCTGCAACGCAAACCCAAAACAAAGACCACCAAAATAATAAAGAGCATACAAATCAAAACCTTGCAGGGATGGAGAACCCGCAGAAGAGACCGGGCAGTGGTATAGGCCCAGGAACTGGCTCGGGATCCGACAATCAATCAGCGTCGTTGCTTGTTGAGGACAAAAAATATTCGTGCTCTCATGCCGGCTGCGAGAAGAGATTCACCCGCGCCGAGCATCTCCACCGGCATGCCCTCAACCACACGAACGGCGACCACGCATGTCCACGTTGCTCTGCAGCCTTCAAGCGACGTGACCTACTGGACCGGCATATGAATAGGCACCGCCAGAAAGACATCGAAGCAGGCGGAGAGGGTTGTGGTATCCTCGACACTCGAAAAAGAGCGTGGAAGGCCCCCGACGGCAGTGTCGCCGAGCGCCGGCCCAACCCCTTGGAACGAGCCCCGGCCCTGCGGCGGCGAGGAACATCTCGCAGGTCGACCGAGATTAGCCAAGAGCCTCGTGTAGGCACATTCCAGTCGCAACATCCACAGCCACAGCCTCACGAGGCGTCGTCACTGCAGCTACCAACCTCACCCATCTCAGAACGTGATACAGACGATCCTTTTCTCCAAGTCACCGACTGCAGCAATCATCTTGACAGTGGAATCGGCCGCCTAGCTGCACACCAACAACAACAGCATCAGCTTGAGCCTCTTGATCCCCAGTTCGGCTTTTTCCTTAATTCCATCGTCCCCACCTCTTACGGCACGGAGGACCCGTGGCAGTTGTGGAACGAGCAGCCCTTCCAGCCAGACACGGCCAGCTCGTTTAATATGCCATATACCACGGCCATCGACTACAACTGGCTATTCAACGTACCCCGAACATTTACTGGCCACCAAGCAGACCAGTGCAACGCCTTTGAGCCCGTGACAGATGCCAATGTGCTGACACCACGGTCTAGCACCACGGTCCCCAACACAAATACAAGCATCCACCCTGGTTCTCTTACCTCACTCGGGTCTATTAGCAGTGGAGACAGCTACGATGGCCCGAGACTTGACGGCGATTATGACCGCGAGCGACTCAAGTTTGGGTCTCCCAATATCAGCACCCATCAGCAAACAACACACCAGCAACTACAACCAGTATCACCGAAGAGTATCAACAGCAGCAACAGTACCAACATCAGCAACAGTATCAACAGCAGCAACAGTATCAACAGCAGCAATAGTACCAACAGCCCCCACAGCTCCCGCAGCTCCAACATGAACAACACCCTGAACAGAATGAACACCACCAGCCACAACAATGTCACCAATGTGCAAAGCCAAGACCCTATCGGCGGCAGTGTTGCATCACTGGAGACAGGCCTCCACCATGCAGATCCTCCGAGCAAATTGGAACGGCCTTTGTCACGTCTGGATAGCACAGGTCACCTCCCAATAATTGATGGCGTCACCCACGGCCGTCTCCTGGCCGTTATTGAGAATGCCAAGCCATGCCTTCCAGACCGCTCTTCATCCTCCTTACAGGAACACCCGCTTCTGTCCCAGACAGCTATGCAGTCGTACCTCGACTTCTACTTTACCCGATTCAACGTCGCCTACCCCATCATCCACACAGCTTCGTTTAACCCCAGCATGTCCGAGCCACTTCTGGTCCTCTCCATCATCCTTCTTGGTGCCACATACGCCACCAAAGATGCCCACCAGGTAGCAGTCTGCATCCATGACGTCATCCGTCCCAGTGTCTTTGCCCACGAAGGCTTTTCTGCCCGGCCGGCATTGTGGACGCTCCAAACTACTTTGCTCGTAGAGTGCTTCGGGAAGTCACGCGCTGGTCAGAAGCAGCATGACATGAGTCACCTCTTTCATGGCCTGCTGATCAACCTTATCCGTCGGTCCGACTGTCAGTCTGTACGACCGCAAGGGCCACCTCCCGCGAGCCGAAGCAAAACAGCCGATCAGCATGCAGCCGCCGTCGAACAGTCATGGCATCGATGGATCGAAGCCGAACAGAAGAAGCGGCTGGCGCTGTACTGCTTCATGTGGGACACACAGCATGCCGTCCTATTTTGCCAGAGCCTGTGCATGTCGGCGTTTGAGCTGCGTGTCAACTTCCCATGCAACCAGTACGTCTGGGAGGCGGAGGACTCAAGTGCATGGGAAGAGGCGTGGTGGGCCATGGCACTGCCGACGCCGACACGAGGCGAGATTGGCGCCAGCTCTGAGACTTATTCACCGCCACTTTACCTGCCAACTCTGCGAGCATACTTAACTCCCACTGGACCGCCAGCCCCGACCACACTTAATCTCCACAGCCGCGTTCTGGTACTGCATGGTCTGATGTCCATTTTCTGGGATATGCAGAGGCGTGACCAGACAAGCCTTGGTGCATCTGTGGGCTCGGTTCCGGGAGCTATCAACTGGAGACAGATGATCTCTGTGGCGTACGGAAACTGGAAAAAGGATTTTGATTTGTGCTATGCAGCACAGTTGGCTCTAATACAACAACATCAGCACCATCAGCAGCCACAGAAAGGCCAGCAGCCAGATCTGGCACATGAGATCTCCGTGTATGTGTCCTCTGCCAATGCAGTCTACCATGCCGCACAGTGCCTTTTGCGCATGCAGTTTTTGGATATACAAATCTATGCTGGTGCTCGCAGCATCCTAGGTCGTCCAGTGAACCAGCGTGACTATTTGCGGTCTGCACAAGTCGTGAAATCATGGGCGAGCGCAGCTGCTTCTGACTCAAACGTGGGTGACGATGATGGCACGGCTTTGGCAGACAGAAACCAGATCCCAAGCACGAACACGAAGGCCACTTTCTCGACAACTAAGAATTGTATGAGCAGCGGCTCTGACGCCACTGGGGCGGCGTGGCATGCTGCACAGATGCTCCGCGATGTCGTGCCCGAGGCCGACTCCGACGTCATGGCGAGCCTGTTCCATGTGCCGTGGTGCCTCTATCTCGCGACGCTGACGTGCTGGGCATTCTACCATGCATCTCCCAAGTGCGGAATGAACGACACAGATATGGACAGTGGGGATTTTGACGACGACATGCACATCACTGGCGATATGGATGCCGATGAGATAGTGTGGGACTCACGCGCCGAGATGCACACGCTGATTCTCAGCATGACAGTGAGTCCTGATGCCCCGCTGCGTCAGGGCCAGCGGTACCGCAAGGTGCTGACGTACCGGAGGATCCACGGACTGGTGTGGGTAATGGCGGATACTTTAACAAAGGTGCGGTGGGGGATTGTTCACGCAGGTGTGATTGTGCTGCGCGGCCTGGTGCCCGCTCGTCTAATCAATCAGTACGAGACTGACGAATAAGCATGGCACGGTCTAGGTTCATAGTTGACTTAATTGATTTGTGTGTATGTGCCTATGTTTCGTTTACGATGTCTGGCCATTGGTTTCCACAAGCGTATACAAGGCCGCCTCCAACTCCTGGCACATATTCCGGACGTCTGTGTCGTTCAGCGGCAGGGTCTGTGACGCAGTAGTCCTATCTTAGGGAAGTTGATGTAGTTTGCGTGAAGATGCTTATTGTTCGTGTGATGAGGAACTCAAGTGGACTCTTTTACACGGGTGTTGTCAGTCCAATGTAACTAGGTCGTTCATACAGGATCTGGGCAGCAGCGACGCCGCCTTTGCGGCCGATAAACCATAGCAGAGTCGGCATACCACCCCAGTGGACCATGCTCCTGTCGCGGCCGCCCGGCACATCTTACATGTTGATGAGCCGCACAGGCAGTGCTTAGTCCCCATGTAGTCTCCAGTTCTCGCTGTTTGGCAAAATTTCCCACTGCCAGGCATTGGTAGTTTCTAGGCTGTGGCCCGTGACATATGTCCGCAGTGCTGCTGCGGCTCCAGGTGCATAGCGATGGCGTAGGGCTACGGCATAATGATAGCAGACGAGGGCACTAATGTTAAGCTCAAAGACGTCAGTCATATAGCATCGAGTTCGTAAGATACAAGGAGGTATGAGCTAGATGGAATGGAAGCATCTCGCATTAGGTACAGCCATGAGATTTCCCGTTCTACATGATATCATATACTGCTACCGTAGTGTTTTTGAGAGTCCATGGTACATCTGCGCCGTAGGGTAGCAAGCGACGACGGACAACGCAAAGCTCACGATGTGCGGGACAGCATATACAGATACAATATACTGATGTTCTCAATCTTCGTTTGCATAATAGCAATCTTCTCTGTCAAGACGATGAGCATCACCTGTTATTATCTAGTATGTGGGTAGACTAAGCAAGAGGATAACATATGATAATAACTGACAAGGGAAACGGTATTGTATTGACGCAAATGCGTGTTTTTCTATCCTTGTCCCATATCTGCCAAATCATCCTGGCCATCCCGGATCATCTACCGGCTCAAGCCTTGATAGCAGTCAGATCAAACTCGCCGTCGGCATTCTTCTCCACGACTCCCTTCTCGGTCACAATCACATCAATCAAGTCATGTGATGTCACGTCAAAGGCAGGGTTCCACACGTTGATGCGCTGATCGGCAGTTGCCACACGCGCGATCTGCTTCACATCGACAGTACCATCCGCCTTCACAACGGGCCCCGAGATCTGCGTCAGCTCCTCACGTTTCCGCTCCTCGATATTGATGTCGCTGCCCGTCACAGTATCAAGATCGATGCTAGTCGTTGGCGCCGCAACAATAAACTTGATGCCGTGGTGGCGCGCGATGACAGCTAGCTGGTATGTACCAATCTTGTTGGCAGTGTCACCGTTGCGCACAACGCGGTCGGCACCCACAATGACGGCGCGGATGTTCATAGCGTCCTTCTTAAGGTGAAAGAGCGCTGCGGCCATCGAGTCTGTAACGAGCGTCGCCGGGATCTTTTCAAAGACCAGCTCGAACGACGTCAGCCGACTGCCCTGGTTGTATGGCCGCGTCTCGGTACAGTAGGCGTGCTTGAGCACGTGGCGTGCGTGCAGCGACCGGATGATACCGAGCGCCGTGCCGTGGCCGGATGTCGCCAGCGAGCCAGTGTTGCAGTGTGTCAGCACCGATAGAGCATCAGACGAGCCAGCCTGCTTCATCAGCCAGTCGGCGCCGTAGTTGCCTATGGCCAGGTTGTTCTGCAGGTCGCGCTTCAGAATTCCCTCGGCCGTCTCGACAAATTTAAGTACAACAGCCGACCGTGCGACAGCACCTTCCATTCCAGAAAAGTCCATATCGTGCACAGCAGCTTTGAGGACGGTGATCGCATTGGCCAGATCGACGGCCGTGGGGCGGCTCTCATACAGATAGTCGAGCCGCCTGTCGACGAATGCAACAGTCTCAGGGCCGTCCTTGGCATAGAATTTAGCGTTCCACAGCTCAACCCCGAGGGCCAGGCTGGCGACAATAGCAATGGCCGGTGCACCGCGCACGCGCATCGAGCGGATGCAGTCAAAGGCGGCCTCGCTGGTCAGCACCATGTCGTAGTGGTGCTCGTGCGGCAGCCGCAGCTGGTCCAACACCTCCAGCTTGCCGCGGGTGTAGCGAATAGCCTCGAGAGACATGTTGATTGTTTGGTTGGTGATTATAAGATATACAAAGCAGGACGAAGTAAAGCGAGGACCCCCCAATAATGTGATGAGATCATGCATGGGATTCTTTTTCTGCCATCTGCCCCACCACTTACACCAAAGCTTGAAGCGTTCTGCATCTGTACTCCAATGAGTTCGTAGCGTGCAGATTGACCGCCTTCTGTTTTTAGTAGCAACTTGCCCAAACACAAGCTTCCTATTATGTAATCTTCAACTTGCCTCACCGCAGAGGACCTCGACGAGACCACGAGCTTCACGGCGCCAACGACGACGGCAACACCACATCTTCCGCGATCACCAGGCTGATTATCGCGATTCTACCCTTTATTGCGTCTACGTCAGATCTTACACGTGCTGTGCCATGGAGCAACCTTTCTCGACGTCCAAGGTGACAGGTGCGCCCCCTGAATCACAACAACGATGAGGAGCTCGTCTACGCCCTCTCTCTGTTCTCTCTCTTTCATTTTGTTTTGTTTGTCTTTCTAACCTGCTAGTTGAGTACTATGATCCGTATGGAGTCTACAAGCTGCTAGGGCCCGGCCTCGTGGCACGCCTACCCTTGCGACATCTACACTGGCAATCACATTCCGGGCCCCTTCGATCTATCGAGACCCTTCACGTCGAACTCGTCTCGGCCAGCTCAAATCCCACAAAATCTTCCTCTGTCTTAGCGCAGAATGCCCAACCGGATCCTAACATCAACGTCCCTTCCATCCATACTCCCGATGATGGCTTCCAGACAGCGACTGTCACCGGCCGCCAGGGCTCCATCGACACCAATACAAGCATACCAGCGATAGCAAAACAGACGCCGACCGCAACAGCTGTAGCAGTCGCTGGTCCACGCCGACATCAAATACCCGGTCTGCGCCGTACGCCGTATCTGAAGCTCTTACTCGTGCGCTGCGACGACAGCGACACATACAAATCCCAGACTCGTGCCGAGATCAAGGAATGGGTTAAGCAAAACACGAGCGCCAAAAAGTCAGCCGCCGTCGCTGAGAACCACGACGCGTTTGAGTGGATGGTCGTGCACGTCGTCCTACCCAACTCGGCGGCATATGCTCAGCCACGCACCTCTAAGACTGGTGTCGACTCGACGCCCGACCTCACAAAGACGGCGTCGCGGTGGGGTAAGAGCTCGGCTACAATTTTTGAACGCTTGCGGTCTGACTTCAACACTACGGGCGCCGTCAACGCACCGTCTTCCAAGGTGCCTATAGACAGAGTGGCCCAGATTCGGATAGGTCTGGAGGACGTGCCTTACGAGATGTTACCGCGTACAGCCGCGCCGGCACCGACAGCAGCACCCGGTGGTCATGCCGAGACCGAGCGCGAGGCCCAAAGCGCATGGCTCGACCTCATGGACAAGTTCAAGACGCTGATCCTTGCCAGCTTTGATGTGCGCGTGTCGCAGTACGAAGACGATATTCGCGAAAAGGATGTCCAGCGGTCCCTACCTGGCTGGAACTTCTGCACATTTTTTATCTTGAAAGAAGGTCTTGCGCGCGGTTTCGAAAGCGTCGGTCTTGTGGAGGACTCGCTGGTCGGCTACGATGAGCTAAGTGTCGGTCTTGATACTATCATCAAGGATCAGCAGGGAACCGGAGGTTCGCCAGCCACACATGGTGGCTCTCTTCTCAGTTTTACGGAAGATCTCAAGGCGGCAGCACTCCGAGCCATCAGCAGTTCTAGTTCGGCCTCTGATGATGAGGATGAGGACACGGTCGATCTACAGGCCATCGTCAAGCCAATGGTTATCGCCAACGACGAAATTCCCATCAGCGCGATCAAGAAGCCGTACCGCGACCTGATTCTCGCCAACAACGTGTCTGTCTTTGACTTTCGTTGCTACATCTTTGCACGTCAAATATCTCTTCTGCTGCGCCTCGGCAATGCCTGGTCATCACGGAAGGAGCTGCTGGCAAAACTCAAGGAGCAGCATGACGCAGCGATGCCGAGTCCAACGTCGTCCGTTTCAACCCACTCTCACCTATCTGCGCCAACCTCTTCGGCCGGCAACGAGGACGCCGAAAATTTGTCGATGCTAGCTGAGATTTGCCGGCGCACACTCGAGTTTGTGCCCACAGTGTCGCAAGTCATGCGCGAGGATCTACTGTTGGCTCTGGCCCCAGAGGACGTAGAAACTCTAGGCGCCAACTTCCTCCGCGTCATTGACAACATGGTGTCATCTTTTGCATTCTCCATTGCACAGCAGATCCTGGCGCAGACCTCGACTCGTGCATTACCCATCCCGCCATCGACGCTGCTCCCAACTGATCCTCATGCCCTGGAGCCGAAGGCGCTCATTCCCGAGCCCAAGACAATGATGCACCCAGCACGCATATCATCTCTCGGACAGCCTCCCGCACGTGGTCCACCACCGCTTAGCCCAGGCATATTCCCAAGCTCGCAAGGTGCACCTGTAAACGAGGCTGAACAGAGCAAGTTCATTAAGGCCGGTCTTGAAGATCTTGCCGCGCGGCGAGCTGACCTCTATATGCTGTCACGTAACATCTTGCAAAAGAGTGGCCAACTCCAGGGCTGGTCTGACGGATGGTCCGCAGCGCCTCTAGTCAATGAGCCCCATGACGATGAGGACATGGAGGATGTCAATCTTAGTGATGGTGCCAAGGTAGATGCAAAGAAGGAAGCCAGGCCGGTGACTGTGGTGCCGACCATCGGCATTGAAAATCTGCTTATGCGCACCGCCCTGGAGTCCAGCACGGGCTTCTACCGCCTCTACGAAGTGCTGACGGACAAGTGCCTTCGTCATTATACGGTTGCGGGCCACCGTTATGCCGTCAACGCTAGCCTTTCCGATCTCGCTGTACTCAAATTCTACCTCGATGAGCACGCAGCTGCCGCGGCCTTCTTTCATGAGGCGACGCTCTTCTTTGGCGACAGCAGCTGGAGCTTGTTGGAGCTGTCGATGCTGCGCATGTACGCGACATCGCTCAAAGCTTTGGGGCGCACAAGTGAATATGCCTGGCAGCTGCTAAAGTTTCTCACAATGGCGGCTGCTGGCGGAGGAGACGCAAAGCACGTGTCTGTCGAGCGCTGCCTTGGGGACCTGCTCGAAGCATCAACGCAGGTGACGACTGAGATGCGTGTGCCACTACACAACTTTTTCAGTTTACTCGCATTGGACGGGACGCCAGTCTACCACGCCGGGCAGGACAGTTTCTCGGTCGCAATACGCTTTGTCAGTTTGCTGGTAGATGCACTGCCGGTCGACTCGATCCGTATACGCATGATACAAAAGCAGCATGGTCATGTCGGCCCGCCACGTGAGATCTGGCTTGAGACAAAGGGGGTCACTTCACTTGGCCCCAATAAGAGCACGGCGCAGTTGCTCTGCAACACGATTGTAGCAGGCGTCTACGAGATTGATCAAGTGCGCATCAAGAGCAAGAATCTTGTGCTGTTTCATGACCGCGAAGTAGTGCAGTCGCCGTCCAAGGCCACCAAGATGCACGCCACCACTACAAGCAGCAATACCGTGAGCAGCAGCTTCAAGAGTAGCAGCTCCAAGAGCAAGATATTTGCCAACCCGCACATAGTGCTGTACCAGCGAACCGAGGGTCTTGACGTTCAACTGTCGACGTGCCGCGACTTACAGCTGGACAAGAACAACCACCTGGAGCTGTCGCTGCTGTCCGGGTGGAACGAGATTAAAAATTGCGAGATCAAGATCCGCGCCGCCACAGGTGGTCTGCGCCTGACGACATCCGAGTCGAAAATTGTCAAGTCCTCTTCCTCTGGGGACAAGGAGAGAGCTTTCTCCAAACCGGTCGGGGCCGGTATTGTGTGCTTTGACAACATTGGTGCAGCCGAGACCATCACAATCTCGTTCCCCTTTTCAATCGAGCAAGATGCGCTCGAGCTTTGCCTCAAAATTGAGGTGACATACACGACCAAAGATGGTACGTTTGTGTTTGCCAAGCAGCCAATCGTCAGCACAGCTCTCGCTCTAGGTGTCAATGTGCAAGACGTGTTCAAGCACAATGCCCTCTTTTCAAGGTTCACGGTCTCCACAGCGACGGCCAGCCCGCTTCACGTGTACAAGAGCGACCTGCTTGACTCGGAGTACTTTACGTCTGTTGCTGCCTCGTACAGCGACGAAAGGGGACTTCCTCTCGTCTACCCGAAGCAACCCATCAGCCTGCTGTACCGTATTGTACGCAAGCCGAACGTCACGATCAGTGCCGACAACAAGAGCAGCAATTCCCGCAAGACAACCATGTACATCAAGCTGTACTATAGTGTCTTCCAGGATCAGCTCGACGCAGCCATCGCGTCATCTATTGCAAGCGCGTTTGCTTCTGTGATTGATGAAAGCCATGCGTCGGTATCGCCCTTTTCAAGAGTGGCAGTGGCAGCGGTGCTGCGTCATCTGCACGCGACCCTGACACCATATGAGCTTGAGCGCACCGCCTTGCTGGGCGAACTGGCGACAGGCCTGAGTCTGGGCCATGTCGACTGGGCTAAGGAGTTTCCCGGTTTAGGCAGCGACGCAGCGCAGCAAATGGCGGGCGTGCTAAACACATGGCTGGCCAAGAACGCTACTCTCAGTGTACGAAGCTTGGAGGACCGAGATACCACCAGCCTGATGCGCACGATTCTGATTCCAGTCGATATCCCCAGCATTACCGTTGTACACACGGCAGACATCCAGCTACAGCCATCCGCGTCGGCAGTTTCCATTGAGGCATTTGGTGAAGATAATGACACGGAGACGGATAGTGACTCGGACGAGAGCGACGACAGCGACAGCGCTGTCAGTGTTCGCGTGCCCATTTTCTGTGTGAACCAGCTCCTGCCGGCGACGCTACAGCTCAAATGGACGCGCATTTGGGATACGCTTGACGATGCGCAGGACAAAAAGGGAGCCTGCAAAATCAAAAAGTACAGCGACATTGAGTTTGCATTCGAGGTGTCAGCGCCAGCCGACGCATGGCTGATTGGCGGCCGTCGCAAGGGGCACTTTGTGATTCCTGCTCCAGGAGATTTGCGGGACGTGGAAGGACTCAGTTCAACGGCCGACAGCGAGGCCACAATCCCGCTGGTGCTCATCCCGCTGCGCGAGGGCCGGCTGCCGTACCCGAGCGTCGACATCCGTGAAGTGCAGCCGCATGAACAGGGCCAGGAACTGGGCCAGGAACGCGACGGTGAGTTTACACAGCAGCACCACGAGACAGACTATTGCAATCTTGGCGAGACGGTGGCTGTTGTGTCAGACCGGGAGCGTGTGACACTAAGTCTAGATGCGAGCGGGCCGGGCGGTGGTCCGTTGGTGCTGGAGAGCGAGCGTGCACAGGTGCCAGGACGTGAGCTTGTGTAGGTAGATTGCATAGGAACAGTGTATGTAGATATGTCATCTCTTTATGAGTCTGCTTTGTTGTTATAATCAGAATGCGGAATTTGACCTTTTTAGGTGAGAATTTTCAAAGTAAAGGGATGATATTAGATTGGATTAAATCAGATGTAAACAATTACGGAGGTTGAGAGCACGAATCGTACCACTAGACCATGAAGCCAGCTCTTTTACGGGAAATCGAAACTGGATAGAACAATCAACAAAATTCGCATATACGCAAATATTCAATCAACAAATCATCAACAAATCATCAACAAATCATCAACAAATATGAAACGAGAGACATCTTATTAAATGACCAGTCCATTGTCACTAATGACTAGTCATCAGACAAGTATGCTTATTTCATCCTCAGCGCAACACGAGTTCTGATTCTAACGAAGGTCTCTCCTATTTTAATCAAATCTTCTTCGACATCGGTCGATACTGCGCTTGATGCGATCCAAAATAGCATGAGGCAATCCGTACTCGAAGCTGGAACAAAGGGGACGCGCTAATCTTTACTTAATTAAACTTTAAACTTACGAGAAGGTGGCCTAATCGATAAGGCCCTCTTGCTATTATTACACCAGTCCCCTTTTAAACATTGACTCTCTGGCTGCATTTGACTCTGGCTTAAAAGCACGACTCAAACGGCACGACTTGACAAGTAACACCTCCACAAGGAAAGATATAACAAGGAACGACAATCTCAACTGAAGGAACGACTTGCACATCCACTCGATCCGTCTCCGCGACTCTTCAACCGCATCACTCTGACAGACCGTCCCCCCTCCTGCAAACACACCACGATGACCCGCCGCGTCCGCTTCGGCCTGCTAGCTTCGGGCATCTTTGCCTTCATGACGATTTTATACCTTTCCTTTAGCAGCAGCCAGCCAACACTGGCGTCATACGACTCGTCCTTGTCCACGCCGCCGATGCCGTTTGGCGGTTCGATTGATAGTTTGGGCCTGCCAGAGGCTGTTCTCGGTGGTGGTGCTATCGCACCCAAGCTTGGCAACGAGACTTTAAAGTAGGTTCTTTGAAGACTCTTCTTTCGGATGTTTCTTGCCGCCATTGGCTTCACCTTCTGTGCACGCGGCGTCTGTCCATGCCGTTTTTGCCCCCGAGCAGGTCAAGAGAGAGCCGGCCAACAACGCTCACGTTCAACGAGTCCACACTTGTTGCTTGCAGTCAATAGCGATCGCTACTAACAATCCACAGAAGAGAACTCGGCCGCGCATCCTGGCGCCTGATGCACACGATGATGGCCCGCTTCCCCGAGAAGCCAAGCGCTGACGACTCGCTTGCCCTCCAGACATATATCAAGCTTTTTGCTCGGCTCTATCCATGCGGCGAGTGCGCAGCCCACTTTCAGACGTTGCTCGCAAAATACCCGCCACAAACATCGAGCCGCAACGCCGCAGCCGGCTGGGCCTGCTTTGTGCACAATGAAGTCAACACGCGCCTGAAGAAGGAGCTGTTCGACTGCAACAAGATTGGCGACTTTTACGATTGCGGCTGTGGCGATGACGAGGGCAAAGATGGCAAGCACTCTGCAGGCCACAAGGCGCACTCCAAGGGATCCAACGGAGATGATGACCTTGACTCGAGCAGCGACGACGATCTGCTGAGCAATTTCGACGAGCTGGCCGGCGGCGCCATAAAAATTGAGAAGGAAGAAGGGTGAGTTTTGGTGCAATGTCGAGGCAGAGCCGATGAGCCAAATGCTAACGAAATAGATTAACAAGAGGCGACTAAATTGGCGCTCGATGGCGAGTCTCTTGCATTTTCTGTAGCATCTCTGTCATCTTGTATATTACCGTGTATGTACCAAGCATACCCCTCACATTTACCATCTCACGTTTGTAGCCTTTGATTAAGATTGTAAGATTAGTATTGTGAACTGGAAGTCTATGTCGATTGACTGACTACTATTATGAAAACTCAAGCATTGACAACAATAAGCCATTCTTGATGACGCTTGATTAGTAAATTTGGTTGTTGTTGCGCGACGAGGCTACACGTGACTTTGCGGGGCGGTGAACCTACGCAACGCGTTTTGGCAAGCTGCCTGGAGCTTCGTTAGCTTCCATGTAGCGGGAGCAGTGCATCGAGCTGAACGTTTGATATCCACGACATCATTGACGGCTTGACGAGATTTAGACGAGATTACACCCCACGACTTTCTGTCCTCTGCCCTCTGCGCCTCTACGCTATATACAACCCTCACGACGCCGGCTGATTCCCAACCCCCCCTCGTCGACTTGTTGACCTTGACGTCGACTACCTAGCAGCTATCCTGTTTCTCCGATTGCGCTTTGAATAACATACATATCACAATGGACTACGGCAACTCTGGCCAGCTTAGCGAAGGTGTGTACTGAATAGACCAGGCACCTCTCAACACCACGGACACATTGGTGTGGCTTGGCAAGCATTGGTGGCCAACTACTAACGGCGTAGATGGCATCCATGTCGACATGGACAGACTCAAAAAGGGCGAGGTCAAGTGAGTTTCTGGTTTTCTGGTTCTACATGGCCTATAGTTATTTTATGATCAGAACGCTAACAAGCAGCCTCGGCACATCTATGTAAGCATCTCATGTCTACTGAGACGCCTGCAACGCAACCAACACGATACTGACGAAATAGCATGGCCGTGACGTTCAAAGATGGCGTGATTCTTGGTGCCGACTCTCGCACGACTACCGGTGCCTACATTGCCAACCGTGTGACCGACAAGCTCACGCGTGTGCACGATACGATCTGGTGCTGCCGCTCCGGATCCGCCGCTGACACCCAGGCCGTTGCTGACATTGTGCAGTACCAGCTTGGGCTGTTTGGCGTACTCAACAACAAAAAGCCCACGACGCAGACGGCGGCATCCATCTTCCAAGAGCTCTGCTACTCCAACAAGGATGCGCTGAGTGCCGGCCTCATTATTGCCGGCTGGGACGAGCGCAACGGCGGCCAGGTGTATTCGATCCCGCTCGGCGGATCACTGCACAAGCAGTCATACGCCATCGGTGGCTCGGGCTCGACATACATTTACGGCTACTGTGATGCCAACTGGCGCGAGGGCATGGAGGAGGCCGACGCTGTGTCGTTTGTCAAGGGCGCACTGCGTGAGGCAATCAAGTGGGACGGCAGCTCTGGCGGTGTGATCCGGATGGTGGTGCTGACGGCGCAGGGTGCGGACCGGCACCTCTATCTGCCGGATACGGACTATGCGGTGCGGCAGCAGTAGGCCATGTTGCTAGGTGTTCTGGCAGGGACCCGATGATAGCATTATGACAGTGTCCTCTGTTCTCAATCAATGCACGATGACTAATTATTTGATGATGCATATATATGTGTAGTCGGTCTTTCTCAAGTAAGGCGAGAAGAAAGACTCGTGGCAAGGCTGTATTGAGTGATCACTTGCTCGAATTCGAACAGAGGGATATGTAGGGTTGCTTATGTAGGTTCACCTTATGCTTAGATATAAATGTACGGAGTACACATAAACGCACCGAGACACCCACCACTATATGCACTATGCCACCCCACGACCCCCCTAGATGTGGTGGAGTAGCCCCTGCAGCGGCGTGCATTGGGCGAGGACCTCGTGGTCGCGTTCCGCACAGAGATTGGCCGATGTCGATTGTTTTTGTACCTACGGAGTAGTTGTTATTCTTGTTTTCAACTTGGTGGTTTCCTTTCTGGCCTTGCTTGACATCCTGAAGTCTTGAATTTTAGTATGTGGCTGTTGCAACCGGATTTACCGTGCTGGAGACGCAAGCAGTTCCCAGCAAGCCTGACAGTCAGCTTCCGTCTGTCGTTGTGCCACGTCCTTCTATGGATAGCCACCGCTCTTCGTCATCCTGATGTAGTGCTTTTCTCTTCGTGCTTCCACCACTCTGCGTTATGTTTTTTTATATGTAAATATAGTGGCTTCTCTATGGCTGTCTAACTGGCGCTCCCCCTTCTCCTCTTCCCCTGATCTTCTCACGATCATCTTGCCATACTATGCTATATTCTACCTTCAACATCTTCCTTGACTGCACGGGAAAGCTAGCTCTCGTCAGCCACAGTAAATATGCTTACAAAGTACCGCACTAGACGGTATCTGAACCAGCAGATATTAAACGTTAACCGAAACTGACACGGTCCTTGTCTCACTCTTACGTATTGTATTGTTTACATTTATGTCTTCCGCTTTACGGAGTACGCTCATTGACGACATCTTTTCTGTTCTCACATGGTTTTTCCACGATCCACTCAACGTAGTCGCCCACTTTGTATGTCACGTTCACGCCTCGCTCAGTCGTCGATAGCACGGTCTGGGCCCTGCTCTGATTTATCTTTTCTCTCTTTGACTTTGAACTACGGAGTAATAACCACCGTCCGTCTTGGTCAACTCGACATCTGTCGACTCTCGACGCCGCTCGAATTCTTTGGTAAGTGCTGTTTTATATGTCTCACGTCACCTGTCCTCACCTATACATGTACACTATCTGTACGACATCGTTTCTTTTCTCTCTTCTCTTTTCTCTTTTCTCGGATTCTTATTTTTGTTGTTCTTCTGTGCATATGTAAATATATGCTTAAGCATATGCTCTACTTGCCCGTCGCTTTTATCTTTCCCCGCGCCATCCCTATCTCATCACATCCCCTCTATGTCAATAGGTCATGCCACACTTATCGCTTCACGCTATCGCTTCACGCTATCGCCTCCCGCCTCCCTCCTCTTCTTCATGCTCTTATTTCAAACATCTGTCCTTCCTCACTCTTCTTATTTTTACCGCTATTCCTCCTATTCACTACTATACTTTCTATTCGTCATCTGTTCTACTACAATTGTGTCACTCTATCTATCATCTGTCTTCTACCCGGCCCTTTATCGCGCCTACGATAAGGTCGAGAGCGCGCTAATCAGCAATGTCCGCTAATCACATTGCAGCCTTCTGTCAGATCTACCAGCTCCGGTATCAGTTGTAAGATATTGTGGGACAGATCCCTGTTCAGTTCTGTCCTCTTGTGGTATCTGTCTCTATGCTTAGCCTTCCGTAGTGCTCAGTCCTTCCACCTCGCTCCGTGTCTTTCCCACCGCCCTCTCTCCTAATCTTTGTTTCTCTACATTCCCCCTCCCTAAACTCACTACTGCCGCCAAAGAGGACAAGCGATCAATACCAGCATCCTTTGTCATTCCTTTGACTATCTTATTATTCTTTTGTCGCTCTGTCGACTGCTGTCATTTGTGGTGCCCTGTGTCTTTTATCGTTGTTCTGCATTTATGGTCTATCGTACACTTTTCTCTGGCTCATCTTTTCCCCCGCGACCTGCACCTTTTTAATTTGTCTTTTACTCAACGCCTACCTCACCTCACCTTCACACCCGTCGCATCTTTTCCTCTGTGTCCAACCCCCCCCCCCCCTCCCTTCTCGCATCTGCTCCCTTCCCTCTCCTACAACATGAGATCATGGCCACTTTGATCGGCGACTTGTACGGTGCGGACCCTTCTCCATTTCATCACGTCCGAGCGGCGTCGACACATCAACAACATCAGCAACATCCAGTAGCTCAGCATCAATTACAACACGATCCTGCTACGCAATCGCAGCCGCCGTCGCAATCACAATCCCACTCTGCTATTCCACCACGCGCCCCCTCGCACCCCGCATCGCCACCCTTGTCGTCATCCAACAGCTTCACATCGCCACCTCTCCAGCAGTCTCTGCCCGCGTCGCGTCCTGCCTCCGACAAGCCCGTGCCGACCGTGTCGGATGGTTCCGACCGTATCCCCACACCGCCCGAGTCATCCACCCCCACCAGTCCTCAACTGCAGCACCACCAGCATCATCATCAACCGGTATTTCTATCCTCGTCCGCGGCGTCTGCAGCATCGACAGCGACAGCATCTACATCGCCTCTACGGAATGCGCCGGCGCCAAGCCGCGTGACCATGGCATCAAATGCATGCACAGCATCTGCATCTATAGCAACACCAGTAATCGCTATCCCCGTCCAGGATGAGCCACGCCTGCAAATGACAATCATGGTCCGCGATCTTGCCCACATTCAGGCATTGACGCAGCCAGACCACTCCTACGCCCATTCCATTCCTCTCAGGGGCGGTATCTTGGCGGGCACCGCGCCGCTACAGGACATCAAATTTGACATCAGTGCCATGCCCATTGGCGACATCATCGAGATGGTGGCAGCGCTGCTGACCAAGATCACGACGACCAACGATCACCAGCACGACGTGCTGCACCGCAACACCACACACTCGCGCCAAACCCAGGCTCACAGCGACCACGAGCCGAATGCAAGCACGTCACCACACAGTTCGCACAGCTCGCACAGTCCACACTCGGCCTCGGTCCTCGCCTTTCACGGCAAGAATGTGCCAGCGATTACGATTCTCAGCTATCTGTCGCGGATCCACAAGTACTGCCCAACGACATACGAGGTGTTCTTAAGCTTACTTGTCTACTTTGACCGCATGACGGACCGCGTGAATGACCTGGTCGAAAAGCAGCAGCGTATTCCACCGCCCGCCAGCGTATCAACAGCACCTACAGCACCTACAGCACCTCTTGTGCCCCGCTCGCCCGATCCTGCATCGACAGAGGATATGGTTATGGGCGATTCTAGGGACACCGCTACGAGCTACGATGGCGCTACCGTCATCGTCGAGATGGATGACAACATTGTCGACAGCAGCAGTGATAGCAGCTTTGACGATGCTGACGACCCGGACAGCCAGGGTGCGGCTACGACGCGGTCCGTGGCTCCCAACGCGCAAACGCACGTGTCGACCCCGCGGACGGCTTCGCCACATGTGCTGTCGGCGACCTACTTTGTGGTAGACAGCTACAACATTCATCGCCTGATTATCGCTGGCGTCACTTGTTCCAGCAAGTTCTTCTCCGACGTGTTTTATACAAATGCTAGATACGCCAAAGTCGGCGGCTTACCTTTGGCCGAGCTGAACCACCTGGAGCTACAGTTCTTGATACTGAACGACTTTCGCCTGGCCATCCCTATCGAGGATTTAGACGCATATGCCACAATGCTGGTGGAGTTCTACGCAAGGGAGGTTGTCGAACAGCGGCCACGGGGGGCTGCTTGAAAAACGAGCTATGGCAAGACAACGAGACAATGAGACGACGAAATAAGACGAGATGGTCGACTGCAAGCCGTTATAACACACACAATACCGTGGTGTTGCTACTACGCACGCATCTCGTTTCAGGCCTGCCGTATTGGGGCTTGGTCTTGGAGAACCGCACTTTTGTGGCTATAGCCATGCTGTTCAATCTTCGTCTATTTTTCTTTTACACTTTTCATTTTTATGTTTCATGGTTTCACTTCTTCGACAATTTCCTGTATTTGTTTTCATACTACCTGTTCGGCGTCTGGTTTACATTTTATAGTATACATAGATTGGGGCGTTGATGTTTGCATATCCAAGAGATCATGAGAAACTATCCTACTCCGTGAGAGTGACTGTAATGTAATCAGCCGATGCCGGACGCTGCCCCGTAAAGCGCGCCTCTGCCGTCGTCCAGTTGACCACCTGCCAAACGCCGGCGACATAGGCTGCCTTGCCGTTGAGGTACTGCAGGTAGTATGCATGCTCCCACATGTCGATTCCCAGCACGACGTCGCCTGTCGGCACGTCCTGATCTTTTGTCGTCGTCATGGACAGGTGCTTCTTGTCCGTGTCCAGGGTCAGCCACCCCCAGCCGGAGCCTTGGATGCCGAGCAGGACGGCGGCAAAGGCCGCCTTGAATGCGTTGAGCGACCCCCACTGCGCCGCCAGAGCGTCAGTGAGCTTCGGAGCCTTGGTCTCGGGATGCAGGGCGTCGTCGCTGCTTGCTGGGGCGAGCGATGGCCAGAAGAGCGCGTGGTTGATGTGTCCGCCGCCGTTAAATCGGAGCACCGACTGCAGCGCGAGCTGTTCCTGCAGATCATTGGCGGCCAGTGCCGCAGTGTAATTGGCCAGAGCCGCATTAAGGTTGGTGACATATGTCTGGTGATGGCGGCCATGGTGCAGCTGCATAATCTGCTGAGAGATGTGTGGCTCCAGGGCGTCATAGGCGTACGGCAGAGGGGGGAGCGTGTAGGGCGACACCGTTCCGCCGAGGAGGGTCTGTCCGAGCACGGGCATAGAAGCAAGATCAGACATTGCAGGGTTCGTAGCTGAGAAAAATAACATCTATGGCATGGAGAGCTGGGCACAGTAAGCACGGCTGTAAAGTAGGCTGTAAGTAATGTAACATACGGTGAGGGGCTGACAAATCACACTATGTAGCAGTACCTGACGGATGTATCCGGCTGAACACTATTGCTGACTCGGTGACTCGGATGCAAACAGCATTGGTTATATTGTCACTACAACCCCCAGTCACTCTACAAATTCGTTTCCTTGTCCTCGTCGTCCTCCCGTTCTCGTTTGTGTCCTGCAGCTGCATGATAGACCGACTCATCATCACTGTCTGAACTGTCATACACAACGCGGTTGTGTCTCATGGCCGGGCGATACGTCGGCACATCATCCTCGTCGGAATCTTCTTCGATGGCATCGCTGCCACACCTTGGTGCTGGGCTCCCCACACTCTAAACAATAACGCCATCCGCGGCGTCTGGTGCCCGGTCGGCAATACCCTGCATGAACGTGACAGAACTGACTTGCTGGTCTGTCAACTATCTCGAAAAGGCAATCTCGACACAGTTGTAGACTGCATCAATGTTTTTGACCTTTAACATCTCCCTGTTCATCAGCCGCTAGAGGATATGGGTGGTGGTCAGTTGCGTATTATCGCCGTCGACCTCGTCTTCATCGCCCTCAGCGACGTCTTCATCACCCTCAGCGACCTTGGCAAGGTTGTCACCGTTCTCATGCTTGAAACTCTGTTGACCATCATTGTCGCCATCACTGTCATCCTCATCGCTAATCTCGTAGTAGACGATGGTGTCGTCTATTTTGACATCACTGGTTTCAATAGCGGCGGCGGCAGTTGTATGGTCAGCGGTCTCAAGGGCCGCATCTGCTTCCGCCTTCGCGACCGCACTGGCTACGCGCTCATATATGGTCTTCATTTCGGCCGCCGTGATAGTCACTTCCTGGGCTGCAGCGAATGGGTCTTCTGGTGGTACGACTGGTGCTTGTGCAGCGTCCCCCTCGGCTGTCCACGTTATCGTATCACCAACCTCGGTGAGGCCAATGACTGCTGGCCCTAGATTTCCAGCAAGGGTGCATTGCTCCATGCCCAGGTCGATGCCATCATGGTCTGGTTCGCTCTTGGGAGTGCCTGAGGCCACATCTGCAACGGCCACAAAGGCACTGCTTTTCTGCTTTTCTGTCGGCCACCGCCTCATCTAGTTCTTCGTCATGCTCGCGTTCGGGTTCTAGCCGATACGCGTCAGCGAGTGAGAAGCCATGTCGATGATTGCGCAGGTATATGGTGATAGAAATATGAGGTAGTAGTTGATAAGCTATGATGAGCCGGAGTGTTTGAGTCTGAACTTGCGTAGAACAGAACGGAGAGGAAAATGTTGCAAGATGAGACAAAAGAGGACCGAAATCTGGGCCGACAACTATATAACAGCTCACTAAGTGATGCATAGCAACTAGCTACCAGAGAAACTGGTGGGTGTCGTTGTGATGATCCGTGGCGCTGCGTGCTTCCATTATCACGAGGTGCCACAGGACGACAAGAAGGCGCGTCGGTCAATGCAGAGCAGTATATTAGCAGCAACTAAAGAATTTTCTACAGGCACACTACTCCATGTGCACCTGACTCCATCCGCGCATTGTCTCTTCCCACTCGTTTATCAAGCTGCCTGCCCAGCTGTCGACACGCGATGTACCAACCGTCTCAAAGATTGTTGCCGTTAATGCATCGTCTCCCTGTACGACAGCCACCAAATCTTTGTTCGAGAAGACGGCCAGGCCATCCTTTGTGCCCTTAATATGTGCCTTTATCTGTGACAGCAACTGTGACGACACAGTCTTGAAGGTTCGCGCCTCCGCCACCACCTCCTTGCTCAGGCCCGACTTGCCTGTCCGGTCACGCGTCAGCTCGCGGCCCTGGAATGCTGTCACGAAAGCCGACGTCTGCTTAATGGCCGTTGCTGTATCATGCAGCATGCCCAGTGCATGAAGGTTGGTCATGGTAGATATAAGATCAGCATCTGTGAAGACGCCCAGCTTCAAAATATCAACAGCAGACACGATCGTCTTAGTCAGCAGTGAATAGATGGCCGGCTGTCCACCGCCCAGGGCAAACGACAGGTACGCCGCCAGAGACGATACAACAGTGAAGTAAGTCCACTCAGCAGGTGTCAACTGGCTTTGCATCTGAGCAACGTGTCCC
The DNA here is from genome assembly GCA_029298705.1 of Ophiostoma triangulosporum. NCBI lineage: Eukaryota > Fungi > Ascomycota > Sordariomycetes > Ophiostomatales > Ophiostomataceae > Ophiostoma > Ophiostoma triangulosporum. Next base: position 2,279,478 of record JANSLO010000011.1, on the reverse strand, counting down.
TGCAGCAGATTGTCAAAGGAGAAGTGCAGCATGGCCAGCGACTCTTGCAAAAACACGCGCTCTCGCGCTGCAGCCTCCGCTGGCTTGGCTGGCTTGTACTCCCTGGTCGCCTTGAAGTTGATAATGTCCAGGAAACGCTCTGCCAACAGGCCCAGCTGCATTCGAATATTGGACAGTGTCGGGCCCAATGCGACCGACTGGCCCAGTGATGTATGCGATGAGTTCTCAAGGTTAGGCAGCGAGCCATAGTCGGTAACATTCACCATCGTCGCATCCGTAAAATCCCGTGCAAAGATGGACGTGTCCTGAACATCCTCGAGCTTGCCGCCCAGCATGCGCGTCGCTCTTCTTTCCTCGACGACCGTCATGGCCCGTGTGCAGCTTTTCTCGAGGTTCTGGTGAAGTTCGGCCATGTCCAGGATACTGATGTAGGTTCCCGAAGCAAACGCGTCCCAAATCTTGACAGCTGACGGGTCGCGCAGCACGCTGTCGTAGTACTTGCGCAGCGGTTCCATCAATGGCTTCGGGCCCATGAACACGCCCGGTGCTACGGTTGATAGACGGTCATACAACAATGGCCCCAGAGCGTCAAGCGTGATATTTTTGACACGGAGAGGCTGCCACAGCTGTAATGCGCGCGCTGCAGAGCCAAGCACAAGCAGCACGCGGATCAGAAGCAGCTGCGTGGGAATGTCGTCGGGTGTTGTGCTAAGCTGATAGTCAAGCACCAAGGCTGCCTGCAGAAGACGTGCTTTGTCGATGCCGCCCAGCCAAGGCTGACCCATGGGTGATGAGCTATTGGTGCGGTGGACACCAGCGAGACGCAGCAAACTGCTGACGGCAACCACGGAGAGCTCGATGCGCAGGTCCTTGTCAACGCGTGCAGGAGGTGCTACCTGTCCCGACGACAGCTGGTGATGCAGCTTCAGCGAAGCCGTGGCAATTGCCTCGATGCATGTAGTGCAGCCGAAGGACTCGGGAGCCGCGCCACAGCAGACCTTGCAGGCAAGCTGAAACAAGTTCTTCTCGTCAATCTCAAGAGCGGCGGGGTCCATGCCGCCGAGCATAGTACGTGCACACCGCGTCTCTGGGCACGTCGCCAGGAGATACTGAATCTTGAGAATAAGCACTGCGCAGTGTAGGCTTTCTGTTGTCTCTTGTGTCTCTTGCAGTCTTTTCAGAAGCGTCTTGGTTTCCTCAAACGGTAGCTGCTCGACATACTTTTTCACGTCGCCAAAAACCGTTGCACGGTCAATATTGGCCTCGATGTAGATAACCAGATGATCGACAAGCATCGAATGTGGCGTAAGTGATGGCGGCATGCTAGCAACCGTCTCCAGAAGAGTTATGCTGATATTCTTGGCGTGCAGCTGTGGTAGCTTGGCTTTGGCCGCCACGTATTTCTGGAGGAGAGTCTGCACGTCGTCGAACGCGCTCTCGGTGTCGGTCTGCAGCTGCGCGGCGGCGATAAAGGAGCGCCATATTCGCATATCGCAGGCTAAAATGGACGGTGTGTCCACGCCATCCTGGGTCAGAGAGAGAACGTCGTTGCAGATACGGAAGACTTCAGCCCACTGCTTGGTAGTCTCGAGCTGGGTCAGCACCTCGTAGAACAGCAGCTTGCGGCCCGCCGTTGCAAAGTGCTTGGTGACGCTCGTGGCTTCGTCCATGATGGCACGCTGCACAAAGCTGTCGCCGGTTCCGTGCGCTGCCAGCACACGGAAGAAGAACACAAACTCCTCCTCCTCCACCAGTCTGCCATTTTCTGAAGCGGCCTTTTCAAGCTGCTTCTGTGCCAGCATGCCAAACAGCTTGCGCTTGGATTCGGGAGGGCACTGTGCAGGCGTCACGGAAAGCAAATGTGTGAGCAGGACGTTCCAGAAGAAAAACCGGCGATCGGGCTGTGCTGACTTCTCGGACCTGCCCGACTTTTCCAGAATTGCCGCAATCTGCTGCGCATTCACAAGGTCCCACTGCAGCACGCATTTTTGCAAGCATGCGATGCCGCCCTTGATGTTGCGCGGGTTGGCCTTTGCCCAGCGCGAGCGCAGCGCTCCGATGCCGACAGCGTAGTCTAGCGCAACGTCGGATGTTGCCCACTCGAGCAGGTCGATGCCCTCTAGGTCCTTGGGGGTCGTCGTCGGGCTCTGGCGCACCCAGGCGTCGATGGCGGTGACGGCAGACGCTTTCTTGGCAATTCCATCCAGCCTCGTCTCAGCACAAACCTTGACGATTTGGTAGTATGGGATTTCCGGGGACGGGGCGGCGCCGGGCGTATGTGCAAGCTTGACGCGCTTGTCGGCGAGGCGGACGACAGCGGACCAGTTTTGCTCCTGGAAGGCGGACTGCAGCTGCATATCAACGCCATTCTTGAGCTTGGGCCCCTGCATCTGGTAGTAGTAGTCCATCATCTCCTCGTCTGTTTTTGACTTTCATGAGTCTCTGTCTCTGAGCGAGCAAGCGTATATTCATGGGAAGCTCCAAAGCTCGTAAGAATGTTTGATCAGTGCCCCACTGTATACAGTGTGTGTACAGAGGGTACTGTATCAGTTGGCACTGTCTGGAAACTCCCGCCCCAAAGCCCCTCTCTTTGTGTTCAGAACGTTTTCAATGTGTAAACTCTCTTGCTATTATGATGAGAGTCATTCACAGGTAATCTACTCATTGTGTACAGACGTCGTCTCCGAGATTCTTTAGTAATAAAGTCTAGATTTCCGGTTCTCTTTCTTTCCCCTATCATACACGCTTAATCAGCATCGCCTCGCCCAGGAGGCTTAGTCGAACCATCCCTTTTTGGCCGCCTTTATCTTGTCTTCTTGTCTCTTGTCAAGCTGTATTGTTAGCCTTCGTGTGTAGTAGCCTGCTGAGCCAGTCCACTCACCCATATCTTCTTGCAGTCGCGGTATGCTCTAGTTTGTTAGTGGTGTCTCTTGTGTGCGGTTTCTCTTCAACTCACTGGAAGTAGTCCTGGCACATGCCCCGGTCACCACCGTTGCGATGTAGACATCGAATGCTCCTGGCTGCAGCTTCCTGGCACGGATCCAAGTACTCGCTCTTGGGTTTTCTATAGGGGTTAGCTTCCTCAATTCTTCAGATATCTGCAGACCATCTTGGACAGATCTCAAGCTGCTGCTCAGCTGACGCACGTCTCAAATTTCTCCCGGACCTTGGGTGTCCACGGCGCTTTTGCGCTGCCCGCGCCGTCACCTTGTGAGTCGGACATTGTTGCTGTTTGATTGTCGTTTGGGTGTTGCCGAGATGGACAAGGCCGGGGTGATGACGGTGATCAAAATGGCGAGAATCGGCTGTGGTCGAACAGTGGGTCTATGATAAGATAAGGACTCACGTGTTTGCTTACAGGGCGATGTGAGTCTTGTGAGATGATAATCTACGGAGGTGTCAAGAATAAAGTAAGCAGGCCTCGGGCAAATGTCGAAAATAAGACAGGGTTGATTCCACGGGCTTTTTTTTTTCATTAGGTTCCCCCTCATAGAGTCGCGGTACGTAAGTATGCGTACATCCTCAGAAATTCGTGAGGGCAGGAGGCCGCCCCGAGGTCGAGCGAAGGCAGTCCTACAGCGCGACGACAGCGCTAGAGGCCGCTATAATGGCATTCAGTCTTTCTTTCATCAAGGACAATTCTTCTCGCGAAGAATCGTCTTTAATAACCTCCCAGGTCTCCTGCACCCTTTTACTTCTCTTCCTCCTTCATTACTGTGGGAGGGCGGCCACTACGGTCCTTGGTATTCCTATATATTATCGCGGTGCGATCTGTCGTCTGGTGCGTCATGGCGGTGTTCGTGAGGACGATGATGGGGGTGAAACAGGTAAGCAAACGGCCCAGAAAGCAGATAATGTATTATCTTTTGAAGAAGCAGACAGCAGATGAAAGTATTTTTTGAGCGCTATGATTTTCTGGATGAGTGTGATGTCAACAGATTATCTGGAGAGGGACAGTCTCTTATGCCGCCAACTACATATATGTGTACATACGTACACTCCTTAAAGTCAGTTCCGTCATATGGCATCCTGCTAACAGGTTTCTGTGTACCAGTGACGTCAGACAAGAAAGTAAGCCATCATATGCAAAACAACAGACCGAAGCGACATTATCATGGCTAGCTCGGGCATGTGTATATTACGTGCTGTTTCGGCCTTTTCAAGGAAATTTCTGGCATTTTCTAGATCCTAACAGTCACTACGGTAGCATCACCAACTTCAGTTATGTCCTGACGTGCATATCAGAATATCTACTCTACAGATTCTATCAATCATATACCAAGATCCCCAGTACATATGTCCTTCTCCGACGCTATTTCCGACCTTGTGCGGTCTATCTACGAAGCCATTGGTGGAATTTTCCATCTCGTCTTCAGCTTCGTCAACGGCATCTTCGCTTTTGTTGCAGGCATATTTGCGGCCGCAAACTCATTCTTATTGGATACTATCCATGGCTTTGTTTCAATTGCCGGCGGCGTCGGCAAATATGTGGCCGGCAACTTCCTTGTCATTGGTGTTCTTGCTGCCGCCGGCTACTTTTACATCCAGCAGCAGCAGCAGCACCGCAAGGCAATCAAGACCAGCGGTGCAAGCAAGACGAAGATCTAAGTGGCAGTATTGGTTACTATTGCCGGGGGGGAAACTAGGTACTATGAATAGCTTCAAGGCAATTTTGCCAGCACGATTGACCATTGACGCAGGAATCTTCAGAGTATGTATGTGAGCCTCATAGAGGTTCTTTCAAATAGTGTGCTCGGTCATCAATATTAATAATGTAAATATAGTGTGAAATCGTAGAAATAGTACTGGCGTCGCCGTCGTCTTCGGTTTGTGTTTGCTGTGTCTGCGGGTTTTACCGGTACCTCAGCGGCGTCAGTCAATCCTAGGAACTTAAAAGAAATGACAAGTGAGTAGGAAGAGGAGCTACGGAGAATAGAATAATATGTTGGTCTAGGCAGTCAGTCTTTGTGTTGGTTGGTGACAGAGCCGTTGGTGATACAGTGGGCGAACTGATGGCAAATTTTTAAGAGAAGCACTCCGGCAGGGGGGATGATAAACATTACCCTGTAGCTTACATTCAGTCATCGCAGGGGTCTTTTATCACTGTATCTATTGGCGTATCCACTGATGTGTCTGTATTAACATCAACCGGCTGACAGCGTTTTGATCATCATTCATTCACTTCCTTGGCCATAAACCTCAACCTTCTATGAAGTTCTATCACCCTCTCATACGCCCTACCCCGTCTTCATTGTCTCTCAAACGATGTTTACAAGACCTATGTATATGTAAAGTCGTGTGTTTTATCGGAAGATTACGACAGATAGTCTCAGCTTGTCTCAACACGCCAACTCTTAAGTTGACGAAAGTTCAAAATCAACGCCCACGACAACAGAAAAGCGACATGCGACTAATAATGAAAAGTCAGGAGTGATCAAGAAGGTCAATAGCCATTCTCCTTCCTAATAGAGAAGGAAAAGCACGGATCTGATTGCCAAGCCGGATATCCCCATCTTGGATCTTAAGCTTAAATGATGCCGAAAAGGGAAGCTTGAACGAAGTGGCATAACAATCAATCTCCATCGCTTCTAATATCTAATCTGCCAAGCCGGACCTAGGTCGCCAATACGGAGTAAGCTTATATGTGTATATCTCCGTGTATGTACAATGCCAATACCGATCCGCTATAGCTTAAAGGCTGCACGGATGCAGGAACAGCGTATCGCTTTCTCGTGTAGCCCGGCTCACTGCTTCTCTTCACTATCTTCCTACCTCCCACCAAGTCCAACTGCCCTACCACGACCCACTCATACGCATCTTAGCAGTGCTACTGTCTACCTTGTCCTTCCTCTCCCACTCACACAGCGTCTTGGCTCCTTCCTTTCTCCGTTGGCTTGTGCCGATCAGGATCGATACAGGATATGGAACACCACTAGTTACTATTAAAGTGGCTCTTCGGGGTTTATTTATTTTCCTATTTCCTTCTACCCTGTTCATCGAATGGATCGTCTCGCGATCTACAACCGACAACATACTACTCCGTACAGCCACCTTGACTGGCAACGCAGATGTGACTATGTAGCATCACGTGAACTTCGTCCAGTTGTTTACTTTGGCAAAACAACTTTGGCATCACTCTTCAGTACTTGCTGGTGGCTATATGGATAAAGGTGCTGCACTAGCATACCTCACGTCTTATCAATGCCACCCCAAGCCGTTGTCTTCTACTCCTTGTGCCTTCTAACTTGTGTACTTCTGCAACAAATTATGTTTTTGCCCATTTACTTCTATCTACGCTTGGCGCCGATCTAGTCAAACATGCTCACAAACTTGACTCATGGTACATATATTCAGGCATCCATTATCAGGGAAGAGAAAGACTCTGCAAGCAAGATACTCCATCTAACGATCCAATGCCCTTGTAGGAAGGTCTCATGCCTGCTTTCCGGGATGGGAAGGCCGTTTCTCGATGGCTTGTCTTGGCGGCCCAGCTGCTTAGTTGTACTGTAGTTTTGTCTTCTAGTTACAATGTCTTATGTCCCGTTGCCTCTGCGCCGTTGTGTGGTCCGTGGCCCATGTCCTGTACTCGGTCGCAGGTCGCACCTGCACTTCCGTTCGCTTCATCTCAACTTCCTTTCCGGGAAAGCTTATCATATTAGTATCATATCCCATTAAGTTGTCATAATTACAGCTGGTCTCGGTACATTCACACTTGCTGCTCCTCTCCATCCCGGCCTCGCTCCTCTGTGTAAGGCCCAATTGCTTTTGTGTTTCGTTCCTCGTTCCTAAACTCGCCTAAGCCATATATTTATATCATCCCGTCCTCCTCTTCATTCCTTCACTCTTGCTCCTCTCTTCTTCATCTTCTTCACCACTCTATAATTCTTTCATCTTCCCCTTCCTCCTTCTTTCTGTTCCTATCCTCATTTTTCTTCTGTTTCTGTCTCTCAACTCCCCAAGTTTATATCGCGTTGCACGTCTTTAAAATTTTCAACCTAAGTCCGCCCCCTCCCTACAAAATGCTAGCCCCCTTCCTGGTTTTTGCATCGGTGGCCTCCGTTGCCTCGGCCAAGGTTTACAACAGCCTTCCCTCTGCCCCCGAAGGCTGGAGCCTTGCCCGCACCGCCAGTCCCTCTGACCCTATCACTTTCCGCATTGCTCTACACCAGAGCAACAAGCAGCAGCTTAAGCGTGTTGTCGACGAGGTCTCGACTCCCGGTCACCCCAACTACGGCAAGCATCTTACCCGCGACCAGCTGCGTATGTACACTGCACCCTCGTCCGAGGCCGTTGACTCGGTCAGCGCCTGGCTCGCTGAGCACGGTATTGCCGGCGAAGCTTCGGCCAAGATCACCAATGATTGGATCGCCGTTACCACCACTGTTGAGCACGCCAACAAGCTACTTGATACCCGCTTCGACTGGTACCAGTACGAAAACAGCAAGACTCCTGTGCTGCGCACTCTGGCCTACAGCGTGCCCGACGCGCTTGTTGACCATGTTGACCTCGTTCAGCCGACGACCCGCTTCGGCCGCTTCAGCACGAAGAGGTCGACTGTCTTTGATATGCAGTTCGTGCCGGATGACGACGATGTTGTCAGTGTTGATTCTGTGGATGCTGTGTCATGCAACTCCCAGATCACCCCTGCGTGCCTCAAGTCGCTTTACAACATTCACTACACCGTGCCCGCAGATGCCACCGGCAACCTCGTCGGCTTTTCTTCCTACCTCGAGGAGTACGCACGCTACTCGGACCTGGATCTCTTCATCAAGCGCCAGGCCCCGGCCGCCTCGGGCCAGAGCTTCGATGTTGTGAAGTTCAACGGTGGCCTTGACGACCAGGACTCGACCGACGACTCGGGCGAGGCCAACCTGGATGTCCAGTACATTCTCGGTGTCAGCAACCCCGTTCCCATTGTCGAGTACAGCACCGGAGGTCGCGGTCCTCTCGTGCCCACCCCCGACGAGCCCACGCAGCCCGGTAGCAACGAGCCCTACCTGGAGTTCCTCACCGCCCTCAAAGATCTTCCCGACTCTGAGCTGCCCCAGACGTTGTCCACCTCGTACGGTGAGGAGGAGCAATCGGTTCCCGCCGAATACGCCTACAAGATCTGCGACCTCTTCATGGAGCTTGGTGCCCGCGGTGTCAGCGTCCTTTTCAGCTCGGGTGACTCTGGTCCTGGTGACGCCTGCGTCCGCGTCAGCGACAACACGCCCTACTTCCAGTCCACCTTCCCCGCCGGCTGCCCCTACGTCACGTCCGTTGGTGCCACCACCAGAACCAACCCGGAGAAGGCCGTGAGCTTCTCGTCGGGTGGCTTCAGCTACCTGCACGAGCGTCCCTCGTGGCAGGACGCCACCGTCCCTGCCTACCTCGAGAGCATTGGCAGCACTTACTCCTCCTACTTCAATGCCTCGGGTCGCGGTATTCCCGATGTCGCCGCCCAAGGCGCGTCTTTTGTTGTCTACGACCAGGGTCGCAAAGGTCTCCTATCGGGCACCAGCGCATCGTGCCCCGTGTTTGCCGGTGTCGTTGCGCTGCTGAACGCAGCGCGCCGCAGCCAGGGTGAGGCTCCTCTGGGTTTCCTGAACCCGTGGCTGTACAGCAACGCGGCTGCCCTGAACGACATCACCACGGGTGCCGGTGTCGGTTGCACGACAAGTTCGTTCTTTGACAGCGCTGCGTGGAACGCCACCAAGGGCTGGGACCCGGTCACCGGTCTTGGCACACCCAACTTCCCTGCCCTTCTGGCCGCTGCCGCTCCTGGTGTCAAGAACGCGTAAGAAGTCGTGGAAAATTCGTGGATAATTCGTGGCGAGACGAGTGGAGAGACGAGTGGAGAGAGAACCTGTACATAATACAACACACTAGAGTAAATTATTAGATTGGACTAAACTTAATACATTTTCATACTATCAAACATAAACAAGAGTGCAAAAACGAGTAAACAACTGTCAGTTGACAAGGCATCGATAATAGCACCTTCACTGTCTTCTGGTGCTGTCACTGCGAAACCAATGCGTCACTATTTAATAAACACGGCTGAGGCATGCTTGCCTTTTTTATAATCACCAGTAGGCGGGTTCGATTTATGTAACCTCTCTCCATTTCTTTCTTTGTGGTAAATAGCGATCAATCAATCAATCAATCAATAATCTATTAACGTGCTTACATAAGCTGTGTGCACTAGTCTAAAAACATAATCGTGGCTGGTGGGCCACGGATCAAAGCTACCAAGGAAAAACGCCGTGGGCGTAAAAACCTCTCGTCGGTCTTTTGTAAGTGCACAGAAAATACCCTCTGGCCAGGGCCTCCGTTGGGGGGGAGTAGTAGACAGTTGAGGTGATGCGGGGGTGGTCGTGGTGCTGTTGTCGGGCTAGTCGGGTGCTGGCTCCTGGAGGCTGAGTGCCAGGCGGTATTCTCGCAACCTCCTCGTGGCCAAGAACCACTTGATGACCTTTGAGCATCGTTTCGGGTCATTTAGCGCCTCTTCCAAATCCCGTCTTCCTCTGAGGGGCGGCAATCCCTCTCGGTCCTCCAATTCGCAGTCCAGAATGATGTGGGCTGCCGTCTCTTGCACCTCTTCCCCTCCTCTGCAGTCGCACCATGGTTGAATGTCTGGTACGTTCCTCCGAGACAAGTATTGCCGTAGCCCGATGTGCCCTGATCTGACTTGCACGAGGCATGAGACCTCGTGCTTTGCCAGTCCTCTCCAGATCTTTCTGGCTTTGTGCCATGGCAGTCGGGTCCTCGGTCCTCTCTGGTGCGCCTCTTCCTTGGCGCGCAATTCCTCCCATGCCTCTCTTGCTCTCGCCGCTGCTGACTTCCCTCCCATCCACTCGTGCCAGTGCGTCATGGGGTCAGGGATGTCCATCTCTCTTCTTCCTCGGGGTCCTTTGGCGTCCGCGATCAGCCTCTTGGACCTGTCCCAGGTCTCCTGCCACTTTCCTCCTTCTCCCGTTGCTCTCTCGGCGAACCTTGCTGCCTGCTTGGCCAGTACCAGGCTCAGGGGCATGCAGTTTGATTCGTTCTCGAGGACTCGGATGGGCGTAGACTTGTAGGCGCCCGTCACCACACGTAGGCATTTGTTTTGCTCCGTGTTGAGCGCGACTATGATGCCTTTGCCCCGTCCTTGTCGGCCTCCCAGGGCGTTCTCCTTTGTGGTAAAGGTGGATGCCGCGTAGGTGAGCACACTCCGGATGACGGCGATGTAGACCTGTCGGGACTCGAGCAGAGATGGCCCCCAGGTCTTGGCCGCGATTCTACTGAGTGCATATCTCTGTGTTTTCAGCTTTGCGACCAGGTGCTTTTGATGCGCCGAGAAGTTTAGCTTCCTGTCCAGATGCACACCGAGAAATCTGGTCTCTTCGACCGGGTGGATCTTTCCTCCGTCCAGAGTCAGCGTCTCCGTCCTCCGTTTCCCCTTCTTGGCGAAATGTATCAGCACACTCTTTTGTGGCTCAAACACCATGCCTCTCTTCTTCGCCCACCTGCTGCAGGTGTCCCAGCCCGCCTGCAGGGATTCGCTGCATATTTCCGTGGTCTTCCCCACTGCGACCATGTTGGTGTCGTCGGCAAACCCCACCGTTCCGTAGCCTTTCAGTCCAGCCGTCAAATCGATATGCGGACGTGACTAAACACGCACTCATAGTGCCACGCACTATCGATGGGCCCTGTCGACCGGCCATCACTGCTGTCTCGCCAGGCACTTGCTTTCCTTCAGCGCCGTTACCGCTGTCCTAGCAGGCACCTGGCTCGTGAGTAACTTTGGGATCAGCAACGACTTGGACTTTGCGCCACGCTCGGCGGTGTAGGATGCCTCTGCCTCGGGCCACACTGGGCACCCTTTGTGCTGGGCGAGGGTCAAGAGCTGCTCTGCGACAGGCCCTCTCTCCTCGACGTACTCCGTAGATGCCGCGGGCGCGGGGAATTGCAGGGGCTCTAGTAATATCTCTCTGTTAACCAGTCCGGCATCTTTTGCTCTTAATGTAGTCTGGTAGTGTAGTCTGGTTGTCGTTAAGCATAAGCAAATTTAATCGAGCCAGGACGATGAAAATCAAATGAATTATGACTGCCTACTAGTATACCGTTTCTACTGGACTTGTCTCAAAGGGCGGGAAGGCAGTTCACAGGGGCATGTCTGCGCGAAGATGGTGAATAGCACATGATTAAAAGACACTGTTAACGTCGTCCTCCGTTTCCTAGTCTATGTATTCACCAGCCAGCAGGCCTTGTTGTTGGCATAGATTGGCCGGAAGCACATTGTCGTCGTCCCCATTATCTAGAGTTATCATCTCCCGTCTAGAGCGACGCTTTGTGATTCGTGGGCTCGGTTGCACCGGCCTCTTCGTCGTCATTGTCGTTACCGGACGGCAGGATTCCCGGCGTCTCGCGGCCCAAGTCCTCGTGCAGCTTCTTACCCGATGCCAGTCGCGGCACCTCGCAGTCTTGCAGACAAAACACCAGGCGTGCCCATTCCGTCTTGCTCGGATTGTACCACGAGTGCATCGTCGCGCGCTGCACCATGACGTCGCCGCGCTTCATTACCGTCCGCTGGCCCGTGTCCGTATCCTCAAGCTTGCTCACGACAGTGCCCTCGAGTACGATGCCGTAGTCGATAGACACGGTGCGGTGCATCAGGCACTCGTAGCCTGGCGACAGGTCTACATAGCGTAGCACGGTACCGCCGGGTGACACCAGCCCAATGGAGCCCTTAGCCATAAGTGCATCATGTGCTTTGACGTCCTGGTCGCCGTCCACCTGGACAGGGAACTGTGGCGTTGTCCATGCGACCGACATTTGCATGCTGGCATTGTCAAAACTCACCCACTCGACAGGTCGGCGCGAGTGGAGGATGGCCTTGCCGTCGTCGTCGTGACCCGTCACATATACAACGGGGCCGGGGAGGCTGGTGGCCACCTGACTCTCAGCTGGTGGGCGTTCATCCATCGGGCTGCAGGGTCAATAGCTAATGCCTTTTAGTGTGAACTGATGCGAGGCGTCCGAAAATGAGCGTGGCTTTGGCCGTGGACTGTGTCGTCAGGGGTTGGCCAGCGTCAGCGCGTATCGCGACAGCTTTACTGCTCTGTGGTGTATTGTGGCCTGTTGTTGTCTCGGTCTACCTGATGGGCCGGCGAGCCTGATGCTTGTTCTGAAACAACACTATTCTCTCATATTAACGAGTTGCGCCTTCCATTTGGGCTTCTACCTGTTTCTCCTGCTGTACGTCTGTCTCTCCAAGGCAAGTGCCAGCCGCTGTCGATCTGCCGTTCGGATGTCCGAAAACGCATTCAGCTCTTTCGTCGACTGCATAAGTCGCCCGTACGTGGCACAGTAGCCTATGTAGTGCATCAGGGTGTCTTCAATCCTAAATTTGTGGCACCACTTCCCCTTCCTTGGCTACCCCATCCTCTTCATCCGCTGGTCGCACCGTTGCGAGAGTGCTTGCATGCGGCACAGCGTCCTATCGCATGAATGGAATCCTGCGCAACGGAAACAGGTCATGTCCAGTCTACCTGGTTATCTCCAGCCATCACAGCTGGTCTCCAAGGCGTCAAAATGCGGCTGATCTATCGATGATCCCAGATAAGCATACAGGGAAATGCTTCGTCACGCTATCGCCAACTAAGCATACTCTCGAGTCTCGATGGTGACTTATCTTTATGGCGTAGTACATAATACTGCGCAGTACGCATCTCTATCAAGCACATCAATACGAGTAGCCTGGTAGATAGTGTACATATGTGGTCAATAGCACACTGTGTCGATATCCTTAGCCGCCCTGTAATAGGGACAGGGCGCTCCAAGGGCTGCTGGTATTGATCCCCCTGGGATAGTATGCTTATTCGTACATAGGAGGCGTCTTATTCGCTCATCATCCATCTCACGGAGGGCTTGTACCGATATGATCCGTGCTTTGAAACATAGGGCTGAACGGGCTGAACAGTCGACATCGCCCCTTGCAATGGTCAGTCATTATTTTCGGTTTGCTACAGAAAGTAGGGGACAACATCGTATCATAGATAGCATGTTTGTTTGTTTGGAATTTCAATGTCGGTGCACATAGCGTGCCACCTCCCTATGTAGGGTATCCGACGTGTGAAGACTGAAGACACTAGTGTCAGCATTAACTATGATAAATGACAAGAGTTGGCGGTCGTATTGCGGCCTGGTCCTGCTGTAGCCTTATTTCTTCGGGTGGGATGGTAAGGTACCATGCAACCAGAAATTGTCTGGCGCTTAGAGCAAGCATAGAGCGCTGTGGTGTCAGTAAACTATATGTAGACACAAGTGTCGCCCTCCCCCTTTGTAGGTGCTGGGTATTTAAGCATTATTGTCCAGACTCACACCAGATCCATATCACGTACGGAGTAGATAGCATGTTGAGACAGACAGGAGGGCATAAGCATCATCGTCCCTTGCTGAGATGTGCACAGCAGCGACGCACGGCCGCGTCTAGGAGGCCTTCCCTTGCGTGTACTACAGGGGACCTGGTCGAGAGTTCAGCTGATTCTTAACCCTAGTTTATCCCGCGTCTTTCCCTTGAATTGCTATGTATGCTTATATATAAGCATACATATCAAGCATACATATGTACTCAATGCCCTTTTTGTTGTGTGCTGTGACAAGGTTGCACAATCATTCAGCCTCTATTGCGACCTCGAAAATTGTAAGAACTGTCGAGCCACGTAACAATTGTATCAATTCCGCGCTTTTACTAGTCTCTAACATTATGCTTAGATAATGGAAGCCCTGCACCTGAAGCGATTGAAATGATGTGTAGGCGATCATCAACAGCACGCGACAAGCCATCGAGCCTTTATAGGGTCACAATGCCTATCAGCCGAAGCTGACTATTCGAATTAAATTCGCTGTCAGTTGACACTGACTCTGTTGGGCAAGCTGCCATGCCTCGTGAAGTGGCATGGACACGTCGTGCGCATTACGAAGAGTAAGCATACACTCGTAGCGTCCCTATTACTACTCCGTACGTACCTGTCGATCTCGGGCCAATCTTACCACCACGCTGCATTTTTAAAGCATCCCAATGACACCTTTATCGTAGTATAAATACGCCTTAAGCATTACAGCGTATTATACATGTAGCCTTTTCCAGCGCTTTTACGGAGTACATGTAAGCATACTGTCCTGTTAATCGTCTCCTCTCCTATTGGTGCATGAGCACCGTATCAAGAGGCTTGAACGACGATCCATCTATAAGCATATTACCTCTAAGCATACTCTCGCTCACTCTTCTCATCGGGATTTCACTGGTCTGCGCCCACCGACGTGTCGCCCCGTAGATCGACATTGCGAGGCTCATTGAAAATGCTTGCCACGGCCATGAAGATTTTTCTCTCAGAATATTTTCGATAGCCCTATCATGAGTCAAATGTGAATGAACGCAAATGCAGCTACGTCGAAAATGTCCGAGCAAATCAGCATGGCCATGTATGCTTACGGAGTATATTTACTGATTGCGTGTAAATACTACCATGATACTTGCAAGGTATGCTTAGATACCGCCATGGGGCCCGTCGAATCCCGCCAATGACATCAACAATTGCAGAGCGAGATTCAAGACAGAAAACAGCGAGCGTAGCCTGGCTTGGCTGCATCACTGTGGATCGGTCCACAGGGGGAGCTGCAGACACTTTGAATCAGCTACTCCGTACATATATATGTAGGAGCACGGAACAACATCAGTGAGCCAGGCACCCGCCTGCCAAAAGAAGGGTCTTTGGCGCCTGGACAAAGCTTGCAACCACTGGCAGTGACAGCGTGCTCGTCAAGTATTGGCTGTGGTGTTCCTTACATTCTGTTCACCGAAACTTCCGTCTACATATTACATACTACTACATATATTTACATGCTGCCTGCATCCTGGCGCTTCGGCGACCGAAAACTTTGCATCTGCATGATGACAGCAGATACTGTGAAGTGGCAGATATAATGCCTTTTGTAGTTGTAGGTGTGATTATGAGAGCTTTTCGGTGCATCTCTACTAATGTTTTCGAGCAAAACAATACCAAGTTTACACCAATACGGTCCAAATCTATCATAATATCGCAGAAGGCCACACCATTGCACGGGGTTTTCTTAGCATATTGATCGAATCCGGAGGCTCTAACATAGGTTGGCCCCATCATGGACGGCACAAACAAAGAGAGTGTCAGAGTTTTGTTTGGAGGAATCGTGAGAAGTTGTGACAAAGACGTGCTGTCGAAGGAGGCGACTGTTGATGACTAAATTTGCCAAGCACATCGGATAACAGCCGCCGGAGGAAGAGCGAGGATACGGAGTGACAGAAAGACAACCCCTGGGCCCATGTTTGTACACAACATGTAAGCATACGGAGTACATATATGCTTACTACATACATATACTAAGCATAGTGCGTATGTATCATCCGAAACACACTAATGCCAGGAACCGGGCCAATGGTGTGTGCACATGAAAGGGGAGACAGCGGATGGCGCCAGAGTGAGTGGAGAAAGCGCAGGAACAGTTTGGAGGGTGGAACGAACGGAGAAGAAAGGCACGAGAGATAAAGGCGATAGAGGTAGGCCCCTTTGCTGTGCCGAAAATCCAAATAGACCGTCCATGTAAATATATATGTATATGTACATGTAAGCTAAGCTTGAATGCTATTTACATGAGCCTATTCAGTATATGTACGCAGAAAATGGTGACGAGCGATCTGACTTGTGAGACCTGATTTCTGTTGTTATATTCGAAGACTCAGATAAGTGGTGCCGGAATACTTCGTACGACGGGGGCGATATCGCTGTTTAATGCTTAGTATTGACTATGTACATAATAAATGTATATGTAAAACTATTATGTTAGGCTCTTGCGTGAAAGAAAAGGAGAAAGACATGAAAATCATGGCTGGGTGGCAACAAAAGAGATTTGGTGCGGAAGAGGGTAACAGACAACATTATCACAGTTCTGGTGTTGCCGGTGCAGTGGTGTCTCCCTGTTTTTGTTCAATGTCCGGCTGCCATGTTGGTGTTGATTTTCTTCGTTCTGTTTAATCTATATTAAAATTCTTTATCTCTCTCTCGCTGTCAAGCCAGTCTCTTCTGTCTGTCATTGTTACCACTCTTTTGCCGACCGTCAGCATCATCAAGGAAGAAGCAAAGAAAGAAGCAACAAGCAAAGACAAAGAATATATGTACTCCGTAGACGCAGGATAATGATGAAAGACGGATGTTTCTATCCAATGAAATCGACTCGTTCAATGCCGAAAGGGGTGGCCCTCCATGTCCCTTGTCCCTTCTGTGCGTTAGTACGTTTGCCCCTGCCCCTTCTTCCACCCTCTATGCCTCTTTCGGAAGCCCTTTACTAGGTTCAGGGCGCAAAGCGGCACAGAGGCTGAGGCAGGGCAAAGTAGAAGAAATAGTACGGAGTAAAGAGAGAAACATCTTAAAAGAGGAAACAAAAGAGGAAACAAAAGGAACGGGCCTTGGCAAGGCAGTCCGTTGCAACCGTGGGACAATGTTTAAAAGCAACGTCCTCCCGCCACCCTCTCGACGACATTTTTTTTTCACTGCGTTCTTCAACCACCTTCTCTCCTTCATTTTCTTTCTTTTTCTCTTGAACGTTGTTCACCACCACCCTCCTTTTCTCATTCTTTCAGAGTGCTGTGTTTTGTTATCATTACCACATTCCTTTCTTACTGTCTTGACGACATATCCTTAGGCCATCCGGTGCCCGTTTTTACCTTCTAAACTTCATCTCAAGATCTTTCTTTACATTCCCTTGCAAAATCGCCTCTGCTTCACAATCATTATATCACAACTCAAAAAAGCTATAGATCCAGCAAATACCACTCATTAAGATACCCTGTTCCCTCACAAGAACGACTCGTTAAGAAATCAATTAAACCTGATCAACGAACCACAAAGCATCATATCACCAAACCACCATGTCCCGCACAACCATCTTTCTTACACTGGCTGCCGCTTTTGCGCGCACCGCCATGGCCGGTAGCTCAGGCACCGCCATGGTCACGCCCCATGCCAGCTTTTCGTCCTCCATTGGCGTCATGGGCTGCATGATCAACACAAACCGCGTTGCCTACTGGCCCATCACCGTCGACTGCGACCAGATCTGCGTCAAGGTCACCTACGGTAGTCGCTCCGTCCACCTTCTGGCCATTGACCACTCCGAGGGCGCCCACGACATCTCCTACGATGCCTGGAACTACCTCAAGACTGGCGAGTCTGCTACCGTCAACCCCGTGGATGATGGCGGACAGACCGAGATGGATTACGAGTGGGTTGACGCCTCTGAGTGTGCCTCACTCATCCACACCAAAGGCAACAAGCTACCCCTGTCCGCCACCAACAGCATGAACTTTGTGACGAGCTGTGCCTCGGGCACCTGGGTCGGTGACAACCACGTACTCTACAACATCCAGGACTCGCTCTGCAAGTTCGGTGCTGCTGAGGTCTGTACCATGCCCACCTACGCGGGCGCCAACCAAGCTACCTGTCCCAGCGGTCTCGGTACCGTCATCGACAGTACTGGCCTGAGCGTCTACGACATCATGTTCCCCACTGGTGTCATTTACGACTCGACTAACGCGGTAATGATCACGAACATTACGTGTAACGGCAGCGGTGACTGGTCCAACTCGGGCTACTCCAGCGGCGGCTCGTCGTCTAGCGGCAGCACCACTACCAGTGCCGAGACTGAGACCGCGACTTCGTCCTCGTTTTCCCAGACGGCCTACGTTGCTGATGCCACCACATTAGATGCCAGCACGTCTTCTCCTCTTACTACCACTACTACTTCGACTGCCGTTCCTGCTACCACCACCTCTGCCCAGCAGGCCGTTTTCATCGTTACCAGCGAGTCTGGCAGCGCACAGGTAAGCAGCCAGTCTGCACAAATTACCTATGCATCCACGCCAGAAGTCAAGGTCACGTCGATGACCCCCTCGTCGACGACGACTGTCCACATGACCAGCACCACCACAATGTCCCGCAGCAGCTCTGTGAGCACTGCCGAGACCAGCGCAGCGATCGTGTCGACCGCGTCCTGCGACGATTCTGCAATTACCATTACGCTATACAAGACCTTCACGCCCGTAACGACTTCCACTTCTTCTCCTACGCCTGTCACGCCCTCTTCTACTTCGTCTTCTTACTCTGCCACCCCCTTATCCGCCCCATTCTCGTTGCATATCTACGCAAACTTCGTCCTGACCCCGTCGCAGACCACGAGCTTGTCCAGCTCCAGCTTTAGCACCAGCACCACCTACAGCTCCAGCTCCAGCTCCGGCCCCAGTTCCAGCTCCAGCTCCAGCCCCAGTCCCAGCCCCAGCTCCAGCTCCAGTTCCAGCTCCAGCTCCAGTTCCAGCTCCAGCTCCAGCTCCAGCTCTACCTTTGCCTCCACTACTAGCTCCAGCTCCAGCTCGTCTGCTGTCGCCACTTCTTCGTCGGTGCCTCCCGTTTTCTTGTCTTCGGCTGCCCCCTCGACGCTGATCAAGTCGACTGTAATCTCGTCTGCGTCCTACGAGGCCTCATCGTCGGTTCCCTACCCTACGACATCTCGCGCAGCCGTTGCGAGCGGTGCTGCTGGCGCTACCGGTGCCGGCAACACGGTTGTCACGCGCACGGCCACGCGCAGCGCAGGCGGCTCCACTGCCAGCGGCGCAGCCGCCACGGCGTCGAGTGTCAGCGTCAGCGGTGCTTCGGCCTTGGCCGTCTCTCGCGTCGCTGCAGTTTTCGCTGCGGTTGCGGTCCTGATGATTCTGTAAGCCTACTGGCTAGCTTGCAGATGGACGGATTTGTTCTCAAATTTGGTTTATTTTGTTGGTTTCTTTGTTTATGATTCTGGAATTTCTTTATCATGTTTTACTTCTTGTACATACCATTACCCTTCTTACACTCTTTTGAGGCTCGCTGCTGTCATTGCACGCCATGCGCTCCATTATTTTTTCATCGGGACTATGTCCCAATTCGCCATTCAAATGATTCATGGTCAAATCAAATCGTTCAACTGTTACATCTACGATACGCGATTGCTAGATCACTGCATAAAGTTAACCCCCCAAATTCACCGGCCGCTACTCGAATCAGAGTCTACCAGAAACTGCCCGCCAAGAACCTTGCCCCTATGGGTCTTGTTAATTGTAGGGAGGTGCAGTGGATCTTGGCCAGGTAGACGCCGAGGAACGAGGCCGGGCTGGTGGTAAAGTCGCAGCTCTCGCAAGGATTATTCCATCGGCGCCCACAACAGTGCAACTGTTAGTTCATGCCGCGGCCGCAAGCCCGAGGTACTTACTTGCACGCGCTCCGTTACTCGGCCGCAGGGCTGAAGTAGAGCTGTCCGGCAGAGAGGTTGAGCTGCACCGAGAAGCTGCTGGTCGTGTCGTAGCCAAACTCGCGCATCGTGGTCGGGGGCCACGGCACCGTGTGCAGCTGCATATGATCGATGGGCGCCACGTCCTGGCTCGACTGCGGCGCATATAAGTTTAATAGCAGGCGCGCCTGAGCCTTCTTGATCTCGGGCATAGGCTGTTGTGCCTCATACGGGCTGTTGAGGACCATTGCGGCAATCGTACCCTGCTCATCGTTGCTCCAGCGCGTGAGCACCCACTGCACAGGCCGCAGGTAGGCGTCGCTGTGGCTGACGGCGCTGCTACACGGCATGTGAACGGTGCGTGCAAAGTTGGTCGACACATGGGTGCAGCTATGACATGGAGACTGGCCGACGGTAAGGTGTTCCGCAGCGCTAGTGCTCGCCAACGACCAGAACGCAAGGACAAACCCGGTGTTTCCCTAGGCGAACAAGGATGTGGCTTGGCAAGGCAGCACATGCGTCGGGCAGGTTGCCCGTCTGAACAAAGCGCTTGATGTCGGGGTTCAGACTGTGCTAGAGCGGCTCTAGATCAACTTTACATGAAAGTCACTTAAAAGTCACTTGAATACAAAGGCGGTAATGCTCGTCATTATTTATAGCAAGTAAAAAACTAAAACTTAACTTATATCAAGTCACTCCGCCGCCCGCAAATACTCGATATAAACAAACACCACACTGTGAAAAAGATGGTTCAGCTGCTCCATCCAGTCGTCGGGCTGCCGCCATTGAATGAGCGTCACAAGGCCGTTGAGATGTGCCTGGGCGGCCTCAACATCGCCAATCCCCGTCTCGGCGAGCGCAAGGGCCGCCATGAGCGTCGTGCACAGATTGCTGGCTACCGGATCGGGGTCTGAGATGTGCAGGTTGATGTTGCGGATGGCCTCGCCTTTGTGGTAGAGGAACGTATGTTCGGCATCGCCCAGCGAGCCGTGCACCCAGGCGTAGTGCATGGCCGACAGCAAAAGGCAGCTGTGCTGGGTGTGGGGACTTTCGCTGTCGACGTCGATGGGATGTGGCGTGAGGGAGTGCGTCAGCATCCGAAACTGAGTCACTATATTTCATAATCTGAATTAGCTGGCCGCAATCAACGCCCGCGCGAGTATATGGACGCACAGTGTTCGGCGAGCATGGCCTGTGGTGTCGTGGGCGCATTCACGTCGGCATGGCCTTTGCCTTTGTCTGCGTGCATGAAAGGCGTGCCGTCTACAAATGCGCTGGCGTCAAAGTCGAGGTTGTCCAGCGCTGTCCAGCCGGAGTCTAGATGCGTGAGGTCTGGGTCCAGGTCTAGGTTGAAGCCGGTCGACAAAGATACGGGATCAGCTGCGGGTGTGTCGGACGCATAGCCGGATGCTTCGCCTTTGCTGTCCGGCGTGAGCAGGTCGCCGTTTTCATTCGGGTATCCACAGTCACCGCCGCGTACGAGGCAGTTTGTGCTGTTTTGAAGAACGGTTGGTCATCAGCAGGCAAGCCCATGCAGGGGCCGTATACGAGATACGCTCTGTCGGGTTCTGTGGTATGCATTGCAGACTTACCAGATTGGTTGCTTCTCGTCGCAACGAGTGTGCCGTTGTTTGCACGTGTAGCAGCCGTTTCGGCTTCGTTTGTGCTGCCGCCGCCGTCTTGGCTGCTGCAGAGAGGGTGGTGGCATCGCCATAGTGTGTCGATAGCGTGGCGGTAGCTGTATTTGTAGCTCGGGTGGCGCCTATTGTATGTGCGTAGTATACTATCGTCGTCAAACTGGTACGCAGTCACAACAAATGGAGACTTCCAGACTGTTCATGCCAGTTTACCAAAGCTTTGGTATACTGGCGAGCACAGTATATAGTAAAGTGGTGATGGCAAGTCGAACAATCGAGGATGGCCCTGATTAACCAGCAGTTTAAAGCTTTTTTTTGGAGCAGCAGAGGATGGCAAGTTATATGGCTGGCTTGACAGCGCCAGATCATACCGGGTCCGATCGCAGCGGCTTATTCTTGCTTTGATACGATATGATACAGCTGGGATGACAATTTTATGATTACAACGTATATGGCATAGAAATTCTCTAATTACAACTGCAGTGATGATACGAGATGCGTGTGGCAGCAGTATCATGCATAAGCAACCTTATGAGCCCACCCACAGATTCAATACTTGAACATGACTTGGTTGGAGTTGTCGTTGTGAGATTTAAGTTGGGGCCAGTGGGACGGGACGGGGTGTAGCCGTGATACGTAACGCAACAAAAGAAGCCGAGAGATGGGAAGTGGACGTGGTTGACATATCCCTAGCAGGCAAATGCCGTGTACTCTGACGTGAGCAATTTCTATTTTTATTGTTCTATTTTTATTGAAGAAAGCCAAGCACAAGGTCTGGATGGCATTGGTGAAATGGAAATATGAAAAGCGAGTTTTTGTCTGCGAGACCAGTCGAAAGTCATTTGCATTGTCCTTGACAGCGAGTAAGACGATGATGAGGTCAAGAATAGAACGGGAAAATAAGCCCGTAACAGAGAGCGTGCTATGCATCTCAGCCCTATCATGAGACTAGTGTTCTACGTACGGAGTAAGCAGTCCGGTGTCTCGTGCTTTTAGTGTAGTCGGGTAGACGTTAAAACATAATCAAATCAAATCAAACGTTCTACGGAGCAGACGAAGCGGAGACAGGGGCCGCAGCTCAGGCAGTGGTGAGGTGCGGTCGTATGGGGTCATGATCAGAGTATCGACCCGGTTGACTGGTATTGGGCGAGGTGTGGTTGCACAAAACTGAAATAGAAAATAAAAAGGAATATTACGTCGTGGAGAGTAAGGAGTGCATCGGGCTTTGGACTGGTGCTGATTTATAATGTGAGTCATCACGGACTATTATGGTGATGGTGCCGGCATATGAGGTTGCAATACTCATCGAGAGAGGCTAATAGGCTGAGGTCAGCAGCTGCAGGATGGTTCTGTCGTACCGTGATTACTATTCACTCCGCGCGCCGTTGGGCTGGAGTACATAAGCACGGTCAGGTCAGGGTAGTAAAATCTCCGTGAGACTGTCTGCGGCAGGCAAGCCACGCAGCTGGGTGGCATGGTGCCGGTGAGATGTGTGGTAAGCATGGTAGATGTGCAGTGCTCGTCAGACGAGGTAGAAGACTGCAGAGTATCACGTATTAGATAAGACAGACCGGTGATGCCGAGACTGGGCCAGTTGTATATATTGGCCTTATGGCAATCTGCCCTATCAGATCTCAAAAAACACATAAGTCTTGCTCGCCTACTTTATGTGTTGGTATCACTCCTCATCCACAAAATTAATAAAAATCAAATCATCAGATCTCTTCGTCCACAGTCTTGCGCGGCCTTTGTTAGCCCCGAGGCAGCCTTTAGCGTCTTATGCTCCATCTGTAGTTTTCGTGACGTTAATGGAATCTAATCAAATCAAGAGGCAGCCTTTACTTTTACACATACATACATACCTCATGCAGCCCCAGCCCCAGCCCCAGCCCCAGCAGCAGATCACCACCCCTGTACTCCGGCTTGTCTATTGACACTGCGTCACATTCTGTCTATCGTTTTCATTCTGACGTCATCACACAATATCTCACAAGACGGCAAATGTCACAAGACGACAAATGCCATGGAATTGTAGGAGGGGAGAAACAAGATTACCAGTATATTTGATAACAGGTTACCACTTTATATCTCGTCGTAGAGCATACGTAATCTCTCTCTATTTCGTAGATGGTTAGCTTACAGCTTTTAACATACCCCTCTTTGCGACAGCAGTGTGCATAGTCGCGGATTGTTCGGTTGTCACCATAAAATTGCCTCTAAACAGTCAAGTTGACGGCCACTCATTTTGCCTCTTGACCGAACAAGTTGAGAGCTACTTTTTCGGCTACCATACAGCGATACGGAACTGGGCCGTAAAGCACATACATATACAGCCTCTCCAATATGCGCAGCTACTGCGTCTATACTCCATATTCAAACTACACAAATTACACTACTTACGTAGAACTACTAATTTGCCCGCTGTCCCTCGGCGCGGCCTGTTACCAGGCTCGTTTTCGTACTTTCTACATTCATCGCAGATCGCTCGCTTCTGCCATTTTCCCTATATTTTGCTGGTGCCCGCTCTCTTGGCAGGTCCTTACTTGGTCTTGGCTCTACTACATCATAGGCAATGGTCCGACCAACGACAAACGGCTTTTTCATAACCAAATACCCTGGAAATACCGAACAATATGTCTGACCCTGTGCCTGAGACTGCTCCAGCAGACAATGCATCCTCTACTTCTTCTTCCTCCCCACAGAAATTCCCCGGTGGCTACGATGCCACCCCCGTGCCCCGGCCTGCCGACGGCTTTCCCGGCTACACAGTCAAGTTTACCTTTGTGCGCGCGACCAATCTCCCGGTCGCCGATCTAGACGTGATCGTTGGCAGAGCCTCGTCCGATCCTTTTGTGCACGCGACACTGACGACCGATGTCGCCACACGCCACCCGGGCCTGGACCCGCCGGTCGTGCACCGTACACGTACAATCCACAAGAGCACTGATCCCGAGTGGAACGAAGAATGGATTGTCGCCGGTGTCCCGCGGTCCGGATTCCGGCTCAAGTGCCGGCTGTACGACGAAGACTCGGCCGATCATGACGACCGGCTGGGCAATGTGACCGTCGAGGTAGACGCGCTGACCGACGATTGGGCCGGCATCAGCAAGGTGTACAACGTCAAGAAGCGCATGGGCAGCAAGCGTGCATACCTGATCAAGGCGGCGGCGTCGGCCCTCACGGGCGACAGCGTGACCCCAACACTGGAGCTTAAGATGGAGATTGTGGACAAGACAGACCCTAAGCTGGGCGGGCGCGTATACACGGTCGGGCCTACCGGCTACGTGCGGCACTTCTCGCCCATGATCGGCCGCCTCACCAAGACCCTGGTGAACAAGGATGAGCGCGAAGATGAAAACGGCCGGTCGCCCGAGCAGCACCAGCAGGACGAGGAACGCCGAAACGAAGACGCGGAGAACAACAAGACGCTTTCACCGCCAGGCACCGCCAACGGCCGTCGTAGTGACGTGTCGCGCGCATCCTTTTCGTCGGCCTGCTCCGGCTGGTCCGCCCGTGGCCACGACCAGACAAAAAAGTACGACTTCCAGGCCAGCGAAATACAGCTGCAGGGCCCGGTCCCCGAGCAGCTGTACCACCGCTACGTCGAGTTTCGGCCCATCATCGGCCGTATGTTCTCAGCCAAGGGCCTGCGCGGCCACATCCTCAACAAGGCGTTGCACAAGCAGCACAACCGCATCTACAACTTTACACGCACGACCGAGTACGGCACGTTCCCCGCATGCAGCGAGCAGGCTTCGCTGCAGTTTCTCAAGTTGGCGCACTTTGACGAGGGCGGCCGAATCTTCACGTACATGATCTCGCTCGACGGAGTGTTTCGCTTTACCGAGACGGGCAAGGAGTTTGGCATTGACATGTTGTCCAAGCACTCGATGCACGCAGACGTCGCGACGTACATTGCCTTTAGCGGCGAGTTTTTTGTTCGACGGCTGGGCCGGCCGTTGTCGTCGTCGTCGCCCGACCCGCCCACTGCCACCCACCCGTCGGCGGACCTGCCGGGCGGTCCGCCGCACCAGACGCCGCCGCACGAGCCGGGCTACTACCAGCTCGTGATCGACAACGAGTCGGGCACGTACCGGCCGGACAAGTCGCTGCTGCCGATCCTGCAGCAGTACCTTGAGGCCAACTTCCCGGGTCTCGGCGTGGTGGCCATGTCGTGCGAAGACGAGATGCTGGCCGAGATGAAGGAGGCGCAGCGGAAGATCAAGAAGAATGAGGGCGCCGGCGTGCAGATGGTGCTGAACCGCAACTCGACGAGCTCGTCGATCAGCTCGTCGGACGAGTCACGTCTGAGCGACATGGGCGAGAACGGGGTGGACCAGCCGCACAAGACGAAGAAGCAGCTGGCCTGGGATTTGCTGGAGGACCCCAGCCGGATCAAGGACCTGTCGAGCGCCATGTTCAACCACGGCATCTCGGACAAGTAAGCGAGTCTAGCGAGCAGCGAGGTCGAGTGTCATCTCTTTCTGTTTAATGTTTTTATGGTTTTTCATGTTTCCACATGGCCCTTGATATCACCTTGTTTACAATTGTTCTTTGTATTTATTTTGAGTCTTTTTATGTATCGATTGTTTATTGTATCTTCTGTGGTGCACCTTTCTAGTAGTTGTAGCTCTGCGACTGGCGACGCGCTTTGCGGCGCAGCACCTCGGTGTGCTCTTCGCGCAGCGTCACCCACAGCCAGAACCACGACACGAGCTCGAGGAACATGAACGTGAAGAAGACGCGGTTCTTGAGCAGGTCGCCCGCAACACCCGTCTGCGCGTACGTGGGGTGGATGTACGAGCGCGGCTGCTTGCCATGCCACCGCGAGTCGCTGAAAAAGAAGGTGTAGAACACCGACACCATGCTCAGCAGCACACGCACCGGCGCCTGTGTTCCCCAGTAGTGCACCATGCCGACCTCGTTCGGCAGGCTGAGCGTGGCAATGTCGGTGATGCCGATGAACGCGAGCATGACGGCGAGGAAAGCGAGCGCGGGCGATGGCACATCGAAGCCGGGCGTCGTCGCCATGCCCATGGCCTCGCCGACGACGTAGACGAGCGACTGGTCGGCGAGCGAGATGGGGCTGGTGAGGAAAAAGAAGCCGAGGGTGAGGTGGAAGAGCGAGAGGGAGGTTATGATGGTGCTGGCGGAGATGAGACCCATGGTGTCCGCGGGAGCCGGGATAGGCAGACGGTGACCGAAGAGGATAGTGTCGATATAGCTGGATGCAGATGTGGGTGTCGAGACAGAGTCGACGAAACGAACCGAGTACGTATGCCGATAGACGGGACAATGGAGGCGGCAAGTCGATGTTGGAGGTTAGGTGGTGAGGAGGAGGGCCACCTGACTCGAAACAAGGGTCGTCGTGGGCTGCTGGCAAGTGACAGGTAACGGCCAAGCAAGCTCTAACTGGCTTATTGGGTTGGCTGCGACAGGGGACCCAGTAGCTCGGTGGGCGAGTAACAAGCAATGGACCAAAGGACAGCACAAGATGTCTGAAACAGAGCACAGTGATGAATGCAAATAACAGCCTGGACGGGTGGACGTCAGAGGAGAAATAATTAAGTATTTATCAATTTCCTAGTTAGTCATAAAAGCTGTGGTATTGTGCACGTGTGCGATAAGGCGGCGGCGATAAGCCCTTGAGCGCTATCGATAGCGGCGGTAGCTCCCGGCGTCAGCTCGGCGCACCTGGAAGCACCCGACGACGACAGCATCCTCCACACACGTGAGTCATGGAACTCGACGCGCAGCGACACTCCAGCTACTGGAAGCGCTGCCTCCGCTCCCTCCTGCCGCATCAGTACACCGCCAACGACAGCACGCGCATGCTCCTCGGCTGCTTTACCGTCGCCGCCCTTGATCTCCTCGGAAGCACGTCGATCCTGGCCGCCACAGACCGGCGCAACTACCGGCAATGGGTTCTGTCATGCCAGCATCCAGGCGGTGGCTTTGGAGGAGGCACAACACATGCGTTCCCGCGCGGCGTGTACAGCAGCTTCAACTTCGACACCGGCGAGCCCGAGGTCGGCGCACGCGGTGAGGCCAACATTGCCGCGACTCTCTTTGCACTGCAGCTCCTGGCCATACTGAGCACAGACGAGGGACAAAAGAGCGCGTTTAGCAGCATTGACCGCAATGCCACGCTGAATTGGCTGCGCCAGCTGCAGCGCCCCGACGGCAGCTTCGGCGAATTTTTGGCCGACGTTGTGGACCCGGCGGTGACCTCGGGCAAGAAGCGAGTGATTGCGGGGGGGTCGGACATGCGGTACTGCTACATTGCATCTATGATCCGGTGGATGCTGCGGGGCGACGCGTCCTTTGATCCGCACAGCCCGGCCTGGGTGGAAGACATCAATGTCGATGCCCTCGTAGCCCACATACGGCGCGGCCAGACGTACGACGGCGGGTTTGCCGAGAGCTCGTCCCACGAAAGCCACGGTGCGTGTTATTTGTTTTATTTGTTTTATTTTCTAATAATGAAGGGAGAGGGAGACTAACAATCTAGCTGGCTATGCCTTTTGTGCGATTGCAGCTCTGGAGCTGTTAGAACGACCGGCCGAGGGCGGCCCGGCGCAGTCGTCGGCCCTCGCCCACGGCATCGCCGACCTTCCCGGTTTGATGCGGTGGCTCGCATCGCGCAGTTTTGTCTATAATACAGGGGCAGAAGACGGCGGCAGCGACAGCGACAGCGACGACGAATGGCACGAGAGCGTCGCCAACGGCATCGTCACCGCGGACAGCCTCACGCCGGCCTGCGTCATCGGCTTCAACGGCCGCTGCAACAAGCACGCCGACTCGTGCTACACGTGGTGGACGCTCGGCAGCATTGCCATTTTGCAGCGCAACGGCCTTGCGCTGGAGTACAAAGAAGACACGGCGGCCAACTGGGACGCGAGCCGCCGCTTTCTCCTGACCCAGACGCAGCACGTCATTGGCGGCTTCTCCAAGACGCCCGGTGGCGCACCGGACATCTACCACTCGTACCTGGGTCTGGCGTCGCTGGCTACCCACGGCGATCCCGCCCTCAAGTCGTTTGACCCGGCCATGAGTGTCAGTGTCGATACGGTGCGGGCCATCGAGGCGGCGCGCAGGGGGCTGCTGCGCGGGCTTACCGACAAGGGTGCCGCCAGACGAGATGCCTTGCTCGACATGGCCAAGTCGTTTCATAGCAGATAGGCTTCAATATCATATTGGAGCATTGTAGACACAAATCAGATCACCTGCCAGCGTGCATTTGTTTTACTTGTTTATTAGAACAGTCAGATCGAGTCTATATGCCCCTTTTTTTTCTCTTCTCTCAAACCACAACGGGCAGCCACTCCGGCAAACGATGAAAGCGCGTCTGCTGCGCCCTTACATCCGCTCGCGTCGGCGTGGTGCTGCCCGGATGATATCGTCCACCCGCAGCAGCAGCTCGGCCGCCTCGCTTGCCGACGACACAACCGCCTTCTTCAGCTTGTAGCTCTCGATCACGCCCATGTCGCGCATGTCCGCCAGGCCACCGCCCGGTGTCATCAGGTCAAGGCCGTACGTCAGCATGCCGTCGTAGATCGTCTTGCGCAGCCGCGCCACCAGGTCGCCCGAATCCAGACCGGCATTGTCTGCCAGGATGGTCGGCAGCTGCCGAAGTGCAATAGCAAAGGCGCCGACGGCCATCTGCCTCTTGCCCTCAACACGCGTGGCCGCGCTCTCGACGGCCTTGGCCATCAGCATCTCCGCACAGCCACCGCCCAGCGTCGTGCGCGGCTCCTTGACCGTCTGCGACAGAACTGCCAAGGCGTCGTGCAGACTCCGCTCGGCCTCGTCCAGCAGCTGCTCTGTGGCACCGCGCAGCACAATCGTGCACGCCTGGCCGGCAGCGACGCCCGAGAACTTGATCAGCGTGTCCTCGCCAATAATCACCTCCTCGATGAGATCGCACTGGCCGAGCTTGACAAGCTCGGGGTGGTCAAATGTCGAGGCGATCTCGCCGCCGGTGACGAGCGCGAGGCGCTCAATGCCGTCAAAATCGGCGTGCTCGATCGACATAATGCCGGCATCGGCAAACAGCTGCTCCGGCCAGTTGTAGATGAGCTGGCGGTTGATGAAGCAGTTGATGCCGTGCGACTTGATCTTGTCCACCTTGGCCTTCATCTTGTCCTTCTCGGCCTTCTCGAGCTCGGCCAGCTTGGCGGTCGAGCCCACCTTGACGCGTGCGCCAAAGATCTTGACCTTGTCCGTGTCCATCGACGTGTTGGCCACCAGAATCTTGGCCTTTTCCAGGCGCTTGGGCTGGTTGACACCAATCTTCTTGTCCAAGATGAAGCCCTCGTCGAGGTACGACTCGCACAGCTTGCCGCCCGTCTTCTTGATGATCTGGATGTGCGTCAGGTCGACGGTGCCGCCAAGACGCAGCACGGCCTCCGTGGCCAGCTTGGAAAAATGGTCGCGGTCCTGGGCCAGCACTTTGGAGCTCAGCGTCGTGCGGGCAATGGCCTCGAGGTCCAGGCGGAACGCCTCGGGATTCTGGGAGTGATCGACGGCGGACTCGGCGAGAGCCTTGAGTGCGGCTTGGCTGGCTATTCTGTAGCCCTCAATGATGGTCTGGGGGTGGATCTTCTTGTCGACAAGCTTCTCGGCCTCGCGCAGCAGCTCGGCGGCCAGTACAGCAACCGATGTCGTACCGTCACCGACCTCATCGTCCTGGACCTTGGAGATGTTGACCAGCACCTTGGCGGCGGCGTTGTCGAGGGCAATCGATTTTAAAATGGTGGCGCCGTCGTTTGTGACCATGGTGTCGCCGGTCGACGCAGACTGCAAGATCTTGTCCATGCCCTTGGGGCCCAGCGTGCTCTTGACGAGGTCGCCGACGGCGATGGCGCCGACAAATGCCGACAGACGGGCATTCTCTCCCTTCTCCTCGGTGGTACCCTCGTCGAAAATCTGTGTTGGACTGAAAGAGGCCTGTTCATCATTAGTTAGGTGGGTGTAGGGCCAGCAGAGGTATGCAGAACACGGAAGCTTACCATCTTGATGTTTGTGTGTGTTGGCCGTGATAACTCCTGTTTACGTTGCCTCCTGTTCTCTACGACTACGGTCTACCCAAAGATGACTAGAGACATACAGTATGCTGCACCACCGCCAAAGCTCCCCTCTTTTTTTTTCTGCCAGTCGTGCCTGCCTTGTGCTGTTCTAGCTGCTTCCCTCAATTCACCTCCTATTCCTAGCTCTTCTGATGACTCATCAAATGTACTCAGGTACCTCTTGAGATACCCCTCCGGGACGGCGAAATAAAGCTCCGGCTACTGCTAGTTTTTGCTTCTGGTCTCACCAAAATTGATGTGACCCACTATTTTGGAGGAAAAGAATGAAAAAAATAGGAATAGGCTAAGCCATCAGCAGCAGTCGAGAGGAGAGGTTCTGGGGTCTTGAATGCAAAGAATAGCAAGCCAGATCCGGGTCACCACGCCCTTGCAACCACGATATTCGATAAATTGAAAGAAAATCTCACCGATATCGACATTTTCATCACCAGACACGGCAGGCATTCTATCCGCTATACACGCTCTATACCTACACCGACGACCGCCATCATGGCTCCCTCTTTCGACCATCTGCGTGAGGCAGATCTTGACGATGACGATTTTGATGAGGAGGAGGTTGACATCTCGGACCTGCGCGCAAAGTACGAGGTGCAGCTCGAGCAGGGATTCGACACGTTTGTGGTGATCGACGGTCTTCCCGTCGTCACCGAGGACCAGAAGCCTAAACTGGTCAAGTTCTTGCTCAAGAAGCTGAACACGGTCGGCCGCGCCAGCGAGGAGAGCATCGAGATGCCCATGGGCGAGGACGGCAAGTCCCACGGGTGAGTCTCGTCGAGGTTGCGGGGAATTGCTGATCTGCATCACGATATCATCCCGCGGCATCCTTATCATCCCCCCCTCCCCCGCGCTGTCCATACTAACAGTGCCAGTTTTGCCTTTGTGGAATACTCCTCTGCCGGCGAGGCTGCCGCCGCCGTTCGCTCGCTCGACAGCGTTCCCCTCGACAAGAAGCACGTTCTGCGCGTCAACAAGCTCACCGACATTGAGCGCTACGGTCGCGAAGGCCGCATCGACGACGAGTACCACCCCCCGCACATTGACGAGTTTCAGCCGCGCGACCATCTCCGCTCGTTCCTTGCCGACCCTAGTGGCCGTGGCCGTGACCAGCTGATCATGTACCGTGGCGATAACGTCGGTGTTTTCTGGAACAACGAGAAGGACCAGCAGGAGAAGATTGTCGACCGCGCGCACTGGACCGAGAGCTTTGTGCAGTGGTCGCCGCTCGGCACATACCTGACGTCTGTGCACCCGCAGGGTGTGCAGCTGTGGGCGGGCCCCAAATGGGACCGTGTCGGTCGGTTCCCGCACCCCTTTGTCAACCTCGTCGCCTTTTCGCCGCAAGAGAACTACCTGGTGACATGGTCGAACCGCCCGATTTCCATTGGCGAGGAGGGCCACCCCGCGCTCACCATTGACGACGACGGCAAGAACTACGTGATCTGGGACATTGCGTCGTCCAAGCCCCTGCGCTCGTTTGCCAACATTGACCTGCCGCCCATTGCCGGTGCAGCCGGCGAGGACAAGGTGCCGCGCAAGCAGCCGTGGCCGGCTTTCAAGTGGTCGTCGGACGACAAGTACGTTGCACGGTTAACACAGGGCCAGTCGATTTCTGTTTACGAACTGCCGCGCATGAACCTTTTGGACAGGACGACGATCAAGATCGAGGGTGTGATGGACTTTGAGTGGGCGCCGGCGCGGCCGCAGCGCGAGGGTGTCAAGGCCTA
The DNA here is from genome assembly GCA_029298705.1 of Ophiostoma triangulosporum. Taxonomy (NCBI): domain Eukaryota; kingdom Fungi; phylum Ascomycota; class Sordariomycetes; order Ophiostomatales; family Ophiostomataceae; genus Ophiostoma; species Ophiostoma triangulosporum. The sequence goes on along the minus strand of JANSLO010000011.1, from coordinate 2,247,714 downwards.
CGAGCAGCTTCTGTGCTACTGGACGCCCGAGATTGGCAGCAACCCGGCCAAGGTCGGTCTGATGAGCATCCCGACGAAGCAGATTGTGCGCACGCTGAACCTGTTCAGCGTGACGGACGCGAAGCTGCACTGGCAGTCCGAGGGTAACTACCTGTGTGTCAAGGTGGACCGTCACAGCAAGTCAAAGAAGTCGCTTGCCACGACGCTGGAGATCTTCCGCGTCAAGGAGAAGGGCGTGCCGGTGGAGGTTCTGGACACCATCAAGGACACGGTGATCAACTTTGCCTGGGAGCCCAAGGGCGATCGCTTTGTGATCATCACGGCTGAGCCGGCAGCGGTAATTGGCAGCGCGGCAGCGGCTGCGGGTGTGGTGGCGTCGGCGCCCAAGACGTCTGTGTCGTTCTACTGCCCGGAGAAGGCCAAGGGTAACGCCGTTGGCAACTTCAAGGTGCTGCGCACGCTGGAGAAGAAGAACAGCAACGCGATCTACTGGTCGCCCAAGGGCCGCTTTGTGGTGATCGCGACGGTGCACAACCAGCAGAGCTCGGATCTGGAGTTCTTCGACCTCGACTTTGAGGGCGAGAAGCCCGAGTCAGACAAGGACCTGACGGCCAACCTGCAGCTGATGAACACGGCCGAGCACTACGGCGTGACGGATGTGGAGTGGGACCCGTCGGGCCGGTACGTGGCGACATGGGCATCCGCGTGGAAGCACAGCATGGAGAACGGCTACCACATGTACGATTTCCGCGGCGAGCTGCTGCGCGAGGAGCCGATTGAGAAGTTCAAGCAGCTGCAGTGGCGGCCGCGCCCTGCGTCGCTCCTGAGCAAGGAGGAGCAGAAGGCGATCCGCAAGAACCTGCGCGACTACTCGCGGGTGTTTGACCAGGAGGATGCCGAGCGGATAGCAGGCGCCGACCAGGAGGTCGTGGACCGGCGGCGCCAGCAGCTGGAGGAGTGGGACGCGTTTGTGGCGTCGATGCAGGAGGAGGTGGCCGAGGAGCGCGAGATCAACGGTGTGCCGGAGGACCTTATTGCTCAGATGCTAGCCGCCAAGACGGCGTCGCTGAAGACGGCCGAGGGCGCTGCGGTGGAGGAGAAGGTCATCGAGGAGACGGTCGAGGAGGTTCTCGAGGAGACCGAGGAGGTTATTGCGTAAGCAGGTCTGTGTCTCTCGGTTCGCTTTGCCTTGAGGTTACGAGTTCGGATGACGTTGGGTTTTGGCAACAAAAAGAGCTCGTGTTCTGTTATTTTGACGAGGTCTTCGGTCTAGGACTGGCGGCAATAGGCAAAAGCATGCTCTTTTGTTCGCATTTGCATTGTGCCATCGGGGTATTCAAAAAGTCTTTTACGATCTCTCTCCGTCTTTTACTCCTTTTCTATCTTCGTCTGTTTTACCGTCGTCTTTCTCTATTCTTTCTACTTCTTATCTGGGACGGAAAGGATTGCGTTGCATGCCACATCTTTAGCCATGAATACAAACAAATAATCAAATCAGAAACAACATCAAGTGATCGTGAGCCTCCCGGGATGTGGCCTATCGGAAAACTCGCCCACGACATCAGATGACCCGACTGAACCATGTCTTGACGTGCATGGCAAGCCAGGACTGGAGAAAACAAACGCAGGATAAACGTGGGGGGGTGCAGTGCGGCTGGAGTGAAAGTAAGTCTGTATCCTCTTCGTCGTGGTCCCAGCGTCGCACAAGCTCTCTCCCACCTCACTTCGCTCTTGCCGTCGACTCTCCTGGCCCTCTCTACCTCTTCCATTTTTGGTTGCTATGTTTTTTTATTTAATTCTTTTTGCAGCGCAGCCTTGCTATTGTCTGGCGAACGGCCTATTATATAAGCTGCCCAGTGACTCTCTCGTTTGTCACCTACCCACAGCCAGTCTGTCCATCAACGACTTGGTCCAATACCAAGCTCCTCGCTGCTGTCTCGATCTAGGTCTTTTATAATTCACTGGCCATTCTCGCACTCCAACTGCCTAGGACTGCACAACGCACCGCCATGCTCGCCAGCCTCCTGCTTGCCGCCACGCTCGGGACGGCCGCGACAGACCTCGCCCGTCCCGTAGACAGTGCCGGCGCCAGTCCCACGCCTGCTGTTGTCAACGACGCCATCACACCTCTGCCGAAATACACCAACTTCAGCGCATCCTGCGAGTCCATCACCCTCTTTGCCCCTACGGCCCCCCAAGACAGAAACAGACGCCCGCCCGACCAGCTCCGCGCGCGCTGTCGCGACAATGCCGGCACTTTTCACGCTACCCAGATCGACCTGAACCTGTGCATAGGCATCGACTACGAGGACGCATCCTTACAGTGGTCGATCTACGGCAAGTTTTCCCAGTACTGCAGCCTCTGCTGGGCGACGGGCATACGAGTCGAGATGGGGTGTGCCTGTACGCCGCTGACGGGCACCAAAACTGTGACAAATTCCACGCTGGACCTGGACTTGGGCATCGGAAATGCAGACGGCAAGCTTTCCTGCGCGGGCGGCATGGGCAGTAAAAGTGACTAGTGCTGTGTCACAGACAAGTGCGTCATTGTTTGCACGTCGGTGACATTTACACTGAAACTACACATCAATTACAATGTCACATGTTCCTATGATACTGTGCTACTGAAGCTCTTTCGACGCGTGAATGTGATCAAGTGAGATGTAAGCTGTAAATAAAGTCACGTGCTCTATTTTGACTTATTCATCGTTCCTTCCTAAAATGGATACATTGCAGATGATTGTAATTTTTTTTCATAAAACCCGATTCATTCACGCCGGTGAACTCACCCCGGACCTAAACATGGAACGAGACAAGAACAACGTCGCTGTGTCTAGTGTCGACATGCAGCCCGAATCAATCACCGCGAACAATGTGCGCAAGCCCCGTGCTGGCAAAAGAAAGCGTGAACGTACGCGCAAATGGGCCGAGTCCCGAATGAAAGCAAGACTGGAGGCGGAGGCGAAGGCGGAGGCAGCGGCAAATGCAAATGCAAAGGCAACGGTAATTAAAACGGCAACGACACCAGTGCAGCCTCTCGCGCCAGGAGCGTCGCCGACCAAACGCAAGTCGAGACGCGGCGGCCGCAACAACCAGAAGAGGCAGCGTCTGGGAGTTCCGACTGCCGAGTCCCCAGAGTCAGCCGATGCCATCAGATCTGGCCACGATGGCCAATGTGCTGCACCGACGACAGTGTTGTAGAGCAGCCTGTCCTGTGATGCGGGTGCAGGTGCACACCCTGGAGCGGAGGCAAACGTTGAAAGCCTCGACGGGTTCATTCCACTTACGCCGCCCGGCCAGATGCCTGTGTCGAAGAAGACTCCAAGCGACGCCTCGGTTGAGAGCACGGCCAGCACCAGTGCCAGCGCCAGCAGCAAGGCCGGCACGCCCAACTCGGCCAAGTCCGGCTCCAAACTGGAAAGAAAAGAAGAAAAAGAGGCAGTCTCCGACTCGGACCTGGACAGCCGTCTACGCGAAGCCTTAAGAAACGCAAGCCAGATCCAGCACGCCAGCCGGCAGAAGCCCCACGCGCTTCGCGGCAACCCGAATCCGGCCGCGCCGCGTGTGCACGCTGTGCCGCAGACGCCGCATGTGCGAGAGACGCGCGCATCGTGGTTCATGTCGGTTATGCATCCGCTGTCTCTCTGTGAGTTACTTTTGCCTGTCCTAGTTTGTACTGGAGATTCGTAACCGTGCTAACGATGGCAGCCCCTGGAACTGCTTCGCCGCCGGCACTTGCCATTGGCTATGACGACTTTGGGAGTTGTGGTGACAGCGCCAGCGACGGCGATGCCTTGCACAGTGGCGAAGGTGCCCGTGCCGATGTCGAGTGCATGGAAATTCAAGCAGAACATCAGGGCAAGTTTCCGTCGACAGGTACGGATGCTGGCAAAACCGCCTCTGTACTCCAGGAGCCCATCTTATTCGAGGACATCGTGCTGGACACGGATGCCGTGGCCGTGGATGCCTTGAATGATGTGGCCATGTCTGTGAAGGCGGTCGATGGCAACGACCGCGCCGGCATGAACGTTTCCGCCGAGGCAGCGGCTCTCCCCGGACAGAAGAGAGGCCGCAAGGAGAAGAGCGAGAAGAAGGAGAAGAAGAAAAAGAAGGAGAAGGAGAAGGAGAAGGAGAAGGAGAAGGAGAAGGAGAAGGAGAAGGAGAAGGAGAAGGAGAAGGAGAAGGAGGGGAAGGGCGAGAAGAAGGAGAAGGAGAAGGAGAAGGAGGAGAGGGATGAGAGGGAGGAGAAGGAGGAGAAGGAGAAGGAGAAGGAGGGGAAGGGCGAGAAGAAGGAGGAAAAGGATGAGAAGGAGAAGAAGGAGAAGAAGGAGAAGAAGGCCAACAAAGACGAAGCAAAGCAGGCGAGCGAGGTGGAGGGAGAGGCAGAAAGAAAGACAAGGGAACGAAAGGGGCGGAGGAGAAGAAAGGCGGCAAAAAAGGAAGCGAAACCGGCAAAGCGGGAGCAGCACGGCGTCGTCGACGATCTTGCGCCTGACGCCTTGGACACCATCCAGCCCGCCACAGCAGACGAGGTCGCGGTCAAGATGGTCAAGATGAGCAAGAAGTAGAGTCAGGTTGTGCGGCTATGTCAGCGGCAGCTCTCTAGAGCCGTCATGGTTTGGTTTGTTTTATCATTTATACCGACGATCTGGTCCGGTTTGAGGTGGTGATGATCAAGTTCAACCCATATACAAAAGTAATAATCATGAAAAGATGGTGATAATTAGCACGTTACACCCCAATAAACAATATTAGCACTACATGTAATATGCAGAGTTTAATTTACAATAATGCATCGAGAGGCTGTAACGCTGATGTGAGATGGATCTCGATGTGATGTCAGCCGCAATCGACGATCTGGTTCCCCGCAATCGACTGCGACTCTGCTCATCCGGACGAGCCGATAGCACTTCCTGTCTCGTATCTTTAAAAGACCGACAGCATCGCCCATCTCCTCTGATAACGACACCTCTGCCAGTTTACAAACAAAACACAGTCCCGACAAGTCACGCAATCACGATCAAACATATCAACAAAAATATCAATTGACTTCTAAACGCTAGCATCTAGGTCGGTATATCAGACGTCCAGTGCCTCCTATATTGTTCTGCATACATATACATTCTTCGGCTGACGAGACGGGTGTCTACTGCGACATCTTGGCGGGCTTGGTGCCGATGCCGTTGTGGTTGCGGTAGAAGAGCACATTCTTGCCCTTCTCGGTGGCGCCCTCGCTGGGCTCGACCCACTGGCACGACCGCGAGCTCGTCCAGATGGCCTTGAGGAAGCCGAGCGGGCCGCCGCGCACATCCGAGCGGTAGTGCATGCCCATGATGGGCTTGATGGCCTCGGTCGCCTCGTCAGCGTTGTAAAAGGGAATGGTGCTGACATAGTGGTGCAGGACGTGCGTCTCGATGATGCCGTGCAGCAGGTGGCGGCCGACAAAACCAAACTCGCGGTCGATGGTGGCAGCGGCGCCGCGCACAAAGTTCCACTCCTCGGAGTGGTAGTGCGGCAGAGTCGGGTCGGTGTGCTGCAGGTAGGTGATGGCGACGAGCCAGTGGTTGACCCAGAGGTAGGGGACAAAGTACCACACAGCCATGTTGGCAAGGCCGAACTTCTGGACCAAGAAGTAGAGAGCTGTACCGACGAGGGCCAGGCCAATGTCGCTGTAGACGATGAGGATCGCGTCACGGTTCTCGTACAGCGGGCTGGTGGGGTTGAAGTGGTTGACACCGGTGAACCAGCCGTTCTGCTTGCCAACACCGCGGCCCTCGCGCTGCTTCTCGTGGTAGTTGTGGCCAGTGACGTTGGTGAAGAGGTACATGGGCCAGCCAAAGAGCTGCTGGGCAAGAACGTTGAAGAGGGTGGCAATGGGGGTCTCCTCGGTCAGCTCTGACAGCTCGTGGGTCAGACGGCCGATCTTGGAGGCGTGCTCCTCGCGCGTGCGCGGCACAAAGACCATGTCGCGCTCAATGTTTCCGGTGGACTTGTGGTGCTTGCTGTGGGACAGCTGCCAGCTGAAGTAGGGAACAAGCAGCAGCGAGTGGAGGACCCAGCCAACGAAGTCGTTGATGGCGGTGGAGGGCGAGAAGGCGCCGTGGCCGCACTCGTGGGCCATGACCCAGATGCCGGTGCCGAAGAGGCCCTGCAGCCCCGTGTAGACGGCCCAGAGGACGCCGCGGACGGCTGTGTTGGGGATGTACTCGCTGTTGTTGAAGTTGTAGAAGAGGGTAAAGGTGGTGGCGAGCAGGACAAAATCCCGGGCGACATAGCTCAGACTGCGAATGGCGGAACGCTCATAGCAGTGCTTGGGGATGGCGTCGCGGATGTCCTTGATGGTGTAGTCGGGGACCTTGAACTCGTTGCCGTTCAGATCAATGAGCTTGCCAAACTCGTTGGCCGCCGAAGCAGACGGCTTGATGTCGTCCATCTCCGACATGGAGGAGAGAGATGTGGACGAAGCCGAGGGGCGGGGCGAGTCGGCAGGCGACTGGGCAGCTGTCGAGGGGTAAGAGTCGAGGTCGGCGGCGGCGGCGGCGACAGCAGCAGCACGGCGAGTGACGGGCTTATTGGCGGCATTACCGCTGGCAGTAGCAGTTGAAGCCATGGTTGAGGTAAGGCTGTGATGAGGTTGAGCTTCAGGAGTGGGAAGAAGATGGTGAGAGCAAGGGAGAGAGAGAGGAGAGAGAGGAGAGGAGGAGGAGGATGATAATGGAAGAGAGAAGGGTGAAAAGGAAAAGAAGAAGACGAGGGGTTGGGGCACCAAAACGAATGGGAATACAAAAGAGAAGAAGAACAGGAAAAGAAGCAGGAGATCTGGCAGTAAAATGGAAAAAGAAGACAGAAGTGTGAAGACGGAGACAAGTTGCAAAACGGCGGTATAACGGGGGGATGTGTAAGAGACCTCTTACAGGGAGAGACGAGACAGACGAGACAGGGGAAGATACGAAGTTGTCAAGGAAAGAATTACTGGCAAACAAATGAGAACAAATAGGTAAAGTCATACATATATACAGTACAAGTCTACTAGAAGAAGGTGCAGTCTACTAATGAGGGTGCAAGTCTTCTATGGCGATGACAAAGGCAGCAAGAGCAAGAGTCTACTTTTCACAAAAATGTGCAATGTTGAAAACGAAAAGAACGATGCACTAGATCCAAATAGAACTTTTTTGCAAAAGCTAAAATGGGTGGCAACAGGATAGTGAATGGCAAAAATACCTGTGCCTGGGAAACTTGTGCTCGTAGGCGAGAGAGTCGAGCCAAGCCGTCGGCAGAATCAGGTTGGGACGAACGACGGCCTCCGTAATGGTTGCAGGCCGACGAAAAGACGCGAGAAACGGTATAGAGACGGAAGGAGCCAGACGGAGCACACCGCTCGCGTCTGTTGAATTACACGTGCAAAACGTCACGGTGAATGGCACGATGTAAGGCCACCGTCGTCTAAAATCATTCTCAGTCATTGTCATATCTGCCGACTTGTACGGTTTGTGTCAATCCATCTTTCCCTCTTTTTATTCAGACGAGACTCCATTCCCCAGCAGATCTAATGTGCATAGTGCGTATGTACGTCGTACTCTGTCGACTATGGGAATGGGGGAATGGATAGAATGGATAGGAATGATAGTAATGATAGGAATATGATAGGAAGATGATGGGATTATGATGGGATTATAATGGGATTACGCATGTGAATATGGAAGAATTATGAATAGCGCATTGTCGTGGGATTGTCGTAGAGTTGTCGTGCAGAGTCAATCACATGCCAATTGACGGCCAATTGGCCTCTGACGGTACTCAAAGGGTGCATGCTCCTACGTGTTCTGCTGTTTGCCCTACACCATTGTGCCGTCCTACCAATGATTCAATCAGACAAAGACAGTGCCTTTGCAATGTGCTATTACACATACTCCGTACTTACTCCAGCATATCGCCATTGTACCCCCGCTTTTTTTCGTTGGGGTAGCTGGCCAAATTTGTTGAGCGTCCAAGCCTGCGCTACAGCACGTCCATCAGGCCGGGAGCCCATTGATATCTTACGGTTAACCGTCAACTCTAGTGGCTGTGGCAGGCTGTGAGTGGTCGAGATGGGCGGTGAGCTTTTAAAAGGAAAAAAACTTGAGAAAGTCAAACCAAAAAAAAAACTTTGAAAAACTTAAAACAGGAAAGCATACGACGAGCGAGATAGAAGCGACAGACCGAAAGACGAGTATTTGAAATGCTTCTTGGCACTGTGGCAATACACGCCACAGCCGAACTTGATATTGCTGGGGAAGTATCAAAAGTCAATCTGTCGCTGCCGATTCTTGCGGCTACAAGGTACATGTGATTTTGTTGGTTGCTGACATCCGATGATTTACATGTGATGCCGAGTAATCAGATCGAACGACGGACTGTTTACGAGTATGATTTTATTTGTTATTCAACGTCAAAAGAACATCAAACGAGTGTATTGGTTTGATTTCATATCTACATTGGCCATACCAAACTATGCTTACACTGAGAGCATAAGCATAGGACGCGGGGCTGATTACCGAACAAAAGTCAAGGATCTCTGCAAGGGTTCAATGCGACCTCGAGAGCAAGAGGCCTATTGCGCAGCTCTGCCACAACATGCAGAAAAGAAACCAAAACCAAGGGGAAGAAAAGAAGGAAAGAATAAGTAGAATGAAAATCACAAACACGCAAAACAACTTCATCTTCTTCCTTCACACAAGCGAACATCATACAGCGAGTGCCCATCACCCCGATGCCGTACTCGCGCAGTAACCCCTGGCGCTTTCTCAAACCCCGCATTGTAGAGCCGCTGTGGTTCGTTTGATTGATTCTGTTCCCAGCTTCCCTGCTCGATAAGCATACTTGCAAACCTTGTCCTTCAGCTGCAACTTGTTCACGAAAATTTTCTGGCTCGCGCGCCTTCATATACGCTCATACCGTCTACTCCACTCCAACGACGCGAACGGGCTTCATGGTCTAGTGGTACGATTCGTGCTTTGGGTATCCGATAGGCACGCCGCTTGGTAACGAGCGGCTTGACAGCATCACTTTACAACTGCACGAGGTCCCGGGTTCGATCCCCGGTGGAGCCCTCTTTTTTTTGTTTCTCAACTCTCTTCATATTATTGTTCTTTTTTTTTCTTGCACAGCATACATCCATCCATACATACATACCTTTTCTGCGTTCATTACATAACAGTCACATAACCAATAGTGATATAGAATGATATAATATTCCAAATATATCGCTGGATATATGTATCAAACTGATGCTAGACAAAGAAACAAAGACAAAGTAGAGTGGCGGCACGGCACGTCTGGCATGCCAGAATTAGAAATAAACAGTAAAATGTGGGTTGTAAAGGGGGATGAGCGAGTGAAAGAAGCGAATAATGTAATGTAAACTGTATGAGAACAAGTCGTAATGCGTATCGGGTATAATGGGGAACAGGCTGCAGCATTGGTCGGTCTATTTTGCGACCTTGCCGGCATCGCGGACCGCCTTCATCCAGCGGTCCTCTTCTCCCGTCTGGGCAACAACCACCTGCTTTCCTGACGCATCGGCCGATGCCGTACTGCCCAGGATCGCGCGCCGCACTTCCTCGCCATTCTTCGTGCCCAGCAGCGTCGCCTCGCGTTCAAGCAAAAACGCAACGCCCGCACGAACCAACAAAGCATCGCCCTCAAACACGTACACGTCAAACAGACGCGCTGCCTGGTCGAGCGCCAGCTGCCCCGTGAACAGTGACGTGAAGATGTCGTTGAAGTAGTAATCAAATCCAGTCTCGCCCCCCTCACTGTTCGGCATGTTCTTAATGTGGTAGAACAGCGCAGGCGCCCTCGACGAGAGCAGCTGCATCAGCAGGTTGTAGGCCGACGCCTTGGCACCCGGGTCCGCGGCATAGAAGCTCAGCGGCAGAGGACGGTTCAGCAGGTTCGCCAGCGACACAAACGCCGATGCAGGGCCGGGCAGGTTCAGCAGCAGCAGTGCCGCCACCGTGTTGCAGCCCGTCACATAGCCAATGTCGCTGCGGTACATCGAATACGCCATCAGTACATCCACCAGGCCTTGGTGCAGCGGTGCACCGGCCTGGAAGATCTTGAGGTCGCGCCACGTGTGGTTCTGCACATCCGCGCGGATCGACGCAAAGTTCGCCATATGCTGCTCATCACCCTCCACTGCCGAATCGCCCTTGGCCCGCGCCTCCACCTCGCGGGCGCGGCTGAGCGCTGCCTCAAATGACGTCTCCGTCAGTCCCAGATCGTTGCCAATCGCCCGTGTCCACACCGCTCCACGGCTGCGCGGTGCAATACCCCGCCACCACAGATCCCGTGTCCGACGCTCGCGAATCGCTTCGTTCCACCGTGGAATGATGTCCTGCTCCCAGATCTGCATGATGCCCGTCACTGCCGTCTCGCGGCACTCCGACTTGGCCTGCTTGTTGGCTTCGCGCCGCTTTTCGGCCTCAATGCTGTATGCCATCATCTTCTGGTACTCCTTCAAGTGCCGCTTCTCCTCCGCAGGATCCTTGGGTGGCAACCAGGAGGGGCGAGTGCGGGACAGCACCGCTTCCTTCTCCTTGGACACCGGCAGCGGGTCGATCATGATGTTGCTGCGGCGTAGCGGTGGCAGTTCCGGTAGAGCGGACTTGTGTTTCGGCTTCGACTCTGCCGAGTTACGGCGTGCGGCGGGCAGAGAGCCCGTGCTAGACCGCTGGCTCTTGAGCTTCAACTCATCCGCATGCTCCTCCAGCTTCTCCGTGAGTTGCTTCGCTTCCATGCTCAGCTCCGACAATGCCGCCGTCCAGCTCCGGGCACGCAGCTTCACTGGGCTGGCAGAGCCGCTAATGCTCTCGGGGATCGCATCTTCTTGCTTCCAGGACGGCGACCGCAGACAGCCCTGTGCAGCTGCAATGGCAGGCGTACCGTTGCCAACACTGCGCACTTTGTCCTTGCCCTTGGAGCTACGTTCCGGCGATCCCGACTTTGAGCTCATCGGGCTGATGGGCTGTGACCTCTCCGATGGGGGCCGTGGCGAAATCGGCACATTGTCCAGGACAAGGCCCTCGGGAATATCATCGCCTTCGTCCTCATCACACTCCATCTCCAGCTGCAAAGCCGACTTGCGCGAAGCTGTCGACTGCCAGCTGCCGCGCCGCGGTCTCACAACAACACCAGGGTCTTTGAGGCCATGGGGCACGTTCATTGTGTTTGGGCTCGAGCTGCGATGGCGGTAGTTGGTGAGCGACGCTGAGGAGCGGCTGGTCGTTGGTCGCCTCTTGGGTACCATAGCCTCGGCCGACAGGGCACTGGTGCTTGTGCTGCGGACATTTGCTCCACGCGATTGCGAGTGTGGTTGAGTTTGTAAAGGGTTCAAAGTAGGGCGGACCTTGGAAGCAAGAATGTCGCGGGTGTTCGGCCGGCTGTTGCGCACGAGTTCTCGGTTGGCGTGCATGCGTGGTGTCTTTTGCTGGATCGAGGCAGCTCGCAGATCGGCAGAGTAGGAGGGAGAAAAGCGGTTGGGACGCACGGTCTTGAAGTCGGAGTCGCGATCGTGGTGGGGGATGATCGTAGAGTCATCGTCAAGGCCGATGTCTTCAAAATGGTTGACGTCGGACAAAACGCTGTTGTCGTCGGAGCTAATGGAGTGGAAAGAGGAGGACTTTGAAGATTTGGAAGCAGTCATCCCGGGAGGGGAGCTGGGACCGACAGTGTCGACGATAGAGTGCTCATAAACCATCATCATCTTTGCATTATGCCGCCGGCGGGTTTAGATTCTGTGTAGGTGCTGCAATTCGAGGAGGATTGGCGTATGCAAGTAATTATCCAATTAAATCGGCGATTCGATGCCGGATGCCAAATATGTAGCAAGTGAAATAGAGGAGGCGAGATAACGAGTCGGTGGTCCGTAATTGGAGGATGCGATAATAGCAAAGATATCCAAAAAAGTTATGCGAGATATATGTTCGAGGGACGTCGTCGGTAATAAGGCTGGTGTCGTACACGGAAGACGGAATTACGCAGCAAAATTGGAGATGCGATTGACAATGAAATCAATGAGAAAATGCGAGGAAGCAAACTGCGACGCGGGCTGGTTTCCTGTGACGGCCACGGGGGAGAAGAACCTGTGACACGGACTCTCCAGCGATCTGAGTATAACAGATACTGGGTGAGAGATCGAAAGTGCGAACAGACGCCTGAGAACAGACACCTGCAAGATAAGATGAAGACGAAAAGAAAAATTGAGCCGGAATTAGAGACCCCTTGAATGCGTTGTGTTTGAGTGTTGCTGTTTATGCGGGCGACAATGCTTGATTGAGCTGGGGTTGCCGTGCAGTGCAGTGTCTGACGTTGTAGGGTACAGGGTAGGAGCAGGGAGATGCCGTGCACGTTGAGAGAGAGTGGGAGAGAGAGGGCCCCTGATGCGAGTCAAATGTCTCAGGTGCTGAAATGACCGACGGGCAGTGTTTGGCGTTGGGTATGAGCGCAATGCAGATAAGCAGTCTGAAGTCGAGGCTGAGTCTATGTGTAGCGAGTGAGAATGTGTAGATATGAGGATGCTGATTGCCGGAAGTCCGGGATGGTGGCCAAGTCGAGATTGGTTGTTGAAAGTAGGGCGTGTGAGCTGAAAAGAAGAGAAAGAGGCAAAACCAAAAAAGAGTAAATAACAAAAACAAAAATATCAATGAGAGCGAGAAGAGAGAAATATGGCCGCCAGAGCCAAGGTGTTGATCAAAACAAGACGAAAATGAAGATGGTGGCCGTTTGTGAGCCGAAAGGAGTGTCAAGTATGAAAGATGGATGTAATGAGAGTAAAGAATGAAAGACAAATGTCGGTAAGGAGTGGTAGAGTCAAAGACGATGACTGTAAAAGATGTGATGCAAGATCAAAGAGAGGCAGAATTGCAGAATAGTAAAATTGTAGAATGGCAGCGAGAAGCGCGTGTCGAAGACGAAGACGAAGACGAAGAAGAAGAGCGGTCAATAAATGAAAATACGCCGGACGTAGCGAGTGTAGAAAGCGAGCGTTTAATCGAAAAAGGTAGGGCGTCAAGGGCGCCTGAAACGAAGGGGTAGTGGCTGAGATGAGCGAGTGTGAGGTTGAAATGAAGTGAATAGTCTAGAGGATGAGAGGTAAGAAGGAGAGAAGAGGAGATAGTGTTTAGACAGGCCAAGAGATGGGGTGACTAATGGACAAGGAGATGAGGTGACTAATTAGGAAGACAAAAGCAAACGGACAAAAAAGGCAAGAAGAAAGGGGAGTGTGAGGTGATGAGAGGATTATACATATACGTAAGAGAAGGAGCAGAGAGGGGAGAGAAGAGGGGGCAGAGAGAGCATCGACGGGAAGAGCGACCGACGACCGACAAAGAGAGAAAGAACAAACACTACACATACGTACTACGTAATCAGACGCAAAGATGAAGCCGGCCGAGCTGATCAAGCTGAGTGAGTGGCAGAATGCGAGGCAAAAGACGATAGTGTAGCATACGGAGCGGAAGCAAGCAAGAATACAGACGCGAAGACGGTCCAGAACGAGGCCGGGCGCGAAAACAGGAAATGATAGAGAGATAGTGTGGAGGATCGGACAGCAGAGTTAATGATCGTGGGTATGAAAAAGAGGGTGTGCTAACCTGATTGGGCAGCCCCTTTTCTTTCATCTCTTTAATCTCATGTTTTATCGATCTATTTTTGTTTAGAGTTACCTAAGCATATGGAGTCTGGCGGAGGAGCTGATCTTTGGGGGATTGTGTGTGTGTGTAAATTTCAGAAAGAAGAGTGAAGAATGCATGAGTGCATAAGTGCATAAGTGCGTGTATGCGTGAGTGTATTTGGTGATAATATCTCATTCATCTGTTTTCTTCTGTTTCAAAGTTGGGATGAAGACAACATAACGTAGTATTTAGTAATCAATAAATCAATAAAAAGTTAAATCTGAATAGAAATCAATAAAGAATGCGGAAAGCGGGTCCACTAACACATGGAGGCATGGGAGGCATTATTTACTATGACAGTGCACCTGAGCATGAGAGCGTGCTGTAAATACAGGGGTGGCAGGGCCGCAGGAGGCACGAGGGGCTGAGTTCAGACCAGAGCTGACATCGGTATTGCAGAGAGACCGCGTAAGTATTTTATTTTGCTCAACTGCAGAGTTGAGTGTTACTTGTAAGCATACATATAGAAGAAATGCATGCAACACAAGCTAATTTGGGTAAGTAGCTTCAATGGCACAGCTGTAGTAACAGCTGAGTACGGAGTATGCGGTGTACGTATGCGGTGTAGTGCGGATGTATGCAGGTACAAAAGGCCATTAGCAGTAAATGGATGTGTAAGATGCACTAACAGAGTGGGTACGCTGCGGAGTTAGGTGTCTGTGCTTCGTGGCAGCCAGCAAGCCAAGTATCATGGCTGAAGCATGCTAATGTAAGCATATGCTTATGCTTATGTTGTACACTTAACATGTAAATATGTACATAAGCATAAGCTATGCTTACAGGACACACCACATCACGCGAACAACTCAGAACAGCCAACACCACACAAACGCTCTTATGTACACATACGCATGCACCATCTCCACATTCCAGCCGCCCTCTTCTGATTGTTCTCTGACTTCTTGTCATGTGTATGCTTACATGCACTCCGTACATATAGACACACATCTCTCCATCATCTTTAAATAGATCCGCCATTCCTAGCCAGTCATCGCCTGTCCGAGCTTCCGTGCTGAGGCCTTGCTCGACAACGTAGCCCATGACGTCCCTAATCAGAGCAATGGATATGCTTACACATACTCCGTATGCTTATGCTTACTGTTAGCAAGCACAACGGAGTAAGCATACGGAGCGCAAATAAACAAGTAGATAACCCCCCTGCTATGCCGCTCAATGCTCTTCTTGATTCTCCTTTGTTTTGTTCTTTTCTTCTTCTCCTGCTTCCTTTGCCTCCCATGTCAGGCCCCTCCTCCCGTTCTCGCGCTGCTCTCCTCGACGCCCCTTAATTCCGGCAATGGAACTCTTCTGGTTACTCCGTCTTCTCCACATGCTCGAGAACTGAGAGGGGTCTCTTTAAAAACAGCTAATCTCGTTGTTGATTGCGTCTTCTTATGGGTCTTAATTCAAAGTTTTATTGCTATGGGGCAGAGAAAATGCTGGATATTCCGTGGGTTCTTCCGGTATTAATGATCGAGGAAGCTGATCTCGGAGTAGAGTACTGTCCGTGATGGTTGGCTGATATGATGTCACATATATGTACGTTAAGCATAGTTGTTGTGCATCTCTTGGATATCGGATTATGATGTCCGATTCGGCTCTAGCCACTGCTTTCATTCTTGTTTTTGGGAAGAGGAAATATGCATATAAGCATATGTGCATACGCCTATAAGCGTATGTACAGCCTTGATGCTCTCTGATATGCAAACATGGCTTCTGTCATGCAAGCTGTGCATGCATGCTCGGCTTTTCGTATCGGACAATATCTCAGCGGATATTTTTTTAGTTTTTGTTTTAATGTTCGGACGCTTTGCTTTGTTTTGTTTTGTGGCAAAGCTTCTATTTGCTCGTTTTTCATCTGGCCCTTTAACCCACGTTTTGTACTTGCGAAAAAAAAAAAACCAAACAAGTTATCGATCTCTATGCTTACTCCAGCCTCGGCTTGTGATCTGATTTGATTTGATATTGCTTTACACATACGGAGCACATACATCGACCTCACACTAAGAGCACAGGACGCCGGACTTGGGCCCTCTGCAAACATATGCTTACTATCAATGCGCTGAGCTCGAGTCCAAAAGTGACGCGGCCACAGGATGCTGAAAATTAACCCCCTCCGCAGCCAAAAAAAAAAAAAAGAAAAAAAAAAAAAAGAGCTCTCTACAAAATCCCTGCTTGCGACGGCTCGAACATCGCATCGGCTCAGTGGTCTAGTGGTATGATTCGTGCTTCGGGTTGTCTAACCCCTCTGTTTACGCAGAGATTTAAACCTGTGCGAGGTCTCGGGTTCGATCCCCGACTGAGCCCATTCTCTGAATGATTTTTGCTGATATTTTTGCTCTCATATTTTTTTTCTCATTTCTTCTTCTTTTTTCCCTTCTCTTATTTTCTCTTATTTTGTCCTTGTTTTTTTTCTTCATCTAAATCCTGCTTCTTATATTTTCGAACATTCTTCGTTTTTTTCTCTTTATTTTCTCTTGGACAAAACATTCCCTTCCTGCAGCTTACCTTGCCATTGTGATGACAAGATGTTATCACCAACATGCCAAAGTCGTACCAATTGCATGTCACAATTGCCTCCTTACTCCGTACGTACTCATGCTCCGTATCGCATTATTAAGAACGTATGTTAGCGATCCTGCTTAGTAACCACATTTTTGGTACTCATACCTGCTTAGTAACCAACGTTCTTCACCACCTCTTATGCTCCATGTGTAGTTCAAGTGACGTTAAATAGAATCAAATAATATCATAAAACATCAGTGACGGGTGTGAAATCTGTGCTCAACCTCGAGATCAAACGATCCAAGATCAGATTAATTACAAGTATCAAGTCTACCAAAAGTTCATACCTTTCCCACCACCCATGCCACGCCTTTCAAGCTGGGACCAATCCACTAAATTGTTTCATCCGGTCCTCTCCTTACACCCGCCTACCCCGTGCTAAGAACTGTCGACTTGGCAGCACGACTGCTATTGCATCTATATAATAGTAGCTGACTCGGGCAAGACAAGGCTGATAGTTGTTGGCGTTCTTACAATTTTATTTATCTATTGTATTTATTTAACTCTGCATACTCGGCTGTTCTTTCCTTATGCCATTTGTCTCGATATTGCAGGTGCGACCAGCGTACGTATACTGTGGTAAAGTACTACGTCCACTAATTTCACTACCCAGACCCCAGGTACCCCGTACCGAGTGACTTCTCCTTGTAATTACGGCCTCCACTCTAGCCTCTTCTGCCGCTTCGCTTCCTATTCGCTTCCTCAACGACGTTATCATAGCGTCCGTGATCTTGCACATTCTCCAGCGCGACACCGACATCGCATTACATGTAGAGAGCAGCTGTACTTTCACCTCCTTCTGCTTCTACGCTCGCACACGCTCTTCCTGCACACCCATCCGCCGTTCGGACGCCAACCGCGAGTTTCAACTCCCCCTTTTTCTTGGACGACGACGGCACAAATTCACAACGCCATCGACTGCGCGCCTCGACATTAACAATACACCGCACTCCCCAAGCGAGCCCTACTATCGACTATCCCCGCGACGCATGGGATGCAGACGGGAAAAGGCAAGGCCGAGGCCATGGGCCGCAAGGCCAAGTTGGCCCATTCCTACCAACAGCTTCTAGAGTGTGTACTCCCTCCCACCGGCGAACCTCGTCTCGTACATCCGTCCGCCCTACTAAACTCCGTGCAGTGAATTCGCAAACAAGGATCTCAAGTCCGTCGGCAACTACAACCTCGGCCGTCTTATTGGCAAAGGCTCCTTTGGCAAGGTCTACCTCGCCTCGCACAAGCTTATCAACGGCTCCAAGGTCGTGCTCAAGTCCGCCAAGAAGGACGACTCCAACCTCGCCCGCGAAATCCACCACCATCGACAATTTGTCCATCCCCATATCGCCCGTCTCTACGAAGTCATCGTCACCGAGTCGCTCGTATGGCTTGTCCTCGAGTATTGCCAGGGCGACGAGCTCTACAACTACCTGCTGAAGCATGGCAAGCTCTCCGTCGACAAGGTCCAGCGCATATTTACCCAGCTCGTGGGCTCCGTCTCCTACGTCCACGCACAGTCATGCGTTCACCGTGACCTCAAGCTCGAAAACATCTTGCTGGACAAACACGAAAACGTCAAGCTGGTCGACTTTGGCTTCACGCGCGAGTACGAGGGCAAAGCCAACTACCTTCAGACCTTTTGCGGCACCATCTGCTACTCGGCCCCTGAGATGCTCAAGGGCGAGAAATATGCCGGCGAAAAGGTCGATGTCTGGAGCTTGGGCGTCATCCTCTACGCCCTCCTCTGTGGCGAGCTGCCCTTTGACGACGACGACGACGATGTCACGCGCCGCAACATCCTGACCTCCGACCCAAAGTATCCCGACCACCTACCCGAAGACGCCCTCGCACTCATCAAGGCGATGCTCTCCAAACGGCCCCTCTTGCGCCCGTCGCTCCCGGAAATCCTGAGCCATCCCTTCTTGAGCGAGCATGCGCCCCAGCAGCAGGCCATTCTGAAACTCCTGCAGCCCTCGCCTTTTAGCACGTCTGTTGAAAAAGATACGCTCGAGCGCATGCACAGCGCCGGCGTTGATATCGATTCCGTCATCGAGTCGGTCCTGTCCCAGCGCTGCGATGCTCTTGCTGGCTGGTGGACCCTGCTCATTGAAAAGGAGCAGCGCAAACTGGCGCGGCGCGAGCGCAAGCGCAAGGAGAAGGAGCTTGAGCACCGCAGCTCACGCCGTCTCTCGACGACATCCAGTCGCCTCGAGCGTCTTGCCACTGTCGACGAGGCCGGCGCCAACTACTTGAAGCTCGGCGACCCGCCTACCCCAAAGTCGCGCGGCCGCTCGCAGCGCCGTAGTGGGCACTACGATGGCCTGCGCATCGACGACTTCCCCGGCCTCGCCGAGCTCAGCAGAGTCAACGACGCATTCCGTATCGCCAATGCGGCCCTGGAAAACAACAATGTAAACACCACGTCTAGTAACAACAACGCCACCAACAGCAACAACAACAACAGCAGCAGCAGCCGCCCAACACCCGTCGACAAGGACTCGGTGCGCTCAGCCAGCTCATCGCGCCAGCGCCGCCCAATACCACCGCCCAAGGAAGGCATGCTGCGGAGCGCGCGGTCTAGAGGATCGACCCTGCACCTGGTCACCACAACGGATGCTCTTGCTGCCGCCACGGCTGGCGGTGTTGGCGGCGGCCGTCTGTCACGCAACGGCTTGAGTGGCGGCGGCCAGAGTGGCGACGCGGGCAGTGTCGGCACGGGACCGGGCCCAGGTCAGAAAGTGCGCAAGAAGACGTCGCAGGTGATCATCACGCACTGGAAGCAGATGACGCACTGGATTGCCGAGAGCACGCGGCGTAATAGGCACGCGGCTAAGCGCGGCAGCCACTCGACGCCGAACCTGTTGAAGCCGTCTAATAGCAGCAACCGGTCAGGCAAAGACGAAAATAGCCCGCGTCCGCAGACGAGCAAGTACCCGCCCTCGGCGTCGGGGGCCGGTGTCGGTAGCAGTGTTGGCTCTAATACAGCCAGCCTGCCCAAGGGCGTTGTCGCCAACGGGTTTGGTTCCAAGAGCAGCGCAAGCGGGGGTGGCGGCGGCGGATCACCCAGCCTCGATATTCCGCCACTGCCGCCTCTAGGATCACTGGGCATCCTAGGTGTACAGTCCGGCAGCAGCAGCACCACGAATGCAGCCGGGTCTAATGCGGCGCAGGGTCTCGGGCCGGGCATTGTGCTTACCGGCAACAACAGTGCTGCTGTCAGTGGAAGCAGCACGGGCAACGCCCCGCTGTCGCCGACGATGTACTATCAGTATTACGCGCAGCAATCGCAGAGCCAGCAGCAGAACCAGCAGCAGCAATCACAGCAGCCGCCGAGCCAGCGCCTGCAATCGGGCAACTCGTACAAGCGTCACTCACTGTCGCCGTCGCCGCTGACACCGCGGTCGTCGACGGCCGGCAACGCCGGGCGCCGTACTTCGGCCTCGGGGAACCTGCGCGGCCGCAAGTCCACATCGTCATCGGTCTCGTCTATCCGGTCTATGCACCATCCGGGCCACCACCACTCGCACTCCAAAGCGTCCTCGACGAGCTCCAACGGATCGGTCGCGACCAACATATCCAAGACAGGAGCTGCGCTGGCCAGCCGCTCGCCGCACCACTCGGTTAAAGTGTTGCCAGCGACGCCGACGACGTCGTCGTTCCCGTCCCACTTCCGTCTCGCGCGCGGCGGCAACGGCAGCGGCCTACCGCCGCCTATACTGACGGGCTATTCTTCGTCGGGCGGCGGCGGCGGGGGGTTCAACGAAGGCATGCCGGCGGGCCGGACGCCCGGGTCTCCGAATCCGTTTGGCAGCGGCGGCACGCCGGTCCTGTTTGCTAAGCGCAAGCGGAACATTTTCAAGGGCCCGATGCTGTCATTTGGCAGTGCGCCAAGTGCGGGCACGAGCCGTGGGCACTCGCACTCGCGCAGTGCGTCGGCCAGCGGCCTAGGCCGGCGGTCGGGCGAGATCACGATTGAGGAAGAAGAAGAAGAGGAGGAGGAGATGGACGAGGAGGAGGACGACGATGACAACACGATCAGCCGGTTTATGATGGAGGAGGGCGGGCCGGGTGGGCTGGACGACGTGGAGGAGGTGGACTCGTTCAGCCCCGTGATCCGGAGGCCGGGCGAGCAGGTTGAGGAGATTTACGAAGACGCGCGCGGTGCCAAGGCGTAGCCGTGTCCAGCCGTTTTATTTGTTTTTATTTTGTGTGCTGCGTTTGACCGTTTCTCTTCTCTGTTTATAGCAATTGGGATACCAAAAGTTTAGACTAGCCTTTCATTCTCTGTATCTTTTGAAGCATCTATCGCATCTGTCAGCATCTCTTTACATTATATATTCTCTATATCACTATTATATCGCAATCGTATTGTTTACTTATTTTCAGAACAGATTGAGCATCGTGTCTTTAGCCTGAGGAGCAACCAATCAGTCAATCAACGTGCTTACAGTGGCTGTGTGCAGCAATATTATTACAGAATCATGACTGTTGTGGCCACGGATCTGAAATAATCCGAGAAAGAAGCTCGTACAGCGGAAAAATCCTCTCGTCCGTCTTGTTTTAGTCCACACAATATATCTGGCCAGGGCCCCCGTTGAGGTAGAGTAATAATGGACATGGTGGGAGTGGTCGGGTGTTGGCTCCTGGAGATTCAGTGCCAGGCAGTACTCGCGCAACCTCTCCATGGCCAACAACCTCCTCTGCATTCGCGCCAGGGTTGTATATCTGCTATGCTCCTTCATGACAGATACTGCCACAGCCCGATGTGCCCTGATCTGACTTGTACTAGACACGAGGCCTCGTGCTTTGTCACTAAAAGTACAGGGTGCCAGAATCGACCAGAGCTTTACGACTGCTCAGACTAAAAAGGCTTGTGTCGGGTTGGCAGCTCATCCGACGTTGAGCGTCTCCGCCTCCTTCATTTCTGTGTCCAGATCCATCAACTTCCAGTTTACTCTCTTCGGTCCGGGCGGTGGCGTGACGTTGTCGAGGTGGACCGTGATTGTCTGTGGGCGGTGGTTTTCCTGCTGCACAGAAGAACTACAATGCCGCTACGACGGAGCGCGGGGAGTGGTCAGGCTCGGACCACTGCGCGCAGACAATCACAGTCCAGTTGGACAACGCCGAACCACCGCCCGGACCAAAGCGACTCAGCTGGAAGATGATGGGCCCGGACACGGTAAAGGAGGCGGCTCGATGTCGGATGGGCTAGGCGCGACTGGAGTCGATCCTCTGTGCACTTGAACAAGATGGACGAGAGGTTTCCTCCTGCTCCTAGAGCTTTCGTGGCCACACCAGTCGCGAATATGTAATTAGGTTAGTGCATACAGCTACTGTAAGCACGTTAATGAATATTTGTTATATTTAGATATCTAGTTCTACAGTCATATAGTTTTCCATCTACACACCCAGCGCGTGCCGAATAAGCGCCTTGTAGCCCTCGACAGCGGTCTCGAGGTCGCCGACAGTGAGAACCTCGTGGTCGGAGTGCGCGACGAGGATGTCACCGGGGCCGTAGAGGTAGCGCGTGTGGTTGCCGGCGAGGTTGGGCACGTCGGTGCCGTAGTTGACGGTGATGGTGTCGAAGCCGTCGACGTCGCACGCGCACTCGACAATGCCGTAGCCGTGCGTGCACTCGACGGCCAGCGCGTCGGCGTCGATGCCAGCCAAGGTCTTTTCTAGCTGCGCGCGCACAAACTCGTGGCCGTCGGCCTGCGGTGCGCGCGCCACGCGAATGGCCAGTGATGCCGACGCCGATGCCGGAATCACATTGGCCGCGACACCGCCCTGCAGCGTGCCCACGTTGACCGTGGTGTTGCCGAAGACGGGCGTAGCGCCCAGCTCGCCGGCGGCGGCGGCGTCCAGCACGGCCACGAGGCCGCGCATCAGCAAGTCGTTGGCCGACTTGCCGAGCCACGGGTAGCCCGAGTGCCCAGCGCGGCCGGTGGCGGTCACGTCGCAGCCCAGGATGCCCTTGTGGCCGCACGCGAGCTTGTTCTCGGTGGGCTCGCCAAAGATGGCGCTCGCGAAGCCGGTGGCGTCGTCGGCGCGGGAGGCAGAAAAGGTCTTCATGCCGTCGCCAGAGTCCTCCTCGCCAATGACAAAGAGGAGCAGCACATCGCCGGCACCGACGAGGCCCTGGGCGCGCAGGGTCTCAACGGCCGTGATCTGGGCGGCGACGCTGCCCTTGGCGTCGACGGAGCCGCGGCCGTGGATGACGGTGCTGGAGGACGGGCTACTGCTGGTGGCGGTGTCGGTGTCGATGCTGTAGGGAATATGCGGTGGCACGACGTCAATGTGCGACGTCACGAGCAGCGGCGGTAGCGTCTCGAGGGTGGGCGACGACGTGGCACCGGCGGGCCATGCGAGAACGTTGAAGCGGCCGTGGCGGTCGGTATTGTCGCGCACGGGCAGGGCCTGGCGCAGGGTGTGGTAGTTGTGTGATCCGAGGTAGTCGACGAGCCAGTTGCCGACACTGCCCTCTGTACCACTCTGTGATGGAATGGAGATCAGGTTGCGGTGGAGGTCCAGGAGGGATGTGCGGTATGAGGGCGTGTTTGCCGAGGACGAGGAGGACGAAGCGAGTGGCTGCTGCTCGAGCCAAGCGGCCGCACCGGCCGCAAAGAGAGGGAGAAGCTTCATATTTTTGTTTAGTAAAAATGTCCCAATGAAATGCAATGGGAAGAATGAGAAGAGAGAAAGGAGGTTGGTCGATAGGATAAAGGTGTGCGATGCGATGCGATAGCAAGCTTGCGTTCCCCACAAATAACCAATGCAAAGACTTGCCCGATTGGGAATCCCAACTACCGCACAACCGGGCTGGGCCGACAAATGCGTCTGATGTTTCTACAACCCGCTAAATCATACATCGGCCTTTTAAAAGGCCTGTTTCTCCTCGTGGTCGCTTACTGGTGAGACACAGCACCGCACGTGCTGCACGGCCGCCGCAATGGCCGATGTCTTGGACTGGCGGTGTGCATGGTGGCCGGGGCTGTGGACGACGAGGATACGGTAGCCGTGAGCATAGGCGTCGAGCAGCGCGTCGATACTGTCGGGGACTAAGGCGGATGTGGCAGCGGTACCTAACGTGTTGAAGAGCGAAGGCGCGGGGGACTGGACAAGGCTGTGCCTGCACTGCGATGCCGAGATGTCTTGGGATTTATGTGAGACATTGCGACTCGGAATGTAGCGTGCAGGTGTAGAGGGTGTGTAGAGGGTGTGTAGATGGTGATTGTAGACTTGATGCTTTTGGAAGTTAAAGTCGAGGACAAATGAAGCTTTTCTACGTATATCGAGACCAGTCTCAGTCTTTTGTGCAACTGATATGGCGTGGATGACTAAGCGGCATCGAACCCTCCGCCACATCACCACATGCTTCATATACCCCCGACAACATCAACTTCCACGTACGGCCATAGATACTGGAAAGCACGGGATCCCGTCCGCTCTCCCCTAGTTAAACCAGTAATCGGCGGATTAGTAGTTGGGTCGGTGACGACCAGCGAATACCCTCTTCTGTACGTTTTTTTGCGTATAGTTTTGGTATTCTGGACTGTGCTTTTGCAGTTTTGATTTTGACGTCTTGTTTTTTTGCTGTTCTTTGGCTTATGTCATGCATAAGTAACCTGGCCTAATGAGCGCTACTATTTGCACCCAATTAACCTACCGACGGAAACGGAAGGTGTGCTCTTTCCTTAAGCTGCTGTTATTACTTGGAAGTGCCGAGGCCAGGCTGAGGCAGTTGCACTTCCCGTTTTGGCTCGTGAGATCGTTCTCTGCTCTTTCCTATTTCATCTAGTCTATTGTCGCCAACTCTCTACTATTCAGACTGGTCTTCCTCTTCCTCTTCTGTCTTCTGTCTTTTGTCAGCTGTTTTCTGTCTTTTACTGTATCTGTCTTTTAAGCATGTATCTTCCTCCATCTTCTGTTCTATTTAATCCCATCTTCCATCTTCCCCCTTTGGTCTGCTTGACACTTAAACGTTTACGATAAACGAAAATTCGTCCGATCCTGAGCACGGTCTCCGGATCGAAACACGCCCTGTTCGAAAGAGATACCCCTGCCCCGTATGCAGCCCCGTGTTAGTTAAACGTACTAGGATTACAGGGGGTGTTTGCTTATTCACAGCGCTCACAGTGATCGTTAAAAGACAGATTGCAGGGATCTGTGGACACAATACCCACTTTATTGGGTTGAAAAGCGGTGCAAATAGCTGAAATAGACCTCCATAAAGTCAAATAGACCAATGGCCTTGTCTCCTGCAACTCCAAGAACCTAACAAGGGAAGGTGCGACCAGAATATAGGTACCTGTACCCTAACCCATTCTACACACAAATGCAAGTACCCCTCCGCACCTTCCCTGCTAAAAGGACACATTGCCGTCGAGACAGCTACGGAGCGCAAAAGGGCAAGCGCGTTCGAGCTCTGCAGGTGGTATTCTAGAAGTGGAAACAGTGAGACAGCGAGACAGCGAGACAGCCACGCAGCCGAAAAGCAGAGCAAAGAGCAAATAAGCAGAAGCTTCATTTCTAACTTGACTTCATTCCTCTGATCTCTTCCTGTCATCTCCTGGCTTTGCCTTTTCTCCCACAATCCTACCGATTATCTTAGCACATCCAACTCACAACCGCACAGCCTCTTGCCAGCGCTCACCTTTGCCCCTCGACATCGACGTCCTTTCGACCAGTCACGCCAACCTTTGTCAGCCTTTTGATTTGAATCGTCTCGATAGTCTACTAGTCCTTTGCTGTCCTTTAGATTCGTACATCATCTGCCACACTTGTACTTACCACCTTTATATTCTTTGCGCGGGCTTCACTTCTTTCGCTTCTTTCGCTTCTCCTTTCGCTTCTCCCTTTCAGCCAATTCGGACCCGGTTTCTCGTTTCTTCTCGTTTCTTCTCCTTGGACACACGTGTCTTGTTTATTGCTTGTTGTCTCTTCTTCTTCTCGACAACTGAACGCCTCTCGGCAACCTCCTTTTTGGATACCAACGGCAACATCGACAGCTCCACGAGCTCCGTCGATCTCTTCAACCCTTGATCTTCCCACCTTCGACCTTCGACCCTCCCCCTTCCTAATACCTCTACAATGGCTCACATGCGCAACACCGGCTACGGCATCGGCCAGCCAAACCCCTATGGCGGCCAATCACAAGACTCCGGCGAGTCCTCAAACGCCCTCGACATGATCCGCGAGCAGACGAGCAAGATCGAGGACTTGCTCGACACTTACAGCGAGCCCCTCAAGCCCTACCTGCCCGCCATTGGCCGTTTCCTTATTGTCGTCACCTTCCTTGAGGATGCCCTCCGGATAATCACCCAGTTCAGCGACCAGCTGCGCTACCTCCAGGACTTCCGCCACAGTAAGCGTGCACCACATCACGAGTACATCCAAGCACCAGCTAACAGACAGTTCCTTGGGGCCTCACCCACGCCTTCCTCATCATCAATGTCTTCACCATGATCTCGTGTTCCGTCCTTGTCATTACCCGCCGCTTCTCCGGCTATGCCGTAGGCGGCCTTATTGGCGTCGTCGTCTCCCAGGCCCTCGGATACGGCCTCATCTTCGACCTCAACTTCTTCCTGCGCAATTTGTCCGTCATGGGCGGTCTGCTCATGGTCCTGTCCGATTCGTGGATCCGCAAGACCCAGGCCTTTGCTGGCCTGCCCCAGCTCGAGGAGAAGGACCGCAAGATGTACTTTCAGCTGGCTGGTCGCGTGCTGTTGATTTTCCTTTTTGTTGGCTTTGTCTTCAGCGGCGAGTGGACCATTGGCCGCATCATTGTGTCGCTGGTCGGCCTTGTTGCCTGCGTCATGGTTGTTGTCGGCTTCAAGGCCAAGGCCAGCGCAACCCTGCTCGTTGTCATCCTGAGCGTCTTCAACGTGCTTGTCAACAACTTCTGGACGCTGCACGAGCACCACCCCCACAAGGACTTTGCCAAGTACGATTTCTTCCAGATCCTGTCTATTGTCGGCGGTCTGCTCCTGCTTGTCAACAGCGGCCCGGGCAAGGTCAGCTTTGACGAGAAGAAGAAGGTGTACTAAGCATGCGAGCCGAGCTTGAACGCAAGCTTGCAGGTGGCTCAGCCAGCTGCATAACAAACGAAGCAACGACATAAAAAAAAGTGAGGTGCATGGTGCGTGGAGGATATACCGAAAGACAGTCAAAGAACAAGGAAGCAAGCGAGAGCGGACGGCCCCGCGCAGAGACTGGCGCGAGGAGTATCTGTATTCATTTTTATTATTGTTCGTACCATTATTACTATACGTTTTATTCTTCTTGAAAAGTTCAGTATATCATGATTGGCTCTAGGGAGGCAACGCAATGTGACGCCGACGCCGACGCCGACGCCGACGCCGACGCGCTGGTCTCGTCCATGTCTTACACGAACCCGTCATGCTGCCCGGCCATATTGTTGAGCATGACCGCATACATCTGGTTGTTCTCGGCGCCCGTCTCCAGGTTGGGCTCTAACGCGCCATTCGCGTCCATCTCCAGCAGCAGCAGCAGCTGCGCATCCATATCTGACGACGAGCCAGCCAGGCCGAGGCCCCGCTCGACCTCGTTCGCCTCGGCCAGTAGCCGCTCGCGTTCGGTCGCCACGATGCCACACCAGACGCGCTCGGCACGGTGTTTCTGGGCCAGCGCGCGCGTCTCAGCGCGCTGGGTGCGCACGTATTTGCGCATCAGCGAGTCCAGCACTTCGGAGCCCACATCGCGCGTCTCCTCGGCGTCGAATCGGATCTGCGCCTTCTCGCGCTCCATCCACCGCAAGTAGTCGTCGAGCTGGCTATCGTTTTGGCGCTGGTACGCACGTAGTGCCGCCTGCGCGTCCGTGCCCTCCGTGCCGGCGGCCTCCACCTGGCGCGTGTAGTGGGCCTCGAGCCGCTCCTCGAGCGCGCACCGCTCGCGGTAGTCGACCGTCCAAACGGCGTCGGCGTCGCGAATGGTCTTGGCGGCGGTGGCGGCGGCGGCAGCGCGCTCGTCTGCGTGCTCTTGCGCGAGCTGGCGGCGCTCCCGGATGTGCATGGCGCGCTGTGCGACGCGCTCGGACCGGCGAGTCTGGCGCGCGCGCTGCAGCTGGGCTTGCGTGAGTGCGGCCAGCGACACGAGCAGCGCCGCGTACTTGCTGTCGGTCTCGACGCGCAGCACGGCCTCGCGCCGGCGCACGAGGTCCTGGAGGCGCTCGCGCTGGACGGCGCGGTCGGCGGCGAGGCGTTCGGTCTCACGGCGTTCGAACTCGGCGACCTGGCGCAGCGCGTCACGCACTTCGAGCAGTTCACGGTCGGCCTGGGCGGCGAGTTCCTGGGCGTGCTGTTCGCGGCGCGCGCGGGCCTCGCGGCGGTCGGCGGCGCCGTTTTTGCGTGCGCGCAGGTCGTCCATGGAGCAGGTGCACGTGCGCCAGCGCGCGCCGCAGACGTAGCAGAACTGGGCGCCGCAGCGGCACGTCATGTGCTGGCAGGCTTCGCTGTGCTCGATGAGGACGGTGCAGTCGATGCAGCGGCGCCAGCCCTCGTCGTCGGCGAGGCTGTCGGCGAGCTGCTGGTCGCGGCGGTCCTGTGCGGCGGCCTCGGGACAGGCGTCGCGGTTGCCGGGGCCGTGCGTGGGCTGGCGGCACGCGGTGCATGTTTCGTGGCCGTTGCGGCAGTGGGCGGTGCGGGCAGCGGTGCTGACCTGGTTCTGTGGCACGAAGACGCCGCAGTCGACGGTCGGACAGTAGATGCGATCGGCGACGGGTACGGCGAGCTCGTCCCTTTTGCCGGCGTAGCGGCGCGCGACGTCGCGCGGCGCGTACCGGTTGACCGTGGCGCTGGGGATCTCGTTAAGACAGCACTTGGGCGGGAACTGGGCCTCGTTGGTGACGGCCGTTGCCACGAGCTGGGCGAAGCAGTCGAGGCAGTACGAGTGGCAGACAGTCTTGACGGCCTGCTGGACTGGAATGTCCTCAAAGCACGATATGCATTCGCTGTCCGGTTAGCAAGTGTGCGCAGGGTGCACAGGGGGGCGGGACAAAGGGGGGCGGGGGCTTACACTGTCTGGGGCGGCACAGCGTCCTTCTTCTTGGCCATGCTCTGCTGCACCATGGCCAACAACATAATCTTGCGGCGGCCCTCGGAAATGGGCGCAATGCCGGGCGCGCTGGACACCCACTGGCTCTGGCGCTGCAGGGCCGCCTCGGATGCGGCTGCAGCGCCTTGCGCCGACGACTCGCCGTTGCCGGCTGTGGAGTTTCCGCGCAGCCGTCTGAACCGGGACGCGAACATTTGCCGTTTCGACATTTTTGGCTGTGTCTGTGGTGCGACGACGGGTACATGTGGTGGACGCAGTGTAGCTGTCGACGACGTCATGACCTCTTTGCCTTTTCTATTCCGGCTGTCTCTGTCGTCGTCTCCGTCGTCTCTATCTTGGTTATCCTGGTCACCTTGCTCCTGCTGCAGCTGCAGCTGCTCCCTGCTATCCTTGAGCGAGGCCACGGCCGCCTTGAAGAGAGGCGCCCGCGCCTGCACGCTCTCTACAGACGACTGCAGAATGGCGCGTAGCAGATTCGGCGCGGTCTCGCCATCGATGCCGCCCAGCTCGGGCTCCTCGAGGAGGGCGGCTGGTGCTGGCACATCGGCCCATTGCGCGGCATCAACAATGCTTTGCGTGTCCTGTGTATCGGCCAGCGCATCGATGCCGAGCGTGCCGTCGTGGTTGCGGAACAGACTCAGCGCGGGCAGGTCGTCGTCGTCCGAGTCTTCAATGGCCTCGTCGGACAGCCGATCGGCGTCATCATGGCCGTGCGATATCGACGAGACTGAGTCTGAGGTTGACATGGAGCTGGCTGAGAGGAGGGATGCGTAGGAGCCGGTGAAAGTGCTATAGTCGGTGAGAGGCGGTGCGAACGCGGATGATGATGATGATGTTGTTGCTGTTGTTGTTGAACTTGGGTTCTGCAACGCCAGAGAGAAGGGTGTCCGACCGATGGTGGTGTTGGCGTTGGCTACAAACGGTGGAATTGAGCTGACATTGAATGCGGCGCCCAGAGTGAATTGCGGTGGTGCTGCTGGCGGCTCGTGTGCGAGTGGGTGCTTGTCTGTCTGCGACTGCAGCAGGCTGGGCATTTTGGCGTCGATAAAGCCATTGGAGACGTGTGGGAGGTATGAGCTGGTGTTGAGAGCGAGTGCCGTCTCGACAAACTGCCTTTCATCCAGGGTAGACTCTCTGGACAAGGACGATGCATAGGAAGAGACGGGGGAGTCGATGAATGTGCCGGGCATGTGGTAAGTGGCGGATGTCATTGTGTTTGTAGAGGACGAGAGGATAACAGGAGGAGAGAAGGACCAGAGGAGTATGTACGACAAGACAGAGGTTGAAGAGAAATGATAAGCAACACTGTATAAGAAAAAGCAAGCAAGAGTATGAGACAGGATTCCGAGTTGTCGACGAGATGCTTCAACTGGTAACTGACAGCCCTGTTAGTGCGTCTCTTTTTCTAGTTCTGATCTCTCTTATATATGTTCTATCCCTTCCACTCTTCATTCTTGTTCTTCTATCCTTTCTCTTTTGTTCTTGGCTATATGGTCATCCGTCGCCTTCAGGTCATCCGTCACCTGTCTGTCTCAGCCGCGGGGCTTCGACGAGGCATACCTTTACTTAAAAGACACAAGGCATATACTAAAGACATAAATACATAAATCAACCAACCATCTAGCTCGCCAGCCATCTAACTACATCTGGCACGAGGAGCAGTCCATCGCATCTCGGTGACCACTCCCAGCAATGTGCTGCCACATGTCTATATAGTGGGTCCAAGGCTGACTTGTAGGCGATCTCACTTATATTGGGGCGCCGAAGTAGGTGGCTATGGGCGGATACAGCAGGCGTGGCAGTGCGATATATTAGTCTGACGGCGCCTCAAACGGCTACCGAACGCTTGCTGGGCGCACCCTGAATAAGCACTACTGTATAGCGAGAAAGCTATCTTCTAACTCCGGTCTTCTTTCCATTCTTCCGATTTGCGGTTCACATCGTCACTGACCCGAGCTCGGTCACTCTTGTAGTAAACACTACCAAATAAAGACTACGCTAACGTCAAAACAAGGATGCTCTGATGTCATGCCGTAGGTAAGCGTGCGTTCCAAATTTATGGTCCAGTGACTTGAGATTTGGAACGCACCCTAATGCCTGGATCAAGAGTCAATGCTCATCAGCTCATCGTTTTATCAGCTCAGCTCGATAAACAGTGAAGTCATCACTAACCAGCATCATCGCTAATCAGCCACTCAATATCGATATCGATTAGATGATGACGACGACACGTGCCTACCCACATGACCCAAAGCGTGACGCTACAAGTGGATCGTTTGTAAGAAAACGTCAACTGCTGTGATCGTTTTGTTTGTGGTTTTCTGCTGTGATTCTACTGCAACAACTACACACAGACTACGGCAACAGTCGAAAGCACCACACACCGTTGGCGACACTAATGGCCTACCGCCTGGCCAGTCACAGCCAATCGAAATACACGACGACGCCGATATTCCAGTCATGATGGCTACAGATGAGGAGAAGGTTCACTTTCTCGATGCGGAAGATGACCCTACACAACCTACCGAGTCCAACCTACCACCACACACACTGGCGCCACGCGCTTTCAGACACAGCTCGCATCGTGAAGATTCGCCCATTGCCAAGGACGGCAGTGTGTGTCGGGATGGTTGTGTAGGACGGTCTTCCGCATCGAGAAAAGGCATCTTCTCTTCGTCTGTAGCCATCATGGCAAGCAAAGGGACGGTGTGGTGTCGTTGGTTTAACGAAGGAGTAGACACTGGCTGGCTGGCAGCATTGAGAGTCGTGATAGTTTTTGAATTTCATTGTTTCTGTTGGTTGGATTTTGATTCGGTTCCGTTTGTATATGCTTAGTAATTCATCATCGTTAATGAATAACGCCGATTCAGCTCGATATCGATGCTATATCGATGAGATTTAGTCAGCTCAATTCAGCCACCCTCTATATCAATCGACATCGGTTTGATGAGTAACACTGTCAAGAGTTATCACAGACTCCATCATCGTCATCTTATCGTACTCAAATCGTAGCCATCAAAGCCATGCTGTCATTTCCTTCACATCTGCCTTGCTTGTTATGCTCAATCATTTGCTATTATTCACCTATAGCTTGGACTTGCTGTCAAACTCGACCGTGTTTGTGCACACACCCACGCCCTCGAGCTGCACCTCGACCACATCGCCGTCCTTGAGCCACAGGTTCGGCGTCCGACCCATGCCCACGCCTGATGGCGTGCCTGTAAATATCAAATCGCCCGGCAGCAGCGTCACACCCTTGCTCAGGAACGAAATCGCCTGCTTCACGTTGAAGATCATGTCGTTGGTGTTGCTGTCCTGCACCGTTGTGCCGTTGAGCCGCGTGCTGATCTGCAGCACCTGCGGGTCTGGGATCAGCGACGACGACACGATGCCGGGGCCCCACGGCGCCCAGCCGTCGAAGCCCTTGCCGAGCGACCACTGGCCGCCACCTTTCTTGATTTGCCAGTCGCGATGGGACACGTCGTTACCGACCGCGTAGCCCATGACGTACGACAGCGCGTCTTCCTCGGCGATGTTGGTGCCCTTGCGGCCGATCACGGCGACCAGTTCGCACTCGTAGTCGAGGCCGGCGTCGTCCTGGACCGATGTGGGGACCGGGATGGGGTCGGTCGGGCCGCTGAGCGCCGTTGACGGCTTGTACTGTTTGGTCAGCCTGGGCATTCAACATAAAAAACGAAAAGACGAAGACGAGTGACGTACAAACAGCACGGGGTACTGAGGCAGCGCCATGCCAGTCTCCTTGGCGTGCAGGACGTAGTTGAGGCCCAGACAGCGCACGGTGCGGACATCCTCGGGCGCGAGCGGCGACAGCAGCGTGCGCACATCGGCAATCTCGTCGGTCACCGTGTGCTGGCCAAAAATGCTGCCAGTGATGACGTGTGCCTTCTTGGTCTTGGCGAGATCGGTGACACCCTCGGGCAGGATGGCGTCGCCATAGTAGATACGGCCGTCCTTGGACAGGAAGCGAACGAGTTTCTGGTGGTCAGTGGTCAGTGGTTGCTGAGGTCGACGGCACGCAGCAGGGACATACCGAGAACGAAGGCATTGTGAGGATGTGGTTGATGACGGATATCCGACAACAACAACAGGTGCGGGAGGGCTTGTCTTTATTCAGTCCGTTGTCCGTCCTATCGCTATCGTCTCACCATGATATATATCCATTTTCCGATCCAGACTCCGATTTGCCTCTTTGGGTAGTTTTGTTCTATTTGTCTATAAGTATATCCCTCTCTTTTTCTGGATTCTCTAATTTACTTATCTTTTAATTTCTTATTCTTATTTCTTCTTTTCTTCATTCTCTCGCCAGTCCGCGGTCCCCTCCTACAGGCTGCCGATGCCGCTAAATTCCAGGGCCCTCCGCTTATCTTATCGTGCGGAGTAAGTTCGGGAGTCCGTCCGTTGCGTCACGTCCTAAAGCCCAGCAAATGCAAGCCTCCGCGATCGCCCTCGCACTCATAATTACTTAGAAAAGCTTTCCTACCACATTCGGACTAGCCCCATTACCTCTCATCGTCGGGTCACATTTCCTCTTCCGTCTGGTCATCGCGCTTCGCGCCGCTGATCTACTAAACGTCAAAACCGCCACCATGCGCCTCTCCGGTCTCCAGCGAGAGGTCCTCAGCCTCTACCGCCAGTGCCTCCGTGCAAGTCGATCCAAGCCTGCAGTATGTCATGCCGTGCCCGTGTCCGTGTGTACGTGCCTCCGTTCCCAGCCCGTCTGACAATTAGCGGAAACACTTTGAAGAGTATGCTCGCGTCGAGTTTGAGCGCTGCAAGGGTATCGAAAAGAAAGATTTCTCAGCCATTGAGTACCTGCTGCGAAAAGGACGGCGGCAGCTCGACACAATGTCGTCGCCCGGCATCAAGGATGTGCGGTAACCGCGCGACAGCAAGCCGCCGAGCCCGGAGCCGTTTTGTCGACACGTAATCGGCAGCACCTCCCGGACACCTTCCGTGGCATCCCTATTATCCCTATCATGACTAATCTACGACTCTGGCTTATTTTACCTCATTTATTCACAATCATCTCTGGCGTTATCAATAACAACTACACTATCAACTCAAAGAGGCAAACTGAATACAGGATAGCAAGAGACACGAGACACAGATCAACCACCCCAGACGGCTACACATCCTTGGCCTTGACCTCGACGTGGTCCTCGTCGGCCTTTTCCACGATCGGATCGTCCACCGGCTCCGCGCCGGGACCGTCA
The DNA here is from genome assembly GCA_029298705.1 of Ophiostoma triangulosporum. Classification (NCBI taxonomy): domain Eukaryota; kingdom Fungi; phylum Ascomycota; class Sordariomycetes; order Ophiostomatales; family Ophiostomataceae; genus Ophiostoma; species Ophiostoma triangulosporum. The sequence continues at coordinate 2,214,140 of JANSLO010000011.1, read as the reverse complement.
ATCACGCGCGCCAGCTCCTCCAGCGTCGGCCCGCGCGTCTCGACGTACATAAAGTACACAAAGATAAACTCGAGCAGGATCCAGCCCGTGTAGATGAGGTAGAAGCGCCACGCGCCGCGGTCGCCAAAGTGGTCAAAGGCCACCGGATTCGCGTACACGTTGAGCGTCAGCGCCGCCTGCACGGTATAGTTCATCACCATCATGCCCTTGGCGCGCAGGCGATACGGCAAGATCTCGAGCGCGTAGCCCACGAGCAGCCCGGACCACGCGAGCGAATAAAAGACGCCAAACAGCCAGATGAAGAAGATCATGGCCTTGTTGGCACCGGGCGCCTTGTCGGCGTGCTCGCCGTAGAGGCCGGCGGTGAGCGTCCAAAAGACAAAGGTGCCGAACATGCCGCCGGTGGCCGCGAGGAACATGGGCCGGCGGCCGACGCGGTCGACGAGCATGGCCATGGCGATGCTGACGATGAGCGAGAGCGCTGTCTGGCCGCCGGAGAGGCCGAGCTTGACGGTGGAGTCGCGCACGCCGGCCGTGTCGTAGAGCTTGGACTGGTAGTTGGAGATGATGGCGTTGCCGGACCACTGCGAGAAGATGCCGAGCGAGAGCAGCACCGCGAGCCGGTAGCGGTTGCCCTTTGTGCGGAAAAAGTCGGCGTACGACGCGTTTGACTGGGTCTGCATCTCGCGGCCGATCGTCGTGCGGATCTCGTGGTACTCGAACTGCACCGTCGCATTGCTGGCGTCGCCGTTGCCGTGGTACTTGGCCAGCACTGCGAGCGCCTCGTCGGGCCGGTCCTTGGCCACGAGGAAGCGCGGGCTCTCGGGCACCCAATAAATAAAGACGAGCTGCACGATCGACGGCAGGCCCTGGACAAACGCCGGGATGCGCCACGACGCATCGTTGCCCAGGTAGTTGGTGCCAAACGATAGCCACGTGACGATGAGCGCGCCGACGTTCCACAGGCAGTTGTACACGGTCGTGAGGCGGCCGCGGTGCTGCGGGTGGCACAGCTCCGTCAGCAGCATGGGCGACGCGATCTGGGCCATGCTGTTGCCGAAGCCGAGCAGCGCACGGCCACCCATGAACGTGCCCAGGTTCTGGCAGCTGCCCTGCAGCACGGCGCCGACGATCATGATGACGCAGCCAAGGGCAATGGGCAGCTTGCGGCCCCAGCGGTCGGTGAGCAGCGGCACAAACGGCATGGACGCGATGCTGCCGATCTGGTAGAGCGCGCCGAGGAGGCCGAGCTTGGAGCCCTGCGGGTCGTCAAAGTAGCTCTTCCACGACTCAAAGTTTTGCACCGAGTTGAAGAACATGCCGTCGTAGCCCGTAGTGGCCGAGGCAATGCAGAGGATGATGGCGTAAAAATAGAGCTTACGCAGGCCGGGGTCGCGCTTCCAGTCGACCTTGTTGAGGTGCGGGCCATCCGGCGCGCCGATAGCACGAGACATGTTGGTACGGGGTGTACAGAGTAACGAGTATACGAATCAGAATCAAGGTGAAGGGGTTGCTGGATGAAGCGACAGTTGATGACGGACAAGAAACTCTTGAAGCGAGGGATATCATGGTGTTATATACACCACTGAGCTGGACTTTTGTTCTCATATTGAATTTCTTTTTCACATGGAGAGACTCTGTTGCATGGCTTCATTCTGGTGATTGCGCTTGAACGGGTGCGGCATACCGGCCCGAAATGGCGCTGAATAGACGGCTGACTCGTGTTACTTGTGTTGGAGAAGCTTTCTATTACGAGAGTCTATCAGTGCAGATGCTTATTGCCAAGGCTGTTGGCATTCTAACGAGTGGGCTAACAAAGCGGTAGAGGCACAGTCTGTAAGTGTTTGAACTAGGACTGGTGGACATGCTGACAGGCGCGTGGCTAGATGACACCGTTGGAGATACATGAGACACAAAACACAAGTTGAAGAGGATATAGGTGGAAAATCTTTGGTGTCGTAAAGGCTGCAAGAATGCGGGGATCAGCTACGACGGACGTAAAGACCATGGGGAAGTAGGTGGTGTGCAGCGGTGAGAACGTAGTGCAGATCAGAGGCTAGACATGCTATACAAGGTAAGATATGAATAGACAGACAGTCAGGCTGCTCGACGACACATTCATGGTGGTACTCGGTCGGATCAGTAAAACGCAACGCCGACGCCAGGTCTGGCTCGCCAGTCCGCACACCCTAGGATGATGATGAGAAAATGATGGGGTGATGGAGACGGAGGATCGTGACTGGCGAGACAAGGCCATGTGAGGGGAAGTGCCAAGATACTTTGCAGTTTAGGCAGAATCTCACGCTGTTGGAGTTTGAGGGCCGTATTTCCTGTCTTGGTATGTGGCGTGCATGAGAGTATCACGAGGTGAGTGGTCGAGAGTCGACATATGAGATATGAGAGAGGGAGAAGAGGCGCTGCAAGGCTGACAAGGTCTATAAGCCTTGATGGGCTTCCAGCTGGCACCACAGAGCCCTAAACATACTATGTTCTCGACTGCTCCATTCCTAAAGAGTATGTGATGTTTGCTATTAGTCGATCAAAATGATAATAAATGTTAAAAGGCTAGCTCGATATAAACGAGAATAAGCATGGTCACGTGTGCAACACCATCTCCACAGGACAGCGCTAGCGTATCCGGGCCGAACGCCGACGTCACTCCGCTCCTGTCTGGTCACTCGGACGATCAGCACAATATCCATACACCCCTCCAACATGACCCGTCCGCGCGCACAACCGCCCCCATCGTGGGAGTCGTCGCTGCGCCTAGCCGGACCAGTGGAACCGACACCGAAGTCAACACCGACACCGACACCGGAAAACACATACCTACAGGTCGTCCTCTACGAGCGCACGCGCTACAAGGCCGGCATCTCGACCGTGCCGAGCCGACCGATCTCGCTTGTGCCGCCGCGCAACTGCCTGGGCACGGCCGAGTGCGCATCGAACGGCTACATCATCGACAAGGTGCTCACGCCCCTTGACGGATGGGGCCCGCAGGTGGCGACGGCAGAGGAGTACAACACGGATGAGGAGGACGCGCGGTACGCGGCGGACCCGGCGCGGCGGCGCGTGCAGCGCGTGATGAACTACGTCGTGGGCTGGAGTGATGAGCCGTATGCGTACGAGATGGTACCGTGCACGCAGATCCTGGACTATGTGTCGCCGTACGTGCTCGAGGCGTACGAGTATGCGCTGTGCGAGCAACAGAGCCAAGTGCAGAAGCAGAGGCTGAGGCAGAAGCCAAAGCCGAAGCCACATTTCAAGACGAAAACGGCGGATACGAAGCTGCCGCGACGGCCCCAGCCGAAACAGGCGAGGACGAACAAGAAGGAGACGACAGACGGCCCCGACAAGCCCAAGCGCGTGGTGACGCGAAAGTACGGCAGCAACGGCAAAAATATGCGCACGAGAGCTACGCCGGCGTCCACGAAGATGCCGACGACGCCGGTGACGCTGACGACGTCGACGCCGACGCCGACAACGCCGACACTGACAACGCCGACAACGCCGCCGAGCGCCCATGCCCAGGCGCAGCCGGTCGTGTCGCTGTCGTCGATCCCATCGCTGTCGTCGAGCCGGAAGCGTACAACACACGAACCGGCGATACAGACAACGCCATCGCTCAAGCGGCGGTACGACGCGTTTGCAGAGCTGGTGGAGACAGACAGCGAGCTTGAGAGAGAGCTTTATGACGACGAATACAACTATGACAACGACGACGACGATGACGACGACGATGATGATGATGATGACGAGGTAATAGAAGTCTCTAGTGCGGGCCTGCCGCTCGAGACGCCCGTACCGGTGCCGACAATTGCGTGGGCGCCTGCATCGGCGTCGGCCGTACCCCCAACTCCGACAGTGCGGAGGGTGACACGCGTCGAGCCGCCGCTGGTAATGGGCATGCTCGGCGGGGTGCCCCCCAAGAAGGCCAAAGTTGGGGCTACCAAGGTCACGCCGATACCACCGCCAGTCTACGACAAGAGCCCCAAGAGCCCCAAGAGCACCAAGAGCCCCAAGAGTCCCAAGAGTCCCAAGAGTCCCAAGAGTCCTAAGAGCCCCAAGAGCCACAAAAGCCCCAAGAGCCCCAAGACGCCGAAAGAAGAGCTGTTACCAGAACCAGAGGAGGAGGAGGAGGAAGAGCTGTATTACGTGGTGGACCGGATCGAGGGTGACCGCTACACCTATATAGACGCGCCCAGTGGCTCGCTGGCCTCCAAGAAGCTGGTCCAGTACTTCTCGGTCCGCTGGAAGGGCAACTGGCCGCCCGGCCAGAACCCAACCTGGGAGCCTGGCGAGAACCTGCCGCCGAATATGGTGAAAGAGTATTTACAGGGTCTTGCTCGCCAAGACCGACTGTCAAAGCAGGCGCAGCTTGACTCACAGCCGCCACAGAACGAGGAACCACTGTATGTCCTGTCCGACAACGACGCCGCATCCTCAGACGACTTTGCACCAATTGTGGCATCTGATCTCATCTGAGAGACACATAACATAGCATTTTTATTCTATACACAATACTGCGACAAATGACTCACGGCACTGACTGATCGTCGCTCGATGGCTGGGCTGAATTGCATTGCGTACCTAGCAGCATCTAACCGAGTGCTCGCATTATTTTGCATGTGGCCACCGCCGTATACTGCGCTACCACGACCCAGTGTCAGGACCGAGAAGTCTCGCTGCTAAAAGTAAAAATAAGACAAGATGAAAGACAAGGCAAGAAACAATTAAAAGAATAAGACAAGTATTTAGAAGAGGTCAAGGCCCACCATCGAGGTGTCTGTCCAAGGAGAGCTTCCTGTAGCCGGGACTGACCCGGCACCAACGTCAAGTAATTGAGTATCGTTATTCAAAGCGCCGACATTGGCCTGTTTGGAAATACCACGCATTCCGGGGTCAATGCTCATGAGAAGGTTTGCCGTGCTGTTTGAGAAATTGGCCACTGCTGACCCGAACACCTGGGACTGGCTTGACATGGTGTGGATGGACGACGAAGCACCAGTTGCTTGGGCTGTCAGCTGGCTAGCAGCTCGGGCGACAGGCTGGTATCCCGAAGCTGCTGCCGGTGCGGCGCTGAGAATCGACATGGTCACCGATCGCGGTGTAGAACGAGGCGCAGCAACAGCCACGGCACTCTTTACCCTGCTGGAAAACAGCTTTGCATAGCCAACGAGCCCTGTAGTCTCGAGGAGTGACTTGAGTCCCTGATGGTCACCACTTGCTGGCTTGGCGGTGCCTTCAGAAGACAGGATGCACTTTGAGCCAGCACACGGGTCAGGAGAGTAGTGCACATCCGTCCTGTATTTTCCGTAGTGAAGGACACTGATGATATCGTAGGCCGTCCTTGCCTCTTGGATGCTGGTAAAGTGAATGTGGAGAGTGTCACCTGCAAACCACATCTCCTCCAGAACGTGGACCTTGTTGTACACCTGGCTCTTGTTGAGGTAGAGCTCCGTGCAAAGCTCGTTGATGAGATGCCGGGGAAAGTTGTCGACGCGGAGGCAGCGCGTCGGATCACCCGAAAGCGACAGGCCCGTGTAGCCTGGTGGAAACGAAGGAATAACATCGTTTGACGGGTAAGAAGCGGTGGCAAGGAGACCAAAAGACCACTTGGATGCCGGTCCAGGCTGAGAGAGAAAGCTAGAACTGAGATCTAGGCAGGCATGGGCTTCTCTTGACGTCTTGAAAGTGATCATGGCAGTTCGTGTCTTGCCACGGTCTGCTGGGTTCGAAGCCAGCGTCACAGCCAGAACACAGCCTCCGCGAAGGTAGGCCAGAATTTCATGCACAGTAGTCTCGGGCGGGATGTTCTGAATCAATACGGATCGGCGTGTGTCTTTGTTACCGACGATACCACTTATGCGGTCTCTTGTGGCATCGTCGAGCTTGGATGGATCAAAGGTGATGCCAAAACGGTCGCTATTCTTTGGCGGGTCTACCTCGAAGCCGATGATGCCGGAGGACTGACTTTTGTCTGAAACATAGTTAGTATGGTCGTCTTGAGTTCACTGGCCTGGATTTGATCTCACCGTCATCGTCGCTGTCATCAACAGGTATGAGCTTTGCAGCCGGATGGGAGTCTGTATCGGTGTCTTGGACAGACTCGACCGTGGTTTTGGTTGTAGCTGTTGCTGCAACTGGAGGCGCGGAAGCCAAAATTGAGGTTTTGGAGGAGGTAATGGAGCTCTTTGGTGGAGGGAAGCTACTCTGATAGCCATGTGCAGGCTTGGCCTTGGGATAAGTCGGCTGAGCGACCTCAAAGGTGGCCGACTGGACAGGTTTCGAAACAAATGGGTCTGAACTGGGGGTCATGTCAGCCCCATTGCGCAGCAGAGTCTGCTTGATGAGATAGGCTTCCTTTTCAGCGATGCGACGCTTGTCGGCAGCAGACTCGCGCATTTGTTGGTTGAGGAGGATCTGCTTCTCGCGGAGAGCTTTGCGCATGGAAGCTCTCTTATCAACCGGGGCATCGGCAATACCGGCAAGCTCTTCCTCCAGTGTGAACTCTTCATCATCTCCATCGTTGTCCATGTTGTCAACCTCACCGTAGCCGTCACCACCAACCAGAGCAGGAACTGGAGGTAACTTGACAGCCAGCTGGGGCTTCTGGACAGCTGGTGCCGCAGCCAAAACCGCTTGAGAGGCAGACATGTCCCCGACGACCAACAGAATGTCGTCTAACTGCTCTCTGTTCTTGAGAGTGCTAAGATCTGTTTTACTGTCGGGGTTGCTGCTAACTATGTTGTGGACGATGTTCTGGCTGATGCCTGGGCTCGGTTTTGTCTGGATGGTTAGAATGGGGTTGTGGCCAATGAGATCAGTCTCAGATATGCTGGCGGTATCCGAGTGAGAGTCAGAGTCGGTGACTGGTGGTGAGAGGGTACCTTCCTGGTTGGAAGTTGCTAGAGACAAGAGCGGTGAGACACTCAGCTGATGCGGAACTGATGGTCGGCTGGACTGACCGACACGGCGGAGAGAGCCAGAGCCAAGCAGACCACTGCTTTCGATGAGGTTTTTGATGGATAGGAGAGCACTTTGGTACTCAGTATTGGTCATGGTCAAGTGGTGTATCTTGGTGAGGAGTGAGAGGTGTCTTGTATATCGGAGAGTGAGATGTTGGTCCAAGCTTGTAGCTTGGTGGTGAGTTTGCGTGGCATCCTGTGAGCTGACGCTCAACGTGACGGGGCCACCAGAACTGATGCTCTTCATTTTAGACTCCACCGAGGCAGCGGGATGGGATGGAGGAGAGTGGAGGCAGAAGGCAGAGTGAGTGGAAGGTGAAGCTCAGACGGGCTTTGGCTGTTCGCAATGCCAGCCGGACGTTGTCAATTGAAAACGATCTGGTGGACGCTGAGAGATGACAATAAGAGGAGAGAAGGAGAAGACGAAAAAGACAAAGAAGAAAGACAAGGAGAAGACACGACGAAGAAGAATCGAATCGTAGGAGATAAACAAGCAGCACAAAAGAAGACAATTGCAGCCGGCGAGCCGAAAGGGCGAGTGGAAGGAGCGACTTTGGTGTTTTGAGCTGAACCTCTGATTTGGGCGAGGAGATCGGATGGGACTTGCTTAGGAAGGAGAAAAGAAGACAGAAACATGAAGGAAGAAATCAACGGCAAGCAGAACAACAAGAGGAATGGCCGAGACACGCAGACAAACAAATTCACTTGACTGCGGGTGTGTAAAGATCAAGTAAAGACGAAGAACGACAAACGATTTGAAGAGGTGAAAAAAAGTCCAAAGAAGAAATGGCAGAAGGGGAAGGAACTGAATGTGTGGGCGATTGCCTGGACGACCAGAGAGAGGCTACAACTAACACAAACAAACGTGTTACCCTTTGTGAGGAAGGTGCGACCGGTGGACGGCGGGTGCGACTGTGGTTCTTCCTTATTCACTTTGATGAGGTGCTGTTAGATGATAATTGCCCGATTAGGCAAGCGAGGTGTAGACGACGGATCTTGCGAATAACTAAGAAGAGAGACGGAAAAGAAAGAACGGAATGGAAACGTAGAGTGGGAGAACGATCCAAGAGAAGAAACATTTTATTATACATCTGGCAAGGTCGTCTGTCATCAAAGATATAGAAATTATAGATGGAGGAGAGTAGTGACGTGTGGATGCGTTGTATAGGCAATGGAGGAAAAGAAAAGGTGCGACTGTACGCAACTAGACAATAGCAGCCGCGTCCATTGTATCACTGCGCAAAACTCTTGAGCCTACCATACTTGGAACTAGTATAATAAAACAAATGAAAAAGAAACACAAGAAACCGAAGAAAAAAAAAAAACGTGCAGGCGTAGACCTCATTGACGTTTGGAGCGTGGAAAACGGTGTTCCAGCTATGTGTAGTGCTGTACATTGACAAAGTAGAACACAGTTCAGTAGTGATCTGTTCAAGTGAGTCGATTACTAGAGTATATGGCTTCTATCACACGCGAACCTGTTTACTTTTATACAAGACGCTGTCATGTGTCTTCCTTTCACCTTGCTGTTATGTCCCCACCGAGCACTCAACCGGTCACGGTCACCTTCTAAATAGACCAACCCCGATCCATGACAACAGACAGGTATGAACTTCCAAAAAGAGACAAAAAAAAACGTACAGCAGAGGGTATTCGCTGGTCGTCACCGACCCAACTACTAATCCGCCGATTACTGGTTTAACTAGGGGAGAGCGGACGGGATCCCGTGCTTTCCAGTATCTATGGCCGTACGTGAAAGTTGATGTTGGCGGGGGTATAAGAAACTTGTGGTGAGTGGCGGGCGCAGTGCGTCGACAAATACACAAATCATGCGTCTTATGCTCCTAATGTAGTTTCCGTAACGTTAAATACATACAATCAATCAATCAAATACACAAATCATGCGTCTTATGCTCCTAGTGTAGTTTCCGTGACGTTAAATACAACCAAATCATACATAAAATCATTGCGAAAGTGAGTGACAAAGAGTAGTAAACAGAACAAAACGCAAAACGAACTATATCCTGTCCTTGTCAGTCGGCGTTTGGGCCACACCGCCTATCGTGGGCGACTCCTTGCGCGCTGGCGGCGGCGATCGGCTGTCGTTAGCCGCCGGCGCGGCCGCCGAGCTGACTGTGTAGTTGGACACATAATGGTGCCGGTTGCCGCGGGCCTTGCTGGAGCTGCGCGCCGGCACGGCCACATTGCTGGACAGCGCCACGGCCGTTGGAAGCTCGACTGGCGGCGGCGGGCTATTTGGTTCATTGTTAGTAGGCTTGAGCAAAAGATGACAAGGTAGAGCAGCATGAGTGACGTACCAGGGCCGATCATATAGCGGATGGCTCTGGAGCGGCGACATGTGGGGCGGCACGTTGGAGTAGACGGGAAGGCCGGGGTAGTAGTGCTGGTGCGGCTGCATCTGTGGCTGCTGCTGCTGCGGCAGGTGGTACGGCATGTGCTGGGTATAGTGCACGGGCAGGCCAGTCTGGGACATGGAGTGCGGCATCTGCGCCATTGGCGGCATGGGCTGCATCGGCGGCATGGGCGGGACCGGCGGCGGCGTGCGGTGACGGTAGTTGGTCTGTGCCATGTACTCGGTCATGTCGGCCATGACGGGCGTCGGGCGGCGCTGGGTATGCACGCCCAGCGGCGACGGCGACGTGCTGTACTTGAGCATGGACGCCGACCCGGGCGTGCCGTTGCGTGACGACGGTGACAGCGGCGACATCGGGTTGCTCCTGCCATTTCCATTGCCATCGTCGTAGTTGCCGTCGTCATTTTGCGAGCGGTTCCGGCTTGCTTTCTGGTCGCGCTGGCGACGCTCTTGCAGGCGCCGTTGGAGGCACGGGCTGCGGCGGACACAGCACCAGCCGGCTAGCGCGAGCACAGCCAGGCCAGCAGCCACAACACCGACGGAGATGCCGACGATCTCGCCGACATTGTGGCCACGCGAGGCGGCGGCGGCGGCGGCCGCAGTGGACGTCGCCGACGGGGCCACTTCCGACGGCAGAGGGTCGCCGGGGGTCAGCTGGATGGTGGTGTTTGCGGCGTACTCCTCCTGCGTTGCGAGTGTCCAGGTGGCGTTCTGCGTTTTGTTAGAAAGGCGTCTTTTGATATGGAGTCCGACCACAGCCTTACCGCATTGATGGCACCGATCATGATGTGGTCCATGCACGACGCGGGCGCCGAGCAGTAGTAAAAGATGGGATCCGTGTTGTTGATGCGGATGCGGTACTTTGGCCCGTCCGAGGAGTAGACGTTGGTGTCTTTGAAGCCCGAGTAAAAGCCGACCAGGTTGGGGCCCGTGTTCTCGTAGGGAATGCACGGGAACTTGTATGCACTGCGAACGACCGAGTGGTTGCCGGGGTAGAAGTTGAACTCGACGACGGTGCCGACGGCAACAGATACATTATTTGGTGTGAATGTGTTGCCGGTCTGCCATTAGCACTTTGTCTATTGTCTTTTGAGAGAGCGTGGTTTCACTCACGGCGCCTACAGCAATAGTCTGGGTTGGGACAGCGCTTGACGTCGACGACACGGCCGTTGCCGTTGCGGCCGTCGCTGTCGTGGCGTCGAATTGGGCCCTTTCTTGGTTTTGATGAGCTTGGTCGGTACTGGCGAGGGCTTGCGCAACATGTGCGACCAAACCGGCCATGATCAGAGTATGAAGCCTCATGATGTCTGAAAGAGTCTTGCTGAATGAGTCTAGGTGAGAGGAACGTATGGTAATAATAGAGGGAAAATACCATACAATAGAGCAGGCGAGCGTAAGTGGAAGGCGAACAGCAAAAAGAAAGAGGAAAAGGTAAATGAAGAGATATCATCAATGGTAGTCTCCGACCTCCATCTACCTCGGGGGCATGGGCATGTCCTCCCTTTGCCATCTTTGCACCAAGGCGTTCTATCTCTCGGCTTGTTATTTTTGGAACCCATGACGAGTGCGTCGTCGATGCTCCTCCTCTTCTACGCCGTCTCTTTGTGCTGCTGTATTCTACTTGCAAGGTGTGGTATCCTGCTCTTTGTGTGTGCGATATCGAGGCTGCGCCTACTTCTTTCCGGAAGTCAACAAAGGGTAACGCAACGATAGCCTGCTCAATGAAGGACGTGTCAATACCCGATCGATCGAGCTCAACTGGTTGCTGATGATGTGATCTGGATGATGCAACCTATGCAAGTCGAAGCGCTCGTGCATTCTGTCAAACAAGGCGAGGTTTATGCAAACTACTTGATGCCAGCTGTGTGCAAAGATGCAGTTCATGTACAATGAATATCACATACAAAATGGTGTCATAAGAAACGAACCAGGTATTATCATAATTCTGCCAGTCGTTCAGCTTCAGCTCTTTCAACATTTCGACGGAAGCGGCCTAGTTTACATGGCTAACCGTATAATAGATGTTCATAAAGAGCATAAAAGCAATCCCTTGGAGGATTGGCTTTCACAATAAACTCATACTAAAGACAACGGTGTTGGCTTTGACAGATGTTGATATTGACATAATCAGCTTAAACGATGCACATATGTTACTGGAGCGAATTTTTTTTTGTCACATACCATGATCATTAACTACATGTCTGTTACTTGCTCGTAATGCCTGTCTCGATGCCATGTGCGGCGTCAATACGCGATGGGACAGAGCAGTTCATACTTAGTAATCATCTCGACCTGTTAATATTGATATCCACTTTTATGATATCCTTCCGAGAATGGAAGAGGCTGAGAGTATTACAAGTGACTAGAGGCTCTTTCACCGGCGGCTTATCATATCCCGCTGCTACAAGCATCTGGCTCGAATAATCATAATTCTATAATTAATTATGCAACAGCCGACAGACATCACCACAACCAACAACCCCGCCACTGCGATAAGCGATAAGACCGCAAGGCCGCAGGGCATGCAATCCCTACCAGCTCCCAGAGACCGAATGCCGCTGACGACACGCACGCGGCCGTGCGACTCGTGCCGCGCGCGCAAGACGCGCTGCGTCAAGCCGCCAGACCGCAACGAGTGTGTGCTGTGCGCGTTCCACGGCAAGCAGTGCACATACCAGCGCGGTCCTCCGGCCCGGCCGCGGCCGACGAGCGCGGCGGCAGCGACGGCGACGGCGGCGGGTGCCAACGCCAATGCCAATGCCAATACGCCCGGCGGCATGCTCACACCAGCACTCACGCCGTCGGCAACGATTCCGCCAAATACGCTGGGCGGGACGCCATCCAACTTCTCGACGTTCGATCTCGACCTGCCCGACACGCCGGAACCGAGCCATGTGACATCGCCCGATGCGCTCATGCTGACGCGCGACCAGCACCCGAGTGTCCATTTTGATTTCAATACGTCTACGTCTACATCTACGTCTACGGCGACGTCGGCATCGGCATCGTCATCGACCGGTGCTGCAACGACGGCGAGCGCAGCGGGGACAGCGGCCGATGCAGCGGCGGCGGAGGCGTTCCGCGACATGGTCAACCTGATGAGCGGCACGGTGGGTCTGGACCTGAACACACACCCCGAGTTCATCGGCCCCAGCAGCTACCACGAGCCCGAGCTTCTGGGACTGTGCCGGCTCGACGGCAACGCGGGCGCCAGCAACGTGCCGAATGTGTCGAGTGCGCCGCCGACGGGCGGGGGAAAGTCGGCGGGGGCGCTGCCGGCGCGCTCGTTTGTGCGGCTGGCGCGAAGGGTCGACAGCCGATCGACGTTTCTCATGTACCCTGACGAGGCGACGACGTCGGAGCCGCAGCGGCTGGCAGACTGCGACGCGATCGAGGATGCGGTGCGGCCGGCGGGCAAGGCGCTGGTGGACCTCTACTTTCGCATTGTGCACCCGTGCTTCCCGATCATCCACAAGGGCGTCTTTCTGAGCAAGTACGCGTTCTCGCACCGCATGTTTTCGCCGCCGCTGCTGGCGGCGGTGTACCTGCTGGCGCTGGACTACCATTTATATGCGGCATCGCTGCCCGGCGCATCGGGCGCGGCGCTGTACACGCTGAGTGCTGAGCGGCAGACGGCGCTCGAGGTGCTGGCGGAGCGCACAATGGCGGACGACTGGCGGCGGCCCAAGATCAGCACGCTGCAGGCCGGGCTGCTACTGCTGCAGCGGCGCAAGTTCGGCATGGGCCCGACGTCGGCGCTGTTTACGGCGCAGCTGGTGGCGGTGGCGCAGAACATTGGACTGCACGTGGACTGCGCGGACTGGGTCATACCGGCGTGGGAAAAGGGTCTGCGGCGGCGGCTCGGCGCCATTTTGTATATTCAGGACCGCTGGGGCGCGCTCGTGCACGGGCGGCCGCCGCTGCTGCACGACGACAACTGGAACCTGCCGCCGTGCACGCTGGCCGACTTCCCCGAGGTGGACGAGGACCTGTCGGGCCGTGAGCACAGCACCTCCATGGCCGAGGGCTCGATCAACACGGACCTCGGCTACGAGGCGTTTGTGCAGCAGACACAGCTCGCGCACATTCTGAGCGACATTATGGCGCAGTTCTACTCGTCGGGCGCGTGCCGGCGCGGCGGCACGCTCGACTGCATGATGGCGGCGCCCGCGACGATCTTGGCGACGGCGGGGCCGCTGCTCCAGCGGCTGCGCAGCTGGCACGCAGCGCTGCCGCCGACGCTCGCGCTCGACTGCATCCAGCACCGGCGTTTGAGTGCAAACGCGCCGCTGCACGTGGCGCGCATCGCGGTGGAGGTGGCGCTGCACCGGGCGCTGCTGCGGCTGATGACGCCGGAGACGCCGACGGAGATTGTGCGGCAGGTGCGCGGGATGGCGCGCGACCACGTGGCGGCGTCGCTGCAGGTGCTCAACGGGTTGCAGCCGGAGCACACGGGGGCGTTTTGGAGCGGCGTGGCGGCGTACCAGATTGTGAGCATCGGGTCGCTGATTGGGCTGCTGTGGGCGACGACGGAGGATGCGGAGGAGGTGGGGTGGTGCACGAGCCGGATGGACGCGCTGCGATGGGCGCTGCAGCTGCGCGGACGGGCGGCGCCGTTTATGCAGGAGGCGCTGCGGCTATTGGAGACGGTGGCGGCGCCGATGGGGTTTGAGCAAAAGTAGCAGGGTTCGGCCAGTGACCTTGACAGCTGATGGTGCGTCTTGGCTCATGATACCCGAGATATTTGTACATAAAAGGACGAATGAAGAATGTGACGATCTATTACATATCAGTGAGATGTGAGATGTGAGATTGTGTCTCGTTCTACATATCCGTACTTGTCATACGTCGTATGGCTGAAGGATCGCAAGGGCTCTTGGCATGACTCAATATGAGGTCTACGGCGCCCTTTAAGCATAAGCATACACTATGAAAATTGTGCTCATCTTATGTCGCGTGATGTATGGTGAAAATGTCATACGTATGCTTATGTAGATCAACATCAGTGTATTTACTGCCGGCGTGCGATGCTATTTTTATCGTCACGCTTATAACAAAAGTACAGCTATGTACGTATATGTCAGCTGGTATATGTACTCCGTACTCCGTACACATACAGACAAGCCGGCGTCAAGCTTGAGCGCGATTTGCCGATACCACCTTGCCGCTATCCGGATTTTCTACCACTTCATGTCAGGGGTACGCGTCGTTTGCCATTCTAGAGCCAATGGACATTGTTTTTCCATTTGTCTGCCGTCTATTCTTTTCTTATTCCTCTTCTCAATGGGTCTGTGGCCCCATATGATGTAACTTGGGTGCGCATTGTACGTCAGTGTCTCTCCTGACGGCCCGGGTAGACCTTTATTGTGTTTAGTGCTCAAATTTCAGTGTTCAGTGGCTTCAGTTATCCCCATAGCCTATTTACGCAAATTTACGCCGTCGTCCGTCCCCGTCGTCCGCCTTTGACACCGTACCCATTGTCGCCTTTGCCAAGGTCTATGGTCTATTGTTAAATTCTTTACGTATTGCTAGCTTCTTGGCTCTTGGCTCTGGTGATCTGCTGTGATCTGCTCTGCTCTCTGTCTCTGGCCCTTTTTGTGTGACAGTGTTACTGCTGTATCGCATTCGCTAAATCTGTTCGCTGTACCCGCTGTCATCGCCATTCGCTGTTCGCTGTAGCACCACTGCTACCACTGCTGGCTCCACAAGGTGTCCCGTATTGCTGGGTCTGCCTCAGACCTGCGACGGCCACAGGGAGTGCTTGTGCATATTACACCCACTGTAGCATCCTCTCACAGGGCTCACGGCACTGATCATTTTAATTGCTACTCGACGGACTCGTACTCCGTAACGTATGCTTATGGCACTAGTCTCGTAGTCTTGTTAGTATCCGGCGACTACGCATCACATTTGCCCGTGAAGATATCTTTTGGGATTTTTTAACTTTTGTTCGCCACCTTTGACCTTCACCTTTACCTTTCCTTTCTCACCTGCAACGCTGCAAACTCTCCGACGACATCTCGTCTCTTTCTGCCAGCACGCGCCCGTGTCTGGCTTTGTTTCTATTTTCTATTTTCTATTACGTCGCTCATTCCGCAATTCCAGTCTGTGCATTCCCACTTTAAGCATATGCAAACCGCGCCCTGCCTTTAGCATATTGCATTCTTCGCCGCATTGTTTCGTCGACACTGTGTTTCCCGTGATCACACGCTACCGGGGTTACAAGACCAAATTACCGGGGTTTCCGCATTGATTCATTTCAACGACACACTGCACGTTCAGCGACGACATCGCAACATTGCAACAACGACGACTTCGACGACTTCGACGACTTCGACGACTTCGACGACATCGGACGACATTGCAACTACGTACTACGTACTCTTCGGCTACATCTTATCGTCGGCATCACTCCACCTGGCTGCCGTTTGGCTTCTCATTCATCACCATGGCCAGTATGTTTTCTGTCTTTAATTTGTCCTGATCATCTATCGTCCTCCCTACTAACCCCCAGGCACTACCATCGTTCCCTTCGCGACGCTGCCGTCCTGTGCTGCTGCCTGCGGCCCCCTCTACGATGCCAATGGCGGCTGTGTGCCGCCCGCCGTCACCTCCAACAGTCTCCAAAACTACGCCGCCTGCTTCTGCAGCAAAGCCGACGTCACCGCCTTGGCAACCGGCACCGCCGGTGTCTGTGACTCCGCCTGCACCGGCACCGCAACCACCGACCTCCTGAGCATCCACGACTGGTACACCTCGTTCTGTGCGGCTGAAGCCGCCGTCTCGACCGCCGCCAGCACCGGCACCATCACCGGCAGCGGAAGTGGCACCGGTACCGGCACGGCCACATCGACATCGACCTCCAAGGCAACCAACAAGTCCAACTCGGACGACTACTCTTGGTATGTTTATGTTTTTGTCTTTGTCTTCCGTCTGTCTTATTATCATTACTAACCCCCAGGCTGTCCTCCCACTGGAAATGGGTCGTCTTCATCGTCGTCGTCGTCGTCGGCATCATCGGCATCTGGGTCGGCGCCTGTCTATGGCACCGCCGCTACACGCGCAAAAAGGACCGCCAGTATGCCCTCAACAACATCCGCGCCAGCACCGGCACCGCCAGCGCCACCATGGCCTTTGGCCCCAACGGCTCGCAGAACAACATCCACCACAACAGCATACGCGACTCGGAAATCATGGCCAGCACGGGCGGTGCTGCCGGCATCCCAGCAGCATCGACAAACGCGGCAGCCGGCACGGCCGCAGCGTTTGACGAGAACACGGAGAAGCGCCGATCCAACTTTTTGGGGCGGCGGCGAAAGTAGTCGCAGCCGTGGGATCGCACATGCGCATACGCCCTCGCGCGAGCCATTGCTGCCGCCGCAGCGGCACAGCGACGGCCAAGTCGAATTATCTATTATATCCATGTACCTTTGAGCTCTGTGTTGGTGGTGTTTCATATGTTTTTATTGTGCTTATCATGCTTCATGGCGTCATTTCCCGTTGGCCTTTTCTTTTCTGTTGCGTTTGTCTCTTCTGGGTTTACGTCGGCGTTTGGGCACAAAAAGGAGTCGGCATTATTCTTCGTTGCAATCTTTCTTCTCGTTGATATTATATGTATCTTCTTGTTTCGTATATACATATACTTGAGGTCTTTGATCCAATCAATTTACCAGATCATGATCTTGAAAAGGAGAGGAACCGCGTAGAAAAGAGCGACAGCACGAACATGAAGAAAGTAACAATGGGTTCATAGATGCCAGTGCGCGCCCGGGAGACCAGTGACGCAGGCGTCGGCGCATACCCTTGCACATACACCTCGCACGCCGTCTCCATCTGCTCCCTGATTAGAGTTAGCATGGGACTCCATGTAATGTGCACAGCCTTGGCCATGGCTTGATGACCACGACGATATACGGACGCTCAGCTCTGTCCATCTTGCTCATGACGTACTGTATCCCGTAATGAATGATTTTTTAAAGATAAGTTCCGCTGTTTATGTGGTCGTATATCCCAAAAAGTAAATAGTAAAACAAACCTACCGAATCGCAAGACTCTTCGGCTTGTGGATGGCCTGCGCCTCGGCGGCATCCATGTACAGGTCGATCAGGCACGCGGCTGACCACGCCTGCGTCGGCGACTACACTGTTAGCCACTTTGGTAGCACTCTAGAAAGAAAAGAAAGAAAGAAAAACATACCGAATCGCCGCAGTAGGCGCCATCTTTTTGCGTCAGCTCCGTCAGTCCCGCCCACGGGCTCGCCTCAATGTGTTCCTTGCACCCCATCAGCCGCCGCGTCACCTGCTGGAAGGCCTCTGTGCGCCCGGCCGCCGTCGTGCGCCGCTGCAGATCAAACTTGAGCAGCGCCCGCAAAAAGAAGCCCGTCGGCCACACCCACTCGGGGCCCTGGTGGTAGTTGCGGCCCTTGCTCGTCGCAAAGTCCGTGCTGTCCTCGCTGTTGACATAGTACGGCCGGTAGTTGAGGTCTGCCGGGTCCAGCGTTGCCATCCCCACGGGGCCGCGCAGCACCGTGTCCGCCAGGCACAGCGCCCCCAGTGCGTGTGCGCGCTCAAATAGATCCGGCGCCACCGTCATGGCAATCGCAAAGTTGGGCCGCAGCTGGTAGTCCTCGTACTCCTTGCCCGACCGGTAAAGGTCCTTGTAGATGCCGCGCCGATTCACGACAGCCGCGTTGACGTCGTACGCGCCATCGTCCGCCGCAGATGCGGGCACGTAGTAGCACCGCTCAAAGTTGGCACGAATCAG
Source organism: Ophiostoma triangulosporum (assembly GCA_029298705.1). Taxonomy (NCBI): domain Eukaryota; kingdom Fungi; phylum Ascomycota; class Sordariomycetes; order Ophiostomatales; family Ophiostomataceae; genus Ophiostoma; species Ophiostoma triangulosporum. The sequence goes on along the minus strand of JANSLO010000011.1, from coordinate 2,196,035 downwards.
CGCTGCCCAGTCGCTAAACGACACAGCCGTGCCGTCGCCCTTGGTGACACCCGTGTGCGCATACTTCTTGGCTGACCCCAGGTCCGCGAGCCACACGAGCGTGCTGTACAGCAGCCCCGTAATCTCAATCGCAGCGCCGTCACGCGGCGTGCCCGGCACGCCCTTGGACCCCGCCCGCGTGCTCTCGCCCATCTTGTCCATCCACGTGCCGCAGTTATGTTGGTTGCCGCCAAACAAGATGCCCGTGTCCCAGTCCACATGCACCTCAATGTTAAAGCCCTCGTCGCTCATCTGCATGTCCAGCTCGGGCCCCGCATTGGCTTCGCGGAACGACATGCCTGTTGCGTGCCGCTGCAGCGCCTCCTGAATGATCTCTTCGATTGTGCTCTCTGTAGAGTACGCGCGCGCGTCGTCGGCCGCGAACCAGGTGTCGTCGTACGGCAGGAACCGGCGCTTGACCTTCGCAGCCAGCAGCGACGTCCCGTCTGGCGCTAGGCGCATATAGTCCTGGATGCACTGCAAAAAGAACCACGTCGCGTCACGCGCATTGTACCGCGGGTTGCCACCCGAACCCAGCAGGTTCGGGATCATGCCGTGCTTGAGGACGCTCGCAAACGCCAAAATGTGCTCCCGCGCCTCGGCAAAGCGGCCGGTGCCGAGGTAGAGACCGCGCAGCGAGATGAAGACATCGCGGCCCCAGCAGCGCGCCCACGAGACGGCAAAGTGCGGCAGGCCGGCCGCTAGCGAGGGAACCACGCTGTGCGGGTACAGCGACGCGCTTTGTACGAGTCCTGTCTGCTGGATGCTGACCATGGCGAGACTCTGCACAAACCACTGGCCCTCGTGCACCACCTGTGCGCTCGCATCCGCGTCCGTGTCCTTGTCCACCATGAGCTCCATCGCGCGGTCCCAGCTGGCCTGGTACGCCGTCTTCATAATGAGGCCAAAGTAGCGCGGCAGCAAGAATGCCGGGATCGGACGGATGGCATCGAAGCGCTCTTTGAACCAGGCCGACGTCGCGGCCAGATTCTTGTACGTCTCGGTCGCGGCGGCGCGCTCCAGCCGGCCGGCAACAAAGTCGAGCGCCCACTGGCCGTCGCGCAGATTCTGGCACAGCGGATGCGCCAGGTTGTTGTCGCGGATAATGTTCTTCAAAACGCTGTACCAGCCCTGCAGGCCGGCATAGACAAGACTGCCATGGTTGGGGATCGTGTAGACGCCGTCGGCGCCGCCGCTGGCATCGCGCTCTTCGGCATCGCAGCGGTAAAGCAAAAAATTGAGGTCCACCAGGTTGAGACTGGCAAATGCGTCGCGCGCGCCCGACGTGACAAAGGTGTCGAGGCCCGATGCGTGCTCGGCAGCAGGAATCCAGGTCTCAAACAGGGCAATGCTGCCGGGCGGGAAATTCTCGGGCACGGAAATGGTGGTGTCGCCCGATGCCGCGTCGAGGTCGATGCCAATACCCGGCAAGTCTACCACGCGGCTGGGCAGACCGCGCAGCCACGTCGCATCATTCTCGGCCGCTTTGGTAGCCTCCGGACTGGCATCGACCTCGAGCATCCAGCTGCCGACGTGGCGTGCGCTCGTGCCGGTGAGGTGCACGGGGCTGAACGCACCGCTGCCGCTGCCATAGCCAGGGTAGGCCGTGTGCGCGATCAAGAAGTACCCCTTGCGCGACTCGGGGTGGACACGGTGCACGGTGACGTACTCATCCTCGTGGTGGATATGGGTCTCGGCATAGCCGTCCTTGCCCATGAGCACGTGAATCTTGTTGAGCAGCTTTTTGATGCTGCCGATGCCGCCGGCAACGTCGTTCGTGTAGAGGCGCGTCTCATTGACCAGATCAACCAGGCGCGGGTAGATCTCGTCGTATCCCATGACACTTCCCGTCGCACTTGCACACATACTGACAAGGGCGGCATTCGGCAGTGTGTCGCGGGCATCGCGCTTCTGCGCCGGCACCTCGTTATCGTGTGTGCAGTCCATGAATAGTGCCTGGACGGGGACGACGCGAATGCGGTGGATGATTTCGCGTGTTGCGACAGACCCATTGGTCTTTGGGCCATTGGCGGCCGTGTCCTGCTTGGTAATTTCGTCGACTTCGAAACTGCCAATGGGGCGGCCGCCGTGCTTGTGCACAAGCCGGCTCATCTCGCCCGTGTTCCAGGCCTGCATGGCCTCGCGAATCAGCGAGCTGAGGCCTAGACGCTTGACGAAGATGTAGTCGGTGTCCTCGGAGCCGGTGAAGAGCTCGGCGACGACATAGAGGTTGGGATTGACCCGGCGTGCTTCGTCGAGAATGTGCTCGGCCACGTGCATGGGCGTCGAGTGGGCGTTGTCGATGCGGAAGCCGGCAAAGTAGCGCGCCATGGTCTGCGCATACTTTGTCATATGTGCCCATAGCCAGGGGCTGTCGTCGGCCGAGTCGCCGTAGCGCAGCTTCACACAGTCGCCCCAGACAATCACTTCGCGGCGCAGGTAGACGCGCGACTGCGGGCCGGCGTTGTCGACGAGCGCATTGCCGCCCCACACCCAGCCGTTGTTGACGAGCACAAGCTCCTTGATGTCGAGCGTGGACGTGGATGTTTCTTCGTGCAGGCGTGTAAAGTATGTCTCGATCATGGGTGAGTCGGGACCAATGGCACCCATCTTGGGGCCGTTGTCGTCGATGCGGCAGTATTTGATGCGGTTGTAGAGCTGCTGCAGAATGACGGCCACTTCGGCGTCGTACTCGGCATAAAATGGTACGTTTAGCGCATTGAGAACGGCGGTCAGCTTGTCCGCCGCTGCGGCAGGATCGGCAGCAGACTTGAAGTTGCCAAAGACGGCCGTCAAGAAGGCCGCGGCCACGGCTGGGTCTGTCCTGCGGCGGTGCCGCTCACCGAGGCGGTCGTTTCCGAGAAGGGCGTGCTGTGTGAAGAAGTCTGTCTGGGCCTTGATATCGGCCTCTTTCAAGAAGGCGAGCTTGTCGGCCGTCACAAACGCAGCCGGGACGGTGACGATGCCGGCTTCCCAGCTTTGCAGCGCGCTCTTGACACAGGCGTCGACATCGAGCGCATAGTACTCCCACAGACGGATGGTAGCAATGACGTCCTTCTTGATGGCGTCCATGATTTTTGTGAGATCGTCGGTCGATGCCAGAGTGGTGGGGAGGCCCAGCTCGGCGAGCCGGTTGCCGAGCTCGAGCAGCTTGGTATCCAGCAGATAGGCGGACTCGAGGTGCGGTGCAGTCTTGAGGTTGTAACCGGCCTCGGGGTGATCGAGCAGCCAAGGGCTGTTGTTGGCTGTGTGGTTGAGGACAATGTCGGTCAGCGACAGCAGCGAGTACTGCGACTCGAGCTTGTGCACGAGATCCTGGACGTCGGGCTCGCCGCCGGGAAAGCACGCGGGGTCCCATGCTAGCTGGTCATACAGGCTGTAGGGGGAGTTGGAGTCGCCGCGCTGCTGCAGAGGGGTGAAATGGATCATGTTGTAGCCGCGGTCGCTGATGCTCTGCAGGTGGCGGTCCCAGTCGCCTGCGGGGTAGCTGCCCATAAACTTGCTGATAATGGAGAAGAGCGACAACGCCTCGAGCGGAAGCGGCCGGCCGTCGAGATGCAGACGTGGCGCCACATCAATGTAGTAAATCGGCGTCTTTTCTTTTTCTATTTTTTCCGTCTTTTCTGTCTGCTCTGTGGTCAATGCAGAGCTGGACGTGGTGTCGGGAGAGAGGTCCGGCAGTGCCGAGTATGTGGTGTAAAAAGCAAAGGCGCCGGCGTGGTAGATGGGGATGGAGATGTAGATGGTGCGGTGGAAGTCCGGGTCGAGCTTGAACTCGCGGAAGTGGTCACGCCGAAAGACGGCGCCCTTTTCGGGAATATTGACCCAGAGCGAGCCATGGCGACAGATGCTGGAGGTACCCTCGATGGCAAAGCGTACGATTGTGGGATTATCGTCAGATGCCGTATTGGTTGGCGTCAGGTAGATATATTGGTTGCCGCCGACTTGGGGCGACCCGTCGTCGTGGAGGGGCAGCAGATACACTTCGGACGCCATTGTTTGCGAGCGATGTGATGAGGAGAGTGGGGGGGTGTGGGAGAGGATGAAAGAAAAAGAAAGAAAAAGAATGAGAAGAGAAACGAGGAAGAGAGAGCAAAGGAAAATCAGAGGAAAAGAGGCCAGCTCGACACTTGACGTTGCTTCCAACTACGGACAGACACGAATCTGTGCAGGGCACTTGCCTAGCGTAGGGACAGCTCACGTCATTATTTAAAAGAATGATTATATAAGCATTTGCATCACATGATGCATCTGAACATTTGAATATCACAACTCATTAAATGATATTTTTCTCGTTCACTTGCAGTTGATACTACATTGTCTGATTGCCGATGTACGGTGGTACACGCATGCGGCATGCCGCATGCCGACTCCAGACAAGACGCCATCAACACCAACGACGCTCTTCTGGCCCTCATATGGTCATCTTCTTTCTGCGCGCTGGGCTGAAGTGCTGATAGCACGGTCACACTGGTCTACACCTTGGTTGAGTTTTCTATTGTGATCTGTGTATCATTTGTACTTTATGGTGATCCCCCGGTGTTGGTAAAGCGTGGTATGCTTATATTCGTAGTGGATAAGTCGTATGGGTCATCAGGGTCAGCTTGCAGGATGCGAGCTACGGACTGGAGACAGCTGTTGAGGAGATGCCAATTGCCACAAAGAAGCAGACACAAGAGACATATGGACTCTCTTCTCTTGCAATGGCAGCACTTTGATACGAGCTCTTGACGTAAGACAGGTGGAGTAAGATACGACAGTGGGATGTGCTGTGGCTGCCAGATGTGGCGGTGCGGGAGGGCTGAATGACGTAATGGATGCCGTGAGTTAAATCAGGGACAATACTATTGATACCGTCAACTGATAACTCTCCGCGCTTGAACCGCTTCCGGCATGTACCCCGGCAGTACAAGGCTGAGAGAGACCTCACATGCCCAAAGGTCATTTGAGTACACCAGCCATGATTATGTAATCGGACAAGTGCACACAACCACTGTGAGCAGGATAATCATTTTTTATTTATTCATTGGACTTGGCCTGCCTCGTTATGTCCAGTCAATGCAGTGTGATGTAGCTGATGTTGCCTACTGATTTGATCATATTAACGTCACGAGAACATCACATGGGGCTTAAGACGCCGTCGATGAAGCTACCTGCTGCCTACACTCCCTCCAATCACACTTGGACCTAACCGTCATCTTGGCTAGGCAACCACGGAAGGCATGGTATGATATGATTATATAAAGGAGGCCCGCCTGTCGACGACAAATTTTCAAGCTTCACAACCATTCCTCACGCTCACGACAACCCTGGAATCAAACACAATGTCACACATTCGCAAAAAATTAAAACTATATCACGAGGCGGGAGTAGATAACTTGCAGAAGCAGCAGGACATTCCACCGGCGGCCCCATGTGCCAGATTCAACTTGGAAGACCCGTCTGCCACGGGGCGTGAACAAGAAAGGCTGCTTCACAAGCAACAGACCTTTCTGCAGCAATTCTGCCTCACACAGAATGGCAACGGCGCCATGTACGAGTGGTACAAGGACTGCGTCTATCGCCGTGTCGAGGGCACATGCAACTGGTTTCTCCAGCACGATGATTTTCTGAAGTGGATGTCGCAGGAGTCGGGTTCCTTGCTGGTCTCAGCAGATCCGGGGTGTGGCAAATCGGTGCTGGCCAAGTACCTCATTGACGACGGGCTAGCAAAACAATCGGCCACCATCTGCTACTTTTTCTTCAAGGACCAGGACCAGAACACCATCCGCCAAGCACTATGTGCTCTACTGCACCAGTTATTCTCCCAGAAGAGTGTCCTTATCCAGCACGCTATGGAGAATTACAGCAACTTGGGCGCAACTCTGGCCCAGTCGGAAACATTGCTTTGGACCATCCTGAGAGATGCTGTGCGCGATCCACAGGCCGGGCCTGTCATATTCGTTATCGATGCCCTTGACGAGTGTGACGAGTCGCAGCTGAGCAGCTTGATAACAAATGTGGAGGATTTGTTCCGTCACCAGCAGATGGCAAATGCCAAGTTCAAGGTTCTCATGACAAGCCGCCCATATCAACAAGTTGTCAACGAGTTTCATAGGTTGCGGGGCGATTTCCAGCGCGCTCACGTTTCTGCGGAAGAAGAGCTCGACGCGATCAGCCAAGACATCAACAGCGTCATCCACCACCGAGTTGACCAGCTAGCAGAAAAGCATCAACTCTCGGACAAGATAAAGTCCTCCCTGAACAGCAAACTGCTCGCCATCGACCACCACACATACCTTTGGGTCTGCCCCATGTTGGACTATCTCGACGAGGAGTTCGATAAGGGGTTAAAGACAGTCGAGGGAATTGATGCTGCCATTCACACACTTCCCCTGACTGTCAGCCAGGCATACGAACACATCCTAAACCGGTCCCAGGACGATGAAACTGTCAAGACCATCAAGAAAGCTTTGAGCATCATTTTGGCACAACGCCGGCCATTGACGCTCTCGGAGATGAACTTTGCCATGAGTCTGAATGACCAAGGCCGACGTCAGTCCATTTACGACCTCAAGCTCGAGCGGGATGTCGACTTCAAGTCTCGTCTCCGAGCTTTGTGTGGTCTGTTTGTCAATGTTCGCCACGACAAGGTTTATTTTCTTCACCAAACTGCTCGGGATTTCCTCATACAGTCATCGACACCAACACCAGTCTCGTCAGATCTGAAATGGCATCTTTCCATCACCACCCGCCACGCACATTCTGTTCTTGCCGAGGTCTGCTTGTTCCATTTGGACATGCTCAACTCTACAGACACAAAGATATTCTTCCTAGGTGGCTACCACGACAATTTTTTACGATATTCGATCGAGCACTGGGGCGATCACTGCCGCGAGGCTGATCTTGAAAAAGGCTCTGCCATGGTAGAGCTTGCTTCGCGACTTTGTACTCCAGACTTGTCAAGCCACTCACAGTGGGCTAGCATCATCTCCAGCCGGTATCATATTCGCCACGAGTCTTTAACGAATGTGTTGGTATCATCGCGTCTTGGGCTTACTCCTGTCACAGACTTCTTACTCAGCAGCGGTGCTGATATTGAGGTCAAGGATAGTTGGGGCAGTACAGCGCTGATACTTGCCGCCGAATCTGGCCACGAAGCTGTTGCACGGCTGTTGCTTGAGAATGGAGCCGACGTCGAGACGAAGGATGGCTTGGGCAGGACAGCGTTGATGCACGCCACAGAATTAGGCCACGAAGCGGTTGCCCGGCTGCTGCTAAAATATGGTGCCGAGGCCGAGGCGAGGGATGACGAGGGCTGGACAGCGTTAATATATGCCGCCATATATCGCCAAGAAGCTGTTGCAAGGCTGCTACTCGTTAGTAGTGCCGATATCGAGGTGGTGGATTACCGTGGCTGGACAGCGTTGATCCATGCCGCTAGATCTGGCCACGAAGCTGTCACGCGGCTGTTGCTTGAGAAAGGTGCCAATGTCGAGGCGAGGGATGATGATGGAGGGACAGCGTTGATATATGCTGCCGGACGTGGCTACGAAGCTGTTACACGGCTGCTTATCGATAAATGTGTCGACGTCAAGTGGATTGATCACTATGGCTGGGCAGCGTTGATCCATGCCGCCAGATATGGTCACGAAGCTGTTGCACGGCTGCTGCTCGACAATGGTGCCGACGTCGAGGCGAAGCTTGACAATGGCTCGACGGCGTTGATGTTTGCGGTCGTATATTGCCACGAATCTGTTATACGGCTGCTGCTCTATAATGGTGCCAACATCGAGGCGAGGGATGACTATGGCCGGACAGCGTTGATTCATGCCATCGAGTCTGATCATGAAGCTGCCACACGGCTTCTGCTCGAAAAAGGTGCCGACGTCGAGGCGAAGGATGGCTTTGGCTGGACAGCGTTGCTATTTGCCACTAGATATGGCCTCCCAGTCACACGGCTACTGCTTGAATATGGGGCCGACGTCGAGGCGAAGGATGGCTCAGGCAGGACAGCGTTGGTATATGCCGTTATATATCGCCATGAAGCTGTCACACGGCTGCTACTCGATAATAATGCCAACGTCGAGGCGAAGCTTGACAGTGGCCCGGCAGTGTTGTTATATGCCACCGCAAATGGCCACGAATCTACTATGCGGCTGCTACTCGATAGTGGTGCCGACATCGAGGCGAGGAGTTGTGATGGCTCGACAGCGTTGATGCTTGCTGTCGACCGTAACAACAACTCTACTGCTCAACTGCTGCTCGGTTATGGTGCCGATGCCAATGCGAAGAAACCCGATGGCTTGACAGCGTTGATGCTTGCCACCGGAGCTAGCTACCACGATACCATATTGCTGCTGCTTGAAAATGGTGCCGACATTGAGGCGAGAGACAACCTTGGCAGAACAGCGTTGTTTCATGCTGTCAGCTCCTGCTACGTTTATATTGTACGGCTGCTGCTCGAGAATGGTGCCGACATCGAGGCGAGGGATAACCATGGTTTCACAGCGTTGATGCTTGCCGCAGAAGGCGTCTTCTTTGTTGCACGGCTGCTGCTCGCAAATGGTGCCGATGTCGGGGCTAGGAGTGACTATGGCATGACAGCGTTGATGCTTGCCTCTAGATCTGGCCACGAAGCTATTGCACGTCTACTGCTCAGAAAAGGTGCCGGCGTCGAGGCGAAGAATGACGGTGGTTCGACAGCGTTGATTCTTGCCGCTGCAAAAGGCCACATAGCTGTTACACGTCTACTGCTCAGAAAAGGTGCCGACGTCGAGGCGAAGGATGACTTAGGCACGACAGCGTTGATGTTTGCCGCTGAATCTGGCCACGAAGCTGTTACACGGCTGCTAATCGAGAACGGTGCCGACGTCAAGGCGAAGGATAACAACGGCTGGACAGCATTAAGAAATGCCCCCGAAGCTACTTCACGGTTGCTGCTCGATAACGGAGCCCAGGTCGAGCCAGAGGATGTCGAAGAATCAACGGCATGAATGCTGACGGCTGAGAATGACTGCGGATCTGGCAGGCATTTGCTGCTCGAGAAGGCCGGTGTGCAGGCTGATTGAAGAGGCATAGTTGCATTTCATAGATTTTGTATCAAAAGGTTTTTCTTCTTAATCTTGCAGTGCCTTCCTTGTTATCCGAGGAATCATACCCTATATGAGATCTCTCTCAGCCTGGGTACGCACTTGGACCAGACTTTCAATGTAAATACAGAGCAAATAAATCAATAAACATCAATAATAACATATTATAAAACCAGTAAATACAGAAGAAAACACGGGCCCAATCACAAAGTTAAAACACCGCGTTTTCCCCAGTTTTTCAACAGCTGCAGCTTCTCAGACCGGTCAGCCTTCAGTCTGTTGCGACTGTGGCCCAGGGTAAGCTTGGCAGTAGAACAGACACGCTCGCAATCGGCCGCCATGGCCAGGATAGCGAGGATATCCAAGGCAAACTTGGACAGGATAGGGAACTCAAGGCGGTGAGCCACCCAACACTGGACAGTGTCGGCAACGGCACAGCGCTTGATCTTCAGGTACCGCTGAAGCTCGTCATTGACTGCACTGGACGAGGCACCGGAAACTGCACCCATCTTCTCTGCCATATACTTGTTGGCAATGTCGTCATCGTCGCAAAAAAAAAACCGCCACCATTCCCAGCTTCAGTAGCGGCAGTAGCAGGCGCCTTGGAAACGTACCACTTATTAAAGTAGTCTGTCACTTGCTTTTCGGCGTAACCGAGCCACTCATCAGGCACACTGCCAGCCCAGCACTCACGGAGTGTCTCCAAGTTCATCTGGAGCCGTATAATAATCGAGGCAGCATAGAAGGGGGTAGAATCAAGCAGGCCACAGTATTCCCTGAGCTTTTCGCGCGCCTTGTCGAGCGAGCCGTAGATCATTACACCAGCATTGGCCTTGATGGAATCCGTTGCTGCTGCTGCTTCGTCGTCATCTTGCTTGCGTTTGCGGCCACGACGGGTAGGCTGCTGCGTGTTGGTGCTCTCGTTTGTGTCCCCCGGCTTGAATCCTTCCATGCATTTGTCGATGTGTCCAAGAAGTGCCTCCATGCTGGTCTGAACCTCTCATAGTTTAACACAGTTGGACAGCAGCCGGTGAAGTGTATCTTCCATGCCGAACTAGACCAGTACCGTGCCGTGCCATGGTAATCGACACATCCAACGTCATTCCACATGACTTCCCTATTCTCAACTGGCTGGGTACCAGATTTGAGAGGCACGTCAACCCAACAATGGAGCGCAAATCCAAATACAGCCCCTTCGGTACCTACCTGTGTGCCATTGACGCCGATGGCAAGGTTATCAACAACACGGTCTGGGCATGCAACCTTTGTGCTCAAACTTCGATCAACCACCCTACGCTTCTAGCAAGGCGCTCTGTAATAGTCTTCCGGCTCATAGTAACAGCTTTGAAGACCTCGGGGTGCAGGATATCCTGTGATTCTTGGCTGGCTGGAAGTAGTCGTGGTAAGAAATGTCGAGTGCTGTGCGTTTCCTCTGGCCGTCGCGGTGGCCCCAACAACCGTAGTAAACTTGTGGGAAACACGGAGGTGATTGCCGATGTTACCAGATCCCGTCGACGCTAGAAGCGTAGGGTGGTTGATCGAAGTCAAAGCACAAAGATTGCACGCCCAGGCCGTGTTGTTTTTGATAACCTTGCCATCGGCGTCAATGGCACACAGGTTGTATTTGCATTTGCGCTCCATTATCAGATTGATGTGCCTCTCAAGGATGTATCTGGTACCCAGCCAGTTGAGAACAGGGATGTCATCTGGAATACCATTGCATGTGTTGATTCCCATGGTAGGGGGTATCGGTCTAGTTCGGCATGGAAGCGACACCTCGCCGGCCGCTGTCCAACTGCGTTAAGACCGGTAGCCAGTGCGAATGCAGCAATTGGTTCAGCAACAGCAGGTGGTTCAGCACAGCAGGGGGTGCAGAGGCTGCAGGGGCATTCTCATCGTCGTCGGCATCCAGAAAGTGAGCCTTTTTCTCGTCGTTCTCTGTACCAGGGACAAATGGCTGATCATCGTCGCTGTCGTACTTCAGATCCTCTGGATCGAGCACGTCAAGGGCGTGAGCGAAGGATGCATTGGGGTCTGGGTTATCGGCGTCAATATCCAGGGTGACTTGATGTCGGATTCGATTCGTGATACAGTAAACAAAATCAAAACAGCAGAGCAATTCGGGGCCTCAAAAATCACAGCAAACGGAGTAGAAATACAGGGGTTACATAGTTACATAAGCAGTATTCACTGAATTTACTCCATAAAAATCCAAAAAAATACACACAAATCATCACGATGTTGGCCACGTGCAGGCACATATGGGCTATCACGTGAAACTCAGACCGATATCGATCGAGGTATATCGAAGCGACGCCCAACACTGAGTTCATATAAACTCGCATTTCTGTCTATTGGCGACAAGCTAAACAGAACCCTCTGGGGATGTAGCTGGCATAGAATATTTGGTGTGATTATCACTACAAATGTGTACAGTAGGTCATCATATTGCCTACCAGTCTACTCTGACGGCTTTGAAAACACCGACCGCGACACCGACAGCCACTGCGAGGGCTACGGCTACACGGCCAGTCTGAGCCAGCGCACGCTCACCACGGGCGCCAAAGCCATACACTCCCTCAGCCACGTGCTCGATGCGGAGCCGTGGATGTGCTCCGTGCCATGCAAGCCGCCCAGCAAAACCTCACAGTGGGCGTTCCACCGGATCCACGACCTACTCAAGACCGGACTCCTCAGCTTCGTTTGGTACCCTGCACACCAATGTATTCTTGGCAACGGGAACGCCGAAACCTTGGCCCGCTTGGGGACCAGCGGCGAGTACAGCATGGACGCTGAAGCGTGGTGGGCCGAGGAGACGACCGAGTCGCACATGCACTACCGGAGCTCTAAGTTCTTCTTCTGCTATAAGTAGCCGGTAGAGCTCATCTTACCAAGGCCCCGGATCACAACATCCACTGCCGACTAAATGCAAATTTAAATGATCTTTCAGCGGCTCTCTGCGTTGACTGCGTCTTCTGCTGAGCTAGATAGCCTTCTCCAACCGGTCTTTTGTTGGGACAGCCTAGTGGACGCACGGTATTTCAGCGCATATTAAGCAGGCAGGTGGTAACTGCTTTCAGGGAGAACTATCCTACGACTGTAGTGGCATTGTGATGATACTATATAGACTACATAATGATGGAAATTCGTAATAGGTCACAGTTGTATTGATATAGCAACTCTATCAAGATATCGTACAATCATTAACATGACCCTTGTCCTTTCACATGCTTGACCATACTGGCTGACTTAGCAGTTACAGGTAGTACCGCACGGCCCATCCACTATTCCGGAAGGCGGTGGGCAACCAATAGTGAGAGTGCTGAGCTGCTCAACATTTTCAGCCTGCTAATCTTATCTAAGCAATCACAGCCACTGCATTTACATCTTGTGAGAATCAAGATACTCATCCCGGTCGATTTACGTCTTCGTCCTTTTACATTTACCTGGCCCACCAAACGCTGGAGCTCCACGCCTTCGCCCGCTCCGCTCCGACTGTCTTGTCTTTCTCGCTTTCCTTGTTTACCTCGCTTTCCTCCTCACTTTCCTCTCTCTCCATACCTCGTCGCCGTATGCTTCCAGCTCAAATTGTCCGTGGCTCTCGTCTTGCGTCCACCTCCCTCTGCCGCCTGGCCTTGTTTGCTAGATCTCCCGCTTATTGCCCGATCAGCCTTCCAGCTCGCCCCTCTCCAACTCATTTCCAGCCTCGACTCGGTTTCTCTCGACTCTTTTCCTCGAGTCCAGAAACCACATCGACAGTCACCAGCACCAGCACCACCACAGCTGCTGTCATGGCCCAGAAACACAAGATCGCCGTCATCGGCTCTGGCAACTGGGGCTGCACCATTGCCAAGATTGTCGCCGAAAATACCGTCGAGCACCCCGATCTGTTCGAGACCGACGTCCAGATGTGGGTGTATGAAGAGGACGTCGTCGTGCCCAAGCGCCTCGATGCCTCCGCTGCCGACGACACCCAGAAGCTCACCCACGTCATCAACACCTACCACGAGAACGTCAAGTACCTGCCCAACATCCGCCTTCCCGTCAACCTCGTCGCCAACCCGTCCGTCGTCGAGGCCGCGCGCGACGCCACCGTACTCATCTTCAACCTACCGCATCAATTTATTGGCAACGTGTGCAAGCAGCTCAAGGGCAACATTGTGCCCTTTGCACGCGGCATCTCGTGCATCAAGGGCGTCAACGTGTCCGACGACGGCATCTCGCTCTTTTCCGAATGGATCGGCGACGCCCTCGGCATCTACTGCGGCTCGCTGTCCGGCGCCAACCTGGCCACCGAGATCGCCCTGGAGAAATGGAGTGAAACCACCATTGCCTATGCGCCGCCGCCCGTCGACCACTCGCAGAACCCTTCGTCGCCGCCAAGCCGCAGCGGCACGTCCACCCCCGCGGCGACCCCGCACGAGGCGCACGCGCTTGACATTCGCCACCTCGATGCCAAGGGCCAGGCCAGCACGACCAAGCTGACGCCGCTGCCCGCCGACTACCCGCCGCTCGACCACAACACGCTGTCCGCGCTCTTCCACCGGCCCTATTTCCACGTCAGCACCGTGACCGATGTCGCTGGCGTCTCGCTCAGCGGCGCGCTCAAGAACATTGTCGCGCTCGCCGCCGGCTTCGTCGATGGCCGCGGCTGGGGCGACAACGCCAAGGCCGCTGTTATGCGCGTCGGCCTCATGGAGATGGTGCAGTTCGGCAAGGAGTTCTTCAGCGAGACCGTGCACACGACGACCTTTACCGAGGAGAGCGCGGGCGTTGCTGACCTGATCACCTCGTGCATGGGCGGCCGCAACTTCCGCTGCGCCAAGCTGGCCATGGAGCGCGGTGTGTCCGTCGACGAGGTCGAGCGCACCGAGCTCAACGGCCAGAAGCTGCAGGGAACGACGACGGCGCACGAGGTCAACTCGTTCCTCAAGACCCGCGGCGCCGAGAGCCGCTACCCGCTGTTCACCGCCGTGAACGGCATCCTGCTGGGCGAGCTCAAGGTCGACGACATCCCGCGCCTGGTCGCGCGTTCCGTGCACAACATCGAATAGGATGGAGGGGCCCATGCAGCGGGCCCCGTCATGTATAATGCAAAGCTATAGTGCGGGCCAGGGCTGGGGCACAGCAGCGCCCGGCTCGTAACACTATCACAGAAATCTAGAAACAAAAACAGAACAGCGGGCGAACTGGCAACAGCCAATCTATGTTAAAGAGTACCAGAAATAGGAAGCGGTCTATGGGTTTATGGCTTTCATGTTTATATAGCGTACAGATTATGCAATCGTATTCAAATTTATTCCTGCCATTTTTTTAACGACGGCCTCATTCCGATCCCGTCAACCGTGTCTTCTCATCGAGGTGATGCCGTTGCCGTTCCGTCTGCGCCGCATCCTCCTCCTCTTCCTCGGTATGCTCGCCATCGCCACAGAGGGGCAGCAGCACATGGTCGTACACCACCCACATGGCGTGCATCGCCGCGCCGCTGCCAATTTGCGCCCACACCGGCATCCGCCCATTGTCGCGCTTGCTCCAGCTTGCCGACAACATTAGCACCAGGAATGGCATGCTGACAAGCAGCAGCAACAGCGCGCCCACATGCTGCCGCCAGTGCGTCGCCTCGTACGGCGCCAGCGACGCCAGCCATTCCTGGTACGCGTCAGGCAGCTCGTGCTCGACCGCGCCCGCCTTGAGCAGGCCTAGGTAACGCGCCGACGGCTGTGCGTACTCGGGGTCGGGGCGCATGCGGCCGGCGCTGAAGACGAGCACGGCGTGCACCACGGCGTCCCACTTTTGTTTCAGCCGCTCTCTCCACGACGGATCGTCGTCGTCGTCGTCGTCGTCGTCGTCTTTTTCTTTGTTGTTCTCGTGGTCATCGTCGTCATCGTTGTCCGGTAGCTGTGGCGCCCACAGCGTCTTGGCCAGAAACGCCGTCGGCGGCTGCACCGGCCGCTCGGGCACGCCCATGCGCGGTTGCTCCGCAAGACACGGCACCACCACTTCCTGGTACGACGTGCCGCCACCCTCCGTCGCAATGATCCGGGCGTAATCGTCCGTGGTCACTTCGTAGACGACGCCGTACAACGGCCCGCTCCAGACGGGGCGTCGGCTTTTTGCTAAACGCGGCCCGAATGGCGGCCGGATCGGACCGGTCGATGGCGGCTGTGGCACGGGCAGATCGGGCACGTCGGGAATATCGGGGATGTCGGGCCGCTTGGGCACCTTGGGCAACTTGCGCACGGCCGTGTTGGCAAAGCACGGCTCGCGGTACGGCAGGCCGGGCAGGTCAAATGTGAGGCGCAATGTTGGCGCCGACACGGGCACCGCTGACAGCGGCTTGATGCGGCGGCGGCCCTGGAACGTCGACGCCGCCATGTTGGAGCCGTACGCGAGGTAGAGCACGGTCGCCGTCTCTGTCTCGGTATCTGTCTCGGCCCGGGATGTCCGGGATGTCCGGGATACCAGGACCGGGCCGTCGGGACAGACTTCCGGGACAGCCGAGGCGAGGCGCGCGTCCGAGGTGCGCGGCAGCGGGGGGCGAGGGACAGCCGGCGTCGGGGCGCGCGTGGGCCAGATGGCCGACCAGAACGACGCGGTGGCCGCCGGCTCGATCGGCGGCGCGCGCTCGTTTGTCAGATCGGCCAGGATGGCTTTATCAGTGTCCATGGTGTCGTAATATGGCCAGTCGTCGCCCATGTCGATGACGGCGTCGTTGTTGCGCTCCATGGCGGCGCTGCTCTTTTATGCTGTTAGTTTGCGGCACAGCGTGGAGACAATTGGTCAGCAGCAAGATGAGGACAAAGAGGTGGATCGGCCGTTGAGCAATGCGGAGAGGCGCAGCTGTTATTATGTACTGTTATTGCCCGTTCCTGATGTCTTGTCGTTCTTCAGACTTGGCTTGCTGAGATAAGATGCGTGGTCCGTTATCGCTAACTACGTCGATGTAACTGCCGTTTCATTTTGTTACTAAAAAGTAGTCGGCCTTTTATCCATTTAAAAAATTGCTTTGTCAGCATTTACAATACGGAAAACATGGAGCTTTATCTCCGTGCCGGGACGGCTTCTCACAATTTCGTTTGTTTATATAATGTCTTTTTATTTAAAGTGGCAGTGAGATACGTAATAACAATAGAGAAATTGAGGTCAACAATGAAACAATCTACATCTCCGTCTTGACGTCAGGGCCCTTGGGCGTCTGCTCACCGCTGCCGCCGTCCTGCTTGCCGAAGATGACACCGGCGTCGGCAGAACCGCTCGAGTATGCCTTGGTACCGGCCACCGCATCGGCTCTGGCGGCCGCAATCTGGCGCGCCTTGGCCACACCGTCGCCGCCCGAGAGGTCCGTAATAATGGCCCGCACGGTGCGCACGAGCGTGTGCCGGCTCTCAAAGACGGGGAACAGGCCGACACCAATGAGCGAGCCAAAGATCCACATGATGCCGACGACGACCCAGCCGGTGAAGAACTTCTTGGAGAAGATGTAGCTCGAGCCGTACATGGGCATCGGCCACAGCACGAGCAGCGCCAGGGTCATGATGACGGTGGCCCAGCCGCTGATCTTGGCGGCGCGCGTCAGCTTGCGCTGCTCCTCTGCCATGTCGTCGGCGGCCGTGACGTGGCCGGCGGCGGTCTCCTCAAGCTCGACGTGGGCTTCGGCGGCGAGGTCGTGGTCGTCACCCTGGCGGATGTTGAGCATGCTCTGCCAGTCGTAGTTCTGCGGGCCGAAGGCATAGGTGAAGACGGGCACAAAGATGAGCGGCGCCAGCAGCGCCGTCACGTTGCCCGCCAGCATCGGGTTGTTGCTGCCCGTGCAGTCGATGCTGAGCGAGCCGCAGTCCTTCTTGGCAGTGACAAGCCACGCGATGAGCGCGACGGCGAGGCCCAGGATGGGCGACAGACCGGCCGCCCACTTGTTCTGGCCGGACCACACGAGCGTCATGGCGGCGGGAATGACGGCGGACGAGATGACGCAGCCCATCATGAGGTACAGGTAGCCCATGGAGACGCCGGCGTAGTAGAGGCCAACGGAGAAGGAGCTGATGAAGAGCGCGTACATCACGACAATGCTGTGCGACATCCAGATGAGTGACTTGCCCGACGCCGTCGGCTTGACGTACGTGCGGTAGCAATCGTACGTGAGGATCGAAGACACGGCAATCAGCTCGGCCGACGTCGCTGACGTCACGGCCATGAAGATGATGAGCAGCGTCGCGGCGGCACCGCCCTTGCCGAGCAGCGCGACGGCGGCGTACGGCAGCACCAGGCCCTCACTGACGGCGGCCGCGGACATGCGGTCGGGGTACGTCGGGAAGACGGGGTTGTTCTCGAGCGCGAGCGCAGACAGACCCATGGTAGTGGCCGTGAGCCACGGGATGGCGAACCAGCAGAGGCCGCCGATCAGGTAGCCGGGCAGCGCGTGGACGGGCGATGCAGCAATGGCCTTGTTCCAGTAGCCGTTGTCGAGGAAGACAGTGCCAAAGTTGCCGACAATGTTGATGACAAAGAAGATGGCACCCTCGCGCGAGCGCAGCGTCAGGTAGCTGCCCTCGGCATTGCCCTCAATGGGGTGCGACGCGGCCGCCGCAACGAGCGCGTCGTAGACGGCACCGGGGCTGCCCAGAAGCGCCGACGACGCGTACGCCGTGAACGCAAACACGATGATGATAATGAGCAGGATAAAGGTGTGGATCCAATCGGTCAGGAACGTGGCCTTGAGACCGCCGACGAGCGTGTAGAGCACGACGCCGAGCGGCAGCAGGTAGATGGCGGCAATGGTGTTCATGCCAGTCAGAGCGGCCACGGTCGTCGAGCCGCCGACAATGAGCATGAGCGACACCAGGATGTTGGTGGCCAGAGCAAACACGATGAACACGACGTGCACAAACGTGCCGTAGCGCGCCTTGATGACCTCGAGGTACGTGTGCGCGTTGGGCGCCCGACGCTTGAGCTCAATAGCGAGCGTCGCGAACAGCAGGATCTGTACGGTGGCACCCGACGCATACCAGAACGGACCGGACACACCGTACTTGTAGCACACGGCCGACGACTGCAGCAGAGTCGCGGCCCATGTCCACGACGACACGACGGCTGAGCCCACCAGACCGGACTTGACGGTGCGGCCGGCGGTTGTGAACATCTCCGAAGTCTGGAGCTCGCCGTTGTAGCGACGGAGAACAAACGTGACGAGGATCATAGCTGGGCGGTTAGCATTGGCCGGTAGATGCGGACAAAAACCTGCAAAGAGACAGACGTACTAAAGGCAAAGAAAAAGCCAAGGCCGAGGACGATGCCGTAGCCGACGCCCTGGCTGAGGGCCGCATCGACCATGATGGCGGCTGGGGTTGGATGGTAGACGGTTGAGTGTGTTGAATCGGTGTAGTTCGATGTAGCTTCAGGTCGTGTTTCTGTCCGCTGCTATCAGTTTGCTGGCCTGAGCTGGCGATCTACCATCGAGGGGACACAGGCTTATTTATGTACAACCACCACCACGTGCTTTGGGGATGTATATGTACTTTTGTATGATGCCGATCTTTATGGTTTTCTAGTCGTTCTAGCATTCTTCTTTATCACTTACACCAATATCTGTTACATGCGCTAATATCGAAGAGATACCGCTCGAGATAACAGCCTTGGTATGGGCACCAAGATCATCCGTACACAGTACAATGCAGGAAACCCCTGGGCTTGTGATGAGATGTGGTATTGTTTTAGTTTTTTTCTTTCCTTTCTTTATACACTTTTCTTCTTTTGTACACTGTTATATTTCTACTTGACTCCGATATTGTCCATGTCACGTAGTAAATATCCCGTTAAAAATCTGCAGCTGTCGTCACTGCCCATGCTGACCTCGAAAGACAGAGTTGCAGTCAAGATATGGAGGGGTCCAGGGTGGTGTCAGAGGTGGTGCCAGCTGGGTGGTGCAGGCGGCAAAGGATTGCTTCAAAATATGACTGCATGTATGAGTGGTTACATCCCATATACCGAGTCTGGCAGCCTGCGACGTACTTCTTCACCAGGACTGCATATTAGACTATTGTCTCTCTGAAAATTCATATTCGGCACTGGGCATTGTTGCAACATGACATCGGACATGGGGGGCGGGATGCCCGATATGGAGGTCACTGTCGTTAGTCGCTAGTTCTTGTTTATTGCTCTTGCGTTCTTGCTTAGTCCTGCTCATCTCTCTCATCTTCATCTCCGTCTCCATCCTACATACGTACGCTTCCCTGTCATTTCCCTGCTGCTGCTATCGGATGTCGTCTGTCATTATTACATTTCATGTTGTTGTCGTTGCTATTACACCATCTGTTCACATACTTTTTTTTGCTAGGCTCTAGCCAAGGCCTACTTATACCAAGGCCTAGCCGCTTCCCAGCAAGCCACATTTTATTCTCCTTGCCTTCCTTTTTCAATATCTCTTTTTTCCAATATCCATCACGTCCCTTCAAATCCCTCTGTACCATCCCTATTCGCCCCCTCCGACTGCCGACTTCTCCAGACCCCGTCTTTTAGTGTTTTTTTTTGTTCTATTTCTCTCCATAGTTTCATGCTTGATTCCACTCTACTCCGTCTTTGTATCTGCTTTCTCCGGTAGCATCTCGTTGGCCGGAGATAGCTGTTTTCTAATAGATAAGATTAATTTGACGTCGTGATAGCTATGACTGACCAATCATAGCATGCCGTCAGACCCATATTTTCGGCCGCCTCCGCCTTCTTCTATATCCGACTCTGTTTAGCACATATCGATCCCAGCCTCGTCTAGTTTTTTTTTTTTTTTTTTTTTTTTTTTTTTTTTTGCTTGAACACTATGACTTTCTTAAGACAGGAAACCAATATTCAACCGGCCTTGCCAACCAAGCTCATGTCAATGGCAGAGGATAGCTGAGAGCGCCCTTCAAGTTGTGTCTAATGCTTACACATAAACAGATCTCTTACCACAGGTTGGAGATAAGGCTAGATCCACTATAAGTCCCCACTATGAGCTACTCAATCAAACGTGGCAAGTACATCCGTACGGAGTATGTCCGGCCGTCAGCGAGTGATGCCTTGCGCTCACTGTGATACCCTGTTCCATGTGTATGTGTACTATGTATGAATCCAGCCCCTACTTCATGCCAAGCCAGTGCAGATCCAGCTTCAAACTTTTACAGGTCATTACATATTAGTGTTGAGTATTGCGTGCCGTGCCACCTCAAGCTCACCGTCTAATTCCAATCAACCAGACTAAAATTGGTATCTTGGTGTATTTTTGTTGTATCTTTGCTATACTAGGAAGAAACATCTTCCGCCAGCTTGCCCCCACGCTACAGCCTTGCCGGAGCACGGTCGTACGGATCTTGAAGCTCATAGCTTGCCGCCAGAGCTCATCTAAGCATGCACATAGACCAGGCTAGAACATGTTCGTTTACTTTCAGTTTTGGTTCTTTTGTCATATGATCTGTCATTGCCTATATCTCCGTCCCGCATATCGTTCTTTTTACATTAATCTACTACATATACTCCCTGGATTTATACGTTACTCCGGACCATCTGAACCGGCCGCCACGCGAGGCTGAGCCCGCTTTGCGCCTATGAGTGACCGCAAGAGGCAGAGCCAGAGACAGAAAATCTAGATCACGACGTACACTTTGCATGCAGCATTGTAATGTATGCACGAGTAATCATGCTGTTGTATCCTATGATTAATTGGCTGTAGACTGCAGACTGCAGCTGTCAGTGTTCGCCGGCGATAGCCCACCACCCCTCTATTGACACCCATTCAGACTTGACAACTGAGGTAGCTGTATGCACAGAGTGTCCAATGGTGTGAGTATCTTGCGGATGTGAGCACCTCCACCAATATTTACTACACCCACCCTCACATACCCGGCGTTGGCGATCCTCCCACCCTGACATGGCCGCACTACCCGCAGCCCCTACTGCTCCATACACACCCATCACACCCATCACACCCACGACCATCGCTATCCCCGAGTGGCACACGGCCCAGACTGACGGTGCCGGCCTTGCCCGCATCCTAAGCCTGGTCGCAGCTGAGTCCATGCTTGCCAGTCCGGCCTGGATCGGGCACGCTTCCCCGGGCCTTCTCAAGGAGAAGTGGAGCCTTCCCTTGCGCGGTCGACGCACGCAACCTCCTACTCTATCCTGCATCAGCGGCACACGCGCGCCGCACTTTCGCCCGACGCTATGATTATCGTCTTATACTGAGCTCGACATTAGTAATACATTTGTGTCCTGCCGACAACCTCGAAACCTGACCTTAACTATTATCAGATACTGCAAAAGCAGGCAGCTTTGGAACGAGAACTCAAGCCTCAACTTTACTGTGGTACGCTATATCGCTCGTCAGCATGCTGCGTGTGCCTTAACTTAAAGATGCCGACAATGTGCCTCTGATACTGAAATAATCTTCTTGATTGACAAAACAAACCAACAATACAGTTAACTCATACTATACTACTGTTACTCGTCCCCCTTCTTCATCTGCTTCTGAGCTCCACGTTCGCTTTCTGTAGCTCCTCAATTGCCTTCCGATTCTCCTCGTCCTTCTTCTTCATCTCCTTCTGTAGCTCCTCGATTGTCTTCCGCTGCTCCTCAATTGTCTTCCGCTGCTCCTCGTCCTTCTTCCGATGCTCCTCGTCTTTTTTCTTCATCTCATTCTGTAGCTTCTCATTCACCTTTTTCCACTTGGCCTCTGCCTCGGCAACAGCTTTCTCCTTGTCAGCACACGCCTTGGCCTCGGCTTCCCGGATCCTTGCGGCGGCCTCATCCTCACGGCCGCTTTGGATATCCTGCAGCTGTGCGCGAACTTCGGCAGCACGCGTCTTGCTGACACCAAGAAGCTTGTCATGTTCCGGCATAGTCTGAACCATTTCGAGGAATTGGGACACGTCCCAGCCCGCGCTTTCTGAAGTCGTGTCTGACCGGTCAAACTTATTGTTGACCTCTGTCTCGACATTCACCAAATGCTGCTCGTACGATACACCCGTAGTGGCAGGGGAAGCACTTGCTGCTTGTCGGGTGATTCCAGTATAGGCCGTAGCCTTGAATGACCCCAAGGTTATCCGACCTTTTTCTGCAGTATGGTTCTCGATCACCACCTTCCCGTCGCTGATATCGACAAGCACCTCAAAGGTCGAGCCGGCATACCAGTAACACATCGTGGAGTAAATGTGGTACATGGGAAACGAGAGACTGTGCGTCTCAAGAACTGCAGCGACCTGCAAGTGAGTCGGGCCCGGTTCAGGAAATGTGGCCGTCCTAAACCATAAGTAGGGATGTATTAGCCTTCGACTTTCCAGACGTGTGAGAATGTATAATAGAGCTTACCGTAGTACATAGGCTTTTTTATTCTTGACAAAGTCTGTGAAATCCTTCTCGGTGATGTACGTCACCCGATCGATTGATTCACAGCGTAAGCCGGATTTGATCTTGACTGCGCGCTTCATTTCCTTATCCGGATTGATCACGGTGAGGTCGCGCTCCCACACGGCGACGAGGTTCTTCTTTGTGGTGGCGTAGACATAGTCGGCCCGTATGAACTCGTGATTCCAGTCCGTGTGGCACTTGTAGTGGGTGAGCTTCCGCAGCCGGATGCTTTCAACTTCTTTCACAAGGCCCGTGCCCTGATTTGCCAAAGAGGAGCTCAGAAATGAGCCTTTGATGAGATGCGGCGCGTGACTCGACAGCTTACACCACTCGGGCCAATCCTCGGATGCGATGTACTGCGCCATGACGGGCGCAACTTTGTTTGGATCCGTTGCTGGGCCCCAGGCGATGAGACGAAAAAGATCGTGGTAGAGAGAAGTGAAAAGGCGGCCCATGATGTTGGAGACGGAAGAGCGAGCTTCGTATATTTATACGCGACTGATCAGTAGGAGTGAAGCTCAAGGCGAACCTAAATACATACCCAGCTTTGACGTGTAAGCAACATGTGGGGAAACACGGGACGGCGCTTCGCTAGAACAAGTCGAAAAATGAGGCGGTCATGCCTCGATGGTCGATAGGAGTAGATAGATAGGGGTGGGAGAACGTATGAAGTTTGCAAAGGTGATGTTCAAGATTGAGAGAAGCTGTGGGAGGATAGAGAGACTGAAAGAGGAGAAGATTGAAGTGTGACACGGAACGGGTCCTTGTCAAATAAGAGGCCGACACGGTGTTTACGTAGTGCTTACTGTTGGGCAGCAGGGTGACCACCTGAGGCGCGAAAGTGGAGCGATATTAGAATACAGGCTGCGCAACGTGACAACGCAAACAGGCATTGGGAGCATCCGAGTGAGACAGCTGAAAGAACCACGTCATGACACGGCATGATGCCCAAAGGTCCAACCACTGGCGACCATCGTCCCGCCCTGTAAAGAAGCTGCTGCAAGAGGAAATCCTGCAAGTACCTAGCAGGCAAGATGGAATCAAAGTGGCGGTACTATTGCAGGTGTCGAGAGAGCGCCAGGGGTTGCAGCTTTGGCTAGTACAGTGTCGGGATGACGAAGGAAGTTGGAGATGACAGCTAGGAGAGGGAGCTGTTGGTGTGGTTTTGCTTGTTCGTTGGTGTCGGGATACTCGTCCGATTGGGTATTGGCAGCTGAAGTCGTGGTCCTGTACAGCCGCACCTGGTACCATCCTCGGAATACAAGTTGGTTGAAATGGTGAAGCTTCTTGTTGTTGTTGTTGTCGTTCAGAATGTGACAGAAAATGCGGAGATTTTAGAGGCGTAAGCATATGCTGGCACAAATTGGTCTATCCAATGACGATGTCGGACAACATACGGTCCAATGGTTTGTGTAGGCGCAACAGGCCTCTTGGGGTCTGGGGGCTTATGGCCATTACGCCCCGCGCATTAAGCCCATACACAGTGTGCTGCCTTACAGAGGGCTTTGAACTTCTGCCCTGTACTTGTGCCACACTCGGAGAGTCAGCGCGTGGCACAAGTAAACAGTCCGGCGTTTTGAGCTTTGCGTATAGTTTGGTCGAAACAAAATTTAACTAGATCGGATCAAATCAGACACAGGTACACCTAAGCATACATTCAGCGGAGCATGACCAATGGCACCTCGTGGCATGAAGAGCAGCCACTGCCTCTTCACGGTGTTTATCGCATGCACCTAATTCTTTACAGCTCTGGTGGTAACCGTGATATACAGAACATGTGGGGGAGCTCAACAAGCGACGTACGGTAGAATGGCAAGGCTGCACGCAGGTCTGCTCGCAGCAGCAGGTCTAGTCGCTCGACACCTTTCGTCTACTTTATATAAACGGGGACCAGGTCACTGTCTCGTACAGTAGTTGAGGCAAAACGCAGCATCTGACTAACTGTAGCATGCTCGTGACAGGCGTGCCGTGAAAGACACCTACCAATGCTCTCACTGCGTTGGAAGAGCGTCTGGCCTTGTCTGCTCCCTGCTCGGCGTGTACGGTGAACTCCGGGCCGTGTCCCACCACAAATCAAGCCAACGTTAGCGAAGAGATAGGTTTCATCTTGTCCCCGTTGAATAAGCACACCGTATCTTTGGCAGGCCATCCACTGGGTTTGTAATGTAACAGCCCGATTTTGCCCCAGCCCAACACCAGCCTATTTGTGACGCACCGCTGGCTGACCTTCTCCAGTGTCTCCGTGATACAGGCCACATTCGTGCTCACCATCTCTCCAAAGACGGTGTACAGACCATCGTCAGCGTAGCCCAGAAGGCCATATAGCCGAACATTTTCGCCATGAATTGCATGTAGAGTATCAAAAAAGAGACCCTTGAGCCTGCGCACCTCCGCCCTCCGCCGCATCACCACATGCTTCTTATCCCCCCGCCAACATAAACTTTCACGTACGGCCATAGATACTGGAAAGCACGGGATCCCGTCCGCTCTCCCCTAGTTAAACCAGTAATCGGCGGATTAGTAGTTGGGTCGGTGACGACCAGCGAATACCCTCTGCTGTACGTTATTTTTTGTTCCTTTTTGCATTTGCTGATAACCATCAAATTTCATTGGGCGTCTTCGTCGTGTGATATAAACATAGAAAGACGGCTGCTCGGTGGGGTCAAAACAGCAAGGTGAGAGGAGTAGTACGGTAAGTGACAGCAGGCTATTGTACAAAACTGACCGGTTTTGAGTGTGATGGGAGCCAGAAATTCTAGTAGAATCTTTAACAGATCATTGTTCTGTTTTGTCAGTGTACAACAATACACATAGCTGGAGCACGAGCACGATTCTTCCACGCTCCAAACGTCGTTGAGCTATGCGCTCTATGATTCCTAGACATCTACCTAATTTTTATTTTCTTACTTTCTCATTTCAAGTTTTCTTCAGCATTTTCTATTGTCATTTCAGTTCTACGCATGGCAGGTTTGAAGGTCACAAGCAGTAGACATAGTGCAGTGCTTAGTCATGGCAAATGCGGCCATCTCAATCTCCCTTGTCAACATAATAATTGACGTGCTAAAGCAGTGACATAATGGACACAACTGCTATTGGCGTATTGACAATCGCACCTTCCTCCATTGTCCTCCACTGCCTACAACGAGTTCGTCACTCCACGTCACTGTCCTCCATATAGTCTCTATTATTTTGATGACAGTCAACCTTGCTAGATATATAATACACATCTTTCTTCTCTTTGATCGTTCTACCGCTCTCTGTTTCCATTCCGTCCATTCTTTTTTACCCTCTCTCTTTCTACTTTCTAGTACGTAGTTATTCGCAAGATCGTCGTCTACACCCGGCTTGCCTAATCCGGTAATTTCCATCTAATAGCACCTCAACAAAGTGAAGAAAGCAAGAATCACGTTCGCACCTGCCGTCAACCGGTCGCACCTTCCTCATAAAAGGCAACACGTTCGCGCCTTGTTCGCGTTATCTGTCCTTTTCTCTGATGCTCCAGGAAATCGCCCACATATTTATTTCTTTCTCCTTTCGTCGTTTCTTCTTTTCTTCTTTTGATCCTTTTCCATCTCTACCCCAGTCGTTTGTTGTTCTTCGTCTGTCGCCTTTACACACCCGCAGTCAAGTAAGTCTGTTTGCGATTCATCTACCTGTCTGCCTGTTTTGGCCTTTTACTGTTCGGCGTTTTATCTATCAGTGCTAACTGATCTACCAGTCATCATTGCTTTCTTCCTGTTTTTGCCCCCCCCCCCCCCCCCCCTCACCCCGCGCACCCCCTCTGATATCCTCGCCAAAATCAGAGGCTTCAGCTCAACAGATAAAGGGCACTCCTTACATTCACCCTCAAGGTTCGCCAGCTGCCATTACTACTGCATATGCGCGTCCAGCTGATACAGCATCTGGCCAATAGTCTTCAATAACAGAAGGACAACGCAAGGGCAGCACGAGGCAACAAGATAAGGGAGACACGATTTCGGTAGCAGCGTTCGGTTCCAGACACTGTGCCTAGTTCCGTTCTCCTGTCGTCTTCTCCTTCTCTCCTTTTATTGTCATCCCTCCGCGTCCATCGGATAAATTTCGATCCAAAATATCCGGCTGCCATTGCGAACAATTAAAGTCCATCTAAGCTTCACCTTCCACTCACTCTGCCTTCTGCCTTCACGGTCTTCCATCACACCCTGCTGCTTTGGTGCTGGCTTTGTGCTTACAGAGTCTGAAATGAAGAGCATCATGAGTTCCGGTGGCCCCGTCACGATGAGCGTCAGCTCACAGGATGCCACGCAATCTCACCACCAAGCTACAAGCTTGGAGCAACATCTCACTCTTCAAAACTCACAACACATCTCACTCCTCGCTGAGATACACCAATTGACCATGACCAATACTGACTACCAAAGTGCTCTCCTAAACATCAAGACACTCATCGACAGCAGTGGCTTGCTTGGCGTGAACTCTCTCCGCTCTGTCAGTCAGTCCAGTCGATCATCACTCCTGTCTCTGGCAACTTCCCACCAGGACGGTACCCCCTCGCCACCAGTCACAGGCTTTGACTCTCACTCGGATTCCGCTAGCATATCTGATACTGATCTCACCGGCCGCAACCCCATTCTGTCCATCAAGGCAGAACCAAGCCCACACATCAGCCAGAACATCATACACAACAGTATCAGGAGCAACCCCGACAGTATAACATATCTAAGCACTCCCACGAACAGGAAGCAGTTAGACGACATTTTGTTGGACGTCGGGGACATGTCTGCCTCTCAGTCCGTTTTGGCCGAGGCACCTGCTGTCCAGAAGCCTCAGCTTGCTCCCACATTACCCCCAGTTACTGCTCTGGTTGGTGGTGACGGCTACGGTGAGATTGATAACATGGACAGCGATGGAGATGATGAAGAGTTCACACTGGAGGAAGAGCTTGCCGGAATTGCCGATGCCCCAGTCCATGAGAGAGCTTCCATGCGCAAAGCTCTCCGCGAGAAGCAGAACCTCTTCAACCGAAAAATGCGCGAGTCTGCTGCCGACAAGTATCGCATCGCTGAAAAGGAAGCCTATCTCATCGAGCAGACTCTGCTGCGCAATGAGGCTGACATGACCCCCAGCTCGGACCCTTTTGTTTCGAAACCTGTTCAGTCGGCCACCTTTGAGGTCGCTCAGCCGACTATCCCCAAGGCCGAGCATGCACATGGCTATCAGAGTAGCTATTTCTTTTCAAAGAATCCCAGTATCCCCAAAATCTCAGATTTGGGTTCCGCGCCTCCAGTTGCAGCAACAGCTACAACCAAGACCACGGTCGAATCTGTCCAAGACACCGATACAGACTCCCACCCAGCTGCAAAGCTCATGCCTGTTGATGACAGCGACGATGACGGTGAGATCAAACCCAGGCCAGTGAACTCAAGACGACCATACTAACTATGTTTCAGACAAAAGTCAGTCCTCCAGCATCATCAGCTTCGAGGTCGACCCGCCAAAAAATAGCAACCGCTTTGGCATCACCTTTGATCCATCCAAGCTCGATGATGCCACGATAGACCACATAAGTGGCATCGCCGGTAACAAAGACACACGCCGATCCGTCCTGATTCAGAGCATCCCATCCGAGACTACTGTGCATGAGATTTTGGCCTACATTCGCGGAGGCTGTGTTGTGGCCTTGACGCTGGCTTCGAACCCAGCAGATCGTGGCAAGACACGAACTGCCATGATCACTTTCAAGACGTCAAGAGAAGCCCATGCCTGCCTAGATCTCAGTTCTAGCTTTCTCTCTCAGCCTGGACCGGCATCCAAGTGGTCTTTTGGTCTCCTTGCCACCGCTTCTTACCCGTCAAACGATGTTATCCCTTCGTTTGCACCAGGCTACACGGGCCTGTCGCTTTCGGGTGATCTGACGCGCTGCCTCCGCGTCGACAACTTTCCCCGGCATCTCATCAACGAGCTTTGCACGGAGCTCTACCTCAACAAGAGCCAGGTGCACAACAAGGTGCATGTGCTGGAGGAGATGTGGTTTGTAGGCGACACTCTCCACATTCACTTTACCAGCATCCAAGAGGCAAGGAAGGCCAACGACATCATCAGTGTCCTTCACTACGGAAATTACAGGACGGCTATGCACTACTCTCCTGACCCGTGTGCTGGCTCAAAGTATATCCTGTCTGCTCAAGGCACCGCCAAGCCGGCAAGCGGCGAGCATCAGGGACTCAAGTCACTCCTCGAGACCACAGGGCTGGCTGGCTATGCAAAGCTGTTTTCCAGCAGGGTAAAGAGTGCCGTGGCCGCTGTTGCGCCTCGTTCTACGCCGCCGTCGGCGCCCTTGTCGATTCGCAGCGCCGTACCGGCAGTGTCTTCAGGATACCAGCGTGTCGCCCGAGCTGCTATCCAGCTGACAGCCAAAACAGCTAGTGCTTCGTCGCCCATCCACACCATGTCGAGCCAGTCCCAGGTGTTCGGGCCAGCAGTGGCCAATTTCTCAAACAGCACGGCAAATCTTCTCATGAGCATTGACCCTGGGATGTGTGGTATTTTCGCGCAGACCAGTGCTGGCGCTCTGAATAACGATGGTCGATCACTTGACGTTGGTGCCGAGTCAGTCCCAGCTACTGGAAGCTCTCCTTGGACAGACACTTTGATGGCGGGCCTTGACCTGTTCTAATTACCTACCTGTCTTGTTTTTCTTTGCCTTGTCTTTTGCTTGTCTTATTTTTACTACCAGCAGCGAGGCTTTTCAGCCAGACACTGGATCGTGGCATTGCGCAGTATACGGAGGTGGGAGCACTCGGTAAGGTGCTGCTAGGTACGCAATGCAATTCATCCCAGCCACCTAGCAAAGATCAGAGAGTGTCATGAAGCATTTATCGCGGGTTTCTTATTTGATTTAATTTTACGTCACGACAACTATGCAAAGAGCATAAGACGCCAGATTAGTTATCAGATATCATATTGAGCCCTCTGTGAAGGCATTTGATAAGCCTTGACTTTGTTTAACGTCACGAGAACTACACTAAGAGCATAAGACGCAATCTCTGTCGAGGCAACACACTCTCCGCCACATCACCGCATGCCTCTTATACCACCGCCAACATAATTTTTCCACGTACTGCCATAGATACTGGAAAGCACGGGATCCCGTCCGCTCTCCCCTAGTTAAACCAGTAATCGGCGGATTAGTAGTTGGCTCGGTGACGACCAGCGAATACCCTCTGCTGTACGTTTTCTTTTTGACGAAAGTTTATTTATGCAATCTTATTGCGTAACTACCGAGGTCTGTATAGTTAGCTCTGGTGTGTTGACAACTCGTTGACGACTGATTTCTGTCGCTTTTAACTTAACAACCGATCTGATATTAAGAGTTGATAATTGAGCCATCAACGAATCCACTGTCGTAGTCTACATGTATATGGAGTTTAAAGACTAGTGCATCCTCACAGCAGGAGTACATATAGGACACAAAGAGTCAGAGACTTTGCCGAATACCATCAACGGTCCAGCCACGAAGATGCTGAGCTCCTCTGCCCACTCTGTGAGCAAGAAGAGAAGAGCCCCGTCCATTCCTGGACATGCAGGACCAATCACTGGCGTCCATCATCACGCTTTGTGAAGAAACTGCTGCTGCTGAAGAACAAGTCTTGCATGTACCTAGCGGGCAAGATGGAAGCGAAATGGCGGCACTCAAATGCGGGTGTCGAGAGAGCGCCAGCGGTTGCTGCTGCTACGGTGAGCCTACCAATGGGTTGAAAGGCAACCCGGAACAGGGAGGGGAGCTGGAGAGTGAGCTGGAAAAGGGATACGTTGGAATTGTTTTGTGTTCTGGCTGTTTGCTTGTGCTATACGGCTGTGCGTTGCTTGTTTTCTGTCTTATGCTTGCTTCCAGCGTTTTGATAGTTAGTCTGCGCTCTGCGTGTCTGTCTGTCTTTTATGTTTAATTTCCTGTTTGTGCATTTCTTTCCTTTTTCTTTCCTTTTTTTTCCTTTTTCCTGTTTTCTTTTCTTTTGATTTATTTGCATGCTGCGGGAGAGGTGTAAAACAGTTGTTTAAATTGGGTCATATGCCGCCGATTTGTGTGACGTCGTCTTATGCATCGACGCCCATCATGTCCAATGCGCATAAGACGGTTAATAGAGCCGTAGCGTGATTGCAATCTCCTGGGCCGTCTACCGTGATTTGCTTGAATACTGCACAAGTTCAGTCATATGACACATGTGCAGAAATATGCCGTGCACGCTGATACGCTCTGTTATTGGGCGGATTACAGAGCAGGTCTCGTTGATGTACACTACACCAAATATCGAATACAGAAACTGCAACACACGATCCAGAGTCGGACGGTGTTGTCGTTGAATTGCAACTATCAAGACATGAAGAGAAACGTTCGGTGAATGCGTCGGGTGTAGAACAGGTCAACGCAGACGGGAGACGGAAACGCGTAGAGGAGCAATAGCCATGCAGACGGGATATCAACAAGGAAGCTTGATAGTAGAAAGAAGAGTAAATAGCACAGGCCAAGTCGGCGATAGGAGGGGCAGACAAATGACGGTCAGCAGTGCAACACGGCCTCCTGCTGCAGGCGATGCCCGCCTGCATATCCTCACGATCAGTACCCCGCGCCCTGTCATTGCGACGAAGCAATCAGTTGCTCTTGCTATTTGAATCTGCGTTGGGGCCAGTCGAGTTCGCGGTGCTGGGGTCTGAAGTGCCACTGCTGGTAGACGGCGCCTCGTTATTAGTTGGGATCCAGAGTCCCACACCTCTGAGGTCCGCCTCTGTCTCTGGAGCAGTACATCAGAAATGTCTGTTATCGTTAAGCAGCGCGGCGTCTGTCATTCTTACCACTTTCTGAAGGCATGATGAGTGGCTTTTCAGGATGGTTATCGAGTTTGCCAAGAGCCAGAGCCGATTTGGTTTGGCCTGTTTTTGTTTTGCTTCTGCGAGAATATGTTGTCGTTGCAGGAATTTAAGAGGCGCCGGCGCTGGCGTGCCAAATGCCATCATGGCTCGTGCGGGATCGATGCGGTACTTATAGACGATGCCCGCCACACGGTCAGCCGGTTGTCTTCACACTTCTCTCTCAACTCACAAGAAGAGGGGTGTCTGCTCGGGTAGCCATCGAGCTAGTTCGTGACTGCTGTGCTGGCCGTTTGTTTACCAAACGTCCGCCCGACCGGCAAGTGAATATACGACGTTGCGACAGTGTGCCAATCAAATCCGCATGCACGGCATCCAACTGACGATACCATGGACTCTCCTCCGAGATCAGGAAGTAAATAAGAAAAAGACCACAAGAGATTGGCAAAAGATAAAGCCAACGGCTGTGTGCCAGCACATAGCCCGCAGAAGACGGAACATAATTTCTAGTACTCTCATTTGACGTAAGGCCAACCACGCGCAGTGGTCTCGGGCTTGCCCGTCTGCCGCATACTGGAGCAGCGAGCCGTCTCACGATCGTGGCGAGTTGCGACCATCCTTGCCATAACAGTCCTGTCTGCTCTATTCGCTGTTTTTCTCATGTAAGCCACTCGATGACACTATCTGGTTAAGAGCGGGCCAGGTCATGCACTACGTCTACGCAAGGACGAGTAAATGACCCGAGCAAAGCAAACAGAGGCGGCAATTGCGTGTAAACAAGACACCGACATCCCCATCAGCCTCTTATTGGACGACCTGCCATCCTATTCTAGTTTGTGTTGGGCATCAAGCGATTGCATCACAGTGCTTGCATCTCAGTCATATGAGCCATTGCGCCGTGCCAGAGTGAGGATTTGCAATCCATCATGTTGGCAACATGGCGCGTCGTCCCGAATCTTGGAACCTAGAAACGGAAAATCGAAAATCGACAAATCATTGCAGCGATACCTAGCCACCAGATAGCGCGTGCAGCGGCTGGTTGCGTGCGAGCGAAAAACATCGGTCATGCCTGGTTCAACGGCGTGGTGGTCGTCTGTCTGCCGATTGCAATGCGGCTACGTGGACGGCGCTGTACGGTACCGATAGCGCGTACGGCGACAAGTCCCCTCGGCCTCTGGCGCCCCGACAGATGCCGTGCGAGTGGTGCTCAACGTATCAGTATCATTGTGCCATTCTGATCATCTTGCACATGCGCGTACTCCCGTCTTGGTTCGGCGCTGCTGTCAGTTCTGACAACCATACGGTCGATTTCCTGGTGCACGTGCAAGCGAGCTGCTGGCGCCGCGCACTATGTATGTACTATGTATGACGTTGGGGGCCAACCATCCTAGGCCAGCCAGTGGGACACTGGCGAGAGAATGCAGGATAAGCTCAAAATCAGGACGAACCTTATTATTCCAAAACTACTGCTGAGCACTCGCTAGAAACCCGAGACGCAATACAACAATCAACTAAACTCTCTATTATTTACATAGAACAAAACCTACAGACAGTCAAATGCGGAACGGTAGCGGCAAGCACATGATATTCATAGCCATGGATGATGACTTCATTGGATACCCTAGCCGTCCATTGGCTGCCCGCAGTGCGATTGCATCTTGGCATGCACTCGGCAAACTTGCAGCGACAAAATCGTAACACCACAAATGCAGTAGGAGCCGAGTGTGCATCCGCTATCAGGCATCAGGCTTAAAGTATCAAGTATCATTTGGCCGTTGCATCATTGGAAGGAGAACTGACTGGCGCAGCTGAGCTATTTAACAGCATGCGTTCTGAGATGCATGCCGCTGCTACTGTGCTGCAGGTCAGCCTTACCGTCCTCTAACCTGATCTCGGAAATACTGCCGAGATGGGACGACGACAGGCTTCATGCCATAGGAAAACGCCGCGACAACAAGACGAGGGTCGCAATATGCCGGTCATACACCACGCAGGACGCCGCGCCCTCGATGCGTTCATTCTGGGCCTGCCGTGGATGAGGAGGTTTGACGGTGTTTTTTAAACAAAGGATACTATTCATTTGCGTGTGAAATGTCCCAGCCCAGGCCAGCCTCTAATCATTTACAACAGCGCATCATATTCATGTCAAGGACTCCTCTGGCCTGGGCCTTAGTCCGTTACATAGAGAATATCGATTTTGGATTTGTGGACTAGCAAGCACACGATGTTATCGTAAAGGATCAGATAAGTTGACACAAATAATCCAGGTGATGACTGACTAGGGTATAAACACATCTAAACTACACAGACATGTCATCCAACATGAGCAGACAAACATAAGTGTTTTAGGTGATTTCTCATCACTACAAGAAAACCTATGTCTTCTGTTGTCCATCTCCTCAGGCCAGTACGACCGGCATCCCTAGCTCTTTTCCAATATCAGCGAGGACGAGTTCCGCTGGCATAGCATAGGTAATGTCGGCTTTTAGGTCCTTGTCTGTAGGATCGGTACCCTTAGTAATGAATCCTCCAAGACGGCCGTCGCGATCAAAAACTGCGGCACCCGAGTCGCCAGGAGCCGAAAACGGCACCGTTTTCTTCTTCAGTGATCCGTGGATTGCCCACTCCTGGGTGATAAGCGTGCTGCCATCTGGCATACACTGCCGAACCGTCGACATTAATTCCGACGGACAGCCCCACGTGAGGCCTGTTGCAGCACCGCGTTTGCCGACCGATACGCACTCGTCGCCCTCTGCATACACCATGGGCTTTGACGGGCTTTGAATCTCCGACAAAGGAAGCACGCCAGTTATGCGTAACAGCAAGTCCTTTGGTAATTGGAACTCAAGCTCGCTCTTGTGCGGACTAACTAGTTTAACGAGCTCATATCTTGACATCTGTAGCGAGTGAAGGTCAATGATGTTTGGTGGACACTCCCCATCGGGAAACTTGCTCTGGTCCATCCGGGCCAGACACCAGTCCCGTGTCCAAGAGATAGGATCCGATCCTTTGCCGATTGGTGGCGACAAACACACCGTGCCCACTTGGCGGGCCTCCTCCGGCTCGAACGCCTTGATGGTATCATACAGCGTGCTTGCCTCCTCGAGGGGCTGACGAGATGACTCGCCGTGCTCTCGAACAGCCTTGGCCATTATATCTCTGCGGGCACCTAGTTCGTAAAGAGAATCCGCGGTAATAGACTGCCCCGCGATGCCTATCGGGAGCGCCGCCAAGTTGCCATCATCGACCAGTCGAGAATAGTAGGCATTCCCAGGATGGGAAGAGGCTGGAAGGCCCACGTGCCGGCACGTGAGAGCATACACCGGCACATCCTTGTCGTTCTGGTTGGACTCGGCGCGGAGATACACCCCCAAAGTCCCTTTTATGTCAGGACTTGAGAGGGGATACAAAGTCTGGCCGATTGCTGTTGTGAATGGCTGAGAATTGACGTGCAAGTCCCGCGAGAATGCCGGTCCAGGTACGGGCCGAAGCAGCGGTGGACCAGCCAACGGTGCCACTTTATGGACACGGAATTGGCAGTCAACATCTGCCAGCTGTGCCGCATCCAGGGCCCGACGACAGGCTCGCAGTGCCTGTGCCACCTCTTCCCAAGGCACGCCATCGTGCTGTAAGCCCACCCAGACAACCACCGGCCGTTCCAGCAGCGGCGTGTCCTCCTTCCCGATGCGGAAAACGTCGACAGACGTCCACGGTAGTCGACCAATGGCCGCTATGATGCGTGGCTGGACTTCTGTGTACCAGCAACGTCGGATTGCGTGGTCACCAATAACACCAAGCGCCGACCGTCTTAACAGGAACCATGCGGATCTGTTACGATCGGCGTCCCAGCGGGCACGCTGGCTTTCCCAAGTATCGAGCAGCGTGATGCCTGATGAGGCACGGCCTATCAAACGTGGATGTGACGGTAGCCCAAAATACCAGCCCCCTGCCTCCTCCTCGTTAGGAGGCTGCAGGAGTGGTAATATGTCCGGAACGTCACCAGCTACTGTCTCGCCGGATAAACTGTTGTCAATGCTAGACAGGGTACTGTTTATTTCTCCGCCGGTGGTCGCCGTCTCGCCGGAGTCACCACTTTTTTCTTCTCGATTGGGATGAGAAGCCATGGTCGTAAGTTAAAAACTAGCCGGTGAATGGAGAGGGGACAAAACAAAGTCCACCAACGAAGTGACGAAAGAGGATGGGTGGGAGAAGGTAAAAAGAGATGGATAAAGGTGAAAAGAATTGGATGGGAAACGGTGAGTAGAGATGGATGGATGCACTTATATTGTTGTCGGGCTATCGCCTCTTTCTTTCACCATATGTAGATTTTTAGTACTGATGCCAAAAGTACTATCATGCGGCTCTAACATGTGATTAAGTCTGCTAAAGCTTTGCTACAAGGTACGACCATTTTCCGTCGAGATGAAAAGACGAAGAGAGACAAAGAAATAAGAAGAAGAGACATCAAGTGTTAGTTGACTTACACAAATGTAGCGCCGCTGCTTGGCTTAGTCAGTGGTTTAATCACATCTCTTTCGGCCTCACACTGACTAAGAACATGCAAAGTAGTTGCCATAGCTGCTCTTCTAACATTTGTCCGGTGACTCATTGGTACTCTGGTTGGTGTACAACATTATTAAACCAAGTCAAGTCGAGTCGAGTCTTCCTGGCAACCATCATCACTGTGCGACTTGGCCTCTTTGACTGAGTTTACTCTCCGGTATCATTCCGGTACAGGTTCTCAACCCCGATGCCTCCTCAGCTAACTTCCTGGACTGAAGAGATATATAAGGAGCAACCTCCCTCGTTGCACATAGAGTCTTCAGTCGAACAATTTACTTCTTTGGTACCTCTACCTTGGTCTGACTCGTCTATATGTAATCTTTCCTTCTGTTGGAACGTATGGAACGACTTTTGTTAAAGCACCGGTCCAATCAGAAGTCAACACGTCAGCCACCTGTCAGCCACCGTATGATTTGCTGATATGGCGGGGAGGCAGGGTCAGTGCCCCGACTCCCACTTACACATAAGTCTCTACATCCCGAGATAGTCACACATGGATAGATCATAGAAAGAAGAACAACTAGAACCCTCACCATTTAATCAACTGTACTCCGTATGCTTACTCTCTTAGACGGCGTGACTCTATGCTTACAGGATCTCGGTGAGCTCCAACGACGACTACAACAACCTGTTTACCATATCGGACGAGTCTACTGACACCTTCCGCAATTCCGCACCTACGTCTCATGAGAACCCTGCCTTTATCCGTTGATGCATCACAGCCTCAGACACCCCCCCCCCCCCCCCCGGTCTCGATCCTTACTCCGTACTCCGTACACGAATCCCCGGCGAAGCGTTTCAAGTTTTTCTCCTCAGGCCTAATATGTATGCTTACGGACAGCTTTTGGATCACGCTTGCATGATCCCCAGGGGCCCGACCGTCATCAACGGACCACCCTAGGCTTTTATGCTTATTTTACCCTAAGTAAGCTTAGGACCTCCCTCTCGGTAGCCGGAAGAGGGATAGTTTGTCCTCAGTTCTAAACGCGTCGCAACAACGTCGCAACTCCTCGAACCTGCTCATCCTGAAGGCTCCACACCACTCCGTGGTGTTCCGTCCGTCACAGTCACATAAATAATGCTGAGCCACGTTCCAACACACACCCTGATTATAAGATGCCACCGCTTCGCAACGCGCCGTATCGCAACATCTTTCCACGAAAATTGCCACCAGCGTTTGTGGCCACCATGACCATTTTCACAACTACTTCAACTTTACACTCACTGCCACTCAGCCGCCGGTAGTCTGCAATATGCCTTCGTCTCATCTGCCGGAGAAGGCAGCCCAGCCTACAAAAGCAGCCGCAGAGGCGCACTTTCAGTTCCAAGACGACGGCGAGTCGTCGGGCGAGCCGCGTCGCGAACATGCCTCCCGCGCTAAGCGACGAAATGTTTGTTGCCGGCAACGGTGCGGGCGAGACACAGGCCAATAAGACCTATGGTGATGCCACCTCGGCCTTTGGATTTTAGTCTCAAGTCCATAGGGCGCAGCAGTTGCCTTCTTACTTCTTACATCCAGCATATGGCCGACGGTCTCCTGGACCTCATATCCGTGTCATGTTAGCTTGCTTCACATCTGGCTTTCACCATCCTTTCCTCCACACTTGCAGTCCCAGAGACCCGAGTTGGTCTGCTGTTCTTTTTCCATAAAAAGAACAACAGACCAACTCGGGTCTTTGGGACTGCGTAGTTTGGCTCAAAGTGCGCCTCTGCGGCTGCTTTTTTTTGTTGGGCTGCTGTGGGATTCCTCGCCAGCCGTTATGAAGATGAGACGAAGGCATATTGCAGACTACCGGCGGTTGGGTAGCAGTATGTGTAAAGCTGAAGGAGTTGTCGCAAACGGTCACGATGGTCACGATGGGCACAAACGCTGGTGGCAATTTTCGTGGAAATATGTTACGTACAAAAAAACAAAACTTTTTGTTTTTTGTACCTTGCCGCGTCTTGCTGCCTGTCAAGCAGGCAGAGAGGAACAAAGAGTCACCAAGCTCTGGCTGCTCAACTGACGACGCTTAGTCACAGACACAGGTATTAAAGCTGAGTTGCAATGCCAATGTTATTTAAATCGACCAATGCTTATATACGTCTCAGATGCGGTACATTGCTAGGCGTCACTCTCTCAATATATGACACACTGGGTTGGGTAAATGGATGCAGGCCAAATTTAGTGAAATTAATCGAGTCTGAGTCGGCCTCCGTGCGTACCTTTGTAAGAAGGGAGTCGTGGACACGCCGACATGCACATGCGGCGCTGAGCAGGAAACCCCCACACACGTCCTATTGTCGTGCCCAGAGACACCGCCAAAGCCACCAGACTGGCCACAGTCACTCGCAGACCTGGACCGCCGCCTACAGACAGGCCTCACAGCCCAGCCGCTCCTACGATGGCTCATCCGCAGCGAAAGACTCCCGGAGTACCGCCTCGCCAGTGAACTGGAAAGGTCACCGATGCCGGAGTGAGACCACACTTGCACAACAGTGCGCATTTCCTTTGTTTAAGTTTGCTTTACTATTTCATTGCTTCCATTTGGTTTTGTGTTTACGTTGATTTGCTTTCCGTTTCTTTTGTTCATTGCTTCCATTTGGTTTTGCTGTTTACGCTGGTTTGCTTTCCGTTTGTTTTGTTTATTATTATCATCATTATCCGCCGTACTCAGTCAATCCTGACTATTGGCACCTGTACTGACAGAACCCTCTGGGGTAAAAACTGTCGCTGAACTATGTGGGTTGGTATGTTACATATGTAGCTGTGTGGTAGGCCGCGGTTGCCTACATAAATAAATGAAATAAACAAAACAAACACCGCGGCCTACCACACAGCTACATATGTAACATACCAACCCACATAGTTCAGCGACAGTTTTTACCCCAGAGGGTTCTGTCAACATAGGCGCCAATAGTCAGGATTGACTAAGTAAGGCGAATAATTATAATAATGATCGAGTCTGAATGTACGGTAGTTGTTTGTTTGTTGATATTTGAATCAATTAAACTGATTGTCAATAGTCAGGGCGGACTGAGAGAGGCGGATAACAACAACGGAAGGAAAACTTAGTCTGCGTCCGGACGTATTATCACCGACACAGCCTAATAACGTGCTCTGAATCGGTAACACGGAGAAGGCGATGTTGGAACGGCCGGTGGTTGTTTGGGTCGTCTGGGTGGCCTTGGAGCACGGCATTGCATCGACGCCTGGGGTCGAGCCTGGACACGCCTGTATGCCACGCGAGATCTAGTCATCGAGATCCAGCAGAGGCCATCATCCTATGCTGACCACTGGCGTGAGCATGCCACTGGCTCTCTAGACGATACGACGGCGAGTCGGCACCCAACACATCACATTTCGACCGCGGCCGGTGTGGACTGCGTGCGTACGTACCGACGAGTACGCAACCACATCTCGGGACTACCTTGCACTGCCCTCGGGCCCTCTCGCCTTGCGAGGTCCTTGTCCTGTATCTGTGTTGGCAGATAGCCGTGGCAAATCCGCGAGATGCCCGTACGGGTCCCTACTACGGCATGTTTTCCTTGCCATATAGGAGCTGGTGTCCATTCTCTGCAAATCGTGGCCACGAACTGTAGAAAAGACTTGTAATATTAAAAAAATAATGAACAGTAATCCAGGGTATACGCCGAAACCAGAGTGCGACAACATACAAAACTTAAAACACAAGACACAAGAAACAAAGAACGCAATGGACACGCTACACGGCCCGCTGCGCCTTTTCTACACTCGACGGCGACGTGCCGCCCGAGACCGACGCCGTCGCCGACGCATCGCTGTCGTTGTCGACCACAGCGTCGTGCGGCATTGCAGTGACCTTCTCTTCGTCCTCGACACCGCCCGCCGACTTGGCATCCGCACCCGACTCGGCCGCGTCTGGTTTGATGCGGATGTCCTTGAAGCCCATGCCAAAGCCGGCCACAAAGCACACCATCGACACTGCAAGTATCATGTAAAAGACAATGTCCAGGCTGTCCGCGTACGCCTGGAGCACACCCGGAATTACGTCGCCGGCGACCACGTGGCGGAAGCTAGTCGCGCCGGCCGCCAGGATCGCCTGCGCATCGACACCGGGCACGTCGCGCCGCAAATAGTGCACCAACTTCGCGTCGAAGACGGTGTTGAGCAGCGACAGAAAGACAGACGGGCCCACGTACTGACACCACACGATGAACGCCATGGCGGCCGACAGCTCGTGCGCCGACACGGCATGCTGTGTCGCAATGATGGACATCTGAAAGCCGAGGCCGCGGCCGAAGCCGCTGAGGATCTGGTAGCCGACCCAGTCGGCCGTCGACGTATGCGGCTGCAGCGTTGTGTAGAGGCCGGCGCCGATGATGAAGAAGATGGAACCGCCGACGGCAAACGGCGGCACGTAGCCGGTGCGGCCGATGGCGATACCGCTGCCGACGGCGCCGATGACCTGCGGCACAATAGTCGCAAGCGTGTAGACGCCGCTCATGACGGCAGATACGCCCTTGACGGCCTGGAAGTAGATGGGCAAAAAGTACGAGCAGCCGATGAGACTCGCGCACATGCACGTGTAGTAGAGGCCACTCATCCACACGACACGGCGCCGCAGGATCGGCAGCGGCAGCAGCGCATTGACACCCTGGCGTGCGTTCCAGACGGCCCAGACGGCAAACGTGGCGCCGGCGCCGACAAAGAGGCCGATGATGCGCGACGACGACCACGCAAACTGGTTGCCGCCGAACTGGATGGCGAGCAGCAGCATGACAATAGACGGCGCAAACAGGGCAAAGCCGACGAGGTCGAGGTGCCGGTGTAGCTGCGGGAGGACGGCGCGCGGCGCCAACTTGGGGATCTGCTCTGGGATGTGGATGAGCAGCAGCGGCACGGCAACAATCAGGCCGAGCGGCAGGTTGATGTAGAAACACCAGCGCCACGTGTAGCCCGTGGTGAACGCGCCGCCGATCAGCGGGCCAAAAACGACACCAAGTTGGGAGACTGTCGTTTGTCAGTTGTCACGGTATCCAGGGACGAAGAAAAAATATTGACGAAGAAAAAACATACATCCCAGGATGATGCCGGTCAGGGCTGGCCGTCGCTCGATCGGTGCCGACGCAGACACAATGGTGATGGCGCCGTTGATTAGCGCCGAGGCGCCGACGCCGGAAACGGCGCGGCTGGCGATGAGCATGGCCGATGTCTGTGCCGCGCCCGACAGCGCCGAGCCGACTTCAAAGATGAAGAAGAAGACAATGTAGGACCACTTCAGATTAAAGTGGTGG
The DNA here is from genome assembly GCA_029298705.1 of Ophiostoma triangulosporum. NCBI lineage: Eukaryota > Fungi > Ascomycota > Sordariomycetes > Ophiostomatales > Ophiostomataceae > Ophiostoma > Ophiostoma triangulosporum. The sequence goes on along the minus strand of JANSLO010000011.1, from coordinate 2,154,894 downwards.
AACACCTTGCCCGTCAGCATCTGCAGGACAGCGCTGCCAAGCTGGTACGAGCTGGCGTACCAGCCGACATCCTTGAGCGAGTGGAAGTCGTCGGTGATTTTGGGAATGGCCGTCGAGATGACCGACGAGTCGAGCAGCACGAGGAAGACGGAGAGAGACAGGCTGCCAATGACGAGGCCCAGCTTGATGCCGCTGAGGTGGCCGATTTTGCTAATGTCTTGTTGCGGTTGCTGGTCTTTTTCGTCTGACTGTGTGGCGGGCTGGCTGTTTTGCTCAAGCACGAGCGAGTTTCGTTTCTCCATTATGTGATCCTATTAAGAGGGTGCCGAATTGTTGTCCTCTTGGCGATGTGTTTTGGTTGTCCGGACGAGACGAATCATCGACGGTACCAGCCGAGCAAAGCAGGTCCCGATGCGGAAGATTGGGTTGGGGTGGTCGGGGCTTTCTGCCCGCGTGTTGAATCAGTGATCAAGGGTGTGACATGCCCGCGTGTCAGATTGAAGGAGGATGTATATGTATGCTTATTGCTGCCCGTGTGTGGCGACAAGACTGACAAAACGAGAGTGGACGAAGAGGCCTAGACAACAGTGCAAGTCGCAGAACAGTGAGAAAGAACTGGAAAAAATTGAGCCAAGGCGGAAGTGATTTGAATTAAATATGAGTTTAGTGCTGTTTATGCCTTTGACTGCGTTTCAAAAGAGGAAGCTGACTGCGCCGTATAAGACAGATGTGGTGTTGGAAGGACAAGCGGCTGATGAACCAAGGCTAGGGAAAGGAGAAACAGGCAGCGGAGATGCGAGAGACGACGGAAGAAGAAAGCAACGAAAGAACGGTTCCGACAGCCCTGACCATGATCGGGCAAGACACGACGATGACAGGGGGGTCCCATAGGAACATCAGCGGTTATGTAACGTACTGTGTACGGAGTAAGACATCCGGCCACCTCGACCTCGCAGTGTCGACGGGCAGTAGGATGTCTGAGAGAAGGAAGAAAACGAAGATCAAGACGAACAGCCTGGAGCTGATTAGTGGGCAGGGATGGAGGATGTACGCAAATAGAAATCAGTACTTTGTTCACCTATGCTTAAGCTTAGACCTTTGCCAAGCCTGTATATGTAGATATTAAGGGCTGTTTGAATCTCACAGAGCACAAAGCGATAGTACATAGTACATACATATATGCTGACGTGAGGGGGCAAGACATCAATAGGACGCCGACAGGAGAAGCGACATGGCCGGGAAGCGTCTTCGTATCTGCACATCATCGCCGACGACGTAAGCTCATGCCGAAATCCGCTAGACTGCGCGGATCATGGCCGTAGCCGTGCTGCAGCAAGCTCCTCATCCGAAGGAACGCAACGAGAATGAACGCGTCCCAAGCCCTCGTTTCCGTAACGTAACGTTATTTAGACCGATCGGCGGGTGTCCCCTTTTCATCCCACGCGGTGATCTGCATTGATGTTGCCCAGGATAGCAACAGTGCTGTCCGTAAAAGCACCCAATTAACAAGCGTGCCACGGCGCGGAAAGAGGAAGAAACGGGAAAAGACTGTCGGCAATGTCGCATGGGGGCAGGGATCGTGCAAGGATCATCTCTTCCAGGATGCGGGTAAGGATCGAGTGATGAGATTAGAAATCAATTGGATCTAGTTTAATCCGTCAGATGAATTCCTGGAAGCGAAGCTGGTACTTGTACGACGCAGTACATCGATCGTATGTATGTGTAGGCCAAACCGGGCCGGACCAGACCAGACCGGAACAGACGTAAACCAGACCGTTTTTAAGCATACAACCGTAAGCATAGACCAGACTGCCCGTGGTGACATCTGAGCTGTCAATATTCTTAGTCATCATCTGGAATACGTAAGCATAAGCATAACCATACGGAGTAAAGATTCATCGGTTGGATTCCTGTCTTGGAATAGGGCCGGCAATGTCTCGCGCGCATTGACTCCAGGTTCGTCCCTAACTTGATACCCGTAATATCACAAGTACCAGACTGGTGAGACAATACACAGGCAGTAAGCATAGCATGCGTATGATCGGTTCCACTCAGCCCTGGGGCAGTGCAGCTGTTTAGTACTGTGTACGTGCGTAACGAAGATATATGTAGATTGTCGGGTACTGCAAATGACAGCCATACTACATATGCTTAGTCATCCACTGCTGTGAACCCGGAGCATCTTACACCGATCTCCGGTCCCAGAGACGATAAGCTACTCGCAACAACACACTGACCTGCGTGAGATGAAGCAATAACCCGTAAATTGCTGCAAATTTATGATAGTGCTAGGACCGAGCGACCATCCATCGTCAGCATCAAGTGACGTCAACCAACATAGATAAATTAGCCGATCGGCACATTTGGTCAATCGCCACAACATTCATACGATGACACCACTCGGCGCGCTGCTTGCTTCTAAGCATAAGCATAAGCATACCTCTGCAGATGATGCCCATCCAACATCAGCAGGTGCCGCGCTGCCTTGCACCAGCGCTGTCTCCCGTCGGTCACGGCCTGGTTGGACCGCTTCGGGTGTGGCTCCTCTGTAATTGTGCACCCGCAGTTGGAGTCTTTGTCTACTACATATATAAGCATACGGTCCGCCGCTCGTCATCATCGCACGATTGCGACCCAGCCCGACAAGACGTCGTCTGTATAATAGCGCATGAAGTGACGCTCGCATGCAAGCGAAAATACAGTGCCAACACTACGCACACGTGGTCGCGGTCGGCACTTGAAATGCAAGGGCGACGGCAGCCGGCGATTAGCTCAGTCCCTTTAACGTGGCCGAGCATCAACGTCAACGCAAAAGTAGACAAATCCATGTTTATTATTATTATTATTCCATGCTCAGTCATGACTATTGGCGTCTGTGTAGATCCATTGATTTTTCTAAAATTGTGACCTTTTGAAAAAGAAGGACGTGATTTTTGTTTTGAAACTCGAAATCGATATTCTCTCAGTGACGGACTACGTGTTCAAGAATACAAAAAGACGTTGGCCTGCTCTTGTCTCTCCCGTCACATCAGCACAACAGGCGTTCCTAGCTCTTTTGCAACATCTGCAAGGACGAGTGTTGCTGGTGTAGCATAGGTAATGTCGGCTTTAAGGTCCTTGTCTGGATCGGTACCCCCAGTAATAAAACCCCCGAGACGGCCGTCGCGATCAAAAACAGCGGCACCGGAGTCGCCGGGAGCCGAAAACGGCACCGTTTTCTTTCCCAGCGATCCGCGGATCGCCCACTCTTGGGTGACTAACGTTCTGCCATCCGGCATACACTGGCGAACCGTCGACATTAATTCCGATGGACACCCCCACGTGAGGCCTGTCACGGCACCGCGTTTGCCGACCGATATGTACTCGTCGCCCTTTGCATTCGCCACGGGCCCTGGCGGGCTCCGAATCTCTGACAAAGAAATTAAGCCAGCGATCCGCAACAGAGAGTCCCTTGGAATACGAAACCTAGGCTCGCCCTTGTGCGGGCTCAGTAGACATTCCAGGTCCTCTTCGATCATCGTTGGCGAGCGAAGGTCGACAAAGTTTGGTGGAAAGTCTCCTCCGGGAAACTTGCTCTGGTCGAGCTGGACCAGGCACCAGTCCCGTGTCCAAGGGAAAGGATCTGTCTCTTCGCCAATCGGTGGCGACAAACACACCGTGCCCACTTGGCGGGCCTCCTCCGGCTCAAATGCCTTAATGATGTCGAATAGCGCGCTTGCCGCTTTAAGGCCCTTACGAGAGGACTCGTCGCCCTCTTGAACAGCCTCGGCCTTAGTAGTTTTGTAGTTGTGTAGACGTTCAAGAGATTGTGCGGTGACAGACTTCCCCGCAATTCCCATCGGAAGCGCCAAGCTGCCATCATCGACCAGTCGGGAATATTGTGCATTTCCAGGATTGGAGGAGTCTGGAAGGCCGACGTGCCGGCAAGTGAGCGCATACACCGGCCCTTTCTTGTCATTCTGGTCGGATTGGGCGCGGAGATATACCCCCAACGTCCCCTGTAAGTCAGGACTCGAGCAGGGGTAGAATTTCTGACCAATCGCTGTTGTGAACGGCTGAGAATGGAAGTGCAAGTCCAGCGCGTACGGCCGTCTAGGTTCGGGCCGGAGCAGCCGTGGACCAGCCAGCGGAGCCACTTTATGAACGCGGAACTGACAGTCGACATCTGTCAGCTGCGCCGCATCCAGGGCCCGACGGCAGGCTCGCAGAGCCAGCGCCACGTCTTCCCAAAGCACGTTATCGTTCTCCAAGCCCACCCAGACGACCACCGGCCGTTCCAGCAGCGGTGTCTCCGTGTTCCCGATACGGAAAACGTCGACGGACGTCCACGGGAGCCGGTCAATGGCCGCGATGATGCGTGGCTGAACTTTGTTATACCAGCAACGTCGGATGTCGTGATCACCAATGGCACCAAGCGCCGTCCGGGCCAACTGGAACCAAGCGGATCGGCCACGGTCGGCGGCCCAGCGGGCATGCCGGCTTGCCCTATTCTCCCACACACTGATGCCGGACGAGGCACGGCCTACCAAACGTGGCCACGACGGTAGCCCGTAATAAAAGGTCTCTGCCTCCTCCTCGTCAGGAGGCTGCAAAAATGGGAGTATCTTGGTGGGCGGGAGCTTGTCCGGTACGTCAATCACTGTTTCGCCGGAGGCGGCACTGAAGGTGCTGTCCAGGTCGCTGCTGGTGATTGCCGTCTCGCCGGAGTAACCACTCCCTTCTTTTCGATTGGAATGGGAGGCCATGGTCGAGAGTGAAAAGTGACAAGTGAATATAGAGAGGGGACAAAATAAAGTCGGTCAACGGAGTGACGAGAGGCAGATGGGTGGAAGAAGGTGGAAAGTGATGGGTGTGGAAAGATAAAACTGAAAAGAGGTGGGTAAAAGACCAACCTCTAATCTCGTCGAACTATTTTCTCTTTCGTTCACTACATATATATCATGTAGACTTCCAGTACTGATGCCAAAAGTAGGAAGATGCAGTACGCGTGTAAGAGAAGCTGACAAGCAAGGTTCCACTTATACCAAAAAGGTACTGATAGGTACTTTGGCGGTACTACATAGCAACATTAAAATACAGGTCTTCTATACTGCGTATATAAGCATTGGCCGACTTAGATAATAATGGCAATACAACTCAACTTCATTACCTGCATCTGTGACCAAGTTCGCTAGTCGAGATGTCAGCTAGAGCGTGGTGACGCTTTGTTCCTCTCTGTCCGCTGGACAGGCAGCAAGACGCGGCAAGGCACAAAAGACAAAAGGCCAAGCCGCACAGTAATGATGCAAGGAAGACTCGACTTGACTTGACTTGGCTTGATGTTGTTTTACATCGATCAGAGTACACAATGAGTCACCGGACAGCACTTAGGAGGCTATGGCAACTAGTTTGCATGTTGTTGGGAGACACATTCACTGACTAAGCCAAGCAGCTTAGCGCCACCTTTGTGTAAGTCAACTCACACTTGATATCTCTTCTTTTTTTCTTTGTCTCTCTTCGTCTTTTTATCCCCATCAAAATGGTTGTACCCTGTAGCAAAGCTTTAGCAAACTTCAGTCGAATTTGAGAGCCGCATGATAGTATTTTTGGCATTAGTAGTAAAAGTTTACATATGGTGAAAGAAAGAGGGGATAGCTTGACAACTATTTAAGTACAACAATCTCTACTCACCTTTTCTCACCCATCTCGTTTCATCTATTCCCATCTATCTCTTTTCACATTTTTCTATCCATATATTTTCACCTTCTTTAACCCATCGTCTTTAGTCACTCCGTTGGCCGACTTTATTTTGTTCCATCTCTATTTACCGGCCAGTTTCTAACTTACGACCATGGCCTCCCATCCCAATCGAGAAGAAAAAAGTGGTGACTCCGGCGAGACGGCGACCACAGGCAGCAAAATGGACTGTGCCCTGTCCAGCTTTAACAACACCTCCTCTGGCGATACAGTAGCTGATGACGTCACGGACACACCCTCGTCTACCAAGTTACTACCACTCATGCAGCCTCCTGACGAGGAGGAGGCACAGACCTTTTATTACGGGCTACCATCGTTGCCACGTTTGATAGGCCGTGCATCTTCGGGCTTGAAAGTGTGGGAGAACAGGGCAAGCCAGCATGCCCGCTGGGCCGCCGACCGTCGCCGATCCGCTTGGTTCCAGTTGGCCCGGACGGCACTTGGTGCCATTGGCGACCACGCAATTCGACGTTGCTGGTACACAGAAGTCCAGCCGCATATCATCACGGCCATTGGTCATCTCCCCTGGACGTCTGTTGACGTGTTCCGGATCGGGAACACGGAGACACTGTTGCTGGAACGGCCGGTGGTCGTCTGGGTGGGCTTGGACCACGATGGCGTGCCTTGGGAAGAGGTGGCGCTGGCTCTGCGAGCTTGTCGTCGGGTCCTGGATGCGGCGCAGCTGGCGGATGTCGACTGCCAATTCCGAGTTCATAAAGTGGCACCGTTGGCTGGTCCGTCGCTGCTCCGGCCCGAGCCTAGACGGTCATTCTCGCGGGACTTGCACACCTACTCCCAGCCGTTCACCACAGCGATCGGTCATACTTTTTACCCCTTCTCAAGTCCTGGCTTACAGGGGACTTTAGGGGTGTATCTCCGTGCCCGGTCAGACCAAAATGATATGAATGCGCCGGTGTATGCACTCACTTGCCGGCACGTCGGCCTTCCAGACTGCTCCCATCCTGGAAATGCTTACTATTCCCGACTGGTTGATGATGGCAGCTTGGCGCTTACGATGGGCATTGCGGGGAAGTCTGTCACTGCACAATCTCTTGGAAGAATACGCGACCAAAAAAATACTATGGCCAATGTTGTTCAAGAGGGCGACGAGTCCGCTCGTGAGAGCCTTGAAGAGGCAAGCGCGCTGTACGACATCATCAAGGCATTTGAGTCGGAGGAGGCCCGCCAAGTGGGCACGGTGTGTTTGTCGCCACCAATCGGCAAGGGGTCGGATCCTATTTCTTGGATACGGGACTGGTGCTTGGTCCAGCTGGACCAGCGTAAGTTTCCCGATGGGAACTGTCCACCAAACTTTGTCGACCTTCGCTCGCCAACGATGACCGGACCGACACTGATTAGTCTACTGAGTCCGCACGAGAGCCAGCCTAGGTTTTGCATGCCAAAGGACTCGCTGTTGCGGATCATTGGCATAATTTCTTTGTCAGAGATTCGGAACCCGCCAGGGCCCGTGGTTTATGCAGAGGGCGACGAGTGCGTATCAGTCGGCAAACGCGGTGCTGCAACAGGCCTCACGTGGGGCTGTCCATCGGAACTAATGTCGACGGTTCGGCAGTGTATGCCGGATGGCAGCACGTTTACCTCCCAAGAGTGGGCGATCCGCGGGTCGCTGGGGAACAAAACGGTGCCATTTTCGGCTCCCGGCGACTCGGGTGCCGCTGTGTTTGATCGCGATGGCCGTCTTGGGGGATTCATTACTAAGGGTACCGATCCTACAGATAAGGACCTAAAAGTCGACATTACCTACGCTACGCCAGCGGCACTCGTCCTCGCTGATGTTTCAAAGGAGCTAGGGACGCCGGTCGTACTGCTGTGAGGAAAGGTACAAAAGCAGACCAAGGTCTTCTTATATTGATGATACCTGTCTGTGACTGAACCTGCAGGAGAGACATCTGAGTTTGTCTGTCCGTGTTGGACGGTCTGTCTGTGCGCAGATTCAGTCAGTTTATACCCTACACATAATTAGTTTTCGCTGGGAGTATTGGCGTCATCTTATCTGATCCTTTCCAAGAACATCGTGACTGGGCTCCAGTCTATTGTAACCACATGTACATACATCCATACACATAGTCCGTTACTGAGAGAACATCGATTTTGAATTTTAAAAGATACTTTACGTCCGCCTCACAGGTGGTCGCTCCTTCGGTGGCTCATCCGTAGCAAAAGACTCCAGAGCCAGGATCACATCGGTCAAGGTGGTTACCAAGATCGAGGCTGGGTTTCAGTACTGCTTGGCGAGACCGGCAAATACGCTGGCGGTACAACGCTTGGTTGGGCGTCCTTGACGTGACGCGTTCTTGTGAATGGTGAGAGGCTGGCCTGGGCCTTATTCCTTTCCAGAGAGAATAGTTATTTTGGATTTTTGAACTAGCAAGCACGCGATGTTCTCGTAAAGAATCAGATAAGATGACGCTAATAAACCAGGCGAAGGCTGACTACACAAAAGCTGCACACATAAATGTCATCCAACACCAGCAGACAAACTCTAATATATTGCGTGGATTCCATCACTACAAAGAGAAATGTTCTTCTTTGGTCCCTCTCCTCAGGTCAGTACGACCGGCGTCCCTAGCTCTTTTCCAACATCAGCGAGGACGAGTTCCGCTGGCGTAGCATAGGTAATGTCGGCTTTTAGGTCCTTGTCTGTAGGATCGGTAGTACCTTTAGTAATGAATCCTCCAAGACGGCCATCACGGTCAAAAACTGCCGCACCCGAGTCACCAGGAGCCGAGAACGGCACCGTTCTCTTCCCTAGCCATCCGTGGATCGCCCACTCCTGGCTGATTAGCGTGCTGCCATCTGGGATACACTGCCGAACCGTCGACATTAATTCCGACGGACAGCCCCAGGTGAGGCCTGTTCCGGCACCGCGTTTGCCAACCCATACGTACTCGTCGCCATCTGCATCCACCGTGGGCTTTGGCGGGCTTTGAATCTCCGACAAAGGAGTAACGCCATTGATGCGTAACAGTGAGTCCTCTGGAATCTGAAACTCAAGCTCTCTCTTGCGCGGACTCCCTAGTAGAAGGAGCTCGTACACTGTCATATGTCGCGAGTGAAGGTAAATGATGTTTGGTGGACACTCCCCATCGGGAAACTTGCTCTGGTCCATCCGGACCAGACACCAGTCCCGTGTCCAAGAGATTGAATCCGATCCATTGCCGATTGGCGGCGACAGACATACCCTGCCCACGTCGCGGGCCTCCTCCGGCTCAAACGCCTTGATGGTATCATACAGCGTGCTTGCCTCCTCAAGGCGCTGACGAAATGACTCGCCGTGCTCTCGAACAGCGTCGGTCATTATTTTTCTACGCCTGCCTAGAACGTACAGAGCATCCGTGGTGATAGACTGCCCCGCAATGCCCATTGGAAGCGCCGTCAAGTTGCCATCATCGACCAGTCGGGAATATTGTGCATTTCCAGGATTGGAGGAGTCTGGAAGGCCGACGTGCCGGCAAGTGAGCGCATACACCGGCCCTTTCTTGTCATTTTGGTCGGACTGGGCGCGGAGATACACCCCCAAAGTCCCTTTTATGTCAGGACTTGAGAGGGGATAAAAGTTCTGGCCGATTGCTGTTGTGAATGGCTGAGAATAGACGTGCAAGTCCGACAGGTACGGAGGTTCTGGCCGGAGCAGCCGTGGACCAGCCAGCGGTGCCACTTTATGGACGCGGAACTGGCAGTCGACATCTGTCAGCTGCACCGCATCCAGGACCCGACGACAGGCTCGCAGTGCCAGCGCCACCTCTTCCCAAGGCACGCCATCATTCTGTAAGCCCACCCAGACGACCACTGGCCGTTCCAGCAGCGGCGTGTCCTCTTTCCCGATGCGGAACACGTCGATAGACGTCCACGGGAGACGATCAATGGCCGTGATGATGCGTGGCTGGACTTCTTTATACCAGCAACGTCGAATTGCGTGGTCACCAATAACACCAAGCGCCGACCGGTTTAACTGGAACCATGCGGATCGGTTACGATCGGCGGCCCAGCGGGCATGCTGGCTTGCCCTATTCTCCCACACACTGATGCCGGACGAGGCACGGCCTACCAAACGTGGCCACGACGGTAGCCCGTAATAAAAGGTCTGTGCCTCCTCCTCGTCAGGAGGCTGCATGAGTGGTAGTAACTTGGTAGACGAGGGTGTGTCCGGGACGTCATCAGCTACTGTATCGCCAGAAGAGGTGTTGTTAAAGCTAGACAGGGCACAGTCCATTTTGCTGCCTGTGGTCGCCGTGTCGCCGGAGTCACCACTTTTTTCTTCTCGATTGGGATGGGAGGCCATGGTCGTAAGTTAAAAACTGGCCGGTAAAATAGCGAGGGGACAAAACAAAGTCGGTCAACGGAGTGAGGAAAGACGATGGGTGGGTGAAGTTGGAAGAAATGGATTGGAAAAGGAGAAAAGAGATAGATGGGAACAGTTGAAAAGAGTTACGGATGTACTTATATTGTTGTCAAGATATCGCCTCTTCTTTCACTACATGTAGACTTTTAGCACTGATGTCAAAAGTACCATCATGCGGCTCTCACATGTGACTGAGGTCTGCTAAGGCTTTGCTACAGGGTACGAACATTTTCCATTCAGATGAAAAGACGAAGAGAGACAAAGAAAAATGAAGAAGTGACAACCGGCACCGGAGCCCTCTCCATATCCTTCATCTCCTCTTGGACACGCATAAATATAGTTCAACTCCTCATCCTTCTCTTCGTCACCATTTTGATCCCGCTGCTCCGGCAGCAAGTGCGTGATTCACTGGTAGACCATCGGATGTTACGTACCGCTCGCTAAAGAGTTGAGGCTCTAAGCATATTAATAGTTTGTCATACCTGCCAGTACCGAGTTCTTTGAAGGTACTTGTACGGCTCCGTTTGTAAGCATACCTCTAAAACGAGTGGGACCTTGCTTCACTTACACATACTAGCGCACTTATACTGTACTGGGAAGTGTACTAATCTGTCCGTAGGACTCCTTATGCTAATACCCCTGTCAAAGTATGTTTGATGTTTTGTGGGTCTGGATTTCATTGGCTGAGATGTACGCCCGGATGATTACCTAATGGTTAGGTTAGGGTGGTCGAGTACGGTCAGCCCAACACGGTGCTTGTGGAATTCGCGACCGACGCAAGGCCGGGAAGCTTTCGCTGGCTTTTCATTGGTCGAGCTGCTCTCGTCGGTCACGATCCTACACACTCAAGCCTGCACGCTGAGGCTCGAACCAGCACGCTCGAACCAGCACGCTCAAAACCTGCACGCTCAGGAATACTGGCCCATGAATTCGGTTGTGTTATTGGTCAACATGCTAAGTAAAAGTGGACTACACTCCGTTGTGTTATTGTTCAATAATTTTCAGTGTTCAGGCCGGTAGTTTCAAGGTAATAAGGGTAGCCCAAGCACTACTGCATTGTTTGCTTGCTTGAGCATTTTGCCAAATCTCCCCCAAGTCTCATCGCTCAACCACACTCGATCACGCCAATAAAACATCTTTTCGACCTCAATTGATCGCAGTATGGTGCCTGGTGATGCTCCACGTCCAGAGAGGGTATTGTTAGTCAGCATTGGATCGGGCACGATGCATCCGAAGGGATCAAACATTTAAGTAGCTATTGTTTTCTAGCTCCCTATTGGCTGAGTTTCTTAGATGCGGGTTTTAGCGGGGTAGAGTCACGTCTGTGGTCACGTGAACTACAGGGTGAACGGTTGGGACCTTGGTCAATGGTCATGATCCTGGTTTAGGATCAGGAGACGTTAGGTTAGTGGCTAGGATTAGTGGTTAGGATTAGTGGTTAGGATTAGCTGGTTAGGATTAGGGTTTTTTTTTTTTTTTTTTTTTTTTTGGTACATAGCAGTTGAAGTCTCCAGGGTCATCGCTACAGATGAAGCTTCACGATCGTCAGGTTCTGGAAGCTCAACAGTCGTCATAGCCAGTCTATCTAAGCATACCTGTAATGTAAACTAGACCAACAACGCTTCTAATGTAAGAATAACAAAAAAAAAAGGGAACCTCGTTTGTCTTTTTAGCCTATGCTTACGTGATGATCTAGATAACAACGGTAAACATACAATCAACCTAGTCTTGATTTGATTTGATTCGATTTGATTTGATTCGATTTGATTTGATTTGATTTGATTTGATTCGATTCGATTTGATTTGATTTGATTTGAATTGACCACAGGGAATTGTTATCACAAGAGTATCGCGGTGAGACTTCAATACTAGTTTATCCCGCCACAGGGTTGCCACCAACTGCAGCCGAAAGCGACCACGAGGGTTCAAATCCCCAGCGAAGCGTTCTTTTTCTCAGGCCTACGGACAGCCCCAGGATCACGCTTGCATGGTCCCCTGGTGCCCGTCCATACGGACCGCTCCAGGCTTCTTGTAATAATACATAAGAGATGGAAAGAGGCCTTAGCTTGTGGGGTGCGGCGGGTGGCCTGAGGAATTAGGATGGCAGAACGGCCGCGTAGGCTCCTGCCATTGGCGGTAGAAATGTTACTTTGTGAGGAAGGAACTCTGGGGGTGAATGGTGTCAGTTTTGGAAGGAGCAACTGGTATTGTTATGATGGTATTTATCGCCCACTTCGGGGTGAGAAGTTTCATCTTCTTCTCTCTCTCTTTAACAACCTTTTTAGCCAGTCAAAATTACGATTCCATCCGCCTCCGGCAATACAGTGCTTGACGTTCCGGACACGCTCCCGCCCACCAAGATACTCCCACTCCTGCAGCCTCGGAACTTTTATTACGGGCTACCATCGTGGCCAAATTTGATAGGCCGTGCCTCATCCGGCGTCAGTGTGTGGGAAAATAGGGCAAGCCAACATGCCCGCTGGGTCGCCGATCCTCGCCGACCGGCATTCTTCAAATTGACCCAAAAGGCGCTCAGAGCTATTGGTGACCACGCCATCCGACATTTTTGGTACAACAAAGTTCAGCCAGCCATCATCGCGGCCATTGGCCGAGGTAGCGCTAGCACTGCGAGCCTGTCATCGGGCCCTAGATGCAGTGCAGCTAGTGGATGTGGACTGCCTGTTCCGCCTTCATTAAGTTGCACCACTGGCTGGTCCACGGCTGCTCCGGCCAGAATCCAGAGGGTCATTTTTGCCGGACTTGCACGTCCAGTCTCAGCCGTTCACAACGGCGATTGGTCAGACATTCTACCCCTGCTCGAGTCCTGGCTTACAAGGGACTCTAGGGGTGTATCTCCGTGCCCGGTCCGACCTGAACGACAAGAATGCGCCGGTATATGCGCTTACTGGCCGGCACGTGGGGCTTCCAGACACTTCCATCCTGGAAACGCCCACTATTCCCGTCTGGTCGATGATGGCAGCTCGGCGGCGCTTCCGATGGGCATTGCGGGGCAGCTTGTCACCACGAAGTCTCTTGGAAAAATACGCGACTACAAAATCACTATGGCCAAGGCTGTTCAATGAGGCGACGAGTCCGCTCATAAGAGCCTTGAAAAGGCAAGTGCGTTGTACGACATCATCAAGGCATTTGAGCCGGAGGAGGCCCGCCAAGTGGGCACGGTGTGTTTGTCGCCACCGATTGGCAAAGAGACAGATCCTCTCCCCTGGACACGGGACTGGTGCCTGGTCCAACTGGACCAGAGCAAATTTCCCGATGGGAAGTGTCCACCAAACTTCGTCGGCCTGCGCTCGCCAAAGATGGACGGACCGACGCTGATTAGTCTATTGAGTCCGCACCAGAGCGAGCCTAGGTTTCGCATGCCAGAGGACTCGCTGTTGCGGATCACTGGCATAATTCCTTTGTCAGAGATTCGGAACCCGCCAGGGCCCGTGGTCAATGAACAGGGCGACGAGTGCATACTGGTTGGTAAACGTGGTGCCGTGACCGGCCTAACATGGGGCAGCCCGTCGGGTTTAAAGTCGACGGTGCGTGAGTGCTTGCCGGACGGCACCACGTTTATCTCCCAGGAGTGAGCGATCCACGGGTCGCTGGGGAACAAAACGGTGGCATTTTCGGTGACTCGGGTGCAGCTGTGTTTGATCGCGACGGCCGCCTAGGCGGATTTATTACTAGGGGTACTAATCCGGCCTCAGGTCGAAAGGTCGACATAACATATGCTACACCAGCGGTGCTGGTCCTCGCCGATGTTGGAACACAGCTAGGAAAGAACGTTGTGCTGATGTGAGGGAGTGAATAGGGACAGACCTTCTCGGCTGTTCTGGCATTGTGGCCGTTTCTGTGTGCAGTTTCTGTTTGTTTATGCCCGAGTTGATTTTCGCCGGGATTATTTGTTAGCAGATTTATATATATATATTATTCGTCTTACTTAGTCAATCCTGATTATTGGCGCCTATACTGTTGTTAGCAGTTTTTGTTTTTTTATGCCCGAGTTTATTCTCGTCGGGATCATTGACGTCATCTTATCTGCTCCGAGAACATTGTCAGCTGTTTTGAAATTCAAACTTGTTATTCGAGTCTGCTATCTTCGCCACGGTGATCTACGGTGGTAAACAGTGCAGTGGGGGTTTATGCTGTGATATCGTTGATACTCGCTTTGAGCTATTTTTGTCATCACTTTCTTTGGTTTGTTTCTCTTTCTGTGTACATAGCTATCCGTCTAAGTGTCATATTATCCGCCTTTCGCAGTCAATCGTGACTACTGGTGACTACTTTGGCAGTAGCCTCTGGGATACACTGTCGTTATTAGACTATGTGGTGTGCCTTTTTTGATACGATTAGTTACGTGTAGTAGGCCACGTGCCTACTGTAAAAGAAGGAAAGAAAATAGTAATAAAACAGCAAACACAAAATAAAGGCCATGGGCGGTATCGTGTCTGCGATGGGCGTCGTCTCACGCAGGCTTCCATGACCTCGCCAGTTACCTGGCTAGACGATACTTTGAGAGTCCCTGGCTTTCAATAAGCCAGCGGAGAAGCGTTCGGGGCGTGAAACCCGTTTACAGGCGGCGTTCCAGGTCCGTCAGTGTTTGTGGCCCTCCCGACGGTTTTCAGGGTATCATGAAAGGAGGACGTGGGCCAGGATCTTGTCTTGGGAGCCGCATGTACTTATTGGTGTGTCTACAGCGCCCTGAGCTGCCCGTCGTTTTAGATATAATCATATAAAATGCTGATCATAGTTGCAATTGCGAGTCACAGTACGAGCCACTAGAATCAAACACCATCCCCAACTCTCAGTCTACTGCAAAGTATCAAAGTAGAGATAGGATCTTGACGCCTGTATCTCGCGTAGCATGCAGGTGCCAGGCGTCGATGCAGTTCCTTGCCGTTGTCGGTTTTTCTTTTCTTTTTGTTCTATGTATATTATTCAGCGGCATTTATTTACTTGCTGACCTTGCATCTGCCGTGTGCATCTATCTCGCCATGTGACAGCCACAGCCGGATGACTAATTCTACCCCCTCTCAAGTCCTGACATAGAAGGGACTTTGGGGGTGTATCTCCGCGCCCAGTCCGGCCAGAACGATGAGAATGCGCCGGTGTATGCGCTCACTTGCCGGCACGTGGGCCTTCCAGGCTCTTCCCAACAATGGAATGCCTATCACTATTCTAGCCTGCTCGATGATGGCAACTCGGCGGTGCTTCCGATGGGCATTGCGGGACAGTCTATCACCACGGATTCTCTCTACGGTCTAGGCAGGCGTAGAAAAATAATGACCGACGCTGTTCGAGAGCACGGCGAGTCATTTAGTCAGCGCCTTGAAGGGCAAGCACGCTGTATGATACCATCAAGGCTTTTGAGCCGGAGGAGGCCCGCGACGTGGGCAGGGTATGTTTGTCGCCGCCAATCGGCAATGGATCGGATTCAATCTCTTGGGCACAGGGCTGGTGCCTGGTCCAGCTCGACCAGAGCAAATTTCCATGGTCTTACCTTGTAGCAAAGCTTTAGCAGACTTATTCACATGTGAGAGCCGCATGATGGTACTTTTGGCATCAGTACTAAAAGTCTACATATGGTGAAAGAAAGAGGCGATAGCTCGACAACAATATAAGTACATCCATCCATCTCTACTCACCGTTTCCCATCCAATTATTTTCACCTTTTCCTATCCATCTTTTTTCACCTTCTCCCACCCATTCTCTTTCGTCACTCCGTTGGCCGACTTTGTTTTGTCCCCTCTCAATTTACCGGCTAGATTTTAACTTACGACCATGGCTTCCCATCCTAATCGAGAAGAAAAAAGTGGTGACTCCGGCGAGCCAGTAGCTGGTGACGTTCCGGACATATTACCACTCCTGCAGCCTCCTGACGAGGAGGAGGCGGAGACCTTTTATTACGGGCTACCTTCGTGGCCACGTTTGATAGGCCGGGCCTCATCCGGCGTCAGTGTGTGGGAGAATAGGGCAAGCCAACATGCCCGCTGGGCCGCCGATCGTCACCGATCGGCATGGTTCCAGTTAACCCGGACGGCGCTTGGTGCCATTGGCGACCACGCAATTCGACGTTGCTGGTACACAGAAGTCCAGCCGAATATCATCACGGCCATTGGTAATCTCCCTTGGACGTCTGTTGACGTGTTCCGGATCGGGAACACGGAGACGGCGCTGCTGGAACGGCCGGTGGTCGTCTGGGTGGGCTTGGAGCACCATGGCGTTCCTTGGGAAGAGGTGGCCCTGGCTCTGCAAGCCTGTCGTCGGGTCCTGGATGCGGCGCACTTGGCGGATGTCGACTGCCAGTTCCGCGTCCATAAAGTGGCACCGTTGGCTGGTCCACGGTTGCTCCGGCCCGAGCCTGATGGGTCATCCTTGCTGGGCTTGCTCCCATACTCTCAGCCTTTCTCAACGGCCATTGGTCAGAAATTCTACCCCTGCTCGAGTCCTGGTTTACAGGGGACTCTAGGGGTGTATCTTCGTGCCCAGTCCGACCAGAACGACAAGAGTGCGCCGTTATATGCGCTCACATGCCGGCACGTCGGCCTTCCTGACTCCTCACATCCTGGGAATCTCTACTATTCTCGACTGGTGGATGATGGCAGCTCGGCGGCGCTTCCGATGGGCATTGCGGGGCAGCTGGTCACCACGGATGCTCTGGACGTGATAGGCACACACAGAGATAAACTTGTCAAGGCTGTTCAAGAGGGCGAGGAGCCATATCAGAACCTTGAGAAGGCAAGCAAGCTGTATGACAGCATCAAGGCTTTTGAGTCGGAGGAGGCCCGCCAAGTGGGCACAGTGCGTTTGTCGCCACCGATTGGCAAAGAGACAGATCCTTTCTCTTGGACACGGGACTGGTGCCTGGTCCAGCTAGACCAGAGCAAGTTCCCCGGTGGAGACTGTCCACCGAACTTTGTCGACCTTCGTTCGCCAACGATGGGCAGCGAGGATCTGGAATGTCTACTGAGCCCGCACGCGAGCGAGCCTCGGTTTTGCATACCGGAAGACTCGCTGTTGCGGATCACTGGCATAATTCCTTTGTCAGAGATTCGGAACCCGCCAGGGCCCGTGGTCAATGAACAGGGCGACGAGTGCATACTGGTTGGTAAACGTGGTGCCGTGACCGGCCTCACATGGGGCAGTCCGTCGGAGTTGGAGTCGACGGTGCGCGAGTGCATGCCGGACGGCAGCACGTTTACCTCCCAGGAGTGGGCGATCCACGGGTCGCTGGAAGACAAAACGGTGGCATTTTCGGCTGCTGGCGACTCGGGTGCAGCTGTGTTTGATCGCGCCGGCCGCCTAGGCGGATTTATTACTAGAGGTACTAATCCGGCCTCAGGTCGAAAGGTTGACATAACATATGCTACACCAGCGGTGCTGGTCCTCGCCGATGTTGGAAGACAGCTAGGGAAGGACGTCGTGCTGACGTGAGGGGAGGACAAGGACAGACCTTCTCGGCTGTTCTGATATCGTTGCCGTTTCTGTGTGTAATTTCTGTTTGTTTGTGCCTGAGTTGATTTTCGCCGGGATTATTTGTTCGCAGTTCTTTGTTTATTCTCGAGTTTATTCTGTCGGGACTATTCACGTCATCTCATCTCTTCGAGAAAATTGTTAGCTGTTTTGGAATTTGATATTGATATTCTCTCGGAGTCTGCTATCTTCGCCACGGTGATCCATGGTGGTAAAACAGTGCAGTGGGGGTTTATGCTGTGATATCGGTGATACTACGTGGATTAGGCCACGTGCCTACTGCAAAAGAAGGAAAGAAAACAGTAATGAAACAGAAAATAAACCAAATAAAGGCCATGGGTATCTTGTCTGCGATGGGCGTCGTCTCACGCCGACGTGGGCCGGGATCTCGTCTTCGGCGCCGCATGCACTTGTTGGTGTTTCCACAGCGCCCTGAGCTGCACGTCATTTTAGATAAAAAATTCTGATCATAGTTGTAACTGCGAGTCACAATACGAGCCACGAGAATCAAATGCCATCCTCAACTCTCAGTCTACTGCAAAGTATCAACGTAGAGATGGGACTTTGACGCCTGTATCTCGCGTAGCATGCAGGCGCCAGACGTCGATGCAATTCCTTGCCGTCGTCGGTGTTTCTTTTCTTTTTGTTCTATGTATATTATTCAGCGGCAATTATCTACTTGCTGGCATTGCATCTGCCGTTTGGTCTCTCTCGGCAATTGACAGTCACAGCCGGATGACTAATTCACATGGTGACAACATAGGACCAGGTAGGCATGACCAGCACGCCTTCCTCGAGTGCCTATTGTCACTACTGAAACCAAAGACACGATAGGCAATAGCGTTGCTATGTCGGAGAAGCGAGATAGAAGGAACGATGAAAACACACATTCTGGCCGATGTCCTGCTATTTGCTGTCTTCTCTCCCTCTCTCTCTCTTTTACCTCCATCAACCTCGTCAACCTCATTAACATCCTTCAACCTAATCTTAATCTAATCTTAACCCCGTCTCACGTTGCATATTTACCTACTTTAACTTCTACCACTCACCAACCACAATGACCTCCCGCAAGTCTCAAAAGTACAACCACCAAAACAAAGGCACCAACAGGCCGCAGCACTTCAAAGACCACAAGACGCAGCATGTCACGGGATCGGAAGCCGACAAAGAGGTTCTGGACGCGCGGTATCCCATCTACCAGAAGCGCGAGCTGCATAGCTAGAAGACGGTGTCTCGCTTGAAGCGGAATGAGTGCGTCGACTGCGAGCCGCTGGTGCTGCAACTGTTCCGGCTGGCACAGAGATAGGACAAAGAGCTACACAAGCGGCACCCAACGGCCAGCACGCGCGCCGACAATCCCTATCTGTTCCGGCTGTACATGCAGATTATTGGCATTTTAGGCCGTCTTCCTGCACACTTGGCTGACAGCGTGCTCGATGCGTATGCCGAGTTCTGCAGTGCGCCGGCCGGCGAGGCCAAGACGTGTGAGGTGCCACCACCGGAGCGCACGAGCCGAAAGCTGAGACGTAAGCGGGCCAAGGCGAGCAAGGCCGGCAGCCAGCGCTCTGCTGACAAGAGCGAAGAGTCTTTTAAACCGTTCCAGAGCTAGAGCGCCAGCCGGAGCATTCCATGCCGCTGTCACCCTACATCACGCGTGCTGTACGGTCCAGTTTCAACTGCAGCGAGATGGAGGAGGGCGAGATTGTCGGCGGCAAGGACAGCAAGCTCGGGTCCAAGGTACGACGCCCGCAAGATTGAGGCCGTTGCCAAAGTCGCAAGTGCTATTGTTGCCGCTTGATTTTGGTCAGGAAGATATATCCGGGGAAAAAGGTCATTGCTGGTCTCTTGGCTGAGTTAGAGGAGAAGTATAACAGCCCAGCGTTGGTTGAGCGTTGTCTATAAATTTGTTTTGTCTTTGTCTTTTTGTATTCTTTTCTTGTTTTCTTCCAACCAGATATGGAGCGACTTTTAGCGTAATCATAACTATATGATTGAATCAACTTCATTTCTATACTGCTTGCTATGGATAATGCCGTATTACTAGTTGTACTATCGTGCCGTAGAGCGTCTAAGCCGAGCGCTGCTTGGCCAAACGGGCCTTTGTGTGCTCGAGAACGGCGGTCTCGTCGTAGATACCGTTGACACTGGGGTGGGAAGCAACAGCCTGTGCCCACGCCCAAAATGCCGGTGCTTTGACGGCCGCATCGAAGGCAATCGAGGCCGGGTAGACGCCTGCCTTGGCGAGGTGAACGACGCGCAGGGCAAAGGAGCCGGTGAGGACCTCGGCGAGGGTCAGCGTCTTGCTGCCACCGAAGAAAGGCGCGTCCTTGGTAGTTGATGCCGCCAGCAGCGGCTCGAGCTCGTGGGCGGCCGCGGTAACGTACGCGTCGGCGAGCGCGGCCTCGGCAGCCGGCGTTGTTGCTGTGCCGAGCCGGAAGATGTGGCTCTGCACCTTGCTGAAGAAGGCGTCCACAAAGAAGCTCATGCGCGCGCGCGCAATAGCGCACGCCTCTAAATCGGACGGCAGCGCCAGCGATGTCGCGGCGCCGTAGCGGTCCACGAGAAACTGCGCCACGATGGCCGACTCCGTCACGACCTCGCTTACGCCGTTGTCGGAGGTGTACTTGAGCGCCGGCACGAGGCCGCGCGGGTTGATGTCGGCGAGATACCACGGGTCGCGGGGGCGATCGAGGTCAATGGTGACCTCGTCGTACGGCACGGCGAGCTCGGCGAGGGCAATGTGAGCGCGATGGGCCCCTGTTTGTTAGCAGTTGGAGAGAGGGGGGGATAATAGATAGATATGGAAGACGTACAAGGGCACTTGCGGTTTGTGTAGAGAGTGATCTTGGCCATTGTTGATTGTTGTGTGTGTTGGTGTCTGGGTAGAGCGAGTTCAGTCGATGGCGATAGAGTTGTGTGAGAAGAGTTGGCGTTGAATGTCGAAAGTCGAAAGTCGAAAGCAGTTGACGGTTGAGCGAGGCGAGTGATCGCATACATGCGGGGACGTTGCTTACAAGTCGGGTACCATCGACTAGACTCAGCGGCTAGTGGTCTGCATGCCAAGGTACTACTGTCGGTACGGCGCCCTCCGCAGTAACGGCTGTTCAAACTTGGCAATGTGGGCAACCGTGAGATCAAAAAGACCAACAAAGGCGGAATCAAGAGTGGCCCCTTATTGATTGGACCACGGCAAGGACGGCAAGCGGTTATTATTGATAATCAATTGTTCTGTATATTATTGATTGTTGATAGATAAGCACACTTCACTTCGATCTACCTAGACTAGTACTTGCTCACATCGACAGCCTCCGACTCATGCGCAATGTCGTCCCACTTCTCGCGCGCCTCAAACATGGTCTGCTCTGCCGTGACCGGCGCGCTGACAAACGCTTTGACGTCGGCGCTGGGAAAGACGGTGTGCAGCACGACAAAGACGATCGCGCTGGCAAAGAAGCCGTAGACGTAGTTCAGGTAGTACAGCTCGACAGCGCCGTCGGCGACGTGGACCGACGTGTTGACGGCGGCAACGAAGCCCGGCATGAGCGGGGCCACGCCGCAGATCCAGGCGACGGGCGCGCGCCAGTTGATACCGTACGTGTACCAGTAGATGCTAGTGGCGTTGCCGCGGTACAGGTCGTCGACGGCGATCTTGCGGCGACACACGAGCAGGTAGGCGGCGACCATCATGCCGGTCATGGGGCCGAGGAAGACCGAGTACGATGACAGCACGGTGAGAAACGTGGTCGACGTGTTGACGAGCTTCCACGGGTTGACGACCGTGCTGAAGATGGCAGTCAGGTATGCGCCGCGGCGGATGTTGATGAAGCGCGGGAACGTTGCGGCGAGGTCGAAGCCGCCGCTGAGCGCGTTGCCCGGCACGTTGACGCCGATCTGCGACACGATGAGCGCGAGGCCGGCAAAGAAGACGGCGGCGCGCGTGCGGCCCGAGTCGGGGTGCATGGTGACGAGCTCGCTCAGCACGGACGCCGGGTTCCAGATGGCGTCGCCGCCGAAGCGCTGCTGCGTGGCAGCGGTCACGAGGATGCCGATAACGGAGCAGACGATGCCGTAGACGGGAAACGCGACGGCCTGGCCGAGGATGGCATGGCGGGGCCGGGTGGCGAAACGCGCATAGTCGTTCTGGTTGAGGATGCCGGCGGCAATGGAGCCAATGGTCGTCATGATGCCGTAGACCATGTACCAGGCGACGGAGTCGGGGCTGCCGGTTTTGGGGAGTGTCGACGCCGACGTGATGGTGTCGCCGAAGCCGCCGTTGCCGTCCTGGTTCATGGTGGCGAGCGCCCAGATGAGGAAGCTGAGGAAGAAGATGATGGTGATGCTGCTGGCGGCGTAAAAGAAGCGCTCGAGGCGGTGCGGGCGGATCCAGATAAACGGCAGGCTGATGACGGAAAAGACAATGTAGGCGACAAAGTTGGCCGTCGTCATGCCGGTGGACGGGTCCATGTGGTTGGGGATGTGCGTCTCGACGTTGGGGTCCCACGACAAAAAGATGGCGTAGACGCACTCGCCGCCGACATAGGCAGTGAAGCCGTACCACACGAGCGACAGCAGGATGCGGTTCCAGATCACAAACTGGGACCCCCACATGCCCCAGACGAGGCGGTTGACAACGGGGAAGCCGATGCCGTACGCGGCGCCGGGCATGGAGTTGAGCACGACAAAGACGGCGGCAAGGGCATTGCCGACGACGATGCAGATAATGGCCTGCCACCAGGTGAGGCCGAGCGGGATGAGCGAGCTGCCGGTGAGGTACGTCGAGATGTTGGTGTTGGTGAGCAGCCAGTAGTTGTGGTAGGCGACGTAGCCCCAGGTGCGGCGCGCGGCCTCGATCGGGCGGATATCGTAGTTCTGTCGGCGTGTTAGCAGCGGCCGGTAAGGGGGTATGACGAACGACATATACGTACAATCCATTGGTTGAACTCGGTGGTGCGCGCCACCTCGAGACGGCGCGTCCAGCTCGTCAGCGTCATGATGGACAGGTGTTTAGGCAAGGCAAGACAGACGTCACAGAGGATCAAGACGGCGTTCCTCACACAATGTTTCTCAGACAGACGACAGATCAGGCCAAGAAAGCCGTTGGATCAACCAGCAACGTCCCTCCTTGGCAGGGCCTTTATATCGGAAGCATGTCCGGAAGCGTGTCGCGCACGTTCTCTACGCATCCCGAATAGGTAAGATACTAATACAGTCTATTTGCCCACCTCACCATGACCACTGGTTGTACAGATCCATAATAGATAAGGGTGTAACCGTTGAAGGCTTCATCGATATCACGACGGGTCTATCTTGCAGCAAAGATTTACGTACCTTGCAGGCAGATAGACAGAATAGTGAGCAATAGTGCGAGATAGGCCGATCCACCGCCATGCGCAAGTGGAACAAGTCGCACGTTTTCCGACGCGGCGAGATGCAGCGACTCCGGACATACTACGGCCAAAGAGGCAGGCTGCCATTGCAAGCGGGTCTATCCGACTAATACCGTCGTCAAATCGGGTATCTGTGGCGTCTACATTACTCTGTAGGGCGTGCGTCGTCATTAGGATCCGGAGCTGGAGCGGCAATCTCCTAGTCGAGGTCCACCGACGGTGAGTGTTTAGGTCGCTGATGCATGATTTGTTTAATATTGGACTCTGTCATCGACCAGCACAAATACCAAGACTCAACGTATCAGCACAAGTCAAGTGACGCCTGTAAGACGTATCAACGTCACTCACAACCACCCCTCTCACTTCCCCCTCCCTCTCAAACTCCCCTCACCATGTACCGCATCGGCGTCGACGTCGGTGGCACCAACACCGATGCGGCTCTGCTCGATGTGCAGGCCCTCAACACACCCGGCCGCGGCGTCGTTGCCTCCCACAAGACCGCCACCACCCCCGACATCACGTCCGGCATCGCCAACGCCGTCAGCGCCGTCCTTGCCCAGGGCAGCACCGCCGTCGGCAACGCGGATATTGGCGCCCACGTCCTCAGCGTCACCATTGGCACCACGCACTTTGTCAATGCTCTCATCGAGGCCGACGCGCGCCGTCTCAGCAAAGTCGCCGTCATCCGGCTTTGCGGGCCCTACACGCGCATGCTGCCGCCGTTTACCGACTTCCCCAAGGGCCTGCGCAATATCCTCGAGGGCGGCGCGTACTACCTCGGCGGCGGCCTTGAGGTCGACGGCCGCGAGATTTCGCCGCTGCGCCAGGCCGAGGTCGCTGACTGCGTCCAGCGCATTCAGGCCTCCGGCATCGACACCGTCGCCATCGTCGGCGTCTTCTCGCCGCTCGATGCCGACGGCCGCCACGAGGACAAATGCAAGGCCATGATCGCCGCCATCGATCCCACGCTCAATGTCGTCTGCAGCCACGGCGTCGGCCCGCCCGGCCTGCTGGCGCGCGAGAACGCGACGATCCTGAATGCGGCCATTCTGGCGACGGCACGGCGCACCATTGCCGGCTTCGGCGCCGCCATGCGCCGCCTGCGCCTCGGCTGCCCGCTCTACCTGTCGCAAAACGACGGCACGCTCATCAGCGCCGAGGCGGCCGCCGCGTACCCGATCAAGACGTTTGCGAGCGGCCCCACCAACAGCATGACGGGCGCGGCTTTTCTGGCCGGGCTCGACGCAAGGGGCGCAGAGCGTGACACGAGCGAACACGGCAACGCCGAGCACTTCCAGACGCTCGTTGTCGACATTGGCGGCACCACCACCGACGTGTGCGCGCTGCTGCCGTCGGGCTTCCCGCGCCCGGCGCCCAACTATGTCGACGTCGGCGGCGTGCGCACGGCCTTTGCGATGCCCGAGGTCGTCTCCATCGGCCTCGGCGGCGGCAGCAAGGTCAGCGTGGACGAGGTCACTGGCGCGGTTACCGTCGGCCCCGACTCGGTCGGCCACCGTCTGACCACAAGTGCGCGCGTTTTCGGCGGGCCCGACCTCACGACGTCGGACATTGCCGTCGCGAGCGGTGATGCCGCCGCGCTCGGCAACCCCGCCGACGTCGCCGCGCTCAAGGCCAGCCTGTCGGCGTCGACTGTAGCGGCGGCGCGCGCAACGATCCGCACGATGCTCGAGACAGTCGTCGACCAGATGCGCGTGTCGGCCGCGCCGATCCACGTACTGCTCGTCGGCGGCGGCTCGCTGCTGCTGCCAGAGGGCGACACGCTGGCCAATGTCGCGCGCTGCACGCGCCCGATCCACCACGGCGCCGCCAATGCCGTTGGCGCCGCTATTGCCAAGGTATCGGGCGAGGTGGATACGATTGTGCTGCTCGAGGGCCGCGACGAGCGCGATGTGGTCGATGCGGCCAAGGCACAGGCCGTGCAGGCAGCGGTCGACGCCGGCGCCGACGCCGCCGACGTGCGTATTGTCGCTGTTGAGTCGATCCCGCTGCAGTACGTGCACAACAAGGCGACGCGCCTCATTGTGAAGGCAGTCGGACGACTGGCAACGCCGACGACACTGCCGCCGCGCCTGGACGTTGCGGACGTGGCCGCCATCGAGGCCGACGAGGCCGACGATGACGACGTCGAGGGCACTAAGGAGCACCGTGCGCCGCCGGTGCCGGCCGCCAAGCCCGCGCTGCTCGTCGACCTCAAGGCGTACCGGCCCGACGTGCGCGGCGGCGTGTGGTACCTGTCCGAGGTCGACCTGGACCTGATTGCGACGGGCACGGGTATTCTCGGCACGGGCGGCGGCGGCCCGTCCTACCAGGAGCTGCTGCACGGTCTGCACCTGCTGGAGCACGGCGGCGCGCGCGGCAAGATGCGCGTGGTGTCGCCGACGTCGCTGGACGACGACGAGCTGGTGTGCTTTGGCTCGTGGTACGGCGCGCCGAGCGTCAGCAACGAGCGCATCGCATCAGGCGCCGAGATCGTCACGGGCATCGACACGCTCAAGGCGGTGCTGCACCTGGACTCGTTTCAGGCCGTGCTCACCGACGAGGTTGGCGGCGGCAACGGCATGAGCGCGTTCTCGACGGGCGTGCACTACGACATCCCCGTCGTCGACGGCGACGCCATGGGCCGCGCGTATCCGACCATGTACCATGCGATCCCGTACGTCTACGGGCAGCCAATCGCGCCGTGTGCGCTGTCGGACGCGCACGGCAACGTCAACGTCATCATGGCCGCGGACACGCCCGAGCGCGTCGAGCGGCTGCTGCGCACGGCCGCCGTCGAGCTCGGCCTCGGCTGTGCCGTGAGCGCGAAGCCGCTGTCGGGCGCTGTCATCAAGAAGTACGTGGTGCCCAACACCATCTCGCAGGCGTGGTACCTCGGCCGCGCCGTGCACCTGGCGCGCCGCACCAAGACAAGCCTCACCGATGCCATTTTCGCCACGACAGCGGGCACCGTCTTATTCACCGGCAAGATTGTCAGCGTCAGCCGCGACATTGCGCGGGGCTACACCATGGGCAGCGTGCTGATTGCGCCCGTGTCCGACGACGGATCCGACAACACCGCCGACGCGCAGCATATGCTCATCCCGTTCCAGAACGAGTACCTCTACGCCGCATGGGCCGACGCCACGGGCGCCGCAACGGGCGAGCTCGTGTGCACTGTGCCCGACCTCATCTCGATTCTCGGCCACGACGGCGAGGCGCTCGGCTCGCAGGAGCTGCGCTACGGGCTCCGCGTCACCGTCATCGGCATGCCGGCGCATCCGCTGTGGAAGACGGAAAAGGGACTCGCCGTGGGCGGTCCGGCGGGCTTCGACCTGGACATTCCATTTACCGGCGTGGGAGAGTACAGTGCGCCACGGAGTGTCATTGAGGAGTACGGGTCGTAGATAGACATAGGGATGATAAATCAAAGAATAAATCAGTTGCAGTA
Source organism: Ophiostoma triangulosporum (assembly GCA_029298705.1). Lineage (NCBI taxonomy): Eukaryota > Fungi > Ascomycota > Sordariomycetes > Ophiostomatales > Ophiostomataceae > Ophiostoma > Ophiostoma triangulosporum. The sequence continues at coordinate 2,128,481 of JANSLO010000011.1, read as the reverse complement.
AGTCGACATCAAATTACCCATCCCGCAAGCCTTGGAAACGGCATGATGCGCACATCTCACGGGCACTTTGTAAGTGAAGAGAACGCCCGGGAGACATGCCAGACTATGGTGTCTAAACGATGAGAACGATGTCGCCGTGCTCAATCTTAGTAGATTGCCTCATCATGAGTCCATTTTCTCCCTTTCGTAGAGCTCGGCCATGACTGCCACCCTGTCTTATCGCATGGCTGCCACTCTAGCTGGTCTTGGCGGACAGTTGTCGATGCCGGAAACAGTCTTGAGCAGCTGCTGCCCCCTTGTACAGCATACCCTCTGATACATGATGCATTCTTTCCGTCCCTTCTGGCAAGCCATCAATTAAGCCAAAAAGAAAACTTGGCCACAGCCCAATCAAAAAAAAAAAAAGAGATCCAATTTCAAGACAAAAATGAAACGTCGTGGATAGGATTCGAACCTATGCTCCCGAAAGAAATAGATTTCGAGTCTATCGCGTTAACCACTCCGCCACCACGACTTGTTTCGGTGATTTTCGATGTGGAGTTATCGTTACATGGGGTTTATATACCAAGATTGTTTGGTTGGGCTCTTTTTTTCCCTAGAGGTTTGCTATCGTGACGTTAAATAAAATCAATCAATCAATCGAGAGCTGCCAAAGAACACGCTCCGCCAAACGCAGGTACTGTGTCTGGACAACAACAGCATTACACAACGCCTGGTCAACTGGGAACACAAGGTCGGCACATCACCAAAGGAGATCGACGAGACCCGTCAATGGCTACATGGATGGAACGGTGGGAAAATGTATTTCTCGCTCGAGATGGCAGAAGCTCGAGCTCGATGGGTCCCAGGACACACCGAGATCCCGGGCAATGAGGAGGTGGACCGGCTTGCGAAGTTGAGGTGAAGCGGCGACAACATGCTCGTCCCTGCCGGCACCATGTCCCTTCCCTTTGCCCGACGATGGAGAAAGGGTACATTGAAGAAGGCATACGAAGACTGGATATCGCAGGAGGAGCACGCGTACACCTAGACAAAAAGCTCGAGTCCCCCCGTCTCTACAAGCTAGGTTGGCGTCCATCAAAGAACTCACTGAACTTATTGATATCCTCGCAAGTATATGCCTTTCGGGGTATTGCTTGCAGATGCATTTGTGGAACGATGATAAAGCACATACAAGGCCTGGCACCATATCCGACCCTTTGTTGTCATGTTTCTTTTTTTTTTCAGAGATGCCCGCTCTTTAGGCTACGTATTGATGAGGTTGCTACTAGATATATTGACTTGGTACTGTTTATAGTGGGCATGATATGATATACGGTGCCTGGATTTGTACATGATGCATACAAGTAAAAAAGTCCTGGTTCAGCTGCACACCTAGGCTGACAGGGATCTAACATCAAATATGGTTCAAGGCTCCTGGTTACAAGGAGGGCACTGCAAGATCAAGTAGCAATAAACTTCAATACAGCTATATATCCAATACAACGAGACTCCTTTAATCAATCTGCACACCTGTCATCTCGAGCAGCTGCTGCCTGACGGATCCGTAGTCATTTTTAGCCGCCAGCATTTATGCCGCTGATCCTTCGGCATCCGTCGTCTCGACCGCGGCGCCGTGTTCGAGCAGTAGCTGTGTAGTAGTTTCGGTGGCATGTCTTAGCGCTGTCCGGCCTTTGTTATCCTTTGCCTCGATGTTGGCACCATTCTCAAGCAGCAGCCGTGTGACAGCTTCGTGACCATTAGCGGCGGCATGCATCAACGCTGTCATGCCATCGTCTTCCCTCGACTCGACGCCGGCACCATTATCGAGTAGAAGCCCAGTAACAGCTTCTTGGCCACTATAGGCGGCTTGCATCAACGTTGTCCAGCCATCGTCATCCCTCGCCTCGACGTCGGCACCAATATCAAGCAGCAGTCGTACAATAACCTCGTGGCCATTCACAGCGGCATGTATCAGCGCTGTATGACTCTCGGCATCTCTAGTCTCGACGTCGGCACCATTCCCGAGCAGTAGCCTTGTAACAGCTTCGTGGCCATTTGCGGCGGCATGTATCAGCGCTGTATGACTCTCGGCATCTCTAGTCTCGACGTCGGCACCATTCCCGAGCAGTAGCCTTGTAACAGCTTCGTGGCCATTTGCGGCGGCATGACACAACGCTGTCCATCCATCGTTGTCCTTCGCCTCGACGTTGGTACCTTTATCGAGTAGCAGTCGTGTGACAGCTTCGTGCCCAGAGTTGGCGGCAATCATCAACGCAGTCACGCCATCATCATTCCTCGCCTCGATGTCGGCACCATTCTCGAGAACCAGCCGTGTAACAGCTTCGCGGCCTTTTATGGCGGCATACAACAACGCTGTCCAGCCATCGCTATCCCTCGCCTCAACGTCGGCACCATTTTCGAGAAGCAGCCGTGTAACAGATTCGCGGTCTTTTGTGGCGGCATACAACAACGCTGTCCAACCATCGCTACCCCTCGCCTCAACGTCGGCACCATTCTCGAGAAGCAACCGTGTAACAGCTTCGCGGCCTTTTGTGGCGGCATACAACAACGCTGTCCAGCCTTTGTTATCCTTCGCCTCGATGTCGGCACCTTGATCAAGCAGCAGGCGTGTGACATCTTCGTGACCATTTGCGGCGGCATGCATCAACGCTGTCCAGCCATCGTCATCCCTCGCCTCGATGTCGGCACCATTTTCGAGAAGTAGCCGGGTAACAGTTTCGTGGCCAGAGATGGCGGCAGCCATCAACGCTGTCGCGCCATCGTCATCCCTCGCCTCGATGTCGGCACCATTTTCTAGCAGTAGCCGGGTAACAGCTTCGTGGCCAGAGTCGGCGGCAGCCATCAACGCTGTCAAGCCAACGTCAGTCCTCGCCTCGGCATCGGCACCATTTCCGAAAAGTAGCCGTGCAACAGCTTCATGTCCAGAGTTGGCAGCAAACATCAACGCTGTCAAGCCAACGTCAGTCCTCGCCTTGACATCGGCGCCTCTATCGAGCAGTAGCCGTGTGACATCTTCGAGGCCAGAGTTGGCGGCACGCATCAACGCTGTCCAGCCTTTGTTATCCTTCGCCCCGATGTTGGCACCATTCTCGAGCAGCAGCCATGCAACAGCTTCGTGGCCTTTTGCGGCGGCATACATCCACGCTGTCAAGCCATCGTTGCTCTTCGCCTCAATGTCGGCACCATTCTCGAGCAGTAGCCGTGCAACAGCTTCGTGGCCTTTTGCGGCGGCATACATCAACGCTGTCAAGCCATCGTTGCTCTTCACATCGACGTCGGCACCATTCTCGAGAAGCAACCGTATAACAGCTTCGTGACCAGACATAGCGGCACCCATCAACACTGTCATTCCATTGTTGGCCTTCGCCTCGACGTTGGCACCTTTATCAAGCAGCAGCCGTGTGACAGCTTCGGGGCCAGACTCGGTGGCAAGCATCCAATACTTCCCGACACGCACCAACGTTGGCCAGCCGCGGCTTTCCTTTGCCTCGATGCTGTAACCGTTATCGACCATCAGCTGTGTAAGAACTTCGGGACTAGACCTAGCGTCATATACCAACGCTGCCGTGCCATCGGTATGCTTCGTCTCGACGTCAGTACCAAAATCGGGAAGCAGCCGTGTGAAAGCTTTTTGTGAAGCTCGAGCGTCAAGCATCACAGGACTGGTGGCAAATATCAATGCTGTCGCGCCATTATTATTCTTCGCCTCGATGTCAGCACCATTTTCGAGCAGAAGCCGTATAACAGCTTCGTGGCAATATCTGGCGGCACGCATCAACGCTGTATAGCCATTGTTGTTCTTCGCATCGATGTCGGCACCATTCTCGAGAAGCAACCGTGTAACAGCTTCGTGGCCAGACATAGCGGCACAGATCAACGCTGTCATCCCCTGGCTATCCTTCGCTTCAATGTCAGCACCCCTGCTGAGAAGTAACTCTGTGACAGGCGTAAGCCCAAGACGCGATGCTACCAAAACATTCGTGGTAGACTCAGGGCGGATATGGCACCGGCTGGAAATGATACTAGCCCACTGTGAGTGGCTTGTCAAGTCCGGAGTACAAAGGCCCGAAGCAAGGTCTACCAGGGCAGAGCCTTTTTCAAGCTCAGCCTCGCGGTAGTGATCGCCCCAGTAGTTGGCCGAATAGTCCAAAAAGGCGCCGTGGTGGTCATCTTGGCTAAATGCATCGGTGGATGTAGCGTTGAGCCTGTCCAAATAGAACATGCAGACCTCGGCAAGAACAGAGTGTGCGTAACGGGTGGTGATGGAATGATGCCATTGCAGTTTTGGCGAGACTGGTGCTGGTGCTGGTGCTGGTGCTGGTGACTGGATAAGGAACTCCCGAGCAGTTTGGTGAAGAAAATAAATCTTGTCGTGGTGAACATTGACAAACAAACCACACAAAGCTCGCAGACGAGACTTGATGTCTACATTCTCGTCAAGATCGAGGTCGTAAATGGACCGACCTCGACCTGGGCCATCCAGGTTCATTGCAATGTTCATCTCCGAGAGCGTTAATGGTCGGCGTGCTGCTAAAATGATGCTCAAAGTGTTTCTGACGGTGTTGGCAGTTTCACCTTCCGGGGACTTGTTCAGAATCTGGTCGTAGGCCTCGTTGACATTCTTCGGAAGGGTTTCAATGGCGGCGTTGATTCCAGCTTCTGTTTTTTTAGACCCCTTATTGAACCCATCGTCTAGATAGTCGAACACGAGGTAGACCCAAAGGTATGTGCGGTGGTTGATCGCGAGCAGTTTGCTGTTGAGGGAGGATTTGACCTTGTCCGAAAGCCGATGTTCTTGTGCTAGCTGCTGGACTCGGTATTGAATGACGCGGTTGATCTCCTGACTTATCGCTTCGAACTCTTCTTCTCCAGGGATATGAATTTGCTGGAAATCGTTCTGCAAGCTTTCAAACCTGTTGACAACGTGTTGATATGGCCGGCTTGTCATGAGAACCTTGAAGTTGGCCTGCTGGTCGGACAGGATATCCTTCAGATTCTTTATCAAGCTCTTCAGCTGCGACTCATCACATTCGTCAAGGGCATCGATAACAAATATGACAGGCCCGGCCTGTGGATCGCGCACAACATCTCTCAGGATTGTCCATAGCAAAAACTCAGACTGTACCAGATCTGCGCCCATTTTGTTGTAGAGTTCCATAGCGTGTTGGATAAGGGCATTCTTCTGGAGGAACAGCTGATGGAGTAGAGCACATAAAGCCTGGCGAGTCGTGTTCTGGTCTTGGTCCTTGAAGAAGAAATAGCAGATGGTGGCTGATTGTTTCGCCAGCCCGTGGTCAACCAGGTATTTGGCCAGCACCGATTTGCCACACCCGGGATCTGCTGTGACCAGCAATGGACCCGACTTCTGCGACAGCCACTTCTCAAAGTACTTGTGCTGGAGAAACCAGTCGCATGTGCCTTCGACACGAGTCTCCACGCTTCCCTTGTACCAGTCGTACGTGGCGCCCTTGCCATTGTCTGTGAGCCAGAAAGCTTGCCGACATCTCATTTCTTTGTCAAGCATCCTTTCTCGTTTGTCATCTTCTTGGGCAGCTAGCTGCAGTTTCGCAACAGTCAGCTGCTGCATAGCGACAGACAGGCAATTCTCCATGGTTGCACGGGTAGCCTTGCTTGTATTGTTCAGAAGCTCGAGACTTTCCCTTGCTGCTAGGCCGTTGATCTGGCCGAGGTCGTCTTTGACTGTTCCCTCCAACTTCTCGATATCGAGCCGAGTTTGTTCCCAGTCCTTTGATGGGATAATGTCATGGATGTAGACCTTGAAGCGACCTTGATAAAAGCGAAGGATGCTGCTGAGCTGAAACTCGAGAATGGCTCGGTAGAGGTCGACAATATGGGCATTGGCTGCTGTTACCAGCGCCTCGTCGACACCAGCGTTCTGGCCAAGCCGGCGCACCATAGGCTCCAGCGCGACATAGTAGTCCATACGGGAAGTGACATAGGAAAAGCCGTCTCGGTTGGCTTCGGCTGCGGTTGTAGGATTTGTGAAGAGAGGAATAATGAGGCTGACACCAGCCCATACCAAAGAGGCCTCGGGTGAATTCTTGACGGCGCTGCCTATGAAGTCTTTACCCCACACCAAGACATTGGCGGCCTTTGTGATCTTGTCTTCCAGGTCAATCTCACGGCCGGCAATCTTGAACTTCGCTTTGTTGTCTTCCAGTCGTCGTAGCCCCTTCTGGATCACGGTTTTCAGTTGGATTTGGCGAGGTGAGCGATCGGAGCGAGTGTCGAGGTCGTGCTGTGCTGAGAGCTGTACAAGAGTCGTCTCACTTGGTGGAGAATCTGCAAGAAGAGGTTAGTATTTGTTATGTATTGCAGCTTGAAGATGTGTGAGTTTTGGTACGTACTCGCCATCGGCTCTTCATCTGCAAGCAGGTCGTCATAGTCATTCACCAAATCCGGATTCTCCTTTGCGAGGGCATCGTATGCTTGGTCCCAGAGTGACTTTGCTGCAGGGGGTGTAGCGGAAAGGCTGTCTCCCGACTGCTCTTGTTGTTTGTGATCGCTACCCGTGGCAGATGGGACTTCCAACGTGATGCTGGCAGGTGGGACTGGCGGTGAAACGGGAGTTGTAGAAAAAGAGCTGTCTTGTTGAACGTGCTGCCCATCCGTGGCAGATGGGGCTGCCGGTGAAATGGGAGATGTGAAAGAAATGCTGACTCTCGACTGCTCTTGATGAACGTGCTGTCCACCCGTGGTAGGTGGGCCTTTCGGCGTGATAATGGCAGAGGGGGCTGTCGGTGGAATATCCGGCTGCTTCTGACGGCGACCTGTGATCTTCCGGAAAAACCGCTTGATGCTTTCGCAAACGCGCGCCATGGTCTCTGATTTCAGGAGTGTGGTGAGTGCGAGCGGGCTTGTTGTGAAGCTCGAAACCTTCGTCGACGAAAGCAGGCTTTGTTTGTTTATCATACCGTACGATGGCCCAACGCAGGGAAGTGCCTTCTTCCGTGGATGCCCAACCAACAGCGGCTCGGTTCAACTGTGATTGGTGGAAGGGAGTATATGCAGCTACTTCAGCCACATCTCACTGCATCTCACGGAACGTTGCACTGAGCACCTTTTGGGTAATTTGGGCGGCTGCATAGGATAGGCAAGTGACAGAATTCGTACAATTCATGGAAGAGAAAAGACAGCACCTGAGAGCTTATCGAGCTAGGTCGAGGTGGTGAATATAAAGTTTATATGTGGACGTCAGCTTAGTTAGTGTACGTAACGAGGCAGTGTCCGAACAACAGAACGGTCAGCCAGCGACTCATCACGCTTCTTTCTTTACTGACAACAAACCGGATAATCAACCGTCCAACTAGATGATCAGACGAGGACTTGAGAGGTAGTCCAGCAGCATTGAGCGCATAGATTCAAGTAAACATAAGCTGGAGTGTAACATGTCAGCTTACTGCTGGTGGCAATGTCAAAAAGGGTATTAGTCCAAGCGGCTTAACTGCGGAAAATCTCCAGTCGATGCTTAGTCGTCCCTTTTCATGCAGAACATGACGCCGGACAACAATAACAGTTACATAGAAGAAGGAGTTTTGTCTTCTATTAGCAGCAGTGCGTAGGGAGGACTTTGAGAGCCATGCCGTGATGTGCTTGTCGTTAATTGGTGAGCCGCTGAAGTTGGGAATGCCCACACTCGAAGAGTTAGTGCGTGGCACAAGTATCCCTCGTATCACGCGGCTTTTTTCCCCGGCTTTCTTCTCACCACAGCACCAAAACTAAACCAGTTCGAGTATGAGAGCCTAGACTACACATATACGCAATACAATAACCGCACGCCGCAGCAAACCACGTCTGATTTCCAGGCGAGTTCATGTATGTACTCTCTCTGCGACGACAGATGGAAGTTGATCTGCCAGGAAGCCTGGAATTGCAGCTGGCCAGCTTGATGCCGCCATGAGGTGTCTTACGCATTTACATGTATGCACTTTCAATAAATTGGACGGTCATCGGAAACAACCAACCTCAACGGCCTTAAGGCACATGGTGCTTTATTGTTATACTCGTTCTTAATTCCCTAGAACAGCTGATTGCACATTCACTTCTTTACAGCCATAAGCATTACCAAATAGCACATCGGAAAGGACGCGCGGTCGTATGTGGTGCAGGACGCGGATCCTGTGAAGCACAAGTACATCCAACAAGACGAATACGACATGGCATTCGGCCGTGACGATGACGGTGATGACGACGGCGGGGACGTCTCGTTCATTCACAACGATTTCTCGCAAAGCAACTGCATTTTCAACAACGACAAGATTATTTGTCTTGTCGACTGGGAAATGTCGGGCTACTTTGGGTGGCGAGCGGCGGCACGGGTGCGCGGCGCGAGAACTATGTGAGGCTAACTCTACACCGGGACATGCTGGAGGACATTTTCTTCTGGAACAACCTGCACTATGAGGTCTAGCCGCGTCGTTCTTGCCGGTGTCCTTCTTATTGTTAGTCAACTTCTTGGGTGCGGCCTGGCTCTTCGGGCGCGCTGCGGACAGCATCTGCCATGTTTTTCCTGGCTGCTGGCGGCGGCGCAGCGGCCGGAGAAGTGAGAGCAGCGGGAGCGCCGCAACAGGGGAAATCTTGGAGCGCGTCGCGTCCTTCTGAGCTTTTATTCCTACCGGACGGCTGCACCCCCGCCACCACGCTTCATATACCCCCGCCAACATCAACTTTCACGTACGGCCATAGATACTGGAAAGCACGGGATCCCGTCCGCTCTCCCCTAGTTAAACCAGTAATCGGCGGATTAGTAGTTGGGTCGGTGACGACCAGCGAATACCCTCTGCTGTACGTTTTTTTTTGTTCGTTTTATTTAGTATCAAATCAAATCAAATGTAACCGTGAGCGGTGCACGGTGAGTCAAACCAGCAAGGTGAGAAGTTATAAATATGACAGCCTATGTATGGAAGCATGGATACAAGTAGAATCAATTATTCACTTAGCAGATCATATCTCTGCATCTTGTTAGTGACAGTGCCCGTGACCTTTAACTTTTACAGTGACTGGCGTAAGTACATCAATATCTCTATCGACTCAAGCTCAGCCTTGCCTTCTCTGCTCAGCAACATCTACGGATAATTCTCTCATCTGCAGCAAGGTAGTGATTCCCCTTGAACATCCAGCTATCACTAAGCCGCCATCCGGCGTCTGGCGCGTCGTGCGTGTAAGTGTCTCTGCCTTCATTATACGAGAGACTCGTAATGCCCTTCTCGAGGGTCTGTGATGCTGTCACTGACACTAACGCTAAGTGCAATACGTCACCTCGAGTTGTCGACTGCACTCAGGTTCGCAAGAGGGTGTGACATGGGCATTCTTTTTCGTCTTGTTACATACGGCACTTATGTTATAACGTAGGTTCTCCTCCTCTTCGGGTCTTGTACTCTGGCCTTGCTGCTCCTTGTGTAGTATTCGTGACGTCAAATATGATCAAATCAGATCAGATCTGGCCTTACTGCAATTTAAATCCGTTATTTCGCTTCGCTATCCTGTAGTTTTTGCCACAGCATGCAGAAAGAACCAATTTATTGGATTTGATTGGATGATATCTAACGCCACGAGAACACACAGGGAGCACGCAGTTCTAATTCTCATACCAGGTTACTGTCATAATCATATCGACTCATACCACAGTCGGACCACAGTTGGGACCGAGTAGGAAGTAGTTGGATTACCAGGTCGCACTTTCCTGTCGGATGTCGCCTGATGTGGCGGTCGCGCTTTCCTCTCGTTCGTCGTGATGTCGGTCGCACTTTCTAATACTGCCGCGTTACTGCATCGCACCTTCTGTAATTCACCACTGCATCCATCAGGGTGTCCAAAATGATAGTTTTCACCTCTTGCCCCTTTTTCATCATTTTTATTCCCATATCTTGTGCTCTTGTCTCTTCTGTTCTCTTCCCCATCCATCTGTTTCTACAGGCCACCCTCAGTCCAGCTTCGTCGACCCCATTCACATGTGTCTTTATACTACGTGTCTCTCTTCAGCCTGGCCCGGTTGATTTGGTTACGCCTAGCTGTGATTCACCTATTTTCCAACTTCCATACCTCTGTCATACTTTTGGCGTGTCTCGCTGCCTACATCCGACACAATGTCTATCACGGGCGAGGACCTCCAGTTTATGGCTGATGTCATGCGGGAGAACTCTCTCTACAGCATTGACGATGATTTGGACTTTTCCCAGCTGCTTCCTCCGGACGAACATGTGGAGGCCACCGCCAATGAAAGCGATGCTCTGCTCGAACGGCGATCCAAGGAAAAGACAAAGACCCCTACGGCAGCAACCCCCCAAGCCGCCGGCAGAGCAGCCACCTCCAAGGCTAGGTCCAAGGAAAAGGCCCGAGACAAATCTAGTGTAGCCGCCGGAGATGGCGCCAAAACCAAAGACAACAAGGACAAGGCCAAGATGCCACCACCACAGACCACGTCGCCCCTGAGTGACGTCTACCTGTCGTCTCTTCCTGATACCCTGGTCAAGCCCAAGGTCGACGGGAAGCTCAGCAAGTCCATGAAGGGTGCTTCGCAGAATGGAAACCAAGCACCGCAAGCAGACATATCGGTATGATTTTCTTGATTCCAGTCCATCTATTTTACTCTGATTCACCCCAACTAACACAACAAGTTCTCATTCGACCCATATGGTATCCCCACGTCTCCTGTATCAAAGCCTTCCAATGAGGGCACGCCCACCCAAAAGACAAAATCTGCCTCCCCTGTTGCGGGCGTTGCCAATATGACGAGTTCCTTAGCGCTGATCCCGGCGTCGGACAAGAAACGCCTCAAGTCGCAAAAGAGAGTCGCAAAGCGCTCGTTCCTTGATATGCCCGAGGCGCCCGAGACAGAGACCGAGGTGAAGCCGGCTCAGGCCAATTCTCTGCAGGCTCAGCCTCCAGACGCCAAAGCTCCTCTCAAAGCGGCCGTCAAGCCCAAGAGAAAAGCTCCAGCAGGCAAGGGCAAGGGCAAGGAGAAGGAGAAGAAGGAAGAGAAAGCCGAACCGGCAAAGCCCGCGGCAAAGCCAGTAGCAAAGCCCAAGCCTACAAAGATAATTGCCAAGGTCGACAAGCAAGACCAGGATTCACGCGCCTTCCTCGTCCCAAAGTCGGAGGAAAAAGATGACAGTCCCTACGATATCCCTGCCGCCGTAGCAGATGTGACCTCAAAGGACGTGACCAAGAGACTCAGATCGCGTACTGAAAAGCCTGCTATCATCATCAGCTCCGACTCAGAGTCCAGCTACTCAGACGACGACTCGGCTTCATTCGCGGGGAACACTACTATCATGACCACTCCAGACCATGCCGTAGAAGACTTCAGTCTGAGAAAACTGCAGCGGCAGAAGACACAGACGACCGCCGCCTCGATTGTCGCGACAAAGGGCCAAATGGTCTTTGGCAAGTCCAACAAGAGGCCGGCCGATCGGGCTGCCGTCGGAATGGCGGACCGCCAAACGAAGGTTCTGAGACAGGCAGATGCCAGTGTTAAGTACTCTGTCGCAGACAATGAAGTGGAAGCGCCATCCACCTCATACGCAGTCAAGAGTCATACAGGTGGGCAGCACCTTGCTCGTGGTCCAGAGGCATTTGTCTCGGAGCAGGGATCCAGAGACCAGGCGAGGCTGCAGAGGTCCCCTTACAAGTACCGGGGCGATCAGTGGTCAAAGCAGCAGAAATCTGGCAGAAGTCTCGATGCAGACCACGACCACAATGGGGGAGAAGCCGACTCTGATCATGCCATGATGCAGTCTCAAGGATCATCCTCCAAGGTAGTTCACTCTGTGGCGGCGAGTGATCCATTTATCGGAGATTTGGACGAAGAAAGACGTCAGCAGTCTCAGTTCACGTCAAAGCTTTTCCGGAGCACTAAGCCTGCATATGATATTGAGCAGTGGCAGCGCAGTCGGCCTGCAGCTTGTCAGCCACACTTTTCAACGACATTTAGCGCGCCACGCGCTGAGAGAGATGCACCAGCGTCTCGCATGTCCCATGCGTCGAATGTGCCGCATGGGGTTTCGGAAGAGTCGAATCATATTGCTCGTGAGATGATGCAGCTCCTTACAAGTGGTCGCCGAGCCGAGCCTGTGTCCAAGTCGGCCAAAGACATATGGCTGGATGAGACTGATCCCTACAAGGAGACAAACCAGGTCATGGGCTATTTCTGCAAGGTAGGTCGTATTCATTCTGCTTATATTTGTTTCTGGTGGCACTAACAAATAGACATTGCTGCGCTTCCTCAAAACCAAGGAGGCGGCAGTCGACGACGTGGCGACCGAGTATCGGCAGCGTGGGGGCGCTGTCTTGGGACGGATCAAGGAACTGCACGGCACTGAAAAGAGACGATTCGCACTTGAGTTTGAAGGCCAGCGGCAAAAGTCTCTTGCGGTGTTGGAAGAGGCCTGTCGTGCAGCGCGAAAGATTTCTGGGAGTCTTGAGCGCGTGAGCCTTGTCCCTGCCATTAAGGATGTCCTAGGCGACAACACCATTACTCGTCTGCGTGCTCTGCAGGCCGAGGTTGTCTGATTTGTTTTATTTGACTTTACTTTACTGTTGCTGTTTTAAGTTTTATCGTCTTTCTTTTCCTTGTCGTCTCTTTTCCATTGTCATTTTCCCCTTTGCTGCCTTGTCTTCTTTGCCATCTTTTTTCTGTCATTATGTGCCTTTGCCTTTTCTGCTCCTTTTTACTATTTCCCACTCTGTCTCCCTTTTCTGTCTTTTTCGTCCGAGTTCCATCATCAGTTGTTGCATTACAGTGCGTTATGAGAGCATTCCCGGGAAACGGTGTCTGTGACTGATTTATATCGCGAGTCACTACTCGTCTGTACTATTTCATTTGTTTCACTTTAAAAGATCTTAATAAAATTGTTTGTCCAACTCCCGCTGCAAGATGCTGTAGAACGTATTCTTGCTTGCATGTATGGCGCTGTGTTCAAGATGGAGGGCAAGGCAGCACAGAATAGCTTGCTTCCTCTTGCATCTGACAGTAGTATTGTAACTACCTCATAAGACGGCCACAGTCACGCTCTCTCCATATCATTAGATACATAGTACATAGTACATAGAAGCTCCTGCATGTGACAGTAGCTAGAAAATTAGTAATATTCAACAGTGAGCTCTTTGTTCTCCAGTCATTCACCACGCCTTCCTCTTGGTCATATACAATAAATAATGCATTTATATGAAATTTAAAGTACTTTAGAAGGAAAGTAGCCAGTCGCTCCCATAGACTTTCGTCCTTCGGCCAACATTTGTTATTTCCTCCTTTTTTATCCTTTACATTTCTAGCCCTATCCCAGCTTCTTTCCTCTTTTTCTCTCTTCCTCTTTTCCTCTTTTTCTCTTAATTTTACGCCTCATCCCATCCATCCGTCATAAGCAGTCATCCATCTGCATCTCCTTGCAGCCCTCTTATTGATACACTAGCATCTACTTGCGCTTATGTAGGTATGTATCTCCACTCCCAGCACCCAGCACCAGCACCAAGCACCCAGCATAATTTCGCGTTTTGCGGCTCAGCCAAGATTCCAAACCGTCTCAGCGTCCATCAACTTGTTCTTTGAGTTATTCTCTATCGATCACTAGGCTTTTTTTCGCCAAACATCCTTGATGCCGTGTCAAAGCTGCATTTATTAACACCGTCACAGCTTCGAGCATTTATCGATTCGACCGATCCCTTATCGATAGAGCAGCCCGTCTGTGTTTGGGTTTTTTACACACCGCCTTTGAAAAGGTTTCTGCCGCTTTTTCGGCGTCACCCCATCTTTCAGAGGCCCCGCTTCAAGGTACCCTTGTACCTTAGCTGCAGCTCCAGCACAGCCAACCAATTGATGCAATAAAGTTGCATTAAGTTTTATTCCCGACCACTCTAAGCCTCCCAAGTGTCTCCTCTTTTCTCTCGTCTCCCTCTTACCGCCCAGCACCAAGTCTCCAGCCTACATCAAAAGCATCAACCTAGGAACATTTCGTCATCAAAATCAAGCTGATCCTTGATATTTCCTTTGATCTGTTGCTTTTTAACGCTGCCGCGCGCCGTTTCAACTTTACCTTGTCACCATCCAACGAAACGCGACACCTCGACCAGAGAGAAAAGACTAGACCAGCTAGAGTAGGTAACGATTTGGATAATAACTGCATCGGCATCGTCGTCATCATCAGCATCGGCATCAATATTATCATCGGCATCATCAGCAGTCTTTTCTTCTCTGTTCTCCGCTCTCCACTCCGCTCTCGCTCTCGCTCTATTCCACATCTCATCTTATTGTCCTCTTCTGCTCTATAGAACCGGCAATGCCACTGGGGAAGCGACTTGCTCGGCATTTGGGAGAAACAGTGAGTGTTTAGACGCCATTTCTTTTGATATTGTCTTTGATTTTCTTTTCGTCTTTGCTCTGCAGCTTGGCAATAGGCATACGATCAGCGTTGTTTTATTCTTGATCTCGTTAAACGCAAAAGGATTATCCTTGTCCTTTGTCTGTGCTTTCGTTGCCCTGTTTTGTTTCCTGCCGTCACCATGGACAGTCTATACACAATAGACTTGCACGCCAACTGGCCCGAGGACTGGCCCGAGGACGAGGAGTCAAATTACACGTCTGCTCCTTTGGCCAGAGTTGATGCCTCTACAACTCCGTACCGGCCCACGGACCAGGCTCCCAAAAAGCTGCCGCAGCCGCCGCCGCCGCCGCCGTCACCACCGCCAACGCCGCCACCACCACCGCCGCCGCCACCGCCATCCCCGGCGCATAATGCAGGCCTGTGAGAGATCAGAGGGGCAACCTCATTGCTTTGCTCCCTTGGCCAAAACTCTGTTGCCCCGACCCGAGCTGATCTAGACACTGCGGGCCTGCCTGGGGACGAGGAGCCAAACCACACATTGGCCTCCTCGGCCGGGACGGAGGCAGGAATTATCGTCGAGTTGGACCGCCGCATGTCCAAGCGCCATCTGGACATGATTGCCATTGGCGGTCCCATTGGTGCTGGCTTCTTTGTCGGACCTGGTGGTGCTCTGCACACTGGTGGCCCTGGCTCGCTGCTGATTGACCTTTTGATCATCGGCATCATGATGTTTAACATCGTCTATGCCCTGGGCGAGCTCGCGGTTATGTTTCCTGCCTCGGGTGGTTTCTACACGTTCCGGCCCACTAGCTGCCTTCGATGGAACAGTAGACGAGATTGTCCAGTCGGCGCAATCGGCGCTGGCGGCAGCAGTATGAGCAGTTGCATCAACACTGCGGTAGCGGCAATACTCAGGACGGCAATACTAGACTGCAGCAGAGCAAGCGCTCGCATGCCGCCCAAATCTCACATGGCGAGGTTTCTGGACAGGCCGAGCCTTTTATGCCAGTACCCGCCGGCGCCCACGTCGCTTGGGCTGGCTACTGCTGTGCAATCGAGCTTATTGGCTTCTGGCGACCAGGTTGAGCTGTACCTCCCTTCTGACGATAATGATGCATCACTTTCTTTGCAATTAACAATTGATACCCATACAGCGGATACCCCATTTCCTTACTTGTCTTTTATTACTTTTCTACAGCATTGCTTTCTGGCTATCACTGGATCATGGATATTCGGGGGTTCTAACGTACACTCAGTTTCAAGCAGACGCCAAATACCTAACATATCATGGAGCAACGGGTAAGTAGCATGTCTCGGTCTATTTTGTTCCGTCATCGCGGCAAGCAATGCTAACAATGTAGTGACATATGGCGACCTGCGGGCCCTGCGGCAAGATTGGTTGACAGATAGCGTGAGTTTGTTTCGTTCTGGCATTACTCTTCCTGTCGGCTTTACTAACAGGCCAGAACATTTCATTTTGGCAGACATATCTCGAGTTTGAAGTGCTGTCGCGCTATCCCGAGGCCCGGATACACCTGCTGCGGCCATCGATCAGTATGATGCTGGGCTGGCTGCGGACAGACGAGCTGCGGCAGAACATGCCCAATTTCCGGCAGCAAGGCACTACGCATATCTTTGTGCCGGTCAACAACTCGCACGACGTGGGCTCGACGGACGAGGGCACGCACTGGTCGCTGCTGCTGGTGTCGGTGGTCGACTGCGTGGCGTTCCACTACGACTCACTGGGCGCGTGCAACATTCACAATGCGCGCGACATAACGGCGGCGTTGTCACGGTTGCTGGGTCTGCAGCTGCGCTTCCGCAACATTGACGACACGCCACGGCAGGCCAACAATAACGATTGCGGCGTCTTTGTGTGCATTCTGATGCGGTTTCTGCTGGTCAAGCGGCTGCTGAATGCGCACGCGCGCGACAAGGTGTCGATGAGTCTGGGCGGCAAGATGATTGATGCCGAGGGCGGCCGCAAGGAGATGATCAAGACAATTGAAAATCTACGGCGCGAGGCCGAGCGTCGCGAGTCGGAGCGGTCGGGGCGCAGCGTGTCGCCGTTTGTGCGCGACGGCTACCGCATCGACTAGATGTGGTGTTGTATGTTGTGTCGATACTGTTTGCTTAGTCTTGGTCATGTTGCAAGTAGCCAGGGAGTTGGGAGTTTTGGACTACGTCTGCGTTGATTGCCTATCTGAACTGTCAAATTTGATTCTGTTCAACTTATTCTTGTCCTATTGATTACCGGGTTGGCTTGTTGAATGAGGAGCTCCCAAAGTAAAGAATCACATGTTCAGTTGCAGTACTCAAGCCTTATTCTCATATATGTAGACTCGCCGTAATAAACTAAAGCCGTAAGCTACCTCCAACTCCAACGCCAATATAAGAGTAAATCAAATAACCCAAAACACTCATGGCTGCTTAGCAAAAGCTGGGCTCTGGTCCATTGTGGCCGTAATGTAGCTGCGCAGCATGGCAAAGCGGTTGGACGTCGACTGCTTGGGCGCCTCCGCCGTGGCCGCAGCCGTGTTGGCGGCCTCTTCAACGTCCATGGCACTGGCCGCAACAGGGACCGCGTCTTCCTTGACGGCCGTCAGCTGCGCCAGGTTCAGATCGAAGCGTGCCATCTCGGCCTGCACGACCTTTTCCTTCTGCTTCATTGAGCCCGGTCGCGTCTTGAGACTGGTCTGCCGGCGCCGGCGCAGGGCCTCGGCGGCGCTGATTATGCCGGTGCTGTTGCTGTCGGCGGCAATGTCAGGCAGCGCATCGGCCAGCGACTCGAGCGTCGCCACAAGCTTCTTGGACGGCCGCCGCCGCTTGGGAGCCTTGGCGCCCGGCAGCCGCCCACGCTCTGCCAGCTTCTCAGACACACGCGCGCGGAACGTTGCCTTGCGGATCGTCTGCTTGTCGCGCTTCGAGTGCAGAAAGCCGTCGGTGACCGTGTTGTCGGCGCGGTGGACTTTGCGCGGCAGCGTGGGATCGGCGATGCGCGCGAGGGCCTTTTCGCGGTGGCTCATCTTTTGGGGGGGTGCGACGGGAGCCTGGCAGATGGTCAGTCACTGAGCATGTTAGAGGGGAAATAGAACATACCATTTTGGTATAGATGTGTGTAGACGTCAGTACAATGGTGATGCACTGTCGATGTAAGTGTCAATGTAGACTTGACGTCCCAAGTTGGACGACGTCAGTGAAAAATAGCTGCCCCGGTTATTTTTTTTCTTATCTTATCAAGCTTGCCCATATATACCCCGCCGGAAGCCAATATTTCAGGAATAAGGTGAGATGCCAGAGTGGTCTAATGGGTATGATTAGAAATCATATGGCTTCGGTCGCGTGAGTTCAAATCTCACTCTCATCGGTTTTTTGTTTTTCTTTTTTTTTTCTTTATTTTTTTTGTACTACATCATTGCTCAGCCCCACGTCATAATGTGAATCTTTGTCCTTTTTTACGTCCCACCTCATATACAATGTCCGCCGACCTCCGGAAACGCATCGCCGCGGCCGAGGCTGACCTGGCCGCGCTGCGCGAACAGCTGGCCGCCGCCGAGGCCGCTGAAGCCCAAGCCGCCGAGGACGCCCATCCCGCCAAATGGCCGCTCCGGCCCGACGAGTATGAGCGCTACGCGCGCCAGCTGATTTTGCCCGGCGTCGGCGTCCGCGGCCAGCTGGCCCTCAAGAACGCACATGTCGTCATCATCGGCGCCGGCGGCCTCGGGTGTCCGGCAGCCACGTATCTCGCCGGCGCCGGTATCGGCACCCTCACACTCGTCGACGGCGACACCGTCGAGGTGTCCAACCTGCACCGCCAGATTGCGCACACCACTGCCCGCGTCGGCCACTACAAGGTCGACAGCCTGGCGGCCGCGCTGCACCAGAGCAACCCGACCGTGCGCATCGTCCCGCGGCGCGAGCACCTGACGCCGCACAACGCCGCCGCGCTCATCGGCCCGGGCCAAGGCGTGTCGCTCGTGCTCGACTGCAGCGACCACCCGCGCGTGCGCTACCTCGTGTCGGATGCCTGCGTGCGCGCCGGAGTGCCGCTCGTGTCGGCGGCGGCGCTGCGCACCGATGGCCAGCTGTGCGTGCTCAACAGCCCGCCCGGCGCGGGGCCGTGCTACCGATGCGTGTTTCCGCGGCCGCCGCCGGCTGCGAGCCAGACGTCGTGTGCCGAGGGCGGCGTGCTGGGTCCGGTGGTCGGCGTCATGGGCGTGCTGCAGGCGCTCGAGGCGGTGCGCGTGCTGGTGCGCCCTGCAGCGACGCCGCCGCCCACGCTGCTGCTGTTCTCGGCGTCGACGGGCGGCGAGCTGGGCGCGCCGACGTTCCGCAGCGTCAGGCTCAAGGGACGGCGGACCGACTGCTATGCGTGCGGCCAGGATGCGCCGCTGCAGAAGCTGGCGTCGCTGGACGCGCCGGACGCACCAGACGGATCTGCACCGGGCGCATGGCCTGACTATGCGCAGTTCTGCGGCGCGTCGACGGCGGCGGCGCAGCAGATATTGCCAGCCGACGCGCGCATATCGGCCCAGACGCTGCACGCACTGCAGACGGAGGCGACGCCGCACTGGCTACTGGATGTGCGTGAGCAAGAGTTTTACGAAATGGGCAGCATCGCGGGCGCGGTCAACGTGCCGTTTTCGCAGACGCGCGCACGTGCCGAGCAAGAGGGCAAAGAAGGCAAAGCGGCATGGCTGCCGGCGGGTCTAGCGGACGATGCCAAGCCAATCTACGTGGTATGCCGCCTGGGCAACGACTCGCAGGTGGTGGCGCGGCAGCTGCAGACAATGGGACTGGGGCGCGATGGAGCGCGGTTCATTGGCGATGTAGAGGGCGGCATACTGGCGTGGCAGCGCAGCATTGACGCGACGATGCCGTTTGTGTAGTTTACAAGCACGGTAGCATTGACGCAACGATGCCGTTTGTGTAGTTTACAAAGCACGATGTGAAGATAAAATGAAAAATGAACAAGAACAAAAACAAAAATTGATCATACAAATCTAGCGTGGCCGTCGACTACAATACATGATACAAGAGGTCTCGCACGACCTCGCCCCCTCTTCTGTCACTCTTTCTTTCCTTTCCTCTTATACAAACGTTGTCCGCTTCTTGTTAAAGGCCCGCTGGTCCTTGAGCCACTGCCGGTAGCCGGCGACGCTCGAAATCTTCTCGCCGTAAAAGTCGGGCACGGGGTTGCCCGCCGACGAGTTGGTCGGATCGACGCGGTTCTTCTTGATGCGCGCAAAGAACTGCACCTCCTTGGTCGTCATCTGCTGCCGGAACGGCCGCTTCCACGCATAGAACACGGCATTGCCCATGCTCGGGCCCACAAGCCAGCCGAGCGCCGAAAAGCCAAACGTCATCAGGCCCAGCGTCACAAACGGGTCGAGCGGGACCTGGCCCAGCAGCGGCTCGGCGACACCCGAGCCCAAGAACAGACCGCCCGCGAGACCGCCCACGACGCCGCCGACGCCCGAAAAGACGACCTGGATGCGGCGGCGCGTCTTGCGCAGCTGGAAAAAGGTGTTCCAGTCGAGCGGCGGGCCCTGTCGGGAAGACGCGGGCGCCGCTGCTGCTGCCGCGGCCGATTTTGTGGCAATCGCGGCGGCGGCAGCGGCGTCGGCGGCGGCGTCCTTGTTTCGTGACGCGCCGGTGCTCTGTGATGCGCTGCGCGCGGGTGTGGACGTGAGGGGCGCAGAATGTAAAAAGGAGCGCATGGCGATCGCGCGGGTGCTCGAGCGCGTGGCCGCAGCCAGTCCAGGACGGAGCAGCGCCGGAGCGGAGACCATGGTGGTCTGTTTGGAGTGGTGCGTTTGAGTGGGTTTGAGTAGAGTCTTGGAGTTTGAGTAAAGATTTGGAATTTGATTAGAGTCTGATATCGAGTGGAGTCGTCAAAGTCGAGAGTCGGGAGAGTCTAGATTGATTCGGCGTCGTGGTGACCTCTCCGGCTCAATCTTGTCAGAGCCGAGAAAAGTTGCAAAGTGGGGTATCATACTTTGTTGCGCGACACGTGACACAAAGAACGTCATAACTTGATGTGAGCCGATGAGATATTCAAGAGTAGGACAGCAACGCAACAAAAGTACTTGCTAAATAATGAATAATCTGTCAATAAAATTAGAATACCATGAAGATCTAGTAATTGATTACAAAAATCAAAAATTATAACAAAACTATAGCTGTTGTGTCTACGTTATCGTATCAAGGCGGTCGTGAGGCCGAATCCACTTTAC
The DNA here is from genome assembly GCA_029298705.1 of Ophiostoma triangulosporum. Taxonomy (NCBI): domain Eukaryota; kingdom Fungi; phylum Ascomycota; class Sordariomycetes; order Ophiostomatales; family Ophiostomataceae; genus Ophiostoma; species Ophiostoma triangulosporum. The sequence continues at coordinate 2,107,903 of JANSLO010000011.1, read as the reverse complement.
GCGACTGACCGCGACGGAACATCAAGACAGACAGGACACACTTCGCGGACGACACATCATAGCCGAGACTCCAAATGATGCGATCGTGCCGTCTCTCTTATTTAAACAAGGCACGACACACTCTGCCGACGACGCATTTGAGTCAAAGCATCAGACTCCAACACACCATGGCCAACTTCGCCATCCAGCCCATCCAGCGCTTCCACGGCCAGAGCCAGCCCATGCGGCGGCCCAAGGTGAGCAGTGAGCGGTGGATGGGCCAGGCGTCCATGCGTCCATGCGTGCGTGCGCGCGCGAAAGCTGACGCAGTAGGAATTCACGTGCTTCTCCTACGACGACACGCACACGCTGCATCTGGACGACCGCTCGCTGCGGTGGTACTACCCGCCGCAGGAGCCCGATGCAGACCTGTCGCGCGGCTTTGAGACATTTGACAAGCACGACGACAGCGGCGACGAGCACCTCGACAGTCTGCTGGCGGCGATTGCAGCGCACGAGCAGACGACGCAGACGCGGATCGATGCCAAGGTTGTCACGTGGCGCGGCATGATGACAAAGCTCATGGCGGCGCCGTATGACGACCGCGACGGGTGTGTTTTAGAGGGAGGGTAGGCTGGCGGTTAGGGCAGGGCTGACGGTCTAGGTTTGAGATGAACGCCACATATTACCAAGTACGTTGATGTTTGAGTTCAGAGAAACGCTACGTTGATGTTTCTGGGAGAAACGCTAACCGCCAGGGATGCATGTACGTCTAGACCCCCGGATGCAAGTGCGGCCTCGGCTAACAGACAGCTTCATCGAGGAAAATCACGAGTACAAAACGGCGTCGCGGCGCGCACAAGAAGCGCGGCAGAACAGACCGCCGGCACGCGCGCACCCGGACCGGCCGCAGTTCGCGCCGGACGTGATGTCGTTTTGGGGCTACAAGTTTGAGACGCTGGCGACACTACCGCGGCCATGGGGCGCCATGACGCGCGACGAGATCGAGGGCCGCGACAACGAGGTCGTCAGCAACAAGGCACAGTACTGCTCCGTCGTGCGCACGGGTATCGGCGCGCACACGCTGTGCCTGGGCGGCGAGGTCGACGCCGTCTGGGACTCGAAGCCGCAAGTGGCCGGCACGCCCATCCGCTGGGTCGAGCTCAAGACGAGCCAGGACATTGCGAGCGCGCGCGACCTCGCCATGTTTGAGCGCAAGCTGCTCAAGTTCTGGCTGCAGTCGTTTCTGCTTGGCGTGCCCACAATCGTCGTCGGCTTTCGCAGCCGCGGTCGGCTCGTGCGGCTCGAGGAGATTGCAACGGAGGGTATCCCGGACAAGATCAAGACGCGCGCCGCGGCGGCGCAGCAGGCGGCGCCGTGGGACGGCGACACGTGCATCAACTTTGCAGCGGCCTTTTTGGATACGTTGCGGGCAACGATGACGGCGGGCGACGTCGATGGCAATGGCGGCGGCAGCGACGGCGTGTGGCGGATCCGGCGGGCACCGGGTTCACCGCGGATTGAGATTTTCCGGGTCGAGGAGACAGGGCACGGCCGGATCTTGCCGGACTCGTTTCTGAACTGGCGCATCAAGCTGGCGCTGGGCGGTGCGTAGTTGTTCCTTCCTTTTTTTTTGTTATTACTTTCTTTTTGTTCTTTCTTATTCGACGATGCGGGCTTTCTTTACGGCAAGACATTCAGCCGCAGATTGCCGAGGCAGGACGAGAACGAGAACGAGAAAACATGAAGAAGCAACGAGAACAAGAAGCAATGCTAAAGAAGAATGAGAAAAGTATCGAAACATTATTCAGCATTGTTCATGTGACTGTGATGAACGGAGTCCGTGGTACTCCGTCCCCGGGACGGGCAGGAGTGATTGTCAACAGCTGGAAGGAGGGGTTGTTTGTTTATCTTTAACATGGAGAGGTTGAGTTCAGTCCGACGAGTAAATAAGTAGGCGAGACGCAAGCGTCCTGCATTTCTAAAGTATGATAGAAACAAGACCAAGTTACCAGAAGATGAAAACATCCCGCCAAAAGGAGTGCTCTGTCCAACGGTGACAACGTCGAGAACACAAGCAAACCAATCACCTCAAAGTCGGCACGATACTCGAGCAGCAGCCGGACAACAGCTTCGTGGCCAGATCCGGCTGCAAACAACAATGCTGTCCTTCCATCGTTGAGCTTTGCCTCGACTGTGGCGAGGGTCGACAGTGCGGCGAAGTGTCGATACAATGCTAATACCGCTAGTCCTACTATGCCTAGGGCGCCTGGTTGTAAGCATACCTTCTTAAGATAAGTGGATCTTTTGTGGAAATCTTCGTGTCAGTGAACTATTTCTCCGTGCGCACTGCACCTCCATAACAAATACTCTTGCTATTCTGTCGGTATATGTACGTTATCACTTTACTTTACGCGACTGACCGCGACGGAACAAAAGACAGGACAAGACACATTTCGCGGACGACACATCGTAGTACAAGACACACTTCGCGGACGACACATCGTAGTCGAGACTCAAAATGATGCAATCGTGCCGTCTCTCTATTTTTGGAAAGGCAGGACACACTCTACGGACGACGCATCTGAGTCAAAACATCAGACTCAAACACACCAAGGCCAAAAACACCATACCCCAGTTCGCCATTCAGCCCATCCAGCGCTTCCAAGGCCAAAGACAGCCCGTGCGGCGGCCCAAGGTGCGTCAGCGGTGGACGGGACAGGCGTGCGGGCGTGCGGGCGAAAGCTGATAGCAGGAATTCACATGTTTCTCCTACGACGACACGCACACGGTGCATCTGGACGACCGCTCGCTGCGGTGGTACTATCCGCCACGGAAGCTCAACGCAAACCTGTCGCGCGGCTTTGCGACGTTTGACGAGCACGACTACAGCGTCGACGAGCACCTCGACAGTCTGCTGGCGGCGATTGCGGCGTACGAGCAGACGACGCAGACGCGGATCGATGCAAATGTCGTCACACGGCGCGGCATGATGACAAAGCTCATGAGGGCGCCGTACGACGGCAGCTGGTGTGTTTCAGCGGGAGGGTAGACTGGCGTGAAAGCAGGGCTGACGGTCTAGGTTTGAAATGAACGCCACATACTACCAAGTACGTTGATGATGTTTGGATTTAGAGAAACGCTACGTTGATGTATTTTTTATCAGAGAAACGCTAACCGCCAGGGATGCATGTACGTCTAGACCCCCGGATGTAAAAGCGGCCTCGGCTAACAGACAGCTTCATCGAGGAAAATCACGAGCACAAGACGGCGATACGGCGCGCACAAGATGCGCGGCAGAACAAGCGCGCCCGCTTGAACCGGCCGTGGATGGCGCAGGACGTATTGTCGTTTTGGGGCCACAAGTTTGAGACGCTGGTGACACTACCGCGGCCATGGGGCGCCATGACGCGCGACGCAATCGAGGGCCGCGACGACGCGATCGTCAGCAACAAGGCGCAGTACTGCCCCGTCGTGCGCACGGGCATCGGCGCACACACGATGTGCCTGGGCGGCGAGGTCGACGCCGTGAGGGACTCGAAGCCGCACGTGGCCGGCACGCCGATCCGCTGGGTCGAGCTCAAGACGCACCTGGAGATTGCGAGTGCGCACGACCTCGCAATATTTGAGCGCAAGCTGCTCAGGTTCTGGCTGCAGTCGTTCCTGCTCGGCGTGCCCACAATCGTCGTCGGCTTCCGCAGCCGCTACGGGCGACTCGTGCGGCTAGAGGAGTTTGCAACAGAGAGTATCCCGGACAAGATCAAGGCACGTGCCGCGGCGGCGCAGCAGGCGGCGCCGTGGGACGGCGACACGTGCATCAACTTTGCGGCGGCCTTTTTGGATACGTTGCGGGCGACGATGACGGCGGGCGATGGTGATGGCAACGGCGGCGGCAGCGACGGCGTGTGGCGGATACGGCGGACACCGGGATCACCGCGGATTGAGATTTTCCGGGTCGAGGAGACAGGGCACGGCCAGATCTTGCCGGACTCGTTTCTCAACTGGCGCATCAAGCTGGCGCTGGGCGGTGCGTAGTTGTTCTTTTCATTTTTTTGTTATTACTTTCTTTTTGTTCTTTCTTATTCGACGATGCGGTCTTTCTTTACGACAACACATTCAGCCGCAGATTGCCGAGGCAGAACGAGAACGAGAGCGAGAAAAGAGGAAGAAGAAACGAGAATAGGAAGCAAGAATGAAAAGAATGAAAAAAGAAAAGAAAGAAAAGAAAGAAAAACAGCAGATCACAATATGTGTACATTTACAGTGAGACTTCAGCCACGTCGTGTCCGAGGATCGGAGAAAGACCTTCCACCGGTCATCTGCAGACATTGACACGACGAAAAAAGGCTTTGGTCTCAGACAGAGCACTCTTGACGTCCGTTGCTGTGAACGTTGTACTCCGTAGGACTGACAGGGCAATACGTGTCTTTGTGTCACCTTGCATGTGAAAGACTGGCGTATTGTCCGACCGTTGTCGTTGGAAGTTAAAGAAGAAGAAAGCAAGAAAATGACAGTCAACGTCGTCGTATTGTCTTGTCTGCTATATTCCGACGTCAAGGCATGGGATTAGGAGTAGAATAAAATAATATAAAATAAAATTGAATGATCACAGAAATCGAAACGAATGACCAGCAGACAGCTCCGAGTAATCCTCTCAATCCCTCAATCCCACGACATCAGCTTTTTCTTTCGTTCACAGCCCTCCAGTCGGCTGGCATGCATTGTCGATCAGTATAGAACCAAAAGAAACAAAAGACTTTGCATCATTAGTGCAGCCCTGTGTCAGTCAAAGAATGCAAAAAGGAAACAGCAAGAAGAAAAGATGAACCGGAGAGGGAGCCGGTTGGATAGCAGAGAAGCTGGGATCAGCGGTCTGGCGGTCTGGCTGCACGGCGGCCCTTGGCCTAGCTGTACGATGCAGGGGCTGCATGAGGTCGGAGGTCGATGGAGGTCGAGAATGAGGACAGGGACGAGGATGGAAAATAAAGACTTGCCTTAACAGCGGCCCGGAGCGCGTCGATTCTGTCGTTGCAGGCAAGCCAACGGTCAAGGATAATGCTTACTTGCTGGCGTGTACTTGTTGTCAGCCGGCACGATATCAACTGACATCAACTGACATCAACTGACATCAACTGACATGCTACTGACACAGCGTTAACTGACACAGGTATTTACAGACACGCAACAACCGACACAAAGACATAAACAAAAGAGACATGACCACACGGACTGAGACAGGAGAGACCGGTCCAGCTGGCGTGACGGGGCTGGCGACGGGGTTGGCGATGTCAGGCTCGGATACGCGGTGCAAAAGTACACCGAGGTGACGAGAAAACAGTAATGATGGAGCTGTCACTTTTGTCTTTCTTTTTTTTGTTTTTTTTTCTTATTCTATTTTTTTTTCTTTTTCCCTTTTACTGTTTTGAATTTTTCTTCCTGGTAACTCTTCTTTTCTCTTTTCTTTCTCATCTCTTCTTCTGCTACCCATTCATCTCTTATCTCTATCAAACAAGCCCGGAATTATTCCGATGCGACGCTGCCGTCAATAGTTTCAAAAGTGTTAGATTGCCGTCACTGCACCGTCATTGATTGTCCGGAGGTAGTATTATGGTAATATCTTATGACCCTGAGCCGTGAAATAGCTCCTCGCTTACCTCGTCTATTGCCGTCCGTCTGACGTTACTTTCTTTTCTCTGTTCTTCTTCTTTCCTTTTGTCTGTCCTTTTGTCATTCTTTTGTCTTTCTTTTCCGTTCCGGTTTCCCTTCTTCTTTTCTTTTGTTTTGTTTTTACTTTCCTTTTTCTTATAGGGTCCTTCTTCTTTCCTTTTCTCATTTGTCTCTTCCAGTTCCCTTCATTTTCTTGTTCCTCCTCGTTTATTCACTTCTGTTCACTCATTTTTATGCTCATCCACTTTCCCTCGCCTATTGTCAGCCCTCGTTTCGTAATGTCGATATACGACAAGATGATATACGACAACAGCGATCGATGGTCGCGTGGTGCTCGTTACTATTACCTCTTCTGTCATCTGCTCTGTCACATATCACATCTTGGAACGGCGCTGCCCAGCTGAGAATAGTGTAGAGGGATCCCACTGCCTACGCGGCATGATTCGCTGCCTCCCAGTCGAGTCATCCCCGGGTGCTGTGCCGGGCTCCATTGACGTAGTATCCCTTGTTCAGAAGAAGTAAATGTTAAGTCAAGCCGAGCCAAAGAGGTGATACGCCGCGGTAAAGCGATTATCTGAGCCTGTCGCGGCTGAAGGGTATGATTTCTCTCGGAGCGTACCTCCCGGGCCAAGTATATGCGGTTATTTGGTGAGGTCCTGGATTATCATGTCGAAATATAGGTCTTTTACGCGATGTCAGTCCAGGAGTGGTCACTGATGGAAAAGGATGATTTACATGATTTTTCTTTTTTCTTTTTACCAGTTTTTTTTTCTTTTACCGAAAAAAGAAACAATAGCGGTCATCTTAAGTCCATCTTAAGTCGCACTGGTCTGTACGCGGTTACACGGTTACACACGACTTACACACAACAGAGTATGACAGTCGGCGACGTAGGGCTGGTGTAATGTGGTAATAGTCAGTAGATCGTTGTCAGATGTAAATCAAAGGGCCCAAATCAAATAGCAACGAAAATCAAGCATAGCGTCGGTACTTTCAAAGAGTAGTTGTCATAAACAAAGAGACAAAGACTCTTCTCGGCAGTGTGATTCGCCGGATCGACTTCATAAGACGAGCTGGGACGCAAGGCGCTCATCTTGTAAAGGAAAGGGCCCAAAGGAAATGGAAAAGAATCAAGATTCAAAAAGATAAATAGTAGATAAAAGAAAAGAGTACGGAGAAGAGTCGAAAATGTCGATATTACACTTCTTATTACCGGCATGGTCCGTGAGACTGACTACAGGCTTGTCCAAGTAGGCTCGAGACCACCGGAAGCTTACCCGGCTTGATGGAAATGGATATAATTGATTGTTTCTTTTTACATTATGTGATGTGACGACGTGCGTATGGAGTTGATTTTCTGATCGGAGTTGATATGTTTACTGATTGATATATCCGTTGTTGTTGTAATGGCACTTGTCTTTTGTTCTTTCTTACTTTCATTGTTCTTTGTTTTGATTGTTTTCTCTTTTGGCTTTTTTCTTTCTTTTTCTTTTTGTTTTCTTTCTTTTTTTTTTCTTTCTTTCTCTCTCACTAATGCTTACTTCCATCTTCTTCTTTTCTTCTATCCTCTCCATGTACCTCCTCACATAAGCATACACACCAACATCCCTGACTGTTCAGCTCCCATCAAAATATGACATATCAATTCCATGTCTCACTACAGTGGAGGAAACAAAATGAACAATTTTCTCATTTGTCTCGAGTCCAGTCGAGTCCGACGAGTCCAGTCTTCCATCTCAGTCTCCCTCGCATGTCTTTGAGGCCACCAGCTAGCTCAGCTTCCAGTACTTTCACCACTTCTATTCTCCGGTCGATTTACACCGTAAACGATACGGCCTCCTCATCTCATCTCTCCACCACTCTGTGGGTTCTGATGCAATACTCTAGTGATGAGAAAGACAAGAATTGCGATGATAGACATATTCTCTTCTTTTCTTTGATTTCTTATTCTGTCTATCCTATTTTAATAGTACCCAGCCTCGTTCCCACGCCACGGCGCTGATCCTCCGTTCCGTACTTGCTCCGGTAGTGGGTCTGTCTTTCTGTATTATGTCTTTCTTTTGTCTGTCTTTCTTCTTTTCTTGTCTCTCACGTCTTTCCTGGCACACTATCGATCCAAGACACCCTCCTTGTCCAGCGTGACTACAGCCACATATGCTAGCTGCGATTCATCTAGCTGTGGCAGGACGTGACCTGCTAATATCATTTTATTTATCTTTAATTTATCTTTCCATAGCATTCTTATTGATGACTCTTTTGATTTTTATTCTTCTCCTGTCAAGTCACGGCACCAGTTCATCGCACAGGTCATGGCACGGCGTCATGCACGGCCACTGCACAGCTTACTGCACAGCTCACTGCATAGCTCACTACACAGCTCTCCTGTATCATGTCTCTCGTAGTTTGTCTTCATCTTTACTTTTCATCTCACTCTTCATCCCACTCATCCCGCACTTCATCCCACTCTTCCTTTAATAATACCCTGATACATCATCACGTACCACACCCTGTCGTAAGATTACAAGCTGGTCTACAGATCGAGCCAATGTAGCATGCCTGCCACCCAGTCGATTGGGTCAGATCTCACATCTTCTGCTCGTCTGCACAGCACACCTCTACCAGCCCCATACGAGCCGCCTCTACCCGCAGCGTCGTCCAAGTACACTCGCCGTGCCAAGCATGTTTTCTTTTGCATTCGCTACCCGCTGGCTGGTCCGTACTACAAACACACCCTCGCGTCCACCCCCGCAAGCTGCATACTCCCTCCCGCTGGGCTCGCTCAGATCCCAGAGGACTTTTAGATATAATCTCAGCCTTGGCCATCTCATCTGCATTTACTCATCTTGATCTTCACCATCTTCATCTTGCATCATCTAACCATCAACTATATACAGTCATCTCTTCTTCCTTTACCTTGTCTTCCTTCACCTTACCTTTACCATCTTAATCTTGATATTCACCTTACCATCTTCACCTTGTCATAAGCTTACACTTCCCATGTTCCTTTGATCTGTTCACCCATTTGCATCTCTTGTTCTATAATCAACACTCTACTCGCCACTCTACTCACCACCCTACTCACCTCTCTACAGCCACTCCTCTACAAACACCTCTACCTACCACTCCTCTACTCGCCCCTCTACAACCATTTCCACCCAGCACTCCTCTAGAACCACCATCACCGATTACCCATCTACCTGGCTTCGCCAAACAGCCACCGTGAATCCGCCGACATCCCACCCACCCGCCGTCTCCAACGGCACAATGGCTCTCGCCGCCCAGCCGCCCGCACCGCCGCACTGGGCGCGCTGGAACCAGCCCCAGGCATACCAGCCGTACGAGTCGTTCGTGCCGCCGTCAGCCATGTACAACGTGCCGCGCACGCATCAGCAGCAGCACCCGCAGCACCAGCAGCACCAGCAGCACCAGCAGCAGCACCATCAACACGAACACCAAGGAAACAGGTCGCCGCAGTATATGATGGCGTCCAGCCCGTATGCCAGCGTCCCACCCCCCGCTGCACAGAGCCCCAGCATGGCCATGGCCGGCCCGAGTTATGCGCCGTCGACCAGCTCGACGGCACCGCCCGTGTTGCCCGAGCCGCGTCCGAGTCGGCAGTCGCCTGAGCGCCACGAGCGGCCACGCCGCGCGACACGGCGGTCCACGCGCATTGTGCCGCCGCGCACGACGCGAACCGGCTTCTCAAGAAAGACGGCGCGCGCCGCAGTGGCGGCCACAGCCGACACAAACATAAACACAAACACAAACACGACCGCCACCGGCGCGTCCGTTCCCGACACCTCGTTCCGGCCGCAGTTTACAACCCAGGTCGATCTGCTGATGCGCACGATCCAGCAAAAAGCCGACGACGCAGCGGCAGCCGCGCAGGCGGGTGCGGCCCCGGCGGCGCGGTCGCCGCAGCCGCAGCCCGTGGCCGGCCAGTCGCTTGGCGGCAGCAGCACCAGCAGCGCCATGTCCGCGAGGCCCGCACCACCGCCGGCGGCGATGGCATCGTCATCATCGTCGTCGGCCATGCCAGTGGCAGCGGCAGCGTCGCCGCGCAAGGACGACGACGTCGAGCCGCTGGAGAAGCCGTATGCGTGCACATTTGAGGGGTGCACGATGAAGTTCTGGCAGAAGACGCACCTGCACATCCACCGGCGGGCGCACACGGGCGAGAAGCCGTACGTGTGCACCTTTGCCGGCTGTGGCGCGCGCTTCTCGCAGCTCGGCAACCTGCGCACGCACGAGCGGCGACACACGGGCGAGAAGCCCTTTTGCTGCGAGACGTGCGGCAAGTACTTTGCGCAGCGCGGCAACCTCAAGGCGCACCACAAGACGCACCTGCGCCTGCAGCCGTTTGCCTGCCGGCTCGACGGCTGCACCAAGCGCTTTACGCAGCTGGGGAACATGAAGGCGCACCAGAACAAGTACCACGCGGGCGCGCTGCAGGCGCTGACGGAAAAGTTTGCCGCCGCGGCCGCTGGCGACGCCGATATCGAGGCCGCCATTACGGACACGGACCGCGCGCTGTATGCCTACTTTGCCGGCCTCTACAAGAACAGCAACAAGGGCATCAAGGGACGCGGCAAGCACCGGCGCGTGCGGCCGCTGGATGTGCGACCGGGCGGCCTTGCGTCCGGGTCCGGGTCTGGGTCGACAGCGGCAGCGTCGCGCGAGGGCACCATCAAGGCGGAGACGGAGGGCATGAACATGAACATGAACGCGGCGCCGTCTGTCTCCGTGTCGGCAGCAGTGTCGCCCGCGACGACGGTGGCGTCGGCAGCGCCGGGCCAGGTCGCGTACGGCAACATGTACGGCCCCAGCGCGATGACGTCGCCGCCGCCGCCGACAAACACGCTCGGTCTGGGCAAGCTCATCAACAACATGGGGTCGCCCGGACCGTATGGCCTGCCACACCCGCAGCACCAGCCGCAGCACCATCAACAACACCAACACCATCATCACCAGCCAGCGCTGCCGCCGCCGTCGTACAACATAATGCACCATCAACCACAGCACCACCCACACCACCCGCAAGCGCTGCCGCCGCCGCCGCACGGGCACCATGCGATGGCGATGCAGGGTCTGCCGGCACCGCAGCACCACGGCGGCGCACCCGGTTACGGCTACTAAAGATGTAGCTTGGGGTTGTTATTGGAGTCAAGGTTGGGGTGTTGTTGGATTGTTGGGTTTGTTTCTGTTTCTGTTCTTTCGTTTTGTTTTCCTTTTTTCTTGATTGATTTCTCTGGTTTCTTACTTCTTATTGCTTCTTCCCTTTCTGTTAAAAGCCAGTCACTCGCTTCACTCTTACATCCGGCGTCTACTGCTTTACTTCACTACCTCCCCAGGAGACTTGGCGTACCAGCGGTTTCTTTCTCGTCTTTTGTCCATCTTTTATCTTTACAGCCTGTCAGTCATAACATTGAAATTCTTGCATAGTACAGCAGTGTTGTGTAGTAAATCTTCTATACAATTCACACCAATCAACTACGCCGCAAGACGGTACTTTATGTTCTCGTACACCAGAAACGTCACCCATGTCGCCGGCATCACGCGCACCACACTCGGCACCAGGCCCCTATAGAACCCGCGCGGCCCGTCGTCACGCCACAGCTGCCGTGTCACGCCCACCAGCCCGCGGCCGTAGCGCGCCTCGGCGTCGTAGTTTTGCAGCCGGCTGCGCACCACCTGGTACGGGTACGTCACGGCGCCGGCGACGAGCTTGGACAGCGTGGCCACGGCCAACGTGTCGCGTGCTGATGGTGTTGAGTCGCCTCCGTGGACAGCCTGCCGCCACCGCTTCAGCGGCTCGTAGACGGCAAACTGCACGGCGCCGTGCGACACGCCAATCAGACTCACACCCAGCCCGCGGTAGAAGCCGCGCACGCCCTCGTCGCGCCACACGCGATGCGCGCCCGTCCACATGCTCGCGTACGCACCCGGCGCGTGCCGGTCCGACGCCAGCATGCGCGTCTTGAGCACCCAGAGCGGGTTTGTGAGGATTTGCACGCCGACGCCGGCGAGTCCCGACGCGGCAAAATAGTCGGCCGCGCGCAGCCGGCGTGTCGGTCGCAGGGCGCGCAGCAGGGCCTCGAGGCGCGCCTTGAAGAAGAAAAAGGCGGCCCACGACGTGCCGTTTCCCAGCAGGTTGGGCGCGAGGCCGCGGTAGAGGGCGGCGAGCGGCTGTGGTGCGCGCATTAGGCCGCGCAGGACAGTAAGCGTCGACGGCCGCGCGCCATCGTTTTTGTTGTAGACTTTAATTTTTCATTAGCTTTATTCAGAAAAAACCTCGGCATGTACACACTCTGCATTCGTGTTTTGACAATGTCGAGGGGGTGCACGACGAGCGTCGCCATGGAGCCCGCGCTCAGGCCGGCGACGGCCTCAATGGCCGCGGGCGACAGCGACCGCGACCGCGGCACGGGTCCGGCATTGTGCACATTGTGGGGGTCGGCTGAGCCTGCCGGAGAGGCCATGCGAATAAATGGCACTGCGTTGGTTCATAGCGTCCGTGACGGTCCGGCTGTGAGCCTGGTGAGAATTATGAAAATGGGCCCCACATGCTATGACGTTCAATTATGACTAAGCAGAAGACGACGCTTCCAACGTTCTTCCAACGTTCTTCCAACATGAACATGGTACAAGAAGAATTATGAGAGTGGTATTATTAAATCATCCGTTGCTAATATACAGCCTGCTTGACGCAGGTAGAGCGCCACACGTTGGCTGATGCGCTCCAAGCTCCTTTTGTTCACCCGTTGTGACGCCGTCCTGCAGACGAGGACCTAGACAGACCAGAACCAGAACCAGAACCAGAACCAGAGCCAGAACCAAAAGTAGAACCAGAACAGAACTAGCAAGCTAGAACGTGACTAGACTAGAAGGTCCTAAAGATCCATGCTTGCCGGTTCACTGTCGCTTCGGCGCGGTGCTGTGATGCATGTCCGAGTGTCGTCCACGGTCCGCGTGTCGCATGCCTTTTACGAAAGGGGAGACAGGAGGCTGTCAATGGTCAGTGTCTGGATAAAAATACAGCCAGCGTCAGTCGCATTCACAAAAACATACCGGATAATGGCTGGCCGGGGCTCGCTGCGCGTGTAGCCTGTCGAAATGTTAGATGCTGCTCTTGACCGGTGGACTCCGTCTCCGACACCAACCGTGTACGAACCGAGGTAGAGGATAAACGGCAGGTAGCCACTGCAGCTGTTAGCCATGATCGTGTTCTTATATCTCATATATCGACAGCCGTTGATTTGCATAGAACGTACTAGTGGATGGCGACACGCGAGAGGTCAATGATGCGGCCGATGCGCTCCTGGTCGTGTTAGCTGTGATTCTGTCGTGGCGCATAGATTACCGCAGCTTCTTTCTATGCATCCGCAGTCTACTCCTCTTCGACTCGTCTCGACCATTCCGTCATCGTCATCATCGTCATCATCGTCGCCGTCGTCGTCGTCGTCAGCCACCTCGTCGTCGTACCTTGGACTCTTCGGAAAGGGAAAACATGATGGCGGTGGTCGATAGTCTGGCGTGTCAGTCGTCTATATGGCAGCAACTTCTCAAAAAGAAAAAAAACGTATCGTACCTCGTCCGTTGGTATTGCAATGTAAAAACGTCAAGCAAAAAGCAGCTTTCCCGACGTCCAGAATTTGCGCCGTTCCTTGATCGCCCAGGTGGGGCGTGCTCTGCAGCCTCAGCGCTATTATCCATACTCTGCAAGTCAGCGACTGCTACCGTCGGGCGGATCTTTGTTAGTCCGCCAGCCGCTGCCAACTCCAGCCTTGTCTCGCAGCGCGTCTTTTGATTGGCGTGTGTGTACAGCGTGCAGTATCTAGTAGCTGGCCGTGCAGCACCAGCACCAGCACCAAGCACCAAAAGCTCTGAATCGCGAAGCGTAGCCTCTCAGAGCTCGACAACGTCGCCTTGCACATTTCGACAAGCTTTTCCACACATTTCAGCTCTGGTTTATACGCGCTGCGCGATTGACGCCCCTGTCGACCTCACCTCCTCATCTCGCCACCCTCGTCGCCGCCCTCAACCTCACCTTCTCACCCTCGTCGTCGCACCCCCGTCGTCGCACACCCCGTCTCTCACCATGGCGGCGCGCCACTGGGAACAGAATAAGGAGGCCACCGTCTACGTCGGCAACCTCGACGAGCGCTTCACCGAGCCGCTCATGTGGGAAATCATGACCCACATGGGTCCCGTCGTCAACGTGCACATGCCCATGGACCGCGTCTCGCGCATCCACCAGGGTTTTGGCTTTGTCGAGTTCGACACCCCCGAGTCCGCCGACTACACCGCCCGCTGCCTCAACGGCGTCCGCCTCTACGGCAAGCCCCTGCGCGTCAACAAGGCCAGCGCCGACCGCCAGCGCGCCGCCGAAATTGGCGCCGAGCTCTTTATCAACAACCTCGATCCCCAGGTCGACGAGAAGATTCTGTATGATACCTTTGCCCAGTTCGGCAACCTCGTCGCCGCCCCCAATGTCGTGCGCGACGAAAACAACGCCAGCAAGGGCTACGGCTTTGTCAGCTTCGACGCCTTTGAGGCCTCGGATGCCGCCCGCGCCGCCATGCACGGCCAGTATCTCCTTAGCAAACAGATCGCCGTCGAGTACGCCTACAAAAAGGACGGCAAGGGCGAGCGCCATGGCGACGACGCCGAGCGCACCCTCGCGGCCCAGGGCAAGAAACACAACATCATGCCCGAAATCCAGCCCCTGCCGCCCGCCTTTTTCATGAAGCCCGGCGCACCCCCGGGCCTCGCCGCTATGAACGGTGGCGGCATCGGCATGGGGATGCCTCCCGCACTCAATGGCATCGCGCCGCCGTCCGGTCCAAATGCCGCACCATTGGGTAGTGCCGGTCTCGGCGCGCCGCCCCCGGCACCGGGCGGTTATCAGGGACAGGGACAGGGCCAGGGACAGGGTCAGGGACAGTACCCGCGGGGTGGCGGCTACGGCCGCGGCCGCGGCGCCGGCGCGCCTCCCATGGGGTCCTCTGTACTGCCGCAGCGGCCCGGCGGGTTCCGTGGCGGATACGGACAGCAGCAGCAGCAGCCGCAGCAGCCGCCGCCGTACAACGGTGCAGCGCCACAAGGGTTTGGCAGCATGCCGCCGCCCGGCTTCAACAACGGCAGCATGCCGCCGCCAGGGTTTGCGCCGCAGGGTGCTGGAGGCAGCCAGTACCAAAACATGCCGCCAGGGTTCCGGCGGTAAAAGTAGAATGTCGTTTTGTTTGTAGTCTCTTCTGTCATACTAGTTGTTTACGCCTAGACGGCACGGCGTTTGGAATACCATTGCATTCTTCTTCATAGTGATTATAGTGATACGAGTAATTGATATTTGGTATACAACTGGGTATAGACAACAGCAACAGACGCAGACCTGCCGTACGCTGGGGTCTGGCAGACAAAATGAAATGCACGCAGACTGTTATAGAATTGACACAAGTATGCTATCCAAAAGACGCGTGACAAACAAGGAACAAGCAGGCACAGACGAAAAGGGGTAATAATTCGAGGCGCAAAAGCAGAAAGACAAAGGAAAAAGGCATACAACATGAGCATGAAACCAAGTCCGCGCCAACCACAAAATGGCAGAAACAGCACATAGACATAGCAAGCAGTACAACAATAAAAAGACAAGATACAACAGCAGATGGAAGAAAAAAATCAAATAGAAATCTTCGTCACGTCGTATCAATGGGGACAGCCAGACGTCTCGGCACCTAGAAGCCCATCGGCGACAGCGGCTTGATCGGCGACAGAGGCCGCATGTCGTTTGCGTGCGCTGTCCGCGGCGGCGTCGTGCTGCGTATATTGCTGTCCAGGGTCAGGCTCGGCACGTCGCCCGTCACCGTGCGAGGCGCCCGCGCCTGGTGGTCGTGGCGGGCGTCGGGACGGTCCGACCGCGTGTCCGATCGAGGCTCCGGCCGCTGCTGCTCGGATCGACTGTCAGTCGACGACACGCCGTCTTCGGGCGTCGTGACATCTCCGCCCTCGTGCCGTGTGCTCCCGTGTTCGCCGTCTGCATCGCCACCGCTCACGCCCATCAGCGCATACTCTTCGCGCATGTACTGCGTCTCGTTCAGACAACCCTTCCAGCAGTCGCGCCAATCGCACACCAAAAACTTGAAGGAGAAGGCATCAATCTTCATGCACGGCTGGAAGCAGATGCACAGGTTGCGAAAATCCATCTTGTTCTTCTCCGAGTGCGCCAGCAATAAACTCAGATGGCACGTGATTGCGAACAGCAGGTAGTAGTTGAAGGGCGATAGGTTTGACAGCTCGTCAATGAGCATCTGGGGCACCGTCTCGGCACCGGCACACTCGCGCGCAATGCGCTCTTGTGCTTCCTTCGGGAACAGCTCGTCGGGCAGCTCGCGCAGCCAGGCCTTGAGCATCGAGCCGATAATGTTGATATCGTAGAGATCCTCTTGATCAAATAGGTTGACGTCAAATTCTGTACCGTTAGCACGAGTAGATGAACATGGGATACCATCGGCAAGCTTACCTTCATCGAACCGCCGCTGCCACTTCTTAATCTGTGGCCCACTACCGGGCACCCGATACAGGCCCTCCACATCGGTTCCCTTGTAGTTGAGGTAGTCGATCGCGCGCCATGGGAATGCCGGCATCCAGAACTCGGTCCGGTCGCGTGAATCCTCGAGGCGCTTGGAGATGCGCGTTAACCGCGTTTGCTCAACCAGTGGCTGGTTGATCACCTTCAACACGTAGTGCTCGTCGTCGATCACCGGCTCGCTGGAGCGCTCGTTACTGCCGCCACTGTGACTGCCACTTCTCCCGTTCTTGCCGAACAGGCCTTTGCTGATAATATCAGCCGCAGACCGCGAGGAGTTTTTGAGGCCGTTGAAAAAGTTGCTGCCACCGTTGGTGCTGCTGTCCTGGTTGCGATTGCGGAACGGATTGTGGTCCCGCTCGCTGCGGTTCTCGCGCGGCACAGCACGATCGGCAGAATTGTTGCGGTTCGACGACATCTTGTCACGGAAACTGCGGTCGTGCTGTGCAAGGGGTCCTGTTTTTTGGGCTGCCGACTGCTGCTGCTGGGCACGGTCCGGCTCAGCCGCGCCTGTCTTCGTCTCCGGGCCGGGACTGGCTGAACTTCCGGGCATGTTTGCTCGTGTCGCTGCGGGGCTGGTGTCGACAGAGTGTAGATTGCTGCAAAGGGGGTTGGGCTCGTCGCGAATCGAACGCGTGCGGCCAAGTCGCGGAAATTTGCCCTTCTTGGCTGAAGTCGCTTCGGAATCGGCAGTGAAGGATGGGCCGGATCGTGATGGGGGTGGTTTGTCTTGCGATCCTCCTGCTGTCTTTGGCGGCTGCGGGCAGTCTTCGTGCTGGCTGTTATCAGGTCGACCGGCCCTCGAGCCAGGTGGGCCCGTATTTGAGTGAGTGGTTGGTCTTGAGAGTGTGCCCGTTGCACTTTGTGCCTGCCCTTGACTTGATCCCTGGCTGGCGACAGGCTTGTCAGACGACTTGGTGATAGACGGCTTGCCAAAGTGAAATCGAAAGTTGGATTTGGATGTCTTCTCCTCGGCTTGCCGGCGGCCGTGGCCGTGCTTTTGTTGGAATGATACGGGTGGCCGGTTGGGATTTTGAGCCGGCTTTCTCTGTAACTTTTGGGTCTGCTCCTGTTGTTGCGGCGGCGGCGGCTGTTGCGACTGCTGAGGCTGTTGTTGCTCCTCTTGTTGGTAGATAGGACTGTTGAGCTCGTCGAGTGGCTGTTGGACCAAGTCGGCCACGTGCAGTGCCTGCGGAAACCGGTGTGATTGAGACTGGTTTGGCTGGGACTGTGGGAGGGGAAGACGTTGAGACTTTTGTGAAGGAGTTGGAGATTGGGGAACCGAGTGCTGGAGCGCCGGAGAAAGCGACTGCGCTGAGTGGACCGCTTGTACCGTCTGCAACTTGAGGGAGGCCGGTGAAGTGGGAGATCGTCTTGTGTCTGGGGAGACAACCTTGAGTGTTTCATTCAGTCTGCGATCGCTGGCCGGCAGAGCAGATTCTGCCAAGGCCAGTGGCTGCGGAGCAGGTTTGCGCACCATGGCTGCGGTATTGTGGTGTGATTTTTGCTTATTGTTGGCAGTTTCTGTATTTTTGCCCTATTTATGTTGTAGCTTTGGGTAGTATGGTGATAGTCTGGTTTTGGGTAGTAATACGAGACAAGGCGAGAAGACGTCGAGACAGTGCACGGCCAAACGGGAGAGGGCCAGTGAACGACAAACAGGTCGAGCGCGGGAAAAGGAGGCAGGGGAGGGTCGGGGTCGGTCTTCCGTATTCCCTGCTCGCTATGGGTCGGGCAATTATTGAGATAGTGTAGCTTGCTTTGTCGGTTTTACTTGGTTTGGCCCTACTGTGCTCGGTAGGTTGGGTTTTTTTCGTATATTTTCGACCTTGTCGGTTGTTGGTCCCTCGTAGTGTTTGGCTGGCGCATAGGTCAAAGTTGAAGCAAATGATGTGTGATCGCCGGTCGAAACGTTGCTGTTTGCTGTGGTGTCTATCTGGCAGTGCGTTGATGGCAGTACTGCACGGGGCGAGACAAAGAAGACAGGACTCGGCTGGGTGTCGCAGGAGGCGGGCGGCTGATGAAATCGACACACTCGAGGCTGGAACTCAATTTTGAAACCTTCGGACTGTATCGAGGAGGGGCGTTGGTAGTGTAGAGAGAGTGTCGGCAATTGGTCGGGAGTAGCGTCTGGAGCAGTGTTTCGCAGAAGGGCTGTTGGGAGGGAATAGAATGGAGGATGGGCCAGGTGACAAGCAAGGCGGAGGACAAATGAAGACGAACGAGTTCGGGATGTCGGGATGAGGTCGGGGATGAGATCGGGGATGAGGTCGAACGAGGACAAGAGAAGGAGGAGGGGATGTTTGGCGAAAGGAGAAGGAGCAAACAACAAACAGGAAGGAGGAAACAACAAACACGAAGGGGCCGGGCTCGGGGATTGTCCGTTTGAGAAAGTGCGACGGAGAGTAAGGAAGGGAGTAGAATACAAGTAGAAACATAAAGTAGGGAAAGTGGGAGGAGCGAAAGACACAACAGACAAGCGAGGGCAGGCGAAACGAAGGCAGAAGGCACGACAGGGGGGATATCTGAATGAGGACAGGGAGACAGAGACAGGAAGAGGGAGGAAGGGCAGGAAGGGCAGGAAGGGCAGGAAGGGCAGGAAGGGCAGGAATGGTAGGAAGAGCAGGAAGAGTAGGAAGAGCAGGAAAGGGCAGGATCGACACGACCTCGAGACCGAGTGAGGGAGGAGCGATGAGAGCTGAAGTGTGCTATTTTGTAATGTGTCTTGGCCTCTATCGCTCCTTCCTTGCAGCAACCTGAGACGCGCATGACTGAGGCGTAGGTACTTGCATCTTTGTACCATTGTACACTGTACCCGTAACAGTGCACAGGGTCCAGGGTCTACTCTGACAGCTGCCAATAATATGTCGAAAGTCGCATAATCATATCGTGCATATAATGTAAATGCTTACATTAACACATAAGCATATGCTTAGGTATGCGTACTATCTTACCAGAAAGCATCAAACGTACACTACTTGAGTGTCCTGAAACGAGCCGTGTCATCAGGGGCCGCAATGGACACAAGGACACAAGGCGTCAGAACTTAAGACGAGATAATATATACAGGGGGAATAGGAGACAGCGTGGGGCAGCTAAGCGCACGGTTAGCCTGAAATATAGCCCGATTCTAGCTCGATTACTCCGTACAGAAGGTATTTGTGGAGGCTTAAGAGGTGCGGATAGACCGTTTGGACGTTTGGATTTGGGTTTAAAAGCCCAACGCTAGTGGGGAGGCCCTATTTTCCTATTTCCCTGCTGTTTCTCAGTAAGCACATTACATAAGTACGGGTCAGTACGTCGTATGTCTTGTGTATTTCGGCCAGGCTGCAAGGCAAGGGAGAATGGATATGAAAGTACGATACACGGTGACACTGATCCTTACTCCGTACAACGATCCAGAGCAATAAGATTAAAATAGATTGGACAGCAACGCCCCGCTGATGGTGTGCCGTGCTGGACGTGCGTCTTCGTGGCAGATGATGCGCGGACTTTGTGGCAGACGACCACAATGACGAATGCAAGATGCTATTGTGGCAGACGGAACAACGGCAATGACGAATGGAGATGCAAGTATGGTACCATTTCAAATAGCATTGCTGACTGAGTCTGTCTGACCCTCCTGGCCACGCTCTCAGCGATCGTTGCAAGGATGTCGGTGCGCTGTGTGCTTGTGTAATGGAGCTGTCACGGACAGGGAGAGACAGGTCTGTGGCAGGAGATATGACATGTTGGCGCACGGTTCGGGCATATACACATATGGCATTCTTCAAGACGGCGCAAAGAATCAGGTCTGTCTGAGAACGGCGCGATGGCACATTGCTGTGATAAGCGCGGCCATTGTCTTAGTCAGCAGTGGACCACAACACACCATCACCAAGGCGGAAGTTAAACAATGACTCTTAAACAAAACATGTTGAATGCAACACATCAAATTGTTATGCGCTGGCTTGTCTGCAAAAAGACTAGTCAGGAACCTTGTGCTGAAACGAGAGCGACGAGGGCAGCCAAGTCTAAGCAGCGGTGGATAGGCCAAGATACGAGCTGTAAGATCAGAGTATGTATGCTTACGTTCTACATATAAGCATACATATATGTACGTTATATACGTGTATCCTGTAAGCATAGAGTGCCGCGTGTTCGTCTTCGTTTCTGTTTCTTTATTTTGTTATATTTGCTGATTAATTCTAAAAAATCGGCAGTTGGTGAATTCTTTGATTACTCTACATATAAAACAGTGTTCTAGAATCTCATTCACTGAACTTATTCAATTTGATTTTAATACTTGACTATTCACCGCTATTTTAAATGACTTGCAGCACTAGTGAAAGAAAGATACGACAAGATAGCTTAGATTTATCCGTGATAATCCGTGTGATATTCACGATCTTGATCTTGCGAGTACGGGATACAACTTCGAAGAGGGGACATGACTGCGGGGCTCAGTGTTGCATTGAGTCTGCTGACTACCACATATCACGGGAATTGTGACAGTACGAAGCAAAGTCGTTCCCGTTCAAGGCCAAGTCGGCGAAACGAGGCTGTACCACGTGACCACGCGAACGACGCCCGTCCCTGGGTACGCTCCACCGAGGGGCATCATGACCGTAGCAATAGCTCATAGCTTCACTACTCACTATCGCGATTCCTCATTTGCGCGTACCCTCTCACTCACTCGTGCCCACCACAATGTCGCTCGCCGTAGATGCACACGTCCGCTACATCCAGGGCCTCAATTCTCGCCAAGACCAGTACGAGTACTGGCTGACCGAGCACCTGCGTCTCAACGGCCTCTACTGGGGCCTGGCCTCGCTCTTCTTTGTCGGCCACCCCGATGCTCTGCCGCGCCAAGAAACAATCGAGTTTGTCCTTTCCTGCCAGTGCGCCAATGGCGGCTTTGCTGCTGCGCCGGGCCACGATGCCCACATGCTCTACACCGTCAGCGCTGTCCAGATCCTGGCCATGACAGACGCCCTCGACCGCATCGACAAGGACAAGGTAGCAAAGTGTAGGCGTCCCCCTTGTGTCCCGCTTCTCGCACCGCTCTGCTAATCGCACAGTCATATCCGACCTGCAGAAAGAAAGCGGCACATTTGCAGGTGACGAGTGGGGCGAGGAAGACACCCGCTTCCTCTACGGCGCCCTCAACGCCCTCTCGCTCCTCGGCAAGCTCGACACCGTCAACGTCGACAAGGCCGCTGACTACGTTGAGTCGTGTGCCAATTTTGACGGCGGGTATGGCGTCCACCCCGGAGCCGAGTCCCATGCCGGCCAAGTCTTTACCTGCCTCGCTGCCCTCTCGATTGCCGGCCGTCTCGACACCGTCGATGCCGACAAGATTGGCCGCTGGCTCAGCGAACGCCAAGTGCCCAACGGCGGCCTCAATGGCCGGCCCGAGAAGATGGAGGATGTCTGCTACAGCTGGTGGGTTCTGTCCAGTCTCGCGCTCGTGAAGCGGCTGCACTGGATTGACCGCGACTCCATCGTGGCCTTTATCCTCAAGTGCCAGGACCCCGAGGATGGCGGCTTTGCTGATCGCCCGGGCAACATGGTCGATGTCTGGCACACTGTCTATGCCATTGCCGGACTTGGCCTACTCGACTATCCCGGTATCGAGCCAGTGCATGCTGGCTACTGCATGCCCAAGGCAACCATTGACAGGGTCATTGGTTCAAGGCAGTAGATGGTAAATGTCTTGGTTATGTGTATATTCTTGCATTCACGGCGTGATTCTTTCTTCTTTACTTTTATGATATAGACATTTAACTTTACAATTCGGCAATATGCCATTACGACATACGTATTGACATATCGCGTCTCCATGCTGATGCACCCAGGCTTACATCATCCGCCTGGCCCTCGACTTTGCCAGTCCCGTGATAATTGAATGGAATGGGATGGGAGCAGTCACCTATTTAGGAAGGAACGGTCCATCGCACCTTCCTCACATAAGAGAACGCACAAAACTTTTCTGCCACCTCCACCCGGGCGATGGCTCTTTCCTTTTACAAAAAACGTACGCTTTCCCTTCTTGCCAAAGCGAGCTCAACCTTTGCAAAATAAGGAAAGAACCAAAACTGCTCAGACCAGACGCGCCTTCTTCATCCACGATCAGCTATTCGACGCGCCTTCCTTGTCTACACGAGCAGACATACGCGGGCCGCCCATCGTTCTTTCCTCTATTCTCGTCTTCGTCCCTTTCCGTCACGCGTCATCGGCCTATAGCCGAAACTCTATCTCGCGCCTTCCATTTTCGAGATCGATATCGTGACGATTCCGCAACAGCCTACGTCGTCGAAATTCGCTCCTTCTACTTCCACCGACCGTTGACAGACATCGTTCCCCAGCTCCTTCTTCATCGGGTCTTCTGACGCCAGACTGCCTTCCCCTGGGCTTGGGTCACTGCCCGATTCGTCTTTTTTTGCTGGCTATCGTTGCCCAACTTGGCAGTACTTTCTTTTTTGATTTCTTGCTCTTATTGCCTTGGGTGCTGATTTGGCGGTTTCCTTGTCGGCTCTCGTTTGAGTTCGACTTCCTATATCTGCTGCATCGGCCACATCCTCTCATCCCATCCCTCTCCTCTTAAATCGGCCGGCCCCATTGCTGCTCTTTGGTCCTACACTCCCTTGTCAGTGCGCCTCTTGATTGAGAACGTCGACATCTCAGGTTAGTGTGCAGGTGCGGGCACGGCACTTCTCTTTGTATCATCATCGCCAGCCGTTCCTTCTAACATCTCAAGATTTGCGGACATTCTTCCCAACTGGGACTTGCCTTCCGTTGCGCCTTCCTCTGAGAGATACGCCCATCACAAGAAGGGAAAGAGCAGCCTGCGTTCTTATCAAGAACCTGCCTATTAAGCTTGTCGAGACACTTGGTTGACCCCAGACGGCAAGAGGACATCCGAGATCCGAAAGTACAAGAGCAGGAAAGAACAAAGGGGTCGAGTAAACACAACCTCAAAGCACTCCTCACCATTCTTCCTACCTCTATTTCTTCTCTTTCACCAGTCCATTGTTCTTCTTCCCTGGACCAACCACTTATACCTGCCTGTCGTGAAACACGACCTGTCAATTTTCTTCATTAAACAGACAGTCCTTCCGTACTGCTTCTTCATCCCCTTGACTTTTTCGGCTTCATTCTCACTATCGCCGTTCCCCCTTTCACTTTGTCGCCGTTGTCTTTGTGCTTCATCGTGCCTCGATCTGAGACGTCCGCTCCTCTTTCGCCGGTTTTCTTTTGCTTGTACTGCACAGTGCCTTTCAGCTCCGTCTTGTCTCTCTCGCTCTGGCTTCCACCAACTGCTCGCTCAAAAGACGAAAGACGGCTTCCTCCAATTGGTAAAACCACCCTTTTGCTACACACTCTCTCCCAGCCGCTCCTGACTTTGTCGTTCTATCAAAGCCAACGTCATTGGCACATCTGCCATAGATTCGAAAAAAACCTCTCAAGCTCCAATCATGGACACTAGCTAATTTATACTTAGACACTTCACCATGGCTGCCATTGCACCCGCTCCGCCTGGGTATGTCAGGGAGACTGTTACCGCAATTCCTCTCCAATGCATCATCTGCCCCCGGAAGGCTGCTTTTTCAGACGCGTCCCATCTCTTGACGCACATCTCATCCAAGACACACCTGCACCAAAAATTCAGCATTGAATTTCGGTCCAAGTCTGACCCAGAAGCCAAGGAAAAGCTTGATCAGTTCGAAGCATAGTATGCCGAACTCCAGATTGAGCGTCTCATGGCCGAGCGGCTGGCGGCCCAAAGTACCCGAAAGCCTGTCAAGCGCAACCGGAATCGCCTTGCCAAGGAGGTGAGTCTTAATCTTGCAAGCAGACAGCAGTATAACCTCATACTAACTTATGTTCAATTCAAGGGTCGCAAGTCCACCAGTGCTCTTGATGCTATGAGAGCTGCGCAGATGGCAGCGCAGACACCCGAAAATCTTCCTCGTCTCGCGCATTGGAACACGGCCCCTGCCGCGACAGGCATGGATTACAACCCCAACTACTACCAATCCCCTCTTGCCATGAGACAACGCTCAGGCTACACCCTCCCAGATGATGTTGTCGGGGATAGTTTTGTGTTGAAGAACAGCACGTTCCTTCCGGGCCTGGACGGATCCAATATGGCGGGCACCCCATCGGAAATCGACTCGTCCTTTGGTATGAGCTTCCTTGATGAGGACTCTCCTTCCAGCCGGCTCAAGGGCATCATCTGGCCCGGCATGGACCTGTTCGACTCGGCCACGACGGAGCAAAAGAAGATGAGAAATCAGCGGAAAAGCATCGCTGCCACTGACCAGCTGAAGAGCACTTCGCAGGGCATTGCCGCCGTCGAGACGGTCTGGGGCCCGGAAGGCGAGGTGCGCAAAGAACGCGATATTTATTCCACTCCCTCCCTCGACGGCAGCCCGCCAAATACCCCTCCCCGCAAGAGAAGGCAGCGTGCTCGCGTTGCTGAGCTGACGGCCGGGACAACGCCCTTGGCCATCATGCGGTGCGAAGATGGCCAAGACAGCCAGCCTACCACTAAGCGCATTGGGCGGCTTCATGGTATTGACCTCTCCATCTCTCAGCAGGCCTGTACTTCATTGAGAGCAGCCAACACGAGGAGTCAGTCTGGCGAGGCAGACCAGGACGAGACCGGGCCTGAAGACGCATCATACCCGCTGGAAAATGCCAAGCCCAAGTTTGGTGCCTACTATGAAAATAACAACCAGAGTGAGTATCGTGCAGTGCGGTCGTCTATTTTATTTGACTAACACTCGCAGCTATCGACGGCCTTCCACAGGTGACCCGCGATCATAGGTACGTGCATTCCTTGCATTTCCCCCACCCGAGCATTGGATATGCCATTGATAGGCCAAGTGGCCGTACTTTTGGACAACTTGCACTCCTGCAGCGATTTGATCCTAACACGGCGACCAGCGAACCCGCGTCGTACTTCAAGAACCCGTCGTCGACACGCTTCTACGATCACGAAAACGACACGAGCCACATGTCGTTCCGCTCGCAAGCATCACCGTATGGGTCCTTTTCTGGAAACTCGCTCAGCAACATTGCGTCGCAGCCTCGTAACTCGTCCATGTACCCGCCATTCGACAACCAGATGTTTGGCAGCTTCAACAGCACCGATACGACCACGGGGCCGTACAATGGGTCAAATGCGCGCCGCATGGGCTTTGGAAGTTTTGGCATGGACGCAAACAGCTTCAGCTACAACAACGACCAGCGTGAATGCACGATCCGCGAGCCCACCTACACGGACCCTTCGTTCCCCAGCACACCGAGGCTGTTTGAGCTCTGAGGAGCGACTTGGATGAGCCCATTGCCATGGCGAGTGGCAGGCACGTTATTTACCAGCATTTTGCGTCGTGTTTCATTTACATGTATCTGTTTTTTCTTTCCACATTGTTTTATTGTTACTCTGCACGGGGGCGTATGTCTGACACGGCCCAGGTGGCATGGGAATTTTGATGGCGGTGGGCAGCAAGGGATAATTACGCGCATGTTAGCATCTTATGTTTGTCTATTTTCTGTTCTTCTGTTTCTGATTTTCTGTTCTAGTGTACAGTTACAGTGTTTCCGTCTATATGTTTACTGTCTTTTACTCGCATTGTATGTCTCTCATTTCTTTCTTCCTATCAATTTGCTTTTTCGCGGCGTGGCACAAAAGCGACAATGGTTCAGGCGGATAGCTAGAATCGGTTGGGTCTGTTTTCTCATCGCACTCATACCTCATCGATGTCATCGTTCAGGTCTACTCTAAAAGGAATATAAAAATGTACAACATGAGAATAGGATGGGTCGCCTGCTAGATTTATACGATATGATGCTAAAGCTGCTCGATGCTGGACATGAGATACTCTAGCTGGTCTACGCCAGCCCAGTTTGCAGGCTGGCCAGCACCCGTGGCGCCAAGGACACCCGCTGCAAGCTTGACGGCCGCCTGTACACGTCGCCGACGCACATCCATCTCCATGTCACGCGACTTGCCCGCGGCGACGTCGATGACGCGCTGGGGGATGTTGGCCAGCTTTGCGACGTTGAGACCGTAGGAGCGGTGGGCCATGCCGGGAGCGACTTCGTACAGAAAGGTGATCTCTTCTGTTTCCTTGTCCTCGCGGAAAGCCATATGCACGTTCTGGATGGGCGGCGGGCGGTCGGCGTTCTCCGACTGGGCGAGGGCGGCACGGCCGAGGCTCTGGTAGTGGGTGATGAAGAGCGTCAGACAGCGGGTGTCGTGCGCGACATGTTCGAGAACGGCCTGTGCAATGGCGGCGCCGTCGTGTGTGCTTGTTCCGCGGCCGAGCTCATCGAGGACGACGAGCGAACGCGGCGTGGCAGCACGCAGAATCGCGGCGGTCTCCGATACCTCGACCATAAAGGTGGACTCGCCGGCAAACAAGTTGTCGCGTGCGCCCATGCGCGTAAAGATGGCGTCGGCGAGCGTGAGACGCATGGCGTCGGCGGGCACGTACGAGCCGATCTGGGCCAGCAGCGTCAGCAGGGCGACAGCGCGCACAAACGACGACTTGCCGCCCATGTTGGGGCCCGTGACGAGCAGGGCCCGCGGCCCGGCATCGTCGTCGACGCCGCCGCCCATGGTGGTGGAAAAGGGGATATAGCCCGACGGCAGCGTGTGCTCGGCCACGGGGTGGCGGCCGCCCTGAATGTCGATGCAGCCGGGGGTGTCGGGCGCCGGCGATGGCAGCAGGGTCGGCCGCACGTAGCCGGGCTGCGCGGCGACCTTGCTGAGCGACAGCAGACAGTCGAGCGTGGCGAGCGCCGACACGGTGTCGCGCAGCGGCTGGTAGTGGCTGCCAATGTCGGCGAGCAGGTCGCGGAAGGCGGCGTCGCACGCGGCGGCCAGGCTCTCCTTGTGCTGGTCGCGCTCGCTAATGAGGCGCACGACCGTCGGCGTGTGGAAGCGCGACGCGCGCTTGGTGCCACTCACTTTAATCCACGACGCCGGCACGCGCTTCAGGTCGCCGCCGGCGTTGCTGACCTCGACGAGGTACTCGATGCCCGCGACAGTCACGTAGTCGGGCCGCACGGTCTTGCCGAGCGTCTTGGCAATCTCGGCGCGGTGCGCGTCCAGGTCGGCCTCGACGGCGGCAATGCCGACCTTGTAGCCGGTAATGGCGTCGGTCTCGTGCGCGTCGCGGAAGAACTGGTACTTGTCGTTGGTGCGCGCGGCCTCGGCATTGATGGTGTCGAGGTAGGCCGCTACCGTCTTGTGCATGGCCGGGATGGCCTGGATACAGCCGAGCACGAGCGGCGACGCAAAGCCCGACGACGCCGGGTGCGCCAGCGTGCCGGGCATGCCGGCGTACGACGACGCGATGCGCTGCAGCGTCTGCAGCACAGCGACCAGTTCGGACCGCGTGCACCTGCCGTAGTAGATGCGGATCAGGCTGCGCTCGAGGTCTGTTTTTCCGCCACCGCCACTGCCGCCGGATAGAAGCTGCTCAAGCCTGTCGCGCTTCGGCGCGCCGGCCGCATCGCGCAGCTCCTGCACGGCCTCGATACGCGCCTCGAGCGCGGCGCGGTCCAGCAGCGGCCGGCCGATCCACTTGCGCAGCAGACGGTGCCCGGCGCGCGTGTGCGTCTTGTCGAGTGCCCACAGCAGGCTGCCGCGCACGCCGTGGTCCGTGGCGTTGCGGTAGACCTCGAGGCTCTCGAGCGTCGTGCCGTTGAGCAGCATGTGCTGGCGCGTCGTAAACGACGCAAAGCACTTTGTGAGGCCAAAGATGTGCTGCAGGCCGTACTCGGCGAGGTGCGTGATCATGGCCGACAGACAGACGGTGACGTTGTCCGGCAGCGCCAGCACCTTGTCGAGCAGCGCGCTGCTGTTTTCGTTGTTATCGTTGTTGTCACTGCGGCTGTCGGCCAGCCGCGCGCTGTAAAAGGCGGCGACGTGCGTGTGTGCGTCCGACGGCCGGGTGCGGCCGACGCGCTCGACGCGCGTGCGGTCGCCAAACACATTGGCGGCACTGCCCGAGATGTGCTGCACGAGCTTTTCCGTCGCCCTGGACAGCCGCGCGTCACTGGAGGCGGCGTCGCCATCGCCGACGAGCAGCAGTTCGCACGGCGCAATGTGCAGCAGCCGCGTCTCGACCTCGTTGCGCATAAATCCGTCATCAAAGCTGTCGTACAAAATGTCGCCCGTTGCCGGCTGCACGGCGAGCATGCCGACGTGCACCTTTTCGTCGGCCCCGGCGCCGCCGGCCGTGCTCTCGGTCAGGCACAGCAGGTACCCCGACGACGGCGCCGCCGCGTCCTTGTCTTTTGCCGTACTTGTACCCCCGCCCGCACCCACGCCGAGCTCGTCCTCCTCAATGTACGTGCCTTTGGTGTAGATATTGGTCAGCTGCCGCACAAACGGCGCGTTGCGGTTGTCGCCGGCCTTTTTCAGCGCCGCCGTCTCCATCTGCCGCACGACGCCGACCTTGTGGCCCGCGGCCACGAGCCGTTTTACGTGCACCGGCAGGCGCGGCACCGGGATGCTCGCCGACGCAAACCGGTCCAGGTGCGCCTCGCTCGCGTGTTCGTCGTACCGCATCTTGCCGGGGATGCACACGATGCCGAGCACGCGCGCGGCCGCCCGCGCATCTTCGCCCAAGAACTTGAACTTGTAGCCGACCTCGACGACGAGCAGCGTGTCCATGTGCTGGCGCTTGATGGCGAGGAACTGGAGTTCCATTGGCGTGAGCTTGCCTTTTTTCTTGGCGCCCTTTTTCGGTGGCGGTTCATCGTCGTCGTCGCCGCTGTCGTCGTTGTCAGACGCACCACCCCCCGATGCTGGTGCCGCATCCGCATGGCGCCGACGCAAATTAACTAAACTGTCGGGGTGGCCGAGCTTCTTGACAAACTTGCGGTGCAGCTCGGCCTTGCGGCGCTTTGTATCCGGGTCGTCGCTATCGCTGTCGCGGTCGCTGTTGGGTTGATGTCGTGGCGAGCTGTGTGCGGGCGCGGCGTAGACGTATCGGTCTGTGCGACCCGAGCTGCGCGGCTGTGATGACGGCGCGTGTGTGAGACGCGGTTCGGGCTTTACCTCGGGCTCGTCCTCGGGCTCGTCCGGCGCCTCTGCGAGAACGTTGTCGTCTGCGCTTTTGGCTTCCTCATTATTGTCGGTGTCCTCGTCGTCTCCTACCGTCCTTGCTCGCTTCACAGCCCGTGCAAAGCGGCTCCGTCTGGTGTCTGCAGCCTCGTCGTCGTCGTCGTCGTCATCATTCTCCTTCTCCGTCGGTTTTTCGACGACCCCTTTGACGGACCGGCCTTTTCTGACACCCTTATTTAGGTCGACCTCCTTCTCGAGCGGTCGTTTTCGTGAAGGCAGTTGCTGTGAAGGTTGTCGCTGGCTTGGCTGGCTCGACTGACTCGGCTGACTCGCTGGCGTCGGGCTGGACGGCAGATTGCCGCTTGATTTTGGTGTGAAGAAGCTGGTCAGTGTTGCCTGCTTCTTCTGTGACGGTCGTGGGGTCGACATATTGCTTGACAATGTGATTTAGGTGTCAAACTATCCAGCTTTTCGAATAAATGTCACACAACAGACAAACAAACGTCGACGATGCACATCAGTACGCGTCGACGCGTAGAGTGCTCGGTGGGTCTCATTAATTGATTATGTAATTGATCAATTGGACGGCACGTGATTGCTACACCATGATTGGTCCCGCTAACTGCAATTTTTGGTGAACGAATTTGTTTAGGAAGAACGACATCTCGTGAGCATTGAGAGCGATTGGTCTTGCCAACGTGCGAATCAACACACCAGCCCGCGCATACACAATGGCCAGCATACGGAGTGCAGCCCGCACAGTGCGGCTAGCGACGTCGGCACCGAGAATGACTGCGTCCGCCACATGTCCGTCATTATGGCGGGCATCCTCGACGGCGGCGTCGACAGGCACGGCGTCGTCCGCGGCGCCCGAATTCGACGACCTCGAGCAAGAGTCGTCGCTCCTCACACCGCTGCCGGAATCCATCAAGATGCCGGCGCGCGATCCCAGCCAGCGCTCTGGCCGCCGGCTGCCCGGATCGAGGTGTGTCCTCTTTTTTTTGCTTTATTTGCGTTGCTCCGATTTAGGTCAGGTCTAATCATATCTATAGATACCAATTCCACCCGCCAAAGTACGACCGCGGCCCGCTGCACCCCATCCAGACGGTGGCGTCGTCGGACCCCACGGCGCGCGACTTTGTGCCCGGACCGTTCCACAATGCGCGGCTGCGGCAGACGTACCACGCAACGCTGGCATCCGACATTATGACGCTGACGTACACGCACGCGGCGCCCGGGGAGCGCAAGAAGGCGGCCAGCGAGGAAAAGACGGAGCGGCTGCGCGGCTGGGACGGCTCGTCGCCGTACCACAAGAACCGGCCGCTGCGGGGCCCGCGCGGCAGTCCGTACCTGTCGCTGCTGGAGAAGGAGGTGACGTTCCGCAACATTCCGGAGCTGCGGTCGGTGACGATTGCGACGTTTGTGCCGGAGTCGATCAAGGAGCCGGACCGGCTGGTGGTGGCCAAGTCGGTGATGCAGTCGATCACGGGCGCGTACGCGGAGACGACCAAGGTCAAGCGCAACGTGTCGCAGTGGCACATTGTGGCGGGCCAAAAGGCAGGGTGCAAGGTGACGCTGTACGGCAACGAGGCATACGACTTTTTGGACAAGTGTGTGCACCTCGTCTTCCCGCGCATCAAGGAGTGGAAGGGCATCAAGGGCTCGACGGGCGACAGCGCCGGCAACCTGTCGTGGGGTCTGACGTCGTCGGACATGGCGCTGTTCCCGGAAGTTGAGAGCAACTACGGCATGTACCCGCCCAAGATGATTCCGGGCTGTCGCATCTCTGTGGAGACGACGGCGCGGTCGGACCGGCATGCGCGGCTGCTGCTGTCGTCGCTGGGCGTGCCCTTTTACGGCGAGCTGCGGGATTAGGTGCCATTCGAGCAGTGTACAATAGATATATGTAAGCACGCTTGCAGTTGTAAATAAATTAGTTAAGCACGCCTGCAGTTACAATAGAGCATTTGTATGAATGTATAAAATGTTCCCTTTTTCATTTTCCTGTCCTTATATGATGACTAATCCAGTATAAAGATGACGCCCAACGCCATGAACATGTAACCAATAAAAAACAAAGAAAAAATACTACTTCAAATCCGCCTTGAGTCCGTTGATCACCTCGTCGACGGCATCCATGTTGGTCGCATCGATTGTGGCCGGTAGCGCGGACAGCGTCGCGACCTTGGTCTCGAGCTCGCCCAGCGCGCGCAGACACTCGTCCATGGCGGGCTGGAAGTTGCGGCACGCCGAGCTCAGC
Source organism: Ophiostoma triangulosporum (assembly GCA_029298705.1). Lineage (NCBI taxonomy): Eukaryota > Fungi > Ascomycota > Sordariomycetes > Ophiostomatales > Ophiostomataceae > Ophiostoma > Ophiostoma triangulosporum. Next base: position 2,076,346 of record JANSLO010000011.1, on the reverse strand, counting down.
GCGTAAATGGCCTTGCGGCGCACAGCCTCCGTCTCGGACGGGCTCGCGGCGAGGCGCACGAGCGAGGGCACACCGCCGACGGCCAGCAGCTGCGCCTGGCTCGGCGCGTTGTTCTGCACGGCCGTGCCGACGCACCAGGCGGCCATGCGGCGCAGCTCGCTCTCTTCGCTCTCGAGCACGCCGAGCAGCGGCGTCCAGAGGGCCAGCTTTTCCATGAGGTTGGCGTTGTCGAGCGACTCGACGAGCTGCTCAAAGTTGTCAAAGGCCGTGAGGCGGCTCTCGAGCGTCTCGTCGGCGTCTTGGGAGGTGATGACGGCCATGGCGGCCTTCATGAGATCAGCGTCCGAGGGGCCGCCGAAGAGGGCGGCGAGCAGTTCCGGGTTGAGGCCGTGGTTGCCGTCGGTCGTGGCCACTGTGGTGGTGGTGGAGGGTGTGCCATTGGAGGGTGTGGCGTCTTCCGTGGCGTCGGTCTTGGCCGTGATGCCGGTCTTGGTGGTGCCGGACGCGGGGGTCGAGTTCTCGATACCCCACTTGAGGAGCTCATTCAATCCCTTGTCCATGTTGAGTGTGGATTGTGCGCAGATATAGAAGTGTCTGTAAGTAAATGTGAAAAGATGTACTGAAGATGCTCTGAGATTTTCTTCTTATACAGCGTATAAAATTCATCTTTCAAACTTGTTATATGTGATGCTTCTTGCACTTTCAGGAAGGTTCTATCCCAAAATAGACTAGCGCATCAACACGTGCGGTCCCTCATGTTTTTATTTATCAAATTAATTGTTGAATTAATAGTGATGTCACAAGTGTGAGATAATGCTTACTGTCAAGTGTCTATTTCTGCCTGCTATTGCTTCCAAGAGTCTACATCCTCTCCAGGCTGTAGGTACAGCGTCGTATATCACCATTAAAGTGCAATTAAAGTTATTTCGGCTGCCCCTCTATTGGCGAATGGCTGTTGCCTGCATTAGGGCAAGAGCGCCGAGCAGCACATGATATCAGACGGTGCTATCAGACGGTGCAGCAGTGATATAAACGGTGCAGAGTGTCTATGCTTGATGATATGACGCATTAGATTAGCTGCGTCATAACGATTCAGTACAGACAGATAGCAGAGAGCATCTTCTTAGGCTCTTATTAGCCTCCCGTCAGACCGTGCCGCAGCTCGTGGCACAGCTACGGAGACGGCAACCCCGGAACGGACGTCTACGTAACGGAGGCATTGGCGCTCTTCCTTCGCCTGTATCTCGTCTCTCTGCTTACTGTACATATAGGGGATTGCAGTGCGCACGCAGTGTTTTTGAAGTTGACCCGTAGTGATATCACATGACCCAAAAAAGGTACATAGCAGTACTTTGGCAGTACTAGCAACATCCCACAACCGTCTTCGCGTTCAAAATCATAACTACATCTGTGACGCTTGAGTACGGCAGCAATTGGTTACTAGTCGTCGTGCAGTAGGCTTGGGATTGAGCAACTATGATACAAAGACTGTATGTTATTGATAGCTAATGGGTGAGAGCTATGTGAAAGTTCAAACACAAACAAGTAGATATCCTTGGGCTGGTCTTACCTCCGGCTTACTCCAAGTCGTCAATGACGATGCTGTCGCCCCCCCAGACTGCGTGGCCGTTGAAAGGTATGAAAAGAGAAGAATGTTGTTCTGTTAAATAGACACTGGAACGACGTGAAAATAGAAGATTGCTACCTCATACTCGTTTCTATGATATTAGCAAGTTGATGCTCGAGTCCGCTAATACTGCCAAAGTACCTTTTAGTACTCTTTTTGGGTCATGTGATATCACTACGGGTCAACTTCAAAAACACTGCGTGCGCACTGCAATCCCCTACATATACTGTATCCTACTCGATTACGGTGTCCTTGACTATTCGACTCCGTCTACTCAACTGCATCCTTGATTATCCGCACTTTGCCTCCGCGTCGTCAGCTTGAGGCTCCCATGTATGCGTAAGACCGGATCGCTTTACATGTACGCATAAGCATATGCTTACAGTAGCCTCTCGTACCGCATTCTGTCCTTTCGCCACAGCTCCAGCTACCTCCTTTTCGTCTTCGTCTTTTCGTCTTTCGTGTGGACCGCCCCGTCCTTAGCATCGATCGTCTGTGGCTGTTCGTTGCCGCACTGTGCTTATGGCATCTCCGTATCTGCTGGCATAGAACAGCTACACCGACCACGGCGGTCGGCGGTCGACAATCGATCGGTCACGAACCTGTTTGTTTCTTGTTGGTAGATTGTTGAGAGCTTGTTTATTCCGTATACCAGCCATTGGGTCGTTGTGATATTGTTGTTCACCGCCGATATGTCTCAGGCGCTGTCAGCCTTTGCATGGCATGCTTACGACATATCTTACTATTCTACAGCCATCATTCTCACGGACATTCCGCATTTTGCCATTCTTGTCGTATATCTTACAGCCATCATGATTATCACAGGAATTCTGTATCTTGTCGCTAGTCGTGCTGTCATCTTGCCATCTTGGCCATATCTCAACCAATATCTACTGCCTACACAGTGCATACAGTACACAATACACACAATTCACTGTACCCACGCGCCCCACATTGCATCTGGCCATCTGCTGGCGCGCGCAAGCTTGGGTATCTCGCAGCAAAAAGAGGGGACCAAAAGGGGGAGGTACCCGTAGAGATAGAGAGACTGCATATGAAGTGTGCAATCTAAGCAAAGCAACAGTATGCTTAAGCATAGAGCAACTACGGAGTAGAGCAACAGTACCAACAATACATCTTGTCAAGTGCACGCGTTGTCAGTTGTTGGACCGTTTACCGTTTCCTGCCGGTAGTAGCTGCCGTAGAGAACAGGTAGGGTCCTTCTGCCCCTCTTTCCTTTTTGTGTCTCTCGTCCCTTCCTTTTCAATCCGTACTGCCCTCTCATTGGCCCGTTCTTTTTCGCCTTTGCCCTCTTGCCCCTCCCCGCCTTTCGCTCTTTCCTCTTTTTAATCTTTTAATCCTGCCCCGTTTGATTGCATCCTTGAGGTCACCGTAACGACGCAGCTGCATCGTGCCTTCTCGTCAAGCTGTCTCTTGCCAGCACACGGGTCCCTAATAGCATTAATATGGCATCCGTTATGCTCCGTCGTATCTTGCCAGCGAGCTCTCTTCTCTCCTTACGCTCCCTCCACTCTCTCCACGCTTGCTCCGTTCTCTCCGTATGCTCCCGTTTGCTTGCTTGCCCCCTCACCCCTCTAAGCATAATACTCCGTAGCTCCCACTATTGTCCAGCTGTCCTGTAGTCCCTACTCCCTAGCATCGACACCTAAAAGCATAGTTCTATTTACACTGTGCTTCAGCACCCCTCTGCCCCAACCTCCCCTCCCAATCGCCGTCGCCGGCCCCCTACCCTCCACCTCCTCCGTCCGCCCATAAAGAAGTTCCCACCACCCACCCCCCCTTTTTTCTTCCCTCTTCCTCTTCTCCCCTTCTCCCCCTTGTTTTCTTCATCATCTCCCAAGAAGCTTTACGTTTAGTTTCTTTCTTCTCTCCTCTTCTCTCCTTCTCTTCACCAGACTCTCGTCACCCTCAACGCCATCTTCTTTAACCACTCCCCTTTCACACACATCCACAACATTCACAATGGAGGGTAAGTCTTGAATATTCTAATTGCTGCTGCTATCGTCGTCTCGTCGTTGTCGTCGACCCTGGTCTGGTCTGGTCTTCGTCCTCCCGTCTGCTCGTCCTCGCCATCGTCTCAAGCCTCCCGTCTTCGCCCACCCCCTACTGGCCTGCATTATGCCTTTCTGCATATCGATCGTGGAACGGCCTCACCCGGCATCGAGCTTGATTTGTGCTTTGTGCTTCACTCATGCTTCATGGCTCTCATCTCTTCTCGCTCTTGTCATCTCTATCGTCTCGTGCTCTTCGTCCTGTCCACCGCCTTTTAGAGCTCTCCACCTCCCGGAACGGACGCCTGCCAGACCAGGCTCAACGAGCATCTACCGAAACCATTGAGCATATGCTAATTCGTCTTCCCCATCTATAGAAGAGGTCGCAGCTCTCGTCATCGACAATGGGTAAGCTCTACACAACCCTGCCGCCGTCTTCCGCGCGGTGTGGAAAATACCCCTCGTTCCCGACCATCCCCCAAATCGATGATGTGGCCGAAGCTAGGGACCCACCGCTAGGCAAATAAGGAGGCGCTGCCATTGGACTAGCAGCATGACTATGACAGCTGTCATGAAAGCTGCAATCATATATGCGCATATATACGAATATGTCTGCATATATTGACATGGCATTGATTGTCCAATGGCATTTCCCCTGCGGTGGCCCTGCTTGGCCGGCATCGGTATCGACGGCGCATCCTCACCGCCGCCGTCCGCCTCATCGTCATTTGAGTCATTTGTCCGTCTCATTAACTATGCTAACTCATCAGTTCGGGTATGTGCAAGGCCGGTTTCGCCGGTGATGACGCCCCCCGCGCCGTCTTCCCTTCCATCGTCGGTCGCCCCCGTCACCACGGTATCATGATCGGTATGGGCCAGAAGGACTCGTACGTTGGTGATGAGGCACAGTCGAAGCGTGGTATCCTGACCCTGCGGTACCCCATCGAGCACGGTGTCGTTACCAACTGGGACGACATGGAGAAGATCTGGCACCACACCTTCTATAACGAGCTTCGTGTTGCCCCCGAGGAGCACCCCATTCTGCTCACCGAGGCCCCCATCAACCCCAAGTCCAACCGTGAGAAGATGACCCAGATCGTCTTTGAGACCTTCAACGCCCCCGCTTTCTACGTCAACATCCAGGCCGTCCTGTCCCTGTACGCCTCCGGTCGTACCACCGGTATCGTTCTGGATTCCGGTGATGGTGTCACTCACGTTGTCCCCATCTACGAGGGTTTCGCTCTGCCCCACGCCATTGCCCGTGTCGACATGGCTGGTCGCGATTTGACCGACTACCTGATGAAGATCCTGGCTGAGCGCGGCTACTCTTTCTCGACCACGGCCGAGCGTGAAATTGTCCGCGACATCAAGGAGAAGCTCTGCTACGTCGCTCTTGACTTTGAGCAGGAGATCCAGACCGCCGCCCAGTCGTCGTCGCTGGAGAAGTCGTACGAGCTGCCCGACGGTCAGGTCATCACCATTGGCAACGAGCGTTTCCGTGCCCCCGAGGCTCTTTTCCAGCCCTCGGTCCTGGGTCTGGAGAACGGCGGTATCCACGTGACGACTTTCAACTCGATCATGAAGTGCGATGTCGATGTCCGCAAGGATCTGTACGGCAACATTGTCATGTCTGGTGGTACCACCATGTACCCCGGCCTGTCGGACCGTATGCAGAAGGAGATCACTGCTCTTGCCCCTTCGTCGATGAAGGTCAAGATCATTGCTCCCCCCGAGCGCAAGTACTCTGTCTGGATCGGTGGTTCCATTCTGGCCTCGCTGTCGACCTTCCAGCAGATGTGGATCTCGAAGCAGGAGTACGACGAGAGCGGTCCCTCGATCGTCCACCGCAAGTGCTTCTAAGCTGGATAAGCTTTGTGAGCTGCTTGTTTCTTGTGGGCTTGAGCTATTGGGGATTTTTGAACTGGTTTCCTTGCGTTTGTTTTGATCTGAGCGATGGGAAAGGCGTGAAGGCAAAGAGGAAAGCAGGAGGAGTTGGTGAGGTCGCTGTGACGAAAGGGACGGGCCTGTCGTCCTTTCCGACCGTGGCCTGGTCGCCGTCGCCGTGGCGTCGTCACCGCCACCACCGTGCAAAGCCGCCTCAAATCTTTATCGATTTTCTCGGTGATCGTCGTCGTCATGCACCAGCTTCTTTCTCTCTATATTTTTAAGTCGACACTTTTCTCTTTATTCTCTTTTATTTCTTCGGTTCATATCAACTTCAATGGCAATTGTTTTTCTGCATTACAAGCTGAGTTGGCACGGAGCTACGAGTAGATTTGGTACATGGAAGGGAAAAGAGCGAGGGTATCTCAATTCAACATTTTATCGTCATGTGATGATCGTCATTGTGATGCTGCTTATTGTAGATACTGCTTACATAATCACCAGGGTATCATTTGTTGACGTCGCCGTTCAAAGGCTCGTTTCCCGTGTGGTGCCCCTGCTGCTGCTGCTCCTGTACGTCTGCCGACTGAGCCTCTGAGCTTACTCTTTTTGAGGGACTAGCTCCTTCTGCGTCATCTGCCTCAGCCTCAGCCTCAGCCTCAGCCTCAGCCTCAGCCTCAATATCGCCGTCCTCGGCCTCGCCGTCGCCAGCCAGCTTCTTGTACTTTCGCCTTGCCTTTTTTGTAGCATTTGCCCGCTTCTTGAGCTTTTTGGCCGCGAGTGCAGCGGTCCGGCAGGTCTCGGGATTGCGGATTTCATCCAGCCGGGCCGCCAGCAGACCGCGTGCAATGGCCCGGTTCTCGGACCGCGAGCGTGTCGCCTGCGACTTGACGACGATGCCCGTCGGAATGTGCCGAAGCTGTACCGCCGAGTTTGTTTTGTTCTGGAGTCAGTTAGTTGTCAGTATATAATATAGACGTAGAGGCGTGACATACAATCTTCTGACCACCCGGCCCGGTGCCTTTGACAAACATCTCGTCAATCTCGTCTTCGGGCGGCGGTGGCGGCCGCGACGGCATCTGCTTCTGTTTGGCGCGGCATGGCGCCGTCGTCGACAGACAGGCCGTCTGTACTTGCAGCAGGCGAGGCCGCAGCCGTGGTAGCAGTCGAAGCATGGTGTCGTCGGTGTTGGTGTGGCGGGCGTCGTCTCAACTCCGAGTTAAAGTGTCACGTGTATACTGCTAAAATGATATTACTAATAAAGACTTAAACTTTGCACTAAATTAATGTAATTAATATTCCCCTGACAGCCGCGTCGCGCCGAGCGAGCCGTCTCCTTTATCTTGTTGCATGACAACATCTCTTCCGTAAACGGCCAATTCATTACACGCATTTCTACGATTACAGACTCTTTCGACTCTCCTACCCATATACGCCGTCTACTGTGCAACTGCATTCCTACATTGTCATCTCGCCGTCATTGTCGCCTGCTCGTCGCCGTCCTCCTCGTCCTCTCCAACACCCCCCCTCGTCAACCCCCCCAACGCCACAATGTTTCCCCTCGAGCGCTTCTCAAAATGGATCCAGCTCAAGATCTACCAGTTTGAGGTCACCTACAGTGTCTACATGCTGACGCCGATGGAAAAGTTTTTTATCTGTACGTTTATAAGTAAAATTTAAATCTGTCCAGTGCTAACAGACAGACTCGCTTCTCTTCCTCGTCACCTCGCTCACGTCCATTGCCGTCTTCCTCTACCTGCCGCGCCACGTCTCCTTTATCATCAACCGCGCCTGGTTCTATGCACACGGCGACAGCCAGCTGGACACGGCGCACGCCCTGCTCAAGTCGGCCGCCGCACTCTCGGCCGATGCTCTGTCGCAGACGTTTGCCCAGACGGCAGCGTCGGCCGCTACCGTCGTGCGCGAGCTGTAGGCAGCCGCCCGACTCGATCTTCCCTTTGAGCGGTTCATTGAGATTTAGTGGCTGTAGCGGTTATACTATATCATCAATCACCAGGCGACCGCAGCTCGCTTACTTTTGAGCATCGCTCGACTCTTTGTTATCCCTTCATCCCTTTTCTACACGCTCCCTTGAGCTTTAATATGCACGGCTTATGACAATAGACCTTTTAATATACTTTTTACCAACGATGCCATGATGAGACGCCTACTGTGCACGCTTATGAATACCCTTTTATATTTCTTTAGACACTACTATCCACACTGTATACACGCAGCGATGAGTCGTCACCGGCGACGGCGAGCTCGGCCGTCTCTGTCTCGGCCCGGCCCGCCACGCGCGGCCGCCATGCCAGCTGCAGCACCGCCTTGGGCAGACACAGACCGTCGTCCAGCGTCCGCAGCGTCGACACGGCCAGCGTCGCCGCGTCGAGCGATGCCACGCTGAGCCGGCCGGCCTCGGTGCCAATAGCCAGCACGAGCCGCGGGCCGTCGGCCGCCGATGCAGTACGCCACAGAAAGTCGACGGCCGTGACGGCGTGGTCCTGTGGGATGGTGGCCGCCAGTGCAAAAGTAAAATCGGCAGCATCGGCAGCATTGGTGTCGGTGCGCATCCACACCTTGACGCTCTTGTCACGGCCCGCCGTGGCAAACACACGGCGCCCGTCGACGCGCGGCGCCCATGCACAGTCCAAGATCATGCGCGCGTGCGCCTTGGGGTTGGTCGCGTAGACGGTAAATGTGGTGTTGGCGGCGGTATCATCTCGAGCAAAGACGGCCCACTGCCGGTCGCGGCCGACACTGAGCAAAAGCGCGTCGTCGTCGCTGAAGCGCAGACGCGTGACGGTCAGCGCGTGCGCGGCGAGCGGCGGACGCACTTCGGTCCAGGTCTTGGTTTCGTAGAGGCGCACGACGGCGTGGTTGAGGGAGCTGGCGCGGCAGGCGCTGGCGACGAGGGCGCCGTCGTGGCTGACGGCGAGACAGCTGATTTCGTAGCCGTGGCCGTAGAGTTTTTCCGTTTCGGGCCAGAGCGTGGAGCGCGCAAGGGCGTCTTCATAGGGGGGGTGTGTGGGGGCGACTGTGTCGATGTCGTTGTCGTCGTCGCCGCCGCCCTCCTCGTCGACGGCCTTGTTGGACAGCCCGAGCACGGGCATGTTGGCGGCATCGGGCAGGACGTCCATATCCGCCGACGACGGCGCACCGGTCACGCCCAGGCCGGCCAGGAGACGGGCCACGGATTTGGGTTCGTGGAAGACGCGCAGCAGCTTTTCGTCGGCGCCCGAGACAAACTGTGTCGGGCCGAGCGCGTCGATGCAGTTGAGATCGTAGCCGTGGATCTGGGGACGGGCCATTTCGTGCCACGATTTTTTGGTACTAGAAGAAGAAGAAGAAGCCCACTCGGCGTGCAGGCGTGTGGTCTGGTCGGCGCTTGTCGACAGCAGATACGACCCGTCGCGCGACCAGGCAATGCCCGTGACGGGCGCGATGTGGCCGGCGACACCGACAGCCTGGACCCAGCGGCCACTGTCTGAACTCTCAGAACTGTCTGAATCGCCCTGCCACACCCACCGCCGCCAGCTGCCGGTGCGGCACAGCACGACGACCTCGCTGCCGTTGGCGGTGGCGCCCCAGAGCCCGGCCCAGAAGCCGCCGACGCTGCCGGTGGCCGTGGTGGCGCCCTTTTCCTTGCTCAGTTCGCCGAGCCGCGCGGTCGTGACCCAGATGCCCGAGCCGGCGTCGGCCTCCCAGACGGCGAGCGAGTTGTCGGCCGATGCCGTCAGGAGGCGGGCTTTTTGTGGCTTTTCTGTCTTTTCCGACTTTTCCGACTTTTCCCACTTGGCGCTGTAGATCCAGTCGTCGTGGCCCAGGAGCAGCGCCTCAAAGGTGACGGTGTAGTCGTCGTCGGCGATGCGCAAGTGGTGCGCCTTGTTGGATGGAGCGTCGGTGTCTGAAGACACGGGCCCCAGCACGCCCCGGTGGACCCGCCAGAGACGCACGTACTTGTCCTGGCTGGCGGATGCGAGCAAGAGGTCGCTGTCTTTTTCGTTTGAATTCTCCCACGTAAAGTCGAGCGACCGGATCCAGCCTTCGTGGCCGCTGAGCGTGGCGGCCAGTGTCAAGGCGTCGGGCGATGCGCCGGCATAGAGCTGGATGCGGTTGGACGTGCCGGCGGCGGCGAGCAGCCAGGTGTTTTTGGTGTGAACGAGTGCGAGGCAGAGGGGAAAGTAGGTGGTCGTGATGGTTTGTTGGAGGGTGATTTTGTCGTTGTGGGGACCAGATAGAGACCAGATTTTGATGGTCGAGTCGCCGCCGGTGGCAAAGGTTGTTGTAGATGTCTCTGTAGACGTTTTTGTCGTCTCCGTCTCCGTCCCCGACGTCCCCGACGTCTTCGACGCCGCCGCCGTCGTCGCCGCCACACAATTCACAACCCCATGCCCCTCCACAGTCGCCACACACCGACTACCCTCCCGCGCCACCGCCCACACTTTCACCGCCCCGTCGTCGCCGCCACTCACAAAATACGTCGTCGCTCCTGCAGCCGCAACCGCCTGCACGGCCTTGACCGTACCAGCGTGGCCGGCCAGCAGTTGGGCGACACCCGACTCGTCGGCGGGCCGCCAGACGGCGAGGTTGACGCCGGCGCCATAGACGAGCGTACCGTCGGCGGCCCAGTCGGCGGCGGCAGACTGACGATTTGCACCACAAGACAAGTACATCATTTTTGGGAGAGGAGGGGTGGTCGTTGTTGTAAAAAAAGCGAGTGACGTAGATTTTCGCGGGATGGAGTAGTGTGATTGGCTGGGCCCATAAAATGGCGACTCTTGTCGTCAATGTTTTGCCAACGACAACTACAACAACACACACCATGGCTACAGTCCCTATTGTCGTCGAGTTTTCGTACGTTTACGTGTACTAACTCCATTTCAGCTCACAACTAACAAACAGGGGCGGTCTGGAGATGCTGTTTGCGAACCGGAAGCGCATTGACGTGGCGGTGCCGGCGCGGGACGACAACGGTGCGCCGGCGACGGTCGGCAGTCTAATTGCATACCTGTGCCGAGCAGAGATGACGGATGCGCGACAGGAGCTGTTTGTAGTGGGCAACGGGGACTATGCGCTGCGGCCGGGGATCCTGGTGCTGATCAACGATGCGGACTGGGAGCTGGAGGGCGAGGAGGCGTACGAGGTGCAGCCGCGCGACAGCATCCTGTTTGTGTCGACGTTGCACGGGGGGTGAGAAGAGTGTCAGGTCAGATGATACCCGTTGGCAGGTTTTTAAGCAAGCATTGTGAAGAAGCAGGATTCAAGCAAGCATAATAAAGGAAACAGGATTCAAAATTCACATCATATCGTACAGGGGACCAAGATCAACATCAAAAGGGTTCAAATTACAAAGATCAAGAGAATCAAAAGAGAAGAAAAAGATCAAACGCCAATGCTAGCAACGCCGTCCTGGTATTTCGCTGCCCGGTCAGTCACTGTCGGGTCGCCGCCCTCCGTCCTTGTGTGCGTCCAGTCAGCCCTGCTGCTGCCGCTCCGTCACAGCTCGCTGCTCGACCTACTGACACACCCACTCTGCAAACACACACCACCGTGCTGTCCGGTCCGCCAGCACCAGCCCACGCCATACACCCCGCTCGCTGCACTTGATAATCGTCTCCCACGTGCCGCCGTCGCCGTCGTCCTGCCCACCTCCCAGCGTCGAGCTTGAGATCGCACCGCTCTTGCGGTCCTCCTTGCGCATGAGCCGCAGAATCTTGCCGCCGGGCGTTTGGATTGCCAGCTTGGCCGGCTTCTTGCTGCCGCTGCCGCTACCGCCAGCCGCACTGCCCGTCACGCTGCTACCGCTGACGCTCGCCGTCGCTGGGATCACCATATTGCTGTGGTTGTTGCCGCCGAACCCGCTCGTCGCGGCTGACAACATGCTCAGCGCCGACGACGGCCGCGCAAACGGCGATGGCGACGTTGTGCGCGCGAGCGAGAGCGACGACCCTATTGCCGGTATGCTACTCACCACCGACGACGGGTGCTGCCGGATGGCAAACACAAATGTGTTGTTGAGCGCCAGTCGCTGACACTGCGGCTGCACGACGTAGATATCGTGCCGCTGCGCGTGCGGCGTTGGGTGCCGCAGCACAAAGTCGTACCCCGGATTGTCGCCCGTGTGCACAATCGGCAGCGAAAACGCCAGCGGGTGTGGGATGTCCTTGCTGCTGTGCATCAGCCCGCGCTTGCCTGCATACACCTTGAGGATTCCTGTGCCCTCGTCGCCCGGCAGCAGGCCCTTGACCGTGTAGCGCTTGATGCCGCCTGCAATCCAGTCGGCCTGTGCCAGCGCCCGCTTCCTAATCGTGTCGCCGCTCTCAAAATAGTCGCCGTCCGCATCCCGCGTCAGTGCTCGCACCTCCACTTCCGCTGCCACCTCCACGTCCTCCGGCACGCTGAACCGCACATGAACCATCTCCAGGTCCTCTATCCGCAGCAGCGACGTGTTAAAGTCCATCAGCTGCAGCCCGTTGCGGAAGTACGGCGCACCCGCGCACGGCAGGTTCTGCAATATCTCGTGCGCCACCGGCGGGCACAGGTGCTGCTGCGCATGGTGTTCCGGAATGTGTGTGTAGCACGCTTCGCTCGGCTGCACAAGGAACCACCACGGGTCCGCCGTCGTGCTGCTGCCGCCGCCGCTCGCGTACGTGCTGCGCCGCGGGAACGATGGACTCGCCAGGCAGCAGTCCATGATGCGCCACTCGTTGTCCACCAGCACCGCGTTCCAATAGTGATTTGGCCGCGGCATGATACCCAGCTCCGGGATGTCGCCCGGCCCCTTGAGGTAGCCGCGCACCACCTCGCACGCGAGGCTCGCCGCCGTGCACATCTCCGCCACCAGCACGGCATACTCCTCGGCCGACGCGTGCCTTGTTTGGATCACGCGCCGTGTGTCGATTTCGGTCTCGCTGCCCGCGCCATAATCGTCTTCCCACACAATCTTCTCCGACACCCATGTGAAGATGGCACGCAGCCGTTGCACGTCGCTGCGGTATGGCCGGCACACATACGTCGTCGCCAGCGTGATGGCCGTTATTGTCGGCAGCAGGCCACTGATGAAGCGCGAGTTCTTGTCGACCTGGCTCATATTGAGCACGCTGTAGTTGGTCGGCTCGGCAATCGGCATGCCGTCCGCACCCTCGTCTCCTTCAATGGTGTTGTACAGCTCGTCCACAGGGTCCAGTGTCGGGTAGTCGAGCATCTGGCACCGGTCCCGCCGCTCATTCCTCTCTATGCGACTGAGCGAGTTGGACCGGTTGACGTCGCGCCGTACCTGAACCCAATCGACGCCGTTGCCCGTGTCGCGGCCGAACGTGTTGGCACTTGTGCTCGCAACGCCCAGGCCGGTCATGGGCGACGAATGCGAGTAGCCGTGTCCGCTATTGCCACCGCCGCTACCACCACCACTGTTGCCACTGCTGCCAAAGCCTGGCATGGCAATGGACCCGCGGCTGCTGGCGACGCCCGTCTTGGCCGACTCGAGAATCTTTTTGAAAATGTTGGTGCCCTTCTTGGGCGACTTGGGCGCGGTGAGACCGCCGAGACTCGACAATCCTCCGAGGCCAGGCATGTCGTCACTGTTGCTGTTGCTATGGAAGCCAATCTGCGACTTGGGGCGCGACTGACGAACGGCGTTCTGTGCGTTTTGTTGGTACTCGGTTGCATGGCTGCTGTGGAACGTCACACCAGTAAAGGGGGAATCCGGACGGTCGCCCTGGTTACTGGTCCATTCGCGCATGCCCAGCGCACTCTGCGCGCGGCTGCGGTTCTTGCGCGCCAGACTGCCGGCACTCGTCGCGCTGAGCGCACTCGCTGATGCACCACTCATCAAACTACGATTGGTGCTCTGAGTGTTGGTGCTGCTCGTCGTCGCGGTGCTCTGGTTTCCAGACGACGCGTTGGTCGAGTTTGTCTTTGTTGTGAACGTGCGGCTTAGCACCTGTCGTCCCACGTCGTACGCCGACCGTCGGTGCCGCAGCTGCCGCTCGCCGTCTTTGTCGGTCGCGTTGCTCATGGACGACTTGGGCCGGTCGAATAGTGTCATTCGCTTGTGTGGCCGCGCGGGTGTGTCATCGTCGTCAAACGCCTCGTCCTCCGGCTCGGCCGACTGGGCTGCCGGCTGCACAGCCGGCTGCACAGCCGGCTGCACAACCTGCTGGTGCTTCTGGTGCATCGTGCGCAGCCGCGACTCCATGCGCTCCACATAGTTGCTAAGCTGCGGGAGCTTCTCCTCTTCGTCGTCTGGCGCACTCTCGTCCTTCTGTGCGTTCTGCGCATTTGGGTTTTGCGAGTTTTGCGAGTGTCCGCTGCCGCTGTACGTCTCATAGCCTTCGTCGACGGGCACGGATGTCGGTGGCCGCTTGAACTTCCGCGACTGCTGGTGCACGGCGCTGAACGAGTCGGGCGACCACGCATCAAATGGGGCTGCCGGCGCGTCCATGGTGACCAAGTCCAATGATTCCATTGATTCCATGGCACCAGCCAGCGCCGGTGTTCGTGACTGCTCACGCGACATGCCGAGCGTGTGCAGCTGCTCCATGACATCGTCCATGGCCTCGCGCAGTGGTGATGGTGTCAGACCCGTCTCGCCGGGCCCGGGCGACGGCATGGGCGATGCGGCACGCGGTGTGTGGTAGCCTGCGGCCGATGTGTAAGACACGACGGAGTCCTGTCTGTCCTGTCGGCCATAGGTGTGGCGGTGTGGCGGTGGCGGAGGCGGTGGCGCGTCGAGTGGCTCTTCACTGGCAGTGGGTGGCCGATATGGCTGGTAGATAGCGCTGTCATTGGCCGAGTCGTGACGGTAGTGCTGCAGTGGTGGCGCGGGTGAAGGCTGGCGCGACGGCGGGCGGGTCTGGTAGTCCTGCTGGCGATACTGTTGATGTGGCGCAGGCGACGGTGACGGCTGATAGCGTTGTGGCGGCTGGTAGTGCTGCTGTTGCTGCGGTTGCAGTGGTTGCTGCGGTGGTTTTTGTGGTGGTTGCTGCGGCTGATAGTGCTGCAGAGGTGGTGGCTGTTGGTAGGGTGGCTGCTGGTACTGGGGATGAGAGTACTGCTGCGGCTGATAGTGTGGCTGCTGGTACATTTGCTGCTGCTGCTGCTGCTGCTGATGCGGATGTAAAGACTCCTGCGAGTAACTGGCCATGTGTGGCGGTGCGGGTGATGGTGAGCGCGAGTAGGGCCGGTGGACAGGCTGCTGCGGCGGGAGCGGACTCGCGGCGCGTGGCGGGCCGGAAAGGCCTCTGGCGCGTAGACTGTTGAGAACGGTGCTGTTCTGGCGCGCATGGCTGTTCATAGGCTGACTGCTGCCGCGCCTGCGCAGGGTGCCGGCACTGGCGCCGCTGGCGGCGGAGGAGGCCGTGGACGTCTCTCTATTACGGACCGCGGCGGCGGCGGTGGCCCCGGGCGCAAAGGTCTCGGGCTGCTTGGCGGTTGTGTAGTGCGGAGCTTTGGCGTAGGCCTCAAAGGGTTTGCGGAAGGTTCTTGACTTTTGCGGCGCTGTCTTGGGGGGGGTATTGGCGGGCAGAGGGCTGACGGAGCGGGTGACGGGACGGAAGTCGTCGGGCAGGACTTCGACAAAGTTGGAGGGAAAGGCGCCGACCATGCGGCGGTCGCGGTATAGACGGCCGGTCCACCAGCTGCCGTCGCCGGCGTTGAGGCACTCAATGAGGTCGCCCTCCATGAAGCCGAGGTCGCGTTTGCCCTGGGTTGTTAGTAGACGAGCGTGAGCGGTGGTGTGACGGGACGTACCTCGCCTCCCCAAGAGTAGACAGCTCTGCACCAGCACGGAAAGCGCATGGGCAGCGGCGGGGGGCCCAGCACAGTCATGGTGTGTGTGTGTGTGCTTGTGTATGTTGTAGGATATGGTTATCTGATATGATTTGTTATATGTTGATATCTCGATGGGATGAGGTCGTGATGCGGTGATGCAATGCGGTGATCGGAGTCGGATGACGAATTGCGAGATCCGCCAAGTAAGGGAGGAATAGTGTGCTCGAATAGTGTGAGCACGAGGAGACTCTCGGCAGACGACAACTGACAACAAAGAAACTGGTGTGGTCGACTGCTAGATGCCGAGCAGTTGGACGACGACGACAAAGAGGGACAAGAGCATAGGGCGGCAAGTCGGGACAATGGAGGGATTGTCAATGAGGGAAAATAGAAAATGGGAATGTAGAAAAAGTGAAAAAATCCGATGCACAGCCATAAGAGGTGCGATATGGTGTCATTGGCCAGGGTTGGCGACATCAAGATGGGGGCGGGCGAGTCGGTGTGTCATGGCGATGGAGATGCGCTGGCGGTGTTGTTTGTGGAGGGTTGCCGGGCAACGGGATTATGTAATGTGAGATTACAGTTTCAGCCCTAGCGCGACAAGTCACTCGCACGGTAAATTTGGTGAAAGGTACAAGCACAAGGCGGAGATGTTGTGTTTAGATGCTGTGTGACGAGAATAGACGATGATGATAACGAGATGAGTCCTTGTAGTGTGGTGGCATCATATTATTATGATGCTTATATTGGCATCAGATACATCACCAGCTACACAGGCATCAACAATCAAAGTAAAAATCAATCAAGTACAAGCATTAGTCAGCATTAGTCAGCATTAAACAATATGCATTATGCATCAAGCATGGCAAAATAAAGCATCAACAAAGATCAACAAAGATCATCATCAACAATCAGGTTTAGTTATCAATCAACAGCCGTCGTCTAATGTAGCCACGCTCTGCCGTGATGTCACAAGCTTTTAATACAACCATACCACGATAGGTCCTATCATGAGATAACTACGGAGATCACACGGATATGTCGCGGAGTTTTGTTTGATTCTACCTCCCTGGCAGCGAGATCTTTAGGTTTTCCATACGATATGTACACATATGCTTAAGTAAGTACGGAGTAAACAGTCGGGATAATCATCCACCCATCCACTCATCCACTCTACCTCGTCATTGACACGGACCAGGCCTCCATTTAGCAGTCATCAGGGATCACTAGAGAAAGATATCACTGCATTCGATATGTCTGATATCTCGTCAGCAACGACGTCTCTCAGCTTGACAAGAGCTTGTTGCTAACTATACACGTACTCATTGACGAGCATTAATTTCATCTATTCGTTGGGACATAGCGTACACATATGCTTAGACACAAAGTAAGCATACTAAATCCGTCCCATTCCTCATAATGTTTCACCTTTTATCCAGTCTTTTTATACAATGTTAAATTAAGTACGATCCACAGCCATCAGCTGGATGCGTAAACAGAATACCACTCTTACGAACAGAGGAACGGACAGATACCCTTATGATAGGATACTCGATTTGCGTTTGGACACAATGCTTGTCGAGCTGAGCGTCTCATCGGCGCTTAGACCTCGATCAGATGGTCATTGTGTTGGTCTATCTTTTTCTTGTTATTGTATCTTGTATCTATCTTGTCCATATTGTATCTATCTCGTCTATCCTCAGTCTCTTCTTCTTTTTCTTGTCTCATAAATTCTTCCTGTCTGATTCATCCACGCTGTCTCAGCCTGGAATGCTGCCTGTCATCGGGCAACCGTATTCATATTTGATAAAAATGATCATAAATGTGTAGAGCCGCCTTTGTTTGTGATTTATCTGTTTGATAGTTATTCATTTGTTGTTGATCTAACCAAAAAATCTAGATAATCATTAACATATATTATCCCATTGATTACTCATCCAATAATGCTAATCGTTTCCTAACCCGTGCAATCTCCCCATCACATCACGCCTCCATTCCGCATTCCACGAGCATGACGTTCCCGACACTAGATACAGCGTTGCCCGGACACCTAGCCTTTCATCGCTTTGCCTCGTTCTCATGTTTCACTCGCTTTCATACATTTCCATTTCACATTTCAGCGCTCATCATCGCGAAACACAAAAGTGGAGACATGTCCCATGTGGAAATAAGTAAATATTGAATTGAAAATAATAAGAACTTTAATCAGTAAATAGGAACGTCAAGAACGGCAACAGCAACCGGCTTGCGACTGCTCTTTCCAATTTCACAGTCTCTTCCGTCTTGATACATCACCACATTTGCATCTTCATTCGTTTCTTCATTGCATCATCCATTGCTTCTCCATTGCCTGCATTTGCCTTGCTATCGCCCGCCCATCACTTTTGCCCGTCTCGTCGACCGCCCCTCCATCCACTCCATAACCACCCCATAGCACTCCATCAACAATACACCCACTGTTTACTCCACGACCCGACAACTCACGGTGTAATTACTTCATCCTCACCGACAGCATCGCTTCACATCGCATCGCGATCGTCACCGAAGCTTCACTTTCACACTCGCAGTCGGCGCAATGGCCGAGAGTATTGCCAACCACTACCAGCCGCTGGAGGAGCTAGGACGTACGTTTTCTCTGTTTCTCACTTATCTCATTTTTCTTCTATTTTGTTCTGCTCTGGTTCCCTCTCTTACTCCCATGCTAACTGCCCAGGTGGAAGCTTTGGCGTCGTCTACAAAGCCCTCGATCGCGCCACAGGCGAGACGGTTGCGCTCAAACTGGTACGTCTCTCACAATCGCACGCCTACTCCTCTCACCGCTAACAGCCAGATCGACCTCGAATCCAGCGACGATGACATCCAGGAAATCCAGCAAGAAATCTCCGTCCTCAGCACCTGCGCCTCGCCCTACGTCACACAATACCGCGCCAGCTTTCTCCATGGCCACAAGCTGTGGATCGTCATGGAGTACCTTGGCGGCGGCTCCTGTCTCGACCTGCTCAAGCCCGGCAACTTTTCCGAGGCCCACGCCGCCATTGTCTGCCGCGAACTGCTGCGCGGCCTCGCCTACCTGCACAGCGAGGGCAAGATCCACCGCGACATCAAGGCCGCCAATATCCTGCTGTCCGAGTCCGGCAAGGTCAAGCTAGCCGACTTTGGCGTCGCCGCCCAGCTCACCGACCTGAAGTCCATCCGCAACACCTTTGTCGGTACTCCCTTTTGGATGGCCCCCGAGGTCATCCAGCAGGCCGGCTACGACTTCCGCGCCGACATCTGGTCGCTCGGCATCACCGCCATTGAGCTCGTCCTCGGCGAGCCGCCCCATGGCAAGGTCCATCCCATGAAGGTCCTGCTGCAGATCCCCAAGAACCCGCCGCCGCGCCTCGAGGGCCACTTTAGCAAAGACTTCAAAGACTTTGTCGCCCAGTGTCTCGTCAAGGACCCGGACCGTCGTCCGTCGGCCAAGGACCTGCTCAAGCACCGTTTTATCCGCGGCGCCGGCAAGGTCGAGAACATGCAGGAGCTCGTCGAGCGTCGCCGCCTCTTTGACGCCGACCAACAGCGCATGCCGCATCCGGCCTACTACCAGGAGACGCTGCACAACCTGGCGCCCAAGGACGACGGCGACGACTGGGTATTTGACACGGTCAAGTCTGTTGCGCCCGCGCCGTCGCTGCACAGTGCTCTGGGGCATGTCGGCAGCCGTCGCACCATGCGCTCGCGCAGGACATCGGCGCTCTATGCCACTGAGGAGCTAATGCGCAAGCTCGACGTCAAGGACGGCCCGCTGCAGCCGTCGTCGCCGGGTCAGACCGGCACCGTGCGCCGCGACACTGTGCGCCGCGTGCCGTCGGCCGCGCTGACCGGTTCGCCGCGCGCATCCATATCGTCCATGTCGTCAAATTTGTCAAATATGTCAAACTCGACGAGTCTGCAGACGGCGGAACAGTCTGACGCGCCACAGGCCGTGCTGCCCAAGCGCCCGTTGCAGCCCGACATGTCCTTTGGCAACAGCGGGTCGGCGATGCGCCTGTTTCGGCGCGTGCCGTCCGACGGCTCGAGCGGGTCGAACGGATCGAGTGGGACGAGTGGTTCAAGCGGGAGCGGTTCGAGCGGTTCGACGAGCGGTACCAACGACTCGTCGGCGCCCAATTCGCCCGGCTCCATCTCGCCCGGCACGACGATGACCGAGGAGAACCGCCCGCTGTCGAGCTATTCGCATGCAGCGACGGAGCTTGGCAGCAAAGAGGCGACGCTTGGCCACCGGCTGTTCAGCAAGGTCGTCGACCCGACGCTCGGCGAGCTGCATGCCCAGACGTCGACACTACAAAAACGCGAAGCGCTGGCCAAGCTGACCGATGCGTTTGCGCACCTGGACGCTGTTGACCCCGAGGGCGCGTACCACTTGATGAAGAGTATGGTGGCGGGCATGGCGGGCGACGCGCGGCTCAAGAGCACATTTTTGGTGCAGGCACAGGCGCCGGCGCCGGTGCAGGCGCAGGACGCAGGCGTCATGAGTCCGAATGCGCAAAAGAAGCTTGTGCTGAGCCAGGCCAACCCGCACCTCAAGAGCCACCGGAGGCGCCACGGTAGTCTTGCACAGAGCGAGGTGTCGCTGTCGCCAGATCGGCCAGAGCGGTTCGATCGGTCGGAGCGGGATCGGCCGGAGCGCGACTTGCGCGAGCTCGAAAAGGCGCTGCTGGCTCCAAAGTTCCCGGGCCGGGCGGCACTTCCAGGCATGGAGCACTCTACGATGCTGTCGGATGTGCTGTACAAGCGGTGGTCGGAAGGGCTGCGCAAGCGGTGGCCGGCCGTGTAGCTCATGTTGTGTTGATCTTTGTCTTTTTTATTTGTTCTTTAGGATGGTAGCCTGTTTGCTTTTGCTTCTTTGTTTTCTTGTTTCTATTAGGTCCAGCAGGCAGCATGGGGATCATTTTCGGCGTTGGTATGATGTTGTTGTCTTTGTTTTGAGCTTTATTTAATCTACGGCATGATGTTGCTCTAAATCTGACATGGTCACTGTGATATGGAGATATGATATCTAGTAAAGGTAAATATAGTAAAAACAATGTAAACTACAAAAAGACGGCGGACGCGAAAAACATCACGGCATCAAAACGATGAAAAAAGCAAAAAATTGGGGTCTGTCCGTGGATCGAACACGGGACCTCTCGCAAGTCGAAACTCAGGGTGTACCCTAAGCGAGAATCATACCACTAGACCAACAGACCTTGTAGTTTCCTGAAAGGGCAAGTGCCAGTAGGGCTTATATACTGCAGTGGCTGTGTTTTTCTTTCTTTTTTTCTTTCCCCGGTGCTGTGCGCTACAGTCCTCTAGAGGTCTGTTCCCCTAGGGGTACAGAACACTGGGGGCCTGGGGACTAGCAGTCCCGTGCACTGAACCCATAGCGTGTTGCCTCCGCAGAGGGCTCTAAACTTCTGTCCGGTAACCAATCCGGCGTCTTATGCTCCATGTGTAGTTATCGTGACGTTAAATAAAAATCAATCAATCTTCCTTTCTTTTTTTTCTTTCCCCGGTGCTGCAGTGGTTACGCACTGGGTGTGCCTCCGAGAGGTAGAACCATGCCCCCTGCAGTCCTACTTCACCGCAAAAACTCTACGCCGTTACTTTTCCGTCTCCCAAAATACCCATCCCGACAATCACAACCACCACCACCCCGCCCACAATGAACCCCTCCATCAACAACTTCAACTCCGCGCTCAATACAAGGAAAACGCACGCACCGCCGCTCGCGACCTGTGGCGCCAGGGTGGCATAAGCATAGTCCCCAATCTACCCAAAGACAAGGCCGCCCGCGTCCCCTGGCTTGATAATATGGGCATCTGTCGGAACGTAATTCGGCAAGATTCACGTGACTGTGATGGACGGAGCACCACGGAGTGGTGCGGAGCCCTTGGGACGAGCAAGAGCGAGGAGTTGCAACGTCGTTGCAACGTGTTAGGACTGAGGACGGATCATCCCACCTTCCGGCTGTAGAGAGGGGAGCTGGGTACCCCTCCTCGGGTATAAGTAGCAGGGCGCTCGGCGCCCTGCATCTCAAGATGGAAGAGAAACAAGACCAGATTACCACCAGATTACAGCAAAGCTTTAGGAGACCCCTTTTGTCTGACTTCTGTCTACAGTTTATTCATTGCTGTCAACCACCCTGCTGTGAACCAACAGCATCTAGGCCTACCTGCAGGGCCTCCAGGACGCCGCCATTCAAGCGTCCTACTGCCTGCCCGGCAAGAGAACGACCAGCGCCACCACAGCCGAGGGCGACCTTGTGCTACTTCTTGACGTCGTCGAGGCCATTCTGCAGCGGGCCTACGAGAGCTGCAAGGACCACACCTCAAAGTGGTCAATGACCCAGCAGCGCGCCAAGATGCTCACCTCCTTCCGCTCGGGGGGCCGAGACTGCCACACGAGGCTACCGCCTCCACAAGGATAGTGAAACCCAGACTACATACTTTCGAACTACCAAGCAGCTCATCACATTCTTTTACCGCGTCGTGCACGCCCCCGATGGCCACTTTAGTTCCACCGACGCCCCGACCGACGACCCGACCGACGCCCCGGCCGACGCACCACAAAGGCCAGAGGATGCGATCAAGGCAACCGGGCAGCAGAAAACACTCATGGCCAACCTACTCGCCACCCTGCGGAAGAAGACCGACGACGGCGTCGAGCCGGAGCAGATCGTGGAGGACGGGGCCGTACAGGACATCGCACTCGAGATGTTCTATGCGCTCATCGCCCACCATGTCGGCAGCCAGAGGTTTGGCTCTCCCGTCATCAGCTTTATAGCTATGCTGGCCCGCAACATCGATCCCAAGACGGGCTATGACGACGTCGGCACCGTCCGCGGTTCATGTCGGTCTTCTTCTGCAGCGTGGCGAGTAGGTTGGCCATGAGTGTTTTCTGCTGCCCGGTTGCCTTGATCGCATCCTCTGGCCTTTGTGGTGCGTCGGCCGGGGCGTCGGTCGGGTCGTCGGTCGGGTCGTCGGTCGGGGCGTCGGTCGGGGCGTCGGTCGGGGCGTCGGTCGGGGCGTCGGTGGAACTAAAGTGGCCATCGGGGGTGTGCACGACGCGGTAAAAAAATGCAATGAGCTGCTTGGCAGTTCGAAAGTATGTAGTCAGCGTTTTACTATTCTTGTGGAGGCGGTAGCCTCGTATTTGTTCAGGGCAGTTTATTCCCCAGAGGGTTCTGGCACTGTGTGCTTTACAAAAATTTGGTTGTGGTCAGCACGCTGTGGCGGTGCGCTAAACAGGCCTTGAGAGTCTGGGGGGTCCGGTTGTGAACCCCGCGCAGAACCCACAGTGTGTGCCTCTGCAGAGGGCGTTAAGCTTCTGTCTGGTAAACAGCCCGGCGTCTTATGGTCCTAGTGTACTTCTCGTGACGTTGATTAATAAATCAATCAATCAATCATTGTTTTTCTTTTTTTTTCTGTGCCATTTTGATTTCTCCGCCCTGGCAAGAACTGGACAGCAAAGCAAACTATCAGACAGAAAACGATGACAGCAAAGAAGACTGATGGGAAGGAGAGTCAGTTACGTTGTCGACACGAAGGCCCATGTTAAAGACCGCAAAGCAAAACAGAAAAGCAGACCATAATCATCACAACCGCCTCCTGTGAACCGTGTGTGCAGTCAACAACTCGAGCGAGACGTCTTGAGCTTGACGTCAGTGTCGGTGACAGCACGGATGACATCCTCGAGAGAGGACACCACGGTCTCTCGTAGAGTATGGCAGAGACAGGCTTGACACTGCCATGGCGCACCAGACGGCGGATGGTGATACTCTGATGTTGCCACGAAAATCTTGCAATGGTGCTTACCTAATAAGACAACAGTTTGTAGAGTTCCGGTATGGCCCTTCCTTTACCGCTGTAAGAGATTGTCTGGTTGCTTCTGACCGGTCTGATCACTCTTTATTTGGTTGCATGTCTGCGGTTCATCCTGTTCCTTGGTCGCATGTTTGAAGTCCATCTTGTTCCGTGGTTGCAGAAGTACGATAGATTAAGCAGCCAAAACGACAGACTAGTACACTGCGAAGAGGAATAGCAGACACAAAAGGTAAAACAGCAGCCTTGACAGAATCAGCACTCGTCGCCCATTGCTAAATCCATAGTGATACTACATGCCATATACAATGTCAGATGGCTTTTCACATGGCCTAGATCCAACAACCACCCAGTGACATTTATGGTCAGAAACATATCGAAACATGCTGAGTGAGTGTATTCGTAGTACGTGCTTGACGGCTGTGTTGACAGAACCCCTGGAACTAAAGAATGGAAATTGGCACTGTTGTGTAAGTATGGTCTCACTCCGGAGAGTGTCCTCTCCTGTTCCCTGGCGAGGCGGAACTTTGGGAGTCTTCCCTTCAATCTACTTTATTATAAATCATGTAAGTCGTTGTCCGTTTGGCCTCTATTTATACGCACTACTCTTCTTCGCTCTTCCACTTCTTCTTCTCATTTTCTTACTCCAAAAGGCATTCCTCTTCTTCTTTTCCCCTTCATCCCAGGTCAGCTCCTTCTTCGTGCCCACTCGACATACAACTCGCAGTCTTCTCACGATGGTCAGACTACGGAGCAGCTGGATGCCTTGGCCGGCCACGCCCGAGAACTATTTCTACAACGGTACGGCACGATGGAAGATTCTCACCAGCTACAACGATACGCACTTGCTGCGCCATTTGTGACATCTTTACTCATAATCTGACGCTCTAAAGACTGCAGCTGAATGCCCTGACCGGCCACGTCTGAGAGCTAAACTTTCCGTTGTAGAAATAGCTTAGCTCTCAGACGTGGTCGGCCAGGGTATTCGGCTGCAGTCTTTAGAGCGTCAGAGCATGAGTATAGAGTTCACATACAGTGTTACAAATGCCGTGAGAATATGTACGTCAAGAATATCCCTCCCCTCTTCTCTCTTGCAGCGAGCTGACACCAGGATGGCAACCCATAGTCTGCCACGGGAGCCTTTGGGCAGGTTCAGGGTGTCGACGACAAATACTTGGAGGCCAGCGCGAACCTGGCGTCTGTCGAGAGTGGAGACACACCCGTGAACCCAACTCCGCGAACCAACTCCCAGTGCTACTTCTGTGGACAAAAGAAAGCAACTGGCAGGTGAGCGTATGGTCGCGTCACCGATGGCCGAGGCTGTGGTCGCATTGCCGAAACTGCCTCTCGTTCTAGTTGAACAGGCATTAGAGGCAGATGCTGCCACTGCGACCAAACCCCGGAGAAAAGTATCTGAGCGCTTCCACACGCTGACGAAATCATCCCGGAAGTTGTTCCGTCTCCACTTCGAAGTAGGATTCTATCGAGGCACGGCGAGGCTGCTGCATGTCTGCAGAGCGCTCCAATAGACACGTTCGGACCAGACATGCAGCTTCGCCAATAGCCGTGCCTCGATAGCATCCTACTTCGAAGTGGAGGCGGAACAACTTCCCGGCTGAATTTGTCAGCGTGTGGAAGCGCTCAGATGCTTTTCTCCGGGGGCTGGTCGCAGTGGTAGCCTCTGTCTCTGATACTTGCCCAACTAGAACCAAGAGGCTGTTTTGGCGACGCGACCACAGCCTCGGCCACCGGTGACGCGACCTCAACTGCCAGTTGCTTTCTTTTGTCCACAGCAGTACCACTGGGAGTTGGGTTCACGGGTGTGCCTCCGCTCTCGACGGACGCCAGCTGGCCTCGTACATCATGTCTAGATCTGTCGGAACATTAGTCATGTGACTGTGATGGACAGAACACCACGAATTGGTTTGGTGCCCTCAAGAAATGGCATGGAAAAAGGGTTGGCCTCAGTCCGAACCTTGTAGAAAAGGGCTATATGTAGGCAGGGCGCAGGTGCCCTGCACCTCAAGATAGGAAGAGGAAGAAGACCAGGTTACCATCAAAACCAAAACATCCCGCTGAAAGGACATGCCCAGTCTACAGGTGACAGTATTGACTACGATAAGCACAGTACATCCTCTTCTATATTTCCTTGCTGTAAACACAGTAACACACACTGATCAGTGTGGGTAGACTCAGCAAGGGGTATTGACTGATGATGAAGAAGATTGCATTGAGCTTACCGTTGTCCACTGTTACCGATAGACCGAGCATTCCTTTGTACAGGAGGCTTTGATCTGGTGGTTATCTGGTCTTTTCCACCACTCATGACGTTAAATACAATCAAATTATCAAATCATGCTTCCATCACACTCGCTTGTTTATTTTATACGATTGGCTGCCATTTTACTACAGTAGGTGTAGTCCTCACTTCACTGTTTTGATCCATCGAATATCTTCAGTCTACATCATAGTGGACAAAGTAAGGCACGACAACAGACTGAGCAGTCAAAAAAAAAAAACGTACAGCAGAGGGTATTCGCTGGTCGTCACCGACCCAACTACTAATCCGCCGATTACTGGTTTAACTAGGGGAGAGCGGACGGGATCCCGTGCTTTCCAGTATCTATGGCCGTACGTGAAAGTTGATGTTGTCGGGGGTATATGAAGCGTGATGGCGGCGGTGCAGCAGCGCGGTGGCGTCTTATGCTCCCTCTGCTGACTCCGTGTCGCTCTTCCGCACGACGATGGAGGACGAGTGCCTTGAAGAAGGACTTAAAGAAAGGATGGCTCAGGGTGAGCCACGAAAACACCTGGGCAAGGAGTTCGAAATCCCCACGCCCCATAAACTAAGATGGCCGCACGACATTCATCGCTGTGACTGTGTGCCTCTGCAGAGGGCGTTAAACTTCTGTCCGGTAACCAATCCGGCGTCTTCTCGTGACGTTAAATAGAATCAAATCAAATCAAACCAAGCAACAGCGCGTTATTCTCGGCGGACTGCAACGTGGCGATGTCCACGGCGGCGTGCTCTAGCAGCTTGTATCTATATGTAGTCCAAGTTGTTGTAGCAGCTCATTTACTTCGTATCCATAGATACTTGCCGTAGTAGCGCAGTGATGACAGCAGGCAGAGTCGACGAGCAAGCATCGGACGACGGCAATCTCACGCGGGGTATAATATGTCTATGTATAATCAAATTATATCAAACTATACAAAGTTCAGATCAGTAGATAGCCCAATATGCTGCAGAGTCTGATGTGCAAGTCTGTTCTCGCTTCGATATCTTGTTTGTTCTTGTAGCCGTGCACTGCCTTCTGAGCAGATGAGCAAACCGTCTTGAGATGTACTCACCTGAATACCTCACCTCTTGCAGAGTTAGACGGGAGAGGCTCACATGGACGAGCCGAGTAGTCAAGTCGATAGTCGTCGTAGTTGAGCTGAAACGTCGAAAATGTTAGACTGCTGCAAGTCGTGCTTATTCCAGTCACGATAGTTGGATGCTTATCTACCCAGATGCCACCAGTATATACAAGTCAACATGCCACGGCAACAGGATAACAGCTCAGAAGAGATAGTCACTTGTACATCTTACGCACTGCTTGATAGTAGAAGGCAAACTTTTTATAAAGTGGCTGATTTTATGTAACTGTAAGTGTTGACCGTTGTCATGTTCTCATAATAAAATGATGACCAAGCATCGACTACACACGGGGGTTTTCGCAGTCAAGCCGCCTCTGTCAAAACATTATTAACCTGGCTATGACAAGTGACTTGGGTGGAACGTCACGAAGTGGTGTGAAGCCCTCAGGACAGTGAGCACTAAGCATATGTGTAGGATCACGGAGTTGTGATGCCAGACGTGTAAGAACCGAGGGCGGTTAGTCTTCTTCCGCGGCATACCGAGGTTGGGGCCCTCCCTCGAGGCTATGTAATGTACGTATATTCATATGTGTAGGCAGGGCGCACGCCATGCATCACAAGATAGAGAGAGAACAGACCAGACCTTACCGGTCTAACATCGGTGTAAACGAACAACCCAAGCAAATCGAAGTCACGTGATTCAAGTACATAAAGTCAAGT
This sequence comes from Ophiostoma triangulosporum, assembly GCA_029298705.1. Classification (NCBI taxonomy): domain Eukaryota; kingdom Fungi; phylum Ascomycota; class Sordariomycetes; order Ophiostomatales; family Ophiostomataceae; genus Ophiostoma; species Ophiostoma triangulosporum. Next base: position 2,049,125 of record JANSLO010000011.1, on the reverse strand, counting down.
AACATCTGTGACGTTTGGGTACAGCTCTGTATGCAGAGAAGTTTCAATATTATGTTCAACTGATCAATCGGTCAATAGTCGTCGCAGCAGCTTTGTAAATTAAGCGCGTATGTGGCATTGGCTGTATGTTTTTGATAGCTAAGGGGTGAGAGCTATGTAAGACATATTTTTTATTATAATTATTCGCCTTACTCAGTCAATCCTGACTATTGGCGCCTGTGTTGACAGAACCCTCTGGGGTAAAAACTGTCGCTGAACTATGTAAAGTGATATAGTACAAATGTGTTGAGTAGTAGGCCGCGGTTGCCTACATAAATAAATGACATTAACAAAACAAACGGAAAGCAAACCAACGTAAACAGCAAAACCAAATGAAAGCAATAAACAAAACAAACGGAAAGAAAACCAACGTAAACACAAAACCAATTGGAAGCAATGAAATAGTAAAGCAAACTTAAACAAAGGAAATGAACACTGTTGTGCAAGTGTGGTCTCACTCCGGCATCGGTGACCTTTCCAGTTCACTGGCGAGGCGGTACTCCGGGAGTCTTTCGCTGCGGATGAGCCATCGTAGGAGCGGCCGGGCTGTGAGGCCTGTCTGTAGGCGGCGGTCCAGGTCTGCGAGTGACTGTGGCCAGTCTGGTGGCTTTGGAGGTGTCTCTGGGCACGACAATAGGACGTGTGTGGGGGTTTCCTGCTCAGCGCCGCATGTGCATGTCGGCGTGTCCACGACTCCCCTCTTACAAAGGTATGCACGGAGGCCGATATGACCTGTCCGGATCTGCGTCAGAAGGCTGCTTTCGGCCTTCGTGAGGTGGAGGTGGCGACGCCGTACATCTCGAGTTGACCAGCACGGTGTCTGTTCTGCAAAGGAGCTTGCAAAGTTGCCGGAGTCAATGGCGCGTTGCCACCAGGTCTTCCAGCGGTCGGTGACATTGGTCCAGTCTGCCTCTACAAGGTCCGGTGGTGTGGGTGAGGCGGGAGTGCGCGGGCGCCGCCTGGTAAATGGCCCGACGAAGTTGAGGTGTACTGCGTACCGGATATTCCTAGCCTTGCGCTGATAGTCTGGTCGGGCTAGGAAGGCGGCTCGGCGGTATGCCAGATACAGGCCCAGCGGCGGTATACCTGCCTCAGAGTGAAGTAGGTGCGTTGGTGTGGACTTGTACGCACCGAGAAGACATAAGCACAAACAAAAATACATTCCCTGGCATCATCATGCAGTCGCCAGTGCCCCCGGGCTGCGTGACACCAGAAACACTTCCATAGCCACAAAATCCTCCCGAACACGCAATACTCACATCGGCATAGGGCATACACATGTGTACAGCAATTTCTATGAAAATATCATAGTCATTATGTCGTAGCAAATACATTTGTGAGGCGATGACTAAGCATATTGATCGCCCAGCCTGAGCATCACATCACACCATTTGTCGTGACGTTGATTGCTTAACTAGATACACGCCCTCTTGAACGATTTACTCATATGATTTATTCGAAACTGGTTACTAAGGACCTAACATAGGAGATAGTTTCTCTGTTTACAAGGAGGGCACGGCAAGACCAAGTAACAAACCCCTTGGTACAGCTACCTATGCAATAAATCTCAACCTTTCAGGAAGTTGCCTGATGGATACGCTCGCCTCGGCCACGGCGCCGTTACTTGGCGCCGTTATCGAGCAGTAGCTGTATGGTATTTTCATCGGTGGCATATCCTAGCACTGTCCAGCCTATCTTACTCTTCGTCTCGACGTTGGCACCATTCTCGAGTAGCAGCCGTGCAACAGCTTCGTGGCCCTTTGCAGCGGCAAACATCAACGCTGTCCAGCCATCGTTGTTCTTCGCCTCGACGTTGGCACCATTCTCGAGTAACAACCGTGCAACAGCTTCGTGGCCATATCTGGCGGCAATCATCAACGCTTTCCAGTCATTGTCAGACCTCGCCTCGACGTCGGCACCACTCTCGAGTAGCAACCGTGCAACAGCTTCCTGGCCATTTGCGGCGGCAATCATCAACGCTGTCAAGCCATCGTTGTTCTTCGCCTCGACGTTGGCACCATTCTCGAGTAACAACCGTGCAACAGCTTCCTGGCCATATATGGCGGCAAGCATCAACGCTGTCAAGCCTTTCTTATCCTTCGCCTCGATTTCGGCACCATGCTCGAGAAGCAGCCGTGCAACAGCTTCCTGGCCATTTGCGGCGGCAACAATCAACGCTGTCGAGCCATTGTTGTTCTTCGCCTCGACGTTGGCACCATTCTCGAGTAACAACCGTGCAACAGCTTCCTGGCCATATCTGGCGGCAATCATCAACGCTGTCCAGCCTTTCTTATCCTTCGCCTCGATTTCGGCACCATTCTCGAGTAGCAACCGTGTGACATCTTCGTGGCCATCTGCGGTGGCAGCCATCAACGCTGTCCAGCCATCGTTGTTCTTCGCCTCGATGTCGGCACCATGCTCGAGAAGCAGCCGTGCAACAGCTTCCTGGCCATTTGCGGCGGCAGACATCAACGCTGTCCAGCCATAATTGTCCTTCGCCTCGACGTCGGCGCCTTGAACGAGCGGCAGCCGTGCAACAGCTTCGTGGCCATATATGGCGGCAAGTATCAACGCTGTCCAGCCATCGTTGTTCTTCGCCTCGACGTTGGCACCATTCTCGAGTAACAACCGTGCAACAGCTTCCTGGCCATATCTGGCGGCAATCATCAACGCTGTCCAGCCTTTCTTATCCTTCGCCTCGATTTCGGCACCATTCTCGAGTAGCAACCGTGTGACATCTTCGTGGCCATCTGCGGTGGCAGCCATCAACGCTGTCAAGCCATCGTTGTTCTTCGCCTCGATGTCGGCACCATGCTCGAGAAGCAGCCGTGCAACAGCTTCCTGGCCATTTGCGGCGGCAACAATCAACGCTGTCGAGCCATTGTTGTTCTTCGCCGCGACGTTGGCACCATTCTCGAGTAACAACCGTGCAACAGCTTCCTGGCCATATCTGGCGGCAATCATCAACGCTGTCCAGCCTTTCTTATCCTTCGCCTCGATTTCGGCACCATGCTCGAGAAGCAACCGTGCAACAGCTTCGTGGCAATCTTGGGCGGCAAGCATCAACGCTGTCCAGTCATTGTCAGACCTCGCCTCGACGTCGGCACCATTCTCGAGTAGCAACCGTGTAACAGCTTCGTGGCCAAAGTAAGCGGCTGCCATCAACGCTGTCCAGCCTTTCTTATCCTTCGCCTCGACGTCGACACCATTCTCGAGAAGCAGCCGTGTAACAAGTTCCTGGTTAGAACCGGCAGCAAGCATCAGCGCTGTCCATCCATCGCCATGCCGCGCCTGGGAATTGGCGCTAATCTCAAGCAACAGCAGTCGTGTAACAGCTTCGTGGCCAGATTCGGCGGCGATAATCAATGCTGTCTTGTCACCAACATGCCTCGCCTCAACGTCGGCACCATTCTCGAGCAGCAGCCGTGTAACGGCATCGTGGCCAGACTTGGCGGCAAACATCAAGGCTGTCCTGTCCTGGCTATCCTTCGCCTTAACGTTGGCACCATTCTCGAGCAGCAGCCTTGCAACAGCTTCCTGGCCAAAATCGGCGGCAAACATCAAAGATGTCCAACTATCGGCATCACTCGCCTCGGCGTCGGCATGATTCTCGAGCAATAGCCGTGCAACAGCTTCGTGGCCAGAGTTGGCGGCAAGCATCAATGCTGTCTTGCCATCGTTCGTCTTCGTCTCCACGTTGGCACGACTTTTGAGCAACAGTCGGGTAACAGCCTCGTGGCCAGAATTGGCGGCAAGTATCAACGCTGTCCTCCCTCGGCTATCCTTCGCCTCGATGTTGGCACGATACTCAAGAAGCAGCCGGGTAACAGCTTCGTGGCCAGAATCGGCGGCAAACACCAACGCCGTCCTACCATCGCTATCACTCGCCTCAACGTTTGCACCATCAACGAGGAGCAGCCGTGTGACAGCTTCGTGGCCAGATGCGGCGGCAAGTAACAATGCTGTCTTGCCATCGTCATGCGTCTCCTCAACATCTGGACGCCTGCTGAGAGCTAACTCTGGAAGAGGAGTAATCCCAGGATGCGATGCCACCGAATCATTCGTGGAAGAATCAGAGCGAGTATGATACCGACTAGAAATGATGTGGGCCCACTGCGAGTGGCTTGTCAAGTCCGAAGTACAAAGTCCCGAAGCAAGGCCTACCGAGTCAGAGCCTCTTTCAAAGTCTGCCTCGTGGTAGTGATGGCCCCAGTGCTCGGCCGAATACTGGAAAAGAGCGACGTGGCGGTCACCTTGGCGGAATGCCTCTGTGTCTGTAGAGTTGAGCCTGTCCAGATAGAACATGCAGATCTCGGCGAGAACAGAGTGTGCGTGACGAATGGTGATGGAGTGATGCCATTGCAGATTGGACGAGACTGGTGCTGGTGCCGATGACTGTATGAGGAATTCCCGAGCAGTTTGGTGGAGGAAATACACCTTGTCGTGGTGGACATTGACAAATAGACCACACAAAGTTCGGAGACGAGACTTGAAGTCCACATTCTCCTCGAGATCAAGGTCGTAGACGGACCGGCCTCGGCCTTGGCCATTCAGGTTTATGGCAATGTTCATCTCCGAGACCGTCAATGGCCGGCGTGCTGCCAAAATGATGCTCAGCACTTTCTTGACAGTCTTGACAGTCTCAACCCCCTGGGACCTATTCAGCATCTGGTCGTATGCCTGGTTGACGGTCTCGGGAAGTGTCTGAATGGCAGCATCGATTCCATCGCCTGTTCTCTTGAACCCCTCCTTATCCAGATAGTCGAACACAAGATAGACCCAAAGGTATGTGCGGTGGCCGATTCCGAGCAGTTTGCTTTCCAGGGAGGACTTCATCCTGTCCGAAAGCCCATGTTCTTGTGCTAGCAGCTCGACTCGGTGGTGAATAACATGGTTTATCTCTTGGCCGATGGTTTCAAACTCCTCTTCCCCAGGAATGTGAATGCGCGGAAAACTGTCCTGCAAGGTACGAAACTTGCGGACAACTTGGTCATATGGGCGGCTTGTCATGATAACCTTGAACTTGGCATTTGTCGGTTGCTGATCTTGAAAGATATACTTTAAATTTGATATCAAGCTGCGCAGCTGCAATTCGTCACATTCGTCAAGGGCATCGATAACGAAAATGACAGGTCCGGCCTGTGGATCGCGCACAGCATCTCTCAGAATTCTCCAAAGAGAAACCTCAGACTGGACTAGACCTGCGCCCATATCATTGTAGAGCTCCATAGCGTGTTGGATAAGGGGACGCTTCTTGGTGAACAGCTGGTGGAGTAGAGCACATAGTGCTTGGAGGATGGTGTATTGGTCCTGGTCCTTGAAGAAGAAGTAGCATATGGTGGCTGACTGCTGCGCCAGCCCGTGGTCGATCAAATACTTGGCCAGCACCGATTTTCCACACCCGGGGTCTGCTGAGACCAGCAAGGGACCCGACTCCTGCGACAGCCACTTCTGAAAATTCTCGTGCCGGAGAAACCACCCACACGTGCCCTCAACACGGAGTTCCACGCGGCCCTTGTACCAGTCGTACGTGGCGCCGCTGCCATCCTTTGTGAGGTAGAATGCTTGCAGACATTTAGCAACCGGCATATCTTGTAGATGCTTCTTTAAAAGAGTCAGGAGATTATTCATGGTCGCTTGCGTATCCTCGCTGGTCTTGTTGAGTTGCTCGAGCTCTTGCGTTGCTGTTAGATTGTTTATTTGGCCGAGGTCGTTGTTGACTGTCTGCTCCAGCGTCTTGATATTGAGTAGACTCTGATTCCAGTTTGTCGATGGGATAATATCATGGACATAGGTTTTGATGCGCCCCTGATAGAAGCGGAGGACGCTGCTAAGCTGGAACTCGAGGATGGCTTGGTAAAGATCGACAAGATGGTCAGTGGCTGCTGATATTAGCGCCTCGTCGACCCTGGCATTCTGGCCAAGCCGGTGCACCATAGGCTCCAGCGCGATATAGTAGCGCATACGGGAAGTGACATAGGCAAAGCCATCTCGGTTGGCTTCGGCTGCGGTTGTTGGATTCGTAAGGAGAGGGAGAACAAGACAGACAGCAGACCAAGCCAGAGAAGCCTGGGGTGAATCCTTGACGGCGCTGCTTATCAAGTCTTTACCCCACAGCAAGAAATTGGCGACCTGCGTGATCTGGTCTGCCGGGACAAATTCATGGCCACCAATGTTGTACGTCATTTTGTTGTCTTCCATCCGTTGTAGCCCATTCTTGATCACGGTGTTCAGTAGGACTTGACGAGGGGGGCGATCGGAATGAGTGTCATGGCCGTGCGGTGTTGGAAGCTGGGTTGTCTCGTCTGGCGCAGAATCTGCCATAAAGATTGATGTCAGTCATGTATTACAGCTTGCAGTTGTGACGTTGTGGCACGTACTCGCCATCTGCTCTATTGCAAGCAGTTCATCGTAGTCTTTCACCAGACCCGGATTCTCCTTTGCGAGAGCATTATATGCTCGATCCCAGAGTGACGGCGCTGCGGGCTGCTGTTGGGGACTGGCAGAAGATGTAGCTCCCTTTCGGGAGACCTCCCGGGTGAACTTCCGGGAGATCCGTTTGAAATACTTGCGAATTCGTGGCATGTTCTCAAAACTGTGATTGTGGTGAGCGTGAGGGCTTGTTGTGAAGCTTGAGATTCTCGTCGGGAAAAGGCAGGCTTAATTATTTGAACCATACCGCCCAACGAAGAAACTGCCTTGCAATCTGCCTTCCGTGTAAGCCCAACCAAGACGGCGCTTAGGTCGTACTGCGATTGGTGGAAGTGAGTAACTCACAGCCACACGCAGCATCTCACTGTTGCTGACAGCATACGGAGTAAAGGCCAACACAGGACCCAAAGTGCATGAAAAGATGCATGTAATCCTATGTGACTCGCCATCCCAGACAAGTATCTTCGTCATCCGTAATCCTCATGACACATGGGGGCCAATGATCATCCCCCAGCAAGGACTCGGCAGACACACAAGGTAACTGTCTGGCGTAGATGCCAACCAAGACGGCGGTTCGGTGGAATTGTAATTGGTGGAAGTGAGCATATGCAGCAATTCACAGCCACACCACACTGCATCTCAAGGGAACATTGCACTGAAAATGCACTTTTGGGTGAACTTGGGCAGTTAATAGGAGAGGCATGAGATAATATCCGTACATAATAAATGGAGGAAACTCAGCCTCAGGGAGAACGCTCCGGGGGTCAACAAGGACGGGACACAGGCATCATAGCCCGGCTCAACGCGAAGCAAAGCAAATGTAAGCATATGTGTGGTGACGGTGGTCTATATTTACAAGTCCCCACCCAACCGAGTCCTGGAAGCGGAGTCGAACTGCGTGCCTTTCAGCCTGGTTCTGGCCAAGCAGGTGGCAAGGTTTGAGGAAAGAGCAGTAGGAGAAGGAGGAAAGTGGTATGATACTTGGGACAGGTCCAAGAAGCCGATCGCGGACGCCAGACAATTTTGGGGAGGAAGAGCGACTGACGTACCCGACCCAATGAGGCATTGGCACGAGTGGAGGGGGGGAAGGGGGGTAATCAGCAGTAGGTAAAAGCAGGAGGGGCCTGAAATCAGTTGCTCGCCGAAGAAGAGGCTCACCAGAGAATGCCAAGGACCCGACTGCCATGGCACAAAGCCAGAAAGGTCTGGAAGGGACTGACAACGCACGAGGCTTCGTGTCTAGTGCAAATCAGATAAGGGCACATCGGGCTGCGGCAGTATCTGTCCTGGAGGAACGTACTCTACAACCCTGGTGCGACTGCGGAGGAGGAAATGAGGTACAGGAAACGACTTATCCTGGACTGCGCACTCGAAAATAGAAACAGACTGCCGTCCCTCCGGAGGAGACGGGAGCTGAATGAGACGCTGAATGACCCTGAATGATGTCCAAAGGTCATCAGGTGGTTCTTGGCCACGAGGGGGCTGCGCGAGTACCGCCGGGTCAACCACCAGAAGCCAGCACCCGACTAAATTGTTACCAGCACCACGCCTACACCGACAGCAAGATGCGTTCAGGAGCATTTTGCGGTTATGGAAGGGGTTTCGATGGCCACGCAGCCTGGGGGTACTGCGGGCAATTGCATTGCCATTGACGACTTAGGAGATTGCAGTTTACGTCAATTCTGATCCTGTCCTACGGCACGACCCTTCTTTTATTTGCATGCTGCGGCAGAGGTTCAAAGTTCCCCTAGAGGTCTCTAGGGGACTGGGGGCTATCCCCGCGCACTAAACCCATAACTTGCCTCCGCAGAGGGCTCTAAACTTCTGTCTGGTAACCAATCCGGCGTCTTCTCGTGACGTTAAATAGAATCAAATCAAATCAAGCAACAGCGCAATCTTCTCGGCGGACTGCAACGTGACGATGTCCGAGCCTATTCTCGCTTCGATATCTTGTTTGTTTTTGTAGCCGTGCACTGCCATTTATTAAAGAAAGAAATAAGGTAGTGTTGGTGGTAGACATATCGCGATTCGAGTGAGGAACAACCACGGTCTTTTATAGTCATCTATTGAATATGGCTGCTTGAAGGCAGACGACTTAAGCGCCCGATAAAGAGAAATCAATAGCATCGGCTTCACGCCGGTGTGATGTGATTGCATCAGATTGTGATTGACAATGAGATTCGCCATCGTACATATGTTTACACTCCTCACTTATCTGGCCGCCTGCGTTGCTGCATATGCATCTAAATATAGTGTCAGCTCCGCCTAACTAAATCACATAAATTAGTAAATGACAAAAGTTAGCAGCCGCGTTGTGGCCCGGTCTTGCTGTATCCCTTTCCCTGCGAGTGGGATGAGGAACTTGTCTGGCGCGCGGGATGCTTTGGTCTTCTTGTAATCTGGTCTGGTTCTCTTCCTATCTTGAAGGGCGCCTGCGCCCTGCAGCTTACATAGCCCGAGATGGGGGCCTATGCTTAAAGGTATCATTCTGAGGCCAACCTTCCCTTCATGCCGTTTGTTAGGACTAACCACTTTGTGGTTCTCCGTCCATCATAGTCACGTGAATAATGTTCCGACATTGAGCGCTTATTTGTTTGTTTACGTTACCCCTAACATATATAGAACACGCTAAGACGGTGCTACTAGGACGTTGCTAGTAACCATATTCGCCGAGTATCTTTTGCTACTGCTGGTCCCGCTTCACTTTACTTGTTGGCCTACTCTGGACCTTATCATGTGTCTGGCAAGTTAGCAACCAGCACGCGCCAAGAAACATGTCTCTTCGCCTGACATGCAAGCATATTCCGCGACGGCATGGAGTGGCAACAGATAAATTGATTGTCATGGGCGCTTAAAAGGCCCGGCGTCTTATATATGTAATCTAATCATACATTTAGTGTGAGCAAGCTTCAGCTCTAAAATAAACATAAAAAATACCAGACTTATGCTTACACGTTTCCCGATACGTCTTACCATTGTTGTGCTCAGTTACCTGATAACACATACAGAGTGTTGGTGTGATGTTACACTGTTGTCACACGCACAGGCGCGTAAAACATACCGACAGTGAATCTACATATATGTATGCTTAAAACCACTCTCCCTTCTCTTCACCCTATCCCTGCCCACCAATTTCACATAACAACAACCTAACATGTCCGACATCAACCCATACGAAGCCCGCGAGAAGAAGATCCCCGCGGGCGACCGGTACTTTAAGGAGCCCCTTTACGGACGCTACCACCCTGAGGATGGAGAGTTTCGCCCGGACGCTCAGTACATCATGTCCGACACGCCAGCCGCGCTGGCGTACTGGGCGTCTGTTCTGGAGCGCTGCGTCCCTTTGACTTGTCTGTATGATAACAAGTTTGGCGGGCGCGACGTTTTTGCCGTCGGATCAGTCATTATCAATTCGAGCCACCTTCACGACAACCCCAGCTCGGAGCGCGACTACACGTTTGCCGACCAGAATGAGGTTGCCGCTATCAAGGTGGCGCGCGAGGTCCTCCCTGCGACCGTTCGCGTTCCGGACATCTACTTTGCCGGCAAGATTAATGACCTTTGCGTCCTCGTGCAGGAACGGATCCCCGGCGTCGCGCTGTGCGTCGCTTGGCAGTACCTATCCGCCGCCCAAAAGGCCAGCTTCAAGGCGCAAGCGCGTGCCCTGCTTTGCGGCATGCGCAAGGCACAGCCGCCTGCCGGGAAAGCAGAGAAAGACGGGAAAGTCGTGCGGTCGTATGTGGTGCAGGACGCGGATCCTGTCAAGCACAAGGACATTCGACAAGATGAATACGACATACTCTTCGGCCATGACGACGACGACGACGGGGACGTCTCGTTTATGCACAACGACTTCCAGCCAAGCAACTGCATTGTCGACAACGATAAGATTGTCGGTCTTTTTGACTGGGAGATGTCAGGCTACTTTGGCTGGCGGGCGGCGGCAAAGGTGCACGTTGGGGTTCGGAGCCCGCAGCCCGAGGACTTTGTGAACCTGAATCTAGACCAGGGCGAGTTGGATGACATTTACTTCTGGAACGACCTGTATAACGTCTAAGACATGGCTACGCAAACGGCTTTGCACATGCCTCCTCGATTTATGTACTTGTCACAACCTTACGCACTCTTACACCCTTGCTGTGCATATGCAGCGGTTTCTTTTTTTGCTCCAAAAGCGTTGAGCTGGTTTGGTTTGGTGAGAGGATAGCGAGGATCGAAAGTCGCGTGATAAGGCAGAGATCTTAAGCATACATACATTTCCAACTTGAGCCGCTCACCAATTAACGCCAACCACACATGACGGCTTATCTCTCAAAGTCCTCGCCACACACTGCTTGGTAGTAGAATCTGAGTTTAAGCAACTGTGATAGTTGTCCGTTGTCATGTTCTGCATAATAAACGATGACTAAGCACCGACTAAACACTGAGAGTCTCCGCAGTCAAGCCGCCTCGACTATGCTTACATACTATTTCTGACATAACCGCAGGTGTTAGTTGACATGTTTCACTTCAGCTTTTGTTTACTTGATTCTATGCGCTCAGTGTTGCTAGATTACCTCCCATCTGATGATTTTAGCTGGAATACCACTCATTCTGTTTGTTTTCGATTGCAAAGAAAGCAAGCCGCGCAGTCCAGACAAGTGGCGGGCGCCAGCTGGAACGTCCCTTGAGGAGGCCGCGTCCCAGAAAATCAGCTTTGCAGCGTCCTCTCTGCAAGCGTAAAACATACAGACAGTGAATCCCCCGTTGATGTATCAAATGCAAGGCAGGTCAAAAGTCAGCCAGACATCCAGAAACAGCCCAGCACGCGGGCATGCAGGGATCCGAGCCCCCGCAGCCGTATGTGGCATCCGCTGTAAGCTTACCTAAAGAGGGTCGGCGCTGGCGGGAAGAGAGGCGGCAAAACGTCCGCCCTTCCTGAACTGAGAGAGAGCTCTTCATTTTGTCCGGCTCGGGGCTGGGAGAGGCATCAGGTTAGGTGGACGTCCAGCCATGATACGGAACGGTGTGCTTCGTTTTAGCAGCTGAATAGCACTCCCAAAGGAGGGCGCCGCCTAGGGGGGGTGCGCCTCCACCGTTCTGTTGTTTGTTTGGCAATAGATGATTGATCGAATCAGTCTGCCTCGTTACGTATACCAACCAAGCCGGCGTCCGCATATAAAATTTTACACACACCACCTCGACCCGGCTCAATGTTCTCTTAGGTGCTTTTTTTTCTCTTCCATTTATTCTATGAAGTCTATCGCTTGCCTATCCTATGCAACCGCCCAAGTTCCACCCAAAAGTGTTCAGTGCAACGTTCCGTGAGATGCAGTGAGATGTGGCTGGAGTAGCTGCATATACCCCCTTCCACCAATCACAGTTTGACCGAGCCGCCATCATGGTTGGGCATCCACGGAAGGCACTTTCCTTCGTTGGGCCCTCGTATGGTATGATAAACAAACAAAGCCTGCTTTTCGTCGACAAAGGTTTTCAAGCTTCACAACAAGCTTCACAACAAGCCTGCTCACACTCACTACACTCCTGAAATCAGAGACCATGGTGCGCGTTCGCGAAAGAATCAGGCGATTTTGCCGGAAATTCACAGGTCACCGACAGAAGCAGCCGGATATTCCACCGCCAGCCCCCTCTGCCAACACCACGCCGATAGACTCATCTGCCACGGGTAACAACCAAGTCCAGCAGAAGCAGTCTAGAGGCAGTCTTCCATCTTCAACTCTTATTCCACCAGCAGCCCCATCTGCCAGCATCATGTTGGAAGTCCCAGCTGCCGCGGGCAGCAGTCATGTTCAGCAACTAGAGTCGAGAGGCAGCATCTCCTCTGCATCTCCCGGGAATCACCAACAACCGCTCGCAGCACAGTCACTCTGGGACCAGGCATATCATTCTCTTGCACAGGAGAATCCGAAACTGGTGAAACGATATGATGAGTTGCTTGCAAAGGAAGAGCCGATGGCCTGTACGTACCGAAACTCACAACTTCAAGCTGCAATACACGACAAGTACTAACTTTATTTTGTAGATTCTCTGCCAGACGATAAGACTTCTCTACAGCTCCCAGCAGCGCACGACCTTGACACTCTGTCCGACCGCTCACGTCGTCAAGCCCAACTGAGAACCGTGATCCAGAAGGGGCTACAACGAATGGAAGACAGCAAGGTCGAGATAGCCGGGATTGACCTGCAAGACAAGATCACCAAGGCCGCCAAGTTCTTGGTGTGGAGCAAAGAGTTCATAGGCAGCGCCGTCAAGAATTCACCCGAGGCTTCTTTGGTATGGGCTGGTGTCAGCCTCATTCTTCCTCTTCTGACGAATCCCACGACCGCAGCCGAAGCCAACCGAGACGGCTTTGCCTATGTCACCTCCCGTATGAACTACTATGTCGCTCTGGAGCCTATGGTGCGCCGGCTTGGCCAGAACGCTAGTGTCGATGAGGCGCTGGTAACAGCAGCCAATGCCCATATTGTCAACCTCTACCAAGTCATCCTCGACTTCCAGTTCGGCAGCGTCCTTCGTTTCTATCAGAGTCGCTTCAAGGTCTACATCCACGACATTATCCCATCGAAAGACTGGGAACAGGCTCTGCTCGATATCGAGAAGTTGGAGGGAACAGTCAACAACGCCCTTGGTCAAATCAACGACCTAGCAGCAAGGGAGAGTCTCGAGCTTCTGAACAAGACGAGCAAGGAGACGTGTGCTACCATGGAGGACTGCCTATTTGTCGCCAAGGAGCAGCTGACGGTTTCGAAGAAGCAGCTTGCTGTTACTGAGAAGCATCTAACCGTTTCGGAGAGGCATCTAGCTGCTCAAGAAGACGCTCAACGAGAAAGGCTGCTTGCCGAGCACCGGAGATATCAACGGGAATGTCTGCAAGCATTCTGCCTCACACAGACTGGCACCGGCATCACGTACGAATGGTACAAGGGCCGCGTGGAACTCCGTGTTGAGGGCACGTGTCAGTGGTTTCTCCGGCACAAGAACTATCAGAAATGGCTGTCGCAGGAGTCGGGTCCATTGCTGGTCTCAGCAGATCCCGGGTGTGGCAAATCGGTGCTGGCCAAGTACCTGGTTGACCACGGGCTACCGCAGCAATCAGCCACCATCTGCTACTTTTTCTTCAAGGACCAAGACCAGAACACACCCCGCCAAGCACTATGTGCTCTACTCCACCAGTTGTTCTTCAAGAACGAGGCCCTTATCCAACACGCTATGGAGTTCTACAACAAAATGGGCGCAGATCTGGTCCAGTCTGAAGTTTTGCTATGGACAATCCTGAAAAATGTTGTGCGCGATGCACGGGCCGGACCTGTCATTTTCGTCATCGATGCCCTTGACGAATGTGATGAGTCGCAGCTTCGGAGCTTGATAACAAACCTGAAGGATATCTTCCAAGATCAGCAGCTGGCAGATGCCAGGTTCAAGGTTCTCATGACAAGCCGCCCGTATGACCAAGTTGTCCGCAAGTTTCGTAGCTTGCAGGATGATTTCCCGCGCATTCATATACCTGGGGAAGAGGAGCTCGAAACCATCAGCAAAGAGATCAACTACGTCATCCACCACCGAGTCGAGCTGTTAGCACAAGAACATGGGCTTTCCGACAAGATCAAGTCCTCCCTGGAAAGCAAACTGCTTGCCATCGGCCACCGCACGTACCTTTGGGTCTACCTCGTCTTTGACTATCTAGATAAAGAGGGGTTCAAGCAAACAGGCGATGGAATCGATGCTGCCATTCGGACACTTCCCGAGACTGTCAACCAGGCATACGACCAGATGCTAAACAGGTCCCAGGAGGTTGAGACTGTCAAGACCGTCAAGAAAGTGTTGAGCATCATTTTGGCAGCACGCCGGCCATTGACGGTCTCGGAGATGAACATTGCCATGAGCCTGGATGGCTCAGGCCGAGGCCGGTCCATCGACGACCTCGATCTTGAGCAGACCGTGGCCTTCAAGTCTCGTCTCAGAACTTTGTGCGGTCTGTTTGTTCATGTTCATCACGACAAAATTTATTTTCTTCACCAAACTGCTCGGGAGTTCCTCATACAGTCATCGGCACCGACACCAGTCTCGTCCAATCTGCAATGGTATCATTCCATCACCACCCGTTACGCACACTCTCTTCTTGCTGAGATCTGCATGTTCTATCTGGACAGGCTCAACTCCACAGACACAGAGTCATTTCACAAAGATGACCAACACGGCGCCCTTCTCGATTATTCGGTCGAATACTGGGGCGATCACTGCCGCGAGGCTGAGCTCGAAAATAGCTCTGCCATGGTAGACCTTGCTTCGCGCCTTTGTACTCCGGACTTGACAAGCAACTCACAGTGGGCTAGCATCATTTCTAGCCGGTATGATATCCGCCCTGACTCTACCACGAATGTGTTGGTATCATCGCATCTTGGGCTTACTCCTGTCACGGACTTCTTACTCAGCAGCGGTGCTGATATTAAGGTCAAGGATAGCCGGGGCAGCACAGCACTGATACTTGCGGCCGAATTTGGCCACGACGCTATTACACGGATGCTTCTCAACAATGGTGCCGACATCGATGCGAAGAACAACAATGGGTATACAGCGTTGATGCGTGCCGCAAGATATGGCCACGAAGCTGTTGTTCGGCTTCTGCTCGAGAATGGTGCTGACATCGAGGCGAAGAATATGAATGGCTCGACAGCCTTGATGTTTGCCACTAGTCCTGTAATGCTTGACGCCAAAGCAACGCACGAGGCTTTCACACGGCTGCTACCCGATATTGGTACCGACGGCGAGGCGAAGCAAAACGATGGCACGACAGCGTTGGTATATGATGTTACGCCTAGCCCCGAAGTTCTTACACAGCTGATGCTCGATAGCGGTTACGACTTCGAGGCAAAGGAAAGCCGTGGCTGGCCAACGTTGGTGCGTGTCGGGCAGTATTGGATGCTTGCCACCGAGTCTGGCCCCGAAGCTGTCACACGGCTGCTTCTCGATAAAGGTGCCACTGTCGAGGCGAAGAGCAACTCCGGCTTGACAGCGTTGATGGGTGCCGCCAACTCTGGCCACGAAGCTGTTGCACGGCTGCTTCTCGATAAAGGTGCCACTGTCGAGGTGAAGGACAACAATGGCTGTACAGCGTTGATATCTGCCACCACAAATGGCCACGAAGCTGTTGCACGGCTTCTTCTCGAGCATGGTGCCGACGTCGAGGCGAAGTGTCACGATGGCTGGACAGCGTTGATGTATGCCGCCACAAATGGCCACGAAGCTGTTTCACGGCTGCTGCTCGTTCAAGGTGCCAACATCGAGGCGAAGAATGACAATGGCGTGACAGCATTGATGCTTGCCGCCGCAAATGGCCACGAAGCTGTTTCACGGCTGCTGCTCGTTCAAGGTGCCGACGTCGAGGCGAAGGACAACGATGGCTGGACAGCGTTGATGGCTGCCACCTCAAATGGCCACGAAGCTGTTGCACGGCTTCTTCTCGAGCATGGTGCCGACGTCGAGGCGAAGGACAACGATGGCTGGACAGCGTTGATGGCTGCCACCTCAAATGGCCACGAAGCTGTTGCACGGCTGCTTCTCGATAAAGGTGCCAACGTCGAGGCGAAGAAGGACAATGGCTGGACAGCGTTGATGGCTGCCACCGCAGATGGCCACGAAGCTGTTGCACGGCTGCTTCTCGATAAAGGTGCCAACGTCGAGGCGAAGAAGGACAATGGCTGGACAGCGTTGATGGCTGCCACCTCAAATGGCCACGAAACTGTTGCACGGCTGCTTCTCGAGCATGGTGCCGACGTCGAGGCGAAGAAGGACGATGGCTGGACAGCGTTGATGGCTGCCGCAAACTCTGGCCACGAAGCTGTTGCACGGCTGCTTCTCGATAAAGGTGCCACTGTCGAGGTGAAGGACAACAATGGCTGTACAGCGTTGATATCTGCCACCACAAATGGCCACGAAGCTGTTGCACGGCTTCTTCTCGAGCATGGTGCCGACGTCGAGGCGAAGGACAACGATGGCTGGACAGCGTTGATGGCTGCCACCGCAGATGGCCACGAAGCTGTTGCACGGCTGCTTCTCGATAAAGGTGCCAACGTCGAGGCGAAGAAGGACGATGGCTGGACAGCGTTGGTGGCTGCCACCGCAGATGGCCACGAAGCTGCTACACGGCTGCTTCTCGAGCATGGTGCCGACGTCGAGGCGAAGTGTGACGATGGCTGGACAGCGTTGATGCGTGCCGCCAGATATGGCCATGAAGCTGTGACACAGTTGCTGCTCGATAGTGGTGCCGATATCAAGACGAAGAACAACGATGGCATGACAGCGTTGATGGCTGCCGCCGCAAATGGCCACGAAGCTGTTGCACGGCTGCTAGTCGAAAATGGTGCCAACTTCGAGGCGAAGGATAACAAAGGCTGGACAGCGCTAAGATATGCTACTGAAACTACCAGACAGCTACTGCTTGATCACGGCGCCAAGGTCGAGGCGGACGATGTCGAAGGATCAGCGACATGAATGCTGGCCACCAAAGATGACTACGGATTCATCATGCAGCTGCTGCCTGAGATGACAGTTGTGCAAATTGATTGAAAAGGTCTTGTTGTATTGCATAGATAGCTGTATCAAAGTGTTGCTATTTGATCTTGCAGTGCCCTCCTTGTAGCCAGAGGACTCTTGGACCATTTTATGTTAGATCCCTCTCAGCCGGGATATGCAACTAGACTAGGTCATTCTCGCTCGTATGTTCCATGTACAAATCTGCACAGAAGTATGCTCGCCAGATACCCATATTATGCCCATTATGAACAGTATCAAGTCAATATGCAAGTGGTATATCATAGTAGATCGTCGCAACACTAACCAGATACCAGATTCAGATATAGAATCTAGTAGCAATTCCATCAGAGCATGGCCTAATCTCTAGAAAACAAGCAAAAGACGGCAAAGAGTCTGATGTGATGCCGGGCCTTGTATGTGCTTTCTCATCGTCCCACAAATGCATCTGCAAGTAAGACACCGAATATATTGTGATACTTGCGAGGATATCAATCAGTTCAGCGCTTACACATAGTAGTCCACTGTAACGCCATTCCAGGCAATTGAGAAGATTTGAGCTCAGTGTTCTTATCGCTTTCTGTTGGCTGTTATTTCTTGTGCTGCGGGTTGACTTTGCAAGGTATTGAATGCAAGTGAAGAAGGTAATATTGTGATTGTCAATGTCGACACTGTTATTGTCAGACCGAGCACTCCTTTAGGCGGGATGCTATGATCTTCTTGTAAACTGGTCTTGTTCTTCTTCTAATCTGAGATGCAGGGCGCCTGCGCCCTGCCTATTTATACCCCATGATGGGTGGCCATGCTCGAAGGTTCCATTCTGAGGCCAACTCTACTTCACGTCGTTTGTCCCTCCTGTCTGTTTGTTCTTGAGGCCAACCTTCCTTTCATGCCGTTTGTTAGCCGTCCATCACAGTCACTTGAATAACAATCCGACATGTGCAGTTGTTCGTGCAAAGGTTTTGATATGGATCAAGATAAGCAGCAGCTAAAATAAGAATTAAGAAAGGCGCTAGTGTCTTACAGTCAACCACTAAGATGCCGCCACTGCTGCATGTGGCAATTGTGGACCACTCAGTCTTAGCCAGTCAATAGCCATAGGATCAAGGAGAACGTCATGAGGAGCAAAAGAAGCAACGGATCAAACTGAAAATGCTGTTGATCATAGGACTCGCTTGGGATGCAGTCTGACTCCGCATGTACTATACTTACTCTGATACCACTCTGATATCCTGCTATTGCTCTACGCGTTGACAGCCTGTCATGAAGCCGAGTTTGAGCATGTCCTCGAGCTGTGGCCGTGCTGTCAATGTCATTATTGGTGATACAACAGGATCTAGCATTGGCGGCTTGCAGACCCTGAGATCTTCTGGCGGCTGTCGCTTTTAGATGCGAGTGGTATTGGCGTGCTGCAAGACAACTTGAGAAAGCCTCTTTGGTTTTATCTCCTGGTTCCTGGTAGCTCCCCCGAATCCTTTAATAAGTTTATTCCTTCAGTACTGTGCTTCATCTTGCATCTTCGCTCTCTCGTCTCTTCTACATGTTTTATATAACGCACGCTGACTACGACGGATTCGCCAGATACACCTGACAGGTACACAGTGATAAAGCATGGACAAGCTGGCGGAGGCGAGAGATGCCGGTTTCGTAGACTTACACCGTCGTACGGGCGTCTTATGTTGATTATCACTATCACAGTTGACCATAGACCCTTACCAAATAAAGCTTGGCCATGCTACCGGCTTTGACTTTCTTTAGTTGTCTTTACTTTTCCTTTTTCTTCTTCTCCTTCTCTCACCTTTTTCCATATTGTTATCGCATACCTCGCTGCAGCCAACACGATGAGTACCCCAATACCAACCGCAGAACAACGTGTCTCTGTGTATCCTACTCTATGATAGCAGTGGCTGGCCTTGTCTGGCTAGCTCATCCACATCACCTTGCAACTACACTGCTTGCGCCCACGACACTGACACTGCCTCTCACCCGTCACCAACACCAGTTTGTCACCGACACTACCCTGTCATATTTACACTTTCTCGCCTGTCTGGTGCTATCTGCACAATGATTCTATATTATGCTCCTCTTGTTCTTCATCGGCCTTTCTCGACACCAAACGGCCGGGCCGTGTCGTGACGTCTGTAGCCACCAATATAGAAAGTCTATCCCTCTAGCTCGGACCGCGTTGCTTTCTCTCATTCTTCTTCCACTTCCTGAACTCTATACGGGTACACCCTTCCTCCCACGCTTTCATCTCACACCCGCCTCTGACCTCGTCACTCGGCAATACTTATATGTCGGCGTCTTCTAGTCATAGCCCAGGGTCTTGTATAATTCTGTAGTATAACACCATGCACACTGATACCTCTGATACGTGAACACAAATCTGGCAATCCGAGCCATCTCAGTACTCTACACATTCTGGATTTCTAAGGCAATCGTCTCTTCAGCCGCGGATACACACAGACCGCACAGATCAGGACACAATGACGCCATCCAGGATTGCAGGGACGACGCTTGCGCCATCCATAAAAGACAAAAAGGGCGTTACCGTCACAGTCGGGGTCGTGCAACCCGACGATGTGCCATCACCCAACGCGGCAACGGCCTTGCTCGGCGACCGTGCCGGCTCGCTCGCGTTCTCACCCATCCGCTACATGGCCACAACGTACCGCATCTGGACAACACGGCCAAAGAAGCACGCGTACGGCAAGCTGCGGGCCGACGAAGAGGCCGAGGCCGGCAGTCAGCCGGGCGGTCGTGATGGTGACGACGGCGATGATGACGATGACGGCGCGCGCCGGCGGTGGAGGGTCGGCGGCGGGCTGGTCCTGGGCGTGCTGCTGCTCAACATGCTGATTGTTGTAAATATGTGGCGGTGGGGCCGCCCAGGCACGGACGGCCTGGCGTGGTACCCGACCGACTTTTTGCGCAACGTGGTGCCAATAGCGTGCCACTCGCACAACGACTACTGGCGCAAGGTTCCGCTGTTTTCGGCGCTGCAAGCGGGCTGCATCAGCACCGAGGCGGACGTGTGGCTGGTGCGGGACGAGCTGTATGTGGGGCACAACCGGGCGGCGCTGTCGGCCGGGCGCACCTTTCGGTCGCTGTATGTGGACCCGCTTGTGCGCATTTTGGAGCGGCAGAACCCGGGATCACAAAATGCGTCGGCGCAGTCAACACTAAAACACGGCGTGTTTGGCATGCAGCCGACCCAGACGCTCGTGCTGCTCGTCGACGTCAAGACGGCCGGCGCGGCCACTTTCCAAAAAGTCCTCCAACAGGTCGAGCCGCTGCGCGCACGCGGCTGGCTCTCGACCTATGCCGACGGCCACGTCACGTACGGCCCCGTGACGCTCGTCGCATCGGGCAACACGCCCTTTGCTGCCGTTGTGGCCAACACCACATTCCGCGACGCCTTTTTCGACGCGCCGCTAGCACAGCTCGATGGCAGTGTGTACGATACCACCAACTCGTACTCGGCCAGCGTGGCCCTGCGGCGCGGGCTCGGCACCGTCTGGTTCGGGTCGCTGCGGCCCGGCCAGCAGCGGCGCATGCGGCAGCAGGTGCAGGAGGCACACGCGCGCGGGCTGCAGGCGCGGTACTGGGCGCTGCCGGCGTGGCCGATCAGTGTGCGCAACCGGATATGGACAGCGCTGGTGGAGACGGGTGTTGACCTGTTGAATGTGGACGACATTGCGTCGGCGACGCAGTGGGAGTGGTGATTTTTGTTTGTGCTCTTTTGTGTTTCTTATTTATGTTTATGATACCATGTAGTCCTCGATCATCCACACACTTTAGTAACCTTTTGCAAAGAGATGTGATATAGTGCGGACTAAAACCGAGGACTCTCACCCAGCCGCCATCGACACCGCTCGTCACCGTGGTGAGGCCGCTTTGCCAGCCGAGCGGCGCTCATGTCTGCCGGCGGTGCACGACGACACGCTGCATAGACCAACAGCGACGAACACACGACCAGGAGTGTGATGGACATGGCAGTGGAGTGAAAGATCACAAGGCTCGGTCTGGAGATCAGGACGGCAGTCAGTAGCGTAGATACGGGGATGGCGAGCACCAGAATATGGGACGAGTCAGTCTGCGGCAATTCGGTGAGTAGAGATGCCGCGAAGAGGGACGGCATTGATGGTGGGATGCGATGGTGAGCAGTAACGTGTATCTTGCTGTGATGTATCCGCGTAGATCATCTGGTTTATGTCTAGAGTCAACGATGGCTGTCATGATGAGCTTGTGAGCAGGTCAGAGCAGGAAGGTATAGCACAAGTCATATGAGTGGATCTAGAATGTAATAAGAAGAAACAAAATCATATCAACTGCCACCAGCTCGATGCCGATGAGCTGTGTCTGGCTTGATCAAGATGACGCTCATCAGCAAGTGTACGGTTCCGGTATTCCATGTCAACATCACTGCGACTCTCGCTTGCTAGCAGCAATGGTCAATGTGATCCATAATCGTACACAAACAGTCACAATACCACAACAACCTCAATCCATCAATCTCATTCAACAAAGTATAAAAGTGGATAATACTAGCGCTAGCTGATCGCAGCCTTGTCTTTTGAAAGTGGGTAGGTATCAAGTATAAGTATAATGTATAGATTGAGATTGATGACTAATTGCTTCCAAGTTGCACCCCCCTATTTCGACTGACGAGGATGTAGATATATATAGACATAAACAGGACCCACACTTCGGAGGCGAATAGAAACTGCGTCATTGATGACTAAGATGGCTCATGCGTCATTTTGCGACACGTGAGTCATCATATGTCATTGATTACTCAGTATCTCGGAATGTGGTCCGACATCTTTCAGCCTCGTGCGACGTCATACCTCTGAGATAGCTTTAGCGGGACCGGTCACTTGGAACAATATGAGCAGGGACAATGGTAAGGACATGCGGTTGCCAACTATAGACAACAAAGAGATTATCCTCAGCGAACACGCAATAAGCGAATAAGTGAGTAATCGGGTGGCTTGCCAAGTAAAACTTCACCGTCTAGACTACCTCCCGCTTATTGGAACATCGGGGCTTGTGTTCTTCGTATTGTCCCTGTCTCTGCATCAGATCTAGTCAAGGCTGACAGCAGGACAGAGAATCTTATAGTGGCAATGTTGATATGGATCCAATTTTGACGTCTTCGTCTTCCTCCGTCATCTCCGTTCCATCTTACCATTGTCCATGGTATTGTCCACAATTGCTGAGGTCTGCTCATTATATTATCAAGTATGCTTGCATTGACCATTGTCCATTCTCTCATTCTCACCCTTGCACCCTGTAAAATCATGTATCTTTTCAGCCTGGCCAACACCATGACCACTTTTCTGCTATTGCCCTTGACGAACTCGTCTTTCAACCTGGTATCATTCTTCAACGCTCATCCCAGTCTCATCCATCAAGCTTACCATTTCCGTCGTTCTATCTCGACATCTCAGTCTGTCTCCAATCACCAACGCATCCAATATTCCCAGCCTGTCTCGACCTTGTCTCGACCTGGTCTCAACAGGGTCCGGACCTCACATCTCGACACCGACGTTGACTTTGACGTCAACTCTCAATCAACAGCCGCCAGCTGCCCAAAATCTCTATAAATATCCCATCCTCCTCGTCTCTTCCATCGTCTTTTCTCTCATCATCCACAACATCTTCTCATCTTCACTCTCATCACTTCTTTACAAACAACTTTTTTTGTTTCAAACAAACCACATCTATCAAAATGGACGCCAAGACCGCTACCCAGACCGTTGAGCTCGGCTACTTCTCCGGTGGTTCCTGCACCGTCATGTAAATTGCCGTGCCCATTACCTCTTTGGTGATGGCGGGCAGTTTTCTCACGCTTGCCTCTGTGTGTGCGGCAGTCGACTCTAGACTCCAAGAGCTGGCTCCGCACCACAGCCGTTCCTGGCAACTGTTCTTTTCGCCGCGACACAACCGGCAGCGTGACTGACCTCCTCTCATAACGACATTCTCTTTTCTTTTTCGGTCTCAAAAAAAAAAAACTTTCGGCTCTCCCAACACCTGCGAGCACGGTCGCAGAGGCCACCTTCATTTCACGCAAACATGGTTGGATACGATACGGGGTGCGACTTTCTTGGAATGATTGCAGTTGATCAGGCCATGTGCGCCGTGCTCTCGCTGCCGTCTTCGGCTTTCTGTTTGCGGTTCTTTTTCCTTTATATATGGCCCGGTGGCTGACGAGTGGCTGGGTTCTTTCTATCTAGAGTACAATTGGAATAAGTGAATGATCAGACACTGTGATGTGTGACTTATGATCTGATGTAGTGAACATACGCAATAACGACCGAGACAGTTTGATATCTAGAAAGAGAGCTATCGAGACGAGACGGGTATAGAAAAGTAAGTGGTTTCACTTCCGTAGAGCTGTCTTGACACAGTTGTCACATGGAGATAAACAATCGTCATATGATATCCAAAATAAGCTACATAAAAATAAATCAAAAACTAAATTAAACACAATCATCACTCATTATCATCATGCCCTACGAAATAAGGGGCCGCAGTACTATCGCACACACCACTGAAATCAGCACCAGCAGCGTCCGGTCCACCCACCGCGGCACGTCTCCATCCACCGCCTGCACACGCATCCGCTGCTGCTGCTGCGGCTGTTGCTGTTCCGCCATGCGTCCCGCTATCGGCTGCCGTGCCTGTGCCGGTGGTGCCGGTGGTAGACCCGCCGGTGCCGCTGTCGCCATTGTCGCCGCCGTCTTGCCTGCCTCGGTCGCCGCCATGGACACCGACAGGTCGACACCGCCTGCCGCCGCTTCTGGTGTCACCTGCACCGACACGGCGGCCGCTGCGTCGGCATTGGGCTTGGCGAGCGACACCACGACGCCCGGTGCCAGGTCGACCGGCGTCACGGCGACCGCCATGTCGTTGTCCTTTAGGGTGACTGCGATCTTGAGCAGAGGCGGTCCTCCAGGCTGGCGCGTCGGGACTTGCGGTGGCTGTGGCTGTGTCTGTTGTGGTGGTGGCTGTGCCTGCGCCTGTGCCTGTGATGCTAGCACCGGTGCCGCCGGTGCTGCCGGTGCTGCCGGTGCTGCTGGTGCTGCCTGCGCCGCCTTTTGTGCCTCCAACTCATCCCGGTACGCCATCGTGAGCTCCGGCGGCACCTCGTCGGCCGCCGCCGTTAAACCCAGCTGCCGCTCCTGCTCGGCACTCTCGTCCAGAATCGCCGCATTGGTGCGCCCGCCGCACGCGGCACACCGAAACGCGCCCGACTCAGCGGCGAGGGCGCGGCGCGTGGCGTCCGTAGCGTCGAGCCCGCCGACCTGGCCCTTGGGGTCGGACTCCATAAAGGCGCGCAGGGCGACGAGGGCGGTGCGCAGGCCCCAGGCGGGCTGCCAGGTCTCTTCGTGGTGGCCGCTAATGGACAGACAGATTTCGCGGTTGGCCTCGAAGCGGCCAGAGGGTGTGAGGAAGCGGAACATGGGGGGCTTCAGCGGGTAGGAGGGGGGCAGGGCGATGCGGCCGTGGTAGATGCCGTCGGCGTAGACGGAATGGGGGGGACCGCGGATGGTAAAGTGCCATTCAAAGAGGTCGTTTTCGAGGGGGGCGGCGGCGATATCGGCAGAGGGCGCGGCGGCGAGTTCCTGGACCTCGCGCATGATGCGCTTGATGGTGGGAGATCTAGACATGTTGGATGAGAGGAGAGCGATGACGCCGCAGCTCAAGAGTGTGGAGAATCGAGGAGGTGAGAGGCGAGCTCTAGTGTAGAGAATCGAGGAGAGGTAAGGTGCGAGATCTATTGAGTATCTATTGAGTGTAGGCGGTCGAAGAGAGAGTAAAAAGACGAGCAAATAGCGGAGAGAAGTGCAAGAGCAAATAATAGAGATGGAGAGTGATGTATCTGAGACCGTGTCAATGTGTACATATACGCATAAGCATAGACGTTACGTCGACTTACAGAGTGGGTCGGCTGTCACGTGCGTTACGCTATACTAATCTTGGGCTAGCGTGTTTGGGCAGCCGAGCCGTCGTCATGTAGCTGTCGCATCCCATCATACGTCCACCAACTCGCATCCCGCTTCCATCATCGCCGCATCGCCTTGTCGTCCATCACCGCCATTGCACCACACACATCATCGAATCAACTCACATCATGTCCTTTTCCGAAGACCGTCTCTTCAAGTTCCGGCTGCCCGACTGGGCCAGCAGCGTCTGGGCGCGCAACGCCGGCGTCTACGCCTCGGGTGCTCTGGTGTGTTTGTTCTCATTCCTTGTAGTCGGAAAACCGCTAACGCTAACGACAGTTCTCCCTCGCATTCTATGTACTGCTCGACGCCGCCGTCTGGAGCAAGTCCGCCGCCAACGGCTCCGACGTCCACGTCACGTTTGTCGACTGGCTGCCGCTCATCTGCTCGAGCCTGGGCATGCTGATTATCAACTCGGTCGAAAAGGCCCGGCTCGCGTCCGACTCGATCGGCTACTCGGGCATCGGCATGGGCGGCGGCAGTGTCGCGTGGAAGGCGCGTGTTGTGCTTTTCCTGGGCTTTGCCAGTCTGGCCGGCGGCATGGCCGGCGGCGTGTGCATTTTTGTGCTCAAGTTTGTGGTGCCGCAGGTGGCGATGCCGATGCTGGGCATGGGCATTGCCAATGTTGTGGCCAACGCGCTCGTCGGTCTGAGCTCGGTCGTGCTGTGGGTGAGCCAGAACATGGAGGACGAGTATGCCTACAACTTGTCTCTGTAAGCCGTTGGCTGTCTCTGTGTTTGGATGTTGGGCTTAACGGACTCAGCTCCCGACGTTGGCTCGTTGTCGTGCTCGGACGCGGCTCAGAGTGGTGGTCCGGTCTGCCGGTGCAGCTGTCTGCCGTCCCCTGGCCTCTGTAATCTTCGTTCTTCATTGTTTTTCATCTCCTATTCCACACCAGACAGGAGTGTTGCTTTTCCATCGCATGCTGAGCCTTGCATATTTCCTTGCGTCTTGTCGTTTACTTTTTCTTTGTTTTGAACTTGCTCTTTTCGTTCTCGCCTTTGCCTGCTATCGCATCTGTACTCTACTTTGTCATGTTCTCCTTACGGGTCTATCTAACTGAATTACTTTTATTGTCTACCAGTGTCTACTCTGTCGTCTCTACGTCGTTTTCATTCGTCTATATACCTTGCACTTGAGCCTCAGCTGCTCCGATCGGGCTTGCCGTCTTGCCGTCTTGGCGACTAGCGGTGTGTCGGGCAGCGACAGGCAGTCAGCAGTGCAGCGCAGCAGCACAGCAGCAATACCAGAAGCAGTAACAACAGCGGTCATCATGCAGCGCGGCAGCAGCGCACCAGCAGCAGCTGAAGCCCACACAGGCGACAAGCGAGCATGCGGTCGGGTGCGACGCCAACCGGACCACGCGACTCGGTGGCGGTGAATGGGCATTGACAATGGTGATTCGGGCAGCTGGATGCGCAGACATGCAGCACAGCTCCGGCTGACGACACACCGGTCGTGACACGGACAGGGGTCTGCGGGAGGATGATCAATGTCGTCATAGATATATGTAGACCGGTGAAGTTGTCACATTTCACTCCAGTCAGTCAGCCATTTACAGTAGCCAGTCATCTCAGTCGGTCACACAATACGCCAGTTCTCAGTCGGTCACACAATACAGCTAGTTAACCATTTACAGCAGTCAGCATCTACAGCGACCGTCACACGTAGCCAGTCATCAACTCGCGGTCACACAAACGCCAGTCATCACATACATCAGTCAGCCAATCTACAGTCGACCTACAGCCATTCAGTCACATCACATCAAGCTGTGAAACGTGCGGTACGCTCATCAACCTCAAACAACCGCTGACCGCTCTTTCTGCCCGCGCGTGCTCGTACTGCATCCTGTGCATGCTGAACCGCGCGATGTGCAGTGTTTGTAACCTCGATCCTGCAGTCGATTGAAATACGAGGATGGTGTAGAGATAGAGGTTGAGCGAAGCATACCAAGCATACCAAGCAAACTCTCACTGGCTCTCTCTACTAGAGAGACCGAGTGAGAGTAAGCATACTGCAAGTGAGTAGCGCAGTCGGTCCGGCAAAATGACACGCTGACGCCGCCAACCCAACCAACACAACTCCAGCCGGGTGCTCATGCAAGGCGTCAGAGACGTCTGTGTGACCATGGGAGGCCATGAAAGTTCATGATGGTGGGTCGTTCTGTTTGTGTCTTTCTTTGTCTTTCTTTGTCTTTCTTTGTCTGTCTTTGTCTGTCCTTTTTTGACGTTGACGTCTCTCCCTGTCTATTCTTATTCCATTTGTTATTCTCTTGGGTATCACTGACCTATATCTCGTGTCACCGCAGTTCGGACAGACTATCTCTACGTCGTCGCCATCTGTCCTATGACCGCCTCTTGTACCCTCCAAGGACCTCATCTGCATCGTCTGCAGTGCGGGTGATGTAGGAGACGGCGTGCCCAATGCCGTCGTGATACGTGTTGCGGCTACGGCGGCCAAGTGTGCACGTCGTCTCGTCACATCAATAATCAATATAGCACAGGCAATATAAACTATACGATATACGGCGCGGTGCAGCATGCAGAGGCACCGCTGCAGGCGGGTTGTGCACACCGGCTGGGCCATGTGGTCGGCCTGTGACGGCCAAGATCGTTCAGTCCAGTCAGTCAGTGCCCAGTATGCCTGTCCACTGCCAGTCAGTGCCCAGCATGCCTGCCCAAGAGGATCGGCGCGACACGGACTCGCGCCAGGCGCTGGGCGCTCGCCTCTCTCTCTCTGGCTGTCACAAATCACCGGCATGGGACAGACCCTCGAGGGCGCCACATGCGCACTGCGCACTGCGCACTGCCCTGATGCAACGGTGCCTCGCGCCCACCAGATATCCCCAAAAGAGGTACACGAGTGTCGCAGCAGCGTCTCGGTAATGGTCGCCTGCGCGCGTTTCGCTCAATGGGCCGGCGTCTGCCCTGACACTGCGTCTTTTTGTGTGTGTGAGCATAAGCATTAGTTGACCGGACGAGGGTTTTAGCCTTTTGGCCCCCAATGTCAGGTTGGTGCATATGCGCTAGAGCGCTAGAGTGAGTGCGAGAGAAAGACAAGAAAGAGGTGTCACCTGCATCAGTCTATCAATCAAGACGGCAAACGGCAAGGTTACGGTGGCATTGATTGACTTTTGCTGGTGTTGGGCATGGTGGTAGTGTACAGTTGCATCCATGCCAGCACACGCGCAGGTCTCCGCCTTGTCGTCTCATTGAGTCTTGTCTATTTCCTCTATCCAGTATGCTTACGGAGTATTCCTCATCATCATATTCTTGTAGTCGTTATTGTCAAGGATTGCGTAACCGAATGACAGTCTCAGTCGCAATGTG
This sequence comes from Ophiostoma triangulosporum, assembly GCA_029298705.1. Lineage (NCBI taxonomy): Eukaryota > Fungi > Ascomycota > Sordariomycetes > Ophiostomatales > Ophiostomataceae > Ophiostoma > Ophiostoma triangulosporum. Next base: position 2,020,783 of record JANSLO010000011.1, on the reverse strand, counting down.
ATGACTAATGATTTGATTTGTGACATATTAGTAAGCCGCTTCACGAGTACGACTAAACGCGTGTGACCCGCGGCTTCAATGGAAGATGAAGAATGCGCAGAAGAATCCAATGTGATGTGAGACACGGCTACTTTAACTTGTTCCACTTGCAGGCTTTACAAGTACGGCTCCGTCTGGTGACTCCATGGAAACCTAGCAGGCGTTGACCCTAAGATTTAAAATGTACGGTTGCTCCATAATAAAGTCGATCTCTCAGCATTAGTTGTCGTTTTATGAGTGCACAGATAGTTGTGACCTCTTTATGTTTTAATTGATTTCTACTATGTGTACATACATATACGTTATGTAAATCTACGGAGTACTCCGTATATGTATGCTTACTCATCAATATCTGCAAATAGCTACCAATCTCTCTAATGCCTGCTCCATGTCTCAATCAATGTCTGCATATCTTCCATCCTCTTTTTCTACTTTACTTTTCGTAGATCACTCTGGGGCAACGATAGCTGTGCGTGATACTGCGCGGCATACTCGGCTATGTGAAAAGACGAGAAGAGTAAGAAAACAAAAAGACATGAGGACATGCAGAGATGCAGGATGCAGAATATGCAGAATATGCAGATGATGCATGCACGAGGCGCAAATAGGCAAAGCTGATGCAAGAAACGGAAACGCAGGAAATCAGGAAATGCAGAATGCAGACAAACGGCAGCAACCAAGAAACAGTAACAGATACAACAACTGCTGCAATGTGTTGGCTCTGGATTGGTTGTCGCAATAAACGTTTTATCGATATCGAACCGACGCGTGGCGGGAGTGCCCGAGTGAGCGTGGCGCGGTTTACAGCGGTCACTATAGGGAATGCGCTACGACGCAGCGATAGTGCAGCAGTGCTATTGCAACAGTGGTAGATATTCTTGATCGAGATTGTATGCCATGTATCTGCTTGAGACATACGACTCTTGGTTGTATGCCAGATGGTACGCTTACGTACATGCAACGTAACTCGGAGAAGACGCTGTAGCTGGGCGATGCAGCAATGCAGGTGACAGAATGGAGAGGCGTGCTGATGTCTTTTTTGTTTTGTTTCTTTCTTTCTGTTTTCCTTGTTTTTTTTTCTGTTTCTCTCTCTTTATTTTTTTTTGTTTCTATTTTCTTTATTTTTCTCTGTTTCTTTTCTCTGTTTTCTTTTTTTAGTTCTCTATTCGAATCTCCTGCTTGAATTTCTAGTTTCTTTGTTTCTTTACTGTTTCTTTTCGGTTTCCTTTCCCTGCTTCTGTTTCCTGACAACCCTGTCTTCCCATCAATGCCTCATCCTCACTCTGTTTAAACTCTCCCGCATGTCTACACTTCTTCAATGCCTCATCCCTATGCACGCGGATATGCACCTAGCTGCTACTGCATCATCACACATATCACGCAAATGCGTTTCAACAATTCAGGTTGTTTTCGTTCTTTTCTTAGCGCTGCATTGCTCATGCAGCTCTGCCACGATTCGCCCGAGACTGCATGGACGTAAGACGTAAACATTTATGTAAAGAGTATGTAAAAGACTGCTCGGCCATGGTCTTATGAAACGAAACAATAAACCTCCGCCTCGGAACGACTGTCTCCGTGTGTGCTGGGTGGCATTGTCAGTTTCTCGAAAAAATGCATGGAAGCCGGATCAACGCATCCACGGCTGACGTGGCCGAGCAACGGAGCAACGGCAACGGTCCCCATGACGAGCGCAGAGAGATGAAAACGGTCATCTGAACAGATCCTAAGCATACAGATTACGGAATACATGGTACAGATCTACGATAGTACTTGTAGTATCACAATCATCTTGTCATCACGAGGCCCTGTTCTTATTTGATTAAGGCTCGTGCAGTCGCGTGCCATGGCTCGTTTCACGTCTGTACTTGCGGAAGATCGAACCATTATGGGTATTTTTATCCAGGAGATTTTCAAATCAGGATCACGATGCACGCAAGGATGACCTTGTCCCGATGCCGGGATAGAGATTGTGGTATGTGTATGAATGCGTCATGTACTTGGCGTTCTTCTTTTTTTTTCTTTATTTTTCCTTTTCTTTCATTCTTCACTTTGTTCTCTTCACATTTCTCTTTCGTTTTCTTTAATACCAAATTTGTTTCTTCTTCATCTTTCTTAATTTTTATTATTATTTATTTTCTTCTTCTTTCTCTCGTTTCACATTCTGTGCCCTGTTTCTCCTTCTACGCCGTACTCCTAGCGTGTCCCGCCCTACTGGTGCCATGCCATCCTTGTCATGCCCAATCCAATCTCTCCGTCCCCGTTTCACCGCAACCGTAACTCACCGCAACTCTCCGCATCCCACCCTCGTATCGCACATGATCGTGGCTTGGCGTGGAAGAGCGGCACGAGTGATGCAGAGAGTTAAGGCAATACATATTAGAAGAGAAGAAGCAAAGAGAGAAGACAAAGAAGGAAATAATCAATGAGGAAAGAGAAAAAGAAGAAATAAAATAAAATATAGAAATTAAAGAAAAGTCAAGAAAAGTCAAAAACTAACTACCCTTACCCTCCCCGCTGTGCCGCAGCGCCTTGCTGCCGCTGCCGCCAATCCGGCACGCACTTGTTATCTTCACAACCAAGAGACAAATCCACGAAGAACGGCAATATGTGGACCGAGCAAGACAATGACGTCGCGGTCTCCATTGCAGGGAATGATCTTGCCCGTATGGAGCCGGAGCGTTTGGTACGGACGGTCGTAATGTGATTACTCATGTTTGCGGAAATGACAGCGGCGTTTAATGGTAAGTAACGGGAAGATGGGCTGATGTTGGATCTCGATTTTCAGTGAAGTCATGATAGTAGGAGAGATGCTTTGTGATTATGTAAGCTATGATATCAAGTAGAGCAAACTCAAGATGGGAATCAGCTGATGGGAATGTATCTGGTGGCTATTCGCGCGCATTCGCGATGAATCAGTATGCTTACTGGAATTCAAACGCCGATACGACGTTGCTCTCCCTGCCCAGTCTTCTGTCACTCAGTCTGACTCAGTCTTTAGTGTCACTGTCTTGTCTTTTGTATGTCACTGTCACCCTTCTGTCGTCACCCCTCTGTTTCTGTCTGTCACTCCGTCACCCCTCTGTCTCTGTCTGCACTGTCTGCCACTGACGCATCTCACTCCTCGTCTTACATTCTCTGCCTTGTTCGTATCTCGTCTTACCCTCCCTCGTCTCCCGTCTCACCGTCTCACTCCCCTTGACTCTTCTCATCCTCTCCCCCGAATCACATCGGTTCATGTTGTCTTTGTCTGCCATCCCCGCCTACAGCTACCCAATAGGCTACGTATGTGTACATATATGCTTATGTAGTATCCCTTGCTTCATATCAGTTCAGCAAAGTCATACGTACTGGTGATCCCAGCAGCGATGCTACGACGACCCACGACATTACCGCCAGCGCGGACAGCGCGCTACGCTAACCACATTCTGTACCGTTTTGTAGGGCAGACCAGGTTGTATGCGCGACACGCTGCGGGAGTTTATTTTTACTTTTATTGTTTGTTGGTTGGTGACTCTTATTGTAACTCTTGTACATTCGTACATTTCTTACCCATCTTACTACTCCGTATGTGTATGTGCTATCTTTTGTCTCGCAAACTCAACAAATATGCTTAAGCATAGTGTACTACGACAATGACATCCTTCGTATTTGCTAATTTTGACTCTTCAAGCTTAATTTCTGGCATCTCGTATACGAGTTTATGAAGAAAGTACTTGCACTCAAGAATGAGAACTCATAGCTAGCTCCTTGGCTGCTGTAGCTCTCCAGGCACTAGCTGCCAAGTTGGGCAGCGTTTGTCTTTCTTTTCTTCATTTTATTTTAGTATTTTATTTTATTACTCTCTTTCTTCCATCATCTTCAATTCCTTCTCTACGAAGTCCCGTACACACATAAGCACTATGCTTAGTATGTAATTCACTTCTTCTATCTACATAATTCAACTTCTTCACTGTGACACTGTTGGGCCGCACGGCATATCGTCCTCTAGATGCGACTAGCTCCGAAGATAGGAGTAAAGGGGGAGGCAAAAAATTAAATTAGATGTGATGAATTCGCTTGCTGGTATGCCCTTCTTTTCCTTTTTCGTCTTTCTGTGTGTTTCGTATGTCTGTTGGTGCACAATGACGGTATGGAGCCTAAAGAGGACATGGAACGATAACCATGTGGAAAAAGAGGAGGGAATAGGAAAGAGGAGAGAAGAAAGGAAGAAAGAGGGAAGAAGAAAAGAAGAAATAAATGGAAAAATAGAAAGAAAAAGAAGAGGAATAAGGAAAGGAATAGGAACAAGAATAGAAAGAAGAAGAAAAAGGGTAGAAAAGGATAGAAGAGGAATAGGAATAAGAATAGAAAAGGATAGAAAAAGAAAGAAAACGAAAAAGAAAATAAACAGAAAATAGAAAAGAAAGAAAACAAAAAAGAAAAAGAAAAGAAGAAAAGGGGATGTGGTGACCCACTTTGGTCACATTGTTGGACCCAGCACTTTGTCACCGTCTTTCCTGCTCTTCTCCCCTTCAGCGCTTGAGCCGTTTTGGTCTCTCACTCTTGGTGGGGTATTATTAGATACCATGCTTACGGAGCACGGCTGCCCGATCTCCACTGATCTCCTCGTCGGCTCTGAAAAATCGTCGTCTCTTAAAACCACACATACGTATATGTACTCCGTATTACATCGTCTCAAAAGAAAGACTCACCGCTCCGGTTCATGTGATCTCCTACCCCTGTTACGCGGTTGTCATTCGCGCATCGCTACCCGTGGTGTTGCGACTGTGACTGTTGACGGACATGCATCTCGTCTCTCATTCGTCGGCGCTCGTTTATGCGCCGGGTCCTTCTTTCCTCTTTTGTTCGTCTCTCTTTCATCACTCACGACGTCATCGCACAGATCGGCTTTGAGAATGAGCCCAACAGCTTTTTTTTACTCCGTAAACTGCATCCGCATCATTGACAACAAAATACTAATACGTAAACAATTCTTGCATCATCGAATACTAATACGTAAATTCTTTTACTCGCATCCTCGAATACTAATACGCACAGCACAGATCAAACGCCGTCACCTTGCCTATGCCTTTGCATCAGATCTGGCCGTGCTTATGTTTTGCATCTATTGTTTCAAGTTCATCTTTACATTATGCTTCTCTTCAACGGCTCCCACTTGCCTCTTCGGGATGACTGGGCATCAACACGACCTGCAGATGCTCTCTTGACGCTAGGTCAAAAATGGAAGATAAGAGGAAGGAAAGAAGGAACGAACGAGAACGAAGGAGAATAAGGCGTCATCAACGTGTAAGAAAGAGCACTTGCTATATTTACACTAAGTACATGCATGTTAACCGTGTGTATGTATGCTTAGTACCTTCCTAGCGCTACCATTTGGCTGCTTTCATCACCGTTTCCACCGTTCCACCGTCCACCGTTCCACCGTTCCCGTCGCCCACTAACATACAGGCACCGTGCACTGCACACCGAAACCATCGCCCACTGGATCGCGCAAAGTACGATTTCAATGCCGGCCATACCGTCACCGTATGATTGAATTTGCTTTGTCGCTAGTCTTCTTAGCTTACTTTTCTTGCTTTTCTACTTTTCTCTTTCTCTTCTTTATGTGTACGCTTTTAATTCTCACAATCGACGGCTTGTCGCACTTGCTTAAAGTAGCCTCGCTCGCTCGCTCTTCCACGTACTTGTAGACGTAAACGGCAGCAAACCTCCCTGGCGTAACTGACTACCCCCTCTTTGCCTTTGACCTCGCTTTGATTTTATTTTGACTCTGAATTTGACCTCGCACTTGTCTTGCTTCTCACTTGCTTCTTACTTGCTTCTGCTTCCACTACTGCAGTCAGACAACCAACTACCACACACCCTACCAGCGTTGAGCGTTGAAATAAAAGGACCAACGCCGTCGTCACCTCCGAAAGGACCATCAGTCAACGCGCGCACAGCATAGCAACACGAACCGAATCGACGCGTGGCTGCTACCTCTCGACTGACATCGACCGACCTGACCGACCTGATCTGACGGACTGCTGCAGCAATTGCGACAGCTTGCGTGTTGTGCGTGTCTCCGTTCTGTGTAACCACATCGAGTCACTTGCTCGCGAGACGAGAAGAGACGAGAGACGAGACGAGACGACGACGACGACAACGACGACACCACACAACACACACACACACACTCCCACACAAGCTCGCGTTCGACAGACCGTGTCACGACCTCATGCCCAGCCAGCACGGCTCAACTTGCCGCAAACAAGACTCTCACAAGCATTGGTCCGGCTAGACTACGAAGGAGGACGAAAGACATACGAAAGACAGACGAAACACAGACAAGACACGAGCAGACATTGGGCACGCAGGCCTCAATCGGCCATGAACACCTGCTGTTCTGCCGCTCTGCCTTTGTCTTGCTGACTCTGTGTCCTGCATCTGGCCGTCTCGAGGGTCGCTGACTGACGGCACCCACGGGCCACACGTAAGTTTGTTTATCATGCGTTTCTTGCGTTTGCGTTTGCGTTTACGTTTACGTTTGTTTACGTACACATACTGCGTTTGTTGCATCCTTGCTTCCTGCATCCTGCGTCCTTGCATCGTTTTGTTCTATTACTTCCACTACTCCACCACTTCTATGCAGACACCGGCCCTTTCCGCACCCTGCATCGGACACCACGAAAGCAAACAAGATGATCCTTACTGACAATCAAGACAACCCTACAGACATCATCTCCCATCTACTCTAGTCTATTACAAGGGTAAGGGGGTGGTTCCAGGATTTTATATCCCTGTCATCCTCGTCTCCTCTTCTTCTTTTCCTTCTCTTCTTCTTCTTTCTTCTTTCCTCTTTCTCTCGACTTCGACCTCTCTCTTCTTCATCTTCTCTCTCAACTCTTCCTACTCCAGTCTTTTTACGGAGATATTCTCACTCACCCTCCCACCAACTCCCACGCTCCCGTCATACCGTTGCAACCCTGCCCGCCGCCTTGGGCACAGTCGATCAAGAGCTCCACTCAACTCGTGTGTTGGCATTCTCAATACACCCCCCCTCAGTTACAACGGTCACAAGTACTCCCGTCTCTGGTACTACCAAGAGTTGACTGCAGTAGCACCGACAACGACAACGGAAAAGGACAAAAGACAAAAGACGACATTGTTTTTGCTGCTTTTGCATGCCGGCGATACGATACTCTTTCTGGTTTTGAACGACGAATAAAATCAAATCCTGAAGCAGAACAGCAACATCAGCACCACACCAGCATACGCACACCACCACACTCAGAACACTACGACCACCACGACCACCTCCCACCAGCACACTCTACGGCCACCTCCTCCGGCCACCACCCACGCTGCACCTGGTCAGACGTCATACGCTATCGCTGCATCCTTCTCGTCGTGCAAACCTCCTCCCCGCCTTCTTTGCGTGTTGTAGCTGGTCTCGCATCACTGATCTGTTATCTTTTCTTTTTTCTGGTTGTTTGTCTCCTCTCCTCCTCGACTTACACACCACTTCGCGTTGTACAACATCCAACCACACGCCTATATAAACGTCGTCCGCCATCTTTGCAATGCGGCACTCTTGAGAACACACGTTGTCTTTCCAACTTTCTACACTTTACCTACGCAGCTTTACTTACTACGTCACTGCTCTGTCACCGATCTGTTCATTTTCCTCTCACTCTTCTCATCTTTTCAAACCACCCTTCTTCTCAATCTCTCTCTGACAATGAACTTCTTCCCCTTTTACTCAAAACCTTCTATCCCACCAACTTCTTCCTCCATATCGATTCCTTCATCGGTCGAGGACGACAGCTCTTCTGCCTGTGCAGCGTCCATTTCTTCGTCGCCTGCTTCGTCTATTGCCAGCTTCACCTTCCGGCCCTCCTTTGCCAGAAAAAGGAAAATGGCCTCGAGCCGCAGCTCCTCGCGCGAGAGCGCCAGCAGCAGTGCCCAGGCCCAGGCGAGCTTCTCCGCTGCCGCCTCGCAGATCATGCAGATGTCACAAACCTCACAACCGGTGCAATCCAACATTACCATCCACGGCCCACAATACACCGCCGCCATGATGCCCTCGCCAGAGCCGCTACGTGGCCGCGAAATGGCTCCCGCTCCCCTCTCGTCCTTCCAGCTGCCCGAGTCCGTCCTGAGCCACCGCATCAGCTCTACCTCTCTCCAACAACACACACCGCCATCCACATCCAACAACTACCCGTCGTCGTCTAGTGCGAGCCAGGAGCCCGCCGCACGCCAGAACGGTGGTATCATCCGCCGCATCTCCAACGCCTCGCGCGCTGCTTCCAAGGTTATCACCCGGCGCCGGCCGTCGTCTGCCCACCCCAACAGCCGTGACGTTAGCGTTGGTCCTGGCATCCTGCGCCGCCGCAGCGACAGCAACAACACCGCCCCCGCCAGCGAGACCATTGACCGCTCCTTGTTCGACACCGAGTCCGACTCTGACGCTGACCTGCGCGACGATGCCGACAGCTTTGCCAACTCAAGCATCGACACCGTACTCTTCACCGATGGCTCCGTCGCCACCACAAACGGCACCGCATCTGTCAACGGCTCCGCCGTCGCCGCCATCTCCTCCACGCCCCCACAGGTCGGCCCGGTCATCCCGCTGGCACTGCTGCATGGCATCCCCATTCGCAAGGTGTCCAAGAAGAACAACAACAAGCGCATCATTCTGACCCTGGACGCCGAGGCCGGAAAGATTCTATGGGACAAGGCGCGCCCGACCAAGTGCGTCTACATTGACGATATCAAGGAGATCCGCACCGCCGAGGACGTGCGCCAGTACCGCCTCGACTGCAGTGTCGCCGCCTCCGAGGAGGCCCGCTTCTTTTCTATCCTCTACACCGTCCCCGACACCACGCAGACCAAGCTGATGCACCTGGTGGCCGATACCAAAGAGAGCTTTATGGACTGGACCTCCACGCTGGACGCCATCTACAAGCATCGCCAGGACAAGATGGCGTCGCTCATGTCGTTCAACGACCGTGCCGTCCGCGACTACTGGAACCGCGAAATGGCCAAGCACTCGAGCTCCAGTACCGTCACGGCAACATCCGGCACCACCGCCCTGGCTGGCGAGATTGACTTTGCAGGTGTCGAGCGCGTGTGCCGCAACCTGCACATCCACGTGCCCCAGGGCACGCTGCGCGGCAAGTTCAACGACGTCGATGTGCACGGCACGGGCCGCCTCAACTATGCCGGCTTCCAGGACTTTGTGCGCCTCATGAAGAAGCGCAGCGACATCCAGGCCATCTACCGCGCGGTCGCGCCCAACCCGGCCGTTGGCATTACGCGCGACGAGTTCTTTGATTTCCTGCGCAACACACAGGGCGAGAACGTCGATGACGACATTGCACACTGGGACGGTGCCTTTGCGCGCTTTGCGCGGCGGCCCAAGACCGACGCTGCTGCTGCCGCTGCCGCAGATGTGCCGCGCATGACCGAGGCGGGTCTCGCTGGTTACATCACGTCGACGTACAACGTGACGACGATTACGGCACCCAAGAACTACAGCTTTGACCGCCCGATGAACGAGTACTACATTTCGAGCTCGCACAACACGTACTTGCTGGGCCGCCAGCTGGCCGGCACGTCCAGCACCGAGGGCTACATTGCCGCCCTTACGCGCGGCTGCCGCTGTGTCGAGATTGATTGCTGGGACGGCGCCGACGGCCAGCCGATTGTCGTGCACGGCAAGACGTGGACCTCGAGCATCTCGTTTCGCGAGACCATCAACACCATCAACCGGTATGCCTTTGTCAAGTCGCCCTACCCGCTCTGGATCTCGCTCGAGGTGCACTGCAACGCTGAGCAGCAGCGCATTATGGCGCGCATTATGCGCGAAGTCTTTGGCGTCAAGCTGGTCACCGAGCCACTGCGCCCGGGTCTCAACCGTCTGCCGTCGCCGGCCGAGCTCAAGCACCGCATCCTCATCAAGACCAAGAAGACGCAGCAGCCGCTGGCGCTGCCCGCATCCGTGCCGTTGTTGCCTTTCTCGCCGTCGTCGCCCTCTTCACCGCTGACGGCGCTGTCGCCACTGTCGCCGCCGGCCTATGCGCCGTACGCCCCGACACCGTTCCCATCGCTGGCACCGCTGAGTCTGCACACTGCCAACAAGGTCGCAGGCGCGGCCACGAGCACGGGCACGGGCGAGTTTGTTGGCCGTCGCCGCGGCAATAGCTTGCCGTCGCAATTTTCCGCGAGCCAGGCGATGCAAGCAATGCAGACGAGCGCGCTGCCGACGTCGCCGCGCAAGACGAGCACGCCCAAGGCGCGCGTGTACGCGGTGGACACGATCACGGAGGGCGAGGTGTCGCGTGATGTGTCGCGGGAGCTGCCGCGCGATTCGCCGAGCAACAGCACGAGCGACTGCGAGAGCGGCAGCGAAAAGGTGCAGGCGAAGCAGAAGCAGAGCAAGATTGTGCACGAGCTGGGGTCGCTGGCGGTGTACTGCATGGGGGTGCAGAAGACGACGGCGTTTGAGGATGCGGACTGCAAGCTGTTCAACCACATTTTGTCGTGGGATGAGCAGGTATACGAGAAGCACACGCGGACGCGCGACTCGCGGCAGAGCGTGTACTACCACAACATGCGCTACATGATGCGCGTGTACCCCAAGGCGATGCGGATTGGGTCGTCCAACTTCAACCCGCTGGCGCACTGGCGGCGCGGCGTGCAGATGGCGGCGCTCAACTGGCAGACGTACGACCTGGGCATGCAGATCAACGCGGCCATGTTCACGGGCGGCACGGACTCGTACGGCTATGTGCTGAAGCCGCGCGAGGCGCGCCAGATGCAGGTGATCCGCAACCTGCCGGGCGAGAGCAAGCCGCGCGACTGCAAGCGCGAGCGCAAGAACATGAGCTTTAGCATCAGCGTCGTGTCGGCGCAGCAGCTGATGCGGCCCGTGACGTTTTCGGAGCGCCGCACACTGGACCCGTACGTCGAGGTCGAGGTCTTTCTCGCCGACGACAAGCGCGACCGCGACGAGGAGGCAGCAGCGGGCAGTAGCATTGGCGGCGGCGTTGGTGCTGGCGCGAGCAGCCCGGGCAGCACGGCGGGCAAGCTCAAGAAGGAGAACGTGAACATGAACCAGGCGCAGACGCCGCTCGTCTTCCGCACCAAGATTGCGCACGAGAACGGCTTCAACCCCATCTTTGACCAGCGCGCCGACTTCCAGTTCACGACCAAGCACCCGGACCTTGTGTTTGTGCGCATCAGCGTCAAGCTGGCGGAGAACGGCAAGTACACGAATGCGAACCCGACGGCGACGTTCATGGCCAAGCTCAGCAACCTGAAGCAGGGCTTCCGCACGATCCCGCTCGTCGACGTCAATGCCGACCGCTACCTCTTTTCGACGCTGCTGTGCGAGATCCGCCGCGAGCCCGTCACGAGCGTACATGTGCCAATGGACGTGGCCGTGACCGAGAGCAGCATCAGCAGCATCAGCAGCACCGGGCCCGGACCCGCGAGCCCGACCGGCAACAACAAGCTCAAGAGCATCCGCACCGTGTTCAACCGCAGCAGCAACACGGCGAGCTACAGCACGAGCTATCCCACCACGGCCATGGCCACGAGTCCCAAGTCGAGCATCGATCGGGGCCAAGCGGGCTTTGATTCATAGCTCTGTACGATATGACTTTTTTCTTCTTTTTTTCTTCTTTCTTTTTCTTTCTTTTCTTCTCTTTTCTTCTCTTTTCTTCTCTTTTCTTCTCTTTTCTTCTCTTTTCTTCTCTTTTCTTCTCTTTTCTTCTCTTTTCTTCTCTTTTCCTTTCTTTCCTCTGTCTTCTTCCTCTCTTCTCCCTCTCTTCTCCTTTCTTGTCCACTTTCGTTGTATTATCCTTTAATCGGCTTCACTTTCTTTTGCCCTTACCTTGAGCGAGCTCAACACTTTGACACGACACATAACTACAAAAATAGCATAGCGGGATGGATACTGGGTTTCTTTTGTTTTCTGTTTTCTGTTTTCTGTTTATATGTGTTTTTTCTGTTCTGTCTTGTCTGGTTCGGTATTGCTGATGGAATGCGATACGCGCCTGTTGGATACTGGCTGTCGTCTGGCGTTGTTGCATGGTGTATGATTTTCTTTTGTCTTTTCTGTTTTCCTTTGTCTGCTCTCATCTATATCCCCTTTTCCTTTTTCCTTTTTCCTTAGGATGGCCGGAAGCGATTTGGTTTTGCATCTGTTACTGTCATCTTTCTATCTTTGTGTTTTGTTATTTGTTATGTTATATAGACCAGCGAGGCAAACATTTTATATCACCATTTGGTACTGCATAGTTTGCCGGGGACGGGCGCGTTTGGATGTTGGACGTTTTGACTTTTGGACGTTTTGAACTCAATGGACTTATGATCACCTCTCAAACTCTTTGACTTGTTACACGTGAATGCTATTAAAAAACAAAAGAAAATGACAATAAAAAATCTAATCGACACTCCCGTCGTCGGCATCGCTCACAACCGATGCCGCCGCCTCCTGCTGCAAACTCGGACTCTCGCTCCGCACGCCGACGCCGACTCCGTGCACTGGCGACGACGACGCCTTGCGCAGCAGTCCGCTCGCCGGGTCCGGCATCCACCGCGCCCGCAGCGGCGACGTTGTACGACTCTCTTCTTTGACGTCGTCATCATCCTCCTCGTCATCGTCCTCAAACAAATCGTCGTCGTTTAGTACCGTCCGTCCGGCCGCATTGAGCCGCTGCAGCGCCACATTCCGACCGTTGAGCGGCCCCGGCTCGACGCGCGTGTCCGAGTACTGCCCCGGTGTACGGCCGAGAACGCGGTCGGCTTTGGACCCTGTCGGGGCAGAGCGGCGGTAGCGGCTGGGCGCGGCGGCGGCGGCTTGTGTCACGACAATCGGCGGGGCATTTTGAGGACTCTGGTCATCCCCCACGGCGCCCCAGCCGGCAGCCCGTTCACGCGCCAGCTGCGCATCGCGTTCCTGCTTGATGCGGTCGCGCGCGGCCAGCCACTTGGGACTCGGCTCCCAGGACCAGCCGTCGCCGGTGGTGGTGCGGATGGGCAGGGGCCAGAGCCAGACGGCGGGGCCAAACATGTGCGCCAAGTTACGGCGGAGGCCGAGGTCAAAGGCGTGCGGCAGTTTCTTGCTGTCCTGTTCGTCCATGTATTCTTCGTGGCGTTTCTGGGCGCGGTAGCGTTCGAGTTCGTTGTAGGTGAGGCGGCGGCCCATGGTGCGGGCGGCGCTGGGGATATGGTCGTAGCTGCGGTCGCCGTAGCCGTAATCTTGGGGGTCGTCATCGTGGTCGTCGTGGGCGCCTTGGATGCCGTCAAAGAGGGCGGCTTCTTCTTCGTCGTGAAGATTGTGTTGGTGGTTGTTGTTGCTATTGTGTCCGGAGGCGGTAGAACCCCCCAAACTGTTGTTGATCGCCCCTGCCATGGTCGCGGCCGCCGTAAACGTCATCGTGCTGCGCAAGGGCGAGCTGTACCGCGTCTTCTCCATACACTCAATCGTCGTCTGGCCGGTGCACGCCAGGTACAGGTGCCACCCGGTAAAGAGGCCGACCACGAGTCCGACGATGCCGCCAATCACGCACAGCATAATGTACTGCACGGGCATCAGCGACTCGTCGGCCGTCGTGTACGTCGCCTCATTGGCCACCTCGGTCCACACCCAGGCGCCGCACACCACAAAGCAAAAGATACTGTAGACTGTCGTGTATATGAGAAAGAGCAAAAAAGCCTTGCCGTTGCGCAGCCCGATACAGTTGGCCAGCCACGGGCAGTGGTGGTCCATCTTGAGCACGCACCGGCGGCAGCTCGAGCAGTGGTGCGCCCGGTCCGGCTTGCGCGCCTGGCACTTTTTGCAGAACCGCATCTCGCCATTGGACTTTACTGTGAGGGATGTCCCTGAGGTTCCGGACAAAGAGGCCGGAATGGTGCTGTACCCCTGGTCATTGGTCGTGCTGCCTGGCGACGACACGACCGCCGTCGTGTATGACCATAATAATAGAGTTTCTAGTATGCCCGCCACGATGCCGCACCACGGCCCCACCCATGTCGCCTTGGCCGCGTCCGGCGGCGTCGTCGCCAGGTGCACCACCACATACAGCGCCCACACCGTCAGCGTGTAGACAAACGCCAGCGGGAAATACGTCGCGCACAAACAGCACGCGCGCTCGAGGCGCCGCGCCAGCCGTCGGGCGAACCTCGCCATGCCGGAGGCCGGGACAAACGCGCTGCTGTCGTCTTCGTTATCGTCGTTGTCGTCGTTGTCGTCGTCGTCGAGCTCGAAGTGGTCGCGCGGCCGCGATGCAGGCGTGAACGTGTCTTGCCGGTGGTAGTCGTCGTCGGTCGCGTCAAAGTCGGAGGGATGTGGAAGCGGAGGAAGCGGACGGTTGAGGTCCATCGGCGGTCGGGCGTGCGCGGGGTTGGAAACCAAAAGCAAATGCGTCGCTGTAATCAGGTCGTATCGGTCATTGCCTGTGTCTGTGGTCTGTTGAGAAGAAAGAAAGGAGAGGGAGAAAGGGATCAAGGGTCGTCGGAAGTGGACAAATGGTCGACAGTGACGACACGAGCGATAAACTCGGCGATAAGGTAACAAAACAAAAATCGTACGTCGTTAGTGCAAATGTTGCGAGTCGTCAAAACGGCGAGGCTGAATCCGAGACAACTCTTGTCGTGATGCAATGTTCTAGACGTCGCCTCTTTGTAAGCATAAGCATAATGGCGAGTCCACTTCCCCTGAGACATACAGCGCGTTTAGTGGAGATAGCGCGTTAATGGGCAATTTGCAACAACGCTGTAGCCGATATGTCACGAGATACAGTCTGATTACATAATCGTGGCTGGTGTGGCGGATCAAACTCACCAAACTGCCCTTGGAGCAGGAGCCACGGATCGATCGACTTCACCCAGGAAATCGCCCTTGAGCAGGAAATCTAATCTCGCGCTTGTTGTTTGGATGATACCCCATGGTCAGGCAGGGCCTTGGGGTAGGCTTGGTGAGATAGGCTGGTGCTGATGTTAAACTAGTTACGCGCCGTCTCCTGGAGGTTCAGTGCCAGACTGGCGCAGCTCCTTTGGTATCCTACTCACTGAGATTGATATTCTCGCAAGTATCACAATGTTTTTCGGTGTAATACTTGCAGTTGTGGGTTGATGATTAAGCACATACAAGGCCTGGAGCATAAAACCCCTTTGTCGTCATGTTGCTTGATTTTTAGAAATGGCCGCCCTTGGGCCATGTACTGATGAAGTTGCCACTCGATTCTGTATCCGAAGCTGGTATCTGGTCAGTATTGCGGCGATTTACTATAATATACGGTGTCTGGCGACCATACTTCTGTGCAGATTTGTACGTGGCACATACAGCTGAGAAAGTCCTGGTCAAACTGCATACTTCCGTTGAGAGGATCTAACATAGAATATGGTTCACGGTGCCTCTAGTAACAAGGAGGGCACTGCAAGATCATATGGCAGAACGGTTCACTATAGCTATCTATGCAATACAACAAGACCTTTTCAATCAATTTGCACAACTGTCATCTCGAGCAGCAGCTGCCTGACGGACTCGTAATCATTTTTGGCGGCAAGCATTCATGCCGTTGATCCTTCGACATCCTCCGCCTCGGCCTTGGCGCCGTGATCGAGCAGTAGCTGTCTGATAGTTTCAGTAGCATGTCTTAGCGCTGTCTGGCCTTTGATATCCTTCGCCTCGACGTTGGCGCCATTCTCGAGCAGCAGCCGTGCAACAGCCTCGTGGCCATTTACGGCGGCAGCCATCAACGCTGTCCTGCCATCGTCACTCCTAGCCTCGACGTCGGCACCTTTATTGAGCAGCAGCCGTGTGACATCTTCGTGGCCAGAGTCGGTGGCGTACATTAACGCTGTCCAGCCATCGTTGCTCTTCGCCTCGACGTCGGCACCATGCTCGAGAAGCAGCCGTGCAAAAGCTTCGTGGCCTTTTCCGGCGGCAAGCATCAACGCTGTCCAGCTATCGTCCTTCTTCGCCTCGACGTCGGCACCATGCTCGAGAAGCAGCCGTGCAACACCCTCGTGGCCATTTGCGGCGGCATGCATCAACGCTGTCCAGCCATCATTGTCCTTCGCCTCGATGCTGGCACCATTCTCAAGTAGAAGCCGAGTAACAGCTTCGTGGCCTTTTGCGGCAGCCATAATCAACGCTGTCCAACCAGTGTCACCCCTCGCCTCAACGTCGGCACCATTGTCGACCAGCAGCCGCGTGACAGCTTCGTCGCCATGATAGGCGGCAAGCATCAGCGCTGTCAAGCCATTGTTGTTCTTCGCCTCGACTTCGGTACCCTTATCGACCAGCAGCCGCGTGACAGCTTCGTGGCCATAATAGGCAGCATGCATCAACGCTGTCCAGCCATCGCTACTACTCGCCTCAATGTCGGCGCCTCTATCGAGCAACAGCCGTGCAACAGCATCGTGGCCATTTCTGACAGCAAACAACAACGCTGTCCTGCCATAGTTGTTCTTCGCCTCGACGTCGGCACCATTCTCGAGCAGCAGCCGTGTGGCATCTTCGTGGCCAGAGTCGGTGGCGTACATTAACGCTGTCCAGCCATCGTTGTTCTTCGCCTCGACGTCAGCACCATTATCGAGCAGCAGCCGTGTGACATCTTCGTGGCCAGAGTCGGTGGCGTACATTAACGCTGTCCAGCCATCGTCATCCCCCGCCTCGACGTCAGCACCATTATCGAGCAGCAGCCGTGCAACAGTTTCGTGGCTATTTGAAGCGGCAAGCATCAATGCTGTTCTGCCATCGTTCTTCTTCGCCTCGACGTTGGCACCTTTATCGAGTAGCAGCCGAGTGACAGCTTCCTGGCCATATCTGGCGGCAATCATCAACGCTGTCCACTCATCGTCCGTCTTCGCCTCGACGTTAGCACCATTCTCAAGTAGCAACCGTGAAACAGCTTCGTGGCCATATACGGCGGCATGTATCAACGCTATCCAGCCATCGTCATCCTTTGCGTCAACGTCGGCGCCTCTATCGAGAAGCAGCTGTGTGACAGCTTCGTGGCCATTTTTGGCAGCATGCATCAACGCTGTCCAGCCACTGTTGATCTTCGCCTCAACGTTGGCACCTTTATCGAGTAGCAGCCGAGTGACAGCTTCGTGGCCAATCGAAGCGGCAGCCATCAACGCTGTCCAGCCTTCGTTCTTGTTCGCCTCAATGCCGGCGCCATTCTCGAGAAGCAGCCGTGTAATAGCTTCGTGGCCAGTTACAGCGGAACGAATCAACGCTGTCCAGCCATCGTCATCCATTGCGTCAACGTCGGCACCATTCTCAAGTAGCGACCGTATAACGGCTTCGTGGCCAAACCAGGTGGCACGCATCAACGCCGTCGAGCCATAGTCATCCCTTGCGTCAACGTCGGCGCCTCTATCGAGCAGCAGCCGTGTGACAGCTTCGTAGCCACGTCCAGCGGCAGATATCAACACTGTCAAGCCATCCTTG
Organism: Ophiostoma triangulosporum; assembly: GCA_029298705.1. NCBI lineage: Eukaryota > Fungi > Ascomycota > Sordariomycetes > Ophiostomatales > Ophiostomataceae > Ophiostoma > Ophiostoma triangulosporum. Next base: position 2,003,289 of record JANSLO010000011.1, on the reverse strand, counting down.
TTCTTCGCCTCGATGGGGGCACCTCTATCGAGCAGCAGCCGTATGACAGCTTCTTGGTCATTTAAGACGGCAACCATCAACACTGTCCCACCTTGAGTGGTCTTCGCCTCGATATCGGCACCTTTATCGAGCAGCAACTGTGCAACATCTTCGTGGCCATATGCGGCGGCAACCATTAACGCTGTCCATCCACCGCTACCGCTCGCTTCAACGTCGGCGCCTCTATCGAGCAGCAGCCGTGCAACAGCTGCGTGGCCAGATGCGGCAGCACCCATCAAAACTGTCATGTCATTGTTGTCCCTCGCTTCGACGTTGGCACCTTTATCGAGCAGCAGCCGTGTAACAGCTTCGGGGCCAGACTCGGCAGCTAGCATCAAATATTGTCCAACTCGCACCAACGTTGACCAGCCACGGCTTTCCTTTGCCTCAATGTCGTAACCGTTATCGACCATCAGCTGTGTAAGAGCTTCGGGTCTAGATCTAGTATCATATACGAACGCTGTCGTGCCATCGTTATGCTTCGCCTCGACGTCAATACCCAAATCGGGCAGCAGCTGTGTGAAAGCTTCGTGCGTTGCTTTGACGTCAAGCATTACAGGATTGGTGGCAAGCTTCAGCACTGTCGCGCCCTTAATATTCTTCGCCTCGATGTCAGAACCATACTCGAGCAGAAGCCGTGTAACAGCTTCGTGGCCGTATATGGCGGCACGCATCAACGCTGTATAGCCATTGTTGTTCTTCGCCTGGATGTCGGCACCATTCTCGAGAAGCAATCGTGTAACAGCTTCGTAGCCAGACATAGCGGCACATATCAACGCTGTCCTGCCCTGGCTATCCCTCGCCTCAATGTCAGCACCCCTGCTGAGAAGTACCTCTGTGACAGGCGTAAGCCCAAAACGCGATGCGATCAAAACATTCGTGGTAGACTCAGGGCTGATATCATACCGGCTAGAAATGATGCTAGCCCACTGTGAGTTGCTTGTCAAGTCCGGAGTACAAAGGCGCGAAGCAAGGTCTACCAGGGCAGAGCCTTTTTCAAGCTCGGCCTCACGGCAGTGTTCGCCCCAGTAGTCAACCGCATAGTCGTGAAGGGCGCCGTGGTGGCCACTTTTGCGAAATGACTCTGTGTCTGTAGAGTTGAGCCTGTCCAGATAGAACATGCAGATCTCGGCGAGAACAGAGTGAGCGTGGCGGGTGGTGATGGAATGATGCCATTGCAGATTGGACGAGATTGTTGTTGGTGCCGATGACTGGATGAGGAACTCCCGAGCAGTTTGGTGAAGGAAATAAATCCTGTCGTGATGCACATTGACAAACAGGCCACAAAAAGTTCTGAGACGAGACTTGAAGGTCTTGTCCTGCTCAAGATCGATGTCGTCGATGGACCGGCCTCGGCCTGGGCCATTTAGGCTCATGGCAATGTTCATCTCCGAGACCGTCAATGGCCGGCGTGCTGCCAAAATGATGCTCAACACTTTCTTGACGGTCTTGACAGTCTCAACCTCCTGGGACCTGTTTAGCATCTGGTCGTATGCCTGGTTGACAGTCTCGGGAAGTGTCCGAATGGCAGCATCGATTCCATCGCCTGTTTGCTTAAACCCCTCCTTATCTAGATAGTCAAAGACGAGGTAGACCCAAAGGTATGTGCGGTGTCCGATGGCAAGCAGTTTGCTTTCCAGGGAGGACTTGATCTTGTCGGAAAGCTCATGCTCTTGTGCTAAAAGCTCGACCCGGTGGTGGATGACGCGGTTAATCTCTTTGCTGATGGTTTCGAACTCCTCTTCCCCAGGAATGTGAATGCGCGGAAAATCGTCCTGCAAGCTACGAAACTTGCGGACAACTTGGTCATACGGGCGGCTTGTCATGAGAACCTTGAACTTGGCATCTGCCAGCTGCTGATCTTGGAAGATATCTTTCAGGTTTGTTATCAGGCTCCTCAGCTGCGACTCATCACATTCGTCAAGGGCATCGATGACGAAAATGACAGGTCCGGCCCGTGCATCGCGCACAACAATTTTCAGGACTGTCCAAAGCAAGACTTCGGATTGGACCAGATCTGCGCCCATTGTGTTGTAGTACTCCATAGCGTGTTGGATAAGGGCCTCGTTCTTGGAGAACAACTGGTGGAGTAGAGCACATAGTGCTTGGCGGGGTGTGTTCTGGTCTTGGTCCTTGAAGAAAAAGTAGCAGATGGTGGCTGACTGCTGCGCCAGCCCGTGGTCAACCAGGTACTTGGCCAGCACCGATTTGCCACACCCGGGATCTGCTGAGACCAGCAATGGACCCGAGTCCTGCGACAGCCACTTCCGATAGTTCTTGTGCCGGAGAAACCACTCACACGTGCCGTCAACACGGAGGTCCACGCGGCCCTTGTACCATTCGTACGTGATGCCGGTGCCAGTCTGTGTGAGGCAGAATGCTTGCAGACATTCCCGTTTCTCTCTCCGGTGCTCAGCAAGCAGCCTTTCTCGTTGAGCGTCTTCTTGAGCAGCTAGATGCCTCTCCGAAACGGTTAGGTGCTTCTCCGTAACACCTATGTGCTTCTCAGTAACAGTAAGCTGCTTCTTCGAAACCGCCAGCTGCTCCTTGGCGACAGATAGGCAATTCTCCATGGTTGCACGGGTAGCCTCGCTTGTCTTGTTCAGAAGCTCAAGTACCTCCCTTGCTGCTAGGCCGTTGATTTGACAAAGGGCGTTGTTGACTGTCCCCTCCAACTTCTCGATATCGAGCCGAGATTGTTCCCAGTCTATCGATGGGATAATGTCGTGGATGTAGACCTTGAAGCGACTCTGATAGAAACGAAGGACGCTGCTGAGCTGGAAGTGGAGGATGGCTTGGTAGAGGTCGACAATATGGGCATTGGCTGCTGTTACCAGCGCCTCGTCGACACCAGCGTTCTGGCCGAGCCGGCGCACCATAGGCTCCAGCGCGACATAGTAGTCAATGCGGGAAGTGACATAGGAAAAGCCGTCTCGGTTGGCTTCGGCTGCAGTTGTAGGATTTGTAAAGAGAGGAATAATGAGGCTGACACCAGCCCATACCAAAGAAGCCTCGGGTGAATTCTTGACGGCGCTGCCTATGAACTCGTTCCCCCACACCAAGATGTTGGCGGCCTTCGTGATCTTGTCTCCCAGGTCAATCTCACGGCCGGCAATCTTGAACTTCGCTTTATTGTCTTCCATTCGTCGTAGCCCCTTCTGGATCACGGTTTTCAGTTGGACTTGACGAGGTGAGCGGTCGGAGTAAGTGTTCAGGCCGTGCTGTTCTGAGAGCTGTACAAGAGTCGCCTCGCCGGGCGGAGAATCTGCAAAAAGAAGTTAGTACTCGTCATGTATTGCAACTTTAAATAGTTTTTGTACGTACTCGCCATCGGCTCTTCTTCTGCAAGCAGTTTATTATATTGTCCCACCAGATCCGGATTCTTCTTTTCGAGAGCCTCGTATGCTCGGTCCCAGAGTGACATTGCTGTGGGGGATGTAGTAGAAAGGTCGTCTCTCGACTGCTCTTGTTGTTGTTTGTGATCGCTACCCGTGGCAGATGGGACTTCCAACGTGATGCTGGTAGATGTGACTGCCCGTGGAGCGGGAGATATAGCAGAGGGGATGTCTTGTTGCATGTGCTGCTCACCCGTGGCAGATGGTGATGCCGGTGGAATGGGAGATATAGCAGAAGAGATGTCTTGTTGAACGTGCTGCCCACCCGTGGCAGGTGAGTGGTTTGGCGTGGTGTTGGTAGAGGGAGCTGTCGATGGAATACCCGACTGCTTCTGTCGGCGACCTGTAGCCTTCAGGAAGAACCGCTTGATGCTTTCGCGAACGCGCGCCATGATCTCTGATTTCAGAGTGTGGTGAGTGTGAGCGGGCTTGCTGTGTAGCTTGAGAATCTTTGTCGTCGAGAGACAGGCTTTGTTTGTTTATCAGACCGTACGAAATCCCAACGAAGGAAAGTGCCCTTCGTGGATGCCCAACCATGTCTGCGGCTCTGTCAAACTGTGATTGGTGGAGGGCGGTATATGCAGCTACTCCAGTCACATCTCACTGCACCTCACGCAACGTTGCACTGAACACTCTTGGGTGGAACTTGGGCGGCTGCTTATGATAGGCAAGCGATAGATCTCATAGAGTAAATGGAAGAGAGAAAACAGCACCTGACAGCTTATCGAGCTGGGTCGAGGTGGTGAGTACGAAGTTCATATGAGGACGCCGGCTTGGTTGGTGACTTGGTGTCCGTAACGAGGCAGGCTGTGTTCAAACAACAGAACGGTGGAGGAGCCAACAACTCTTCACGCTTCTTCTTTGCAATTGAGGACAAACAGGAGCAGCTTTCCAACATGTATCATCAGTTAAGGACGTATTAAGTGGTAATCCAGATGCAAGTAAACAAGGGAGGTGCTGTGTGATTCAGGTTAATTCGATTACCTGTTATTAGCGTGCTTACTAATCTGGTTACGACCCGGTTGTAGAGTATGCTTACGTTCCTCCAGGACAGATACTGCCGCAGCCCGATGTGCCCTTATCTGACTTGCACTGGAGACGAGGTTTCGTGCTTTGTCAGTCCCTTCCAGACCTTTCTGGCTTTGTGCCATGGCAGTCGGGTCCTTGGCATTCTCTGGTGCGTCTCTTCCTCGACGAGCAACTCCTTCCAGGCCTCTCCTGCTCTTGCTGCTGCTGTTTTCTCCCCTCACTAGTCCCAATGCCTCATTGAGTCGGGCATGTTGGTCGCTCTTCCTTCCCAGGATTGTCTGGCGTCCGCGATCGGCTTCTTGGACCTGTCCCAAGTATCATACCACTTTCCTCCTTCTCCTGCTGCTCTTTCCTCAAACCTTGCCACCTGCTTGGCCAGAACCAGGCTGAGAGGCATGCAGTTCGACCCCGCTTCCAGAACTCGGTTGGGTGGGGACTTGTAAATATAGACAACCGTCACCACACATACATTTGTTTTGCTTCGCGTTGAGCCGGGTTATGATGCCTGTGTCCCGCCCTTGTCAACCCCCGAGGGCGTTCTCCTTGGGGCTGTGTTTCCCCCTCCATTAAATGTGTACGGATTTTATCTCTTGCCTATACTATTAACTGCCGAAGTTCACCCAAATGTGCATTTTCAGTGCAATATTCCCTTGTGAGATGCAGTGTGGTGTGGCTGTGAATTGCTGCATATGCTCACTTCCACCAACTACAATTCCACCGAACCGCCGTCTTGGCTGGCATCCATGTAAGATATTTATCTTGTGTGTCTGCCGAGTCCTTTCTGGGGGATGATCATTGGTCCCCATGTGTCATGAGGATTACGGATGACGAAGATACTTGTCTGAGATGGCGGGTCACATAGGATTACATGCATCTTTTCATGCACTTTGGGTCCTGTGTTGGCCTTTATGCTGTCAGCAACAGTGAGATGCTGCGTGTGGATGTGAATTACTCACTTCCACCAATCGCAGTACGACCTAAGCGCCGTCTTGGTTGGGCTTACACGGAAGGCAGATTGCAAGGCAGTTTCTTCGTTGGGCGGTATGGTTCAAATAAACAAAGCCTGCCTTTCCCCGACGAGAATTCTCGAGCTTCGAGCTTCACAACAACCACTCACGCTGACCACAGTCTGAAACCAGAGAACATGCCACGCGTTCGCAATTACATCAGACGGATCTCCCGGAAGTTCACCCGGGAGGTCTCCCGAAAGGGAGCTACATCTTCTGCCAGTCCCCAACAGCAGCCCGCAGCGCCGTCACTCTGGGATCGAGCATATAATGCTCTCGCAAAGGAGAATCCGGGTCTGGTGAAAGACTACGATGAACTGCTTGCAAAAGAGCAGATGACGAGTACGTGCCACAACGTCACAACTGCAAGCTGTAATACATGACAGACATTAATCTTTATGGCAGATTCTGCGCCAGACGAGACAACTCAGCTTCCAACACCGCACGGCCATGACACTCATTCCGATCACCCCCCTCGTCAAGTCCTACTGAACACCGTGATCAAGAATGGGCTACAACGGATGGAAGACAACAAAATGACGTACAACATTGGTGGCCATGAATTTGTCCCGGCAGACCAGATCACGCAGGTCGCCAATTTCTTGCTGTGGGGTAAAGATTTGATAGGCAGCGCCGTCAAGGATTCACCCCAGGCTTCTCTGGCTTGGTCTGCTGTCTGTCTTGTTCTCCCTCTCCTTACGAATCCAACAACCGCAGCCGAAGCCAACCGAGATGGCTTCACCTATGTCACTTCCCGTATGCGCTATTATATCGCGCTGGAGCCTATGGTGCGCCGGCTTGGCCAGAATGCCAGGGTCGACGAGGCGCTATTATCAGCAGCCACTGACCATCTTGTCGATCTTTACCAAGCCATCCTCGAGTTCCAGCTTAGCAGCGTCCTCCGCTTCTATCAGGGGCGCATCAAAACCTATGTCCATGATATCATCCCATCGACAAACTGGAATCAGACTCTGCTCAATATCAAGACGCTGGAGCAGACAGTCAACAACGACCTCAGCCAAATAAACAACCTAACAGCAACACAAGAGCTCGAGCAACTCAACAAGACCAGCGAGGATACGCAAGCGACCATGAAGAATCTCCTGACTATTTTGAAGAAGCATCTACAAGATACGCCGGTTGCTAAATGCCTGCAAGCATTCTGGCTCACAAAGGATGGCAGCGGCGCCACGTACGACTGGTACAAGGGCCGCGTGGAACTCCGTGTTGAGGGCACGTGTGAGTGGCTTCTCCGACACGAGAGTTTTCAGAAGTGGCTGTCGCAAAAGTCGGGTCCCTTGCTGGTCTCAGCAGACCCCGGGTGTGGCAAATCGGTGCTGGCCAAGTATCTGATTGACCACGGGCTGGCGCAGCAGTCAGCCACCATCTGCTACTTTTTCTTCAAGGACCAAGACCAGAACACCATCCGCCAAGCACTGTGTGCTCTACTCCACCAGCTGTTCACCAAGAATCGTCCCCTTATTCAACACGCTATGGAGCTCTACAATGATATGGGCGCAGGTCTCGTCCAGTCTGAGATTTCGCTTTGGAGAATTCTGAGAGATGCTTTGCGCGATCCACAGGCTGGGTCCGTCATTTTCGTTATCGACGCCCTTGACGAATGTGACGAATTGCAGCTGGGGAGCTTGATAACAAATCTGAAAGATATCTTCCAAGATCATCAGCTGGCAGATGCCAGGTTCAAGGTTCTCATGACAAGCCGCCCATATGACCAAATTGTCCGCAAGTTTCGTACCTTGCAGGACGATTTTTCGCGCATTCACATTCCTGGGGAAGAGGAGTTCGAGACCATCAGCAAAGAGATCAACTACGTCATCCACCACCGAGTCGAGCTGTTAGCACAAGAGCATGGGCTATTGGACGATATCAAGTCCTGCCTGGAAAGCAAACTGCTCGCGATCGGCCACCGCACATACCTTTGGGTCTATCTTGTGTTCGACTATCTAGATAAGGAGGGGTTCAAGAAAACAGGAGATGGAATCGATGCTGCCATTCAGACACTTCCCAAGACTGTCAACCAGGCATACGACCAGATGCTGAACAGGTCCCAGGAGGTCCAGACTGTCAAGACCGTCAAAAAAGTGTTGAGCATCATTTTGGCAGCACGCCGGCCATTGACGGTCTCGGAGATGAGCATTGCCATAAACCTGAATGGCCAAGGCCGAGGTCGGTCCATTTACGACCTCGATCTTGAGCAAGATGTAGACTTCAAGTCTCGTCTCCGAACTTTATGTGGTCTGTTTGTCAATGTTCACCACGACAAGATTTATTTTCTTCACCAAACTGCTCGGGAATTCCTCATTCAGTCATCGGCACCAACACCAGTCTCGTTCAATCTGCAATGGCATCACTCCATCACCATTCGTCACGCACACTCTGTTCTTGCCGAGATCTGTATGTTCTATCTGGACAGGCTCGACTCTACAGACACAGAGGCATTTCGCCAAGGTGACCGCCACGTCGCTCTTTTCCAGTATTCGGCCGAGCACTGGAGCGATCACTACCACGAGGCTGAGTTTGCAAGAGGCTCTGCCTCGGTAGGCGTTGCTTCTGGACTTCATACTACCGACTTGACAAGCCACTCACAGTGGGCTCACATCATTTCTAGTCGGTATCATACTCGCTCCGATTCTTCCACGAATGATTCGGTGGCATCGCATCCTGGGATTACTCCTCTTCCAGAGTTAGCTCTCAGCAGGCGTCCAGATATTGAGGAGACGCATGACGATGGCAAGACAGCATTGTTACTTGCCGCCGCATCTGGCCACGAAGCTGTCACACGGCTGCTCCTCGTTGATGGTGCAAACGTTGAGGCGAGGGATAGCGATGGTAGGACGGCGTTGGTGTTTGCCGCCGATTCTGGCCACGAAGCTGTTACCCGGCTGCTTCTCGAGTATCGTGCCAACATCGAGGCGAAGGATAGCCGAGGGAGGACAGCGTTGATACTTGCCGCCAATTCTGGCCACGAGGCTGTTACCCGACTGTTGCTCAAAAGTCGTGCCAACGTGGAGACGAAGACGGACGATGGCAAGACAGCATTGATGCTTGCCGCCAAATCTGGCCACGAAGCTGTTACACGGCTATTGCTCGAGTATCATGCCGACGTCGAGACGAGTGATGCCGATAGTTGGACATCGTTGATGTTTGCCGCCGATTTTGGCCAGGAAGCTGTTGCAAGGCTGCTGCTCGAGAATGGTGCCAACGTCGAGGCGAAGGATAGCCAGGACAGGACAGCCTTGATGTTTGCCGCCAAGTCTGGCCACGATGCCGTTACACGACTGCTGCTGCTTGAGATTCGTGCCGACTTCGAGGCGGGGCATGACGATAGCTGGACAACTTTGATGCTTGCCGCCGATTCTGGCCACGAAGCTGTTACACGGCTGCTACTCGAGAATGGTGCCGACGTCGAGGCGAAGGCTAAGAACGGCTGGACAGCATTGATGATTGCCGCTGCAAATGGCCACGAAGCTGTTGCACGGTTGCTACTCGAGAATGGTGCCAACGTCGAGGCGAAGCAGAACGATGGCTGGACAGCGTTGATGTTTGCCGCCAGATATAGCCATGAAGCTGTTACACGGCTGCTTCTCGAGCATGGTGCCGACGTCGAGGCGAGGTCTGACAATGACTGGACAGCGTTGATGCTTGCCGCCCAAGATGGCCACGAAGCTGTTGCACGGTTGCTACTCGAGAATGGTGCCAACGTCGAGGCGAAGCAGAACGATGGCTGGACAGCGTTGATGTTTGCCGCCAGATATAGCCATGAAGCTGTTACACGGCTGCTTCTCGAGCATGGTGCCGACGTCGAGGCGAGGTCTGACAATGACTGGACAGCGTTGATGCTTGCCGCCCAAGATGGCCACGAAGCTGTTGCACGGTTGCTACTCGAGAATGGTGCCAACGTCGAAGCGAAGGACAACGATGGCAGGAAAGCGTTGATGGCAGCCGCTTACTTTGGCCACGAAGCTGTTGCACGGTTGCTAGTCGAGACTGGTGCCAACGTCGAGGCGAAGGACAACGATGGCTGGACAGCGTTGATGTTTGCCGCCGGTTCTGGCCACGAAGCTGTTGCACGGTTGCTACTCGAGAAAGGTGCCAACGTCGAGGCGAAGTACGACGATGGCTCGACAGCGTTGATGCTTGCCGCCGGAAACGGCCACGAAGCTGTTGCACGGCTGCTACTCGAGAATGGTGCCAACGTCGAGATGGAGAATAAGAAAGGCAGGACAGCGTTGATGCATGCCGCCGGAAACGGCCGCGAAGCTGTTGCACGGCTGCTACTCGAGAAAGGTGCCAACGTCGAGGCGAAGTACGACGATGGCTCGACAGCGTTGATGGAAGCCGCCAAAAATGGCCACGAGGCTGTTGCACGGCTGCTTCTTGAGAATGGTGCCGACGTCGAGACGAAGGACAACGATGGCTGGGCAGCATTGATGCTTGCCGCCTTTTATGGCCATGAAGCTGTTGCACGGTTGCTACTCGAGACTGGTGCCAACGTCGAGGCGAAGGACAACAATGGCAGGACAGCGTTGATGGAAGCCACCAATTTTGGCCACGAAGCTGTTGCACGGTTGCTACTCGAGAATGGTGCCAACGTCGAGACGAAGAATAAGCAGGGCAGGACAGCGCTAAGATATGCCACTGATAAAAATACCAGACGGCTACTGCTCGATAACGGCGCCAAGTAACGGCGACGAGGCCGAGGCGAGCGTATCCATCAGGCAACTTCTTGAAAGGTTGAGATTTATTGCATAGATAGCTGTATCAAGGGGTTTGTTACTTGGTCTTGCAGTGCCCTCCTTGTAAACAGAGAAACTATTTCCTATGTTAGGTCCTTAGTAACCAGTTTCGAATAAATCATATGAGTAAATCGTCCAAGAGGGCGTGTATCTAGTTAAACAATCAACGTCACGACAAATGGTGTGATGAGATGCTCAGGCTGGGCGATAAATATGCTTAGTCATCGCCTCACAAATGTATTTGCTACGACATAATGACTTTGATATTTCCATAGAAATTGCTGTACACATGTGTATTCCCTATGCCGATGTGAGTATTGCGTGTTCAGTAGTAATCTGTGGCTATGGAAGGGCTTCTGGTGTCACGCAACCCGGGGGCACTGGCGACTGCATGATGATGCCAGGGGATGTCTTTTTGTTTGTGCTTATATTTATGTCTTCCACAAGCTCTCACTCATTAGCTATTGATAACATACAGTTAATGCCTCATATGCACTTATTTTACAAAGCTGCTGCGACGACTATTGACCGATTGATCAGTTGAACATAATATTGACACTTCTCTGCATACAGAGCTGTACCCAACAAGCGTCACAGATGTTACTTGACTTTTATGTACTTGAATCACGTGATTTCGATTTGCTTGGGTTGTTCAATTACACCGATGTTAGACCGTGGTCTGTTCTCTCTCTATCTTGTGATGCATGGCGTGCGCCATGTCTACACATATAAATATACGTACATATACATTACATAGCCTCGAGGACGGGTCCCCAACCTCGGTATGCCGAGGAAGAAGACTAACCGCCCTCAGTTCTGACACGTCTCGCATCGCAACTCCGTGATCCTACACATATGCTTAGTGCTTACTGTCCTGAGGGCTTCACACCACTTCGTGACGCTCCGTCCAAGTCATTTGTCATAGCCAGGTTAGTAATGTTTCGACAGAGGCGGCTTGACTGCGAAAACCCTCCGTGTGTAGTCGATGCTTAGTCATCATTTTATCATGAGAAGATGACGACGGTCAACATTTACAGTTACATAAAATCAGCCACTTTTATAAGAAGTTTGCCTTCTACTATAAGCAGTGCGTAAGACGTACAAGTTTCTATCTCTTTTGAGCTGTTATCCTGTTGCCGTGGCATGTTTACTTGTATATACTGGTGGCATCTGGGTAGAGCAGCATCCAACTATCGTGACTAGAACAAGCACGACTTGCAGCAGTCTGACCTTTTCGACTAACCAGCTCGACTACTACTCGGTTCATCCGTATGATCCTCTCCCGTCTAACGGTCATCTCTTCTGCGATAGGTGAGGTATCCAAGGAGCACATCTCAAGAAGGTATTCATCTGCTCGGCAGTGCACGTCTACAAGAACAGACAAGATATCGAGGATAGAACAGACTAGCAACATCAGACTTTGCAGCTAATGACGATATGCAAAGACATATTATAGCCTTTCGTGAGACTGTCGTCGTCTGCTCGTCAACGCTGCTTGCTTCTGTCAGACTGTTCTACTGCGACAGCTATTTAGATTTATAGATACGAAACGAGCTGTCAACAACTCGTATAGATACAACCGATCTGCTAGAGCAACCACTTTGCAGTCTGCCGAGAATACCGCACTGTTGCACTCCCGCCAACATCGACTTTCACGTGCGGCTATATTGGCAAGCACGGAATCTCGTCCGCGGCTGCTTCCTGATTCGCCCCGAGAGCATCGTCCCATGCAGTGGTCGCCGCCCTGTGTGTCATCTTAGGATTTAAGTATTAGCTGCCTCGGTCGTCAAGGAAGCTGCCCATATATCTCTAGATGAATGATGCTTTCTAGTAGATGACCGAGACAAAGCACATCGACCAAGTCTCTAATCATCAACTCATGGAGACGGTCGTCAGCATATTATAACGACACCTTCTTAACCAATACAAATCAAAGGCGTTTGGTTGAAGAGCAACAACTGGGGTTGACAATCCCACACATATCTTTCCCAACGACTTGCAAAGTTACTTGTAATCTATCGCCTTTCCATTTCATTTATTTAGCTGGTGATATTGCATTCCCAACACTGGTTGAGTGCTAAGATATCTCAACCAGCTTCATTCTCTTCTTCGATTAGATCCCGACCCGTTCTTTTGGTAAACTCTTCATAGCTCTGAACATCCCAACTCTCTCCAAGAGGCCTCCTCGTCGGCCTGCATAGTTGTAATACATCCTGCTAGTCCTCAACCCCACACATTGTCCTCCTCCTCCTCCTCGTCACCCGCCCGCAGCATGCCGTCTTCCAGCAGCGTAGCGGCCGCTGTCGGCTGCACAGAATACGCCAGCGTCATGTCCGCATTGTGGCCCTGAACATCCACCACTCCGGCCGACAAAATGTTGACAAACGGCACGAACTCGTCCGTCTCGCGGAAGTGGCACCGCGTCGACGGCGACTCAATGTGCTGCGTCAGTGCGTTGAGCGAGGTAAACCAGCTAAAGCACGACGGGCACTGAATGCGATGTGTCGAGTGCGCCGTGCCCGACAGCAGGTGGGAAATCAGTCCTTTGCTGGTCTTGTACTGCTTGCCCGACCGCTGGCACATCTCGTGCGGGCAGCTGTACTGGCCGGTGACCTCGTTGCGGTAGTTGTTCGCGTTGAAGCGAGGGTGGTGTGGGTGGTTGGGATCCGTCGGGGCATTGCTGCCACTCTCTGCATTTCTTGCATTGCCTGCATTGCCTGTATTGCCCGCGACGCTTGCATTTCCTGCGATGCTTGCATTGCCTGCAACACTGCCGGGCGCAGTCGACACTACCGTTTCGGCGCGCGCACGGCTCGGGCCGCGGCTAGCCTCGCTGTCGTGCATGCCCATGGGCTGTTGGCCTGCCCACACAGTATTCTTGTTCCGCCGCGCCGCAGGGCTGGTGTCGTCTGTGAGCAGATCCGGTGCCTTGGAGTCGCCCTGGCGGTAGTCGCGCGTCGACTGTTTCTTGAGTGTAGCACCACTCTTGGGCATGCCACTGGCAGCGTCACCAATGCTGGCGCCTGTATTCTCAATGTCTTCTGCCGTGGCCTTGGCCTTTCCCTTGACAGTGCCGCCGCGTCCATTCTCACGCTGGCGACGGATCATCTCTTCAATCGCCTCGGTCGACGTCGTCGGGATGCGGCTCGATGCTGCAGCCATGCCATCCCTCAAGATCATCTGCTGGCCAGAGACACGGGCCGCCTGAGCATCGTTCTGTGCAGCAACGGCAGCGGCCATGGCCTCGGCCACCTTGGGCTTGATGTTGATAAAGGCGCCAAAGTCGCCCATGGTGACACCGCTGTAGCTAAAGTTGGGCGGCTTGCTTGCGGCCCCGTCGTCGTCGTCGTCGTCGTCGCCGGCGACTCCAATCACTTCGAGGTCATTCATCCGCTCCCGGAGCTTCTCCAAATACTGCTCCGGGTCCCCAATGCTCTGCATGCTCTGCATGCCGCGGACCGTGCGCGGGCTGTCCTCGAGGGAGGTGGCCGCGCCCATGCCCTCGATCCGCTGCATTGGTCCGCTGTGCGGGTCCGTGGCCGCCGCCAGCATGTTGGTCGTGTGCACCTGCAGCATGCGGTTTTGGCGCACACGCTCGGCCATGATGACAGGACAGTCGTCTGACTCGAGATGGCCCATGAGCTGGTGCAGACGCGCAAACAGCTTGTTGCATCCCGGGCAGTTGAGCTTCTGCTTGGCAGGGTGGCTGATCTGGTAGTGGCGTACCAGACCCTCAAAGGTGCGGTGGTCCAGCTTGCAGACGTGGCAGCGCATGTGCGACTTTCGCTTGGTCGCCTTGATCATCTTCCATTTGTGCGTGAGCAGCGCTTCCTCCGTGTCGAATACCTCCGAGCCCTCCTTGCACTCGGCGCACTGGAACGTCTTTGGGCTCATGGTGTCTTTGGTATGTCTGAGATGACTTTGAAGATGCAAACAGCTTGAAAAGTAATGAGATTAAAGGTAAAGATCAAGGCTGGCGGGTTTATATAAACGGCCGTGTGCCAACAGTTTGCAGACCAGAGGCGCAAGGTGAGAGAGGAGTAAAGACGTGAGAAGTGAATACATATGTCAGTTATCTACGGTATTATATAAGCAAACAAAGCATTCCCTAGTCATATGCAGTGAATATACAAACGGAAGGTGCGTTGGTTATGCTCGTTCGTACCTTCCGTGTAAGACAACATCACCAAATGATTACTAAACATCAAGCTTGCCAGTCCTAATGGCTTTTGTATCTCATATCTAGAAAAATTCCCGATGAGTTTCTAGGCACACTGCGGCGGCGGCGGCTGAATACTTGAATCACTCGCACTTTTCAGCGTCTTGGTCTGATGTTCCATAGATGTTCCATTGATGTTCCATGATAGGAGCTTGTATCCGATTACATAACCAATAGCCCCACCATAGCAAATACTAACCAATCAACAGCCGTATTGTAACTACACGCTACATCGCATCCACGCTGCACCACTCTCCATCACCATCAACCACCATCTACCGATACTTACACCCAACTTCAACACACAACGATACTTTAACCACACACAAACACGACTATGGCCTACCGCAACGGCGGTGGCTACCGCACCGGCAACGGCTACGGCAACTTTGGCCAGCCGAGCCCGGCGGGGCCAGGAGGGGGACCACGAGGAGGGGGCCCGGGGGCACCATCAGGACCGGCGGGGATGTCAGGGGCACCGGGAGGCATGGGCGCGCCGCCAATACCACAAGCACGACAGCGACTACAACCGCAACAAGACGAGTACGACCCGTACGGCGACGGCTACAGCAGCAGCAACACAAATGGCGGCAGCGGCTACATTAGCTCATCATCGCGAGGCGACCGTGACCGCGACCGAGACCGCGACCGTGAGAGGAGGCCGCCACCGTCTCGGGGTGCTGGTGGCGGTGCCAGTGCAGGTCCCAAACCCGGCCCCAGTGCAGGCCCCAAACCCGGGCCCAATGCAGGCGCAGGCGCCAGCGGCGGACGGAAGATGTACCGACAGGAAGACGACAGCGACGAGCCGTACGACAAGTTTGACGAGCGCGGACTGGGGCCATCGCAGCGGCGGCCGCAGCCGCAGGCATCGTTTACGCGCGAGCCGCGCGACGGCGGGGCTCGTGATTTTCGGGATGTGCGTGGCGTTGGCGGCGGCGGCGGCAGTGGTGGTGTTGGCGGAGCCGGCGACGGACGCGCGGAGGGACGCGATGCCGCGCGGGAAGCACGCGAAGCACGCGATGCACGCGAGGGCCGGTCGGGCTATACGTCGGAGCGGGGCATCGGACAGGATGCACTCGACCGCATCCGCACGGAATGGCCGTCAATGTGCGAGACGGACTGTGTGCCGGTGCAGATGGCGCTGCAGCTGCTGGACGGGTCGTCGGTGGGCCGGGCGCACGAGTACCGGGCCTTTCAGCGGACGCACGAGTACCTGCAAGACTCGCTCAAGGGGATTGTGCACGACTACCACCAGGGCTTCAACTCGTCGATTGGCACGTTCCACAAGATCCAGAGCAGCATCCAGGCATCTCAAAAGAAGGTGCGGATGCTCAAGGACAGCCTGGCGGCGTCCAAGGCGAACCTGTGCAAGTCGGACCCGGAGCTGGCCAAGCTGTATGCGGCGTCGCAGCAGTACGACGACCTGCTGCAGATCCTGGGCGATGTGGACGAGCTGCGGCAGGTGCCGGAGCGGCTGGAGGCGCGCATCTCCGAGAAACAGTTCTTGACGGCGGTCGAGGTGCTGCAGAATGCCCTGCGCAAGCTGCGCAAGCCCGAGCTCAACGGCATCGGCGCGCTGTCGGACCTGCGCAGCTACCTGGCCAACCAGGAAACGGCGCTGATGGACATTTTGGTGGAAGAGCTGCACGAGCACCTGTACCTCAAGTCGCCGTACTGCCAAGAGCGCTGGCAGACGCTGGCCAAGCACCAGGGCGCAGGTGTTGCCGGCAGCAGCGCCTTCTCGTCGGCCTTTTCCGGGACGGGCGCGGGCGGATCCCGGCATGCGGCGCGCGGCAGCGGTGTGCCGTCCATGGGCGGTGGCGGCCTCGGCGGCATGGGGTCGCGTGGCTCGGGCGCGGACACGACGGCGAATTTCGCGCCCTTTTTCGCCATGCTAGACGACATGGACCTTGAGCACGCGGTACAGGAAGACTCGGCGCGCAACCCGGAAGGCGATACGTTTTACTACATTACGCTCGTAGTAGAATCGCTCAACAAGCTGGGCCGGCTCGAGGCGGCCGTGGACCAGCTGAAGCAGCGGCTGCCGGTGGAGCTGTTCTCGGTCGTGCACGAGACGGTCAACGAGGTGGACCAGAAGCACCCGAGCTCGCTGCGCGGCGGCAGCAGCACAAACAGTGCGGTGGCCGTCTTTGGCTCGGCACGGAACGGCAGTGGCACGGGCGGCAGCGGCTCTGGCGGCGGCAGCAGCAGTTCTGGGGGCGGCAGCGGCGTATCGGGCGGCAAGTCATTTTCGAGTACAGTGGCGTCGTCGGGGCTGCACATTTACGGCAGCCGCGAGACACAGATGCGGGCGGACGTTATCTACGATCTGCTCTGGACACTGTACGGCAAGTTTGAGGCGATTGCCGAGGGCCACCGGATCCTGCACGAGTACATCAAGGCGCTGATCCGGCGCGAGGGCGCGGGCAACAACAGCGCGCTGCTGGGCGGCTTCAAGGAGCTGTGGAACCTGTACCAGAACGAGATCCGGTCGCTGCTGCACAACTATGTAACGACGGACGCCGACCTGTACCGGAGCGGCAGCGACGGTGGCGGCGGCGGCGGCCGGATGAACGGCGGCGGGCGCAATGGCGGGCGCGGCGGACGCGAAGTCATTTTCAAGTTCAACGAGGCCGACGCCAAGTCGGACGAGATGACGGCCGAGTACGACGCGCTCGACGGCATCATCCGGGCGGCGGTGCCGGGCCTCACGAGCAACAACGGCGGGGCGGCCAACGGCAGCGGCGGCAACGGGCGCGGCGGCAATGGCGGTGTGGGCCGCAAGGGCGACAAGAAGGGAGGCCGCAAGGGCTATGGCGGCGCGATCGGGTTTGATCCCCTCAACAGCGGCGGCAGCAGCCAAAACGCGTACGGGCAGGGGCACGGGCACGACCACGGCAGCGACGACATCCACAAGTCGCTGGTGGAGGCGAGCGTGTTCAACATGAGCCTGCTGCTGCCGCCGACGCTGGTGTTCTTGCAGCGGCTGCGCGGGATTGTGCCGCCGGGGTCGGACCTGGCGGCCAGCACGCTGACGTCGTTCCTGGACAACTTCTTGGTCAACGTGTTCCAGCCGCAGCTGGACGAGACGCTGGGCAAGCTGAGCGATGCCGTGTTTGGCGAGGCCGACTCCTTCCAGGCGGACCCGACATGGAGCCAGGTGGCGCGGCGGCCCGTGTTCAAGGGCACGACGGCTTTCTTTTCGGTGGTCACGGCGTTCTGCCGCATGCTCGGCACGATCCCGCACGACCAGGCGCTGAGCGGCCTCATTATCACGCAGATGATGCGCTACTATGATCGGTGCTTCAGCTGGTACAAGGCGCTCGTGACCAAGACGCAGTCGTCGTCGCACGGCCGTCGCAGCAGCAGCAGCGGCAGCGGCAGCGGGTCCGGCGACGAGTCGAGCCCGACAGCCACGAGTCCCGTGGACAAGGCCGGCAGCGAGAACGACGGGCTGCGCGTGTCGGCGGTGCTGGCGCTCGAGGGCGGCGAGATTGCCAACACGGCGCGCGCGCTCTGGGCCGTGGACGAACTGATGGCGGACCATGCCGAGGCGGCCGCGGCGCCGTCGTCGTCGTCGTCGGTGGCGGCGGCCGCGACAGCATCATCATCGACGGCCGCTGTAGCGGTGGACCCGGCGCTGCTGATGCAGAAGAAGCAGAGTCTGCTGCAGAAGGAGGTGGACCTGCTGCTGACGCGGTCGAGCGGCAGTGGAAGCGGCGGCAGCAGCGGCACCGAGAAACAGCCCAAGCAGCGGCTGGACATGAGCGATGTGATATCGGACCGCGACGCGATCACGCAGCTGTGTCTGCTGTACACGAGCATGAAGTGGCTGGCCATTAAGATTGGCGGGCTGCGGCACATTACGGAGCAGACGGCAGACGCGCAGGGCGGCGGCGGCGGCGGTGGTGGCGGCAAGGCGCCGGGCAGCAATGCGGCAGTGGGCAAGCCGGACAAGCGGCGGTGGACGCTGAACGGGGAGTCGGGCAAGGCGGCGACAGACGGCAGCGGACGGCCAGTGTATTTGCCGATGACAGAGGAGACGGTGGAGTCGTTTGACAGTATCGTGCAGTCGTACGAGGAGCTGGCGGCGACGGCGCTGCTGACGCTGCACTTGGAGGTGCGGTGCCGGATCGCGTATGCACTGGGCGTGGCGCTATCGCCCGAGGCGACGGCGCCGTACTTGCTGGACCAGGACGTCAATGAGCCCGATCCGCAGATTCTGGCGCTCAACAGCGAGCTGATTGCGTACGACGAGACGGTGGTGCGGTGTCTGGTGCGGGAGCGCGAGGTGGACTTTGTGCGACAGGGGCTGGGCCGGCTGGTGAATGCGTACCTGGTGGGCAATGCGGCGATGGTGACGCCGATGAACAGCCGGGGGTGCGGGCGCATGCAGCTGAACATCCGGGTGCTGCAGCAGAACCTCAAGAACATTGAGGACGGCGTGGACCTGGCGCGGGCGGCCAACTACTATGCGCTGTTTGAGCAGGGGCCGGACGGGATAGTGAGCAAGGCCAAGGAGCGGGCGGCGGCGGCGTCTTCTGAGAGTGACGAAAAAGATGAGGTCAACTCGTTTACGTACGACGAGCTCAAGCAGCTGATGGAGCTCTACTACTCTGAGCAGCTGGCGAACCCGGAGCGGGGTATTGAGAATGCGGCGCGGCGGCAGATGGGCGAGAAGCTGATGGAGCTGGGCGAGCACCTGTGGCAGATGTGATTTTTTTATTTTTTTTTTGTTTCTTTTGTTTCTTTTTTGTTTTTATATGATTTATATGAGCGGGCATTTATTTCTATTTACGAGTTTATTGATTTTGCTGTGGCACGCAATCTGACTATTGGCGGCTTGTTGACTGTCAGTATGTAATGTGATATTGGCTAGTATTTCGAGTATCTACTGGAATATACGACTTCTTATGTTGGAATAATGAGGCTCGACATGGTGTGAAGTTGTGCATCTGCAGCCGTGAACACGCTTACATAATCTCTAAATCGACAAAGCCAACTATGTGGACCGCAATTTACCGTCAAGCAGCTGCCGAGAAAGAAGCAATACCAAGAGATCGCGTGATAGACGCCCAAGACCAAGAGACCGATGCTAGACCCTCTTGCGTGCAGATAAGTACAAAAACAAAAAGCAAAAAGGCTTATGCGGCTAAGACGCCGAGATATGCTTACAGCCTCGCCGGTCGTCACGTACGTGCTTATGTAAGCAACATCCTGACATCTCAGCCCCTGTCGAACGTCGTCCGAGGTCGATTCTTCAAGGTCTAGACGCTCTTTAAGACGGCAGGGGTCTTTACTCCGTACTCGTATTTGTATAAAGTGTACTCCGTAGCACTGAAGATAAAAGACAGATATCAAAAGACGGTGATGCAGGCGAATTGGATGATATCGTATCTTGATGCAGATACTGCATGTGAGCAGCTCTCCATGCTGTCCGCCGTCTATCTGAAGAGGTATGTTATTACTAATCTACACTCGGACATACCAGTGCATTGCCTGACCCAGAGGCACAGAGGCACAGAGGTACGAAACAGACGCGTTGCCGTTGTCCAATGCAACGTCGTTGGATAAGCATGATCTGCATTCCAGACAAAACGGCGGTATTTGTTAGAGTACGTACCAGGTGATGCATTCTTTGCGTAACAATTGCAAGATAGGATGAATCATTCCATGTGTTCGCCTGACGCGTCGGTGCTGAAGACGAGCATTACATCAGTGACAGGTACCTACAGCTACTGCGCCTAAATTACAGCGTACTTTACGCGTAGACGCTGAAAGAGGCACTTACAGCGTATCCACAGCGTATGTAAAGGACCTGCAGCGTATCTACAGCGACCTACAGCGTATTTACAGCGACTACAGCGACACGACTCCTACCACTCCAACCACCAAGCTGCCATGCCGTGCACTTTATCGTGGCACAGCATGTTTCAACTCAGTTGTCACCAACTTGTCACCTGCTCCTATTGCTCCCACTGCTCAATACTCCCTGTTACACAAACGACGCGCGGCTGGAGTGCTATAAAAGGACCATACACTGAGGACGGAATGCAGAGAGAATACAGGGCAAATTGAACTCGAATAAACGAATTAATTTGTACAAGTAAAAAATCACTCTTTTTACCCTCCATCGCGCCTTTGCTTCCGCCCCACGAAAGGGGCTCCTTCCACCATTTGACGGTGAGTGTAAACTTTACTCCGTCCATATCCCATATCGTTCCTTCCTCCGCTGATCGTTCCTTCCCCTTGTCGCCCACGTAGACGTATTTCGCACTTTTATTCGGAATAAATTAAATTCAGCCTCCTATCCTATTTCCACCGCTTTCCACTTGCCCCTTTGCTCTTTCCTTTCACGTTTCGTCCTTTCTGATTTTAATTGTTAAAGTTGGCGTCTTCTTTAATTGATTATTCGTTTTTTCTGTTCAACTGTACCAAGTATTCCGGCCTCTCTGACTGTAGCATAGCAAGTATTCCGTCTCGGCCTCGTACATGTGTATTTTATGCCAGTGAACAATAAACCATATGCTTATATGCTTATGCAGTATGCGTACCATCCTGTCCACACTGCGTCCTACTGCGTACTGCTCCTACTGCGTATACTTACTGCTCCTATGCTTACTGCTCGCACCGTAGCGATGAATCAGGGGCTCTTGCTCCGTCTTGACCCTGTCCCTCGCTCTTTCCTTTTTCCTCTGGACCCTTCCTTTATTCCAGTCGTCCCTTTCTCAGATTATAAAGTATTCAGCCATTCGTCCCTTCTGATTAAGGTATTTTTCTCCCCATTTACTTTAATCCATTAGCTAGGTCTTTCCTCCCCTATTCAGTCCTCCTATTTGCACTATATCCCCACTACTATTTGCACTACCGTCGCCACGCTACAGCCCATACTTCCTTCCTCCTAGTGCTCTTTCCTTATTCTTTCCTTCCTCCCTGGCTCCGACGGCGCCTTCTTCTTTTGTCCTTTGTCCTTCCTGCCCCTTCTTTGGCCGCCTCAACGTCTCTTCCACCCAAAACGCGCTTTGTCCATCTGCATCGACACGCCACAATACTATCACGACTTTTCCACGACCAACAAACGCCCACCCGCCTACCACCGACATCTTTTGCGCCGCCCGTCTTGCATCTTACGTCTCGTGCTTACCGATTGACGTCTGACCTCATTCAATTGACTTGGCGCTACCCCGATCTCGTATTCACAACCCCCTCCTCGATTTTAGATTCTAGATTCTAGATTCTAGACTTGGACTTTTTGGCCCGGCTTCCGGACTCCATATACTCTGGCCAATCTGTCCTATCAGTTCTGCCTGCACGACGTCACGTCCGACACGACTTCTCACGACCTTGTTGCCGCGTTCACTCGTTCCGCCGGCGAACCACACGCCCCTGAATACACGCTTACAGACGTTTACCGCCAGACATCATCAGGATAGCAATCATCATCTGCACAGATCTTGTTGACAAACAGACCCCATTGACTACGTCTTGGCCGTCTTTGCCAACATTCTCGCCAACCATGATTAGGTGAGTCGTTGACTGAACGCAGCCGCGCATGTCATGCTGTTTCATGCGATTATGCAGAATTGCATGATGCACTGTCTCGGAGCGACAACACGCCAACTCGCCACGAGCAAATCAGCAGACCAGATGCACTTTCACATGCAGATCTCACTATTGTCTCGTCCGGTCTACCTCCATACAATTGCTAACCCGCCGCAGCGGAACCTTTAAATCAATCTGGCATGCCATGACCAGCAATGACAGACGTATGTTTCTTCTTCTTCTTCCTCTCTTCTCCACCACCTCACCACCTCACTTACTAACCAACAGACTCCAACTATGACTCTCCCTACCGCACTGGCCAGCATGTTCCTCTTAACCAAGAAAACGGCCGCACCCTGACCTCTGTCGCCACCGCCTCCGACTCGCGCCATGATGTGTCTTCGCCCTACGCCGACTACTCCACCAACCCCCTGGACCGTGTTATGAGTCCAGGCGTCGGCCCTGGCAGTCCACGCGGCCCTCAGGGTTCAGGGTCCTACTCGCCCGGCGGCCGCTCCGAGAGTGCGCGCCGTCAGGGTCAGCAAAAGAACGCTGACGGCTTTGAGGTGCAAAACCCAACCGGCGAGATTCCCATGCAGTCTTTCCAGGACGGCATGCCACCAGCGCCGCCTGTCACCAACTCGTGGGAACGCATAGATAACTGGGCCGAAGAGAACTACCCGGAACTCTTTGACCAGTTGTGCGAAGGCTGCACCAACAACGACATCAATGAGCTCGAGCACATTCTCGATTGCTCTCTGCCCAACGACGTGCGCGAGTCGCTGCAGATGCACGACGGCCAGGAACGCGGCGGCAACCCTACCGGCATCATATTTGGCTGCATGCTGCTCGACTGCGAAGAGATCACTCAGGAATGGGACAACTGGCGCCGTGTCAACAGCGAGTACCTGTCTGCCTCTGCCGCTGCTGCTGCTGCTGCCGCCCGCGCCAACGCTGCCAAGGTTGCCGCTGCCGAAGCCGCCGCTGCTGCCGCTATTGCCGCTGGTAACGTCCCTGGCTCTGCCGGTCCTAGCAGTGCTGCTGGTAGTGCCCGGAGCAGCATTGACGGCAACGCCGAGGCTGCCTCTGTGCGCTCGACCTCGTCCAACACCAACAACGGCTCCACCGCGTGGCGCCAGGAGCTGCTGGCCCGCCAGGACTGTGTGCCCGCCGGTGCCGTCCAGAAGGCCTACGCCCACCCGGCCTGGATCCCTCTGGTGCGTGACTGGGGCGGCAACAACCTGGCCGTCGATCTGGCTCCCGGCCCCCGTGGTACTTGGGGTCAGGTTGTCATGTTTGGCCGCGATTACGACACCAAGTATGTCGTCGCCAAGTCGTGGGCGCATTTTGTGGCCTTGGTGGCCGACGATCTGAGCAGCGGCAAGTGGTTTATTGACGAGGACAGCGGTGAGCTGAAGCTGCGCGAGTTCAAGTCCACCCGTGTCGAGCCTGCGTACTTTGATATTCTGCGGTGGCGCATGGACCAAAAGTACCAGCGTCGCGCCAACCAGAACAAGCGGAAATCTGTCGTGCCCGGCACCAACGGCTCGCCCACGGGCTCACCCTATGCCAGCCCGGCAGACCCGGCGGCTGGCGATAGCCGCGGCCGCCAGCTGCAGCGTCTGAGCCTGGGATCGCCGCTGGCCAGTCCGAACCGCGTGAGCCTGCAGCACGGCAACAAGCTGAGCCCACTGGCCCGTGTGACGGAGGAGACGTCGCTGCCGGAGCTGAACCTGACCCTGCCGACCCACGAGGAGTCCGAGACAATAGTGCAGATCCCGGCGCCGCGCGTGACACGGGCACCGGCCGCCGTGCCGCCCCCACCCAAGGGCAAGTCCAAGATGTCGACGGTCGTCGACACACTCGAGGAGGCGGTCGCCGCTACGGAGACGGAGACACCGACAACACCGGCGGCAGCACCCGCGACGGACAGTGCCAGCAAAAAGAAGACGCTGGACGACGACGACGAAGAAGGCGCGATGAAGACGATTGAGATTTGATGTCTCTTGTTCGATCCTGTTTGATCCTCTTTGCTCTTCGCTCTTCGCTCCTCACGCTTCTGCCTCGCCGGCCAACTTGCCGGCTCTAATGCCACCTAATGGTTCTTTCTCGTCTGTCTCTGTACGCTATCTGTACGCTACCTACGCTATCTACGCTGCCTTACGCTTGTCTCGACTGACTGCTTGTCGGCTGTCATACGGCCGGTGATCATGTCTCATCTTGGATAGGAGTTTTGTTGCTCTTGTCGTTTTGTTTTGTCTCGCGCTCCATTTGTTACTTGTTACATACGGCGTCTGGTCTTCTTTTTTTTTTCACTTTGTTCTTTCTATGCTTTTATTTTCTCCGTCTTCACTGGCTACCATTTACACGAAATAAAGATCTCATCCAATTGACTGTAGAGAGTGTCTAATAGTAACGTTTTAGTATTACACCAATCCAACGATAATGAATGTCATCCAAGATTTAAAATGTTCCAAGTAATGAATACAAAAAAACGTATGCAAGACGACTACGCCACGACCGCCCTGGCCCGACGAGACCGGCCGGGCTTTCTCTCCTCCACGGCCGTGAACATCTTGCCAATCAGCAGCCACCACCACTCGGTCACGGCCGCGCTGTCGGGCGGAGTGTCAATGATATTGGTGATGTCGGTGATGTCGCTGCCACTCGTCGACTTTAAAATGCCCGCCCGCGTCGCCCACGCCATAATCAGCAGTACCTCGAACGGCTCAATCACCGGCCGCAGGTGCGCCGCCGTCTGTGCCGCCAGCGTCGCGCCGCGCGTCGCCAGCGAGAACACCACGGCGCTCAGCAGGCGCGTGAACCACTGTCGGTCGAGTATGCCGAAAAAGTCGCGCCAGATTGGTTTTTCGCCGTGCCTAGTGGCGAGGTCTTCTTTTAGATCATCGAGGTTGAGTCCATCAAAGTCCATGTCCTCATTATAAACATACGCCCGCGGCACAATACGCTGCTGGAAGCGCTGGTAGTGTTTGGGAAACTTGCGCGTCTCGTAGTTGCCCGGCTCAAAGCCAAAGGGCACGTGCGGCGCGTCGACGGCCTCGAGCGCCACGCGGCCGTGCGCCTGCAGGTTGATGAGCGCCATGATCATGCCGTCGTCGTTGGCATGCGCCGGCAGTTCGACCGCCTCGCCACGCCGAAACGCCTCGTCCAGCTTTGATTTAAAGGCCCACGCCTGCCGGAACTTAGACTCCATGGCCGCCTTGTCGAGCGTCGTCTCGTACACCTCGGCCATCTGGTACATGCGCCCACTGACCGCCACCATGGACTTGGACCGCCGCAGAATGCGCGCCTGCGTCAGGTTGCCAATCACACTCTGGAGGAGCACGTTGGTCGTCGCCTCGTCGCGTTTCTCGTTGTCGCTCTTGCTGGCTCCTGTGGCCCCCACATCCCGCAGCCGCAGCAGCTGCTCTTTGATCACCGCCGGCTTGTACCGGTCGTGCGGCGTCCCGCACAGCGCCCGGATCCACGACCGCGCCACCATGAACCGCAGCGCGTCCCGCGCCCCCGGCCGACCCGCCGCCATCGCCGCTGCCGCCTCTGCTGGCGTCGTCGGCCCGGCCGCTTCGATCGGCTGGTACGCCGCCTCGCTCGCCGAGTCCTGCAGCCGTTTCCACAACGACCGCGCCGCATGGAAATAGTCCTCGCGCCACGACGGTACGGCCGGTGCGGATGCCTGCTGCAGCGACGCCGACATGGTTTGGGGTGCTGTTGATGTTGATGATGTTGATGACGCAGACGGTGCCGCCGCCGCTGCCGTGGCCACCATGTCCACAATGGCAAACTGGTCCTCGAGCGCGGCGCGCGTCGCCGGCAGCGTGACGGCCGCGCTGTGCCGGATCATGTGCACGGTCCAGCGGACGAGCCGGGGCCAGTCGTAGGCGACGACGTCGTCGTAGTCGAGCGGCGGCAGCGTGCCGCGGTCGTAGGCCTCGAGAAAGTCGGTCTGGAAGCGCTCCGTGTACTTGTCAATGTAGACCTGCTTGCGCTTGCGCTGCGCGGTCCAAAAGGCCCGCAGCGCCGACAGTTTGCGGTCCGGGAAGAGGCGCATCAAGAGGCCCCAGTCGACGGCGTGTCCGAGGCCGCCCAGCAGCGTGCGCACGGCGATGAATGCCGCCATCAGCGTCTCGTCCGAGTTCCAGTCGTTTTCGTTTTCATTTAAAGCAGTCTCTCTTGGAAGACACTCCCCCTCTGCCGGATACGCCGTCATGGCGCGGCGCGAACTCATGACGTACTTGGCCTGGCGCGCCTGGCGCGCCTGGCGGTCGCGCTGCGCCAGCGTGTCGCGGCTGCGCTGCGCAATGGCGGCTGCGGCGTTGCGGGCGCGCGACGACTGCGCGGGCGATTCCGACTCGGTGGCTGCCGCTCCCACTCCCGAGTCTAAACCTACATGCTCCTCGCCAAACACCTCCTCATCCGCGAGCGCAACGTACGGCAGCGTCTCCATCGTGTACTGGTTCTCCGGCACCCACAGCGCCGAGCCCGCCTGCACATAGTCGTCTGACCGCACCGTCGTGTGCGCGCCCGCAAACGCCATACTTAAAAAAACATACGTCGGCGCCACGCTCGCATTGCTCAGCAGATCGCGCCCGGGCTGCGAGTGCTCCCACGCCCGGCAGTAGTCAATGTCCAGCAGCATGCGCTCGGCCGCTGTCAGTTGTTCGTTGTTGTCGTCGTGCGCCACCAGCGCCGCAATACCGGCCAGCACGTGGTTCTTGCGCAGCAGCGACGCGCATTCGGCCGGCGACCGCGGCAGATTGGCCCGCACCAGCGCCTTGGCCGTCGGCATGAAACCGTCCATGGTGACGCTGCTGTCGCTGTGCCGCTGCAGCACCGTCTCCGTCAGGCTGGGCCACGACACAAACCCTGTCGTTGTCGCCCCCCCTCGGGCCCGCCGATTGTCCTCTAGCGTAAACATCTTGGTCACAATCTTGTAGGCCCGGGGCCGCGCAAACGGCTGCCGCTGCGGCGTCACCGCGCTGTATTCGCTGCGCAGGTCGTTATCTAGGTTTCCATTTAGATCGCCGTCCAGCTGCGCACCGCTCGGGTTCGCGTTCTCGCCCTCGCCCAGCGACGTGTTGGGCGGCAAAAAGTGCACAAACGTCGCGTGACCGTCGGGGCCGACCGCTCGCAGATGGGCCGGCCGGTTCTTGGTGTTGCAAAAGGCCGTCTTGGCTGTCAGTGACGGCTGTACAGACCCGGACCACGACGGCGTAGAGGCCGCGTGCGTGTAAAAATAGTCGGGCAGCGTGTCGAGGCCGGGGTTGACGGGCGACTTGTTCTTGGGCCGCGGACCGGGCTTGTTGCGGATGCGCATGGTGCTCGAGTCGCGCAGCAGCGGGTCAATATTGGCGTCAGGGTCGTCACTAACATTTTCGGTGGCGTCTACGTAGTCGTCGGCGTAGTCGTCCATGTCGTCGCTGCCGTCGTAGTCGGCGTCGCGGCGACGCGCCCAGCGCGCTTCGGCCTTGCCCGCGATAAAGTCGGCAAACCGGGCCCGACGTTTCTTGGTGGTTCCTGGCGTTGTGTTGTTGGCGTTGGGCGCCGCTGCCGCCGCTGCAGAAGAAGACTGTCCATTGGACACGCGCGTGAGGGCGCCGGCAAAGTCGTCGGCGGCATAATCGTCGTCGCCGAATCCGCCCCGGTCAGGGCCGGCCTTGCGCTTGCGGCCGGGCGTGCCTTTGGCTTTCTTGGCCGACCGGCCTCTGGCTCCGCCGCCGTTATTAGGGTTGCCGTTGCCGTCGGCGTCGTCGTCCGAGCCGAGCACGAGCACCGTCTTGGTCGCCGTGCGCGTCGGTGTCGGCCGTTCGTACACGGGCGCCTTGAGCACCTCGATCTCGGGCGCCAGCGTGCGCCGGCCGCGCACGTTCTTGGGCGTCTCCTTGCCAAACTCCTTGTCCATGATGCGCAGCACGGCCATGTCGTGCGCCGACGGCGCAAACTCGGCCGGCACAAACGGCTTCGGGTAGGCCGCCTGGATGTTGCGTTTCATCTCTGTGGCCGTCGGCGACTGGAACAGCTCCGTGCCCGGCCGTGCCACCAGCCGACAGTAAATAAACTGGCCGCGCGCGTCGCGGAAGCCAAACGTGTGCTCCTCCAGTACCTTGGCCAGCTCCAGCTTCTTGAGCGCCGCCTTGGTCACGTTGAGCGTCGGCGGGTCCTGGCCCGGGAACGTCTGCGTGTAAATGGAAAAGCACGCGTACCATAGCGAGCGGTCGCTGGGGAAGACGCCGTCGTCGTAGCACGACACCAGGTACCGGATGATCTCCACCGTGCGCAGCGTGCGCAATATGAAAATGGACGCCTTGTCGTACTTGCGCGCCAGCGGCGGCATGCGGAACGGCGCGGGCGTGCTGGTGCCCGACGATGCCGACGCAGCCAGGGCGGCCGGCATGGGGACCGACTTGAACGGCGTGCTGGCGGCCGACGGCACCGACGATAGCATGTCGCGGGCCGGCGTCGGGCTTGGGTACGTCGCCGGTGTCGGGCTCGGGTACATTGACGGTGTCTCGGGTCGGGACACGGCCGTCTCGGGCGCGACTCGTGGTGTCGGCGCCGCCGCCGTCGCCGCCCGGTCGGTCGGGAACTGCACCATGGTGCGCTTGGTCTCGGGCGTCTTGCGCGGAACAGGCGTGGCCTCGACGACAGCGCGCGGCGGCGGCGGCGGCGGCAGCGGCTGCAGCTTTCTTGGTGTGGACGACACGCGGGACGCTCCGGCAATGCCCCGGAAGCTCGGCACAGGACCGCTCGCCATGGCCTCGGTCTCGAACAGGCGCCTAAACGTCCTGTCTGCTCCGGCCGCCTTTTTTGGGGGGGGCAACGTCTCGCCGTCGCTGACAACTTCGGCATCGCTCGCGGCATCCGACGCCTCTGCGTCGGTTTCGTTGTCGACGTCAATGTCCATGTCGGCAAACGAAATCCGCTTGCGCGGCCGGAGTCGGGACCGGCTGGGGCCAGCGGCGTCGGCGTCGGCGTCGGCGTCCACGTCGATGACTGCGTTTGTTTTGACGGCTTTCTTTTTGCGTGCCATGGGAGCTGCCATATAGGCGGCATAGTCGGGATTGCACGGCGTCCGAGCCTTGGTCTGGTGGTACTGCAGGCCATGCGGGTTCTTCCACGTATTTCCGCACGTGTCACACACAAACGGCGGGCCCTGTTTCGGTTTGGCTGGGCCCTTTGCTCTGCCTCGTCTTCTCGGTGGCGCAGGCGAGGCCGGTACAGGCGAAGCCGGTGCTGCGTCGATATCTACATCTGAGTCGGCGGGCACCTGCTGCTCGTCCGCGTGGGCGTTGTCATCGTTGGCGCCGTCGTTGTCGTTGTTTTCACTGTCACTGTCACCGTCGCCGCCGTCACCGCTGCTGTCGACATCGATGACTGCGCTCGCTTTAACTTTTTCCTTGCGTACCACCGGAGCCGCCACATACGCCGCATAGTCGGGATTGCACGGCGTCCGGGCCTTGGTCTGGTGGTACTGCAGGCCGTGCGGGTTCTTCCACGTATTGCCGCACTTGTCACACACGAATGGGAGGTCCTTTTTGGCTTTGGCTCGTCTGCCCGGTTTGGCCGGTGCCGCCGCAGCCAAGGCCGGTGCAGCAGTCGAGGCTGGTGCTGCGTCGACATTTACATCTGTACCGCTGCGCATCTGCCGCACATCTGCGTTGGCGCGCAGCTGCTGCAGCTCGCGCAGAAGCAGGTCTGCGTGGCCGGCGGCGGCGTCGTCGTCGTCGTCGTCGCCGCCGCCGCTAAAGACAAAGGTATACGCCGAGACGGAGGCGTAGCCGTCGTCGACCTCAATCACAAACTCCTTCTTGTCGTCGGTGCCGGGGACACTGCGGATCACCGGGTCACTGACGAACTTGGCAACGTCCATGGCAATGGGTTCTTTCGTGGCGGGCGGCGGCTCATTGGCCTTGCGACGGCCTCGGCGGCGGATGGGTGTGAAGACGAGTAAGCTGTCGGCGCGGTTGACGGCCAGGGTGCCGGGCGTGCCATGATAGAGAACGGGGATGGGTGTGAGGGCGGCTGTCTCTGTTTCTTCTGCCTCGTCCGGTGTATCCGCTGGTTCTGCTTCTGTATAGTCTTTTGCAACAGATCTTCTCGGACGGCCTCGTAGACGTCTTGTTACAAGCACGTCGTCGTCATCGGCGGCGGCAATCCTCTCCTCTGGCGGCTCTGCTTCTGTAGGTTCCTCTGCATCAGGCTCTTCCTCTTCCTCTTCCTCGGGCTCGGGCTCGGCCCTTCTGGGACGGCCGCGTAGACGTCTTGTTACAGGCACGTCGTCGTCCTCGGCAATCCTCCTCTTGGGCGGCCGGCCGCGGCCGCGCTTGCCGGGCGTGGGCAGTGTGGGTGAGCTGGGCTCGTTTGGTGTATCCTCGGGCGGCTCTAATGTGTGTTCTGCATCGGCCTCTTCATCCTCTTCGACTTCCTCAGGCTCGACCCTTCTTGGACGGCCTCGTGGACGTTTTGGTACTACAACGACATCCTCGGCCTCTTCCTCAACCCCCTCTTCATCGGCCTCGACCCTTGGACGGCCTCGTAGACGACGGCTTGGCACAGACACGTCCTCGTCTTCTTCCTTGACCTCGACCGTTCTCCGACCGCCCCGTAAACGTTTTGCTACTGGCACGACTTCGTCATCATCATCATCAACATCATCGTCGTCGTCGTCATCAACAACAATCCTCTTCCTCTTGGGTGGCCGGCCGCGACGACCGCCCATCTTGCCCTTGTTCTTGCTCACGGGCTTGCGAGGGGCCGCCAGCGCGCTGTCCGGCATGCGCGGACGGCCAGTAGGGGGACGGTATGCCGGTCGCTGCTCGGCCATGACGTCGTTGAGGCGGTCCAAGGCCTCGCCGGCGGACAGCGGCACGGGCGCGGCCGTGAAGCCGAGGAGACGGCGGACTTCGCTGGCGGGCAGACGGGCGAGTTCGCCGCGCTCGTGGAGTGAGAGGGCGTGCTGGGTCTGGACGTTGTCTAGAGGGGGGGAAGAAGCCGGCTCGCCGGCTTCATCCTCAGCCTCGTCCGCCTCCTTCATGGCGCGCACGTGGTTCGCGCGCGTGCGAAAAAGATAGGCCTTGTTCTTGCCGACGCGGTCGGGCTCGCAGTGCAGCTGGAAGCGCGCGAGGTGCGGCGGCTGGCTGCCGGGCTTGGACAGCGCGGTGACGAGGGAAAACATGTAGCGGGCGTAGCGGGCGCCGACGGTGAGACGGCAGAGTTCGGGGGATGTGATACCGGCGGTGCCGGCGCGGGCGACGGTGTCAAAGACAAGGTTGAGCAGGGGTACGCCGGGCTGCCACAGGGAGTGGTGGTGGTCGGTGGCGGCGGCGGCGGCGGCGTCGAGGTCAAAGGCGTCATCGTCCAAATTGGCGTCGTCGGGGTCGTCGTCAACATCGACATCGTCAGCGGCAGTAATGCGGCGCTCCTGGTCGCGGCGGTGACGGGCGCGGACCTCGGTGATGGGTGCGCGACGGCGGCCGGCGGCAAGATAAACGGTCCACTCATGGGGCGTGGGGTCGCGCTCGTACTTGATGCAGTCCTTGAAGAGTTTGGGCTCGTCGGCACGCATGGCGGCGACGAAGCGCAGGATGCCGGACTCGACAAACTCGCGACAGGCGCGGGCGAGGGTGCGCATCTGCCAGCGCTGGCCGACGATGCCGAGCTTGTGTTTGAGGTCGACGACGCGGATGACGTCCCAGGCCTTGACAATGGCAAGGATGGTCTGGCCAAAAGAGGCAAACTCAATGGCGTCGCCGATCCAGCGGTTGCGCCACGGCACGGGGTCGAGGTTCCTGCGCAGAAAGTCGGGCGACAGGTCGATGCCGGCGGTGTCGGCCAGAGACGTTGAAGACTCTTTTTGCTGCTGCTGCTGCTGCTGCATGGCCGAGCCGGCGTCGACATCGAGCTCGGCCGGTGCAAAATCGGTCAGCCAGAGCATGCTCGTGCGGAAGCCGCGCGCAATGGTGGTGCGCTTGACGACGTAGCCCTTGGAGGTGAGGAAGTCGGTGCGTTTGGGCACGGAGCGCTTGTCCTGGTTGACGAGGACGCGCAGGTCGCCCTGCAGAATGCCGTTGGCGCGGGCGGAGGCAATGCCCATGAGACACTTCCACTCGAGCGGCGGGACCCTCTTGTGGTCGACGTCGTGGCCGGTGAGCGCGTGCCAGATGGTCTCTTCCGTGGCAAAGAGGCGCGGCTGTGTTGCCGCCGGGTCCGGGTTCTCGGCGGACGGATGTGTCGACATGCGGCCGCGGGAAGCACCGCCTCTTGTTTTTGGTGCCACCTTTTTCGGCATGACTCTGGCCAGTGTGATTGTGGGTGCGTCGTCTTCTTCAATCTTGATGCCGTCCATGTCGTCGACGGACATCGGCTCCGGCGCAGACGCCGGTTCCGGCGGAGCCAGGGCTTCATCCAGGGTCATCATGACGTAGCAGCCATTGAAGCCGACGCGGATCTCGGGCCGTTCAGTGAGCCAGTCCCACGCCTTTCTTGCCAGTGCGATGTCATTGCTGTTGGTGTTGCTGTCATTGTTGTCAATGCCGTCATTGTTGCTGCTGCTGACGAGGCTTCGGCCGGCGTCTGGCTTGGGACCGTCAAAGAACCGGCTCACGGCCGCCACAAAGTCAGCTACGGCAAAGCCTTGTCTGTTAGCACAGTCGACTTTTCGTAAATAAACAACGTACCCGTCTCGCCGCAGTAGGCCGTCTCGGCGACGAGCCAGTCGATGAGCTCGTCAAGTCCTTTGGCCATCACTGCCCATTCTTGAGTTGATGTTGTAATTTGTACTGCGAGAGCTGATGAAGATGAGGATACCAATTGACAAAACGAGAATAAATCAAGTGCGAATTGAGTGTAAAATATGAGATGCCTCGACTGTTGTGAAAACGTTGATGCGATAAAGTGACGTTTAATGTAAAAATAAAAAAACGAGGTTTGGAGCGGGGCTCGAACACGCGCGGATGCGCAAACGCGTTAGAGCGATGAGTAATAGATCCACTGTACTGTTACTTGTAGAATGACTAAGCTATTAGCGCCAATTGTTATCTTAGCGCTCCGATAAGATTGAAAAAAGTTGCGATAACAAGTGCATCGACTCGATTCTCAGCTGCATGCATTGACAAAAAGGCGAAGACTGAGTCTGTCTGCAGTTACTACTATCAACTCTCACTACGATACTTGTGACACCCGGTCTTGACTCTACCATACTCGACCGCCAAACCGACTACCTCCCCTCTGCCCCTCCCCTCCCTCGTCATGCCTCACAAACACACCCGTCGGGAGCAGGATCTCTCACTGTATGTCTCTGCTGTTTTATTTTCTTTCATCTAACAATACTGACTGCCAGGTATGACCTGCCACCAACACGTATCGCCCGGCCACTCCCTACCGCGCCCGCGCCAAAGAAAAAGGCCCGCAACACGACGAGCACCACAAAGACACGCAAGGATGCAAAGGATGCACCAAAGACCAAGGAGGTCGGAAAGGACGGCGCCAAGGCCAAGGACGTCAAGGACGTCAAGGACAAGACGGCCACGCCAGCCGCCGACGGAGCTCCGCCCAAGCCAAAAGCCAAGGACGATCCGCGCAACCTGAAGCGCAAGCGCGACGCCGCCGCTGCTGCTGCACGCGCCAACAAGGGCAGCGTTGCGGCCGTGGCGGCCAAGAGCAACGACACGCCACGGGCATTCCGACGTCTGATGGCGATGGCGGGCGGCAAGCGCACGCGCAGCGGTTTAGATAACGGCGTTGTGGCAGAAACAAAAAGGCAAAAGAAGGAGCGGCGTGCCAAGGAGGTGGCGATGGCGTCGGCGGCGGCGGCGGCCGAGGCGGGTGTGGAGGGTGTTGAGTTGCAGGCGTTGGAGGAGGCGGCCGCCTCGGAAGAAACGGTGGCTTCAGAAGAGAAATTAAAAATCCAGCCGGGCGAAAAGTTGGCCGACTTCAACCGGCGCGTGGACGCGGCGCTGCCGCTGGCGGGGATTGTCAAGAACGCGCTGCCGAACAGCAGCGGCAGCAAAGACCCGCTGGGACTGGCCAAGACGTTCCGCACCAAACAGGAGCGGAAGCTGCACAAGCTGTACGATCAGTGGCGCGTGGACGAGGCGAAGCTGCAGGAGCAGCGGGAGGAGGCGCGGGAGGAGTTTGACGAGGAGGACGCGGCTTTGGACGAGGAGTTTGGGAGTAAGTGGAGGGAGCAGACGTCTACCAACAAGAAAGTTAAGAGGAACAAGGGAGGCAGCGGCAGCAACTGGGCGGGCGACGACATCTGGGGCGCGTTCAACCGGCGGCGCGTCAAGGAGGACAAGCACAAGGCGGTGCGGGCGGGCGTGCACAACAGCGCCGAGGCGCCGCCGGAGAAGCTGACAGCGATTGACAGCAGCAAGTTCAACTTTGCCAGCAAGAAAGCCAAGGACGGCAAGGGCAAGGGCAGCGTTGAAGTGGCGGCGGCGGCCAGTTTGTAATAGCAGAATGTAAATTCATGTTTGCTTAGTAATCAATATCGTCGTGATAATGGGCATACCAGCCGCCTCAGCCAGCAGTTTGTGATGTTAAAGAGTTGCTAAGTAATCAAATATCGTCTTGTGATAATGGGCCATACCAGCCGCGTACCTTTATACATTCATAATTGGTTACTGCTTTCCACCGAAAGACGCAAGTGAGAGACAGGATCATAACTTGTAGATTCTGATGTAAGAAGACAACAACGTCTTTACTATTGACGTGCTTACAGTGGCTGTGTACAAAAAAATACAGAGCAAAAATACTCCCCCGGGTGGGTTCGAACCACCAACCTTTAGATGAACTGATAATGAATAACAGTCTAACGCGCTGCCAATTGCGCCACGGGGGATCAAGTACTGACAGGTCGACGATTCTACCTGTCAAATAAACGGTCACGAGGTCACGTGCAATCAAAACGTGCAAAGCGGTGAACTTTTTCTAAAAACAATCCCCACTGTTCAAAAAGTCGGCAGATTGCAAGAAAAAAGTTTGTAGTGGAAATCTCTAGGCGCACTACAGAGACAGGCCAAACCAACCTCGAATACACAATCACCAAACATCAACCACCGTCTACTACAACACAATGGGTCGCAGCAAGCTCAGAGCGGCGCTGGCGGCGCAAAAGGGAACGGACTTTAAGAAGCTGAGAGAGCAGAAGAAGTACAAGGCGGCGTTGAAGGAGAAGACGGAGAAGACGAAGAAGGTTGAGGAGGAGGAGAGTGACGAGGAGGAGGAGGAGGAAGAAGAGGACGAAGAAGACGAAGAAGAAGAAGAGGCAAAAGACCTTGGCGTAAGTTTTCTTTCTCTATTCTTTTCTAAAGCACATACTAACAGACAGTCCCAACTGCTGGCTGCGATGCAGGCCGACTCGGACGACGAGTCGGACGACGATATCGAGATGGAGGCCAAGATTGAGCGCAAGAAGAAGAAGTGGGAGCCTGTGGAGGAAGAGGATGAAGAAGAAGAAGAAGAGGAAGAAGACGACGACGCCGTCGAGTACGCAGACATCCAGGCTGCTACGCGCGCCGCCACCGCCCAGCGCCAGCGCCGCGTCATCAAGTCGGTCGCTGCTCTGACGGCGGCCCTCGACCGCATCCGCGCCATTGACGACGCCACTGCCTTTCAGCTGCACCAGTCTGTTCTAGGTGCCTCTGCAACGGCTGACGCCGTGACCGACGTCAAGGACGACACCGCCCGCGAAAAGGCCTTGTACAGTCAATCCCTTTCGGCCGCTTTGACAGCCCGCACTCGTCTGCGCGCCGCCCGCGTGCCCTTTTCCCGGCCCAACGACTTCTTCGCCGAAATGGTCAAGGAGGACGGCCACATGGCGCGCGTCAAGGCCAAGCTGGTCGAGGCCGCGACGGCGCGCAAGGCGTCGGCCGAGGCGCGC
Organism: Ophiostoma triangulosporum; assembly: GCA_029298705.1. Lineage (NCBI taxonomy): Eukaryota > Fungi > Ascomycota > Sordariomycetes > Ophiostomatales > Ophiostomataceae > Ophiostoma > Ophiostoma triangulosporum. Next base: position 1,967,401 of record JANSLO010000011.1, on the reverse strand, counting down.
AAGCAGCGGGAGCTGAAAAAGTTTGGCAAGCAGGTGCAAGTGGAAAAGATCCAGGAGCGGGCCAAGGCGAAGCGGGACACGCTGGACAAGATCAAGTCTCTCAAACGGAAGCGGAGTGAGGGCGGCGCCACGAGCACGCACGAGGACACGAGTATGTTTGATGTTGCTATTGATAAAGAGCTGGCGACTGGCAGAAAGCCCGAGGCCCGTGGAAAACCTGGCCAGGTGAATGCGAAACGCCAGCAAAAGAACAGCAAATACGGCTTCGGCGGCAAGAAGAAGAACAGCAAGTCGGGCGATGCCATTTCGTCGAGCAACTTTGACGGGTTCAATGCGAAGCGGGGCGGCACGGGCGGCGGGTCGGGCGGCGGGTTCAAGAAGCAGCGGCCGGGCAAGGCACGGCGGCAGGCGTCGTCTGGACGGCGGTAGAGGTAGACGGGAAAAGACTGAAGAGTGATTGGCGCGTTGTATAGTTTGTTCATAGTTGCATTTATTCTTTATTAATCGATTCTGCGGACACGTTGTTGCCTGATACTGCTTAATCGTTAATACAGACCGTCAGTGATGAGTTTATAAGCACAACCAAAATGATATTCAAGAAACGTCAACGCAAGCAGAGTCCTATAGTGATGATAATAGTTGGGATAGGATAAAGACAAAAGCCGTGGATCCGTGGATCCATGGATCACGAAGCCGGCGTACCCGACAAGACAACATGCAAAGTAAAGAACATGACCATGATGAGACGCAAAGACAGGTGACGCCGATCGCTAGATATGCAGTTTCGTTTTGTTTAATTTTCCGCGGTGTAGTGATAGTAGAAATAAGCAAGAGGACAGGTGTTGGATATAATATAGACAGGAGCGGCATTACAAAAGAAACCAAGACATGAGATGATGCTCAAGGAAGACAGCATAAGAACCCGATAATATGATGCTCAGAAAGACAACGCACAAGAAGGGCCATGATGATGCTCAGAAAAGACAAATGTGACATCAGACAAAGACATCAAAAGCTAAGGCGTCGCCGCCACGCACCAGTGCCGGTGAAAGGTCCAGGCACTCTTCTGGCACTCTTTACTACAGTACTTGGTGCGGCGACACCGACGACACTTTGCAAACTGCCGCGTGTACTCCTCCCATTTGCCGCACTGGTAGTATGCACATTGCCGAATGCCACCACGCGACTCGTCCTTGCGGCATAGGTTGCGCATAACGACGCCAGCCCAGTACTGCATGTCCGTGCTGTGGTGGCGCACCGTGAACTTTTCCACCAGCGGGAAGATGTTGAGGTCGTTGGGCAGCAGGTACTCCTCATCCATCTCGGCGCGCGCGGCTGCCCACTCCGCCTCGGCCTTTTTCAGGTACTCTTCGTCGCCCGTCTCGTATTCTTCGTCCGAGTCGTCGTCGCACTGCCGCTGCTGCTGGCGAGTAAAGGTCGACTTACTGCCCGACGCAGAACTAGAACCAGAACCAGAACCAGAACCAGACGAAGACGACTGGGACGAGCTGCCCACCGGGCTGCCCGACCCCGAACGCGAAGACGGCTTGCCCGACGACGACAGACCCATGCTCTCGCGGTCCAGCAGCTGCAGCTGCTTGCCAATCCGCAGACGCGGCACCAGGTGGCTCTTCTGGAAGTAGGAGCGCAGGTTGCAGTACTTTGAGACATACGCCAGCAGCTGCAACGACATCAAAACATCCTCCTCGCGCGGCATCATGGCCGTCACCTGCGGGTGTGGTATCAACTGACGCTCCAACAGGTACCGCGGCACACCGCCCATGGGCATACCGCCGCCCGTCTGCTGCCCGTTGCCCATGGCTGGCCGGTTGGGCGACAGACCCATGTTCATGATGCCCGCGTTCATACCCATGTTCAGCGTCATGTTGATGGGAATGCCCATGTTGATAGCAGCCTGGCCCGTCGGGTTCGCGGTCGCGGCGGCCGCTGCAGCAGCGGCTGCGGCGGCAATACTACCGTCCGTCATGGTGCCGTCGCGGTGCGTAATGTTAAACGTGCTAGCGTCCTGCGTGTCGGCAACCGTCGGCGTGGCGAGCTCAATAGACGTGCCGTCCACTAGCCCCATGGCCTCGGACTCCTCCATATTGATGTCCTGGATATTGACCGTGGCCGGAGGGAGGGGGGCGTCGTTGGTGCCCGACATTTCGGCATCGCCCGTCTCGTCCGACTGCGCGCCGCTCTCCGAGTTGAGCAGCATGTCGTCCGTCTCGTTGGACGGGCCCGACGTCGAGTTCTGGTGGCGGATGGATGGCCGTCTCCGCGAGCCTCGTGTGGGTGCCAGCAGGGACGTGGGGCGCACGGTGGGAGACCGCACCTGTGGTGGCGGCAGCGGCGTTGTCGGCGACACAGGCTGCGAGGCACCGGCATTGCCCGCGAAACGGGGGCCCATGTACAGCTGGTTCGAGTACCGTGGCGTGGGCGTGGTCGAGGAGGGAGTCGGCATAGATGATGATGCCAATGCGGGCGACGCAGCCGACACAGATGACGCAGACGACGGGCCAGCCACGCTGGAAGGGGACGAGGAGTGATGGTGGTGGTGATGATGGTGGTGATGGTGATGGCGGCGGCCGGGCGTGTTTATTGGTGTCACGGTGGCCGACGAGGATGCCGCGGACGACGCTGACGACGACGCGGATCCCATTGTGCTCGGTGCTGGCTGCTGCAGGCCAACGGGGGTGGTGGGCTGCATGCCAGCCGCGAGGAACGACGACGGCAGGGCCGGCGGCAGAGGAGGCAGCATGGCGGGCTGTGTAGCGGGCGGCAGAGTTGGCGAGGAGATGGAGGAGTGTGCCGGTGTCGCAGACGGCGATGTGATGTGGAATTGCGACATTGTGGGCGTGGCATCGTTGTCAAGGGTGGCGCTGGCGCTGGCGCTGGCGCTACCACTGGTGCTGCCACTGGGCGTCGACGTGCCGGCATCGGTGGACGCCGAGGACGAGGCCGTGCTGGTATTGCTCATGTTGCTAGCCGACTGGGTGACCTGGGCTGCTCCGGCAAAGGTTGCCGACACGTCAATGGACGGCGGCGGGGCCTGTCGCCGGAAGGCGCGGGGATGGTTCTGGTCCAGCTCGAAGCGAACGCCGCCGGCACTGCTGGTTCGATTGGCAAACGACGACGACGCCGATGTCCCTGCTGTGGCGGGAGCGGGCGTGGTGGACGCGGCCGACGAGGACTTACCTGCCGACCTCAGGTGGTGCCGGCCCGAGTGCTCTTGGGCGTGGCGGTGTTGCTGCTTAGCCTCTTCGGCCCGTTCGCGGCACTTTTCAATGACTTTGATATAGTTGTCGAGAATCGTGGCAATAACAGGCACAATGTCGGCCTCGACGACACGGGTGCGGACGGTCTCGGTGCCGCGAACGCCTATGTTGACGACACACTGAAAGGCCAGGTTCCACTTCCACATGTCCATCATGTCGCGGCTGCGTCCCTGCTTGAGGATGCAGACGAGACGCTCGATGCCGCCATCGACGGTAAGGATGTCACGGATGCGGGCAGACGATGTTGTGAGATAAGCCAGGTGGTTAAGCGAGTTGATCAGCGGCAAGGTCGATGTGCAGTCGAGGGCTCTGCGGTCGTACAGAGCGGTAGTGATTCCGACCGACGCCTTGTTGACGTTGGCGATACTAAAGTTGACTTCTCTCATGGCGGCGAGTGTCACCTGAGTAGGTGAGGTAGGTGAGGCGAGGTGAAGAAATGGTAAGGTGGCGAGAAAAGTTGTGCTGCTCCGATTGACGGCGATGTGAATACACGCCTGTTCAATCGAGTCTGATTCTATATGTGGTAAAATAATGGTCAACGCGATGTAGTTGTAGAGGACCGTGAAAAGGAGAGTCGAAGAGTCAAAGAGTGAAAGACGGTCAATGCAATCTGGTGATGATTGTGATCTGCACAAGTGTGGTGTGGTGTCGTAGATGTCGTGGGTGTCGTGGATGTCGTAAGATGAGATATGTGATGAAGAGAGGGATAAATGCGAGATGAGGACAGATACAGAGACAGGAGTATGTCAAAGTGAGGCAAAGCGAGAATCACCCGACCATGGTCAGACGAGATGGATCGAGAACGCGGCGATGCGGATGACAGCGGTTTGGGTAGCAGCGGTTTATGGCAGCGGTTTGAGATGACAGCGAAAAGGTCGATAGACGATGGCGATGTCAAAGAACGCGTGATGCCGAAGCCCAAGGCGATGTCGATGAAGATGACAGGAGGAAGAGATTGTCGATGTTGATGTTGACGGTCACGCGTGGGCAATGATGGAAACGAGGCGGTTTTGTCAACGTCTGGCGTCTCTTTTGGTTTCAAAACTACAACAGAAGACGTTCAACAGAAGATCGTTGTTGGTGTTGATTTGAAGCACGAGCGGTTTCGCGTCAAGAGAGAAGAGTGAATGAGGATGCGTCGAGATGGAGTGAAAAAAGAAGAGAAAGCCAATCACGAGGGCGACGATGATGGCAAGAAAGACGCAAAGACGCAGGTGGGAATTGTAGAAGGAGGGCGTCGTGATAGTGGCGAGAGAGACGAGGATAGACGGAGCGAGAGAAGGGGATCAGAATAATGACAGAAGACAGAAGAGGGAGAAAGAAAAGCGAGAGAAAAAGTGGTGATACCAAGGGAGGCCGATCCAGGGGGGCAATGGGAGATTGGTGTAGGCGGGAGGCAAATAGGGGACTTTTACAGGCTTCAGGGCCGTCAGTATGTTAGGGTTGGCGCTAGAAGTGAAGGCGGTAGGGTACGGTGTTGGAGTACATATGTACAAATAGAGAGAGAATACAGAGTACAGAATAGTACAGAATACAGTGTGGAGCACAGTTCTGACTAGTGAATAGAGAACAAGTAAAGACAGTGGATTGGTGGCAAATATGGCCCTGTAATCTACAGGCTGTAGCGCTTCTTGGCGTCATCACAGGCGGGTTAACGTATTGACGGAGAGAGACTTTTGTCAGCAGGTGGGTCAGTTTCGCACTGTATTACTGCATCTTGCGACGGCAGCGGCCTCATCCCGCAGCTAGCTAGTGCATGTGGCAGTTTCGGGCAGGCTTCTCGGTGGGAGACTTCACAATGGCACTACGTGGGAGTGTCTTCAACTACACATATGCTTATAGGTGTGCACTACTATTCTCCGGAGGAAAGAGCGGCATTTAGCATCCTGCCCTCTATCGCGCCTGTAGGATCATCGATTCTTACAGCTCATGCGCCACAGAATGCGCCACAGATTACGCCGAGAATCAACTCGAGCTCAGAGATATGCAGATAACAAACTCAGCCGGCTCTTTTCGTTGTCGGCATCTTATTTATTGCTCATATTGCTCTTTGGCTCCCCGCATTGCTTTGCTACTGTTCATGCAGCCCCTGCTGCCGTCTCTCGTCTCCTCATCTCCTGTTTTATCATCTGTGACTGAATCCGTCTCTGCCAGTATCCAACACATGTGCATAAGCTTACTGTAATACTACGTACATAGTCCTCGCATCTGTGCGCTCCAAGCTGCTTGCCGCTTACGGAGTACAGTCCTCGGTCATACTCATCGGAATTGCATCATCTCGGAACATCACCATCTCAGACCCCTTGCATCTCTTCTGCCCGCATCACGGACATTGCACGGTCTTTTGTCATCTTTACATAATGTCTGCTTAGAAGCCAGTAGATTGCTAATCCTTGCCCTCTCCATCATACTCAACCTCCGTCTCCCCTCTGTTTCAAGACAAACCCCACTTGACACGGCTTTCTCTGATTTACAAGAATCGCTTGGTAAGCTCCGGCATAGGTACCTGGACTACTCTGATTAACAAGAATCGCTTGGTAAGCTCCGGCATACATACGACCTGACTCTCCGTACTCACCGGCGCACAGACGACGCCAGACAGCCAGGCACCTCGGTAGCTTTACACATCTTATCGAGATGGTCAGGGCGATGCCAGCTGTTCCGCGGCATCAGTCATGATCAAGTTTTAAGAGTACAGGTCTACAAAGGAGGTATGTGCACAGTCTGTGCGTTTCCGCTGAAATGACCGATGCAGCAAGATACACAAATGTCGGACGGAGAAGCTGGACGAGAAGCTGTGCAATGCCAAGCCAGTGGCTGGACGATGGACAGCATGCCGTCCACAATGGCTCGATCGGCTCGTCCCTCTTGGCACCCAATCTGTTGTAGTTAAGTACATTTACATTGGGCAGAAATGGATCTGAGCAAAGCAGCCAGTCATCGTTGAAGAACAGACACCAAAGCCAGTAAGATCGGCATATCTTATGCGTACTCATAAGAACAGCACATCGGCGGCAATGCTCGACAAACGCGAGAAAGAGTCGCTGCATCCGTAGTCGAGTTCAGACAAAAAGTCGAGTCAGACCAAGACAATGTCATCCGCTCCAAGCGCCATGTTGTCTTCAATGACTAATCATCTCAACCAATCACATCCACATCTATTTTAGTCACCCACGAGGCGCCTATTCATCTGAAATCTAATACGAACCCCTGCGCCGCGCATCTTGAGCGCTTAAGCATACATTCATCGTGACGACAACAATGACAATGACAATTTAAAGTTTTGAACACTACAGAAAACACACAAACCCAGCCAGATCCTAAACGCCAGACCGTGAGCGCCTGGCCAGACACTGACCAACCAGACCATTCAAACATGCTTTTCTCTCCTGATGTCTCCCGCCTGATAGTCCCTCCTGACGTCCCGACGTCTCCCTCCCCCTAATATTCATCCCGCGCATTCGCCGGCGCCTTCTTCTTGCCCTTGCCCCGCTGCCCCCCCTTGTGGTGCTTCTTGCTCGTCACCCCCTCCGCCGCCGCCCGCCGCGCCTCCGTCACCGTCATCCCCGCGTCCAGCGCTCCCACCAGCCGCGCCTTGCGGCCCGTCAGCGGCTTCATGCCCGCCGCATTGCGCGCCTCTGCCGCCGCCCGACCCTGCTGCGTGTACTTGTGGCTAAACGGCTTCTCCACAAAACTGCCCATGCCGGCCGTCTTGCTCTGATTCGCGCCAGCGCCGCCTGCATTGTACGTGCTGGCGGCGGCGGCCTTGTTGTTGCGCCAGATGCCGGCCGCGTGACTGAAAAACTCTTCGTCGACGGCGCGGGCGCGGGCGCTGTGCTCGTCGCCGAGGGAGACCTTTGACATGGCCGCGGATGCAGTCTCGTCCTCCTCTTCTTCGCCCTCATCAATAGCGTCCAAATCCTCATCGCTCAGCTCCGCCAGCTCATCGCTGTCCATGTCGCTGTCGTCGTCCTCCTCCTCCACCTTCTTTTTGTTAGTACCCACAGCAGCACGCATCTCGGCGGCAGCCGCTGCCTGCATGGCCAGCCGGCGCTTCTCCGGCAGGTGCTCTACATCATAGAGCTCCTTATTGAACTCGGCCGCATTGATGCCCTGGCCCGGCGGCGGCGCCACGTACAGCAGACGCCCGTTGACGTAGTCCTTGAGAATATAGCGCGCCGCCCGCGACTCGTCCGGCTGGCCCTGGCCGGCCTTTGTAAAACCGCGCGCGCGCGCGTACGACGACAAGAACTCTTCGGCCGTGGGCAGACCCGTGCCGCCAGCCACCTTGGGCCGCGTGTAGATGGTGATGCCGTAAATAGCTTCCAAGAACGTCTTGGGGATGCGGGTGGCCACGAGCCCGGCCGGACCAGAAAACTCGCGCAGCTGGTCAATGGGCAGGATGCCGTTGCAGACCAGGTCGGCCTTGGTGGTGGCAAAGTTGGGGAACACGAGACCGGGGCAATCACAGAGGACGACGCGCTCGCTGAGGTGGATGGTCTGGAAGTGCTTGGTCTTGCCGGGTGTCGACGACACCGACACCTTCTTGGCGCCGATGAGCGCGTTGATGGTCGACGACTTGCCGACGTTGGGGTAGCCGACGAGGCCGACCTTGAGTTTGCGCTCAGAAGCGTCCTCGGTTTTTGGTGCGTGCTGAAGGAAGAGCGACTCGAGCTCTTCTGTTGTGAGGATGCGCGTATCTAGGTCGTCGTCTTCGTCGACTTTCTCAACTTTTTCGTTCTCATCTTTTTTCTCAGTCTTCTCAGCAACGGCCTCGACTTCCTCCTCTTCATCACTCCCCTCCTCATCATCCTCCTCCTCGCGAGCTTCGTTGGCCTCCTTGGCCAGCTGCGCCGAGAAAAACTTGTACGCAATCTTGCTGTCCGTGAGATGGCGCGCCCATGCCCGGCGCTGTGCGTCCGTCATCATGTCCGCCTTGTTGATCAGCATCAAGTTGTTCTTGGCCGGATCGACCTCCTTGACATAGTCCTCCAGATCCGCCGACCGGAACAGCAGCGGGTTGCGCGCATCGACAATCTGCACCACCAGGTCCGACCGCTCAATCACGCGCCACAGCTGCCGCCACACCTCCAGGTTGCGCTCAAACGGCGTCATCAGCAGATCCTGGTTGTCCTGCAGCTCGGCCAGGCCGCGGCGCCAGACGAGAAAGGCGTCGCGCTCCAGATGGTCCAGCTCGGCCGGCGTCGTGCTCTCGTCCCACTTGGGCCGCCGCGGCACCGACAGACGGTTGCGGTTCTCGCGGTGCATGCGCAGCGTGTTGCGCTCCTCGTCGGCGGTCAACAGATACGGGTTCTTGGCCGTGGACGTCTGGATGATCTGCACATTGCTCATCTTCTCGGCGCGGAAATCAATGCCGGCCAGCTGGGCCGTCGACAGAAACTCTTCGAGCGCGCCCTGCTCGGTGACGGACCGCATCTTGACGTAGCTGGCATCTCTGTGCTCATTTGTGATGTACTGTCTGTTAGGATCGGGGCAAATATTTTTATATCAGAAGAACGCACTGTCTCGCCGGTGTTGTGGGCGGTTCTGGTGATGCCCTGCTCGCCACCACGGCGCCGGTCGTTGCCATTCTTGCCGAGCCGGTCGTTCATCAGCGCATTGCCGAGACCGGCCTTTTTCTTGGACGTAGCGAGGACCATGCTGTCTGTTGTTGGTGTTTGGGTTTATGTGTAAAAGTCGATCTTTCGACTGTAGAAATCTGTAAAGTCAATCTTCGACTGTGTACAGAGAACGACGACTGTATTATAAATGAAGAGAATGATATAATAGCGGGGAGAGGGGCGAACTTTTTCAGCGCCCGTCGCTATCTTTTCTCTTTTCTGCCGCCTTATCGGCGCCGTGCCCGCTAACACCGCCTGTACCAAGCCTGTACCAACGACTATGATGCCCAATACCCCGCTAATACTGTCTGATTGCACTGTATCGATGAATCAGAATGAGTGCGATAAGACTAATAAAAATATAAAGTGGGGCTGGTCTATTACACCAATTTTTTCTGATTAGATTCCAGCCCACCAAGAATTAGAGTTCATCATCATCATCATCATCGTCACTCAGACTCACATCCGGTCCCGATACCACGGCACTTCTTTTCATTTAATAACCACAATTCCAACTCCCACTTACTACTTTAACCCCTACCACCCACACCATGGCTCCTCGCCGCAAGTGGATGTACGTCTCCGATCACCCCCCCCTTCATCATGACATCGACACCACTGACGCTGACAATACAGTGACAAGAAGACGGCGTCGCACTTTACGCTCGTGCACCGTCCCCAGAATGATCCCCGCATCCATGATGAAGATGCCCCCGTCATGGTGCTCAACCCCACACAGCTGGGTAATGCCGCCGCCCGCACCGGCAGCAGCGTCGCCGGCAGCAGCGTCGCCGGCGGCAACCGTGCCAAGTACCTCGCCGAACTAGCCGACCAGCTCGGCGACGAGGTCGACAACATGCGCGACAACGAGGGCGAGGCCGCCGCCCACGGTGTTTACTATGACGACACCGCCTACGACTACATGCAGCATCTGCGCGAGATCGGCTCCGGCGGCGGCGAGGCCGTCTTTGTCGAGTCGGCCGCCGCGCTCAGCAACAAGCCAAAACCGAAGCAGAACCTGTCGGATGCGTTAAAGTTGATGAATTTGCAGGATGAGTCTTCTGAATTACTGGACGAAACCATTCTGCCGTCCAAGAACCTGCGCCACATGACCTACCAGAGCCAGCAGGACGTGCCCGACGCCATTGCCGGTTTCCAGCCAGACATGGACCCGCATCTGCGCGAGGTGCTCGAGGCTTTGGAGGACGAGGCCTATGTCGACGATAGCGGCGACGCCGACGACGATTTATTCCAAAAGTTGGCCAAGGACGGCGTCGAGTTGGATGATTACGAGTTTGACGAGACGTACGACGACGGCAGCGGTGGCAGCGATTTTGACGACGACGGCTGGGAGTCGGATGCTACGGAGAAGCCAGCGGGAGCCTCTCCGCGTGTTATACTCAAAGAAAACGACGACGAGGCGCCCCAGCTTGTCAGCGTCCCGGCCGGCACTGTCCCGGTGACCGGTGTCGCCATTGACGGCATTATCGGCGCCGAGGGCCCGACGGACGACTGGATGGCCGACTTCAACAAGTTCAAAAAGGACCAGTCGTCGACAGCGACGCGCAAGAAGATCGTGCCCGCCATGTCGGACATCCAGTCGTCCATCTGGACAACCGACACCGCCGGCGGCCGCAAGAAGAAGCGCAAGGGCGCCCTGACGCAGCAGTCGGGCTTCTCCATGACGTCGTCGTCGCTCGTGCGCACAGAGCAGCTGACACTGCTGGACGCGCGCTTCGACAAGGTCGACGAGGACTACAACGAGGACCTGGACGACATGCAGTCGGTGTCGGCGTTCTCGTCCGTGTCCAGTGTGCAGGGGCCTCTGCGCAACGATTTTGACGGCATCATGGACGAGTTTCTGGGCGGCTACACGATGCAGGGCACGCGGCGTTTGAAAAAGGGCGGCAAGCAGTCGGGCCTGGAGCAGCTGGACGAGATCCGGCGGACTCTAGGGCCGGCTCGGTTTTACCCCAAGAAGAAGTAGATTTTTTTGTTTCTTTTTGTTTCTTTCTTTCTTTTTGTTTCTTTTTTTTGTCTCTCCTCTAGAGACACGGCGGCGTTGGTGGGATGGCATTGCTGGATGGGATAAAAGTGCTTCTATCATGACGATCTATGAATATAGTTGAATATCAATGTTTTTTATTCTTATTTGCCCTTCTCTGTTCTGCTACTGGCGAGTCAGATTTTTGATTATATTGACTTTGTTTTGTCTTATATTTTCTTGATATCTTTAAATACACAGCTGTGATATTATACCGCGTCCTAACGTCTAAATTGTCCGAACAAAGACCTTATGCCTCCTATCATTAAACGAAAATACTACCAAAAGTCTACTATCACAAGAGTCAACTGGACAGAAGTTTGACAAAAGAAAAAGAAAAGAGAACGAACATTAGTATAAGCGACACGTGACACGCGCTAGTCCAAAAGCAGACTGCTTCATGTGCCGTCTCTCACCGCCCGTTTGAAGAGCACGCCCCGTGGGTCCACCGCATCGCCAAACAGCCCTTTGGCGCGACATCATCCACACAAATCACCACGCGAGACAGCATACGACGACGCCACCACGAAACACTGGAAGATTGCGGCCTTCTCATCCGACTCGATATATAATATTGTGGCACGAATCGAATACCTATATATTGCGGGACTCTTTCTGCGCGAGCTCGACGACACCGTGTCTGGGCTACGCGAATAGCTTCAGTCAGACCAACAGACAGCCATATCTTATACAGCGCGTTTTTCTACTCTATATTCTAAGCATACCACCAGAGGTCGGCGATGGGCGTGCGCGTCCTGGTCTCCCACCGCATCTACTCCCGTCGATGACGGGTGCCTCCGACGACAACCCTCAGCCAACATTTTCTGCTCGAATTTCCCTGCTCGAGACAGCTCAACAGCTCGACATCTCGGCATCTCGACATCTCGATATCTCGACATCTCGACAATCGCCCTCCCGTCTGCATACGGCAGCCAGCCTTGAACTCTGCCGACCATTGTCGCATCGCACGCGGCACACGGCCAGAAGCAGCTGGCACCGGGCACAATGGCTACCAACATGTTTGGCACGGCACCACCACCAGCAGGTACGTCTTGCGCGAGACTCAACCCCCAATCGGTGGCATGGCGATTGGCACTCGTGGCGCTTGATCGTGGAGCGCAATATGACTGCTCTGCTCCTACAACGACTCTGTACGGCTACGAATGCGACGACTTCACCTCGACTCGATGATTGCTCGAACCGACCGCAACTACGTGGATCGGCTGCAATTCAAATCGGCTGTTGTTAAAAGCTTTTCAAGATACGTCTTGCCGATACTGCGGATCCCTCGACCACATACTCTGGCATCTGAAGACGGTGCTGCATCTCCTTCGGCTTCCACCTTTGTTGGCTGAACCGAGACATGTCGCCATTAATCTGACGCCATATGACGACGCTCTCTAACTACAAACTTGGTTTCTACTTTGCCGGCTACTTTGTTCACCGACATCTGACGCCATCGAATGACCGCCACCTGCAGAGCAGTCTGACCGCACCGCTCCTATAAACACGACGCTAACACTACAGGCAACCCTTTTGGTGCCCAGCCATCGGCAGCACCGGTCGTGAACCCGTTCCTGGCAAAACCATTGGGCCCACCGGCAGCGAGCAGCGCCTTTGGCCAGCCCTCGGGTCTAGGAACAGCTGTCGGCGCACCGCCAGCGGCCAATCCTTTTCAAGCAGCCACACAAGCACAAGCAAACACGACACAACGAGCGGCCTCGCCGTTTTCCTTTGGTCAGCCAAGTCAAGTTTTGACAGCACCGGCTACGGCACAGACGACACAAGCACCCACGTTTGGATCCGGGCCGACGTTGACAGCACCCAGCACAGCCCCGGCTGTACCGAATCCGTTCCAGGCCGCCGCATCGCCGTTTGGAGGCGCTTCTACAACACCAGCTTTTGGCGCCAAACCGCTCGACGCCCTAGCAACAGCAAAAGCAGCCGCCAAAAAGTCGGTACACTTCAACTCCAACCCCGTATCATCGACAGCCCCGGCATACACCTCCAACGGAACGGCAGCGCCCAAGCCAAAAGCGTTTGCCCGCTTCACACCGAAAGCGCCACCGCCGCTTGTGCAGCAGCAGACTGCGACGCAGGACGAGTACACGACCAAAATATTGGCGCAGCTGCAAAAAGACCGCATCAAGCCGCCGCCATGGCCTGCGGACCCGGGCAACCCGAACAAGGCATCGGCCATGGACGCATTCTGGCAGGCGTACGATGACTACCGCAGCAAGGCGCGCGACTCGCTGGTCAAGGCCGGGCTGATTGACAACCCCAACATCCGCAAGAAGCTCAACGAGGCGATTGATTTCAAGGGCATCTGCGAGGACATGTGTCCCGAGTTTGAAAAAATTGAGCGCATCTACCAGCACAATGTGATGATGGCGGAGAAGAAAGAAGGTCCCGACGGCACGCAGTGGCCCGACCCAAAGATTATGGTCAAGGCGCTGACGCGGTCGTCTGCGGGCCAAGAGGCGCCGCTGCCCATGGACGTGCGCACGGTAGCCTCACTGCGGCGCACGCTGGATTATCTGATTGACAACGTGCTGGGCGACGACAGCCGGCTGCCGGTGGTGCACACGTTTCTGTGGGACCGCACACGAGCGATCCGGCGCGATTTTATCTTCCATTCGACCATGTCAGAAGAAGAAATGCAGGGGCAGATTTACTGTCTGGAGGTGATTACGCGCTTCCACGTTACGTGTCTGCACCTGCTTTCACAAAAGGGCCTGGCGCCCGAGAGTTTTGACCAGCTGCAGGAGCGCGTGCAGCTGAGCAAGGCGCTGCTGTCGCTGCTGCAGGCCTACGACGACTGCAAGGACCGGCAGATCCAGTGTGCCAACGAGGCCGAGTTCCGGGCGTACTTTATCCTGCTGAATGTGCAGGACCCCAACTTCCAGCACCGCGTGTCGGAATGGGGTATGAGCTTGTGGTACGACTCGGACGAGGTGCAGACGGCCATGACGCTGGCGCAGACGATCCAGAGCGTCTGGGACTGGCGCGGCCCAGGCCGGCCGCCGATCCCGACGACGACGGCCCTCGGCGCGTTTTCGACCTTTTTTCGCATCGTCGAGAGCCCGCAGGTGTCGTACACCATGGCCTGTTTTGCCGAGGCGCAGTTTGCGCACGTGCGCCGCGGCATCCTGCGCAACACGGTGCGGGCCTATGCGCGCACGCGCGACACGCCCAAGGATCTGACAGTCAAAGCGCTCAACAGCATGCTGCGCTTCGACACGCTCGACGAGGCGTGGGACTTTTGCACGGCCAACGGGCTGGCGTTTTCGTCCGACGACAAGACGACGGCGTACCTGGACCTGAGCAGCCGGCCCACGGTCAGCAACGAGCCGCTGCTGCAGACGTTTTCGCAGAGTCTGGTGGAGCGCAAGCGTGCGGGCCGGTCGCTGCCGGAAGCGCTGCACACGACAGTTTTTGAAGTGCCCGGCACGGCGCCGTCTGTGTCTGCTGTGTCCAAGAGTAACGACTCTGAACTCTTTGTCAGCCAGACGCCGGCGCCGACGCCTGCAACGGTGCCCAGCACTGGCCTGCCAAAGGCTGCAACTCCGACAATCTCTAATATGTTTGGGACTGGTGCTACTAAACCGGCACCGACACCGACTGCAGCACCAGCTCCAGCTCCAGCTCCAGCTCCATCCATCTTTTCCGTCCCATCTCCAGCACCTGCGCCCACACCCAGCATCTTTTCTGCTGCACCCGTCAAGGCCGAGGCCACGCCGTCGATTCTCTTTCCGGCCGCCGACGCCAAGTCGACCACCCCTACGACATCACCGGCCAAGCCTGCGGCGAGCATCTTTGGCGGCGCCAAGACTGAGACTGGGAGCATGAAGCCGGCGGCGACCCCGTTTGCGTCAAACATGTTTGCTCCAAGTCCGTCGACGACGTCTTCAAACGTATTTGCTCATAACCCGACGACGACGTCAAACATGTTTACTCAAAACCCGACCTCGACACCAGCTACCCAGCAGCCTCTACCCTCGCAGCCGGCCTCGTCTTTTGCCAGTCTCTTTCCTTCCGCCCCGACCGCAACGACGGTGACACCGGCGGCCACCAGCGTACCAGCGCCAGCGGCTGCGAGTTTGTTTTCCGCTGGTAGTACCACCATCTCGAAACCAGCAACGCCTACTGCACCCTCTTTCTTTCCAGCGACTGCTGCAGCACCCAACCTTTTTGGCGCAGAGACTACACCTGCGCAGCTGTCCGACAAAGCAGCCGGCAAGCGCGCCGAGACCAGTGCAAAGTCACTGTTCTCCGCGTCGGCACAAGCGCCTCTCGCACCAGCCGCCCCAGCAGCACCAGCCGCACCACCGCCGCCCAGCAAGAGCCAGCTCATGGACAAGTTCAACACGTGGCTCGTCCTGGGCGACACGGGCATTCTGGACGAATTCAAGGCGGGTTTCATCGAGTACCTGGTGCGCGAGACGTTTCAGCAGTTCCAGCACGACGAGGCGGCGCGCATTCGGCGCGAAGAGGACGAGGCGTCGTGGGCGGCCGCAACGAAATTCAAAACGTACAACCTGCGCGTCAAGTTCTTTTACACGTGGCGGCGCATTGCACGCGAGCGGGCGCTCGACCGACGGGCTCGCGAGGCGCGCGACGCGTCCAAGGCGTACCGCGCGGCCAAGCGGGCGGAGCAGCGGCAGGCGGCGGAGCAGGCGGCGGCCGAGGAGCGCGAGCGCGCGATTGAGGCGCGGCGCATGGCGAGCAGCGAGGCCAAGCTGTTGGAGGAGATGGGCTATGCAGAGTTTGCGGCGCGACGCAAAACGGTCGCAGAGCCACAGGAGTCTGACCCTAAAGCTGCACCGCACAAACTGCCGGTGCGGGCGATCAAGGACGGCATTGCCAGCACGGTCTCGCGCGCCAAGGACATGCTGATGCGACGGAAGCGCACGAGCATGGACGGCGACAGTGTGTTTGACGATGGCGGCAGTATTAGTGGTGAGAGCGCACATAGTGTGCGCAGTATGCAGAGTACGATGAGCAAGATGAGCCGCATGAGCCGAATGAGCCGCGACAGCATCGGCAGCAACACCAACACCAACACGGTAACCTACTATCGACGGTCCGTTCCGGGCAAGGGACGGCTGCACAGCATCTTTACGCGCGTGCCGTCGGGGTCGTCGACGGGCACGGCCGAGGCGGCGCCCAAGAAGATGACCAATTTTATGCGGTACCGGGCGCAGACGCAGACGCAGCGGTGGGGTTCGCCGGCGGCGTCGGACCGCCCATCGTTTTCGTCGTCTGTCGGTGTGGGCAGCGGCCGCCCGTCGTTTTCGTCCTCTGTCGGCGTGGGCAGCGTCAATGGACGCCCGTCGTTTTCGTCGAGTATCGGCGTCAGCGGCAATGGATTCGGCAGCAGCGTCAACAGTGTCAACAGCACAGCCCCCAAGATCAAAACCAAGTCAAGCTACTGGCGGCTCCGCGCCATGGGCATGGTGCAGATGCCCAACAAGCAGTACCTGCACGAGTCGCTGGCGCTGCCGATGCTGCAGGACGGCAAGCGGTTCCCGGGCGTTGGCAACTACGGCCTGCCGCCGGTGCCGACGCCGACATGGGATGCGGGGGATGCGGGCGGGGATCCTAGTTTGAATGCAGAGATGGTGGACGTCCACGACGATGGCGATGGCGATGCTGAAGATGACAAACGGACGGAGACGTATGCCGAGGAGATTCTGCGCCGCACAATGGTGCCGTCGGCGTCGTCGTCGTCGCTGTCGCGCAAGCGGGTGTTTTCGAGCAGCACGGACGGCGTGCACCGAGCGGGCATGGATGCAGTGTCGGGCTACAGCGCGGAGGCGAAAAAGGCGCGCGTCGAGGCGAAGAATGACAATGAAGACAAGGGCGAGCCCACCGAGGCGGAGCGGGTGATCCGGGAGATGCGGGAGCTGGCGGCGGCCATGGACGAGGACCGGGACTGGTTCAAGGAGCAGACGGAGTTGTTGAAAAAGGGGGTGTCTGCGTGGGATTAGTCGGGCTGTATGATGGCGAGTTGATGCATTCTGGTTCTTGTTTCTTGTGCGCATGGCATTCTGTTCTTATGTATGTTGCATTATACCAGGCGTTTTAGATATTTTATTTATTTATTTTATTATTGTATTTCTTTTTCTTCAGCCATCCAATCAGACATGCTAACGGACTTGTACCTTCTGCCTTTTCTGCCTTGTTTGAATAAGGCTGCTGGGCATCCACCGGTTGAGAGGCCCTTGCACCTCCGCTTACGAGAGGCTGCCGGGCACAACTGCTGCATGTGAAATGCATACATTTTTGTGGATAGCAGCACGTGCCAGTCAGATCGGGCACCTTCCATCCGAACCAGTGACCCTGTAGATGTTCTGGGGTGACCCGGACTGCAGTTGGTCACAGCCGGGCGAACGAGGATGACGTGGTACTTGGACTCTGGATGATCTGATTTGATCATACAACGACACGAAGCTATACCAGGCGCCGGATTGGTTACCGGACAAAGTGTAGTCCCCGCGAATTTTATAGATACCTTGTTCTTGATATTCACATCTCGGACTTGACATCCAAGCATAACAATGGCCGTCGGCTCCGAGGACAAAGACAAGGTGTCGTCAGGCAGCCGAGTTTATTTGATTTATTGATTTGATTTTATATGCACAATCCAGTCATAACAGTGCCGTTGATCACTGTGCTTGGTCCCAAGGACAAGACAAGAGGTTTTTGCCGTAGGCAGTCGATTTAATCGAGTTTTGTTGGGTTACAGCAAAGAAATAGGAAGCTGATAGAGAATGTATTGTTCTTGTTGTTGTCAACACTGATACTGGTAGACTGAGAACCCCTTTGTGCGGATGCTCTGGTGATAATCTGGTTTTGTTCCATCTGTCTTTTTGAGGCAGGGCGCTTGCATCTCGCCTATTACGGACTGAGCCCAACCCCTCCTTCCTGATGTCAGACAAACAACCCCTCCCTGTTGTCGACAAGATGACAAGACAATTCCTACTTCTGTTGTCGACGCCGTGTTGCGCGATTCCATTGTCAACATTTTGACATACTTATTAATTTTTTTTTCTCTACAAGGGTTGGCCTGGCTCTTCGAGTGCCATGTCTGACAGACGACCGGAGTGGCAAATTTGCCAGCGAGACAACTACCCCTGCACAATCGATGCCTTTAGGACTTTTGTTTCTCTGCAGCAGACACTTTTGACGAATGAACGCACGAAAAGGTGGTGCATTCGACTCTATCCACAAGTGACTGCCGCCTTTACTGCTGTCTTTCCATCAACCGCCGCCTTTCCAGCTGTGATAAGGCGAGATGAGGCTCATGACGGAATAAAGCCCAGAGTCACCCGCTGATATACAGATCCAAGAGAAATGGTTATGTCTGCATGAGAAGTAGCCAAGTACGATACCGCACGCCAGGATGCGGACCAGAAAAGGACGGCTGTCCGCGTCTTCGTGTCACATTGCATCTGCTGCCTCGAAGACGTCTGTCTGCAAGTAAGACTCGAATAAGGCGTCGAGTTGAGGTACATGGAGGGGCTCAACTGAGTGTGCCGCCTTGTACGAACAGGGATCCAGCACCAGTTCTGGCCTCAGTCTGCCTTGCGCGCCTGAACCAGATCAACACACTCTTCCACTCTGGGAACCGTTTTCCCGTCGACACCAGGTGCGAACCATGCGAACCATGCGAACCTCACAAAACGGAGATGTGATGAACTGTGACGGGCCAACAGAACCTCAAGAACAGATGCGAACCGCGCGGACTCAGATACTGTTTGAGCCGTACCAGTATAAATATTGCCGTAACGGCATCTTTGGCCTGATTTCACCGACAACAGCCTCCCTGTAACTCCAGCACACCAACTACACCAATCACATCTACAGCACACCTACAGCTCACTCATACTTTAAACAAAGACATCCCGAACTTCCGCGACCGTCTCAGGCCGTCCTGCAAGATGGGCTCCCACAGGGAAGCACAAGAGACGGCAGAGGTAGTCGCAGTCGCTTGCGCCCTCACACCATACATTGCAAACTACGACGCCAAGGGTGCCCCTCCTACCAACAGACGATGGCGTGTGTTCTCCCATGCCTCTCTCCCCGACAGACGGGGTGTGTTTTCCCAAGACGATCTTTTCGAGCTGAACAACATCTTCAGCTTGTTCATGTGCACATGCCTCAATCCAAGCCACATCAGGGCATCGTTCTGCATTGACGTCGACGGTATTCGGCCTCTGGTCTTTACGAGCACAAATCAAGGCGTCTTCGGTGAAAGCGCAAAACAACTTCTCCAATGTTCCGACAGGATCCAGTCCATCTGCCGACTGCTGGCAACCATCACGGCCGACAGTGGGTTTGCAGTCCGCCATCAGATCCTGGAGTTGTTCACGCGCGATGCGTGGCCCAAGATCGGCCACAAATTTGGCCTGGTCTATAAGGACAAGTGCAGTCTCGAGTTTAACAAGGACGTTAACCCCCCCGCATACTTCCCCGCCAGGGTCGAGCACTACCTTAACACCATCGTGGCCAAGACGGGAAACAGACACGCAGACTTGATCCGCGCCATGGCCGACCTGGTCAAATTGCTGCTGCGGTGCTTTGAAGGTGAAGGGGCGGCGCCGTCGATCGCGGAGCGCGGCCACGACAAGCGTCCCAATGAAGCAGACGTTAAGCCCGATGACTGGGTCACGGCGCTGCTTGCCACGTACCAATTTTACCACATGCATGGCGAGTATCTGGCAGAGGTGCTGAAGGGGAACAGCGAAGCCATGTCGGAAATGGACGGGGTCTTTATCAAGCGGTTCAAGAACATTGCACAGTACGTTGAGGCCGTACATTTTCTGTGCAACCTTGCATTCGGACAGACACCGTCTGGACGGGCGCCGAGGCCTTGGTCGCGCGCATCATCTGGAGACAGGATCCGCACGTGGTTCCGGACCGTTGAGGTCAGACCCTACGAACTCCCCGAGGCAGCCTTTTTCCGAGATGGCCAAAAACACACTGGCGTGCCGTCCGTACCGACGTCACCAACAGTCCCGTCAGCTTCATCTGAGCTTCCCCCGAGTGACACACCCGACGCACCATCATCGCCAACAGATTCTGCATCATTTACCGCCGGCGCAGGTCACGCCCCGCCCCTTGGCGCCCTCATGGGCAAGCATGGCCTCCAGCGTCGGTACGACAGCCGGACCTGGCGCCCCGCGGTCACGGGCAAAGACCACAAGAAAATCGCCGACTTTGCCACGGTCTACAATAGCGCCTCCGGCTGCGGCGGCAAGCAACCGCCCATGATCCACGCAGAGGTCGCGCTGCTGTATGCCATTGCCGAGCTCAAGATGGAGTACCCCGTGCAACTCGGCGGCCCGACGGCGCCTCCCATCTACATTGCGTCGTTCAAGAAGGCTTGCTACTGCTGCCGCATACTTATGCGTGAGAGCGGCATGAACGTCGTGATGCCGCAGTCGCATACCACAATATACCCGTCGTGGCGTCTGGCCGACCGCGAGTACCTGGACACGGCGGTTCCCAGCGCCGCCTGCTGGGCGAGCAAGTTTCACGAGGCCATGGGGGGCATTATGAGGGAGGCGTTGCGCACGACAAAAAGACGCAGCATGGCGGGCGAGCGCGTCTCATCCGAGGACCTCGAGCTGCAAACGTTTGCCTCGATAAGCCGCAACGCCTACAGCAGTGACAGCTGGCGGGAACCACCGCCGTTGCGTGCAGCTGCACTGCCGGTGCCATCGAGTCCAAACGTCACCGACGCAGAACAAAACTCCGCACGTCGTCAGCGGCCGTTGTCCGGGACCAGGTCGAACGCCCACAGAAAGAGACGTAAACGCCACTAGCTATCCCGGTAGTCGCAGGTGCGTGGTGTAATAACACAGCAAGTATAGTATCGGCATGTTTCCTATGTACTGGTGAGTTGAGCTGACAATGTTTTCTGGCGAGTGCTTTTGCTCCTACTTTGCTCCTACTGAGGCAGAGATACGGTGGCCTCGTCTCTATGAGTATCTATGACATTATATTTAGTGCAGTCACGGCCTTGGCAGGTTTTGATACCGATTTTACGAGCGGTTTCTTCCTCTCTTTCAACCCTTTCCTTTGCTTCCTAACAATTAGATTCAAGTTCTCTGCTTGTTAGACTCACGTTTTTTTATACAGTCTGAACCAGCTGTCTACTGTGACATCCTGTCTCTGGGTCGATTATGTCCCACACTTATATCTCTGTCTTTTTTCTTTCTTTCTCCTATTTCTTTGCTACAGCAGCACGGCGTCTGGATTAATAGAACTCAAATGTCATACAGTCCCAAGACAATGATAACCTAGAAAACAACAGACCCAGCGGAGAACCACGGACTCTATGAGACTCTTTTATCTGGTAGCTTAAGATGGTATACTGTCAATACTCTCACCTCCATTCACGGCACCACAATCAACGAGTGACGTTGCGCCATCGTGTAACATTATGTAATCACCTACTCAAAAAGATGTGGGTTCTTCAGTGGGCCTGATCGGGGTTAATAGTGTAGTGCAGCACACGCCAAAAACGAGGCAACGTCTTCGCACGGAAGAGGTCATGCTGTGTAGCATCATAGACAGATGGTGTGCTGCCGTTCTGACGCTGGCGTTGTGCGAGGCACACAAGGTGACGAGCGGGATGGGCGAGACAGTGAGCGACGGGCGAGATGAGATTGAGCTGAAATTGCTATTTACACTGTAGAGTAGAAGTCTCTCACCGCCTTGTCTTGGACTGAATGTTGAGGACAGAAGAAGTTATTTAGAAAAACATGCAACAGGCTGGATCAAATGTGCGTGAGTAATACACTGGCATGTATTAGAGGCCTTATTGCTGTCTCGAGATGCAAATAGTCTCAGATGCCGTCTCGTCGTAAAACCGGCAGAATAGCGGTCGGGCACTAGCAGTCTATGCGGGCAGTGGGCGGTGAGTGTGGGCGGTGGCGGCTATGTCAAGAGCTCCCAAGCGAGGTGTAAACAACCTACGACTCTACTCTCATTGAATGTCAAACGTCGACTCTTACATTCTCTTGACTTAGCATACGCAGCAGCACGACGCAGTACAACCCTCACTGCAGCACGAGCTCTAAGAACGCACGAGGTAAGATAAGCCGCTGAATGTCGGACGGAAGAGGGGTAGAGGGGAATGAGAGTGACGAGAGAGACAAAGGCGTGAGACTCGTCAGTGAGACGCCAGACGGCTGCGGACAGGACAGTGGGAGATGATAAATCGCGGCTGCGAATCATAGTGGGAGATAAATCCCGCGGTGAAAGTGTCCAACAGAAAGATGAAGAAGCAAGTGGCACAGCCATGACAGTCGACCGTCGACGCATGGTGTGGCACACCTCTCGGGGAATAGACTCGAGATGAACCAGTCATCGACTGCATATGCATACCGATATGGGGCCGACTACGGCGAGGAGGGGGCACAGCCAACTGTGAACTCTGCACATGCTGACACTGTTAGCACATCCCCAAAGACGTCCAAAGACTCCATCCTGGCTGTGGCTGTCAGACGTCCCGTCTTCCGCGGCGTCATCCAGTCTGCAGTGCTTCTCTGGCGACACTGTCGTCTCTCGACTGTGAAAAGGTAAGACAACGTGCGGCCGTGCTGTCGTCATGTATGTGACGCTGTTTGGGCCAAGTCGAAGTCGGTCTGACCAACAGCTCGCCGTGAGACTGTGATATGCATGGATCGTGGGGGCACATGAGCACATGCACATGCACATGAGCACACGGACGGTACGGTACACGGTATATTTACTGGGCACACGGGCACACAGTACACGGTACTGGGCACAAGGGCATACATGCACAAATAGTACAGGGCGGCAGTTCGCACCAGGCATATATAACGCCAGAGTCGACACAAAGAAAAAAGCTGACCTCCAGACTCTCCCACATCTCATCTCACCACACCAAACCAACCATGGCCCCCAACAGTTTCCGCAAGATCCAGAGCTTCAAGACAGACTATGCTCCAGCAGAAGTCTCTCACTATGTCTCGGATCGCAGTGGTATGACCGTCATCGTGGCCAACCGCAAAGGTCCCAAGATCAACGGCTACTTTACCCTCGCCACCGAAATCTTTGATGACTCTGGCGCTCCCCACACCCTCGAGCACCTCATTTTTATGGGCTCACGAAGCTACCAGTACAAAGGTCTTCTCGACAAGCTGGCGTCGCGCGCCTACTCGTGCACCAATGCCTGGACCGCCACCGACCACACCGCCTACACGCTCGAGACCGCCGGCTGGGAGGGTTTTGCCCAGATTCTGCCCGTCTACCTCGAGCACGTCCTGCTGCCCACCATCACCGACGATGCGTGCATCACCGAGGTGCACCACGTCAACGGCAAGGGCAAGGATGCCGGTGTCGTGTACTCGGAGATGCAGGCCCTCGAGACCGACAGCGGCGAGCTGATCGACCTGCGCACGCGCCGTCTTCTGTACCCCGAGAACGTCGGTTTCCGGTACGAGACGGGCGGCATGCTCGAGGCGCTGCGGAACCTGACGACCGAGCGCATCCGCGCCTTCCACAAGGCCATGTACCATCCGCGCAACCTGGCTGTGATCATTGTGGGCGAGGTGGACCAGGAGAATCTGCTGGACATTCTGGACACGTTTGAGCAGAGCATCGAAGCCGACATGCCGCCTGTCACAGGGCCGTTTAAGCGTCCATGGATCGACTCGGCGCAGCCGCCCGCCATTGCTGAGTCCGTCATTGACACGGTCGAGTTCCCCGAGGACGACGAGTCGATTGGCGAGATTGCCGTCAGCTACTTTGGCCCCAACTGCAACGACGTCATTGCCACGAGCGGCCTGACGGTGCTGCTGTTGTACCTGTGCGGCTCGTCGGCGTCGATTCTGGAGAACGTGATTGTGGAGAAGGAGGCGCTGGCGAGCTCCATTAGCTACTCGTGGGAGTCGCGGCCGAACTCGGTCGTCAGCCTGCAGCCGACGGGCGTGGCCACGGAGAAGCTTGCGTTTGTGGAGCAGCGCCTGCGCGACCTGCTGACCGAGGTGGCGTCGAGCCCGCTGGACATGCCGTACCTGCGCGAGTGCATCAACCGCGAGCGCCGGCAGGTGCAGTACGCCGCCGAGGGCTCCGAGAGTTTCTTCTCGTCCAACATTATCTGCGACTTTCTCTTTGGCAAGCGCGACGGCTCGACGCTGGCCGACATCAAGAGCCTTGGGGAGTACGACGTGCTCAGCACGTGGACGGAGGCGCAGTGGCAGGCGTTTCTGCGCACCTGGATCGCGGACGCCAAGCACATTTCCATTCTGGGCAAGCCGTCCAAGTCGCTGGCCAAGAAGCTCAAGGCGGCCGAGAAGGAGCGCGTGGCCAGCCGCAAGAAGCTGATTGGTGCCGACGGGCTCGTAGCGCTGCAGGAGCGCCTGGACCAGGCGAAAAAGGCCAACGACCAGCCCATCCCGGAAGCGATGTTGGACAAGTGGCCCGTACCGGGCACGGACTCGATCCACTTTATCGAGTCGCAGACGGCGCGTGCGGGCCGGGCCAAGAGCCTGGGCGTGGCGGACAACGGGGCGCAAAAGACGGTCGATGCGGCCGAGGCCGGCAAGCTGCCGCTGTTTGTGCAGTTTGAGGACGTGCCGTCCAACTTTGTGCGCATCAAGGTGCATGTGAGCACGGCGGGCGTGCCGATGCATTTGAAGCCGCTGCTGGGGATTTTCAGTGACAACTTTTTCAATAGCCCCGTGGTGCGCGACGGCAAGACGATTGACTTTGAGAGCGTTGTCAAGGAGCTGGAGAGCGACACGGTGGGCTATGCGTTCCGGTCGGGCAGCTGCCTGTGCGACTCGGAGAGCGTGGTGATCCAGTTCCAGGTCGAGCCGGCCAAGTACAAGACGTCGATCCAGTGGCTGCGGACGCTCATGTTCGACTCCGTCTTTGACCCGGTGCGGCTGTCGGCGGGCGTGGCCAAGGCGCTGGCGGACATTCCCGAGAGCAAGCGCGACGGCCGGCTGATGAGTGCCGAGGTCGACATGGCCATCCACACGGTGCGCGACTCGGTCTCGGCGGCACGGCGCACGCTCGTGCGGGCCGTGTACCTGCGTCGCCTCCAAAAACTGCTGGCGACGGATGCGAGCCAGGTGGTCGGCTGGTTCGAGGAGCTGCGGGCGTCGCTCTTTGCGTTTGAGAACATCCGCGTGCTGGTGGCGACCGACGTGGCCACACTGGAACAAAAATCGGGCGTGCCCATTGTGTCGGTCTGGGACGTGCTGGCGGCGGGCCTGGATACGTCCAAGACGCCGGTGCCGATTGTGCCGCCGGCGGCGCGGCTCAGCGATGAGGGACGGCGGCCTGGCGCGGTGGGCGCGGTGATTCTGCCCATGACGACACTGGACACGTCGTACAGCGTGTCGACGACTGTTGGTCTGCAGTCGCTGCAGGACCCGCGGCTGCCGGCGGTGCTGGTGGCGATCGGCTACCTGGAGTCGGTGGAGGGCCCGCTGTGGAACGCGGTGCGCGGCAACGGCCTGGCGTATGGCACGAGTTTCGGGCGCGACCACGACACGGGCACGCTGACGTACCGAGTGTACCGGTCGCCGGATGCGAGCAAGGCGGTGCTGGCGTCGCGGGATGCCGTGGCGGCGCTGGCATCGGGCCAGGTGCCGCTGGACAAGCACCTGGTGGAGGGCGCCATTAGCGGCATTGTCATGGGCATGGCGGACGAGCAGGCGACCATGGGCATGGCGGCGCAGCAGAACTACATTGCGGGCGTTGTGCGCGGGCTGGACGCCGACTTTAACCGGCGCATTATGCGAGCGACGCGGGCGGTGACACACGATCAGATCCGCAGCGCGATGACGGAGCTCATTATGCCCGTGTTCCAGCCGGGCACGAGCAATGTGGTGGTGACGTGTGCGCCGCTTGTGCAGAGCGCGACAGAGAAGGAGTTTGCCAGCATGGGCTACAAGACGCAGGTGAAGAAGCTGGCGGACTATTACGATGACTATGGGCTGGTTGGGGATGAGGAGGAGGAGGAGGAAGAGGAGGAAGAAGAGGAGGAAGAGGACGATGGCAGCGAGAGCGACGGCAGCTATGGCAGCGACAGCGAGGGCAGCGAGGGCAGCGACGAGAGTGATAGCGAGTAGAAGAAGATAGCAGTCGTTTCATACGCGGTCAATGATACATGTTATTGCAAGCAGTGTTGAACGTATTGATTATGCTGGTAGACAAGAAATATATAAAAAAAGACAACACTTTTCCAACGCCAACGCCAAAGCACAAAAAGATGAGACAGACAGGACTACTCCTTGGCCGCGTGCTCCTGGTTCTTGCGCATCTTGCGCGCATTCCGGCGCACCCGCTCCTTGCGCTCCCGGCGCCCGTCGCCCCGGAACGACGTCCCATTGAGCGCGTGCTCCTCGTCCCGCGCAAAATCTTTCTGTTTGACCTCCACCACCCAGTCCGTCTCCGCCGCCGTGCGGTTTTTCGTCGAGCCGTACCCCCATTTCGGCGCCCACGTGTTCGTCGCCGCGTCAAACTGCAGGTTGCGCCGCTGCTCCCGCGTCTTGGGCGTAATCCCCTTGCGCAGCGCAAACGCCTCCCACTTGGTGGGCGGCTTCGGCTGCGGCACGGCCTTTTCGCGCGGCAGCGGCGTCGCGACGGGCGGCAAGTTTAGCAAAACACCATCCGTGGTGGTGCGCTCGATGCGGCACGTCGTCAGCAGCTGGTTCACCAGCGCCTGGGCGCCGTCGCGGGCAATCTCTGCGAGGGCGGACTCGCGGTCAACTTTGCCGGCCGAGGTGGTCGTCGTATCGGCCGGGTTGGCGTCGTTGGCGAGGAGGAGGCCGAGGTCAAAGGTGTAGGGCGTCGGCTTCTCGACGGCAACGGGGAGCTTTGGCCTGGGGGTAGGAGTGGACATTGTAGTGGTAGTGGTGGTTGTTGTAGTAGTGGTAGTTTGGTGGTAGTATTGTGTAGAGGTAAAGACGAGGTGGTGATCAAGTCGTCTAAAAAACTTGATGGATGAGAATTAAAGTGGAGATGGTCTGCGATAAGCTATCGATTGGAGATTGCGGGAGATAGCCGATTAGATAAGGCACGTGATTATGGCTTTCAGGCACGTGAGGATGCTACCTTGAACTCAAAGTGTCGTTACGAGACGTTATGTTGCTGTTGTTTTTGTTTCAAACAATGTCATGACTTTATGGTGTTGTTGATTTATTTATATAAAATCTCATGACTTTATGGTGCGAATCGTGTCTGGGCACAAACGGGCCCGAGTTTTATGGGAAAAGCCCCCCAAAAAACCGCCAAAGACCTGCGGCTTCAGGGGATTTGAGATGCCGCAGCTCCCATTGTTGACTGTGCCCCCACCACTGCCGCAGCTCCTGTAGGGTGCGGCAGGTGCATTCAGAAATCTGGAAGGAAGAACAGACACGACAGCTCTTGTTGTTGGGGATACACCAAGGAACTCTAGGTTTCTCTTTGGGTGAGGCTATCGCCCACTTTTGACTAGCAGATTTCCCGGTCTCCTCTCTCTTCTATTTCTTCCCTTTTTAGCTAGCCGAATCCTACTGCTTTTGCTTTGTTTTCTTGCCTCGTTCCTTGCTTGCCTCCTCTTATGGACTGGAATTTCTCCGCTTTCTGTTTCCGTGGCTGTAGATATACAGACCGCCGCACTCTCAGCCAAACTGTGCTCCCCAACCGCAGTTCTCCAGGGGAGGGTGCAGAAGCGAAAAATGCAAGAACAGAACAATGGTCAAAATCAAAGACGAAAAACATAAATAAAACAGACAACAGCTTCTCTCCTCCCTACTTCTCCCACCGGTTCACTGCCCGCCGCTGTTATGCAGGGACGTGGTGAAATGGCGTGATGATGCTGTCGGATGAGGCAGGTGCGGCTCCTGGAAGTTGAGTGCCAGGCGGTACTCGCGCAGCCTCCTTGTGGCCTAGAACCACCTGGTTCTGTGTTTTCTCTTCTATTAACTCTATGTGTACTTCATCACTTGCTTATCCTATCGCCACCCAACTTCACCCATATGTGCATTTTCAGCGCAATGTTTCCTTGTGAGATGCAAAGTGATGTGGCTGTGAGCTGCTGCATATGCTCACTTCCACCAATCACAATTTGACCGAACCTTGGGCATCCACGTCAGACAGTTTCTTGCGTGTCACTGTCGAGTCCTTGCTGGGGGTGATCATTGGTCCCATGTGTCATGAAGATTACGGATGACGAAGAAACTTGTCTGGGCATGGAGGGTCGCATAGGATTGCATGCATGTTTTCTTGCATTCTGGGTCCTGACTTGAGCCTTTATGCTGTCAGCAGCAGTGAGATGCTGCGGTGTGGCTGGAACTGCTGCATATGCCCACTTCCACCAATCGCAGTTCGACCTAAACGCTGGCTTGGTTGGGCATCCACGGAAGGCAGTTTTCAGGTAGTTTCTTCGGTAGGCGGTATTCAAATCAACAAAGCTTGCCTTTCCCCGACGAGAATTATTAAGCTTCACAACAAGCCCTCACGCTCATCACAGTCTGAAATTTGAGACCATGTCACGCAGTCACCGAATACTCGAATGGTTCTCCCGGAAGCTCAGCCGGGAGGTGTCGCGGGAGGTCTCCCCGAAGGTCTACCAAAAGGAAACTACATCAACATCTCCTGCCAGTCCCCAACAGCAGCCCACCGCGCCGTCACTCCCCACCGCGCCGTCACTCTGGGATCGAGCATATGATGCTCTTGCAAAAGAGAGTCCGGGTCTGGTGAGAGACTATGATGATCTGCTTGGAAAAGAGCAGATGGCGAGTACGTACCACAATTTCACAACTTGAAGCTGTATTACATAACAGACATTAACCTTTATGGCAGATTCGGCGTCAGGCAAGACGACTCCTTCACAGCTTCCAGCTCACCCCCCTCGTCAAGTCCTACTGAACGCCGCGATAAAAAATGGGCTACAACGGATGGAAAACAACAAAACGACGTACAACATTGGCGGCCATGAGTTTGTCGTGGCAGACCAGATCCAGCAGGTTGTCAATTTCGTGCTGTGGGGTAAAGACTTTATAGGCGGCGCCGTCAAGAATTCACCCGAGGCCTCATTGGCATGGTCTGCTGTCTGCCTCACTCTGCCTCTCCTCACCGACCCCATAACCGCAGCCGAGGCCAACCGAGCTGGCTTTACCTATGTCACTTCCCGTATGGACTACTATATCGCGCTGGAGCCCATGGTGCGCCGGCTTGGCCGAAACGTCAGTGTCGACCAGGCACTATTATCAGCAGCCACTGACCATATTGTCGACCTCTACGAAGCCATCCTCGAGTTCCAGCTCAGCAGCGTCCTCCGCTTCTACCAGGGGCGACTGAAAACCTATGTCCATGATATTGTGCCATCGAAAGACTGGAATCAGAGTCTGCTTGGTATCAAGACGCTGGAGCAGACAGTCAACAACAACCTCAGCCAAATAAACAACCTAGCAGCAACGCAAGAGCTCGAGCAACTCAACAAGACCAGCGAAAATACGCAAGCGACCATGAAGAATCTCCTGACTGTTTTGAAGAAGCATCTACAAGATACGCCAGTTGCTAAATGTCTGCAAGCATTCTGCCTCACAAAGGATGGCAGCGGCGCCACATACGACTGGTACAAGGACCGCGTGGAATCCCGTGTCGATGGCACGTGTGAGTGGTTTCTCCGACACGAGAATTATCAGAAGTGGCTGTCGCAGGAGTCGGGTCCCTTACTGGTATCAGCAGACCCCGGATGTGGCAAATCGGTGCTGGCCAAGTACCTGGTTGACCACGGGCTGGCGGAACAATCAGCTACCATCTGCTACTTTTTCTTCAAGGACCAGGACCAATACACCATCCGCCAAGCATTATGTGCTCTACTCCACCAGCTGTTCATCAAGAAGCGTACTCTTATCCAACACGCTATGGAACTCTACACCGATATGGGGTCAGCTTTGATCCAGTCTGAATCATCGCTTTGGACAATCCTGAGAGAAGCTGTGCGCGATCCACAGGCCGGGCCGGTCATATTCGTTATCGATGCCCTTGACGAATGTGATGAGTTGCAGCTCAGAAGATTGATATCAAATCTGAGGGATATATTCTGCGACCAGCAGCTGGCGGTTGCCAAGTTCAAGGTTCTCATGACAAGCCGCCCATATGACCAAGTTGTCCGCAAGTTTCGTACCTTGCAAGCCGATTTCCCGCGCATTCACATTCCCGGGGAAGAGGAGTTCGAAACCATCAGCCTGGAGATTAACCACGTCATCCACCACAGAGTCGAGCTGCTAGCAAAAGAACATGGGCTTTCGGACAGGATCAAGTCGTCCCTGGAAGGCAAACTGCTCGCAATCGGCCACCGCACATACCTTTGGGTCTACCTTGTGTTTGACTATCTGGATAAGGAGGGGTTCAAGAAAACAGGCGATGGGATCGATGCTGCCATTCAGACACTTCCAGAGACTGTCAACCAGGCATACGACCGGATGCTGAATAGGTCCCCGGAGGTCAAGAACGTCATGAAAGTGTTGAGCATCATTTTGGCAGCACGCCGGCCATTAACGGTCTCGGAGATGAACATTGCCATGAGCCTGAATCCCCAATGCCGAGGTCGGTCCATTTACGACCTCGATCTTGAGCCGGATGTGGACTTCAAGTCTCGTCTCCGAACTCTATGTGGTCTGTTCGTGAATGTTCATCACGACAAGATTTATTTCCTTCACCAAACTGCTCGGGAGTTTCTCATTCAATCATCGACACCAACAACAGTCTCGTCCATTCTACAATGGCATCATTCCATCACCACTCGTCACGCACACTCTGTTCTTGCCGAGATTTGCATGTTCTATCTGGACATGCTTAACTCTACAGACACAGAGGCATTTCGCCAAGGTGATCGCCACGTCGCCTTTTTCCAGTATTCGGCCGAGAACTGGGCAGATCACTACCACGAGGCTGAGTTCGAAAAAAGCTCTGCCTTGGTAGGCCTTGCTTCGGGACTTTATACTGGGGACTTGGCAAGCCACTCACAGTGGGCTTACATCATTTCTAGTCGGTATCATACTCGCCCCATTTCTTCCACGAATGTTTTGGGGGCATCGCGTCCTGGTATTACTCCTCTTCCAGAGTTAGCTCTCAGCAGGCGTCCTAATATTGAGGCGACGCATGAAGGTGGCAAGACAGCATTGTTACTTGCCGCCGCATCTGGCCACGAAGCTGTGACACGGCTTCTCCTCGTTGATGGTGCAAACGTTGAGGCGAGGGATAGCGATGGTAGAACGGCATTGATGTTTGCCGCCGATTCGGACTACGAAGCTGTTACCCGGCTGCTTCTCGAGTATCGAGCCAACATCGAGGCGAAGGATAACCGAGGGAGGACAGCGTTGATACTTGCCGCCAATTCTGGCCACGAGGCTGTTACCCGACTGTTGCTCAAAAGTCGTGCCAACGTGGAGACGAAGACGAACGATGGCAAGACAGCATTGATGCTGGCCGCCAAATCTGGCCACGAAGCTGTTACACGACTGTTGCTGCTCGAGAATCATGCCGACGTCGAGGCGAGTGATGCCGATGGTTGGACATCGTTGATGGTAGCCGCCGACGTTGGCCATGAAGCTGTTGCAAGGCTGCTGCTCGAGAATGGTGCCAACGTCGAGGCGAGGCATGTGGGTGACAAGACAGCATTGATTATCGCCGCCGAATCTGGCCATGAAGCTGTTACACGACTGCTGTTGCTTAAGATGAGCGCCAATTTCCAGGCCCGGAATGACGATGGATGGACAGCGTTGATGCTTGCTGCCGGTTCTAACCAGGAACTTGTTGCACGGCTGCTACTGGACAAGGGTGCGAACATCGACGCGAAGAATGACGATGGCAGGACAGCGTTGATGTTTGCCGCCGCAGTTGGTCATGAAGCTGTTACACGGCTGCTACTCGAGAATGGTGCCGACGTGGAGGCGAAGGACAAGTCTGACTCGACAGCATTGATGCTTGCCGCCAAATCTGGCCATGAAGCTGTTACACGTCTGCTACTCGAGAAGGGTGCCGACGTGGTGGTGAAGAACAAGTTTAGCTGGACAGCGTTGATGCTTGCCGGCATGTATGGTCACGAAGCTGTTACACGGTTGCTACTCGAAAATGGTGCCGATGTCGAGTCGAGGTATGGCGATGGATTGACATCGTTGATGATTGCCGCCGCAGATGGCCGCGAAGCTGTTACACGGCTGCTACTCGAGAACGGTGCCAATGTCGAGTCGAGGTATGACGATGGCAGGACAGCTTTGATGTTTGCCGCCGCAGATGGCCGCGAAGCTGTTACACGGCTGCTACTCGAGAACGGTGCCGACGTGGAGGCGAAGAACAAGTCTGACTCGACAGCATTAATGCTTGCCGCCGCAGATGGCCATGAAGCTGTCACACGGCTGCTACTCGAGAATGGTGCCGACGTGGTGGCGAAGAATAAGCTTAGCTGGACAGCGTTGATGCTTGCCGGAAAACATGGTCACGAAGCTGTTACACGACTGCTACTCGAGAACGGTGCCAATGTCGAGTCGAGGTATGACGATGGCAGGACAGCTTTGATGTTTGCCGCCGCAGATGGCCGCGAAGCTGTTACGCGGCTGCTACTCGAGAATGGTGCCGACGTGGAGGCGAAGGACAAGTCTGACTCGACAGCATTGATGCTTGCCGCCCAATCTGGCCATGAAGCTGTTACACGGCTGCTACTCGAGAATGGTGCCGACGTGGTGGTGAAGAATAAGCTTAGCTGGACAGCGTTGATGCTTGCCGGACAACATGGTCACGAAGCTGTTACACGACTGCTACTCGAGAACGGTGCCAATGTCGAGGCGAAGATGGATGATGGCTGGACAGCGTTGATGCTTGCTGCTAGAAATGGCTACGAAGCTATTACGCGGCTGCTACTCGAGAACGGTGCCGACGTGGAGGCGAAGAACAAGTATGACTCGACAGCATTGATGCTTGCCGCCGCAGATGGCCATGAAGCTGTCACACGGCTGCTACTCGAGAATGGTGCCGACGTGGTGGTGAAGAATAAGCTTAGCTGGACAGCGTTGACGCTTGCCGGAAAATATGGTCACGAAGCTGTTACACGACTGCTACTCGACAACGGTGCCAATGTCGAGTCGAGGTATGACGATGGCAGGACAGCTTTGATGCTTGCCGCCGCAGATGGCCATGAAGCTGTCACACGGCTGCTACTCGAGAATGGTGCCGACGTGGAGGCGAAGGACAAGTCTGACTCGACAGCATTGATGCTTGCCGCCCAATCTGGCCATGAAGCTGTTACACGGGTGCTACTCGAGAAGGGTGCTGACGTGGTGGTGAAGAATAAGTTTAGCTGGACAGCGTTGATGCTTGCCGGGAAACTTGGTCACGAAGCTGTGACACGGCTGTTACTCGAAAATGGTGCCGACGTCGAGGCGAGGTATGACGATGGCAGGACAGCTTTGATGTTTGCCGCCGCAGATGGCCGCGAAGCTGTTACGCGGCTGCTACTCGAGAATGGTGCCGACGTGGAGGCGAAGGACAAGTCTGACTCGACAGCATTGATGCTTGCCGCCCAATCTGGCCATGAAGCTGTTACACGGCTGCTACTCGAGAATGGTGCCGACGTGGTGGTGAAGAATAAGCTTAGCTGGACAGCGTTGATGCTTGCCGGAAAACATGGTCACGAAGCTGTTACACGACTGCTACTCGAGAACGGTGCCGACGTCGAGGCGAGGTATGACGATGGCAGGACAGCGTTGATGTTTGCCGCCGCAGATGGCCATGAAGCTGTTACACGGCTGCTACTCGAGAATGGTGCCGACGTTGAGGCGAGGGATGTCGATGGCTCGACAGCGTTGATGCTTGCCGCCAGATATGGCTACGAAGCTGTTTCACGGCTGCTACTCGAGAAGGGTGCCAATGTCACGACGAAGGATAAGAAAGGCTGGACAGCGCTAAGACATGCCACTGGAACTACTACACAGGTACTGCTTGATAACGGCGCCGAGGTCGAGGCGAGCGTATCCATCAGGCAACTGCTATCTAAGAAGGCACGTGTGCAGGTAGATTGAAAGGTTGAGATTTATATCATAGATAGTTGTATCAAAGGGCTTTGTTACTTGGTCTTGCAGTTCCCTCCTTGTAAATAGAGGAACCATATCCTATGTTAGGTCCCTATTCATTGTTTTGGATAAAGCATATTATTATCATTCTCATTATCCGCCGTACTCAGTCAATCCTGACTATTGGCGCCTGTACTGACCTTGGATAAAGCATAAATGAATAAACAGTTCAGATGGGCATGTATTTATTTAAAACAATCAACATTACGACAAAAGGTCTGATGTGATGTGATGCTCAGGCTGGGCGATGCCCATATGCTTAGTCATCGCCCCACAAATGCGTCTGCTGGCTACATCATCTCCATAGCGATTGTTGTACTCATGTAGATGCCTATGCATCCTATATGAAGATTGCGTGTTCACGAGGAGTTTGCGGCTATGGAATGGCTTCCAGTGTCACGCAGCCCGGGGGTACTGGCGACTGCACAGTGGTGCCAGGGGATGTCTATTTGTATGTGTATCTTGTGTTACAGGGCGCCTGTGCCCTGTCTACAAAGGCCGAGATGTGCGCCTCTGTTGGAAGGTTCCAGTCTGAGGCCAACCCTACTCTGAGGTCGTTTGTTCTTCCTTCTGTCGTTTGTTATTGAGGCCAATTCTCCTTTGATGCCGTTTGTTAGGACTCCAAACCACTTCGTGTTTGCCGTCCATCACAGTCACGTGAATAATGCTGAGACGTTTTTACATAGACGCCAATAGTCGGGATTGACTGCGTACGGCGGATAATAATTGTCGCAACACCTGCCCGATAAAGTAATCCGTGTACTAATCCGATCGGGCGGACAGTAGCTTCAGCGTTGTAAGTAGCGACTGAGACACCGGTAGACCGTGGCTCGTCCGTTGGGAGAGGTGGTCCTTCCTACGGGGGCTACTTGGCCTGGTGGTATGTCTTGTGTTGTATTCTCCATCGTCTCTCTCACGATGGGCGCCCACGCTCTATCTATATCGTCCATTATGCGTATTCTCTCTCCTCTTCATTGTAATGGTTCGCTGGTAACCACACTCCCACCATAAAACACACCAACAACCGTTACGACTATCTGAGAAATACACCCACCAGTATGAAAGAACAGGCCTTGTTGGTATCTTAATGATCTCAATCCTCTTATGTAATTCATTTGGCATAACACGGCGGAGCTTACTTTGTCATCATTCCACCCGTTGCTTACTCATTTTCATCTGATCTTTTGATATTTTTTATATTGTTGCTGGGGAAGGAAGGAAAATTGGGCGTACATGAGCAAGTTTTTGTCCATAATAGGACGCATTGTTGTGAGATTTAGTTCTTTTTTCCTTCTCCTCTCTTTTTTCTTCCTCTTTCTCCTTACTTTCTCCTTTCTTTCTTTCCTTCTCCTCATAGCCACTACTTACGACTATAATCCAACACTTCTCGATAACAAACCAATACAACAACGACAACCCACAACACAACCAAAACTATGACGACTACGACGGACCGCGACCGAGACAAGTTGGAGCCAAACTTAGTTGAAGTACGGGGCGAGGCGGCGCTGGCTGAAGCCCCGGCTCAGGTGGGAACGGTGGGCGAGGCGGCGCCGGCTGTGGCAGCGCCGGCCGATGAAGCCCCGGCTTGGTGGCGGGCGTGGGGCAAGACGGTGCTGGCTCTTGTGGCGGCTGCCAATGAAGCCCTGGGTCCGGTAGCATGGGCAATCATGGTGACGGTCGCTGTTGTCGCACTATAGTCCTTCTTATATGGATTTGGTTCCACCAGCGACAGTCCCGCCCGACCAATACTGCAGCTGCAGAAGATGGCCTATCGCCAGCTGGCGGACAAGGGCACGGTGGTGCGCCAACGCCCTCTTGTGGGCAATTGTCCGCCAGTGGTGATACAAACCTATCTGTGATAACGGTGGCCGTCAAGATACCAACGTTTATCATTACAGTTTTGGGTTTTTGAGGACCCTGTACCATTCACTTAGAAAAAGTTTTACCCAGCCGCCGATGATCGCAATCCGATCACAGAGGGATATCGATTTCCTCCACTGACTGCGCTGATACCGGCAAACAGCAATCAGGCCGCAAACCGCGCGGCCGACACTGGCGATGGCGTTGATCCCCGGGAGGTTTGGCTTGGCGAGAAGCTAAGCTTGAACCTCATACCGGACAGATTCATTGCCATTGCCGAGCCACGGCCTCATGTTGTGCCTCGATTCGTATTGATGAGACTGTTCGCAGATCTGAAAGACGCCATTGATGAAATCAGACGTCTTTCGATGCCAGAAGGACTATCGTCGGATTGGCAGGGCACTCGGGGGATACTCGACTGCCCGTGATGAATGCCACAAGTTCACTCCAGCACTCCAGCAATGGCATGTGTGTCTGACACCTGAACGGGCCTGAAAAGGATATTTTGAGGCAGCATATAGTGCAAACGTGTTACAGCCACGGGCTTCCTACGGGCTCTCTCGGACTCTCTCGGATTCCTCACCGGATTTCTTCCGCACTTTCCCCTCGTTCTCCTCATGTTATCAAGGATCATCATCGCCATTACATCACCTATCACGGTGCATCATTATATTCTCCTCACTCTATCAGCAATCAACAGTCTTTACATTATCTTCTCCTCACTTTATCAGAGATCAACATCAGTCATTACATCAACATCATCATCATTATATCATCCTATCTTGGATCACCATCAGCCTTATCCTGGCATCATATTCATATAGTTAGATACGGTCCTGTAACCAGCTACATAGCTTTTGTCTCTCTAGTTTTCAATAACAACCAGTCAACCACATTATCTTTTGCTCATTTCCCAAGTCTTACTGCACACGACTAGTGACATCCTGATCAGACAGCATCTTGACGATCTAGCCAACAGCCAGACAGCCCAACGTCACAAAACGTTGATGTGATTCCCCGGGCGTGCGGTGTATTGGATAGGATAGCAGGTTCTCTTTGATTTGTTTCGTTTTAGTACTGTTCTTATATTGTTATATTACTGTTCTGTTTCTTGCTTTTGCCTACCCCCAGTAGTGACTCTGCTCGCGTCCGACACATCCATGCTTGGCGCACTCTCTCTAGGGTCTCTTGCCCTCTCCGTCTTCTCCTCGCTCTTTGCATGCACCGCTCAGAGTGCTGATCGTGGTTTTGCCGTGGTTCGATTCCCTCTTAGGCTGAATTAAGATGTGTACGGTACTGGAGACGGTGTCGTGATGCATACCTCCCACGTCCCGAATATACGTCAGAGTTGCAGCGACTGGTGTTGTAGTCAAAGTGGTTTGTGCCAAGCAACTTCAGCTCTGTCAGCCATTCGTTCAAGCCTATAGGACGACCGGGCAGCCTAGATAAGACGTCTACTGCATTGTCTTGGCATCACTGGACGCGGCCATGGCTTCGCGGCCGGCACTTGAAGCTATGAGTGACAGGCTTGGATCAAAGGGCTGAAGCACTGACATTAATATACACAGCGTCTGGCTCCACTGTATGAAACATCGTATAAGCTGACTAAGCAATTACCTGTTTAGGCCTGCGACGTTGAGGCGAAGATGGACGATGGCAAGACAGCGTTGATGCTTTCCGCCCGATACGGCCACGAAGCTGTTACCCGACTGCTACTCAAAAATCGTGCCGACGTCGATACGATGGATAAGAAAGGCTGGACAGCGCCAAGACATGTCACTGAAACTACTACACAGCTACAGCTCGATAACGGCGCCGGGGTCGAGGCGAACGTATCCATCAGGCAACTGCTATTCAAGAAGGCAATGCTTCAGGTTGATTAAATGGTGGAGGTATATTGCACAGATAGCTGTATCAAAGGGCTTTGTCACTTGGCCTTGCAGTACCCTCCTTGTAAACAAAGGAACTATTTCCTATGTCAGGTCCCTAAGAACTAGTTTCGGATGAAGCATAAGTGAGTAAATTGCTCAGAAGGGCGTGTATCTATTAGAAACAAGCAGCGTTACGACAAAATGTCTGATGGTGATGCTCAGGCTGGGCGAGGCCAATATGCTTAGTCATCGCCTCACAAATGCATCTGCTACACCATAATAACTTTGACATTTCCATAGAAATTGGTGTACACATGTAGATGCCATATGCATCCTATGTGAGGACTGCGGTTTCTGGAGAATTTGGCGGCTATGGAAGGGATTCCGGCGTTACGCAGCCCTGTGGCACTGACGACTGCATGGTAATGCCGGGGGGTGTCAATTTGTTTGTGTTTACGTTCTTCCACATAGCTCTACTTATTATCCAAGGGAACTAAGCATATTCCTGGTATCATGATCGTTTCCACCTGGCTGTGGACGTAAGCGGCCACTGTGAGTGCGGCGGGACCAAGGCCCCAGAGCACATCATACACTGCCTACTAAATAGGACGCAGTGGAACCAACACAGCGAGATCAGGCCGCGATGCGCCTTGTTAGTATCTTAATAATCTCAATCCTCTTATGTAATTCATTTGGCGAAACACCGTTGGCGGAGCTTACTTTGTCATCATTCCACCCGTTGCTTACTCATCTTCATCTGATCTTTTGATCTTTCCTATATTGTTGCTTGGGAAGGAAGGAACGATGGACATGAGCAAGTTTTTGGTTCCATAATAGGACGCGTTGTTTTTATGTTTTCTTCTATCCTTTTTTTTCTCTGCCCTCCTTCTCTCCTTCTCTCCTTCTCTTCTTTCTTCCTTCTCTTCATAGCCACGGCTTACGATTTCATCACGATATCATTCCACGACAAACAGCAAACAAAACGACACCTTACCAACAACAGCAAACGATGACGACAACGACGGACCGCGACCGAGGTAAGTTGCAAGTATGCACTCGACTGCAGATCATGGTAGCTGACCAAAACTCAAGTGGAGGGGCCAACCGAGGCCGCGCGTGTGGCACGGCTCGAGCGGCGGGAGGAGGTAAGTGACAGGATGTTGGCGGGCGATGAGGCGGTGGGCGAGGCGGCGCAGGCTGGTGCTGCGCCGGCCGACGAAGCCCCGGCACGAGAGGGAGCGGTGGGCGAGGCGGCGCAGGCTGGAGAAGCGCCAGCCGATGAAGCCCCGGCACCGGGGGGGACGGTGGACAAGGCGGCGCTGGCTGGTGCAGCGCCGGCCGATGATGGCCTGGGCCCGATGGCATTGGCGGCCGTTTTGATGGCCCTTTTTCTGTCGGGAGTGTGCGTTGTGTGCTATTTTGTATGGCGTTATCTCCACATGGAGCAGTCCCCCCGGATCAATGCTGCTGTTGATTTTGGGCTATCGCCAGCTGACGGACAACGACGCGATGGTGCGTCAACGCCCTGTTATGGGCAATCGTTCGCCGGTGGCGATACAAAAAAATCAACGACACTCCTCGGTACAGTCTTTGTTACCGTTGCCTCTTTATTTGCCGTGTGGCAGATGTATGAGCTCCTTGATGATGTGCGTCGCGATTCTGCCCAGGCAAAAGAGCGTCAGCAAGCCATCAAAGACCGCCAAAAACTCATCAGGGAGGGGTTTCAACTCGTTCCTCTGATTGAGTGAACACCGGCAAACAGCAATCCGGCCGCTCGCGGTCGACTCCAACGAGAGTGGCGTTGATCAAGTCCATCACAATTTGGCATCGCTACATCTCATATGGAGACATTTAAGTTCACTCCAGCACTCTAGCAATGGCGTGCCTGGCACCTATTCTGAGGCAGCATATAGTGCAAAGTTGTTGGTATTCCCAGGGCGTGCAGTGTACTGAATGGGTGATTGCGGATTCTCTTTTCTTGTATTTGATAATAGTGGTATATTACTCATTGTTTCGTGCTTTTGCCTGCTCTCCAACAGTGACTGTGCTCGCATACGACACGTCCGTGCTTGACGCACCCTCTTGTGCGGTATCCGTAGACTGTATTCAATGCGCTGTCCGCTGCTGTGCGCATTGATGCCGACGATGCGGTTGTAGTAGCCTGGGATCCTGCCACGGGTGTATGCCGCTGCTGTCCCCCGACGCGCCGCCACTGACCTCACCCTGCACTTGGCAGACCGAATCAAAGGACTACAATAGTAGAGCAAAA
Organism: Ophiostoma triangulosporum; assembly: GCA_029298705.1. Taxonomy (NCBI): domain Eukaryota; kingdom Fungi; phylum Ascomycota; class Sordariomycetes; order Ophiostomatales; family Ophiostomataceae; genus Ophiostoma; species Ophiostoma triangulosporum. The sequence goes on along the minus strand of JANSLO010000011.1, from coordinate 1,927,347 downwards.
GTTACCCAAGAACAACCTCGTTGTTCACCTTTGACATAAGGGGTGTCTTTGACGCAGTGGGGCGAGAGCACATGGCGATGCGACTGCGGCAGCAGAACTGGCCGAATGGGATCTACAAATGGGTCAGAGGTCGTGCTGTCGATTGAGGGTAGTGCGTAAGCGAGGAGACGGGTGGGTGGCAGTCTACCCCAAGTGTCCCCTACTTCTGTTCACGCGTTCAAATTCAAAATCATAGCTACATCTGTGATGCTTGAGTACGACATCAATCGGGCACTCGTCGTCATGCAGCAAGCAGGCTTGGGAATTGAGCAACTATGATACAATGACTGTATGCTATTGATTAATGAGTGAGGGCCATGTTAAAACAAGTAGATATCCCTGGGCCGGTCTTACCTCCGGCTTACTCCGAGTCGTCAATGACAATGCAGTCACCCGCAGTCCCTCTTGGCTGCCTCAACGGCACCATATCCAGCTCGTCCCCCTACTCTGGATCATCCTAATAAATGCGTCCGTCAGCGGCAGCAAGATGTCCACGGCTTTTGCAGCCCGGGTCCGTTTTTTTGCGCCGCGGCTCCAGTCTGTGTCACGTTTTCAAAACCAGACTGCTCACGGCGAGTGCTGATCTCCTGGCGCCGGCGCTTTGCGGCAGACGAACCAGAGTCCGGAGCACCATGACGGCATACCCTTCCGCGAGTCATGATGGCTGGGGCAAGAGGCGCTCGGCAATCAGGGTACACGAGACAAACATGTTATAAAGGTTCTTGCAGAAAACTACGTAAGCTATCGGCAAGCAGGGTTCATGGCAGGATCACCGTCGATCAGGTGGTTATGCTTACACAGCCTATCGAGAAAGAGTTCTCTTCAGGGCTGAACTGCGTTGCTTACTCACGCGTTACCTCGCTTCAGGGGCTTCTGGTTTGCGACGCCTGGCCTAGTCTTTTTGTGTCTCTGCCATTAACGTCGACAGCACCCATTTTTTTGATATTGTTAGCTATCTGTATCTACTATTGCCATTGTGAGTACAGCAAGGGATTCAAGCAATGAATAGAGTTTGGTAGAAGGAAGGTGTTTGATTCACAAGTGGCGTGCCTCGTGGCACAGTTTATGACTAGGGCCAACAGTATCGAGCCTGCGCTAGAAGAACCAAGAACAGGCCCTATTGGGATCTTATGGCATTGGTTCTGTGCAACAAGTTGCTATGGCAAACACTGTTGGTAGACTTCCTTTGTTCTCCTTCCACCATAGCCTACTCATCTTCATCTGCTATTGCGTTCATTTCTACTGTTGCTTAGCCAAGGAAGGAAAGATGGGCGACGCGGAATGTGATATTTCTTTCTCCTCTTATCTCCTTTCACTTCTCTCTTTCTTCTCTCATTTTCTCCTTCTTATCAGAGCCTTCTCTCGGCCATATTCTTTATATCATTTAAATAAAAGCCACCCACAACGACAATAGATCAGCAAAGATGTCGACTACAATAAAACAGGAACAAGGTTAGTTGCAAGTATGCACTCGACTGCTGTTAGTGGTAGCTGACCAAAACCCAAGTCGAGATGCATAAGACCGCTCCTGAGCCACGGCTCGCGCGGCGAGAAGAGCGGAGGAGCATGTTACCATTGCCGATCTACATGGTGCGGCCGGTGCGGCTGGCGCAGCCGGCCGAGACATCTCAGGCTGGAGCGGCGGTGGCTGACGGAAGCCTAGCGGGGCCCTCAGCTGATGCGGAGATGGCGGTAGCCGATGCGGTGCCGGTCAAAGCATCCCTGGTGCGGAGGATAGCAACGGTGGTAGTGGAGCAGGTGCGGGCTTGTGCAGCAGCGGCCGTGCGGTATATCAGAATTGTGCCGTTCTGGGTCTGGTGGATAAACGGAGCAGTATTGTTTTTGGCTGTAAAGATACGTTATGGACTATAGTCGGCTGTCGGATGTTTTCGCTGCTTCCAAAACGGCAGCCTTTAGAATTCTCGCTGGACCCGCCTTCTTCACTCATATTCCGAGTTGCGCGTGTGCCTTTGAGTTTGCGCTTTACAAGGCCGAGCTAGCGCGTCTCCAAGCCGTCGAAGACCGCCAACAGCCGAAGACACAGGTATGTTTTCTGTTCGAGTGTTTGTGTTTGCACAAATACCGGCAAAAAGCAATCTGCACATATCTGTCCACTGAGCTCCAAGAGTCCATTCACAGACTTGGTGCGTTTGCGGCACCAGCAGGACAATCGGCGGCTTGATAAGCCATTCCAGGAGCATGGAGTCGGCGTAGCCGCAGACCTTGCAGCACTTGCGCTCAGCCACAACCGTTTCCAGTGGTAGGCGAAAGCCGCCCGCGGCCGTGTCGGCAGGCGCAGCAGCCTCTGTGGCGTTGCTGCTGCTGCGGCTGCGGCTGCTGGCACTGTGGCTGCTGGCCGTGCTTTCCATGGCGGTGGACGCGGCGCAAGGTGCCTCCGGGCCCGGGCTCTCAAGCCGAGCGATGAGGCTTGGGCGCACGGCCATGATACCAGCGCGCTTCAGCTCATTCTCCATTTTGTCGACCAGGCAGCCGAGGTACTCCTGGGCGTCTTCCTGGACGCCTGGCCTGAACATGTCCAGGACTGGGTCCATTGTGGGGACGACTTGCAAGGCACTGGCTAGAGTCTTGCTCTTGCCGGTGCGGCCGGCCTGCCGCGTCTTCTTGTGGTTGAGGCGGACATGTTGTCGTCTATTCAGAACAGTAGCGGACCGGGTATGAGAATGCCAAAGACGTCCCACAGGAAATTACGGAGGTCGTCTGGAATAAAAGCAAGGGCTCCAATGAGAAAGATATCCAAGATATTGCTGCAAAAGACAATCGTGCAGACAAGAATGGCAATCGGCAGTATGACTGCTTGATTGCTGATGATCCAAACACACAGCGGAGTCTGCATAAAAATTGTTAGCATCCTGGATTCAACCGAGTCTTGAGACGCCACGTCCCGCGAGACCGGTGGTGGCCCCGGAAGCCAAACATTGTCAATATCCATTGGGCGCGCTATGGTGATGCTGGCGATGGCGTGTGGTGATGTGGCGATGTTGACGTTGAGGTGACGAAGATGAGAGAAAAAGTATGAAGTAAAAACAATCATGAAAGAATGAGAATGACATATCATAAAACGAAACGCTTAACGCATGCATATTCAGAATGGCCAACGATGCGATCAACATCTCAAGACACAGGTGTGGCTATCGTGTGCCTCGATGCAGTGATGCGAGAATCGCATAGGCGCTGGAAACGTGACGTGAGGGTGCGAGAGGTACAGAGCAGTGCTTGGATGCTATTATGACACTAATATAAGATACTACTTTGAAGAAAGATGTCTCATTCATGTATATGGATTGGCATCCAAGGCGCGGTGGGTTTAAATCTCAAGGCAACGCTGAACTCTGAATTATGTTACTAAAACAAAAACCGAGGAGTGACGTTGAAATTGCAGTCAACATTATGTAAGGTATGCCACGTGATGGACCCATATCACTTCTCCTGTTTCAGTGCCAGGCGGTACTTCGCGCAGCCTCCTCGTGGCCAGTAACCACCTGATGACCTTTGATCGTTCCAGGTCATTCAGCGCCTCGTCCAGGTCCCGTCTCCCTCGGGGGCGGCAATACGTCCCTATTTTGAATTCACAGTCTAATGTTAGGCATCTTCTCTTCTGCAGTCGCACCAGGGTTGTATGTCCGGTATGTTTCTCCAGGACATTTACTAACCGTTGCCCGATGTTCCCTGATCTGACTTGCGTTGGCTGTTTTTCATTTTCTACTTCTGTTTATAGTTTCTGTTTATTACTTATTCTTTTTTTTGAAGCCTCGTGCTTGCAGTGTGGTGTGGCTGAATTAGTTGTACACTCACTTTCACCAATCACAATTTGACCGAACCGCGGGCATCCACATCAGACAAGTTTCTAGCGTGCATATTTACTGTCGAGTCCTTGCTGGGGATGATCATTGGTTCCATGTGTCATGAGGATTACGGATGACGAAGATAACTGCTTGGGATGGAGGGTCGCATAGGATTGTATGCATTTTAGTGCATATTGGGTCCCGACTTGAGCCTTCAGTGTGTCTGCAACAGTGCGATGCTGCGGTGTGGCTGGAAATGCTGCATATCATGCCCACTTCCACCAATCGCAGTTTGACCTAAACGCTGGCTTGGTTGGGCATCCACGGAAGGCAGTTTTCAGGTACTTTCTTCGTTAGGCGGTATTCAAATCAACAAAGCCTGCCCTTCCCCGACGAGAATTATCAAGCTTCACAACAAGCCCTCACGCTCACCACAGTCTAGAATCAGAGACCATGCCAGGCATTCGCAGTTTTTTCAAACGGTGCTCCCGGAAGTTCAGCCGGGAGGTGTCCCGAGAGGTCTCCCCGAAGGTCTTCCAAAAGGAAGCTACGTCAACATCTCCCGCCAATCCTCAACAGCAGCCCGCGGCACAGTCACTCTGGGACCGAGCATATGATGCTCTTGCAAAAGAGAATCCGGGTCTGGTGACGGACTATGATAAACTGCTTGCAAAAGAGCAAATGGCCAGTACGTGCCACAATCTCACAACTGCAAGCTGTGATACATGACAGGCATTAACCTTTTTTTAGAGGATTCTGCACCAGACGAGACGAGTCAGCTTTTAACACCGCACGTCCTTGACACTCATTCCGATCGCCCTCCTCGTCAAGTCCTACTGACTACCGTGATCAAGAATGGGCTACGACGAATGGAAGACAACAAAACGAGGTACAACATTGGCGGCCATGAGTTTGTGCCGGCAGACCAGATCCAGCAGGTTGTCAATTTCGTGCTGTGGGGTAAAGACTTGGTAGGCAGCGCCGTCAAGAACTCACCCGAGGCTTCTTTGGCATGGTCTGCTGTCTGCCTCACTCTGCCTCTCCTCACCGACCCCATAACCGCAGCCGAGGCCAACCGAGCTGGCTTTACCTATGTCACTTCCCGTATGGACTACTATATCGCGCTGGAGCCTATGGTGCGCCGGCTTGGCCAGAAGACCAAGGTCAACAAGGTGCTGATATTAGAGGTCACTGGTCATATTGTGGACCTTTACCAAGCTATCCTCGAGTTCCAGCTCAGCAGCGTCCTCCGCTTCTATCAGGGGCGCATCAAAACCTATGTCCATGATATTGTGCCATCTAAAGACTGGGATCAGAGCCTGCTTGATATCAAGATGCTGGAGCAGACAGTCAACAACGACCTCAGCCAAATAAACAACCTAACAGCAACGCAAGAGCTCGAGCAACTCAACAAGACCAGCGAGGAGACGCGTGCGACGATGGAGAATTTCTTGGCTATTTTGAAGAAGCATCTACAAGATACGCCGGTTGCTAAATGTCTGCAGGCATTCTGCCTCGCAAAGGATGGCAGCGGCGCCACGTACGACTGGTACAAGGGCCGCGTGGAACTCCGTGTGGAGGGCACGTGTGGGTGGTTTCTCCGGCACGAGAATTTTAAGAAGTGGCTGTCGCAGGAGTCGGGTCCCTTGCTGGTCTCAGCAGACCCTGGGTGTGGCAAATCGGTGCTGGCCAAGTATCTGATCGACCATGCGCTGGCGCAGCAGTCAGCCACCATATGCTACTTTTTCTTCAAGGACCAGGACCAATACACCATCCGCCAAGCACTGTGTGCTCTACTTCACCAGTTGTTCACCAAGAAGCGTCCCCTTATCCAACACGCTATGGAGCTCTACAATGACATGGGCGCAGGTCTCGTCCAGTCTGAGATTTCGCTTTGGAGAATTCTGAGACATGCTTTGCGCGATCCACAGGCCGGACCTGTCATTTTCGTTATCGATGCCCTTGACGAATGTGACGAATTGCAGCTGAGGACCTTGATAACAAATCTGAAGGATATCTTCCAAGATCATCAGCTGGCAGATGCCAGGTTCAAGGTTCTCATGACAAGCCGCCCATATGACCAAGTTTTCCGCAAGTTTCGTACCTTGCAGGACGATTTCCCGCGCATTCACATTCCTGGGGAGGAAGAGTTCGAAACCATCGGCCAAGAGATTAACCACGTCATCCACCACCGAGTCGAGCTGCTAGCACAAGAACATGGACTTTCGGACAGGATCAAGACCTCCCTGGAAAGCAAACTGCTCGCAATCGGCCACCGCACATACCTTTGGGTCTATCTTGTGTTCGACTATCTGGATAAGGAGGGGTTCAAGAAAACAGAACATGGAATCGATACTGTCATTCAAACACTTCCCGAGACAGTCAACCAGGCATATGACCGGATTCTGAACAGGTCCCAGGAGGTGGAGACTGTCAAGACCGTCAAGAAAGTGTTGAGCATCATTTTAGCAGCACGCCGGCCATTGACGGTCTCGGAGATGAACATTGCCATGGACCTGTATTCCCAATGCCGAGGCCGGTCCATCTACGACCTTGAGCTCGAGGAGGATGTGGACTTCAAGTCTCGTCTCCGAACTTTGTGTGGTCTGTTTGTCAATGTTCACCACGACAAGATCTATTTCCTTCACCAAACTGCGCGGGAGTTTCTCATACAGGCATCGGCACCAACACGAGTCTCGTCCGATCTGCGATGGCATCAATCCATCACCACTCGTCACGCACACTCTGTACTTGCTGAGATCTGCATGTTCTATCTGGATATGCTCAACTCTACAGACACAGAGGCATTTCGCCAAGGTGACCGCCACGTCGCCCTTTTCCAGTACTCGGCCGAGCACTGGAGCGATCACTACCACGAGGCTGAGTTTGAAAGAGGCTCTTCCTCGGTAGGCGTTGCTTCTGGACTTCATACTACCGACTTGACAAGCCACTCACAGTGGGCTCACATCATTTCTAATCGATATCATACCCGCCCTGACTCTTCCACGAATGTTTTGGTGGCATCGCATCCTGGGATTACTCCTCTTCCAGAGTTAGCTTTTAGCAGACGTCCTGATATCGAGGCGACGCATGACGATGGCAAGACAGCATTGTTACTTGCCGCCGAATCTGGCCACGAAGCTGTCACACGGTTGCTCCTCTTTGATGGCGCCAATGTTGAGGCGAGGGACGACGATGGCAGGACTGCATTGGTATTTGCCGCCTATTCTGGCCACGAAGCTGTTACCCGGCTGCTTCTCGAGTATCGTGCCAACATCGAGGCGAAGGATAGCCAAGGGAGGGCAGCATTGATGCTTGCCGCCAAATCTGGCCACGAAGCTGTTACCCGGCTGCTTCTCGAGTATCGTGCCAACATCGAGGCGAAGGATAGCCGAGGGAGGGCAGCATTGATGCTTGCCGCCAAATCTGGCCACGAAGCTGTTACACGACTGTTGCTGCTCGACAATCATGCCGATGTCGAGGCGAGTGATGCCGATGGTTGGACATCGTTGATGTTTGCCGCCGATTGTGGCCAGGAAGCTGTTGCAAGACTGCTGCTCGAGAATGGTGCCAACGTCGAGGCGAAGGATAGCCAGGACAGGACAGCCTTGATGTTTGCCGCCAAGTCTGGTCACGATGCCGTTACACGGCTGCTGCTCCAGAATGGTGCCGACGTCGAGGCGAGGCATGTTGGTGACAAGACAGCATTGATTATCGCCGCCGAATCTGGCCACGAAGCTGTTACACGACTGCTGTTGCTTGAGATTAGCGCCAATTCCCAGGCGCGACATGACGATGGATGGACAGCGTTGATGCTTGCTGCCGGTTCTAACCAGGAACTTGTTACACGGCTGCTTCTCGAGAATGGTGCCGACGTCGAGGCGAAGGACAACGATGGCTGGACAGCCTTGAGGTTTGCCGCCAACTCTGGCCACGAAGCTGTTGCACGGCTGCTTCTCGAGAATGGTGCCGACGTCGAGGCGAAGGACAACGATGGCTGGACAGCCTTGAGGTTTGCCGCCAACTCTGGCCACGAAGCTGTTGCACGGCTGCTACTCGAGATTGGTGCCGATGTGAATGCGAAGGACAACGATGGCAGGACAGCGTTGATGGTTGCCGCCGAATTTGGCCATGAAGATGTTGCACGGCTGCTGCTTGAGAAGGGTGCCGATGTCGAGACGAAGGAAAAGAAAGGCTGGACAGCGCTGATGGGAGCCGCTTACTTTGGCCACGAAGCTGTTGCACGGTTGCTACTCGAGATTGGTGCCAGCGTCGAGGCGAAGAATGACGATGGCAGCACAGCGTTGATGGAAGCCGTCCAAGATGGCCGTGAAGCTGTCGCACGGCTGCTGCTTGAGAAGGGTGCCGGTGTCGAGGTGAAGAATAAGAAAGGCTGGACAGCGCTGATGGGAGCCGCTTACTTTGGCCACGAAGCTGTTGCACGGTTGCTACTCGAGATTGGTGCCAGCGTCGAGGCGAAGAATGACGATGGCAGCACAGCGTTGATGGAAGCCGTCAAAGATGGCCACGAAGCTGTTGCACGGCTGCTACTCGAGTATGGCGCCAACGTCAAGGCGAAGGACAACGATGGCAGGACAGCGTTGAGGTTTGCCGCCAACTTTGGCCACGAAGCTGTTGCCCGGCTGCTACTCGAGAATGGTGCCAACGTCGAGGCGAAGCATGACGATGGCAGCACAGCGTTGATGGGAGCCGCTTACTTTGGTCACGAAGCTGTTGCACGGCTGCTACTCGAATATGGTGCCAACGTCAAGGCGAAGGACATCAATGGCTGGACAGCATTGATGCTTGCCGCCGCAAATGGCCACGAAGCTGTTGCACGGTTGCTACTCCAGATTGGTGCCAACGTCGAGGCGAAGGACAACGATGGCAGGACAGCGTTGATGCTGGCCGCCGCAGATGGCCAGGAAGCTGTCGCACGGCTGCTACTCGAGATTGGTGCCAACGTCAAGGCGCAGGACAAGGATGGCTGGACAGCGTTGATTCTTGCCGCCGGTCATGGCCACGAAGCTGTTGCACGGTTGCTACTCGAGAAAGGTGCCAACGTCGAGGCGAAGGATAGGAAAGGCTGGGCAGCGCTAAGACATGCTACTGAAAGTACTAAACAGCTACTACTCGATAACGGCGCCGGTGTCGAGGCGAACGCATCCATCAGGCAACTGCTACTAAAGAAGGCAGGTGTGCAGGCTGATTGAAAGGTTGAGAATTATTGCATAGACAGTGGTCACCGGTATCAAAAGTCTTTATTACTTGGTCTTACAGTGCCCTTCTTGTGAACAGAGGAGCCATTTCCTATATTAGGTCCCTGATGACTATTCTAGGATAAGCATAAATGAGTAAATTGCTCAGAAGGGCGTGTATCTATTAAAACAAGCAGCGTTACGACAAAATGTCTGATGGTGATGCTCAGGCTGGGCGATGCCAATATGCTTAGTCATCGCCTCACAAATGCATTTGGTACGCCATAATGACTTTGATATTTCCATAGAAAGTGTTGTACGTAGATGCCTTATGCCGATGTGAGTATTACGTGTTCAGGAGGATTTTGTGGCTATGGAAGAGCTTCTGGTGTCACGCAACCCGGGGGCACTGGCGACTACATGGTGATGCAGGGGATTCTATTTGTTTGTGCTTATATCTTCCACATAGCTCTCACACTCACTTATTCTCCAAACCTGTTGCATGATGACTAGTGACCGATTTATCAGTTGCACCCTGACAGTCTTGCCAACATATTATCGACACTTCTCTGTATACGAGTCGTACTCAACGTCTTGTTCTTCATGTACTCAGTCCACGTGATTTCGATTTGCTTAGGTTGTTCGTTTACACTATTTAGAGCGCGCTAAGACGTTCCGGGATGCCACTAAGCATAGTACCGCTAGTGCGCCTCAAAAGTATCTCTGTACCTTTAAAGATAAGTGGATTTGGTAAGTGGTCAACTGCAGCCGTGTCAGTGCCCCACAGTACCTCCCAAGATAGTGGATAGAGTCATGTGCTTGTATTGCGTTATCGATAAGCTAGTCTAGAAAAAAAGTTGGAAATTATTCTTCGACGATAAGACAGACCATCGACAGAAAGCTCGCAAATCTACACAGCTACACAATCATCACACATCAACATTTACAATGGCACCCGTCGACACAGGCCGGCCGGCCAAAAAGGTCAAGCTCGACAAGAGCGGCAAGAGCAAGATGAAGAGCAAGAGCGGCGAGGGCAAGGTGGTGAAGAAGGTCGACAAGACGGAGAAGACAACGACAAAGACGCCAGCAAAGGAGACGGCTACGATACCCGAGAAGCCCAAGGAGAAGGAGGAGAAGGAGAAGGAGGCAGAAAAGGAAGAAGAGTCAGCCGAGGCCGGCAGCGTGGTTGGCAAAGACGACGAAGACGCTGACGCCGACGCCGACGCCACAAAGACGCCTACGACGTTCAAGGAGCTCGGCGTGGTGGACGTGCTGTGCGAGATCTGCAGCACGCTCAACTTTACGACACCGACGCCGATCCAGGCACAAGCGATTCCCGTGGCGCTGCAGGACCGCGACATTATCGGCACGGCCGAGACGGGCTCTGGCAAGACGCTGGCGTTTGCGCTGCCGATCCTGCAGGCGCTGCTGGACAAGCCTCGGCCGTTCTTTGGGCTGGTGCTGGCACCGACGCGCGAGCTGGCGGTGCAGATTGCGCAGACGTTTGACGCATTTGCGAGCATTGCGCTGCGGTGCACGGTGCTCGTGGGCGGCATGGACATGGTGCCGCAGACGATTGCGCTGGGCAAGCGGCCGCACGTGATTGTGGCGACGCCCGGCCGGCTGCTGGAGCACCTGCAAAAGACAAAGGGCTTCTCGCTGCGCAGCCTGCGGTACCTTGTCATTGACGAGGCGGACCGGATGCTGGACATGGACTTTGGGCCGGTATTTGAAAAGATTATGCCGTTCCTGCCGCGCGAGACGCGGCGCACCATGCTCTTCTCGGCGACCATGTCGAGCAAGGTCGAGAGTCTGCAGCGGGCGAGCTTGCGCGACCCGGTGCGCGTGGCGGTGCGGTCGCCGCTGCTGGGAGGCAGCGCAGAGGGCGGCGACGGCGAGGGCCAGACGGTGCGGACGCTGAAGCAGAGCATGTGGCTAGTGCCGCTCAAGGCCAAGGACACGGCGCTGGTGTATCTGATGAACGAGTACAACGGTCGCTCGATCCTCGTGTTTACGCGCACAATCTACGAGACACACCGGCTGTCGATGCTGCTGCGGGCGCTGGGCTTTGGCGCGATCCCGCTCAACGGCAAGCTGAGCCAGTCGGCGCGACTGGCGGCGCTCAACAAGATCAAGTCGGGCGGCCGGGACATTCTGATTGCCACGGACGTGGCGGCGCGCGGTCTGGACATTCCGCGCATCAACATTGTCATCAACTTTGACGTGCCGCAGGACAGCAAGACGTACGTGCACCGCGTGGGCCGGACGGCGCGCGCAGGCAAGTCGGGCCACGCCATCAACTTGGTGACGCAGTACGACAGCTTCCACTTCTTGGCCATTGAAAAGGCGATTGGAATGGAGCGCAAGATTGCGCCGCTGGCGGTGGAAAAGGAGGAGATGATGGTCTTCCACGAGCGCGTGGAGGAGGCGCAGCGGTATGCCAAGGCGGGCATGCGCGAGTGGCAGGAGAAGCAGGCGCTGGCGGGCAAGGGTAAGCGGACACGGGCGGGCGCGAATGTGATGGGCGGACGTGACGACATGGACCGCGAGGAGATGTAGGGGGTACGTCGTTTTTGGTGTCGTTTGCTTGACTCGTTTAGCGGAGTTTGGATTGGATATATCCCGGATGTTAAGGGAATCGCATTTAGCGTAATAAAATACCAGGAGTGCGTCTGCTGTCTGTTGATCTTGTGATTCCCCGGCGGAACAAAGTCATCGTGGTATTACGTAAGCAGAAGACGATATTATGTAATCATATGTTGACTCTATGATGCCCCTTTCGACTTCAAATCAGAATCAAACTGTGCGTCTACTGGCGGCTATCTGTTTTCACTTGATGGACCTACTTCATATGCGTATCTCATGAGTGATCACAGTGCCAACAGCACTAACACGGCTATGTGCCGAGGGCGGCAAGCCAGTTGGTCTAAGCGCTGAGAACGACAGGGGTCTTTTTTGTTCTTCTACTTTACCAAGACGAATGATGTCGAGCGGCGTCTTTTCAGACTCGCGCCGGCCGCAGGAGGTCGCAGATGCAGGGCAGATGCAGATGCAGTTGCAGGTTGGCGAAAAGTGGTAGATGATAGACGATGAGCCTCAAGATAATGATGCGAGGACGTGACGGCATTTTTCTTTATCGTAGATGTGCTGTACTCTGTATTGTCTGTCGCTCCAGGCACTTTAGGAGATTGATTGATTGATTGATTGACTGTATTGTCTGTTGATGTTGTACGGAGTAGATGTTGCTGTAACTGCCTGGGCCATCATTCTGACCCAGAAGCATACACCAGGAAGATAAATCAAGGCCCGGATTCGGACAGGAACACGGCCAGAATATGATAAGATCGGCCAGAACATGGCCTGAATAGACCAGATACATAACTAATGCTTACACAGATTTTGACTTGTGACTTGTGTTTGCATTAATCGGACATATGTCCATTAAGAGCGGCCATCACTCATCACAATCACAGAAGCATAACTTCGGCATCAACCATCACAGCTCACAAAAACAGTTATCAACTCAAGCACAATATCACAATCACTGTCACAACATCACAATCATCATCAATACATAACGGATTAAGCCTGCATAATCCGGGATACCCTGCATAGACCCCTGACCCCCTGTCAGGCCAAGCGCCTACTGAGTGCTGAAGATGGCCAATGGCCGCTGCAGTACAGAGATGTGAATTATATGTAAGTAGAGGAAATAAGTCAGGTCAGCCAAGATATGCTTAGAGAGGTGACGAGCATATTGCACAGGAGGAGAGTGAAGGCGCTCCAGCTGCTGTTGAGCCACTCTTCCCTTGGTCGTCTGATCTTAGCCATGATTCTCAGATTCTTATATTTGATCCTGCATACTTTGGTTCTTATATTTGATTGATTGTTCTCATATCGTCAAAGCCACTACATCCACTTACATGTACTTGGTCTGACTGGCTGTCTAGTCGCTCTCAGCCCTCATCACATCACACTTACACCATGCAGATGGTTTCTGCACAAACTAATGATCTCTCCCAGCGGCTCCGGTGATTGTTGACTGCAGCTGCTTCTCTCTATTATCGTGTACATAACTCTTAATATCCTCTTCCCCGAAGTACCTTACTCGATCTCTTGGCTCCTGTTCCTATTTTCTTCTGTCGTGTGTTCTGCCTTTTCATCTTGTTGTCTCATTTCAGGTCATATATTCTTCCATCTACAACAAGCCGGTCTTGTCATCTTTCATAATAATCATCTATTGCTCCGTCGTCATCTGTCTTACCAGCTTCATCTAGATGGTCTGTCTTCCATCCATCAACACCGCATCTGGAATCTAGACAGCCACAGCCCAATTAATTCTCATTCACATCTCGTCTACCCACACACCAAAATGAGGCCACTGTCTGGCCTGCTCGGCCGGCCTCAACTCGTCACCCTGGCCCTTGTCCTGCCCGCCCTCGCCATCCAGGTCACGCCCGACTCACCCTGCGCCGCACTCTGCATCGACGACACCACCCTCGACGTCTCCGACCCCGCCTCGTCCACCACCGTCAACGCCGACATTACGTGCAGCGATGCCGACTTTAACACGACGCCGGCCGGCAACAAGTGGACGTCTTGCATGACGTGCCTCCAAAACAGCACCCACGCACAGGCCGACGAGAGCGACCAGGACTGGTTCCTGTACAATTTGCGCTACCAGATCGACTACTGCGTCTTTGGCTATCCCAACGCATCCGATGTCATCGGCTCCAGCCCGTGCCAGACGTCCACTGCGTGTCTGCCGCTGCAGGCCGCGCTGTTCACGGGCGTGCCCGCTACCAACAGCAGCAGCGGCGGCGAGTACGACTACTGCAGCGTCGACGACGGCGTGCTCACGACCGACGCCATCAAGGGCTGTCTCAACTGTATCAGCGGCAGCGGCAACGCCATTGTCACCAACTGTGAGTTTGTTATTCTCTTTTTTGATTTATTATCATTCGTCTGTTTAGTCTCATTATCTGGTGTATCCTCTACTTTTCTATTGATTTGATTGTACTAACTCGCCCAGCCCTCATCGCGCTCGAGGCCGCCTGCATCGAACAGCGCCCGACAAACGAGACCGTCGGCCTCAGCGGCTCCATCTTCACGACCGGCACCACGATCAGCATCGTGGCAGCAACGTCGGCATCAACGTCAAGAACTGCCATCTCCGGCGGCACGTCGCACATTGCCACCACGACAATTATCGTTGTCGCCGTCGTCGCCGTTCTTGTTGTCGCCGCCGTCGCCGGTTTCGGGTTCGTGTGCTACCGCAAACGCAGAAACACCGGCGGCCGTGCTGCCGTGCGCGGCCCGCTCGAGCGCAAGACGGACGCGCTCGCATCTATAGAGTCGGGCATGTCGGGCGGTCCCAATCTCACTTACACAAAAGACAAAGGCAATACCGCCGGCGCCAAAACTGGCCCCGTCGACTGGCACACACGTTTCCCGTCCGCCGAGCACATCTCCGGTCCGCTCAACGTCCACGGCTCGAATACCGACGATATGCTAGACGCCAAGACGGCGCCCTCGTTGGCCGGTGCCGCCATCAGCCGCCCGAGCAGTGCCAACAGCGCCAACAGCGCGCACAGCTCGGTCGTCAGTATGTACGAGTCGCATGGTGCAGCCGCCGCGGCTGCCCCCAAGAAAACATACAAGCAGCAGTTCCAGCACACCTCGGCCGCTGACGGCAGTCTCCCGGCCATTGTCGAATCGCCGTTCCCGTCGCCTGCCGTCCATGGTGCCGGCACCGGCGCCGTCGCCAACCTCAACATGCGCATCCACTCGTCCGACTTTGATACGCGCACCGACTACCCCGTGACCAGCACGGTCGCCGTGCCGCCGCGCATACAGTCCAGCATGCCGTCCGCGCCGCGCCGCCACCCGCGTCTGCACCAGCTTACGACGAACTTTGGCGACGCATCGCCCGATGGTGGCAGTGCCGGCAGCGCCAGCACCGGCGGCTACACACCGTCGTCGGCATCGGGCCTGCTGTCGCACGCAGCCGGCCCTGGCATCGCATCGACCTACAATCCTGCCATGTACGCGCCGGCGCAGCGCAGCAGCAGCAGTGCCCTCCAGCCTAGTCCGCGGCAGTACAGCGAGCCGCCGTCGGCCGTCACTGTGACCGCCTCGCCGGCGTCGTCCACGGCCGGCGGATCCGTGGAGCACCAGCTGCGCCTGGCGAGCCGGTCGCTGGTGGCCCAGCAAAAGGCGGTCGAGCAGCAGCAGCAGCAACAACAAAAACAGCAGAAACAGCAGCAGCAGCAGGCGGAGCTGGCGCAGAAGCTGGCGGCGGCCAACATTGCGCACAATGCGCGCAAGCAGAGCGGCTACCAGGGGTGGTCGGCAATGATTGCCAATGCGCAGCAGCAGTACCAGTTTCCAATGCCGCCGACGGCGGGGGCGGTGTCGAGCCAGCACGCGTCATACCGTGGCGAGCCGCACTCGGCGTCGTCGTCGCGGCCTCCGTCGGCCAGCGGCCTCGGGTCGTCCACTATGGCGACGCGCCAGATCATTTCGCCGGGCCGCAGCAGCAGCAGCCAGGCCGGCAGTCCGCTCGTCGGTCCTGGTGCCGGCCATGCTGGCGACCGATCGACAACATCGACGACGTCGCCAGCGAGCATGTTCAGCGGCAGCGCGCATCAGGTGCGCAAGAGCAAGAGCGGTCCCTTTTCGGCGTTTGGCCGTGGCGCCGGCAGCGAGGGGAGCAGTCCGGCCGAGACGCGGAGTATTCAGACCGACTTTTTGCCTCCGCCACGGCGGTAGTCTCTCTCTCTTTATTTGATTTTATTTCATTATTTGTTTACATCGACTAAACTACACAAGAGCACAAGACGCCGGATCACTCTCTCATTGTCTCCCATTTCTTTCTTTTTTCTCTTTTTCTTTTTTCTGTATATTCATGATCAGCGTAGCGACGACCCTTTTTTATTCCTCTGTATAACATTCTACATATTTGCACTTCTAATCATTTGATATCCCACTGCGCTCTCGCTAATCTGCAACTATCACCACTTCGTGATCCTTTGATTCACAGTCATCAAAGCATCGGCCACAACAATCACGGTCACCCTTTTTATTTGTAGTTTTATAGACTATCATGTCACCATCATGGTGTAGTCAAATAATTCTCATGAGAATACATCTATCATGCATTGTCGCTGGTGACGTTGTGCTCCCCGCCAATGTCATGACCCACTTTTATATCACAGCTTAATCTGTCCTCTGTTAACGTCATCGACATCATCGACACCCAAATCACCACAACGCGCACCAGGCGCACAACGCTATGCCGTCCTCCACCCACGATACCCTGAACCCAACTCCTAATACATAAACCAAACACACAACCATGGCGACGGCCGCACACGCGCCCGAGGCCATCAGTCAGGCCCTTGTCGACTTTTCCGTGCGCGGCCTCTTCCCGGCCGACGACGCCACGTCCACTGCCGCGCTCACCCCCGACACTCTGCCCGGCGCGATCGCCGCACTGGCCAGCGAAAAGGTGCGCCTCGAAACCGACATCCAAACCATTGTGGCGTCTGCTGCCGACGACGTGCGCGCCTGGATCGACAATGCCCAGGCCCTGCAGGTCGACATTGCGCGCCGCAAGACGCTCGCCACCGACATTGTCGTGCGCGGCGGGGGGGACTCCATACAGGGTACACCAACGACTTCGACGGTTGACGACGCAGAGGCGCGCGCACAGTTCCTCACCGGCGAACTCAACTACACCCTCCAGGTCCGCTACCTGCTCGAGGCCATCCAGCGCATCGCCCGGCTGCTCGACCGCGTCGCCGCCGCTGCCCGCGATCGCCGCATCCTCGACGCCCTGCGCCTGCTCGAGTCCGCCTGGGCCGCCCTCGACCAGATGCCCGTGAGCAAGTCGTGCCGCGCCATGCGCCTGCTGGACCTGCGCGCCTTTGAGCTCAAGACGGACGTGCACGCCGTCTTTGACGACGTCTGGGCCGCCCTCGTCACTGTCGACGCCGCCGCCCGCTCGCTGACCGTCGCCCACGCGCGCGATGACGAGCCCACCACGCTGGCCGACGCCGTCGTCGGCTTCCAGGCATACAAGGAGGTCGACCGCCGCGCCGCCGCCCTCTGGCACGCGCTGGACGCCGCCATTATCGCGCCGCGCATGGACCGGGCCGCCGCCACACGCCCGGCCATCTTTGTCACCGGATGCACGCTCGGGCTCCAGGGCACGGCCGACGCCGGCGTCGACGCGTTGTTCCACGACCTCGAGCAGTTTTTCGAGTTTCTTTCAGCCCACCTCCCGGCCCAGCTCGTGCAGTCTTTATCGGGCGCAGGCTCGTCAGACCCGTCGGTGCACGCATCGCCACCAACCATGATGACCACTATTGTCGGCCGCATCGTCGACAGCTGGCTCGTCGCCGCCGTGCCCACGTCGCTCGACCGCATGGCCGCATTCGAGGCCACTCTGCAAGCCGCCCAGGCCTTTTGCACACGCGTGGCCGCGCTCGGGTTTACCGGCCTCGACCGTCTGCAGGAGTGGGTCGAGAATGCGCCCCGCGTCTGGCTCGCCCGGCGCCGCGAGGCCGCCCTCGACCACGTGCGGTCGAGCATCGCCCAGGGCCTGGGCGCGCCGCGCGAGGTCGAGCGGATCGAGAAGCAGATGGTGTCGCGGTCTGAAGGCAAAGAGCTGGCCGCCGCCGCAACGGCAACGGCCGCCGAGCAGGATGATTGGGATACGGCATGGTCTGACGGTGAAGGCGCCGATGAAAGCGCCGGCGATGCACAGCCGGAAGCCGACGACGGGGCCGATGCATGGGGAGCTTGGGGCGAGGACGACAATGATAATGCCGGCACGGCCGACAAAGAGGACGAGCCCACGTCAAAACCAGACGCTGGTGAAGTACAGCCAGAGACAGTAGTAGCAGCAGTAGCCGACGACGACGACGCTGCTGATGCCTGGGGTTGGGGCGAGGAAGACGGCGGCGATGGCGATGCGGCTGCGCCCGAGGCAGCGTCTGCACCCGAGGCAAAGACAACGACAAAGACGCCCGCTCCCGCTCCAGTAAAACAACCGGCCGAACCCGAGACGCGCGAACTTGTCCTCAAGGAAAAGTACCACATCTCGTCGCTGCCAGACCCCGTCCTCGGCCTTGTCACAGAGGTCCTCGAAGATGCACTGGCACTGACCGTGGGCGAGCATGCCGGCAGCCCCGTGGCCACGGCCGCGGCCGGCCTGTTTGGCGTACCCGCGCTCGTGCTGGCCATGTTCCGGGCCGTGGCGCCGTTTTACTATGCCCGCGACGTCGGCGGCAGCATGTACTTGTACAACGACAGCATGTACCTGGCGGCGGAGCTGACGACGCTCGTTGCCGCGTGGACAGACCGTCTGGCACAGGCCGGCAGTGCGACGACGGCGCCGGTGGCGCGGCTGACGGCAGACGTGGACAAGCTGCAGGGGTTTGCGAGCCGGGCGTACGGCAAGGAGATGGCGGTGCAGAAGACGGTGCTGCGGGATCTGCTGGGGGGCGACGACAATGTGCTGCAGGAGGACGGGGACGACTGCGTGGACGCGGCGGTGGCGCGCGTGCGGTCAATGGCGGCGGCGTGGGAGGGCGTGCTGTCGGCGTCGGCGTGGGCACAGGCGGTGGGGTCGCTGGCGGACGCGGTGGCGCACAAGCTGATTCTGGACGTGCTGGAGATGCCGTCGATCAGCCAGGACGAGGCGTTTGCGCTGGCGCAGCTGATCCAAAAGGTGACGGCGCTGGACGATTTGTTTTTGATGCAGTCAGAGGACGACGACGGCGAGCGCGTGCCCATGACGTCGCAGTATGCGCCCAACTGGCTGCGGCTGCAGTACCTGTCCGAGGTGCTGCAGTCGAATCTGCGCGAGGTGCGCTACCTGTGGATGGAGAGCGAGCTGAGCCTGTACTTTACGGCGCGCGAGGTGCTGGACCTGATCAAGCTGAGCTTTGAGGACAATGCGCGGTCGCGCGAGATCGCCAAGGAGATTGCCACCCACCCACGGCCGGCTCACCTACAAACGTAATAGTATAATGAATGGCAGACATGTTACAGCAAGAGACGTATTTACAGATGTAATGATAATGAATGACCTGTTGCAACAAGATGTCCGTGACCGTCTATTGATATGAACTAAATAACACAAGATAATAACACAATATAGCAGACTACTGCTTCGCCTCGCCGCGCAAAAACGCCTCCTCTACCGCCATGCGGCGCTGCACAACGCGCCGCCACCGCTCCGCCCACGCCTTGGTCTCCTTGGCCTCTTCCTCGCCGTCGTTCTCGGGCGCGCCGCCGCCGTTGGAAAAGGTCGCTGCAAACGACGATCCCGAGCCCGCCGCCGACGTCAGCCACGACTGCAGCGCCTCGTTAAGCAGCTTGAACAGTTCGCGCATCGCCTTGATCTCGGCCTCCTGGGCGGCGCGTGCTGCCTCGACGTCTGCGTGCGCCTGTGCCAGGCCCTGCTCGGCCGCATCCACTGCCGCCGCCGCCTCGGCCGCCGCCGCATCCATAGCCTCGGATAGGGCATAGGCAGCCGCGTCGCCGGCGTCTTCGTCGTCCATAGCGACGTCGAGGTTGGCATCGGCGGCGGCAGACGGCGGCAGCGTCACCGGTGGCGGGTTGCTCTGGCGCTCCTTGGCAGCCTCGAGAGCGTCCGTGGCCTTGCTGACGGCAGCAACAGACGCGTGCGTCGCTGCTACCAGCTGGTGCACACGGCGCGTCACCTTGTTGACAGTATTAAATACCAGCTCGGCGACGTGGCTGACCGCCAGGTTGGGCGACGACAACGCCGATGGCGCCTCGGTCGACGACGCCGGTCGCTGCAGCGCCCACTGCACAATAACCGCAGGCGTCAGGATGGAGTAGTTGAGCAGCTTCTCGGCAATCGAGACGGCAACGCCCGGGTGTGCGCCCCAAAAGTCCATGACGGCATCCAGAATCTGCGCGCGCGCAGCCTCGGACGCGGCACCGGCATCAAGTAGGCGGTCCTTGGTGCGCTCAATGGCAGCCAGGACGTGCGACAGCGACTTGGAACCGACCCAGAGCACGGCCGTGGTGAAGACGTCCGTCGACGTCACCAGGGGATCGAGGCCGCCGGCATCGAGGGCCTGGCTGTGGATGCGCTCAATGACCGTCTGGATCTCGTCCTCAGGCGCCTTGCGCTTCAACAGAGCAGCCAGCTCGCGGCCGTCGGCTGCAAAGGGCAACTCGTCACCGCCGCTGCTGCCCGACTCGTCGCCGCCAGGCGTTCTCCGGCGCTCGGCAAACTTAAAGGGCGGCACGTCCAGCTCCGTGTCGGGGTTCATGAGCGCCTGGTACGGCACGGGCAACGTCTTCTTGATGCGCTGGGCGAAGCTGAGACGGACCTCCTTGTCAATGGCGCCCAGGATCAGGGCCTTGTGCGGGTGCAGGTTAGGCAGCTGCACATCGTCCACCCACTCGGTCCACTTCCAGGTGAAGCCAAAGTTGCTCAGGTGGTGCGCGAACCAGTCGACAAAGCGGCCGACGAGCTCGAGGTCCATGCGCGGGCTGTTGCGGTACAGGAACCGGATAGCACGGCCGAGCGATGGCGCAATGGCGGCGGGCGCAATCTTGCACGCCTCGGCCAACACCGAGTGGTAGTAGACGAGCTTGTGCTCGGGCTGCGGCAGCTGGAACAGCTGGGCAAACACAGTGTCGACTGCAACGTCCTCGGGCTTCCACGTCGACTTGCCGGCGTCAATGTCGCGCAGGCGGTCAAAGGGCGTCGCGCGCTTGACAAAGGTGCCGTCGGCAAAGTAGCAGTCAATGTCAATCAAGAACTTGGCTGTCGCGTTGCGGTTGAAGTCGAGGCCGTTGATGGTGTCCATGAGAATGTCGCGCACCAGGCTCGACGCAATATTGGACAGCGGCGGCACCGAGTGCGGCAAAAAGGCAGCGGCAGCGCTCGTGCTGCTGGTGTTGTTCTCGTCGACCCACGCGCCGTAGACGGAAAAGTACACCTCGGGGAACAGCGGGCGCGGCCCTGTGGCAACGGCCGTCGGCACGGCGATGTCAGGCAGCGTGTGCTTCGTGGTCGACGGGTCGTCAAGCTTGGTCTGCAGCTCGACGTCGTCCAGTGGCAGCTTGGTGATGCGCGGCAGGCACGACAGCAGCCATCCGTGGGCGGCCTCGGCCTGCAGCTGCTTCTGCAACAGCGCAATCAGGCTCTCGGCGGGCGGTGGGCCATTGTTCTGGCTGGCGTCGTCATCGTCCATGTCCTCGTCAAAGTCGGGCGTGTAGTCTTCGTCGTCGTCGTCGCCGAGCTCGCCCGAAGCGGCCTTGGCGGCCTTGTAGTTCTTCTTGAGCTGTCTCTTGCTGCCCTGCTCGAGTCCGTGCAGAAAGGGGTCCATCAAACTCTGGAGCGCATGGGGCTCGGATGCAATGACCTCGGTCTTCTCCATCAGGTCGGCCGCGAGCCGCCGCCACTTGTCGAACTCGACCGAGGCCGACGTCGCGGCCATGGCGTAGGGGATGGTGAGGAGGATGATCTTGACGAGCTCAGTGCCGACAACGTCGTCGGAGCTGGCCGTCTGCAGGTCGACGGCGCGCGAGAAGAGCGTGTCGAGCAGGGGGAAGACGCCGTCGCCGGCGAGACATGTCTGCAGACAGGCAATGAGGCGCAGCTGCAGCTTCACGTCGCGCCATTGGCCGGCGGCAATCCCGCGCTCAGTCGCGGCGGCAATGGCACGCAGGACCTCGAGGACAATGTCGGGCTTGAGGGCGTTGAGGACGAGCAGGACGGCGGCGACAAAGGGGGCCTTTAGGGGCTGCTCGCGCACGAGCTGGCACACGAGGTCGATAAACTCTTTGCGCACGGCGCCGGCGGGTCGGTAACTGTTGGTGTGGTGGCTGTGGTGGCTGTCGGTCTTGTCCTTGTCGGTGGTGTCGGGCTTGTCGTCGTTGGAGTCGTCGTCGCTGCTGGCAACGAGACGCGCAATCTCGACAACCTCTTCGTACCAGTGGCGCACAGGAGACTCGGCGAGCGTTAACAGACGGCGACGGATCTGGACGGGTGCCGGGACATCTTGGCGACGACGCTGTTGCCGGTAGTCGCCCTCATCGTCATCTATGCGAGTTGTTAGCATGCCATCATCATCATCCCCAAGCTTCACATGCGACGAGACGCACTGTATCGCCGTTTCCGGTTGTTGCCATTGCTGTAGTTGTTGTAGCCGCCCCGGCGGCCGTAGTCAGCCATCGTAGTTGTCGCGTAAAAAGAATTGTCGCGGCGTGCGTTGATGTTGGTCTTGGTGGAAGTCGATCGACGTATGCAGGACGTGTTTACAAGCTATGTGTACCTGCTGCAGCGCGTGTGGTTTTCGCGCTAACAAAAAAAGTAGAGTCTGGGGAAGCAGTAGTGTTGGTGCCTGAAAAACAGGGCATCTATTTATAGATGGTCATAGCTCCTTTCGATGGAATAGCATTTCAAAGCCACAATAGGCCATATGCTTACATAGCTAAAGTCGGAGCTTGAGAAGCGCCTGATAAAGGCTGTGTAATATATTGCTCTATCAGAGCACGGTATCATCAGTCTATAACGTTAAAGAGCACGTCAGGATAGCATTGACATCAAGCAACATCAAGGCATGTGAAGAGTGTTGATTTAGTACGATGTTTGAACAAACTAATGCCATCGTAGTCATGATGCAAGGAAATCTAGTAAAAAGACAAGAAAACGAATAGATGAAAGAAGAAAGGGAAAAGTGAAGAAGAGAGAATTTGGGAAATATAGAACAGCAAGCAATACAGGTGATTATCCAGATAGACAAAATAGAGACAAGAAAAAAGACGAGAACAATGACGAGAGAGACGACAAGAGAAGAGACGAATATGCTGCAAGACTGCATCTGCCATAGA
Organism: Ophiostoma triangulosporum; assembly: GCA_029298705.1. Classification (NCBI taxonomy): domain Eukaryota; kingdom Fungi; phylum Ascomycota; class Sordariomycetes; order Ophiostomatales; family Ophiostomataceae; genus Ophiostoma; species Ophiostoma triangulosporum. The sequence continues at coordinate 1,904,417 of JANSLO010000011.1, read as the reverse complement.
CAGAAGCGATCAGAATACTCCCAGACCTCCACAGCTTTTTGATCTTTTTGTTTTATTTTCCTTGTACGCGCTGGGCGTGTAAATGGCGAGTTGATGTGCGCTGAACATGCGAATGTGTCGCAAACGTCGGTGAGAGCAAAGACAAGGCAAGGCGAGGAAGACGCGGCAACGAGGCAAGACATGACGTAGCGGGAATGAGAGTTCATTACATGGATTTGGAAAAAAGGCGCGGCATCAGAAAAGAAGCAAACTCCCAGAGCTCAGCCCCAGCCCAGCTATACGTTTTCAACCCAAACAAGACGACGACGTAAGCGAGAAGAACGCGAGAAGAATAAAAAGATGATGAGCCAAGGCAGAGCAAGAAACGACGAGTGAGCACAGAACAGAAAAGCAGAAGAGCAGAAGAGCAGAAGAGAAAAACAATAGAAAACAAAAGAGAAAAGAACAAAACGCATAAACGAAACCATCCATCCCATCGATACCCCTTTTGTTCCTCCAATAACTTTCTCGTCCCCTCTGTTCACGTTTTCACTCTCCATCATATCCGTCTCTTCTCTCAAGCCCTGTTTCCCTCTGTCCATGCATGAACGTGTTACAATCCAAGGACCAGCCAGTACCCATCCCTATTTGATCTGCTGTCTGTCTTGTTCCTATGCGAGATTGTCATAAGACACCGTGTCAGGTCAAAGACAAGGCATCCATCCGGTAGGAAGACAAACTGCAACAGGAACTAGACAGAAGCACAACAAGAGACGACCGAAACAGAGAACCAAACAGCCGCTGCTTGAACCATGAGCATGCGCCCTTGAATGTTATAAAAAGGTTGCATGGCCAACAGCCCGTCGAAAGCACTCATCATCCGTGTTGTCTTGTGGTCGCCGCAAGCAAGAGGCCGAGGGGATTTTCACAAGGCGGACGCAGAACTGGAGAAGCGGGCAGAGAAGTCAAGACAGAGAGCAGAGCATAAGGTAGTCTTGAACCATGATACTCGTCAATCATTGCCTTTCCATTTTCGCCTTTGCTTTCTATTTCTTGCGTTTTGTTGTTCATATCTTTATCTCGTCTCTTCTTGCGGTATCGCTTCGTTGAAATCTCTCGAAAGTGTAGAGGCAAAATCAGGACGTGACGGACAAAAAACATGGCGATGGCGATGGTGATAGCAATGCAGCAGCGATGGCGGCAGCGACGACGGTAAAAAAACATTGGTGTATAGTAAACGGCGCTCGAAGGACGGGTATCCAAGGTATGAGAGAAAGAGACGGAGAGACGGAGAATAAAAAACGCAAGAAAAGAGAGCCCATTTCCGGTTCTCTCTCGAGCCATCTTGGGATCTAAATTATAGAGAAAGAAAATGAATAAACAGAACGAGAACGTGAGAGCATCTTGTTGCCATTCGTACAGTCGCTGTCCGACAGGCGAGACAGTAACCAGCAATAAAATAGGGCACCTCTCTGTCTTTGCTTTTGCGCTTGCTTTTGCTCTTGCTTCTGCTGCTTCTGCTTGCCGACGTTGCTTCCTGGCTGCTGCTTTTGGTTTGATTTTTCATGTCGTAAGCGTAACAAAAATAAAATGTCATAACGGGTCAGCCACAGAGACGGGCCAAGCTCAATCGAGCTTGGCCATCATCTCCTGCTTCGACATGGGCGTGAACTTGTCAATGTCGAGGCCTTCTGACCGCAGCACGGGGATCATATGTTGCGGGACCAGCTTGTGGTTCAGGTTCGGGGCGATGGACAGCTCTGCGCAAGTTAGTCTCTCTTCCATATCCAAATATGCCCGACATCACTACATGCGTATAAACATACCGTGGCGAGTAAAGTTGAACAGGTGGGGCAGGTCACGGACAGTGCCCGTGTTGTTTCGAGAGTCAGGCAGCTTCGTCTTGGGGTCGCGCAGCTCGTCGAAGAAGGGGTGCACCATGGCATCGATGGCAGACAGGCGCTCCGTAGGGGTGTATTCCAGCAAGCGCTCAATCAGGTTGAGGGCGTTTGCGTCGGCCTTGCGGAAGACTTTGCTGAAAGGGTGCGGCTTGATCTGAGGGAACTTGTGCTCCATGTAGTTTGGGTTCATCGTCCGGATCTGCTCGCGTGTAGGCGTGCCGAGAATCTTGATAATCTCCACCAGCTGGTCGATGCCAGACTCGCCAGGGAACAGGGGCTGGCCGAGCATCAGCTCTGCCATGACACAACCGGTCGACCAGACGTCTACAACGTTAGTATTGTATATGCAACGAATTATGAAAAGGTCGGCAATAAGGGCATACCGATCTTGGTGGTGTAGTTGGTCGCTCCAAAGATCAGCTCGGGTGCGCGGTAATAGCGCGAGCAAATGTATGACACATTGGGCTCGTTCTCGACCAGGATTTTGGCGCTGCCAAAGTCGCACAGCTTCAGGACGCCGGTGGTGGGGTCGAGCAGGAGGTTCTGGGGCTTGATGTCGCGATGGCAAATGCCTTGTGAGTGGATGTAGGCCAGGGCGCGGAACAGCTGGTAGGTGTACAGCTTGACTTCGAGGTTCGGCATGGTCGTCTTGAGCTTGCTGAAGAAGCGCGACGCGCGGTAGACTGTCTCAGGCACGAACTCCTGGACCAGGTTCAGGTAGACTTCATCCTTCTGCTGGCATTAGCACTGGCTTGGTTGAGTAGGATGGCCGATGGCAATATCAGGATACTTGGATACATACCCGCTCGCCGTTGGAGTAATAGAAAGCCTTCAATTGGACAATGTTGGGGTGGCGGACGATTCTCATGATTTGCAGCTCACGATTCTGTTCAGGTCAGTACGGTGGGAGGCTGTGGGGAGGTCGAGACACGGGGGAAACGGACCTTGAAGCGCTTATCTTGGAGGACACGCTTGATGGCAGCATCCTCGTTTGAGGGCGACAGCTTGGTCTGGAAGACGACACCAAACGAGCCATTGCCGACGATCTTGCACTGGGTGTACTGCAGGTCTCTGGTCTCGCCGGTGATGCCATCCTGGACCTTTTCGCGCACGACTTCTGCGACGGGTTAGCAGGTTGATCCAGGCTGTCGGATGTAGTGTGTAGTCTGGCGTGACTTACCGCCCATCCGGAGCTGGTTGAAGGCAGACGGCCGATTCTGTTGTGACATGGTCAAGGTATGGGTGGAGGATGATGTTGGTGCTAGAAACGCGGTTGATGCTACCGGCCGACACGAGGTAGAAGGATGGAAGTGGATTGGAGCCGGGGCCCAAAAGCGTCGATGTGTGAGCAAAGAGTGAGCGTTGAGGCGGCCGTGGTGGGCAAAAGATGGAGACGACGACGATGGAGAAGAGACGACGTGGCGAAGCGAAGCGCACGTCACGAGGTGAAGAAAGAGAAGTAGAGATGGAAGTGAGAGAGGCGAGAGGCGAAAAGCAAAAGATGTCAGACGTGAGAGGTAAAAGGTAAAAGAGGTAAAAGAGGTTAAAAAGGTGAGGCAAAAGAGGAGGGAGCAGGCAAGTAATAAGGAAAAAAAGACAAGTCACTTTTTTTCTCTACTCTGGGCGCTGCTGCGTGTGTAGAGGAGAAATGTGTGTCTGGGGAGGTCGAGAGGTGTCGAGCTGGTCGATGCAGCTGAAGAGTTGTAGATTTGAAAGTGCGAGATGCAGATGCAAGATGCAAGAAGTGGGATGATGCAGTTGCAAGTCGTGCTTTTTTTTGGAGGGCTAATGGGTTTGCGTTGGATAGGATTGAGAGGTAAATCCGATAGTTGAAGCGTCGCTCTCTTGGTGGAGGGTTGTGTTCAGGTGATGGATGAGGGTGGTGGTGGGTGGTGGTGCGGGGAGAGAAAAAATGGGGGATGTGCGACAGCGAGGTTGGTAGAGGGAGAGTAGACGAGACGGGTCGACAGAGCGCAGGTGAGCAGAGTAGACGAGTACGTAGCGTAGAGAGTAGAGTGTAGAGAGAGTAAGCATAGGAGAGCAGAGCTAGAGAGAGTAGAGAGCTAGGAGTAAAAAGGTGAAAAAGAAAAAGAGAAAAAGAGAAAAGAGAGAAAAGAAGAAAAAGTGGAAAGAGGAGAGAGGAAGTAAGTTGGTGGGCAGATGCGAGTGGATGACCAGGGGTTGTAGCGTCAGTGCAGTGCAGTCTCAGTGGAGTGAGTGCAGTCAATTCAATGCAATGCCGTACGGAGTAAGCATACAGTGTGAGTGCAGTGTTCAAGCAGTGCAGAGCCAAGTAAATACAATACAGGCAACAGAGCTGGTAAGATACTTGATAGTATCGTGCAAGTGATGGCCTGAGAGGGGCTCTCCTGTTCTTTGTTGATGATTTAACGGCTGACTGGAATGGAGTGATTATTACAACATAAAGAGGAAGGAACAGATGGAACAGATGGTTAGGTAGGAAAGAGCAAAGGACCAAGGACCCGAGTAGGAAAGAGCCGATAAGATAGAGGTAGAAAGAAGAGCAAAAGGGGAAAGAGTAGACGAAATAGTAAGAGCAAATGGAGAAGGAGCAGACGAGAGATGGAAAGAGCAGGGAAAAGAGGCAAGAGCAGGAAGAGGCAAGTGATGTCTTCTTTGGAATGCTAACGAGGTCAGCTGGGCATAGAGACAGGGGGAAGAGGAAAAAGGAGAAAAGAAGAAAGCAGTCAATAAAGGATCACAAAGGGCGAAAGTTCAATCAAATTGAATAGGTTTAATATTTGTAAGGCATAGTGAATAATTAATACGAATAAATCGATCAATAACGGAAAGCGCAGCCAAGGTACGGAAGGTACAGAAGGTAGAAGGTACAGGTGACAGAGAGATGTCGACAGAGAGGGGAAAGTCTGGCGGGAGGGGTGGATTAGAGAGCCTAGCGTACGAGAGGCTTCAGGCATGGGCAGATGACGAATCAGACAATCAGCACATTGACAGATGATGATTGCGATGAAGTGAAGGCGATGCAGATTACAAAAGCGATGTCAGTGACAATCAGTGACAATCAGTGACACTCAGTGACAGTCAGTGACGTGTAGTCGTGCTGTCCGTGACAGAGAAAGTGGAATTGAGACGTTGAGGGACAGACGCCTAAACGGCCGGACAGTTGGCTAGAGCTGGAAAGGAACGATGCATAGTTTGGGGCACATGCACTAGCAAAGTACACGGTGAAGACGGCGTACTCGTAAGTGACGATGTACAAACGGCTATTCGAACAAGTGCTAGTACATACGTATGCTTATGCTTAGTAGATGAGAAATGAAAGAAAATGAAACGAAGGTCATTCTCCAGGCGGGAAGAGACGAGTTGGATGGACAGAAGCGGGTCTCGAATTGACGATGGGCGGGGACAAGAGGGGTCAATCAAGGCAATGTCTAGCAGGGCCACAGCGCTAGTCAGTAGCTGTAGCAGGGTAAGCATACTGTACCCATACTAAGTAGGCTATGGAGGGGTTCAGTAAATCAGTACAACAAATAACGGCAGCAAAAGTACTCCGTAGAGCCCACTGTTGGCAACGCCAAAAACTCAATGCCCGAATGACCGCGTGCAGCTGCAGGCTGTCACGCTGGCGTTGAGTGGGGTAGCTACGATATCGTAATAAGAGAGTGCATATGTACGGAGTATGGAGGACAGAGGCACGGCGATTGATGCTTTTTGCTCTCTATATGTATTCTATTTTTGTTTGTTCTAATCTCGTTCTTAATTTCTCTTCCACCCAAACCTTTTACCACGAAAGTATCTACAAATACATACGCTATGCCGTAGACTCAGCGCGATAAGTGTCCTCGTGCCTTGTTTCTCCACCGGGCCCACCTGGTCTATGCTATGTACTCCGTAAGCATATGTACGTATGCGTATAAGCATAGCAGTGGAGTGATCACTACGTAGATACGCAGGGCAAGAGGATCAAGACAGAACAGTTGCACGACGGCATGGGTACAACAGGAACACTGTGTGAAGAGAAAGACGAAGCGAGGATGTCATGGGGGATGGCGTGTGGGCAGCGGTCCACAGTCGTTGCCGTGCGTATTGGATGGATGTACTCCGTAGAGGCTGGTGAGGATTGTAATAACAAGGCTGAGCATGTAAGCATACTTGTATATAGACGAGTGTAGGCTGCCATAGTCAATCCGATCCGGAGTAGTCGAGGAGTGATGAGGCTGGTTATCAGCTAGATCACCCAAGGATGAACATATCAGACGAATCCTGGGGAAATATAAAAAGGCAGACTGTCAGATTGTTGGAATGGTGATAACATTGGCATTGAGCATAATGTGCTCAAGCCAACATGGACGAAGCTCAGTCCTTCCGGTTGATGGGGGCTGAGCGAGATCCGACCAGGCGAGACAGTCTCAGCGATGGAGACAGATGTGTTTGTCATGTGTTTGTCATGTGTTTGTAAGGAGAATTGAAGGGAAATAGGAGATAAGACAAAATAAGAAGACGACAGAATAAGCAGAAAGGCAAAGCCAGACGAATACAAACGAGGCAAAGGTGAGACAGCAGACAAGGGGCGACAGCTCGAGGCTGCAAGGCTTGAATGTCAAACGGAATTGGTGAGCCAGCTGACGATGTCCTCCAGCCAGAGCTGAGTGCCGCCGCTGCTGTCTCGACGCAACGCTCTGGACATCCAATAGGGCACTCCCGTGACGTCCATTCTTTGTCTGTGCAATCTCGCTTATGGCTACAACACCTCTATGCTTATATGTACGGACAGCTCTCATGCATATTGATGCATGGTGTGTACGGTGCAGGTGGTGTTGTGCTGTGGGCTCGATTCATGTCTGCATGCTCCGTGCTAGATCCTCTGATAGAAACATATTTGTGTATGCGTCAGAGAGTGACGGATACATACTCCGTACGTGTCTGTGTATCAGCCTTGGGAGATGCGAGAGAATGCTACAATAGCAGGGATGACACCATGACGCAAGGGGCTGCAGCTGTGTGAGGCAACCAGGGTACTCTGCCCGTCTGCGCCTTCTCTATCATTGTCCCATTGCTTACAACGTATTACCACCACGGCGTACTGACCTCGCGTACTGATAGCCGCGAGACGGCGGCAAGATGCAAGATATCAAGTCGTAAAAAAAAACACATGTATGACTTGCAGGGTAGCAGCAGAATACAACCAATCACGCAGAGCGTTGCGCCCTCCACCGGCATGCAATTCTATCATCAATCTATCTTTCGAATTTCTTATTTATTTCGCAATTGATTTATTTCAGAGGTCATGAGACCACACATGCGCTAACCCGATCTGTCTTAAACCCACTGATGAGTCCAATTCACAAACGCCATTGGCTGGTGGACATGCACTTGTACGGAGGGACGAGTGCGAACGTGAGCAGTATCAGTTGATCAGCCCTGATGCAAGGGAGGCCGGGAACGAGCACGGTCTGGATCGACGGCAAGCTTTGCACGGGCACGGGTCATGTTGTGTTGTTCGTAATTTGACGTTTCATAAGAGTCCACGTGACCATATTTGAACTCGTGGTAAGTGGCATCGTGTGATATCGTCGATTGAGTGTCATTCATAAAAATGCAGTGTCTGACTTTACGAAGAAGCATAGCAAAGAAGGAAAGAAAGAGACCAATTACATTAAAAGCAAATGTAAATCCAATGTACTTGCCCGCGTGAGTATAAAAGTGGACCCAATAGACTTGGCGTCGACTCGACCTCATGTATGCTTATGCTTATGCTTACACAAGCTACAAAGAACATCATGACCTGGCTGAGCCATTGTTTCAACTGCCCTGTTCTTTGATCGTCTGTTTGAAGACTGCTATGCGTCTCTCGTTTGTGCACAGCCAATCATCACGGGAGAGTCGGCTGCTGCCGACTACGACGTATGAGACGGCCATATTACGTGGCTGCTATTAGGCGCTGAAACGCTCGTTTGCACGCTGTAACTGCACGCTGTAACTGTCCCATAACAGTGCCAAAGGCCTGAGCTGCAGCTGGCGTCTTGGGCTCTCCTTGCATGACCCTCCGTCACCTTGCATAGTCATCACACCCTCCATCCCATCACACATATGCGTAGTCATCACATCTCCATCGCATCTATCCAACGCACTCATCACGCATGCATCGTCCCGTATATTTACAGCTTCTTTTCTTTTGCTGTCGGGCTGAGAAACGGATCTGAAATTCCCTCTGCATGTATGCTTAAATAAGATGCTGGCAAACAGTCAGCTGCCTCATATTCCCTCCATCAGACCACCTTGGACAGGAGCGTCATTGTCGGCTTGTTGGGCGAGACATGCATATAGGCAGGGGCTGACGCTGATTGCTTCTTTTCTTCTTCTATTAGGCTTTCTGAAGTGTTCATGCCCTTGTCACCGCTGCTTCTCAGCTGTGGTCTGGCCTGGCTGATCCACCCGAGCCTTGTCTTGTCTCGGACCTCTTGTTTCTTTTTTTCTTTCTTTTTCTTCTTCTTTTTTTTTGTTATTGTTCCATCTTTTGTTTCACTTGGTCTGTTCTCGCTCTCGTTTTTGGCTCTTCTAGATCTATTTTTACCTTCTATTACTTCACTACTCATATCACATTACTCTCGCCTGCTCCTTCGCCTCCGATGCCGACCCGGGGAAGTAGAAGAAGTAACAGCCACTAAAAGGTCAATGGCCGTCATCGAGCCCAAGGTAAGCTACAACTGAACTGCAAAAGTCAACTGCATCAGCCTGACGCTGCAGCTCATGACGCACCTGTCCCGGCTACCGAATCACAGGAGAGCCTGGTGAAAACATTCGCTGCCCGTGTCTCAGGCTTGGTGCCCGACGTTATAACTGCACCAATTGCGTCGAAGGCCAGACCTTCGCTTACGGCCTGCGTCTCGGGGTGCTGCTCATTGGCAAACAGAGGCGTCCCGTCATGCTGTCAGGCAACGACAAGGAAAGGGATGAAGTTGAAATGACATCTGCTCTCATTGGAAGATCAAAGGGGCGTTCCGTCATGTTGTCACGCGGAACGACATGGAAAGGGATGAAATAAACACCTGAAAAGGAGAGAAAAAGAAAAGAAAGAAACGAAAGAAAGATGCCGGACACGAGCTGGGGCACTGCCAGGTCACCATACATCCTTGTCCCTTTTTGCTGCATCTTCTTGATAGCCTGCACCGTGCTGCATCTCTGCTGCATCTCTACGGCGCCGCTGCTGCACCTCTGCTGCACCAGCTGCAGCTCTGCCCCAGTGCACCCAATGGAACGCTGTACGACAGGTGGAAAAGTCTGAAAGTACCTGAAGAAGAAGAGAAGGAAGCAGAAAAGCAGAAGAGAGCCCAATGCATATGGAGCATCCCAGACCTATCATAGGCTTCGTATCTGCACCCAGGCAACGGCGGCAATGCAGGAAATTCAATTTGGTGTCCGACGCAAAACCAGCCAAAGACAAGACGCAAAGACATGACAAGACAGGACACAAACACACGAGCTCCAGACAACACAAACAACAGAGAGTAAACATAAGCAACGAAATGACGACAGACCATGAGCACGGGACAGATATCCAGCAAAAGACAGCTCGCCCGGCAAACTGACTCGTCACTTGGAGCCCTGCCTATGCCTACTCTCCCTTGACCTCTGCTGTCTCCTCTACCCTTCACTTGCAGAGCTGATCCACACGGCTGGCCGCCTGCAGCTCTACGTACGCTTCGGTGCAACGCTGTTGCGTCTGCCGTCTCGTTTTCACTGACTGGGTCCATGTGTCACAGAAACGGGGTCTCGATGCTGCTGTTTGCTGCGAGCCAGACGGAGCAGCGCTTCCTTTCGCGTAGCATCAACAGCACCAAACGCAATCAATACATCACTACACCAGCATCGCCGACCTTGTACCACGTGACAGCTGCGGCTGGCCGGCAAACACCCAGTCAGAGCGAAACAGGCGTGTAGCCTCCAACAAGAAAGAGCACGCTTCCAGTTTCCCAACAGAGTCGAGACACTGTCTCAGACCTGAAAACGATGGCCAGAGCAGTCCAAAAACAGACCTGTCATAATATTCAGCAGTGTGACAAGACCCTTCGGCGCCACGTTCACCACCCCGTCCGTCTCGTCACAGCATCTGCCATGCTCGTACCGACGGGCCACGCCTGGCATCAGAGACAATGATATCACTCGCTTTGAACAAGGCCACGGCCACGGCCACGGTCACGATCGCGACAGGGATCAGGGTTAAGTAAGTTTATTGTAAAGGGCTCGTCGACAATTGTCCCGAGAACGAAGGTAAAAGGCAGCTAACGCAGTCATCTATACAACGCCCAGAGACGCAAAATTCTGCCGTTCTAATGCTTTCATCGATAACATCCATCAAATACATGACATCATGACATCATGGCATCCACGACACCATGATGACTCGTCCATATAATCTCCTCCACTTTGGCTTATACGCAGACAACAGCAACGCCAACAGCTTACATGTTCAGCAGCGCACGCGCACCGGGCTCGCTGCACACGTAGATCACGTCGTGGTTGTCCGTGAACCCGTTGAAGCGCGTCGCCGAGCAGCTCGTGTACGCGCCCATGTCCTCAAAGTACAGCCAGTCGCCAACATCCAGCGTCTGCTGGAACCGGATGCTCTCCGCAATACGGTCGATGCCGTCGCACGTCGGGCCCCAGATCGAATACTCGATGCCGCGGTCCTGGCCCGTCGAATTGGCCGCCTCCGTGTCATAGTGGAAGCGCTTGCCCGACTGCAAAATCTTGGCAACCGGGTTCTGGTGGTCGAACATGATGCTGCTAAAGTTGCCGTACAGACCATCGTTGACATACACCATGTAGCTTGGGGGGCCGGCAATGCCCTCGGGCGCCGAATCAGTCTTGGGCTCTTCCACCGTGCGCCGCGCAATGATGTTGCACGCCAGCGAAAAGGCAGACGACACAAAGTACCGGCCGGGCTCGGCGATGATGTTGATGCCGAGGTGCTGCGGGAAGTATTCGTCCAGCGCACGGCCAAGCACAGCAGCCATGGGCTCAAACGTGTTGTCGCTGCAGAAACCGCCGCCAACGTCGAGCGTCTTCATGTTGAAGCCGTACGCTGCAGCCTGGTTGAAGACGGAATAGGCGTCTTGGACAGCCTTGAGAAACGCGTTGGGGTCCGAGGCGCCCGAGCCGACGTGGAACGACACGCCGACAACATTGAGGCCAAGCTCGCGCGCGAGCGACAAAAGGCTCTCCGTGGTGTCCATGGCAGCGCCAAACTTGAGGCTGAGACGGCACAGCGAAGAGCTGTCGTCGGTCGAGATGCGCAGAAACAGCTCCGCGCCGGGGTAGAGCTTGGCAATCTTGTGCAGCTCGTCGCCGTTGTCAAAGGTCATCTGGCGCACGCCCTTGGACTGCACGTAGCGGATGTAGGACTTGGTCTTGCAAGGCTGCGCGTAGATGATGCGCGAGGGGTCAACGCCCATGCTGAGGACCTGCTCGATCTCGGCCTTGGAGGCACAGTCGAAGCCATTGCCCATCTCAGCCAGCAGGCGCAGCACGGTCGCGTCGGGGTTGCACTTGACGGCGAAAAAGGGCTTGACACGGGGTAGGTTGATCTTCCAGCGGACCTGCTGGCGATAGACCTCGCCCATGTCAGCGACGAAGAAAGTGTCCTCGTCGCCAGGGTTGCAGAGCTCCTGGTCAATTTGTTCCACACGCTCGCGGAACGCATTGCCAATCAGTTGCTTGGCGTTGTTGAATTGGGTAACGCCATTGTAGGGATTCTTGGTGAAGCCTGGGCTACTTTTATTGTGAAAAGTAACAGGGGCTTGGGTTTCAACGAGGGATGCTGTGGCAATCACCATCTCCTTTTCTGCAAAAGCTGCTGATGAGGAAGAGGATGAGGGGGAGCAAGTGACTGTCGGTTGACGCGCTTGGGGTTGATATCGACGTCGGTTATGGCGTCGAGAGGAGGGATACTGGATGGCAGTTGGAAAAAAAGTGAGATCTAAAAGATTTCACGATGTTATGGGGGTTTGAATAGATAACAGACAGAACCAGCACTGGTCTGACGAGGTCTCCTCGACTCTTCCTCGGCGAGAGGAAGAACCTTGTAACCTGTCCTATGCGGCAGCTCGAAGTGCGAGAACGCTGGGGGTGGAGGTGATGGAAGGGTGTCCAAGAGAGGAGACCCAACGGTGAGTTGAGAGTAAGGGAATCTAGAAGTGCTGCTGAGCTGGCTCAGAAGCAGGAGGAGGAATGGCGTTGAGGGTGTGGAAGGATTGGCGAATGCCGGAATATTGAAGTGCGAGCAGGAAGACGGCCAAGGAAGCCGTGTTGGGCGAGTGGGCGCCTTTAAGCAAAGGCACGCTGATGGTTGAGCTGTAGGCGTTAGTAGTGAGACAACGTTGGTGGTTGTTGTGGATGATGGATGAGAGTAACGGATGAGTGATGGAGTGATGGTGAAGAGAGAAGAATGAAAAGTGAGGCTAAAGCGCAGGTTGCGGTGAGGTCGGTCTGATAAGTGTGTACTCAAGGCGCATGCACTTTTATGTCACGGGGGTGGCGAGTCGGAGGCAAACCGGGAAAATTACTTACAACCGGGTTTCGCGAAGAAAAGTACGAAAGTACGTACAAAGAATGTGCAAGCTGGAAGCTGGCAAAGAGTGGTAGATGAGCAGTTGGTGATACAGATGTGAGGATAATCTGAGAAAAAGAGTAGGAAAGAGAGAAGAGGAAATGGAAATGGACAAGAAATCGATGAATGACAAAGAGTCAGGGAAGGCACGGCCAACCATGGCATCGCATCGCATACGAACGAGGAAATATAAAGTGGGTCACGACTTCTGCAGTAAGAAATAATGCGAAAGCCAAAAATAATGTGGAAGTGCGATGGAGTTCATGCCATGCTGCGTAGTGGGGTTGGGCTATCAAATCGAGATGCTATGTAGTCACTCAAACATACAATTTACCTGTAAAGGTACATCTGAAGTCTACATATATCTTGTGCTTCGGCGAGACAGGAGCTGAGGGTAAAAAGAAGGAAAAGGTGGAAGGCGCGACTGTCCACTGGAAGTCGACGGAGAACCAGTCGGCGTGTGCTGCACTGCCTTGGTCCTCGGAGACTCGAGCTCGCCGCGAACCAACGAATGAGAACTCGGCATAATACGATTGCTTTAAAAGAACAACACGGACGTAGATCAAACAGGTATTTCTGTGACGGTACAGTCTACTAGAATTGAAAATTCTGAAGGTGGGGTATTTTTGGACCGGAGAACGACAAAAAGAAGGAGCGACAAAGCTAAAAATCTCAAAATGAAAGGGAAGGAGCTCTTCTCCGTATGTACTCCGTACTTGTACTGGCCGTGCCCCTTTCCTCTCCCGTGCTCCGCCGATGCAGTAGCGGCCAGTCCCTTGATAGAGTATGGAGCGCCTGCTGACCGCAAGTTTGGTGGAGCGAGCAGTGTAGAGCTTCTTACCTAAGCAGCAGTGACTGCACTTTTGGAGTTTCTTACTTAAGCATCAGCTGGAGGCGAGCTACACGTATAAGGTTGGCTATAAGCCGCAACGTAAACAGCAAATAATAACAAACATCGAATCCTTTCTGCGTTTACACGAGCATCTAGAAGCTTGCACATCGGGATTGTCTAGGAGTGACGTGCAGTTGAGGTTGCAGTGTGACCGTTGGTGTGTACGAAATGTGGAGAAAGTAAGGTGCATCGAGATCCTGCGCCATTATTGGTCATTTTAGGGCTTCAGGCACCCGCGGTACACATGTCTTGGAAGAGCCTCTATTGACCACTTGACACCTTTCTGGTAGAAGGAGTAAATAATAAGTGAAGATAAAAATTCTAAGCGCATTGGTAGACTACATATTAGTAGACTGCCCGTGACCTTGAATTAGTACTTCTTGAGCACCTAACTCAAAAAGTCATAATCATCCACCAATCTACACTGTATCCTGTTTTTTAGTCCGACGTTTCAATGCTGATAGAAGAATAAGTCGGGTCTGATGCAAACGGACAAGGGGTTCATCGTGAGGATTGCTCCTCCGTGCACCTCCCATGTAATGATACTTTGTTCTCGCGCCTTTTTGTGATCTCGATGGCTATGGGTCAAAGTGATTTGACAGCCACAAGATGTATCGTATCTGAACGCTCAGGTCATAACATAGAAAAGTCACAAATCACCAGAGCGATAGATTACATAATGTACAGTGGTGAGTATCTTGGCCGTCCGGCCACCTATCCTGAACGCCGTCATGAAAGCAATGCAAACCGTATGCAACAAGTAAATGCAAGTCATGGAGATGTCGTCGACCTCATTGTCTCGTGCTGCCACCATACCTACTCGGCCTTGACGTTCATCTCCTCCACATTCCACGCCGCAGCGTCAACCCACGCCGCCTGCTCTCCCAAGAAAACGGTCCGCTCGTTCTTTTTCGCCAGGCCGTCCACCAGGTAGCGCTGCGCAACATCACGCACCTGGTCGCGCGTCACATCTAGCAGCTGCTCACGCCGCGTCTGGCGCATCGTCTCCGTCAGTCCGTAGAGGAACTGACCCATACCCTCCTCATTGACCGACCGCGGCGCGTCAACGCCCTGGAACACTGAGATCTTGGCCTCCTCCAGATCGCGCTCCGTCCACACGCGGTCCTCCACCGCCCACCGACCGGCATCGCGCATAATAGTCTGCGTGTTGACCGGGTTGGGGTCGCGGTACGAGTAGAACCCAAACACGCCCTCCAGCGCCGAGCTGTACGCACCGCCACCATACGCACCGCCCTTCTCGCGGATCTCATGGTGCAGGTGCTTGTGCGTCAGCAGTTGCGCCAGAATCTGCAGCGGTGCGCCGTCAGGGCTCGTGTACGACACGGACGGCAGGACCATGGCGCCGTAGTACACCTGGTACGGCAGCGGGAAAAACGTCTGCCGCTTATCGCTACCGTTGACCAGCGATGCGCCAAACGTCTGCTGCACACGCTGGGCGGCTGCTGCTGCTGCCGTCGATGCAGTGCCGCTCGTGATCGGTGCAGGCAGCGATGACAAGAACTTGGACAGTGCTGCCGTGTTGGACTGGGTGCTCTCAGTGCCGCAGGTAATGGCGGCACGGAAACCACCGCCACCCGAGCTGGCATCGGCTTGCATAGCCAGCTGCTGGATGGCCTTGAGCTTGGCTAGAACATCGTCAAGTCGGTCCGTCTCGGGCCGGCTGGCCAGACTAGTAATAAGCTTAACCTGCGACAGGCCGCTGACCTGCTCGCGCAGGGACGCACCGCGTGTCAGACCGGCCTCGGCGAAACGACGGGCATACGAGTGGCCCGACGAGGCAATGTCGTTGACAACACCGTCGGCGCCTGCCTGCAGCAGCTTGCGAATGTGCGTGACAGCGTCGGCGCTGTCAAAGTCCGTCTCGAGCACAACGGTGCGCAGCAGCTCCAGCATAGCCGGTACATTGCGATCGAGAGCCATGCCGGTGAAGATGACTCCCTCTGAAGCATCCGTGTAGTCGGTTGGCTTGGCCGCCGACTGGTAGCCGACCGAGATGCCGCCTGTCAGCAACTTGATGCGGTCCTCCAGCTGCTCCACCGTCTCCGACTTGGTGCCCAGGCGGAAAATAGAGTCTGTAAAAAGCGGCACCAGCGACCGCAGCTCGTCCGGCAGGCTGCCCAGCGCGTTGATGGCACGGAAGTAGGTCAGACCGTTAGTCGGCGCCTCGCGCCATTGAACGCTAGCATCGCCAATCGCGTCTTCGCGCACCACAACAGGCTCCTTGGTCCGAGGAATGTCGCGCACATGCACGCTCGGCAGGCAGCTGAGGTCTTCTGTGGTCGACTTGCCCTGCTCAACAAGCAGCATCGCTTCCTGCTCCTCAAGGAGCTTACGGGCCTCGGCCTCGCCGCCGGACTTCTTTGTCACCTCGGCGATCTTGGTCTGGAGGCGTGCCTCCTCCTCTTGCACCAGCTCCTGGCTGTAGGTCTCAGAGGGAGCCATGGTAAATGTGAGAGTGTTGCGGCCAATTATGTACTTGTCCAACAGACCCTCGAGGTAGCCACCCTTGGCCAGTCTGGCCTCGAATTCCGTGATTGTATCTGTCCACGAGAGCGAGTCAAACGGATCGACGCCTGTGAACCACTTGGGCTTCAGGCGCTGCAGCAGCGACATTCCAAAGTTGGCCGTCTTGTGCTTCAAGCCCAGCTCCAGCTGGTGCAGGTAGCCGTCAATCTTGGACCGCTCAAAACCCTTGTCGCGAACCGAACGGATAATTGCGTTGATCTCCGCCTCGACACGGGGCACATTCTCTTCTTGGACGCCGGAAAGACCAATGGTAAAGATGCCATCGCGGGACGAGCTGTCGTAGCCCGAGTTGGGACTCCAGTCGATGCCAAGGCCACTCTCGATCAGGCCCCTCTGCAGGGGCGAGCCGTAACCATCAGTCAGCAGCGCCGATACAAGTGCGAGCGAAAACGACTCGACCACGTCCGAGGTGTCGCCGGTGATCCAAGAGACCGAAGTCTTGAACTGCCGGCTAGGGTCGACAAGAGGATCTGTGGGGCCGGTCAGGACGACCTTTTTGGATCCATCGGTGAGACTGATGGGACGGCGGTTGTCGGCGTCCCGGCTGCTCTTCTCAAAGGCACTCAGACGGGCGTTGACCTCCTGCAGGTGGTCAGCCAGTGGCATGTCGCCGTAGGTAAAGACCTTGGCGTTGCTGGGGTGGTAGTGCTCGGCGTGAAACTTGCGCAGCTGCTCGTATGTGAGGTCGGTGATCTTTTGCGGATCGCCGCCGGAGTTGTTGATGGCGGGGAAGATGTGGTCCTGAAAGCGGATGTAGAAGAGATAGCCGGCATCTGACATTTGTCCCTTCATCTCGTTGTAGACGACGCCCTTGAACACCAGCTTGTCCTCGGCAGCCTGCGGGTTCTCAGGGCCCACGCGCCAGCCCTCCTGTGTGAAGTCGGTCTCCTTCAGCAGCGGGTGCAGTGTAGCATCCATGTAGACGGACAGCAGGTTCTTATAGTCCTGAGCGTTGGTCGTCGCAAATGGGTAGAATGTGTGGTCTGAAGCGGTAAAGGCGTTCATAAAGTTGGACAGCGTGCGCGGCATCATCTTGAAGAAGGGGTCGCGGATTGGGTACTTTTCACTGCCGCAGAGAGTGGTGTGCTCTAGAATGTGCGGCACACCAGTATCGTCAGGGGGGTTGGTCTTGAAGCCGATGGAGAAGACGTTGTTGGCGTCATCGCGGGCAATGTGCAGGTGCTCAGCGCCGGTCTTGTCGTGCTGCAGATGCAGTGCCGTCAGCTCCAGTTCGGGCACAT
The DNA here is from genome assembly GCA_029298705.1 of Ophiostoma triangulosporum. Lineage (NCBI taxonomy): Eukaryota > Fungi > Ascomycota > Sordariomycetes > Ophiostomatales > Ophiostomataceae > Ophiostoma > Ophiostoma triangulosporum. The sequence goes on along the minus strand of JANSLO010000011.1, from coordinate 1,887,266 downwards.
GCTTGGTGCGGAGGACTGTGAAACCGTGCAGCTTCTCGCCAGGCGTTGTCGGCACGTTGGCCAGCGATGCAAAGGCGCGCTTCGAGGCCCGCGAGACGGCCTTTGCCTTGTTTGCGTGGCGAAGCATTGTCAACAAAGGTTGAGCCGTTTTGAAGTGGTTTGCGTAATGTAGATCAATCTATGAAGCCCAGGCAATCATCGGCATGCCTGTCATAGAAATTGGCAATGGAGAGGTGGAAAGGAGAGGTGAGAGTAGTTGTGAGGTCGAGGTTGAGTCAGCCGCCATGTGAGGCTAGAGACGTTGTCGTGGTGCCTGCCTTGTGAGTGGCCAACTACAAATTTTCCGCAGCAAGAACGGCCCATTTAAATGTTTAAATGATTAAAATCAGATTAAATTAAATCACTCGACACTGTAGCCTTCTGCAGACTACCCTGCGCACTACTTTTGGCACTTTCAAGCCGTTCAACACTAAAGACAGTATCTTACAACTGCTCAGGAACACCGGCCCGTCGTCTCATGTTGTTGGTAACTGCAACTTCATCTGATGCACTGAAGTACTGAATTTTGCATTAAGTGCATTTTCACATGCTACAGCTGCTCTTTCCCATTGTGGGTGTTGCCATTCGCCTTTCCCTTGTCATTGCCGCACCTTCCTCACTAGATCACTGCGAGTCCATCGTGTCTGCCGTCCACAATAAAAGGCCTGTGCTGCAGGCACGGCAATCGCCCTATCGTGCCTTCCCAACGAGCAAAGTTAGTGCCAAATCCGGTCGTTTTCAGGGCAGTCTGTCGTTCGCTCTTGCCTCGCAAATTGACAATGCCCCATTATAAATTTGTAAGATGGAGTGCCTGCCAAATGGATCAAAACTCGATTAATGTAATTATTTATGCGGTTTGTTTAATCCCTAGCCTTTCCCTGTGGTGAACCTCGAAAAAGCGAAAAAAGACTTTCACTTCAACCCTCGCTTACTTCGCCCTCCCCCCAGCTATTGAAGCCTGACCATCCCCGCCACATCTTTGTGATCATCCCCGACCAATCGCGCCCCGATCCGTCTCGTGCGACCCTGCTTTGAGCTGTTCTTTGCCGACTCGTTATTAAAGTCCGGAATTCTTGCTCGTCCCCTGACTACCACCCTCTGCCGCTCGTCTGGCCAACACCCCCTCATCCTTCACGACGACACGCCGACCCCGACCCCGACCGGAGAGCTTTCGTTACTTTTTCTTGCTCAGCTTCTCACTCGTACCGCTGACTACCGTGTCCATTGCTTGCGCTGCTTTCTTCCCCTATCCTTTTCCGACCCTCCCACATTCGCGCGCACGCGTTGTCTCGCTTGTCAGCCGCAGCCTCCCTCGTTTGTCGACCGACTTTCTCCCCTTCATACTGCATAATCATACACAGGGCTATCTTGCGACTGGTTCTTCTCTGATCCGCCTTTGCCTCGTCTAACCACCGCACCGTCGAGTCTCTCGAGCCAGCTGACCAGGGCCGCTGATTCTGACTGCATTGGTCCACCCCGAGAAGGAGATTGCGTGCGAGACAAAATAATATTCCGTTCAGCTATTCGTCGAGTCCACTCTTCCTTTCTACAGCCCGCTCCGCCAACCTACTTGTCCAGGGACAGAGATATCTCACATACTGCGGAAACCGGCAATTTTGCGATAGGAAAGACTGTGAACAAAGGCTGGGAATAGCGCTCCTCGATACCTCTCGATACCTCTCGATACCTCTCGATACCTTCTATCCTCCCCCCACCCTCCCTCTACCTCTCTTTCGCGCCCACATTTTATGATTGTTTCTGCCTCGCACACGCGACTCGCAATACACGGCGCCATGGGACACCCGCACGATGCTGCCAGCCAGGCAAACGGGCACGCAAACGACACACGGCCTGCACCACCGCCGCCACCAGCAGCCGGGCCATCAAATCCACAACAGGCAGCACCAGCTCCGCCGAAGCTGAAGCCGCCGAGGCGACAACCCAATGTGGCATCTACGGAAGCGTCAAAACTGGTGGCGCAGAAGATTGCACAGTTGGAGCTAGATCAAGCAGGGGAAAAGGACCTAGAGATTGAGATAGGTATGTTGCCATGCTGATGCAGGTTCTTGCAGGCTCTTGGCGAAGCATGATGGGCCGCAGACTGACAGTTGGCCATAGAGAAAGAAGTGCGCAAGGCGAATCGTGAGCTGCACAGCCAGACAGCCAAGATGGACGTATCACAAAAGATCGACCATCTGTCCCGACGGTATACGGATCTATTGCACGATGTGAAACGACACGAGCGGGAGAACGTGAAGAACAAGAAGCGCGTGGACCAGCTGCAAAAAGAGCGCGACCAGAGCCGGAGCGAGCTCGGCAAGACGGTCAGCCTAAAGGAGAAACTCGAGAAATTGTGCCGAGAACTGCAAAAGGAGAACAATAAGCTCAAGGTGAGTGGACGCGATGGTATAAACTATAAACTCGAACAATGAACAACAAACTAATACGCACAGAACGAGAACCGGACATTAAAGGCCAACGAGGTATCGAACCTCAACTCGTGGGACCAAAAATATGCGACGCTGCTGCAGAAGCTGGATGACCTGCAGGAAGACAAGGACCACCCGAAGCGGGCATCTGTGGATGTGGAGCTGGACGAGCTGTTCCGGGCACGGTTCAAGTCGCTGATGGACCAGTACGAGCTGCGCGAGCTGCACTTCCACTCGATGATGCGGACCAAGGAGATTGAGGTTCAGTTTAATCTGTCGCGATATGAGCGCGAGAAGAGACGGTCGGACGCGCTTGCACAGCAGCTGGAAGAGCAGCGGCAGGGCCTGAAAGTGAAACCGGTGACGGGCCTGCCGCCATGATGTCCTGACGCCGCCGCCACGCGACCAGGATGCAACCTCGAACCCCTCTCGACCGACGCATATTCAAGTACGCACGCGAACCGGGGCTGTGGCATCGCCCCCCGGGCGTGACAGCCCGGATATTGGATACCGAACACGCCGAACACGTCAGCGGACCGACTGTCGACCGTAACAGCAATGAAATCTTTTACCAAATCTCGATACCTCATTTCTTGGCCTTTGCATATTCACATTACATTGGGCAGGCCTGGTCTCGGACCGCTGTGGGCAATGGATAGCCCGGCTGGCGTTTAGGAGCAACGGAACATTTTGGATCTGGGACAATGGCATGTTATGGCGGGTTCAGTCGTGTGCTGTCTGGGATAGAGTCAGCCGTCGAAGCCGGATAGAAGACGGATGCACACTGACGAGAGGCAACACGACAACAGAGACCGAGCGGCGGCAGTACACACCGAGACGAGGCCTGGAAGCTTGCGAGCGTGTTTACATGGTACGGAGCAACCGGGCTGTCTCTTGTGTATTTGCGGCGCCGTGGTTGACGGCTGGGATTTGATTCGACAGGACCATCTCGTCTAAGCGGTCAATGGTTGGCTGCGCTGCTTAATAACACCACTGTGGCTCGCTGTCGTTATAAGCATACAGTCGGCTCATGAACCGTGGTGTATTATGTCTACCAGCCAAATAGCATTTGTACTGCCAATTTGGCGTACTTTATGAATGCGACTTGCTATGTCTAGTTGTTGTCTGCTGTACTCCAAGTAGTGTCTCGATGATTCTGTTGTTCGAGCCTGAACCTTGCATTCATATTCGTTGCTATCTACTACATGTACAATTCATATCTGATGACCGCTCTGCCGTCTTTGACGCTGAGTTGCGGCACTTTACAGCGTATTATCCACTAATTAACTGCCTATTAGCGCATCATCTTTTATCAATTAGATCAGCGTAGTGGACCCCGTTTCATCCTTCAGGCCCACGCCCGCTGTATCCACTGCAGTAGCGACTCTGAAAGTCCAGTATCTTACGACATCCCCGGGGTAGTCTAGATTAGCGGCCCAGCGCCCATGGGTTACATAATTCAGCCAGAGCTTAATCGATCTGCTTTGATGCAGACTGTACGTACGATTGAGCGATACCAAGTCACCACACATCTATATGTATGTGTACAGCTCTATCTCGATTGTTCGGTACTACAACACCGGCTGCTTGCCTGCGCACTCTACATTTGCGACCTCGACGAGCATGACGGTGCGATACGCGACGAGGCACGCAGAATTGACGACGACGACGACAACAACGACAACGACGACATCGACGACATCTGCATTGGCGACCACGATTGTGCGATAGCGAACCCGATCTTGGTTCGGACTGTTCATAAACGGCAGACACAGTGGCGTGATACAGCGCCGTACTGCGTGACACTGCACCATCGCGGCTGACGGCGACGAGGGCAGCACACACACAGCAGCAAAGCAACACACTGCGAGCCTGCCAGCGAAGCACGGCAGATTGGACGGCTCGCGTGTCGTCTGTGCGCTCCGCTGATTTGTCTTCTAATCGCTATCTGGCTGCATCTTCTCCATCCTCTGCGCATTCGATTCGTCCACGATCGACCGCAGACGCATATCCACCCGCCATCGACGACCGGTCACATCGCCAGCAGGACATCCATCTGTGTGCATATAAAATCGAGCGCAGCGAGGAGAATAGCAATCGAGCGTAGCGAGGAAGAGAAAAGCGAAGCCAGGAACAAAAGAAATTGAGCGCAGCGAGGAACAAAAGAAGAAGCGAGCGCAGCGAGGACAGAAACATCTATGGGCCATCGCTGCGACGCTCGACATTTTTTGCCTGCCGTGATCCGGGCTGCTTGCGCTGTACCACCCACCACTACCTTGCGCAACGTGACGGACCAGCCTGACGCGATCAACCAACCAGACCAGCCGGCCCAGAACGGCTGATCCATCCCATCTCTGGGCATACGAACACGCTGCGAGCACACGCAGCACACGCAGCACACGCATTACACGCAGCACAGCACACGCGCCATGGCCGCATTTCTGGAAGACCCGCGGCTGCGGCAGCGCTGGAACCAGATTTCGCACAATGCCGAGGCGGTCACCGAGAACGCGGCGGCCAATATCTGGACGTTCCAGCACACGTACATTACGCCGTGTCTCGGGTCGGTCGGCGACGCCTTTGACGCGTGCACGGCTGTGTGCCTGGGCGACCGCGAAGAGCGCGCACGCCGCAAGCGCGAACGAGAACGCGAGCACCGCACGCTGGCCGAGTTCAGCTTTGACTTTTACGACGACTGGTACGACGACTTTAACGACGACGCGCTCGACGACGGCAGCGACGTGGGCCACACAGGCACAGGCACAGGCACAGGAAATGGCTCTGGAACGGGCACCATCACAAGTCTCTTCTCGCGCGGCTTCTTTGGCAGCTGGCGCGGCAGCCGCGCCGAGGACTGGGACCGGCTGCTGGCAGGTTCTGGGTCGGTGCGCGGCAGCAGTGCGCGGCAGCACGACGGCGCGGGGCACTACGACGGCGACGACGAGGGCGGTGGCGCGAGCGACGCAGACAGCCACCAAGGCCGGCCGCACACAAGCACAGGAGGCGGCAGCGGCGAGGTAGTCGACCAGCCGCGGCGAAAACGGGGCATGAGCTACAACACGCACCACCGCGCACACCCGGCGGCACGGGGACAGCGGCGGAAACAGCCCGAAGGCGAAGATCCCACGATTATCCCGAGCACAGCACCACTGGGGTTCCTGAGCCGGTTACCCTTTAAGATTGGCGGCACGCTGCGGTACAAGCCCAGCGCGGCAAACCTGCGGGAGCACCCGAGTGCCGGCGGCAGCGGCCGATTCAGCGGCAGCGGGCACCTGCACACGCACGACGAGAACGAGCCGCTGCTGGGCGGCGAAGACGACGAAGAGGATGACTACGGGGGCGAGAACAGCAAGGGCGATCAGTACGGCACGGCCACCATGACAATGGCGCGCGTGTCGGCGTCCACGCCACGGCCATTAACAGCGGCAGCAGACGCATCGGCGCCCACGGACCCAGAAAATATTGACGGCGACGGCATTGCGACAGCGGCGCGGAAACGCAGCAGCACAGTCGGGTCGGGCGACACGTCCGACTCGTACCGGTCCCGGGGCGATCTGTTCCCGAGCGACGAAGAAGACGACGAGGATGCAGTACCGCTAGACGACGAGTTTGCCGTGGCGCTGGGGCGCTTCGACGACCGGAGCAGCGGCCGCACGCGGTTCAGCAGCAGCAGCAGCCTGGCCGGCGCGGTGGCGGGCTTGCTCAATAGCCGCAAGGGCAAGCGGCGCGCCGACACGGGCGCGTCGTACGGATCGCTGGGGTCGATGGCATCGCACGGGTCCGGCGGCACGGGCCCCATGGCCACTCGGAAGGGGGTACTGTCGCGCAGCGTGTCGCGCACAACAATGGACAGCATTGCGATATCGTCGCCGCGGTCGGCCGCGTCGTCGATTAAGAAACGGCTCAGCACGCTGTCGCTGCCGGGCGAGTCGGCAGGGACAGCGGCAGCGGCAGAGGTGTCCGTTCCAGTCGATGCCGAATACGAGGCGGCGGCCGAAGACATTGCCGATATCGAGGAGAATGCCGACGAGGACGCGCACGATACGCCTGTGCAGTCGCAGCTGTCTGTTGACCAGCTGCGCGAAGAGGACGAGCGTGCGGCGCGCGAAGAGGACGCGGCGATTGAGCGACGACGCGCCGCAGCCGTGCGTCTGGCGCGCGAGCGGGGACTGGAAGCCGGGTCGACACCAGGCGAGGTAGAAGGCGATGGGGTAGTCGAGGAAGCCGAGGTGGCACACGGAGCAGAGGCAGAGCAAACGGCCGTCGAGACTGTCTCTGCGACCACCCCCGAGACTACCACCGCCGCCCGTGCTGCCTCGCCGGCCCCGGCCACGTCGCCATCGCCGCCATCACCTGCTGCACCCCCATCACCACCCACACCTCTGGTCGACGACATTGCGCTCGTGCCGTCGCCAGCCAAGACAGAAGATGCCGAGCCGGAGTTTATCCCGGCACGTCTGCCCCGGTTCCGGTAGCATTTGTTTGAATCGCAGACTTCTTGTCGTCTCCATTCGTCATTCATAATGGCTTCAACCTTATATCCCCGAGACGACATATAAAGATATGCTCGCCGTTGGATAGAACGAAGATTCTTCTTGTACATTATATATAATTCATAATATATCGGACCGTTACATGTCCCACTACCGGGACGTCACAGCAATCAAACAATAGCCCGCAGCAGCACGACAGCACGGCGGCACTGCAGCAAGCAATGCACCCCAAATGCAATATTACAAGTGTCACAGAAATACAGTCGAGTTAAAAATACGCAGCGACAAGAAATAGAACAACAGCGTTGTGAATCGAGTCGGGCGCTGTGCGCGAGACGTCGTCTGTCCTTTGCTTTTGCCTCGGCTCTCCACGTTTTGGGGGATTTAGCGTCTCCACGACCCCCTACACCCGTTCCCCAGGCCTAGCTAGTGCTTTGCGGGGAAGCTTGCCGTAGTCGTGCATCGATTCAGCCTCGCCTCGACAGCCGCTGCACTCTCATCATCACCTTTTTACACTTTATCTACACATAACTTCATCTACTCACAATCTACTCATGGCTCCGCTCTCTACTCCATTGACCGAGCTGCTCGGCATCCAGCACCCCATCCTGCTGGCCGGCATGGCCCGCGTGTCTGGCGGCGCGCTCGCTGCTGCTGTCAGCAATGCCGGCGGTCTCGGCGTCGTCGGTGGCTTCAAGCTGACGCCCGACCAGCTGCGCGAGACCATTGCCGAGCTCAAGGCCGAGCTTGCGCGTCCTGACCTGCCCTTTGGCGTCGACCTCGCGCTGCCCAAGGTCGGTGGCAGCGCGCGCAAGACAAACTACGACTACACCGACGGCAAGCTCGACGAGCTCATCGCAATCACCATTGAGGCGGGCGCCAAGCTGTTTGTCAGTGCCGTGGGCGTGCCGCCCGCACACGTCATTGAGCGCCTGCACGACAACGGCATCCTCGTCATGAACATGGTGGGCCACCCGACGCACGCGGCCAAGGCGCTGGCGGCCGGCGTCGACATGGTGTGTGCGCAGGGCACCGAGGGCGGCGGGCACACGGGCCCCGTGGCGGGCACGGTGCTGATCCCGGCGGTTGTCGATGTGGCGCGCGAGGTGGCGGCGCAGCGCAGCAAGACGCTGGACCCGGGCGCGCGGTTCCCGCTCAGGACGCCGCTGGTGGTGGCGGCAGGCGGCATCTCAGACGGGCGCGGCCTTGCGGCGGCGCTGATGCAGGGCGCAACGGGCGTCTGGGTGGGCACGCGGTTCGTGGCGTGCACAGAGGCCAACTGCAGCGAGGCGCACAAGCAGGCAGTGGTGACGTGCACGACAGACGACACGGACACGACGCTGGTGCTGTCGGGGCGGCCGCTGCGGATGAAACTGAACGCGTACATCCGCAAGTGGCACGCACAGCCGGAGAAGATCCGCGAGCTGTGCGCGCAGGGCATAGTGCCGATTGAGCACGACCTTCAGAACGAGAGCGCAGATCCTGACGAGATGGAGATGGAGATTCCGTACCTCATGGGCCAAGTGGCGGGCAACATTAGCAAAGTGCAGCCGGCCAAGGAGATTGTAGACGAGATGGTGGCCGGCGCGGTGGCTTGTCTGCAGCAGGGGCAGCGGTACATGGGGAAGTTGTAATGGTATTTCCTTGATGGTGGCGAGGTTTGAGCGATCTAGGTATATAGTATAGGATGCATACGACGAGCAAAACAGAACAGAAGGAAACGAACATGAGAAATGAAACAAAATTAAAGAAAATCAGAACAGACCAACGCACGCCAACGACTACGCGGCGCTCTTGTCCTGCTCTATCCGCGCCATGATGTTGGCATGGATGTGATGCCAGTCGCTATTGCACAGGCTCTTGACCGTGCCCATGAGCAACCGCGAGCAGTAGATGGAGATCTCTTCGGTGAGCTCCAGCTGGGCCGTCGCTGACGTCTCGGAAATGGTCCATACGGTGTCCATAACAATGGACATGGGACTGCGGATGCGCACATAGACACCGGCGGGCGTGTCCGTCATCTCGTACGTGCTGACGACGCGCGAGTCCCACATGCCGGCTGGCAGCGTGTGCACAATATCCGTCACGCGGTACACCTCAAAGGTGGCGCCGGACGGCAGCTGCGTCTTGGACAGCGCCGCCTCAATGACGCTGCTCACGGTTTCGGGCAGCGGATGCACGCCGGACTTGTTCTCCGCGAGCGCCTGCGTGCCCAGCCGAGCCTCCTCGTCGGCACCCACGCGCACGCACTCGGCGCTGTGCGGACCGCAGTTGACAACAAACAGGTGATCCTGCAGCAGCCGCTTTACGGCCTGGGCCTTGTCTGTGCCGGCCGGCAGCATAGACGAGTGGCGGAGTGAAGCGGTGGTGTTAAAAACTGGAAATGTCAGTATGAGAATAGGTGGTTGAGGGTCAGAGGTCAGCACTTACGAGACATGATCGGGACGAGCGGAACGAGAAAACAGCGAAATAACAATAAGGAAGCGGATGAAGATTTTAGGTATTGTAGGAGTGGCGGCTGAGATGAGATGAAATATGATGAGTCTAGGTTGTGAAATGTGTAGGAGGCGGCTGATGAGATGGCCTTTTAAAGGCAGAAATACCTTGAAGGCAAAACTGCCAGCATCTGTCGTCTGGCGACTGTTTCATATTGGGGCTGTTTCACCGGCAATCGTGCGGTAAGGGATACCCAGCGATCGTCCGTCTGAGCTACAGTGGGTTAAAACAGTGTGGCACGGTCACTACGACACTATTTCGAGGTACTAGTGCATAGCAGATGCTGCTATTTTGCGTACCGGTTTTATTTTTGTCTGCAGGGTCGTACATCTGTAAATATACATACACACATACACTAAACACGCGACATAAGCAAACATTTACCAATAATCATCATCCCACATTGCAAGACTCTCATCTACGAGGCATCACGGTCTTACTTTTCCCGTTCGTCATCATGGCTCCTGTCTTGGGATACCGCGTAGGTCGAGGCGGTTATGCAAAATGGACCATTACTGAGTTCAAGCTTCTCGATGTCATCGTACTAGATCTGAAGCAGCCAAATACCGCCATCAGCTGTGCACAATATGGGCAAGGCTTCTTAAAAGAGGCAATGTAGATGTCAAGCCCACTCTGGTAGCTGATGCGGCGAAAACCCTCGAGAAGGGCAAAGTTCTCGGCATGATTCTTATCGTCACGAGAATGTTGCTGTTCTTCTCGTCAGGCGTGAGCCCCATGCCCTGATTCGCCAGGTCAAATGTATCTCACAAGGACACGTATTTGGCTTGGCAATCATGTAGTCTTGTCCTTTCTTGCCCGCCAGAGACGAAGACTAGCATTTGCAGTTGAATGGGGAGAGAAATCGCTCTTGGTCATCGGTGTCTCACAGCCTGTCTGCGTGCGTATACAGGTCCTCCGTCATGGGGGCTGTCATTTGAAAGAGGTATAGGTATCGTAGGATAGCTCACGCGGGCCAAACATTGCAGCAAGGCTGTCATGCAGATCCTTAAGTCCATGAGAGAAGTCGTCGACGAGCCTGTTAATGCGCTTGCACATGCTTTGAGATATCAGTCGTACCGGTATAATCTTCAGACGGTTGGAGACAGGCCAAAGACAACCCCAGTTGCGGGGCAATCTTGATAAGGTCCAAAGAAACAACCGCTTCGAAGACAGCGTTGAATCCTTCAGACACAGGAATCTATTTTTACGTGCGCGGTCGAGACTCTGGCAACTGCCCTACAAGTGCTGGCAGACTGTGTTCAGAAGACCCGCGTAGTGCCCGTTCTCGCCGCTGTCAATGCCCACAACGACACTGAGCTGGTCATTGCCATTGTCAAGGACACAGAGAGCAAAACGTGACCTGGGTCGCAGTCAATGTAGGTGAAGAAGGAAAGAAAGTCTTTTAGGAAACCACTACGGCTGGGCTAGAGAAGCAGTTCTTCTTGATGACACGGCTCTGAAAGTGAGAAAAGAGGATGTTATTTTGAGGAGGAGTAGGTATACCACCATTAGTCGAGCAGATCGACAAGCCAGACATCTGTCATTAGTGCTAGGGTTTTGGTATGGCCAGGTGGCCTGGCCGAGGGAGATATTTGGAAGCAATGGGATGGGGAAAGGCTGTGGTCATATGTGAGAGCGGATAGAGAGTTAGGATGGAAGATGAGAAGAGGCAACTTTTGATCACTTTGGAAACCGCACACTCAAAGCATTTCAGGTGTCAGTGATGGAGCTTACTACTCTGTCGAAAACATAACAAAAAGCAGAACGAGACTCTAGTGATTATGCGGTGTGAGAGCTGGTGATCACGGGGTAGATTGATAGGGGAATGTCAATGCTTTGATTTTGATGATTGGGCCGCTCAGCATGCTACCTGGAGTGCCAAACAAGGAGAAGAAAATACAAAAGACAATAAAAAGAAGGGATGAAATAAACAAGGAAAATAAATTAAAAATAAACTAAAAAAACAATCAAAGAAAAAAGAGAGAAAAGAAGAGAGAAGCTGAAAGTGACACCCAACATCTCGGGTATGCATGAAAAGAGAAAAAGAAATGAAAGCGGCTGGGAGAAAACGCCCGGTGAGCTGCTCTAATTTTAAACGTAAGCATATAGAGGCAGTTCTGCTCAGCAATACTCAGCAATACACAAGAGTTACTCTGTACACACCCTTTTTGACATGTACATACATACATATACGGAGTAGTACCGTAGTAAGCATACGTGTAAGCATATGCTTATATCAGACCCACTGTGACTTATACGCCATTGGACGAGGCTACTCCGGCCACCGCCTCGACGTCCTGCGAGCACCTCTGACCTCGCTCAAAACTTCTACCAGAATGATACTGACTGAAAGCTGAATACGCTGATTCCGTCCCGTGCATGCATACGGAGTATACGAGGTGCAGCAGGAAGCGCCTTTTTTGCAGTCGAGCACATTGTCTCGAAGTAGGCATATTAAGCATACATATGTCTATGTACATGAAGCCAAACAAGACATCGGTGAGGCTTGGGTACGCCTCTGTATGCAAGGCAGACTCAATCTAAATTGGCAAGACCGTGAAAGTGCAACTGATCAAGCAGTCTATAGTCGTGGTCTTTGGAGCCGAGCAGGCAGGGCACCAGCACCCTGCATCAGATAGAAGACAAGACATACCACCAGATCAGAGCATATCTTTACAGACCTACGGACGTTCAACGATCTACCGCCATGTCATAAATCAATACTATTTCCTCTGCTACTTTGTTCATTACTGTCAATCACCTTGCTGGTAATACCTACTCTGAATGTTTGGGGGCTCCAAGTATTTGATGCATGTTCCTACGTATATAGATCTTCACGACAGAGTATTGAACACAGTATAAACAAGAAGCTTAAGTTTATGTATTTCCCCTTACTTTGCTTATTCTGTCCCCCGTCTTCTCATCCCTTGGCGGTCAGATTCAGGTGACACGGCGCTTGTGGTCACTCTCAGATTGGAGAAGATGACAGGTGGTGTCCGCCTCCAGCTGCAGGCTGCAGCAAAGCTGAAGCCGTCTCATGCAATCCTGTGCTGGTCTATATCGGGGCTTTTTCATAGTGCGTGACGGCTTGGCTTTATTGAAGGCTGCGATGACAAGGCTCTTGGCCACCAGGGCAGTCGATCTGGTGTAGCAGACCTGCTGAACCTGCATCGCCAAGACGTTTACTGTGCTGATGTTGAGTCTGTGTTACGCTGACACTTGGTCCACACACACCGACCATAGAATCAAGGAGCAATCAAGTGAGTACAGAGTGATGTATCCAGACGGCTTGCGCGCCGACCCCGTGGGCGGAGGGCCTCAGCCGCTGTCAGATCCCTTCCCCGCTACACCAAGCTACGTGATATCGAATCATCACATGCGGCTCTGCTTACGCTCCAAGACATGGCAGACCGACGCCTTGCAGTGTTTCACGGAGTAATACCTCCGCGGGATAAGCATGCCGTATCTATCGTACTGCTCGGGATCTTGTGAACCTCACAGAATAGCCCGGCCGCACCCCCTTGGGACGCATAGCATGGCTGATGCGAGTCGTTTTCAGCTCCGTCCGTCCAGTAGCAGTCACACGCTCCCACGGTAAATAAAGAGAGTGACGCTGAAAAGAGCAGTTCTCGTAGGATGATGGACGAGTACATAGTGATCGAAGTGACTTCTATTTTTATCTCCTGCGACCCGGCCCAAAGTCCGCATCTTGTAGCATTTACGCCTTGTAAGCCTTGCATATTCAGCTTGCTTGTCCCACCCTTACTCTCCCAGCAACGTGGCGGACTGGTCAGAAGATTCAACAGTTTGCGAGAAGAACGATTTTATGTTAATTCTTCCCTTTTAAGTGTATATTCTGTCCAGAGTTTGTTATATGAGCTCCAGCCACCTAGGATATCAATGTAGAGCATGCCGATGCAATGATATATATAATGCCCTGCTTGTCCACACTTTCCGCTTTCATCCTCCCATCAACCTACCTTTCAACTTCATCACCATCTACAACACTTTGCTATTCGAAATTTACCAACACTCTACGGAATATATTCTGATTACTGTCGCCGATATGAGTTCCGTTATACCCCCCTTGGCCAGATGGCCTCCTGATTACGAACGAGATCAGGCATTGTTCTATAACGAACGAGATCTGGCATTGTTCTATAACGAACGAGATCTGGCATTGTTGGTCGGCCGCTGCTGGGCCAAGGGGGGTGTTCCAACAGCTCCTCCGAATATCAAGCTTATCTCTCACTTTAAGAGCCGTTCTATTGAAGGAAACTGTTTCTTCAGCCCAGCTGTAACGGTATCCTTGTCAGACTTCCTTGCCTTCTTTACCTACATAGACTGTGACCCCAATCACATTCTTTCCCTCAGTATCTTTGACACCGGCAATAACCAGCTTCTTGTCATTGTGGGCATCAACAGCGGCGAGTACGGCCACAACGCGGAACTTCTTAACACAGTCTGTCGGCGGTTTCAGTACATTTTTCGAGTTCTCCACCGCCTACATATTAAAGAGATCCGCAACGATGAAGCATTCAAAGCTATCTTCGAAGCAGTTGTTTCTTTGAACTTTGTTAAGATTACCTCACACTTGTGGTTGTCTCCAGCCTGTTTTCAACCACCTGAAGGCCACACTGGTATGACTAGTGATCTCAAGTGCCTCAAGACGCTCGTCGAAGAAAGCATTCTCAAGCGCCTCAAGACCGTCATCGATGCCGGCGCTCATGTCATCGATGCCGGCGCTCATGGACTTCAGCCTTTGTATGACAATCTTGCTGCAATTCTTATAAGCCCACGCGAGCCAGCCTCAGATTCACCCCTACCCCTTTCCAAGCTCTACGACGTCCTTCATGAGATCAACCGCTTCGTTACTGAAAAGGGAGATAATTACGACTCTTTTTTCGACAATCTCCCCATCCGCAACAGCTCTGACATCGACATTATTACTGCTGTGAAGCAACGCCTCAAGTACCTCAGTTGCTACGTCGGCTTCTCGGCTGCGCTTTGCAACCTTGCCGTCGGAAACATCAGCTGTGGCGACTATCCAGATGGCAAAGTTCCCCCACAGCGCAGCTGGACTGAGGCCATCGAGGTGGTTGCAGCCCCCATGACGAAGGACATGTATACGCGGTCAGGCTGCGAGGTACCGATAACCAAGGATGAGTTACCTATCTCGAACAACCGCAAGCGCAATCCATGTTCCCGTTATGCGAAGCCGAAGCAGAATTGTTTTTGTGAGAAGTGTACTCGTGAGGAGACCCTGGAAAAAGCGAATCAGGGCTTGGGACTCAAGCCCGACAAAAACAACGACTACGTTACGGCTAAGATCCATGCCGAGAGCTTCGTCTGTCTCGAGATTCTCCGTCGCAACGACTACCAGACTGGGCATAAGTTCTACATTGCCTCCTCCAAGAAGCCTTGTACATATTGTGCCAGGTTCATGGCGCATTTGGGGTGCTTCTATTCCCAGATGTCGCACGGAAAAACATACTACGGATGGCGCCTCCCGAGTCTCGAATACATGCACCGCCGCTTCACGCCTTGTCTTCAGGCGAACCTGGATGGTCTCTTTACTGCACTCGACCAATCTGCTGCAAACCCAAACAAACTGCACAGATCTGGTGCGCCGCAGAATGAGGAGCTCGAGCTCAGAAATGGTCCGTTCTGCAGGGCCGCTTTCATTCCTGGTTGGTGTCCCGAGACTGGAGCCATGATGACGAACAAGTGAAGCAATGTCGTCATGCCTCATAGGCGTTAGTTTTGCAATGTGGGATGTCGAGTCTGAGCAAGGTTTATATATAGTTCGGCTGTGGGTTCACAGCAGGCTGGGACAGTTTTTTCCCCCACGAGGGTTTCTGTCCACATAGATGCAAATACATATTGGATTTACTATATGAAGTGGGATGCATACAGATTGTGTCGGAACATTATACACGTGACGGTGATGGACGGAAACCCACGAAGTGGTTTGGAGTCCTAACAAACGGCTTGAGTCAAAGGTTGGCCTAAAGCACAAACGCCATGAGAGTAGGGTTGGCCTCAACATAGAACATTCCAGCATAGGCGCCCATCTCGGGCTAAAAGTAGGCAGGGCGTAGGCGCCCTGCAACTCAAGATAGAAAGAGAACCAAACCAGAATACCAGAAGACCAAAGCATCCCGCATAAAGGAATGCTTGGTCTAACGGCAACAGTGACAGTGTCGACAGCGACGTCAGGGTACAATCTTCTGCGTCATCAGTCAATACCCTTGCTACTTCTACCCACAATATATTGGAATTACTATATGAAGTGAGATGCATACTCCGTACAGACTGGAACTAATATCAGCTGCCTCAGCTTGTGGGAGATGGGGTGTCAGTGAGCTGGCTTGAGCGTGGGCTAGGGTCCTCCCCCACCACCTGTTCGTCTTGAGTGAGTGTTGTCTCGACTCAGTCCGGAGTTATTTGGCGTCCCAGTCGAAAAAAGCTCGAGGAACCACCATGAGCTCCTGTAGGTCCCTATGGCACTCTGGGGCCCTTCATATCCATATCTCGGTTCTAGCGGATCCTATTTTCTCGGCAGTAAATGATGTGCTCTGGGACCTTCGTCCTGCCGCACACGCATTCGCCGTCGACCTCTTTCGCGGGGTGGAAACGTTGATGATACCAGAAATCTCCGTGACCGAGCCGAGTGGAAAGTAAAATGTGCAGAGCTCGCCTTGGTAGATTGAGCTTCGCTGTCTCCTTGTAAATGAAAGGGATCTTAGAGCTCTGATTGCGTAGGTACATTGTGGCCGACTCCTCGGCCGACGGCACTCCGGAGTGTGGGGGACAGAAGCTTACATCCATGTCGCGCGCACCGCTGGCCTCTGAGTGGGCCAAGGCGTCGGCTAACTCGTCGCCGGGATGCCTTGCTGGGCAGGGCATTGATTGAAGCTGAAGAGGCCGGTCTTCAGTAGGTCATGGATCTGGCAGAATGCACACTGTGAGGTGTCTGGGGCGCGAGTCATTGCATATCCAGATATGGCCACGCCCCCTATCGTGCTGTTCTTGCTGAGCGGCTTGCATAGCACGGACCTCAACCACGGCCTCCGCATCAAACACGTGACTGAGGCAGTGTATGGCTTTGCCGCCCATGGTGTGTCTAGTTCAGAGTGACCGTGTAGACGTAAACCACGCAGTGATTGCCGGTGTCGCCATCGGTAAACCCAGAGCCACTGGTGTAGGCTATGATATCTGCGCGTGGGACCTGACCAATTGTCTGTGGGGCTAGGTTAGCTGTAGACATTTAGTATTGTGACCCCTTTCACCGTTGTCCAGAGCCAGTAGTGATCATTGTCAGTGTTGAGAATATAAGTCTCGGGTTCTTCAGGCCTTATGCGCACATAGAACTTAACGCGGGGCCGCTCTGTGGAGGCCGGCGTCATGTTGCGTTCAGGCATGGGGACTGTCCCCGGGTGTGGCAAATCGATGCTGGCCAAATACCTGGCTGACCACGGGCTGGCACAGCAATCAGCCACCATCTGCTACTTTTTCTTCAAGGGCCAAGACCAGAACAAACCCCGTCAAACACATCGACGATGCAGTGCCACTGCATCATGGAGCTTGTGAATATACAAAGTATCTGAGCAGTCATAACTTTAAAGAAGGAAGGATAAGTGAGCAGGTCTAGCTGGTCGAGCACAAGGCTAGGCATCAGACGGTCAGATCAAGTAGTTTAAAAAGAAGAAGACAAACACGGAGTATCAAACGGAAGGATCACTGGAATACCAGGCAGTACAAAGAATTACTTTACGAACTACTAGATATCTAGAGACACTCCAGAAAATCAAAGAGGCACGCAGTGGACTCGAATAAATACCAGATAGTTCATAGAAAAGAAACCAAAGAGACACCACACAGTCCAGAGAACCTAGATAATTCAAATAACAACACAAAAAAATCAAATATATATATCACCCTACCGAACAACCTACCAAAGAAGCAACAAAACTAATATACCCAACTAACAAATCAAACACTTGGAACATATCAGAACCAGACAATCATCCCACCCAAAGACCTATCAACCAGCACCGCATCTGATGCATCCGAACTTCCACGCACACCAGCTGACCAGCTGACCCGTTGCACTTGCATTTGCTCGCACTACCGAATAAACACTGATAGGCGGCTGCCCAGTAGCTCGTTCCTCTCAAACTGCACATCCGCCTTGTTAAAATCATGCAACGTCAGCCAGCACAGCATGCGGAGCACCAGCGTGCACCACAAGGCCTCTGCCTCTGTCGCCAGCGGTTCAGGCGTCTCTGCAAAGACACGCTCCTCCGGCATCAGTGGCCCGACGTCCCTAGCCCATGACCTATCCACAGTCGCTGGGACCGGAGCATCCTCGAGCCTTCCGACTGCCCTCGCCTCCTTCACCACACAGTCCTTAATATCGGCAAAATAGATATCCATCAAAAGTTTCTGCCGGTCGTCGGGGTCGACTGTCCTGAGCTTGTCGTAGTGGGACGTCGCCGTCGCTTCCCTGCCTTTGGGTTTGTATTGGCGCTCGCCGTTGACCATGTAGAGCACCTGCTGGACATGCTGGCACAGAACAAGTTTGACCTTTTTGCGTCCTTTGGCACGTAGGAACAGGTCAGACACCCTGATGGTGTGGTTCAGAAGGTCCATCAGCTCAAAGTTGACAGTGTCCCCTCCCACGTTTGCCGCAATGACGTCGTCGATTTTGGCCGCCGCCGCCTTGAGCCATGGCAGGCGTACGCTCTGCGTGCTGCTGCTAGCGTCTTTCTGGGCATCAAGATCGTCCAACTTTTTGATATTGACATTGTAAGCTCTTAGAAGCAGGTTCATGTCGAAGAACCTTTTGTCCCAGTGACTGTGTGTGGGGTTGGGGAGGAAGCGGAATAAACTGCCCTTGCGATGCAGCTTTTTGCCTACCATGCCCATCACCTCGAAGCTCACTACATGTGTTAGTAAAGTAATTGTTTTGCTGTGCAGTCAACAACCGAAATCAATACGCACGGGGAAACAAATGCCCGTAGCGGGCTCTCTCGTTCTTCAAGCAGTTGGACGAGTACGTGTTGCACCCGATCAAGGCCAGCGTCTTGCCAAACTGGCGCCGGCTACCCAGGAGCAGAGTCCCGAGAGTATGGACGTCGTCGACTGAGAAGGTGAGGCGGCGCGTGTCCTCCGTCTCCCGGAAGATGGTCGGCACAATGCCAAACGCAAACTCTTTGACCTCGTCGCCTGGAATAATGCGATTCTCCCTAAACCGATGCTTGCCGCTGACCTGGAACGTGAAAAAGATGCCACCAGAGTCGGCCACACGGTTGCCCGACAGCACGTATCCATTGCCCTCTGCTCGACAATTACGGATCGCCTTGTCAAACTCTCTCCAGTAGATGCCGAGCATGGCCGCCATCTCAATCATATGACAGAGTGTCGTCGTTGCGTACGGACGATTGATGCTGGTAGGCATGGCGTCCCACGACAGTTGCTTGCTCTGAATGGCAACACAGAGCTTGTGTGCCTTGAAGTTGTAGGGCTGCAGGTGCTTGTAATTTGAGTGCTCGCGCTGTTTTTCCTGCCACAACCTGGAGGACATCTCCATGCGATGAAACTCCTGCAGCAAGTGCACCCACGTTGCCCTTTTGCTGTCGACGGTAGCATTTTTGTTGTCGTATTTCATTTTCGGAGCTGGTGTCGCCGCGTCCATGTCGCTGTCGCTGCTGCTGTCGTCCTTGTCGTGCCCCTTCTCCTCCATATCGAGCTCAGATAAAACCTTTTCGTCATGGTCACGACGCTTGCCGAGAATCCAAGTGAGCTCTCGCACCGGCTCCGTCGCATCAGTTAAACCCCCGGTGCCGACAGGAGCCGCGGCCACATGCCCAGGCTTGTCGTTGGCGTTCTCTGTCTCCGGCTCCCATTTGATTGGCACAGAAAGTGTTTTATTCTCACTACGCTCTGTGCCATCGACAAAGTAGATTTTTGCACCTTCCACGGGCCCTCTCTCTTGATCCGCCGGACATACAAAGAAAACAGGGGTCCTGACGAACACTCGTGAGCGCATCTCCGAGAAGAGAAACTGACGCTTCCTGGTCCTAGCCCAAGGGCCGATGACTGACTCGTCACAGTTCGAGTAGCCAGCTGCCGACGCAGCGTAGTGCTGGCTGACCTGAAGAACCGGGCCGACAAGGGCAATAATTGACACAGACAGCGCTACAAAAGTAAAGTTTGTGTCATTGTCGCTGCCCCCGCCGTTCTGGCCAGCAATGGTCTGGTTGGTAGACATTCTGAGGGGGGAGTGGTGAGAGAGTGACGAATTTTCGTTGACGCGCTCACTCTTGTTCTGCCCGGTGCAGCCCTTTTGTCTTGACCCCTCGAAAGCCGCGTTTCTGCTAGATGTCGTTCGTCTTGTCAGACGTGGCCCCGAAATTTTGTGAGGCTCTGCCGTTCTAGTTTTGGGCGATGAGAGCTCGAGATGTACAGAGACTGCCGAGAGAGAGAGGTAGAGAGAGGGAGAGAGAGAGAGAGAGAGACAGAGAGAGAGAGAGAGAGAGAGAGAGAGAGAGATAAGCAAAGTTCTCAGTTCTTAAATACAGCACAACAACTCTGCACTCTGTGCACACACCGTTACGAACCCCCCGGGATAAACAAAAGAGCATGACAGCCCTCTGGCGGCGCAGCCCAAGCGGCTGCAGCTCTTGCACCTCTACTTCACCAGCTGTTCCGCCAGAGGAGGGCCCTTATCCAACACGCCTTTCCAACGAATTGGAGGCAACTCTGGTCCGGTTTGAAGCATTGCTTTGGGCAATTTTGAGAGGTGCTGTGCGCTACCCACAGGCCGGGCCTATCATATTCGTTATCGATGCCCTTGCCGAATGTGATGCGTGGCAGCTGAGGGGCTTGATAACCAATCTGAAGGATATGTTCTGCGACTAGCAGCTGGCAAATGCCAAGTTTATGGTTTTCATGACAAGCCGCCCATACGTACAAGTTGTCAGAAAATTTTATAGCTGGCAAGCCGTTTTCCCGCGCATTCACATTCCTGGGGAAGAAGAGTTCGAAACGACCAGCCAAGAGATCAACAGCGTCAGAGTTGAGCTACTAGCACAAGAACATGGGCTTTTGGACAATATCAAGTCCTCCCTGAACAGCAAACTGCTCGCGATCAGCCACCGCACATACCTTTGGGTCTACCTTGTGTTCGACTATGTAGATAAGGGGTTAATATAACAGAAGATTGGATCGATGCTGCCATTGAAGAACTTCCCGAGAGTGTCAACCAGCGACGGTCCAGCTGGAGCTGACTGAGGAGATCTCCATCTACTGCTCACGGCTGCTTATGGGCACGGTTAAAAGCCTGTATAATAGCGACTGACACAGCTCTGCTAGTGGATAAGAACATTCAGCATAAATATATTAAAATGAAATAGCCGTGATGCACTATCAACGGCATACAAAGAATTTCTGGTATCTAAAACAACGATATCCGAACGGGAAGAGACGCCACAACGTAAAATTTATCATAACAGGCGCACAGAAAGAAAAAAATCATACATAAAACACAAACAGAACAGCATCACATGCCATCGCTTCGCTTGACATCCCCCCGTGCCGGCCACTGCACAGCGGCCGGCGGCAGTGCCGGCGCGCTGTAGTGCGGCACATTCTCGTACGGGTCGCTCATCTGCGGTGGTGGCGGCGGCGGGTAGTACTGCATGCTGCCGCGGCCAAAGCCCGGGTGCTGCAGTAGCGGCGCCGCCGCCGGCACTGGCTCTTTTTGTTTAAGCGATGTGCCGCTGCTTTCCGCGTCGTTGAGCTCATTAAGCTCGTATGACTCGCTCGACGACGCGCCCGGCGATGGCTTCTGCGCCTGCGTGTACACGGTCGGCGACGCGACGTTGACCAGCTTCGCCTTGCCCGGGCGCTCCCACAGCACACCAGCCGAGACCGACAGCGATGACAGCGACGATGCCGCGGACGCGTTCGGTGGCACCACGAGCTGCTGAGTGCCGGAAACCGAAGCAAACGCGCCGGCAGCTTCGGCGGCCGCCTCGGCGGCTTTTCCCCGGGCGGCGGCGCTCATGACGCTCTTGCTGTGCAGGCTGGGATCCGTGTCGCCGACGGTGATGCCGATGCTGGCGAGCTGGTGCTCGTGTGCGGCGCGCTCAATGTCTTCCTGCGTGTATGTATGGCCGACTGAGGACATATTGCGGCTCGACTCGGGCTGGCTGCCGTCAATGGGCGAGATGAGGTGGCCCGAAACCGCACCGCTGCTGCCGCTGCTACCGGCACTAGTACTGTCGGTCGCGTGCATCTTGGCCATGGCCTCCCTCGTGGGCCACGAAATCATCGATGGGTTGCCGGCCGCACTGACGGGGCTGTTGTACTGCGAGCTGTAGGGCGAAACATAACGCGGATACGGGCCATTCAGGCCGCCGTCGGTTGTCGCGGACACAGGCGTCTGGTCGTCCCAGCTGCGCAGCGGCCGCTGACTCATGGGCGTGTCGGTGTGCGGGCCGCCGCCGACAAAAGGTGACGGCCACATACCGGCGCCACCGCCAGCCGGACCCTTGCCGTGGCGCGTCTGTGTGCGTTTAAGAAAGGCGCGGCGGCGGCGGCGGCCAAAGAAGACGATGAGGAAGCCGGCGAGCGACAGCAGCAGGACGAGGGCGCCAATGGCAATGCCGACCTTGCCGCCTAGCGAGATGGCCTCGTGCGGCGGCGTGTATGTATAGAGCGGCGTCTGTGAAGGTGTGGTGATGTTCATGGGGACGGTGGAAAATGGGATCCCAGTGATGCTGAGGGTGCTGCCATCCGCAGGCATTTGCGCACATGCGGCGTCGAGGATGGTGACATAGTTGCGCATAAAGTAGCTGTCGCCGGCAATGAGGCAGTCCTCGCACCTGGGCACCTCTGCCTCGACCCAGCTCTGACAAAAGTCGTAGGCCCCAACGGACGTGGACATATTCTTCCAGTCAAAAGAGGGCTCGAGCAGGCCGCAGGCTGTGCTGGTAATGCACGGCGAGCTCTGGACATTTGTATTGTTCTGCAGGCCAAAGAGGCAGTATGAGATGTGGTAGCGGAGGTTGTCTGGCGGTTAGTATCAAACATCTCAGACTGTACTTTGAGAAGAGGGGCTAGCAAAGACATACATAGCAAGTACTCGAGATCGCTGGTGTTGCCCGATGTATAGGCACTGGTAAGCTCGCACTTGATACACGTCTCAAAGACGGTGCCGGCGAGGGTGCCGGCGTATTGGCTGTCGCTGCAGACCATGTCGCTGCCGGAGGTAGACGACAGGACATTGCCGCAGTATTGCTCGCATGGCGAGCTGGGTGCGACGAGGATGGCCGACGCGGCACCGGCAAAGGCCGTGACGAGTGTCAGTGTCGGCAGCATAGTGTGGTTGGTGGTTACGTGGCTAGTGTGGCGTTACGAGACAAAAGACGTGATAACGACTGATGGACGATCATAGCATGCTGTGCGGTAGCCAGCGGGCTTGCAGGATGGGCACAGTATGGGGCGAGGACGTGCAGATGACGAGAGATGAGAATCAACAAGCTAGTGAAGAAGGCCAGCTTCGATGTTCTGTTGCGCGACAGACGAAGTGTGGCGCAGAGAACGGGGCAATGGCAGTCTTTATGTTGAGCGTCTGTTGAGCGGAGTGGGTGCAAGACAATGCTGGGTGTGGTATCAAACTGTGTGATGGGCAGATGGGACTAGGAAAACAGGTGATATGGCGAGAGACTGTCACAGAGTCGTGTCGTCACGGCGGCAGCAGGCAAACGAGGTAGTATGGTTGGGGAGCAAGCGCGAGCAGCGAGGGGGAACAAGATGTTATGTACGGATCGGATGAGAAGCGAAAGGATTAGGGTGCCGCTACTTCGGCCAAGGCGATCACAGTGTGCGGCATGCACCAAGTAAGCGCCGGGAGTCGTCTGATCGCGAGATGGCCATGCACAGTCTCGGCGATGCGATGCGAGATGCTATCGAGTCTCGACTAGTATGAGACCGGAATGAGGTGCATGTGTGGGAATGGTGCTGAAAGGTTGTCCCTGGATAAGCGCGTTGAGTCAGAGACGAGCTGTTGGTGATGTATGTGACGGCGGTCTTGTTGTTTGAGTGGCCAAAGGCTGTGATATTGCGAGAGGTGTGATGCGGGATGTGGGACTGGCAATTACTGAGTACTTGAGAATCGAGTATACTTGTGAGAATGAAAGACGGCCCTACAAGCCGTGACGGTGACAAATACAGAGACACGTCTGTGTATGGATAGAGGTGCGACAAGAGAGATCAAGCATCTACTGGGTGATATCAGATGCAAAGCATGAGTGGGATTGAAAAATGACAGAAGAATAAAGAGACCGAGGTGGTAGCATGGAGTAGTATGAGGTTAAGTACAGTGCACGTTGAGAGGACGTGCAAAGTGTGACGAGATGCGGGAGGGGGGGGAGTTAGTAAGAGATATGTGAGATGTGATAGTGACCGCTTGCACAGCTCAAATAGGACAAGTATAACGCCTCATTTATATTTGATTCTTCCTTGCATCGAGGTCTCTTAAAGAAACGCACATGTATGCGTTTGTCATGTATGCTTAAGCATACGAGTTCAAGTGCCAACGGAGGTGCATTTTCCGGGTTCCTGCGAGTACGAGCGCACGGAAGAGGACAAAGTGCACATTACAAGTGAGTGCATATGCACTCTGCACCCCAAATGTGGGATTGGGGGCTAAAAAGGCCGCAGCCGCCTCGAGAGTTGTGACCGCTAGTAGGCATGTTGGGACCGGTTAGTGTTCAGCTTTTTGCATAATGGCATATCGGCAGGATTCTTTAACCAACAGACAGTTGCATCAAGAGGATGGCAAAGTTGAATACGAAGAGGGAGGAAGAGAGAAAATGTGAACTGTCGGCGACCAACAGCACGCAGCAGTTATTTGCAAAGGACAGCAAACAGGGGGGCTGCTTGGCCTATGGAGTAATACGGCGTACGACATGGCTGGATAGCGGTCCATCCCTCGTGGTCTGCGTCTGCGGAACAAAGCTCAAGACATTTGTGTCTTGATGCTATTTGATCATGCCCATGATGATCAAGCCCGATATGATCAGGAAGCTGAAATATGTCAGCCCGGCCAGGCCAGAGACCAGCATAGCAGCAGAAAACCATGCTCGTAAGCATACAATTTGTAAGATACTACATAGATTGAAATGCTCCGTACTTGTACTTGCATGTCTGCTTACTCACAGTATCATCGCCTGTGCCGTCCCTGGCCCGTCCCTTTCTCTTGTGCAGGGGTACGTGATGTGCTCGGCGGTTAGAGACAGTGGCAGGGGTGATGGCGGGTGTGATTGGCTGGAAGTGGTGATCAATCTTCGACGCTAAATCAGTGATGATAATACCACGTAGGGAATAGTTGCGAGGCAGCTGTTGCAGAGTACATATAGTACATATATACATATATGTGTACGTACATATTTCATACACATTCATGGTAGAAGCTCTGAGCTCGAGCTTTGAGCTTTATCTACTTCTGTCCGGACCACTTCCGTCCCGAGTGTATCCCCGCCGATGCGCACTGTTAACGCGTCTTCTTCTTCTCCTTGTAGAAATACAGGAGTTTTATCAAAGTCTGTAATCACGACCTCTGACTATTCTCTACTTTGTCCGTACTGTCCGTACTATCATAAACACTTCCTCCGTACTTAGGAAATGGGTGCCATGTTCTCTGCTGCACAGCATGCGCGCGCAACGGTACAAGTCCTCCGCATCACAGCACATCGCAAGGATTCTTATCCGCGACTGCTGCTTGTCTCGGATGAGTCTTGTTTTTCCATCAAGGATGATCTGCCGCCCCTTAGCAGTCGATCAGCTGAGTCATGGATGATCTAAGCTGAGTAAGCATCAATGGATATCGAAGCATTGCATACGAAATGACCTCTACAACATGCTCTGTCGTAGTTGCGGATCACGGCTGCGCGGGTTTGCTTGGTATGCCCGTTTGGTTTGCGCCCACCTCCTGACCTTCAAGTGCACAAGTTTCAATTTGTCGGTCCTCATTGGTGTATGCCCTCGGAGCCACCTGTGCCGGTTGCCTCGCCTCTCCCCAGACGGCCTGCACGTGTCGGACACAACATACAAAGCGCCGTTCCACGGAACTTACGTCACAGCACGACTCAAGGTCCTATCGCCCGGTAATGCCGGCAGACGTCAAGGACTCGGTTGTTTTGTCATTAGGCGCGCCCTGTCGGTGCACAGCGTGGCACCGGACTGGTACGGCTGACACCGTGAACCTGTCGCTGTCGGCCTTGGCTTCTTCTTTGACGACAATCACACTCCCGGCCACAAGAAAGTATCAAGTCTGAATTAAATGCCATCCGCATCAGGGTTTCGAGCCCGTTGCATTCCTTTTATCTCCAGATGAGTCCAGGCTCTCATAGCAACATTTTACTTCAAGCGACCTGAGCAAAACAATTGCTCGCCTCCTCCATCTGGTAAATGTTCGTCTTGTCTTCCCTGTTGCACTTCTGTATTCCGTCTTGCTCTCTGTAGTGATTCCTGATGTTGTTGTTATTGTCGCGGGACTCTGTTGCTTGAAAGATAAGGGCGACTAGAATATGGTGGCTCCTCGATGCATCTCAGTACCCTGCATGGTAACGGCTGTGGCATAGATATCAGTATTTCGTTTGTGCTAGAGTTGTAAATGATCTAGATGAAATACAAAGGTTTTTGTCAGTGAGACTGGATGAACTTCATGTTGATATTCACTTTCTTAGTCATCTCACTCGATAAAACGTTAGGACATAAGGAAAGCGTGTAGGACATCGATTGCTCCTTCTTGTAGGGTTTCCATGACAAGAACAAGAAGGCTCAGCCATATAAACAAACATTGACTCCTCGGCCACCTCGACACTCTACCCTTTTCCTCTCCACGACATAGATCAATTTATCTGTTCATATTGGCTACACTGTTGCAGTCTTGTATTGTCAAGCATTCTTGATCATCCATCCGCCATTCTTGATTCTCTTAAAACAGCTACAGACTCTTTTCTTTATTACATCCATCATCATGATTTCCCGCCTTATGTCTACCGGCCTCGTGCTCGGACAGCTGCTGGTCGGTGCCCGTGCCCTTCCCACAGCTGCAAGCAAAATCGGTGACGACTGGACCATCCACAACTTTCACTGGAACTGCTCTGAAGACGGCACCATGTGTGTCTACGGATTCAGCATCTCGGAGGAGCTGATGGGCGCGCCGGCAAATGACCCCGCCTTCTGCCACTTCCTCATCCAGTCCGACAGGCACAATTCTGCTCTCCGGTCGTCCTTTGTCGATGTTCCCTGCGAGGAGATTGACAACTACCGCTGCAGTGCCAGTTGGAGCGAGGACAGCGGCTACATGATCTTTACCGTCGACAACATCCACGGCTCGCGCCGCGCCTATTTTGGCTTCAAGGACGACGAGCTCGACGACGGTCTGGTCTCGGCCGACCACCGCTCGCCTTCATATGTCGTTGTCCCAACCTCGGATACCGCCATTGTCATGCCCCCCAATATTCACCCTCGCGCTAAAAATGGCGTCCTGGATGCCGGCAGTGAGAACATCACTACCAAGGTCGAGCTTCCCATTCTCATCTCCGAGGACGAGTCCGATACAACTATCACATCTACTTCTGTCATTGTCACCCCTCGCAACCCTGGCGATCACGTTGCCACGGTAGCTGACAATCTCGACGCTTCAGACGGCCCTGTCATCCAGTTTGATGTCATTCCCAATGTTGGCGATTTTGACAGCAGTGCTGCGGCTACTTCCCTAGATGATGGTAATCTCGATGTGCTTGGTACCTTGATCCAGGAAACCGACGACGGGATTCTACTCGTCCCGGGTGCTGCCACAGTGGACGACATTTCCGATCAGCTTGTCAGCTACCCTGCTGACGATGGCAATAGCCAAGACGACGACGATCTTCCGGCCAGCTACCCGGCGCCGAGCAACATCCATGCGCCTTCGGTCCCGGCCTACCCCAGCACCTGGGGCATCCGCAACATCACAAGAGGTGCGTCGAGATGAGCTACTTTCCAGAAAGTGGTTCCGGCTAACAACTTCAGATATCTCTTACGCCCCCAACTCTGTCTACATGGAGTTTGTGATTGACGTCTACCCCGACGGCCCTGCATCCATTCCGTGTCACCTTACCGTTGACCTCGACGACAATGTCGACCCCATGTTTGCGAGCTGGTTTGTCCAGCAATGTGATGACAGCGACTGGTACCTCTCCTGGGGCTACAATCAGATGACCGACTCTGCCGTCGCCACCCTCATCAAGTATGTACCTCTACACATGTTACTCTATCATGAGCATAGCTAACTTTTGTGAAGCCCTGACCGGGATGAAGAAGCTTGGTTTGGCTGGGACTTTGTCAACTCGCAGCTTCCGGACACCACCTTGGCCAGTGCCGGCCCGGGTATTGTGCAGACCTGTGACTGTTAGACACTCAAAATGAGCAAGTAAGACACTGCGAGGCTAGTATTACTTACGGTCGCGGCCAATCGTCTCTGCACGCGTTATCAGGTTAGGGCTAGCTATAAGGGCTCTTTCTTTGTATCAATAGAAAATAAAAAGCATCGACTGGTTGAGTTACTATACTTCCAAGTGCCATGTTTGTATGTCTCGGTTGTCAACACCACCGTCTAGCATCTATGATGAGCTCGTCAAGAAATAAAGATTTGATGGTAGCACTGCGTGCTGTCCTGTCCAGCTTCCGCACGATCTCCAACGCCATTGTGTTACGCGACGCAGGTGTCCCACCGGCCCGGCACCTCCTTGAGGAATGCCACACCCGACAGGTCGTCTGCGTCCTAAAAGTCCCGCCGTGCCCACCCCTGACATATAGAACGGCCATCCGGCTGTCGGTCGGGAGCAGGGGTCATGGACATTCAAAACAGCGCCAGGCCCCAATCCAGCTCTTCGCGAAAGCGGCTCCGGCCAACTTCCTGCGCCTGCAGAGCCGAGCATCGCCCACTCTGCGGGCTCACGCAGTACCATACACTCCTCCAGCCACGTGTTCGACGCGGAGGCCGTGGGCGTGTTCCGTGTCATGCAAGCCGCCCAGCAAGCTCAGCACGAGACGGTACATGGTCATATCTGGATGTGCGTTGACTCTGCATCAGTCATCTTGTGCGCCTCAGACACCTCACAGTGTACATTCTTCCAGAGCCATAACCTATATGTACTGAAGATCGGCCTCTTCAGCTTCATTTGGTGCCCTGTTCACCGGGCCCCCGACAACGAGGAAGCCGACGCCCCGGCCCGCTCGGGGGCCACGCCGAAGCGTCTGTGCCCACACACTCCAGAGTGCGGTCGGCACCCTACAAGACGTTTTGAACAAGCATATATACATAGAAGCGTGGTGGGCCGAGGAGGCGGCTAAAATGCTCATGCGCTACCGGAGCTTCTCAGGCTCCCCTTCTGCTACTATGAGCCAGCAGAGCTCACTCTACTAAGGGGCTCTGCATGTTTTATTTTCCACTCGGCATGGTCACGGGGATTATTTCCGGTATCATCAACCTTACCACCCCGCGGCAGAGGTCGACAGTGAATGTGTGTGCAGCGGGACCAGGCCCCAGAGCACGTTATTCACTGCCGATTAAACATGATCCAGTGGAACCGAGAGATGGGTAAGAGGGACCTCATCAGAGTACCACAGACCCCCAGGCTAGGTCTGGGTACCTACGGAATCTCATGTAGGCCCCCCGAGCTTTCTTCAGCTTCTTGGTAGTAAAAGTCTAAATGGAACTATATGTACAAAGAGGGCAATGCTCAGAGAGACGGTGGGACGTAGGATAAATCCGGACTGGGTCGGGAGAACTCTCACTCATGATCAACAGGGGCGGACGAAAACGCGAGCACATGCTCGTTTAAGCGCCAGTCAATTTCTGGACATCATCCCACTCGCCGGGGAAGGGCTACAGCAGGATCAGGTCGTCAAGCGACCATTTTTCATACTTACGGTGGTCATGTAGTTAGCTAGAAATGTGCTGACATGAGTGTCTTCACACGTCGGATACCCCAGGGAGGTGGCACGCCATGTGCACCGACGTTGAGGTTCTAATCCAATCCAATCCACTCTTGACATAAGTTATTACATATTTGACCAAGATCACTTATTACGCGGTTAATTCACCCACATGACATGCCTCTGACATTTTTCGTGAGGAACTTTCCCAGTGGACACCGTACTACGGCGGCAAGCTGTCGGTTATCACTCCGTGCCTGGCTTGTCCAGCGTCTGCCATCAGACTAGGAACGAGCCCTAATGAATGAGAGCCCCCAAACATTCAAAAAGTTGTTAAAGTACAGATGTTTGCGACGGAGCATAAACAAAGTATAAAAACGAGAAGCTCAAATCTGTCTAGAATCCATAGATCAGATCACGGCATAAGATCTGAGGCTCAGTGTACGGAGTTGGATGAGCACTGCACATAACGTTTCGTCCTCTTATGTAACTCTCCCCTTATTTTGCTTGTTAATTCCTCCGTCTCTCGCTAGTTAAATTCAGGTGACACTGGCAGCTGTGGTAACTCTCCGATTGGCATTGACAGACGGCTGGAGGTGGCATCAAGGCTGGCTTTCCCGATCAGCGCCTTTGGGCCTGATGACGTATGAGCACCCTTTCTGTGTGATATTGGGTAGTCGGCAACTGTGACGATCAGTGCACCTCCCTATATATGTAGTATATACGCACTCAACGGCACGGTTCAGCGGCCGGGCTCGCGATGAATCAACACAAATCAGATCGAACACAACGGCACGGAGTAGTGGCCGATTAGTCAGTGCACCTCTATATAATGATATAAACGCACACAACGGCACGGAATGGCGGCCAGGGTGCTCGCGATATATCAACGCAAGTCAAATCGAACACAACGGCACGGATTAGCGTCCGGGGAGGTCGCGATAATTCTACACGTAATGCTTAGTGAGTCTGCGGGAACTAACCAGCGACTGGACTATGGTACGAGTAGAAGATAGCTAGTATCGATACATCAACCAGCTGCAGTAGAGCTGACGCCGCAGCATGCAACCTTGTGCCGACCAATATCGATGCTCTGTAATGTGATGGCCTGTGCGTGACAGCGGCTTGCAGCGTATGACACGAAAGAAGGTGGATAGTTAAAATGGAGGTAGGCCCGTCCCTTGTACCGGTACCTTTTGTAAGGCTCATACAATTTGGACACTTTGGGGGCGGGCGCTTAGGATCAGGCTGTGATTTGTGGAAACGTGCAGACCGCATCAACTCTCTAATCTCCATCATCCTCCTCCCTCTGGCAAGTCACGCACACGCATGGCCCCAGCCCCTAGCCACCGACCCCTGTCCGTTTTGTCGCCAGCCAGTCTTTGGCAATTCCCCCCCTCCTTCAGCTCCCTGCCCCTCTCTTTTCTTACGCCATACACATATACTCCGTATGTATGCTTAAGCATACTGGCGTTGTCTTTCTTTTCGTCAAGATCACTACTAGTGATTCAGTTTGTACGTATGCTTATGTTTCTGCTTACTTTGCACGTCTGGTACAATATTCAATAGAGCCTCTGAGGGAGAGCAGTAGGATGATGACAGTTGCTTCGGGTCATTCTTTTTCTGACAAAGACATGCTCTCGTCACTACGGGTGCCTGGTCAGCTGCTTAAAAAACCCGAGTATCTGATAGCACAAGAGTGCGATGATAATGCCCGTCCCGTTCTCGCCTTCTTATTCGCCGACTGCACTCGTCACTGTGCATACATACATGATAGACTGTATTTACGGAGAGACGGCAGGGAATTAAAATTTGAGCGCTAATCAGCATGTCGGACAACTAAAGGCGCATAGTCCCAATGCTGTGTGTCAGCCATCATCAACGGGTTGGAACCCCTGCTGGCAGAACCCGCCACCGCCTCATGTTTGTGCGATCTATCAGGTACCAGCAAAGTGTGATGAGCATGTGCAGTGAGTGATAGAGGACGAAGAGACCTGACCCTGGCCAGTTCATGTTGTACCCCCGCACTGTAATGGCCCGTCCGACAATTTTCTAATGCTTATGAGAGGTACAGTACCACACCTGTTCTCATGTACCTGGGCAGTGTATCTATCGCTGTCCATCCAATTTTCGTAGTACATCAAACTATTTGCACTGCTATATAGCACATTACTATGTATTTGCGCTGCTATAATGCCATTGATCCCTTCTCTTCTCATCAGTTGTGTGTATCATCTTGCCCGTCTCCCATTCTCTTTTCTTTTTACGCGCTCGTGTTGTTCGCTTGCACCTTATCCACCAGTGTCCCCCAATACAAGGTTTGGTGCCGTCTCACTCCAGCATTTCTATCATGCTGATAGCCCAACCGCTGTCCATCGCCCCATGATCTCGCCAATTCTTCTTTCCCATCCTCCCACTTCCATCTTCGTCTCGTCTTCGTATTCCTCTCCTCTCCTCCTCTCGTCGTTTATCTCATCTTGTCTTTTGCTTTTGGCGAGACTATTCGTGCCTTTCTTCTGAGAGGCCTCTCCCTTCTTTTCCTCTACCCCTTCCACGTTGTTGTTCTTGACAGCGCCGCTCTGGTGACACCAGCACACGCACGATTGAGTCTGACCAGCTTCAGGGGCCGAGGGGGAGCATCTCTTCCATTTTCTTTGCTTCATATTCATTTGCATCATCATCACATCCTCATCAAAGGTCGACATTAGAAACAGAGGGGGGAACTCGGAAGACTGACAGTTCACGTTGAACGGAACATACCACACCGTCAGCTACGATATATCGCAACGGCATCATCACCACTCCCGATCTCGACGCAAATCTGTTCCACCCAGTCCAACCCTTTTCCCCCAGTCGTTTGACAAAGGCAAATATGAAGATTGGGTGTCTCCAGTTCGCTCCGCAGGTCGGAGATGTCGACAACAACCTCAATCGCGCCGACGCTGTCCTCAACAGGTCGCAGGATCTAGACGACTTGGATGTTCTCGTTCTCCCCGAGCTCGCCTTCACTGGTAAGCAATTCACTTGTTCCCTTTGACCCCTTTGGGTTATCGCCTGTGTGAGACTGAGACTAACACTTTGTGTGTTCCAGGCTACAATTTCAAGTCTCTGGCTGATATCGCACCTTATCTTGAGCCTTCTGGGTCTGGAATCAGTGCCCTTTGGGCGAGGACTACAGCCCTCAAGTTGAACTGCAATGTCGTCGTCGGCTACCCAGAAAAGGTCGATGTTGCCCAAAAATGGCCGACGTCACCCGAGTACTACAACTCAGCCATCATGATCAACTCCGATGGCGAGACGATTGCAAACTACCGCAAGTCGTTTCTCTACGCGGTGGACGAGAAATGGGCCCTCGAGGGCCAGGATGGCTTCCATGAGGCTGATGTTGATGATCTCGGCACTGTCGCAATGGGCATATGCATGGATATCAAGTAAGTCTCAACTCGCGTGTTGCTTTCCTGCGGCTCCAATATCGCAGTCTGTACTTCTGCGCTTGGGTTCACGATAAATTAACCTCAGCAATAGCCCTTACAAGTTCGAGGCTCCTTGGCATGCCTTTGAGTTTGCTTTCCATGTGCTCGAAGTCCAGGCAAACCTGGTCATTCTGACCATGTCCTGGCTCACCCGTGAGGAGCCACGCCGTTTCACCCAACTTCCACACGAGCCCGATATGAGCACTCTCGAGTACTGGATCCAGCGTCTTGAGCCTATCATTCGCACCGACTCGGACGATGAGGTCATCGTCGTCTTCTGTAACCGCACTGGTATTGAGGATGATGCTGTGTATGCAGGCACAAGCACCGTCATAGGTGTACGGAACGGAGAGGTCAATCTCTATGGCATGCTCGGCCGTGGTGTCAAAGAACTGCTTGTTGTTGACACTGCCCGCCAGCCGATTGCAAAGCTTATCCAAGAATTTCCCGAACATGAGCAAGTTCCTACATCCTCCAGATCGTCTCCCATTCCCCAGCCTCAAGCACCGGACCGCCCGTCCAAAAGACGTGGAGAACCTCTACAGCTCAACACAGAGGTACCTCCTGACGCGGTGAATGATACCCCAGTGGCATCGACTCCTGCCAAAGGAAAGAAAGCCAGGGTGGCAACTCCAATTGTTCGGGACGACCTGGAAAATTGGGATTTCTTGCCTGCCAAGCAGTCCATTTCGTCGATGCCCAGCATGAAGTCGTATCCCGATTCTGCTTCCAATAGTCGATCGACCCCGAAGCTCGGTCTGCAAATCCCTCCTGATGCGCACGCACAGACCGGCTCGAGGAATCTGCGCAATGCCCCCAGTTCTGGCGGCCCCAACGGACACGGAAATGCTGGCTCTGAAATTCCGACGCCCACCGCGCCGAGCCCAACCCCTTCAACATTGCGCCCTGTCATCGAGTTCCCGCCTTCCATCACAGCAAGTGCAAACGTTATCCCTCCTTCAATCAATGTCAAGAGTGGCGCGAGTATTGTCAAGGTCAAGAGAACTGATTCTCCGGTGACTCCGCCATCTAGGCCCTCGACTGAAGTAAAAACGTCCCACCGGGCTTCTATCTCTGAGGCGCCACCATCCCCACCCGCGGACGAGAGACTTGCTACTGCCAAACCCAGAGACAAGCGTGAAAGACATGGCAAGCGAGAAAGAACGCCCGTGGCCGCAAGCTTGCAGCCCGAAAAGCTTGCGGAAGCCCAGAAGGCTCTGCAGACGGCGAAGGGAGAGGCTGCCCGAGCTGCCAAAGAGAATGGCATCAAGCAGCTGAATCAGGAAAAAAGCTCCCACTTCAGCAAGCTGCGCGGCCTCGACTTGATTGATACGGGATTGAGTGATCTGAGGCCAGGCGTGACCCCAGAAATGAAAGAGAAAAGAGGACTCAAGCCTTTCAACACCAGCTATCTAGATCCAGTGTCTGCCATGTCAGCTGATACGCGGATGGAGCTGGATATGGCACTTGCTGCCATAAAGCCACTCTTGCCGACCGCTCTACCCGAAAGACCGCCTTCGACAAAGTCACGCAATGCTAGCCAGACACGCCCCCAAAGTGCCAATGGCAATCTACACCACCGACGAAGCCAGAGTCAGAGCCAGATTTCTGTCCCTATCCTTGCCAGCCCCAGTATCTTTCATTCGGGCGACGAAGCATCTCGACAGAAACAACAGTCTGTTGTCTACTTCCGCCCAGACAGCGCGATGATGAAAGGTACTCCTGGTCTTCAGACGCCGGCGCAGTATCGCAAGAGCCACAGCATGACCCGGGTCGAGACAGCACACAACAACCTGCCCATGGTGCCGGGCTCTTTCACTCGGCATGGGCTGAGCAACTCGTCTTCTGCAGCCAAGGTGGCTGCCGATGCTGATGCCGGTCGTCCCATCAGCCGTGGTAGACAGCCGTTTACCAAAACAAACCCCACCAATGCGGCCCCCAATACGTTTCGTCAGTCTGAGATCATTCCAAGAGTAGCTGGAGTTGCGGCCGACGCGCGGCAGCCGTCTGGTAATCGCCGGGGCAATCCTGGCGAGAGAGTGGTGTCGAGCACAGGGCCGGCCAACCGGACCAGAGCCCACTCGTCTACATCTTCTGCTTCTGCTTGGTTGTTGGAACCTGTTCCTCCCATGATGCCTCGGAATCCGTTACAGCCCGATGATGAAATTATCGCCATGATTAGTCTCATCAGTGGCAGCTGCCCCGTACATAGCAGCACAGGCTCAACGCCAGTCTTGCAGAACGGCCGTCCTCGCCATAGCCACCAGCAAATACAAACACAGGCCGAACAGCCGGGACAGCAGCAGCAGCAAGAACAGCAGCAGGGTCAGCAGCAGCAGGGTCAGCAGCGACCGGGCCAACAGGGCCAGCGGCAGGGCCAGCGGCAGAGCCAGCAGAGTCAGCAGGGCCAGCGGAGCTTGTCGGGCCAGGGGCAACATACTCCGTCGTCTGTCCCTGATCGGCGCACCGGAACCGCACAGTCAAGAACGAGCCAATCCAATGCCACCATGAGCCCGCCGGCTGCAACAGTAGACGATCATCTCTACGAGGTTATCTTGGCACCGCACATTCGCGACCTTGTCGAGTCTTTTGCAAATCAAGATAGGCGAACAGTTTCTCCTCGGACTGTCGACATCAATAGCAGCCGGCAGACACCGATTTTTGACCCGCCTACCCCGACGGCCATGGAGTTTTCTAAGGCCGGTGAGCCCGAGCCCGCAGCACAGACTTCGGTCAAGGTCGAATGACGCTGCCTTCTCCTGGAAAATTCATGTCGTTACTTCTTATCTTTATGATCAGGCGTGCTTCTTTCCTTTACTTCCAGCCACCTTACGAGTGAAATGGTGTGCTGGTATACAAGCGTGGTGTTTAGGAGCTACAAACACAAAGGCTTCGGATGACTGTTGTTTTTGGTATTTTGTTGGTCTTTATGTTGGATATCATGCTTTTATGTTTGGGGTTTCTTGAGCTTTTGTTTGTCACTCGTTAATATTCTGTCATGTTTGGTCGTGAGTCTTACAATCCTTTATTTTCACCCACTCCTGTGTACTTACATATAGTCTGTTCTTTCATATTCTCGTATTTTGAAATCACTCATAATCATCTTCTCACAAGTGCATAATATCTTGTGTTCTCAAATTCATATTCATCTCCTCATACGGAGTATATTCAAAGTTTATGTTCATACTTCATGTTCAGCTTCTAAGCATATTCCTAATAAAAGGCCGTTGTCCCTTTTATTACTGTCTCTCCCTCTGCTCTCCCTATCTGCTCTATATGTAAGCATACTCTCTTCCACTCCTACTTCGTACTTTGTACATACTCCGTAAATACTTGTTTCTCTCTCATGTTTGCTGTGCACTCGTTCTCCATTTTTTGTTTAACCAACAACCTCCCACCCCCATCTGTTTTTCTCCGTGCCAATGACAAGCTCACATCACAGCAAGGATGCGCAGGTGGCCAGTGCTTGCGGGCTTGCTCGGCGGCAAAGGATCCCTGCCAATGAGACTCACATGTACTACCCTACCTTAATATAGCGGTCTCTGGTTGGCTGTGTAGCATATCCACCTGGCCGCGACACTGGCCGGCGTCTACGACGTACTCAACGTACATAGCACCCGGACTTCCACAAGGCTCTCGCCGTCTGCACCAACAGACATGCACTCTTACCAACAGTTACATTGACAGCCATATATTGAGTACTACCACATCACGGCCAATGACACCAGCCTCTATAGGAAGCTCTGGGATGAAAAGCAGCCACTTATGCAGCCGAAATCCAACGTTTTTACCCACCTCCCCCGTCACCCGTCCAATGGCAAGCAGCAGACGCAACCTGGGGTTTGGAACGAATGAGACTGCACACCATCAGGTGTACGTAGCTTACTCCCATGATGCTTATTTTCCACACTAGCACGCTCTCGATTACAACAGGGGTGCGCGTGTATCCCGCAGACCTTGGTGATCGTCCATCGGATATCAACCTTGCAATCGCTGCCTGGCTCGAGTTTGTCATCCGCCTCTTTGCCTGCCCTGCGGCAAAATCAAATGCGGTCTTCCCATCGTAGCCGCCTGGGACATACTGTGATG
The DNA here is from genome assembly GCA_029298705.1 of Ophiostoma triangulosporum. Taxonomy (NCBI): domain Eukaryota; kingdom Fungi; phylum Ascomycota; class Sordariomycetes; order Ophiostomatales; family Ophiostomataceae; genus Ophiostoma; species Ophiostoma triangulosporum. The sequence continues at coordinate 1,850,246 of JANSLO010000011.1, read as the reverse complement.
TGGCTGACATGGGTACTCAAGCTTTAACGAGGTGCATGTCAGTTGGAACCTCGCAGAGATAGACAACCTATTTCTGGTGCTCTCCCGCAGCAGAGGTTGCTCACATGTAGCAGGTATCTTGTGCCCATTGCAGAAAAAGGACCATCTCCCGTTTATTTTCCATAGCTTTGTTTCTTCTTTTCTTCTTCTTTTCTGGGTCTAGGTCTGATCCTAGCTCTGTTCTCCTCAACTCTTGTTCGTTTTTCATCTGCTTCAAATTGCTTTGATAGCAATCCAAAAAACGAGCACAGAGAGCCATTTCCCTATTTAGTGGTGCTGGCCATTGCTCTCTTTAATGTCTGGTTGCTTTCTGCCTCTGACCTCAGACAAGAACTGTTCTGCCTGGCGACATAACTGTGCAGTTGTTCTCCCACTCACCTTACCTCTGTTCCTCTCATTCTACCTCTGACCTTTACCTCCGCAAAATATATCCTCATCTCGATCATGGCCTCTCCTTCACAATCGAGGCCCCTGCTGGCTGTTGTTCTCGTTGTTCTGCAGTTCTTCGGCTCCTCAACGGGTCTCCAGGTCACGCCCGGCTCCAAGTGCGCCTCATACTGTCTGGATGGCCCCAACGACGACCCCAAGAACCCAAGCTCTTCGGCCACAAACTCGACTGATATCGTCTGCATCAACGAGGAGTACTGGTCAACCACCAAGGGCACCAAATACAGAGCTTGCATGGACTGCCTCCAGAGCAGCACCGCCGTCAACGGAACTGAAAATGATGTTTCTTGGTACCTGTGTAAGTCTGATATACCAGGCTCGACATCCATCTTGACGAAGCACCTGCTAACACGCTTCAGACAACCTTCGCTACACGGTAGATGTGTGCCTTTTCTCCTACCCCCATGCAGACGAAGAAAAGACATCCACGTCGTCTCCCTGTGTACTGGAAGAAAACTGTTTGCCACTCCGCAGCGCCCTCGAGACAGGAAACCTTGATCCCAAGAACGGCTCCGTGTATGACTACTGCACTGCCGACGGTGGTGCTTTCGGGGGGGCTTCATTTGACAACTGTGCCCAGTGCTTCCGTACAGCTGCCAACCAGACGTACATGGCAAACTGTCAGTTCATAATACTATGCCTCTTTTGGTACTTGTTTTGTAATTGTTATCCAGATACTAACTCGCAACAGTCCTCACAGCTCTCTCGGTCGGATGTGAGCAGCGGCCTACTGCAGGCACTCTCCTCTCTCTCAGCGGCACGCTCTTTAGCAGTGCTGCTTTGAACTACACTGGCTCTTCCGCAAACCAAACAGCCATCGGAACCTCATCATCTGACTCGTCTCTGGCTACCGGTGCCATTGTGGGCATTGCTATTGGCGCCACTCTACTTCTTGTCAGCGCCTTGGTGCTCTTCTATCTGTATTGGCGCAGTCAAAAGAAACAGACCCTATACTATTTTCCCGACAACCCCGGCTTGGATCGCAGACAGCCGGCCAAGAGCATCTCATCCTCCATCTCGGGGGGGTACATTCCGCATTATACCGTTGACTACAAGAGACCGCCCGGTATCGATCACCAGCGCCAGTACGAGATGTCTGACAATATCAAGACGCAACATCTCGTCGTCTCGTCCAGCAAGCTCAATGACAAGGATGTTCCCGAGACAGCGGCGACCGGCATCTGGGGTCGCGATACACCGAAGCATAAGCAGCAGTTCGTCCCCAGCTCGCAGGTCAAGTCGCCGCTGGCTCACCAGGTCGTCTTTGATGATTCTACCCTGCAGGGCCTCGATGAGATGCCGACACACCCGGCGTTTATCCCGCGCGCCTTTGCCCGAGGTAGCCGCAATCCATCTTCCTTTGCAAAAGGACAGCCGATCCCCAAGGTGTACAAGCCTGACGACTTTGCTGCTCACCAGTACCTCGATGCGGTCGATGCATCCACCATTGACGTCCAGTCGCTCCTCTCGCCGCCGCCACCAACGGCCAAGAGCGCGAACACGGTCAAATCGACCACGACGCTGCTCTCCAACAACCCGTTTGCGAGTGCGATCAAGTCCTCCAACACCCCGCCGCCGCCGCCAGGACCCTCCCCATCCGGTGGCAATGGCCCATCACTGGCACCGAATGTTACGATGCCGTCATTCTCGCGCTTGCGCAGTCCCAAGCGATACATCCCGCCGCCACTCAACATTGAGCAGGCCCGGCCCAAGGCTCAGCGCCTGGATGGTGTGATGACGGAGTCCGGCATGCCATGATTTTGTTTTGTTTTGTTTTGTTTTATCTTCAGAGCACCTTCTCTCGTGTTTGTCATGTAATGACTTTGATGATCTCAACAGGATCTATCCCTAGGTCACTGGCGTTATAAGGAATTTGGACTGGGCAAGGAATAATGGACTTAATGGCTGGATGGTTACACGTTTTCCCGTATTAAATCAAGGGTATTTCAGTATACTTTGGTTCTTTGCTACCTTATACAAAGCGTTGACATACTGTAATGTAAGAAACACCTTGCTTGACATGATCTGGCCTAATTACCAGCTTGTCGTTCAAGCAGGCAAGGTATGGTTCGGGCCTTACGAAACATTATTGATAGTCCCGTGTCTCGATCAATGGTCAGATAGTAAATGCTTAAAGAAGTCTTTATTTCTACTGATAAAAAGATGACATGCTCGTGGCTCTATTCACCAAGACGCTGACCACGGCCACGCGTCCGCCAAGCATCTGGCAGCGGTCCGCTACTTCTGGTAGAACCTGCACCAGCACCGACAGGACGACCAGCTTGGGCCTGGCCGTAGCCACGGTTCTGCATGGCTCGGACTGGTGCGTCTACGAGGCGCGACATGAACGCCGGCGTCTTGATCAGGCTGAACCCGTTGCCAAACTCAGGCCACAGTCGCGACAAGAAGTCGTACAGGTGCGCCGATAATATGCCGCACAACATCATGGGGACGGCATAGGGTCCGACCATAAGCAGGTCGGCGACGATCATGGCGTACGGCACCATCTGCGCGGGAATGGTGACGAAGAAAAAGTTGGCCTTGACGCCGCGCTGATCCTGTGTGCAGGTGTATGCGAGTGCGATAATGAGGGCGTGGAGAGAACCCGTCCAAACGCCAAGGATGAGTCTACTAAAGGTCTGGTCTGTTAGCAAGACCCGATGCAGTATATGCGATGGGACATAAACAAAAACAAAACGAAAGAAAAAATGTAGGGTGCTAGAAACCGCCCGGCAACATCAACCGCTGCGCGAGTCATCCATAAGCAATCCCATCCACATCCAGAACCCCCGACCGACCCTATATAAATATGCGAATGACGGGTCGGCCAAAGGCCTGGGGATAATCTCCCTCATTTCCAGGAACCGTGATAGTAGTAGGGTCAAATTTCGCACTATCCGGGCAGATAATATGAGGTGCCGAAGCAGTGAAGAAGGCAGAAGCAAGAAGCAAGAAAAAGAAGCAAAGTATGCAATGTCATCACAGCAGAACGACTTACCATGATGAAGGATCCGACACAGACCAGGTACCACAGCACGTCCTCGCGACGCGCAAACCGGGGGTTGCCGGTCTCTATCTGCTTCAAGTAGGAGAACAAGAAGTAGGGATCCATTACGATGGCCATATTCGGATGTGTCATCATGAAGCAGGTGACGAGGCGCCAGGCCTGCGGCGGCAGCCGGAAGAGCAGGACGGGCTCGAAATGAAACCAGCCAAAGGGTATGATACCTGAATAGCAGAGAGCCGACACGCCAAACACTGCAGCAGCAAATGTCCTAGCCTGTTAGTGAGGTGTAGTGAGGTGAGGTGGAAGTGACGCGACGACGATGTCGATGTTGGCTTGATATTTGCCTGGAAGTGGAAGAGAAGATAACATACCTAGCGATGGGTGGCTGGCGCCAGAACGCGTCTATGATTTCTGCCATTGTCTCGACTTTCGATACAGACAATGATGAAAAACACAAGACAGTTGATGACACGGTTCAATGGGTGCAGGCGTGGTGCAGAGGGTTGTCACTGTCCGGGGTGTGGGTGGTGTGGAAGAATGGAAGCGGATTAGAGGACAGAAAAGTTCGCTTGAGCTTTTTGGACGGAGGGGAAGAAAACAGGGGGCGCAGTGAGATCCTTTCAGCGAGGGCAGAAATGGCCCAGGCCAGCAGCAGGCTGCCGTGATGACAACACTGTCATGTTCCGGCAAGGTTCTTCTAGCCTGGCAGGTGCTTTTCACACCTGAAGAAATGAATGAAGAGAAGAAGAAAGAAGAGAGCAATCTGTTCATTTCATAATTTATAGGTTTATTTTTTGGCCCAGATTATTCAGCACCCTGCCCCACACTTGCACTATCGATACGACGCCACTCTTAGTTCCACATGTGGCTGATTACATCACTCGCTTCTCATTGGTTCAATTGACGTCCGCCAGAAAATTGGAGAGTCTGGGAAAAATTGCACCACAAGCAGCAAGCAGTACAGCACGATCGGCCTCTGTGATCCCGGCGCGCGCAACACGGAGACTCGGCATTGCTCGGACAATTGGAACTCTACAACCTGGCCAGACCTACCGTACAACCACCCCTCCAATCTTTGACCACATGACCGCCGTCGCCAGCTGCTCGAGGCGGCTGCTCACGCGGTCGCCCTCGGCAGCAACCTTCGTGATCCTGCCGGCCCGGCCACAGTCTAGACGTGGACTTCCAGCAAGCTTGGGAGCTGCCGTATCAATACCGCTTTGCAACACACCCTCGTCCGCGTCCTCCTTTTCAACCTCCTCGTCGGCACTCGCAAAGAATACTTCGCACTTCCGTCCCGGTCGCAACACACAGGCCGTTCGGAACAAGAAGAAGCAGATCACTTTTGGCAAGGCCATTGCCCCCGGCGAGCGCAAGGCCTACCGCAAGCGTATCATCTTGAGCAACAACAACGCTCTTGAGGTCGCCGGCCTGCAGCAGCTCACGTCAGCCCATCTTCTCGGCAACCTCGGTGCCTCTTCGTCTTCGTCGTCTTCCTCCTCGTCCTCGTCCTCCTCCACAGACCCCTCATCACAACCGCCAGCAGACAGCGTCGTCGACCCACTGGCACAGTATTCATCCAGCGCAATACCACCGCCCTGTGATGGCCGCATTGTGACGCTGCCCGACGCGCTGATCGACCAGCTGCGCGCCGTGCAGGCCTTCAAGGCCACGCAGAACTTTGCCCTATTCCGCCACCCCAGCCTGCTTGTGCGTGCCGAGACGACTGAGCTCGTCGGCAAGATCCAGTCGCAGGTCACCGAGAAGAAGGGCACCGTGCGCGTTGTCGTCGACGGAAAACGCATTGCCGGCAAGTCCACCATGCTCATGCAGGCCATGTCCTACGCCTTCCTTAACAACTACCTCGTCTTCAGCGTGCCTGAGGCGCAGGAAATCGTCGACGGCAGCATGGACTACGTGCCTATTCCTGGTACGGACCCCGTCCAGTACGTGCAGCCAACGGCGACGCTGCGCTTCCTGCATCTGTTCATCGAGGCCAACGGCGCGCTGCTCGCGCGCCTCAAGACCGCACACACGCACGATCGCCTCAACAACCCCGTCGAGGCCGGCAGCACGCTGCTCGAGCTGTGCCAGGCGGCCAAGGAGGCCGACGGCGCGTGGCCCGTCATGCAGGCACTTTGGACCGAACTTACAGACGCTGCCCCTGTTGGCGACGACGGCACGCCGCTCGCGCGCGCGCCCATCCTCTTTGCCGTCGACGGCCTCAACCACATCATGGGCCCCACGGCATACCGCACACCCGCATTTGACCGCGTGCACGCGCACGACCTGGCCCTCGTGCGCCTGTTTGTCAACGCGCTTGCCTGCGCAACTGCGTTCCCGCACGGTGCCGCTATCGTCGCGGCCACAACGCGCGGCAACGCACCCAAGTCGGCATCGGTCGAACTCGCACTGGCTCAGCGTCGGGTTGAGCAGGCCAACGCTGCGCTCGATGCAGGTGCCGACAAGGCCGTGGCACCCGCACGTGAGGCGTACAGCAAGCAGTACGACGACCGCACCGAGGCAGCGCTGCGCACAGTGGACGTGCTGGCGCTGTCCGGCTTGAGCAAGCCCGAGGCGCGGTCGCTGATGGAGTACTGGGCTGCGAGCGGCGTCGTGCGCGGCACGATCACCGAGCAGGAGGTGACGGCGTTGTGGACGCTGAGCGGCAACGGTCTTGTCGGCGAGATGGAGCGTGCGGCTCTACTGACCGTCAAGCCTGCCCTCAAGTGATTGAGGAGCCTGGGAGCAGGTGTAGTGCGTGGAGGAGGTGCAAAATCAAGAAAAATTGTACATTAGATCTCTAGCAATTGCATTGCATTCATCAGTCTCATCTGGTATGTAGTCTCGATTAAAAGTCGCGTATGGTCTCTCCAGTATATAAGTCGATCATGTCCCAATAACGCCAGTCCTTGGTAGTAGCAATGGCAGGAAAGCATAAGCATACAACAGGTCAAAGGCAAAAAGCAACGGCAAAAAACAAAAACAAAAGGGAACATACATCCAACTTTCTTACTCGTCCATCTCATCGTCCTCCTCCTCGGCATCGTTGGACGTAATGAACACCAATCGGCTCATGTTGCCGGCCGTCTGCCACACATCAATCGCGGCATACTCCTCCAGCGCGGACAACCACTGGTCTTCGGTGAAGCCCTTGGCAATAACACGCTCCTTGACACGGCGCAGGCTCAGCTCGATACCGTGGCCGCTGCTACCAGCACCACCATCCTCGTCATCCTCGTCGGCCTCGTCGTCAGGACGGCACGCACCCGTGTCAGCAAGCGACTTGACAAAGTTGTAGATGCGGCTGCTGGCATTGGCACCACGGCGGCCGGCACCAGGGCCGGCACCGCCAATGTTGTCCGAGTTCAGACTCTCCTTGCTCGCCTCCATCAGGCGCAAAGCCTCGTCCACGTCGTACCGGTCCACGGCGTCGCTGAACCGCAGACGCGCCAGCGCCTGGGCCAGACGTACAACACCTAGCAGTGTACGCGGCGTCGTGTGCGTGAACTGCTTGCCGCGCTTCTCGGCACGCTTCTGCTGCTCGCGCATGCGCACGTACGTCTTGATCATGTAGTCTGAGGCCTCCTCCGGAACAACAGGGCGGTATGTGCGAGCACGTGCAACGTACGCGCGGACCTCGTGCGGAGTGAAGACAACATCTTCGGCTGTGCCCACGTTGGGGTGACGGCCGTGCATGTGGACGTAGGCGACGTGCTTGGCGAGCTGCGAGTCGGTTTCGCGCGATGGTGTGTCCAGCAGCAGGAACATAACATCAAAACGCGAAAGCAGCGCAGCGGGGAGGTTGATGTTCTCGACGGGCGAGATGCGCGGGTTGTAGCGGCCGTAGATCGGGTTGGCTGCCGCCAGGATCGATGTGCGGGCGTTTAGCGTTGTCGAGATACCGGCCTTGCTGATGCTAATGGTCTGCTGCTCCATGACTTCGTGAATGGCGGTGCGGTCGTTGTCGTCCATCTTGTCAAACTCATCGATACAGCAGATGCCGTTGTCAGCCAGCACCAGGGCACCGCCCTCGAGCACCATCTCGTCAGTGACGGGGTCGCGCATGACGGCAGCCGTCAGACCGACACCACTGCTACCACGGCCGGACGTGTACACACCACGGGGCGCCACCTTGGAAATGTACTTGAGTAGCTGCGACTTGGCAACACCAGGATCACCCATCAGGCAGATGTTGATGTCACCACGGATCTTCATACCGTCACCCATCTGCTTTGTGACACCGCCGACCAGCAGCAGCAGAAGAGCCTTTTTGACATCGAGGTGGCCGAAAATCTCGGGCGCAATGGACTTGGCAAGGTACTCGTACACCTGGCCCGACTGGCGGAATTGCTCAATGCGACGCACCAGCTGCGGCTCAATCTTCATGTCTTCGTACGCCTTCTTGTGCTGGGCAATGTGGTGAGCCTCCAGGAAAGTGTCGGTCAAGAGACCAGCCCGCATGGCCTTGAAGCCGGTATAGGGTGTGGGCAAGAAGATGCCTGAGATGTCGACAACGTCGCCCGGGTTGACGCGACGCACAAGAGTGCCATAGCAGAGGACGGTCAGCGTGCGGGGGATCTGGCCAATGGGGACCTGCTCAGCAAGCTCCTGGACCTTGACCTCCTGGAAGGGCTGAAACTTGGAGGCACGCGACGAGGGCTGCAGCTGGCCGCTGGACTGGTTCTTCTTGCAGGCTTCCGACGGGCAAGCGATGAGGGGCGCAAACTGCTTGTCGTTGACGGGCTGGAAGATTTCGCAGCCACAGCGGTCGCATGTGTAGGCGCTGACCTGGGCGATGGGCTTGACGTCGGTGACACGGGTCGCAATGGCGCGAATGGTGATGAGACGGCCGATATCCTCGCCGCGCACGTCGCGCACAGCCTGGGGCTTGGTAGGATGCTCGAGGGTCGATGTGCGGGGCTTGAAGACGAGAGTGTAGCGACGAGTCAGCTCGGCCGGGAAGACGTCGTCGATCATAGTCGGGTCGCCAGTGGCCTCAGCACCGTCGCGCAGCTCGCGGTTGCGCAACTTGCGACGAGCCATCAGGACATCGAGGACATCGTCTTTGAAGCTATACAAGTCAGTTGCTTGTCGTGGCATGTCGTGGCAGGGCAGAGTACTCACGAGACGTCAGAGCTCGGCTCCGGCAGCAGGTCGTCAACGGCCTGAGACAGGATCTCGACGTAGTGCTTTGCGTTGACCTCGATCGATCTGGTGAGGTTCTGGTCGCTGTCCGTGTCGGCCTCGAACTGTTTTGTTAGTCGTCTGCACTCTCTCCCCTCTCATCCCCCTCGCCCCCCTCTCGTCGAGACTATTGATGACGTACTGATGATAGGTCGTCGAGGTCAATGCAGATCTCATTGATTTTGCGATCGGCCAGGTCCTTCAGCATCAAGTGGTACTTGAGTTGAGGCTGCCGCCGCGCAGCCTTCTCCTGTGTACGGCGGGCGTTGGCCTCTTCATCCTCCTCGGCAAAGTCGTACTCGTCACTCAGGTCGTCGTCGTCAATGTTGATGTTGCCGAGCGCATGGGTGATGGCGTGCTCGGGCGTGGTCTTGTATGAGCTCAAGAAGTCCTTGAAGCCGTCTGCGGCGATGTTAGTATGTCAGATCTAGCATGGTCAAGCATTGCCAGAGCATGTATCCATACCGAGCTGCTTGGCGTAGTCGACGGCCGCCTTGTAGGTGTAGAGCCTTTCCGCCATTGATATGGATGAGCTGACTGGCGATGTGTTGTTGACGGAGGTGAAGGAGTGTACGGCGTTGAAACACGGGCAAATGTGTATGAATTTTGAGAAGCAAGCGATGTGGCGGTGAGAGTCACAAAGTCGCAATTATAAGCGTCGTGATGATTGCGAAACAAAAGATATCAAAAGAGGGGGAGAAAAATGGATGCTTGCACTTTACAATGTACACAAAGTTCATTTGCCCTTCAGGTTGCCGTCCATGCCCATCGTTACTAATCGTTCTAGGGAGGCTGGGAAAGGCGCGCGATCAAAACGCGTCAAGCAAGGGCCGCAGCGCGATTTCTCGCGTTTAATTGAAGCTTTGTCATGACTTGTGGCGCTTGACATGCACTAGCCACAATCCAAAGCGCGGTCCTCAGTGTCCAGTCACAAGCCTCGGCAGCGCGGTGCTTCTTTCCCCATTTTCCATCTTCAGTACGGGGTAATGACAGCTGTTGCTGACTCAGCTATGCTAACAGCTCCACGATCACAATCACAAGACAGAGCAACGGTCAACAACGTCTATCCTCTCCACCATATTTGCATTTACCACCTGTGCCTTTGCCGTCCACCCTACACACTACAACACCATGCCGCCGCGCAAGAACGGGCAATCCACCGTGGCCGAGCTGTCCCTGGTACAGCTGCAAAAGTGCTTCGTCAACCTGCCAGCGTCACTGGTCAATGTTCTGCTTAACGTCGACACAGTACGTTCTCATACCAAGAACGAACGGAGAGTATATTGCTAACTTACTCTATAGCCCATCCAGAATGTCGTCATCGAGCTCAGCTACCGCGCTCCGGCACCGCCACGAACCGACAGCTCCGGCCCAACAACCTCAGTACACAAGTCCATCTTTGTCGGCTGGACAGGCATGCCTAGTCGTCGCAAGCTGACGTCACTGGTTGGCCGCGACAGCATCACGAGCAATGCCCGCGGCGGCGCCGGTGGTCGTCCGGCTGTCAACGACACAGAGGTCAACGTCGTCGAGATTGACGCAACCTTTGCCAACACCCTTGGCCTGCACGACGGCCAGAAAGTCACAGCCAACATCCACCTCGACCCTCCACTAGCTCACACAATCAACATTGAGCCGCTGACGCCCGAGGACTGGGAGATGGTCGAGCTGCATGCGACATTCCTCGAGCTCAATCTTATGAACCAGATCCGCGCGCTGCCAAATCCAGCATACACCGGCTCCTCCTCCGGCGGCTCGCCCATCTCTCCACACCCCCTCACCCTGCATCTGTCGCCAACATCGACCGCCAACATCAAGGTCCTGTCTCTCGAGCCCGCCCTGCCCTCCGATGCCCCATTTGCCAAGGTGGCCCCTGACGCCGAAGTCATTGTGGCCCCCAAGACGCGTGCCAGGCCGTCCCGCAGCAGCAGAGAAAACCGCAGCAACGCCAGCACATCCAAGAAGAGCGGAACCAGCACGACACGGGGGCGCGGTGCGCGAGAGGAGCGGAAACCGGCTTTGTTCTTACGTGCTGTCGACCGGACTCTCTGCGACGAGTGGTTCGACGAGGACATTGCAGCACCGGGTGGCGGCAGCATCGACAGTAGTCTTGCTGTTTGGGTTGACCAGGATCTATTAATACCAAACGAGTTTCGAGGCCTGAAGTGGGCAACGGTGACCCTGCTGCGGGCGAATGGTGCCAAGGCCCCTAAGCAGCAGCCCTCAGCTGGGGGTGAGATTATTGTTGGTGGCGGCGCGAGTGCACCGGCAAATGGCAATGCGTCAGCAGCTGCAACGACGACAACAACCGAATCGGCAGCACGCGTTGTTGTGCAAATACGTCCGTGGGATGACCCGCCCAACGGCCAAACAGCAGCACTTTCACCTGCCCTATGCTCAGCACTCAGTTGTCAGGGTATTGTGGGCGGTGTCGTGAAGATCGAGCCGGCATCACAACCACTTGTGCCGAAGCTGATACAGAGAATAAAAATCTATCCTTTCGAAGACAGTGCTGCCAGCTTAAAGCAGGCGGCATCGCTCAAGTTTGGCGGCGAGTCGCAGCACGAAAAGGAGGACGCGATCAAGCGGATCAAGTCGCTTTACGGCGGGAAGTCGCCCCAGGGTCTGTTTCAAGGCCCGCTGACAGATGGCCTGGTCCTGGGTCTGCTTGGTGGCCCAGAGCAGACACTCTCGAGCTGGTCGGGAGGATTCCTGAAGCTCTCAGTCGCACCCTCAGACGGCTCACTAGACACAGTCAAATGGGTTATGGGTTCTACCGTCCAGAACAGCGCTTTTGAGGTGCAGCCGGCCATTCCAAAGCCATCTTGGCTGCAAGAGGCTGAGAACAGCGCTGTGGCATCTCTGGCATCATCACAGCCGGTTCTTGTCGGCATCAACAGCATCCTGTCCGATCTGCAGACCCATCTGTCGCACTCTTCGTCTGTTCTGCTTACCGGCGCCCTGGGTTCTGGCAAGACGTCTGTCGCGCAACACATCGGCGACGCGCTCAAGACAAACGAGTTTTTCCACGTATCGTATCTTGCGTGCCGCAAGCTGGTCAACGAAGAGAGCAAGATTGCCAGTATCAAGGAGACTCTGAACCGTCTGTTTATGAGTGCCAGTTGGGGTGCTCGACTGGGTGGCAAGTCGCTCGTGATCCTCGACGATCTTGACCGTCTGTGCCCGGCCGAGACAGAGCTTGTAGTGCAGAGCGAGGAGGGCCGCAGCCGGCAGATCAGCGAGGGCATCTGCACGATTGTGCGCCAGTACTGCACGCGCGATAGCAATGTGGTGCTCCTGGCGACGGCGCAGGGCAAAGACTCGCTGCACAATGTCGTTGTCGGCGGCCATGTTGTACGCGAGATTGTCGACCTCAAGGCGCCGGACAAGGACACGCGGCGCAAGATTATGGAGAACTTTGCGCGGCAGAATGCACTCGATGCGGCCCAGGCCGAGAAGCATTTCGCACCGGCGGTTGCGAGCAGCCGCGGTCACAGCAGCAGCCGGCCTACGACGGCTGAGGGCAGGCCCGGCAGCGAGGACGGCAACTGGATGATGGACGGTGGCAGCCAGGCGAGCCGGCGCGACTCGATGGCAGACGGCGATGGCGCCTTTGTGATCCAGGAGGACCTCGACTTTCTTGATGTTGCCGGCGACACCGACGGCTTTATGCCGGGCGATCTGAGCCAGCTAGTTTCACGAGCCAAGAATGAGGCGCTCGTGCGATCCATCTCCGAGTCGACGGGCAGTGGTGCTGCAGGCGACGATGTCTCGAGCATTGTGCCGCTCGACCGCGTCGACTTTGACCGCGCGCTCAAGGGCTTCACGCCAACTTCGCTGCGAAATGTGACGCTGCAGCACTCGACGACCAAGTTTGACAGCATCGGCGGCCTGCACGAGACGCGCCGTGTCCTGCTAGAGACGCTCGAGTACCCGACTAAGTACGCACCCATCTTTGCAAAGTGCCCGCTGCGCCTGCGGTCTGGCCTGCTGCTGTACGGCTTCCCTGGCTGCGGCAAGACGCTGCTGGCCAGTGCGGTGTCTGGCGAGTGCGGGCTCAACTTCATCTCGGTCAAAGGCCCCGAGATTCTCAACAAGTACATTGGTGCGTCTGAAAAGTCGGTACGCGACCTTTTTGAGCGTGCGTCGGCGGCCAAGCCGTGCGTGCTGTTCTTCGACGAATTTGACTCGATTGCGCCCAAGCGTGGCCACGACTCCACGGGTGTTACTGACCGCGTGGTAAACCAGCTTCTGACGCAGATGGACGGCGCCGAGGGTCTCTCGGGCGTCTACGTTTTGGCTGCTACGTCGCGGCCTGACCTGATCGATCCTGCGCTGCTGCGTCCCGGCCGTCTGGACAAGTCTCTACTGTGCGACTTCCCCGACGCTGCAGACCGTGTTGATATATTCCGTGCGCTCGCCAAGAAGGCCAAGATGAGTGTCGACGTCGTTGGCCGAGACGGCACGGCTCTCAGCGACGAGTGCGACGAGATGCAGACGCTGGCGAAGCGGACCGATGGTTTCTCGGGTGCCGACTTGCAAGCTCTGGTATCCAACTCGCAGCTCGAAGCTATCCACGACGCGCTCAAGGACCGTGAGCCCCAGGACGCGCCCGCTACCAACGGCACTGCCGCCAATGGCGGCAGCAGCAGCAACCGCCGGACTTCCAAGAAAGCGCTAGGTAGCACGGGCACCTCGTCGTCGGCACACAGCTTTGTCAGCTTCCGCTACGGCGAGCAGGGATCCGATGCGGCCGACTCGCAAGTGCAGACGCGGTCGACGGCACTGGCTGAGCGCGCGGCCATTACGGCCAAGCTTGACAGTATCCGCGTGGCACGACGTCGCGAGCGGACGGCGAAGCGGCCCGGCTCGGCATGCGAGTCAGTGGCGGGCGACGCGTCCAAAGACAGTGCTACGAGCCGCGATGTTGTGATCCAGTGGAAGCACGTGTTCAAGGCGCTTGATAGCACACGCGCAAGTATTAGTGCACAGGAGCGGCGACGTCTGGAGCGGATCTACCAGGAGTTTGTTGTTGGCCGCAGCGGCGAGATGAAGGATGGCCAGGGCAGCATGGAGATCGGAGGCCGGACGAGCCTGATGTAGGGCTGTCTCAATGTCAAGGGACGCTGTATATGGCAGTGACACGGCATGTGATTGTAGATAAAAGCAAGTTCAAGTAAATAAATAGTAAAGTACATAAAGAAGCAACTAAGAAGCAGCTCTATGGAGTGTGGTGAGTTGAGGCGGTCATGTGATACTGGCAGCAGATGTGACTGGTTTGCTCTGATTTGTTTAACGTCGACCACATTGCGCAAGAGCACAAAAAGGCAGACTGGTTACTGGACAGAAGTTTAAGGCCCTCTGCAAGTCAACACACTGGGTTCAGTGCGCGGAGCTTGAGAGCCCAGGACCCCAGAGATGATTTGAATATATTCAACGTCAGGAAAACTACACAGGCAGCATAAGCGCGAGACCCCGGGAGCCTGATTTGATTTGATTGTATTTAACTATCTAGATTGATAACCTGCTGCGTCCGCCACATCACCACATGCTTCTTATACCCACGCCAACATCAACTATCACGTACGGCCATAGATACTGGAAAGCACGGGATCCCGTCCGCTCTTCCCTAGTTAAACCAGTAATCGGCGGATTAGTAGTTGGGTCGGTGACGACCAGCGAATACCCTCTGCTGTACGTTTATTTTTGTCATTTTGTCCTTTCGCCTTATTGTTATTTTGTTTTGCTGCTCATGTACTGTTGTGGGTGGGTGTCCTTTACGTAGGATATAAACGTACACTTGGAGATGAGTGCTCGGTGGGTCAAAGCAGCATGACGAGGAGTACATAGTGAGATACATGACTCTTATGTATTAAATAAACGAGTTGGGTGGGATAGAAGCCATACATTCAGTGTGAAATCGATATCATAATCACTTGAACAGATACCACTGAGCTGTGTTCTGTATCTTTATCAGTGAACAGACACAGACCACGTAGCCGGAACATGTCAGTTCTTCCGCCACAGCATGCGTAAACGAAATCAAATCAGCAAACATAATCTGTACAGATTGTCTTTATTCGATTATGTTTAACGTAACCAGACTACACTAATAGCAAGACGCCAACTGGCTTGAAGACTTCTGCGAAGGCAACACACTATGGCCAGTACGCGGAGCGAGAGGCCCCGGCCTGTTGCCACCTCCCAAGCATCCAATAAATCATAAATCTAGACATAATCCTCTGGGGAAGAGATTATCACGTAAAACTCAACATGATATGCCGTGGCAAGCTCCTAGACTGCCTTTCAGATCAGTACCTCGTCTACACAGAGATCTGTTTTGTGCTTGTCCTTGGACACCATTAACTGGTCAGGAAAACCACAGGTTAAACCCGGGCAGTAACTATTAGTACATCGATTTGTTACCTTGTCTTGAGTTGCCATAGTTGGCATTATATAAGACAAACTACCCTGTTTATTAATGAATTTATTGTCGCATCGAGTGTAGAGGAGATAATGATGTCTAATATCACAGATAAAAAGCTGGATTTTGAAATATATATATCCAGCCTGTCTCTGATTTTCAGTTTACACGAGAGGCATTGCTAGTATATTTTTAAAATATAAAGAGCACACGAGTGATATTAGAGTCGATGGATCGATTCAACCAGCTATACAATACAATACTATTCCCTCATGGAATCAAGGCGAGCAAAGGCATCATCGGAACTGAACAGAGAAGCCCGGAGTCCCCAGGGATTATTGGCGCCTATCCCCAGATATGTATATGCGTCTGGACACAGTCGTTGGTTAGCCGAAACTCATCCGATATACATCCCTAGCATTACCAGCCACTTACCGCACTTGTAGTATATCCTCCATCTGCCCCTCGTAACAAGCCTCATCGCCTCGAGTCGTCGTAGAACGCGGGTGACATCGTCCATGTCGCGGAAATCCGAGGTGTAGACACAGATGAGGCGAGGTTTCTTGGCCTCGTTCTCGGCACTGAGAAGCAGGTCTGGATCCCTGGGTGCAACCTTGGCTGCAACACCCAGATCGCCCCCATGTGTGGCCCGGGCTATGGCTTCCCAAACCTTGTTGACCCGGGCTGGCTGAACAAACAGCATCCACTAGCAGTGTCAGAATCGATAATCAGTGCCAATCGTTGAGTATCCAAGACTTAGAACATCAGAGCATCACACTGACCTTGCCGCAAGTAACGCCCAGACGGCCAGCGAGTCCCAGTATATCGTTCATAGCCGACTGTCTGGCTGACGCCATATCACGCAGAGCCGCTGCCCCGGGCACGCCCATGCGCGTAGTGCCGCTCAAAAAGGTTTGCAGCAGTCCTAGACGCTCCCTCGCAGCCCTGACAAACAAAAGAATATGCGATCCCTCGGCCTCGGGTCCCTCGTCCTCGCAACCTGGAACAAGCTGGCTCCCTGACCCTTGCCTTCGCGGACGGTCGATGAATGGATTGCGTACATATATCCACGGCGTCCGCTCATCCCTTACCGTCGTAGCAGGACGAAGCCTGTGCAAGAACATACTGATGTCCTCATCAGGTTGGCATTCATATGACACCGACCGTAGGACATCAGGCCGGTATCGCGGGCCTTGCTGGTCTGTGGGCGCCGGCGGCACCAGTTGCAGAAGCTGCCGCGTGAGCATCGCCTCGGACGGCTCCTCGTCCTTGACATCCTCCACCTCATCATTCACCTCGTCTTTCACCTCGTCTTTCACCTCGTCTTTCACCTCGTCCCTCGTCTCTACCACAGCGGGTCTGGCTTGCTTTTCTCGAGCCCGGGCGCGCCTTGTCAGCTTATACACCGTACCGACCGGGCCTAGTTGCCATTAGCATAAGATCGCATCCATTCGCACTCGGCCACGCACCATAAAAGTCAGAGTCGGAGTCAGACCCTGCCTCCATTATCTGGTATTGGGAGTGGAAAAACACAAGACGCGCTGGTTCGTTTGAAGCGCGTCGCTCTTTGTAATCGTTTGCGGTGGGTTTTAAGGGGTAGAACTGGATGTAGCTGAATGCAAGGCGGGCGATGCAGAATGAGAACTATGTTTCCTGACCGCAACTTAGTATAACTTTGGAAATACATAAGAAAAAGCCATCAGAAGTGTTTAAAGAAAAACTTGAGTGAAGTATGGCCGTCCGTGATATCACTAAAAACACTGTACTTTACTAGTATATGAGACACATACTAGCGGTGCGAATAGCACATATGAGAAAAAAGCTTGCACATAAGGCCAATCGAAACTACTCTACAGCAAACGTCATTACACACCACCCAGAGCACTTATCGCACAAAACAAGACATGGAATCAATAGCTTCAATAGAGTCTCAGATACTCGACCTGCCGCCAAGCTGTATCGAGTTCTGCCCAGCTCACCCAGACTACTTTTGCGTCGGCACGTACAACCTCGAGAGGGACGAGGCACGGGCTCAGGGCGACACGTCGCGGCCCCAGAACCGGAACGGCAGCATCCTTGTGTTCAAGGTCGATGACAAGAGAGCGTGCGTACATGAGAGCAGCTGTAGTAAAGACATGGATCCTGACATACCAGACGTCTCGTGGAGACTGTAGTCCAACCTTCGGCTCTCTTGGATCTGCACTTCCAACCGACCAAAGATCGACAAGACATTTTTGCTGTAGCCTCGAGTACGGCTACTCTTTCTATATTCCGGCTGGTGCCAGCCAATATTGGCACATCCAGTGCTGTCGAGAAGATCAGTACGCTTTGCATTGATGGCATCGCCGACGATGTGCTGTTTCTCTCACTCGCGTGGCACCCGACAATCCCGGATCTGCTGGCCGTGACCACATCGACTTGCCACGTCTATATCATCGGCCTTGACGCGTCACTACAGGCAAAGTTCGTGACCGAGACGCCCGTGCTCACCCACGACCTCGAGGCTTGGACCGTTGTGTTCGCACCCGACGTGGTCCAAAGCGACGACGGTGCCCAGACGACGGTGACCGTCTACTCCGGAGGCGATGACTCAACACTGCGATACACAACATGCATACTGAACACGTTGTCGTCATCTAGCGAGGACGAGCCTGTGCAGGTGCCATCCAGTGCGTGCAAGCTCACTGGCCATGAAGCGGGCGTCACCGCAATCCTGCCCATGCCGATCAAGATAGCCGACGGAGGACGCATCGTAGTGACAGGCAGCTACGACGACAAGATCAGGGTGTTCTCCATCGTGGACCCTTCTGAAACTTATGGTGTGCGCCGGGCCAAATGTCTTGCCGACCTCCACCTCGGCGGCGGCGTCTGGAGGCTGAAGCTGATCTCACAGCACACGGACGCCCAAGACGGCCAGTGGACTATGCAGGTGCTGGCGTCCTGTATGCACGCTGGCGCCCGGATCGTTGCTATCAAGGGAGACGCGGCTGGTGCCTGCGCCATCTCTGTATTTTCACAATTTGAAGAGCACAAGAGCATGAACTACGGCTCCGACTTCCAGCCCATGCAGCCCTTGCTGTGCGTGTCGACAAGCTTCTACGACAAGCTGCTTTGTCTGTGGGAGTCGGATACCGGAGTGGTGTAGTCATGATAGTCAGATGTATTCATCCTATACAAGTGAAAGAAACGAAACACAATAGAAAAGCCATACTATGCAACCAAAGAAGAAATGAAAGAGTAAAAGAAAAGAATAAAAGCAAGAGAGAAGAGATTGACCAGTACGGATGGAAAGCAGGTCAAAGATCGGCGCCACATCCTACGCAGACCATGACCGGATGGCTATCTCTCCTCCTCGGCGAGAGCAAGATCAGTGGCAGAGTCAGGATCGACCGGCTTAAGCAAGAGGACCAAGCGGTAGGCACTGCTGCCGTTGAGGTAGTAGCGGTGCAGCTTTTTGGAGCGGAAGAAGCCAAGTCTCTCGTACAACCGAATGGCAGCGGTATTGGACTCTTCCGTTTCAAGGACCACCTCGTCTGCATCTCGCTCTGCCATGGCGTCCATTGCCTTTTTGACAAGAGCAGTGGCCACACCGTAGCCACGGTGGGATGCTGAGACCGCCAACATGGCTATATACCCTCGTCGAGTGGGTGGGCTATGCGAGGCATGTGTCTCGAGTTTGCAGATCACGACGCCAATCAACGACGAGTCCTTTGGGTCGAGGGCCTACGTAGAGTCCATGTTAGAAAGGTAACCAGCTGCATGGGATCATCTGTCGATCAACGTACCATGAAGCACAGGTGGCTCCATTGATATAGGAAGTATCGGTACACATATATGCTATATGGCTCGCTCAGATCCTTTGAAATAAGAGCACGGATAGAAGGCAAGTACTTCTGCTCAAGGTGGTGCTCATAGCGAACGTATTCCAGTTCCGAGACCGGGAGGAGGGCCGGGGCCAGGGCCGTGATGGGCACCGGCGCCGATGCCGCCATAGCCATCCTCCGTTACCGACTGATGGAAGGGTAGTCGGCTATTTCGTCCAATGACAGACTACTCCAGATATGCAATGTGTTTCTGGCGTGGGCTTGTATCGTCGTGTGTTCTTTTAAACGTCTGTGTTTAAACGTCTGTGCGAGCAGAGATGGGCTGGAATCGTTAAGATGTTTGATGGAGTGAGACGAGATCCAGCGCCGTCACATGTCAGCGACTGCCCGCTGTGAGCTGAGCAAACTATGGGCTAGTGGATCCTCAACGACGGCTCTCTGATTGGTCCACTGCACAGCTTCAATGCGACTTTCGTCATTGCTTCGTCTCGCAAGGGAGACCTGGCGACGAGGGGAACAAAAAAGAAAAACTCCATACGCATACTCTGCATACCAAAGGCATCGCCAGCTTTCAACAAACAAATACCAATGATCGACACCTAGTACTCCAGCGTAGTCGCGCAAAGACTAAAACCGACCCGAATTCTACGACGTACAGTTTAACCGCAGGATCCGGTTGCAAAACACGGCCAAGCTGATCGACCCCCCCCCCCCCCTCTCTCCCTCGTCTAGCTCACGAATTTTGCCAGCGACCTAAAACCTCTCTTTGATTTGTATCTTATACCTGCGCGATTTCAGCTCGGTTCCGACAACTACTTCGAGCTGCAGTGCATTTCCGAAGCATCCGCAATCCGCGCGTCTAGACAACTACCCTGGAATCAGACTACGTCATAGTATCTACTCAACTGCATACGCATACACACAGTATGTCTAGCCACAATGTCCGGAGGCGCGGACCAAAGCCCAAGCCGGAATCTGCCCAAGGGACCGAGACGGGAGACGACAACTACAGCTCGGCCACGGACCCGGTCGCGCGCGCAAACAGCCCGTCCGCAAAGTCGCGCAAACACCCCGCGGCGCAAATCTCTAGCTCTGGCAAGAAGCGACGCAACGGTTTGATTTTTCTCCTGGGCAGTCTGTTTGGGCTTGTAGCTGCTGGTTTCTTTGCAAAAAGCAATGATCTCATCGACTTTCCCGAGATCGGAGAGCTCTCCATGGACAGCTTCTTGGACGTCCTGCCTGCGGGCCTGGTGTCGGATATGCGGGAACTTGTGGTGAGTCAAATGTTGATCTGGAGGGCATCTGATCAAGTCTGGTGATGACTGGCGCTGACTTTAAAAACAGAATGGCGAGCGCGACTTGATAGACAGCGATGATGCGTTCTCGGTCGGCATCAAAGTCAAGTCGGAAGGCCTGGGCGTCAACCACTCCGTCATCATGATTCCGGGTGTTATATCCACCGGCTTGGAGTCTTGGGGTACCGCCAACGCCTCCCGGCAGTACTTTCGCAAGCGGCTCTGGGGCAGCTGGAGCATGATGCGTGCACTCGTCCTGGACAAGGAGAACTGGAAGAAACACATCATGCTCGACGAACGGACCGGTCTCGACCCCCCCGGCTTCAGAGTGCGCGCTGTCCAAGGCTTTGATGCCACTGATTTTTTCATCACCGGCTACTGGATATGGAACAAGGTGTTTCAGAATCTTGCGTCCCTCGGCTACGACCCAGCCAATTCATTCACGGCCGCGTATGACTGGCGCCTGTCGTATGCCAACCTCGAGGTGCGCGACCAGTACTTTACGCGGCTCAAGATGTACATTGAAATGGCAGTGATGACGTCGGGTCGCAAGGTCGCCCTCGTGTCGCACAGCATGGGAAGCCAGGTCCTCTTCTATTTCCTCCACTGGGTTGCCTCGCCACTGGGCGGCAACGGAGGCGACGGTTGGGTTGATCAGTATATTGACTCATGGATCAATGTCAGCGGCTGCATGCTCGGCGCTGTCAAGGACCTGACTGCCGTTCTGTCCGGCGAGATGCGCGACACGGCCCAGCTCAACTCCTTTGCCGTTTACGGTCTGGAGAAGTTCCTTAGTAAGGAGGAACGGGCAGATATGTTCCGGGCCATGCCGGGTTTGTCATCCATGCTGCCGATGGGTGGCGATGCGGTTTGGGGCAATCTCGAAGACGGTGCCCCTGATGACCTGCCTGGCCAGAAACAGAGCTATGCTTCGGTTCTCAACTTCCGCAAGGGTGCTAACTGGACCGAACCTCATCTGAACCTCACAGTCGACGGTGCTCTGGAGTTTCTGTTCAACACGTCAAACGAGTGGTACAGAAAGCAGGTTCATTCGAGCTACTCTCAAGGCATTGCACATACATCGGCCGAAGTCGAGGCAAACGAGAAGGATCCACGGAAATGGATCAACCCGCTCGAGACACGTCTTCCGCTTGCACCGAACCTCAAGGTCTACTGTTTCTACGGTGTCGGCAAGCCCACCGAGCGCTCGTATTTCTACCGGCCACCCGAGGTTCCAAGCAAGCTCAACATCACCATCGACACAGCCCTGACGCAGGGCGAGCACATTGACCACGGCGTGATCATGGGCGAGGGTGATGGCACAGTCAACCTGCTCAGCACGGGCTACATGTGCAACCAAGGCTGGAACTTTAAAAGGTACAACCCGGCGGGAGTCAAGGTGACGGTGGTAGAGATGATGCACGAGCCAGAGCGCTTCAACCCCAGAGGTGGCCCCAACACAGCCGATCATGTTGACATCTTGGGCAGGCAGATGCTCAACGAGTTGATTCTCAAAGTGGCAGCCGGCCACGGGCATACGATCCAAGACAGTGTTGTGAGCAACATTCGCCAGTATGCGAAGAAAGTCAAGATTTACGAGGAGTAAATCCGGGGTTGCGTTATCAAATATATTATAGACTAATAGACTTATTTTCCTGGTTGTTACGACTTCACGTTGGTTGATGTAGGCTTATGCGTTTGTAGAGGCCATTCATGGCCGATGTAGGCAAACGAGAGCAAAAGAAGACGCAAACGAAACGAAACGAGAAGAGAGCAATATTGGCAGACTGGTAGGGACAAGACAAGCCAAAGATAAGACATAAACACAAAGAAAATATCCCATGGATCCCAAAAAACAACCCGTAACTCCTTAAAAGGCCCGCTGAGCCCATTATATATCCGTCTCCGTGTCATCGTCGTCACTCAGTGTCTCAACCTCGTCAATGGCCCCTTCTCTGCCAAACGGCATGCCGCCAGCCGGGTCGTGGTCTGACACCGTGATGATGGCCTTACCTTGGACGTGCTTGACCGCGCTCTTCCAGTTGTCCCAGTCATCCTCGTCTTTGATCAAAAATCCAATCAGCATGCTGGGGTCCATCTCCCGGATGTGTAGGCGGCGAAGCCGTCTGGTATGACACGAGGCAATCTCCTCGCGGCTGTAGTCTTCGGGGTCGTCGTGGTATGGCAGTGCCGGACGTGTGTGATGGGGATCCAGGTAGAAAAAGTAGGAGCCCTGGCCGTCTGGCGACCTCTGGCATCCGACAAAATAGTGAGAGGAGGCTGGACGGCCACTGGACGCATTTGTTAATTACTGGCTGAAAGATGTACAAGATAGGCGGCGAGGCATTTACTCACCCTGCAATTCCCACCGACTGCGGCATCTGCAAGGCTGACGTAAGGGATTCCCAGTACACCGTGTTCACCTTGTCGATGCCGAGCCTTGTGCAAACCAGGATCAAGGTTGGATGGAATTCGTCGTCAGGCCTGGGCTTAGCAACCTTGAAGAAGCTGTCTTCAAAGACATCGGGCAGATCCCCGGTAGCGTACACGCGCAGTGAATCGGGCTGAGAGTTGGCCAGCGCTCTATAAAGTTGATTAGCAGTGTCTCAGCGGCGCTGTTGATGTCGAGTCAAACTCACTGGATACAGCGGGCGGTGGCCGATGGGCCAAACCACTCTCCAGGGTACTTTCCACAGGCCAACTCTCCATGGCCAACAAAGCGATGAATCGAGTAAGGTGCTCTTGGGTCGTCAGAGAACAGAGACAGGATTTCCTGCTCCGTGAAACCGCCATCCGTAGCTCTCCAGTCCCGACCGAGTTTCCACAGAGACAGTGCATTTGCCAAAAGACTCTGTCCCGATCGGATCATGCAGCCCCAACCGCTATCCGACGAGAAGCCAGTACTTTGGTCACCGAGTGTCTTCAACCTCATGGCAAAAGACAGGGCGGAAGATGCATTAGGGTCGTCGGAACGATCGATAAGCTCGAAACCGGACCGGTACGTCATCCATATGCGTGACTCAAAGTCATCGAGAAATGCAGTAGGCCAGCCACCGTTCACGTTCTCATAAGCGTCGTCATATGCGAGTGATGAGCTAAAGCTGCTGGACGTAGATATCGGAGGAGTGTCGGGTGAAGGGGGGAGTGGCTGCAATGCGGCAGATGAGGGCGGGGTGTTGGAGGGTGTACTCTGGCTCTGCGAGCCGGATTTGGCTGCCTCGTTGCTCTTTGGCTTGGCCGAGTCAAGAGCATAGTCACAGCCGAGGCACCAAACGGGCTGGTTGGCGGACGTGTTGTTTGTCGGCTCGGGATCCCAAATCATTTTGACGATGCGGCGGCCATAACGGCTCAAGTCCGCAGCTCCAGCGACGGCCACATCCATGTTAGGAACTGGTAAAATGGACACGATGAATGACGGCGGAGTAAGATGATATAAATCAGTTGGCTCGGCTCAGTGCCGATGCTGGAGATGACGTCTTGTGGAGAGGGCGGCTTGTTGAAGCTATCGAGAGGATCCACCGAGTGGCAAAGACAGTGATGAGAAGTAGGCAAAGGCCAACGAAAGATATCGATGGCGATGGGGAAAATCTATGCCACCCAGAAAGAGACGTTTGGTCGCGGGGATGTGTCGTCGGGAGCGTGCAGGGTTGAGTGGTCCAGTACTTGCGTGTCTGTTTAGAGACAAACGGGTCCGTTGACCAACATCTCGACAGTGACGTGTGACTCGCTCTACTACCTCCTATGAAGACTATGTGGGGCTCAGCTGAGTGCTGCACTAAGCTAGGCAAACAGCGATAGTTAGGTAATCAGGCATTACTAGGGTATTTATTAGTGGGGTCGTGTTTGAGTAATCAGAAGTTAGAGCCATAAATCATGATAGTGGCACTTACTGCTGCTTCATCACTGTCTTTTGCACTCCTCCAACCACCATCACATCATCACTCATAGCTCTGACTAAAGACTGGTACAGAAAATCGCATCACCTGCCAAACATGGCAAAAAAGAAGAAGGGCCCCCCGCCCGGTAAGAAGGGCGGAGGCTCTTACAAAGGGTCTGGCAAGTTTGCATCGACGTTGGCGACAACTGGCCAAACGAACACAGCACAGGGTAGCTCTACCGGCAGCAGACGACGCCGCCCAAAGCCGTCTCACAATAGGTCGGCCGACATCGACATGCATGATGATCTGCAAGGTATGTTTGGCGCGAGAGCGACTGTATCCAATGTCTATAGAGGCTTACCTTGTGCGCCCTACAGAGCCGTCAGCCATGATGCGACAAGCCGTCCACACGAAGAATAGCAAATCACATTGGGGCCAGACTTCACGACTACGGGATCAGCCCGTTATTTTTGTCAGTGCTGGTTTCATCGAACCGGCAAAGCTGCTGCAGAGTCGAGCTAAGCCACAGCCTGATGACGAGGCAAAGGACGAGGCCCAGTCAGTAGCCAGCATCAGCATTGTATCCACTTACGATCCCGAAGCCACAAACGTGCCAGTGCTAGACGAGCCTGTACAGGTGGCTCAGAACCGGGTGACAGTCCAGGATGTCGAAGATGTGGGGGATATCGAGGGCGAGGATGTTGAAGCCGTTGGAGCTGAGAAATTCCAAGTTCAGGCTCTTCATGTCGAGGCCGAAGCCGAGGCCGTAGCCCCAGACGTCCCAGACGTCCCATATGTTCATGTCCCTGTTATTGAGACTGTTCAGGCTGTCGAGACTCTCAAGGTTGTCGAGACTGCCGAGATTGTCGAGGCCGCCAGGATTGCCGAGGCAGACGTCCAAAGTGGCCAAGAACCAGACGAAGAGGACCTCCGACTTCAAAATCAGTTTTTTGAAGATGTTCAAGGACAAGACGCCCAAGACGTACAAGAAATACTTGATGACATGGGAGCAGTTTCAGATAGCAGCGAGGAGGTCATCGTCTTTAAGGGGAGAGGCACGGCTAAACCTACAGCTATTCGGCCAGTACTGGCACGCGTGCCTTCGGTCCCAGAGGAGGCCATGCGGAACATCCATCTCGAGGACACGCCCAGGCCGATGCAAAGCGCTATTCCGGCCGTTGTCGTCTCTGCCATGCCAGAACCGACGCCAGCAACATCAGCACCAGATTCTCCTGATCCCAACGGCCTGGCTCACTTGATCGTGGACTCGGACGACGATGGCGGTAGTGATGCCATTATGGACGACTACCTTGACAATATGGAGGCCGGCGAGCTCACAGACATGCTCCAGTACCTCAACGGCAACCTTAGGTCGAATCGTCGCACGCTGGGCGGCATTCACAATGACATTGTGGTGGACGACAGCAGTTCCAGTGAAGACGGCGATGACGATGACGACGAGGAAGATGAGGAGGCCCAAATTCGCCGGGATGCCGAGAAAAACGGCATTGAAGGCGACAGCAGCGATGGCAGTGACAGCTACGGAGACGACGCGGAAGACAATTGGCCACTTGCTGATGATATCGACGACGAAGAGTTTGCCCGACTGCTGGCCAAGCAGGAAGAACTCGGGCTGGGCACGGACGAGCTGATTCTCTTTGACGGAGATGTAGGCAGCTCAAAGAAGAGCAAGAAGGTAGGCGGCGACGCAAAGAAAAAGCGCAAGCAGTCCAAGGCGGCGTCCTGGAAGGAACTGCTTAACGGCAGCATATGTGGCCCGAGTGGCACGTTCCAGAGTGCTGAAGCCGTTGCCGATGCCTTTGACGAGCTGGAGCTGATGGGTAAGCAAGGCAAATTCGGGTTTGAATTGTCCGACTCGGAGCTGGACACGACCCTGCAGGCCGCGTGGGAGAAGGACAGAGCTCGCAAGAAGGACAAGAAGAAAGCTCGCGAGGAGCTGCGTGCACAGGGCCTACTGGGAAAGTTTGGCAACCCAGAAGACACGCGGGTCAAGTATGCCGGCGGCATGGACTTTGAGGATGTCAAGACCGAGTTCCAGCAGTTCCTGATGGGACATGAGCAAAGGTAAGCCAACCTGCTACCGTCTATTTTGACCAGTGTGTGTATGTGGCGAGTACTGACATCCATCCAGTATGGCACTTCCTCCCATGGACGCCAACGCACGGAAGATCATTCATGAAATTGCTCACCGTTTTGGCATCAAGTCCAAGTCAATTGGCTCGGGCGACCAGAGACGGCCCAGCCTGGCGCGGAAAAAGGGCACCCGACGGTACAACGAAGCGCAGTTCAACAGTGTTTTTGGAGGGTATCGGCGTCGGTTCTTCCCCCGTCTGGATAGCAAGAGAGGCGGGCCTGGACCTAGCAATGTCGCTACCGGACGCGGAGCCGGAGGAAAAGCAGCCGAGGTGCGCAATGGCGAGGTTGTGGGAGGCTCTGCGCCTGAGATTGGAACGACGAACAAGGGACGGGCGATGTTAGAGAAGATGGGCTGGAGTATGGGCATGGCTCTTGGTGCGCTGGACAACAAGGGCATGACGCAGCCGATCGAGCACATTGTCAAGCGGTCCAAGGCCGGATTGGGATAACCGGAGGAGGGTGCTTTGGTGGTAGTCGTGATAGTATTGGTGGTGCATTTATGCTTGGTAGATAAAATTAGATGCTTAATAGAATTGACTGCATCAGAAATTCAGAAATCGAATGTTGACTAGTTGCGGTTGGTCACGATGCAACATCTTGAATATGATGCATTACCTGGTGATGCTTTTTCGATATGTAGTTCTCAATTTTATTGCGCATTTTACTCGCCAAGTAGCTGTCACGATGCAACACGTTGATAAGTTAATGCATCACATATTCCGTGATGCGTTTTTTGTTTTCAATTCGATGCGGTCTTATTCCATGTCAATGTCACAAAGTAAATCAAAGTGATCAGAACTTGATATTGGTAATGTACAGCCGCAAACCCCATGATCCCGTGGAAACATTGCCCCTTGGAAATAAATAAACAAAAAAGCAGACCCTTCCGTAACGCATTAAAGACTCCGAGGAATGGTTGCCCCGGTCAGCCTCATCGTGACACCCAAATGACAAGCAAACCCATATCCTCAGGGAGAAAAGAATAGCAAAATAGACAAACAGAAATGACAAAACCCAAGAGCCACTGCTTATTTCGTGGAGGTGGAGTACTTGGTGACAGCCTTGGTGCCTTCCGACACGGCGTGCTTTGCCAGCTCACCGGGCAGGATCAGACGGACAGAGGTCTGGATCTCGCGGGAGGAGATGGTAGACTTCTTGTTGTAGGCAGCCAGCTTGGAAGCCTCAGTGGCGACGCGCTCAAAGATGTCGTTGACAAACGAGTTCAGGATGGACATGGCACGGTTGGAGATACCAGTGTCGGGGTGAACCTGCTTCAGAACTGTGGAAGACGCGTTAGTATCGTGTGATCAAGTTGATGTAACAAAGAGCGGGTGTCCGGAAAGACTCGGATGCGAATAAACATACCTTTGTAGATGTAAGAAGAGTAAGTCTCCTTGCGAGTCTTGGTGCGCTTCTTCTTGTCGCCAGAGGCAGCCGTCTTCTTGCCAGCATCCTTCTTCTCAGGAGCCTTGGAGGCAGTGGCGGGAGCCTTGGAGGCGGGCTTCTTATCGGCGGCCTTCGGGGGCATTTTGAAAGTTGTTTGGGTGAAAAGTGAGAAAAGGGTAAGAGATGCGTGAGAAAAGAGTTGAAGATGAAGCGTGTATAGTTGTGCGATGTGTTGATGGTAGAATATTGGATGGGAAAAGAGACTGGAAGAAATTTGGGGGGCTCCAGCCTTTTTGTATCTGGGCGCGACAGGTGCGTGTTGTTACTGATTGCTTAAGGCGTGACTGATTTCGCGCGCGACGGTAGCTTAGTTAGCCAGGGCGGTCTGTGCAGGTCTGGCAGTGTGGCGGAGGACAGTCGGGGCAAGTGGGACCAGATAGCTTGGTGTGGATGCACCTTTGAAGGAAAGAAAACAAACCATGTAGTGGGTCTGCTGTTGGACAACGCCCGTTATTGGGTGGTAAGCGTGTCAGAACCCGCTAGGGGCGACTGTTTTTGATTCGTTGAAATAGGCCAATCAGAGAAACGATTAAGTCCCTGGCATGATGACTATCTTAGTAATCAGGGTGCGACATCTCCACTTTCAGCCAGGCGCGTCAATTTTCATTCTGCCAGGCGCGTCGCCAAAGCACGTCCAGCCTTGTCCATTACGCGTGTCAGCCTCTCTGATCCAGGGCGTTGCCTGTCTGAAGAGTACGGGGCAGTGAGCCATTACAATCTTGGCCGTGGGTCAGCCCCTCTGCCCTGTCGACTGATTGTGAGCTTGAGTACGAAGTAACAGAGAACTCCGTATCAATTGTATCACGTGTACGGAGTATGCTTATGCGGAGGACGGTGAACGGTGTAGAGAGTCCAGTTTCATGACGCGGTGAATGTGTATGTACTCCGTACATGTCAATCAAGATAATCCCGGTCTCAATGGTACGCTCGACATCTCACGTATACGGAGTATGTATGCTTATGTTGTACGGAGTAAGGTAACAAGTAGTCAAAGTGGCTATGCAGGGTCTTGAGCTTGCAGGTTA
The DNA here is from genome assembly GCA_029298705.1 of Ophiostoma triangulosporum. Lineage (NCBI taxonomy): Eukaryota > Fungi > Ascomycota > Sordariomycetes > Ophiostomatales > Ophiostomataceae > Ophiostoma > Ophiostoma triangulosporum. The sequence continues at coordinate 1,821,517 of JANSLO010000011.1, read as the reverse complement.
TGTTGAGTTGTAAGAGTACATATACATTAAAGTGTTGTGAAGAGAATATGGTGTAAGTCTCCTTGTTGAAGGGAGCAGTCAAGCCAGTGTCGGGCTGATTGAACAATTACTGAGTTGTCCTTTGAAAGAAGACAGCAAGGGGGGCGGGAATGGGAAAGGAGGGTAATGCCTGTCATGGTAGTCACTACACATACATGTAGAGCAATCAATGCTAAGTCAGCAATAACCGGGAGACCATGATACTCCGTACACGCGCAGACAAAAGTCGGCATCAGCCTGCATATCCTCCAAACCGGCCAATGACCAGCCACTCGTAGACCGTCTGGAGCACCCGAAGCGGACACTCAAGTCGGTATTAAGATTGCGCTGCGGTGCGTGCTGGGGCTGGCGTACGTCGTAGTGCATTGGCCCGTAATAGTGTATTCAGGAGTCAGCTATTTGCTCCGTACTCATGTCTCGTTTGTTGTGTCTTTTTGGAGCTGTTTCCATTTTGGGACTAGCTTCAGAACGCGGGCAGCTGATCCGTGTACGCGCGACTCACTGCGCGAAAACTACTTATAAAGCATTCTCCCCCACCACAACAGTCTCCCGTTGTTCAGCACTCTCATTTCTTCTCAATCATCTACTCACTCACGCCCACCACAGCATATCCAGACTTCATCTCTTTGCTCACGCAACCCTTCTCTTTTTTAACCTCCAACCCCCTTTTCCAAATCCATCAAAATGACTGGCGGTGGCAAGTCCGGCGGCAAGGCCAGCGGTTCCAAGAACTCGCAGACGTAAGTTATCTTTCTCGCTTCTTTGATCACTTTCCATCTTCTTTTGCTAACAATTCAGTCGTTCCTCCAAGGCTGGTCTGGCGTTCCCTGTTGGTCGTGTTCACCGTCTGCTCCGCAAGGGCAACTACGCCCAGCGTGTCGGTGCCGGTGCCCCCGTGTACCTGGCTGCTGTCCTCGAGTACCTGGCTGCCGAGATTCTCGAGCTGGCTGGCAACGCCGCTCGCGACAACAAGAAGACTCGTATCATTCCCCGGCATCTGCAGCTGGCCATCCGGAACGATGAGGAGCTGAACAAGCTTCTGGGTCACGTCACCATCGCACAAGGTGGTGTCCTTCCCAACATCCACCAGAACCTTCTGCCCAAGAAGACCGGCAAGGCTGGCAAGAACGCCAGCCAGGAGCTGTAGATGGGTTTGGTTTTCTAGTCTTTTTATCCTCGTTCGGGATTGTTTGGGTGTCATCACAAAGGGGTCACGGATTCACAATGGTTTGGTTGTCTTTTTATGCTCGGGTTGAACAATAAGCCCCGCCTGTTATTTTTATTCTATTTTTGTTTCTGTTTTACGGCACATGGTCATGAATTGAGGAGATAATTTCTACATCTTGTTTAAGTGACTAGTTGCTGCTGTGGTTTCCTATTCGATGTCTATCATGGTCTAGCATTATGTGTGTATCTCATACCGCGTCTGCTATTCATTGGGGCATGATATGTGATCGATGCGTCCGTCTGGTGATGTCGCGATGCCCGTGGCTGTAATAATACCATTTGGACGTTGACACCATAACTACAACAATTGACATGTCTTGCGCTTCTCTTCTGACCTCGCTCTTGGACTATGTACATCGAGAAATGCTCTGCGTTTAAATTGAAACTCATCAAGGCTCGGTCCCTCGTGCCATGCGCGTATCTATCTTTCTCTCCCATACATGTCCCGTATCCCGTGTTGATGTTGTGTCGCGGTAGGGCCCGGTGGCTCCAGAAGCCTAGAACTTCAGTGGTGGTGGTGCTATTGTAGGTATCAGTATTATGTTGGAGTGCATCCGGGTTGGCCGGGGTTGCCCCTTTGTATCGGATGCGGTATTTGGCTGGTTGATGCCTGGTGCTGGGGTACTCACGCTCGATAATCGGTGCCGGCAAGTTTCTCTCGTACTTTGAGCCTGTGTACAGTGTTAGCAAGCAAAATCTTCTCGTTGTCTTCGGCCGTGTCGTCATCCCGTCTATCCCCATCTGACCCGTCTCGCGCTTGGCCAACTCACCTCCGGGTGCCGTTGGGAATGCAAACGGCTCGGGGTGCTTCCACTTCTCCAGCAGATTCTCGGTCTCCTTTAGTAGCATTCGCTGCTGTCTCGGGCTTGTGACGTTCTTGTTCGCCTCGAATAAGGATCGGATGTACAGCGCCTGTCCACGCCAGAGGTGCCTGTGGACTGCCCAGTCGAGGGACAGCTTCAGTGCCCGCCGGTAGAGCGACCTGTTGGTGAATGAATTAGCAATCTTGGTCGTTGCTCTGGTATGCCTGTCGTGGTGTGCAGCGCGGTCGTCCGCGTCCTTCCGTGCTTGTGCATCGTCGTCGTCGTCGTCATCACCGTGTCGCTGGGCTCTGGAGAACTCACATTGCTGCCTGTCTTGACGACATCTCGGCGGTCGTGCGGTTAAAATTTTTTTTCGTGTAAAGGTAGAGTCCTGGAGTATGCCGTTCCGTATCGTAGTCGGGTAGTGGGCAATTGGGCTGGCGGAACAAGCCAGTATATCGTAGTCGTGACTCGCTTCAATGTATGGTGGAAATTTGTCGTACCCGGGGTTGGGAGCTCATGGGTTGATTGGTGCCTTGGTGCCTGGCGCACGATCTGGCCAATTGGTTGGCTCATATATGTCAGGTTGGCTTGTGTGGATCAAGTATGCTGCTTATGTAATTCTCGGTACTTGAGCTTGGTTATGCGTGTTGTTCTCCACTTCGCATCGCAGCCTTGTGTTATTTGTACTGCCTTTCGTTTCTGCTTTTTGGCTGTCTGATAATATCATATCTTCGTATTGGTTGGATTACGGGCTTTTTAGTCTTGGTTCTTGGGAGTTTGTTTTTTTTGTTATCTCTTTACTCGGATTTATACGGCTCTTTCAAATTAAGTTGAACACTTGGCTATTTGTTTTTTTATATATTAATAAGTAACATATATTAAGACCAAGGAGACTACCAGAAACAAAACACACAGTAAGAAGCCAGCAAGCATATCCAACAAAGGCAAAACTACCACAGACAAAGGGACAGACAGCATAAAAAAAATCAGACAGAACATACAGAAGTGTACACCACAGTGCAGCAATGGCTGCAATAGCTGCAATAACGGGTGGTCTCAAGGCGCTCTACGCTGGAAGATACGACGACAGAGACAAAGCAGAGACAAAGCCAGAGTGACATAACAAGACAACAGGGGAGTAGGTTGAGACATACACCAATATGAGATACAAAGTTTATACGGTGGACAAACAATTGGAAAAAGCAGCCACACACCACAGCAAAAGCCATAGTCAGCACCAGCAAGCACCGCCACCAAGGAACAGATACCACCCACCCGACTATGTCCAGAGCAACAAACATACAGTGACTAGAATACTGACATCGAATGGAGTGGTATAATGAGCCACACGCGGAGGTACTGTTGCCCAGGCAGTATCCGCCCACCCGACACATGCGTCAAGCAAGCAACAGGACAGACGATGTCAGTGAGCTGGGGCCGAAGACGTAGCTACACCACACACGTACACCACAACAAATATACAAACGGTCATACCAGGGAGAAGGGCCTCGAGATATGATGAACTAAACCGAATCTACCGTATTTCTAAACACACCTGTCTCGATGAATATTATACGACCGGCTGTAAGCTGCCCGCTATACTCACACCAGACACAGCCTTGCAGTGACAGTACAACCACAGACGACTCTCAAGCTGTCCATTTTCATTATCGCCACCTCCTAGACCCTAGTGCCCGGCCTTTCTAGCTAGAATACACATGAGTGCGAAACTACGATATACAGAAATGTATGTCTGACGATTAGCCTACCAGGCCTAACCTCGAATACAACAGGCTACATGCTTGACTCCCACTACCCAGGATACTAGCAGCGCGCCTTGGTGGAACACGGCCTGCCGAGAAGCTTGCCGGCGGCTCCGAGACATTCGCAGGACCACGGCAGATGGCTTCGGTGATGCGGTGAGTCTTCACGAACACGCCTTCAGAGACGTCACACGTCAAGCCAAGGTACTGGCGCCACCGCATCGATAACTGTGAGACGCAGGCTGACTTATACAAAATTGTCGGCTGACACAATCTCACCCAGAAGTATGCGCCACCGCGGATCACAGTTGACGGGGTCAGTCACCACGACATGGCTGACAGGGCCGAGGCACTCCGAGGAGCTATCCTTGACTGCTACACCGCGGACGATGACATTGCCCTCCTGGCAGATGCTACTTGACACTCCTTACAACTCCCATAAGCCACGTCGATCTCCCTTGAAGAGGCTGAAGCGGCTACTATTAAAGTGACCACGACAGCCCCAGGCACTAACAGCGCGACTGTCCGCATCCTCAAAGCAGGATGGGAGCACCTTGCCAACCCGATTCTCAGATTGTATGGGGTCTGTCTAGAGACTGGCTACTTCCCCCGCCGCTGGCGAGAGGCCGAGGTGGTCATGCTCCAAAACGCTGGCAAGAAAGACCCGAGCTCCCCGAGGTCCTGGAGACCCGTCGCCCTGATCTCGTGCATCAGTAAAAGCCTCGAGCGCCTTATCGCGATACGCATGGCGCACACAACTCTGACGAATGGTGTCGTCAGCAGCCAACACGCCGGCGCCCTGCCCGGACGCTCGGCGACAGACCTCCTCGCCGCATTCTACGATGACGCCGAAAGGACAAGAGATCACGGTGGTCACGGCCGATGTTTAAAGTGCCTTCGACGCGGTCCTCCCGAACAGACTCCTACAGAGGATGAGTGCGGACGGATGGCCCCCTCAGTGCATCAAGCTGATACAGAGCTCCCTGCACCACCGACGGGTACGAGTGCGGCTCGACGGCCACACCTAAGCCTTCTCTGAGGTGCAGTGCAGCACTCCCCAAAAATATCTCCTCTCTCCCGTCTTGTTCACGCTCTACATGGCAGACTTTGTACGGGAGGACCCGACCAGACGCTTCGGATATGCCGAAAATATCATGTTATACATAGCCTCTCCCAGCCTCAACAAGAACGTGAAGATGCTACAGACAGACCTCACCAATATCCTCTTCTGGGACCGAGCTAACAGAATCAGCTTCGCCCCAGAAAAGTTTGAGCTCGTGCACATCCACCGGTGCAATCACAAGCACAACCCAGCCCGAGCAAAGACGGCTCACGATCGACCCTTGCCCGCTCACGACCTACAGCAAACCAAACCAAGGAACTCGGTGGCTCGGCATGTACCTTGACCGACGCCTGTCCCTCAAACGCCACATCGCTGAGAGGACAGCGGCCGCACCCAAAGTGGTCGGCTACCTGCGTGGCCTCGCGGCAGTAAGATATGGGCCTAAGGCGGCGACCATGCGCAAGGCGGTCATGGCATGTGTGGTTCCAGTACTCCACTATGGCGCCGACGTGTGGTACACAGGGCTCACAAACCCTCCTGCGTCCCGACTGCGGGCAAAGCACAATGCCCTAGTTTCCACTGGTAAAGGCTGTCACCTGGAGCAGACTGTCAAGATCCTGATGGCGGCACTGCGTGCTGTCCTGCCCAACTGCCAGACCACCCCCAACGCCGTGGTACTACGCGACGCATGTCCTAACGGCCCGGCACCTCCTCGGGGAGTGCCGCATTCGACAGGTCACCCGCGTGCTCAAAGTTCCGTTGTGCCACCCTCTGACATCCATGACAACTATTCGACTGCTGGCCCGGGGCCGGAGCAGAGGACAACCAGAATGGCGCCGGTGTTACAGCCACGCTCTCGACCGGGCTTATCACGGTCTCGACCGGACTTCTTTCGGCCGGCAACGGAACTTTCACACACAGTTGTACTTTGACAACTCGGTATTTAACCGATCGACACATCTTATCTTGGATCATCATCATTACATTATCCTATCTCGGATCGACACAAGCCATACTCTGGCCATCACATAGTTAGGCCATGTTCTGTAACCAGCTACCACATAGCTTTTCACTCTTTAGTTATCAATACATACAGTCAACCGCATTACCTTTGCTCAGCTCCCAAATCTATTGCACACGACTAGTGACACCTTGATCAGTGAGCACCTTGACGATATCGACAACATCCAGACAGCCCACAACCATCACAGCCGGACTCCTGTGCAGCTTCCCATGGACGCGGCTCCGGTCCAGTTCTCGCGCCTGAATCCGGGCACCGCACTACTCTGCTGGCTCGCGCACCGACCACACAGGCGGCATCAATCCGTAGCAAACTGCCGTGGGCTGAGAACCTGTCATGTGTTGTGGCCTAAGATAGTTCTCACATTGGAGACTGGGCGGAAAATCTCACAGTATGGGGTTGCGAGATCTGTATATCTTCAATACTGTAACAACAAAGAATGATCACTAAAGTGAATCACAATGCGATCCACAGATAGTATTATGGAAGGGACTCTCTAGGTAGGGGATAAGAGCATATAAAACTGTTAGAAGAAAGAGTACGAACAGACACAGGGGACAATCAGTTCCTTTATGCCTTTTCTCCAATCACAAAAGCTAACTAGAGAGGTCTCAGTTCTGAAGACCGAGGGTTTTCCGGCGAGAACCTGGATGGTTGCCCAGGTAGACACGGAGAACCCGACATAAACAAAAGGTTCACACAAGCTAGAAGCGGCATACTTAAGAGCGATGGCACAGCCAAGTTCTGGGACTGGCTCGGTCAGGTCTCCCGCTCAGACATCGTCGACTACGGGCGCCAAGGCCATATGCTCCCCCAGCCACGTCTTCGGCGCGGAAGCTGTGGGCGTGCTTTGTGCCATGCAAGCTGCTCCACAAGCACAGCACGAGAGGGGGCATGGTCATATCTGGATGTGCACATCATACACTGTCGATTAAATAGGACGGGTGCGCCCGCGGGCGCGCCTCAGACACCTCGCAATGGGCGTTCAACCAGATACATGACTTACTGAATACCGGCCTCTTCTCCTTCACGTGGTGTCCGGCCCATCAAGGCATCCCCGGCAACGAGGCAGCTGACGCCTTGGCCCGCTCGGGGGCCAGCGGTGAGTACGGCATGGACGCAGATGCATCCGACCCGACATACTCCGGAGTGCGGTCGGCACTCCGCAAAGAATTCCGCTCCAACATAGAGGCGTGGTGGGCCGACACAGAGGCCAACACGCACAGTCTCTATCAGAGCTTCAGACTTCCTTTCTCGTACAAGGAGCCCACAGAGCTCACCCTGCCGAGGCAAGCTCTACACGTTCTACTAGCCACGCGGCATGGTCACGGGGACTTTGCATGGTATCACCAACGCTTCCACCCGTCTGCTGGAGTCGACGGCCAGTGCGTGTGCGGCGGGACCAAGGCCCCGGAGCACCTCATACACTGTCGACTAATTAGGACGCGGTGGAATCGCGAGATGGACAAGAGGGACCTCCCTAGAGTACCACAGGACCCCCAGGCTAGATCTGGTTACCTACGGAAGCTCACGGAGACCCCTCAAGCTTTCCTCGCCTACCTGGTAGTGGCAGTCCAAATGGAACTACCGGGAGGACAGGAACTGAGCGGCTGGAAAGCAATGTCCAGGTGGACGGCGGATCGTGGAAACCCGGATTGAGACGGGGAATTTGTCTTTTCCTATTTTGTTTTGCTCTTTGTTGTTTTTTCTGTGCTTACGCTTTGCTTTTTCCTTGCTTTTCTTCTGCTTTTTATTCTCTTTTGCACGGCTTTTTCACTGCTTTCTCTCTGCTTCTGCTTCTTCTTTTCTTTTCTATCTCACGACCAGGGGGCGGGCGAAGATACGAGCACAAGCACGTGTCCAGGCCACTCACCCCAATGCTCTCTAGAGCTACAGACTTCTTCCTGGTTACCATCCCGCTAATAGGGGAAGGGCCACAGCTGACCAAAGCCGCATAGCGGCCACTGATTCTGTCACTTAGTGACTTATTTAGGCTGAAAACTGTGTTGACCTTAAGTCTTCACACGTCGGTTACTGAACCGGAAGGGCACCGTAGAGCTCTACATAGAGCCCCGACGATAAAAACCTAAATAAAATAAATATAGTTGGGTTAGAACTGTGTCGATATTTAGTGTCTTCATACGTCGGGTACCAAATCGCTAGGGAGGTAGCGCTACACGAAGTGTACGCGCGACGACGCAAAAAACCCAAACAAACAAACAAACAAACAAACAAGCACAGATTGAGCATCTGACAAATGGCGATATCTCATCCCTTTTAACGTAGCTGGAAATTAATATCGACTAAACTTTCGCCAATCATTATGTTCTGAAAATACTGTGAGTTTTTGAAAGAGAGAACGTGGTGGAGGGCATTTGAAATACATTATGGATTTGGCTACTTTTGCGTCGAAGTTAATGCTCGGACACGTTGGATGGGCTGAGAAATATCTCAGCCCCTCCAACGTATCCTCGATTTGTATGCTGGCAGCTAGCGGCCAAAGCCAACGCGCCACCGCGGGGATTCTCAGAATATTGCGAGCTGCCATCGCCTTCGCACTTCAAAAGTTTACAGAACGTCAACGTTTTGACTCAAAGCCTCGAAGTGGCCATCCTAGGTTAATTTACCGTCGAAATAAACGTCAGACTATACAACTAGGAGCTCGGCCTTTTTACCTCGGTCTAAACGACACATTGTTTATTCTACCAGTATGTCTACAAAAATGAAAAGCTTTTGGTTAAATTTTGCTATGACTCTTTGCTGTAAAAGCACGCCGTACGTTTGTGACTAAATATAGCGTAAAAGAGCAAGAACTCGTTGAGGTATTCAACTTTCTTTTCCGTGGTGGTTTTCAACTGATATCAAAATGTGGGTGTTTTTGAGCACGAAATCGAGATGTTTCTATTCTGGCCGCCACACAGCCCAAATTTAAATTCAATTGAGCATTGCTGGGCTCATTTCAATAATCCCCCCACCGGGCGAAGACGCGAGCGTGCTCGTGTTTAGCTCCCTGACCCCCAGCGCTCTACCATAAGCGCATCACCAGCGCCCTACCATAAGCGCTGCAACAAGACACACACCTGGTCACCATCCCGCTCATAGGGGATGGGCTACAGCAGATAAGGGCCGCAGAGCGGCCTCCGATTCTGTCACTTAGTGACTTATTTAGGCGAAAACTGTGTTGACCTTAAGTCTTCACACGTCGGATACCATACTTTGAGGAGGTTCAGCTGCTACTATAATGTAGAAGCTACGACGCTAAAACCTAAATAAATAAATAATAAATAATGACACCCGATTTCTGTGCCTTATATCGTTCACGATGCCGAAAACTGCGCTCGCTTTCACGTCCTCTTGAAGGGAAATGCGGCGCGGCAGAGTACCGGATGTATGCGACTGCAACACGCGTCCTCTTGTGAAGGCTGATGTGAGGTTTAGCCATGTTTGGTGGTGTGTTGATTAAAGAGAAATTTTTGAGACTCGCCGTACATGTATGTAGCCCCGAAGCCGCTAATTGATATCATGTATACGAACCACTCGCCCGTCGCATCATGGCGAGGCCGCGAGGCACAAGCTGTCAATGAAGTCCTGATCCACCAGGTCCCAGCACTTGATCAGGATAGGAGTAAAAAATGTGATTTCTTCTATGTTTTGTTTATGATTAATTAATTGGCTGATTTTTTTCCGTCGTCGCGCGTACACATTTCCGTGTAGCGCTACCTAGCGGGTTAGTACCCGACGTATGAAGACACTAATGTCCACACAGTTCGAACCAAACTATATATATCACACCAATCCACTGTGACACCGCACACACCCTACTGCCACCACAGTTGCCGCCTGTCAGACGGCATGACACCAACACATCTCACCAACCAACCACCCGCGCATAACGGGCCCCCTACGGGTTCCCTGTCAGCATCACGCTGAACCCGAGTTTTCCCTGGGAGGACGGCTTGCTACCGCCCTCACCTCACCTTACCACAGAAACGAGACCGAGGATACCTTGCCACGGGAAGGCGCCTTTCCCGTGAGCCGCCGCTCCTAGAGTTTTCCTCCATTTAAGGAGGCTTTTACTAGGACCCATCATAGATCGCGAATACTGTAATTAGATAGTCTACTAGCGTACCAATAAATAAATAAATATATATCACACTACATAATCTATGAAAGTAGATATTAGAGCCAGCGGCGGTCGCTGTAGCCCCTCCCCTCTGAGTGGGATGGTAACCAGGAACTTCTCTGTAGCTCCAGGTAGAGCATTGGGGTATGAGTGAGCTGGACACGTGCTTGTGCTCGTATCTTCGCCCGCCCCCTATTTGTGTGTGATGAGAAATCAAAAGAGAGAAGAAAAAGCTAAAGCAGAGAAAAGGCAGAGGAAAAGCAAGGAAAACGCAAAGCAAAAGCAAAAGTAAAAAGGAAAAAAAAAGACATTACTCCCGTCTCAAGTCGGGTTTTCACGATCCACCGTTCATCTAGACATTGCTTTCCAGCCGCTCAGTTCCTGTCCTCCCGATAGTTCCATCAGATTTAGGTGGCTGACCTGTAATATGGTGAAGTGACCAATAACTTTTGTATGGGTAACCTATCTACCTTTTTATCGTCACTAGTTAGAACCTCGATTTGTACTCTGGTGGCTAGCGAGATTGCCGTCTACCTCCTCGCACTTCAGAAGCTTACAGAACGTGCTTACAGAACGTCTATATTTCGATCCGAAGCCTCGAAGTGGCCGTCCTAGGCTAATTGACCGTCAAAGCAACGTTAAATAATACAATTTATGAAGAACCACCTACAGATAAAACAAAAAGCTTACATACGAGCTCGGCCTTTCTATATCGATACCAGCAGCACGTCGACGTACTCGTCGTTGTACCGATTATACAGTGGGTAGGAGAAATAAAAGTGGTGATTTCTGAAAAGCGCGTCGCGCGCGCGCGACATCGACATCCAGATTCTAACTCTCTCTTTACAAAGATCTTTCTTAGTTACTAATTTATACCGTTTTATAGCCCTGCTTCTGGGCTACAAGATTATACTAGATTTTATTTTTAACGACTGAAATACGCTGGCAATTGGAGTTCTTATCTAGGGTGTCATGGGTGAAGTGGGACAAAAATGGATTACTACTTTTATTCCTTCCACTGACTGATCTTTGAAGTTGAAAAGCCCTTGGCGGGATCCCGCTATCGTCTTTTGTTATAAAGGCGTGCCATGATCTTGCGGTCGATTAGAACGGAAAAGAACAAGAACTCGATGTGGTATTTAACTTTATTTTCCGTAGTGGTTTATAGCTAGTAATAAAGTGTATCATCCAGTCCAAGAAATATAGCTGTCGAGCATCGCCGACCAGTCCAATAGTTGGAATTTTCGAATTCTGCAGACAAATGGAGCCCGGGTAAGATTAGCCTCGTATTCTATGACTAATTTAGGGCTGCAGTTTAGAGAGGGGGTAAAACAGAAGCTTGTCGTGATGCAAAGAGATACGAGCGACGGGGAAAATGACTGTCTTACTGCCTAGAGCTACCTGAAGCATCAATTTTATATTATGATTTAGTCACCTGAGTTGATCCTGACTGTTGGCGCCTATGTTGTCGACACAACCCTCTGGAAAATAAAATAAATGTCGCAGATTTATGTGGTGTGTACTAGCCATGTGATTGGTGTTGTAGCAAATAGCGGCCTAGACAATCCTTCGAAGTCCTCCTCATCAGTACCATCTCCTCCACTAGAGATTTATTCGCGCTTTGGTCATTGAACACCGGACACTTCGCGGAAGACCTGTGCTAAGTTGATAGTGCACAGGCAGGAATCGAAATCCATCGCCTTAACCAAATTTACCACGGATGGGTCTGAAGCATTAGAAGAAGGTTGTCTTCCAAGATACGATGGATAGACCTCACAGGTTTGCAAGATAACGCGTTCTGCGATTCATCATTACGACAAAATGATGCATTGGTTTGGTGAGTACGAAATCCCTTTCTGGCCACCACACAGCCTGAATTTGAATCAATCAAGCATTGCTGGGCTCGTACGAAAACTATAATAACTGCAAAATACAATATGATGTTTGAACAGAAAACAAAAGCAAGGTAGATGTCGCTTTCTGTTTCACTGATATTCCGAACGAGCGCTGGGACACCTGGTGGATCAGGACCATCGGGACTGCCACTACTAAGAAGGCGAGGAAAGCTCGACGGGCCTCCATGAGCCTGAGTAGGTATCTAAATCTGGCCTGGGGTTCGGCGAGGAAAGCTTGAGGGGTCTCCGTGAGCTTCTGTAGGTATTCAGATCTAGCCTGGAGATCCTGTGGTATTATTTATTTATTTATTTAGGTTTTTCTCGTCGTGGCGCCTATCTATGTGGAACACTATTACCTCCCTTCCGGTGTCGTATCCGACGTGTGAAGACTTAAGGTCAACACAGTTTTCAGCCTAAATAAGTCACTAAGTGACAGAATCAGTGGCCGCTATCCGGCTTTGGTCAGCTGTTTCCCCTATTAGCGGATGGTAAGGGTAGCCTGTCTTGACAACGACGCGACATCGCAGAACTAAAGGACGGCCCGGACAGAACCAAAATATTTGTCAGATGATTGATTGATTGATTGTATTTTTGCGTCGTGGCAGTTACTACACACCATGTGTAGCGCGACCTCCCTTTTGGTTCAGTATCCGACGCGTGAAGAGTCAACCCGGTTCTAACCTAAGGTTCTAGACACAAAGTTTCCGGCCACCCCACCATTTTACAGGGCATCCAACTAACTCTGAAAGAACCTCAACCTACTTCAAACGCATTTTTACGTACAATAGAGAGGAGAAAAGTGAATTTAAAAGATATGTACATGTGGCCCGGAAGCCGCTGATTAATGTCTTGAATGGTAGCCCATCGCCTTTTGCACCACTGCAACGCACTGAGGCACAGAGTCGATCAAGCCGTCAAGAGAGTACTGATCCACCAGGTCCCAGCACTTGCTTGTAATAACAGAAAAAAAGACGTTATCGACCTTTTTTATTATTATTTCAAACATAGTAGCATATTGTTTGGTCATTATAGCTTTTAAATGAGCCCAGCAATGCTCGATTGGATTTAAATTCCGGCTGTGTGGTGGCCAGAATAGAAACATCTCGACTTCGTGCTCAAAAACCCCCACATTTTGATGTCTGTTGTAAACCACCATGGAATAGAAAGTTGAATACCTCAACAACTTCTTGCTTTCTTTTACGTTATACGGTTGCAAAATCATGGCGCGCCTTTACAGCAGAGGATGATACCAAAATCCGGCCCAAAACCTTTCATTTTCATAGACAAAATCGGTAGAATAAACGATGTGTCGTTTAGACAGAGGTAAAAAGGCTGAGCTCCTGGGTAAGCTTTTTATATGCAGTCCGACTGTGTTTTCCCGTAAATCGTATAGTCTGACGTTTATTTCGACGGTGAATTAACCTAGGACAGCCATTTCGAGGCTTTGAGTCAAAATGTTGACGTTCTGTAAAGGTTTGAAGTGCGAGGGCGATGGTAGAAACTCCCCTTAACCGTACGAGAAAAACCCGTAGTGGGGACTGGATTTGCGTGTTTTTGCGGAGGGTTTTGAGAAAGTGACATGGGTTCTGTTCTTTTATGGGGATACTTGAATTTCGTGTTATTGTAGATGAAGATAACTATTGATGGTAGATGGCGATATTACGAATAGCCCCGCGGCGGTGCGCTGGCTTTGGCCGCTAGCCACCAGCGTACAAATCGAGATATAACTACTGGCAATAGCTCAGCCCCTTCAACGTGATCGAGCGTTAATGTCAACGTAAAAGCAGCCAAATTCATGCTCTTTGAAAGAAACTGTGAGCTTTTGAAAAAAAGCACATGGTGGGGGTTATTCGAAGAAACGCGTCGCGACAGTAGTGCTGCTAAGATGATTCAAAATCGAACAAAAGTCGAAAAGATGAAAAACCCGCAACTGGTGGTGGTGGTGGGAGTAGGATTCGAACCCACGACGTCGTCAGACGATTACCAGGCGCTTAACCCTTGCGCCATCCCGCCACAGTACGGTCGGTGTTTGCGGATACGACCCAAGATAGCCTAGCCTCGGTCGAGGACTTTCAACAGAAAGCACGACATCGTCATGCCATCGTCACAGGACTGAGAGTAGATTTATAGAACAATATTTCCCATGAGGTGGACTAGAGCCTGAGTTGGCTGTCGGGAACGCCGGTTTGCTTGTCGCCAAAATAAAAACAATGGCTGTCTGTATATGTCAGCGGCTTTGTTCAACAAGACATTCAGTTTACCATCTCACTCGCAGGGGAAGGGCCACAGCAGGGTCAGGCCCGACAAGCAATGCTACTTCTCTCTTAATTGTTTATGAGTTATTGAAGAAGTGTGTATGAGACACCAGTGTCTTCACACATCGGATATTGCGAGGGAGGTGGCCCGCTATGTGCAACGGCGTTAAAAGTCAATCTATCAATAGATCATCCCAATAAAACCTCCAACTTATAATTACTCAGTGACACGTTGGCTAGCTGTCAATTGTGACTCGATCAACTACTAATAACCCACCCGCTCACAGCGGGCCGATGCTGACTGCCTGTTAAAAGGCAAGATGACACCTTCACGCTTCTGCAAAGCTAGACTTTTGGGATATCGCGGCCGCGGCGCCGGGTCAGTTCCAGCGCCTGGAACTCCAGGCGCCGCACTACCCTGCTGGCTCACGCACCGACCCCACAGGGGGCATGTCGAAGGTCGACGCCACGGCCAAATTCTTGGACTGGCTCGACCAGGTCTCGTGCGCGGACATCGTGGCGTACTCAGACGGCTCGGAGTTCACTAACAAGGACACCGGCGCCCACTGTGTGGGCTACGGCTTCACCATTACCTGCGACAACCAGACACTCGCCACGGGAGCCAAGGCCATACACTCCCTCAGTCACGTCTTCGACGCGGAGGCGGTAGGCGTGCTTCGCGCCATGCAAGCTGCTCAGCTAGCACAGCACGAGAGGGGGCATGGCCATATTTGGATGTGCGTTGACTCGGCGTCGGTCATCTGGTGCGCCCGCGGGCGCGCCTCAGACACCTCTCAGTGGGCGTTTACCCAGATCCACGAGCTACTGGCGACCGGCCTGTTCTCCTTTATGTGGTGCCCAGCTCATCAAGGCATCCCCGGCAACGAGGCAGCTGACGCCTTGGCCCGCTCGGGGGCCAGCGGGGAGCAAGGCATGGACGCAGACGCATCCGATCCGACACACTCAGGAGTGCGGTCTGCACTCCGCAGAGAATTCCGCGCCGACATTAACGCATGGTGGGCCGACACAGTGGCCCAGACGCACCGTCTCTACCGGAGCTTCAGTCTCCCTTTCTGCTACAGGGAGCCCGCAGAGCTCACCCTGCCTAGACAAGCTCTGCACGTTCTGCTAGCCACGCGGCATGGCCACGGGGACTTTGCCTGGTACCACCAGCGCTTCCACCCGTCAGCAGGAGTCGACGGCCAGTGCGTGTGCGGCGGGACCAAGGCCCCGGAGCACATCATCCACTGCCGTTTAAACAGGACGCGGTGGAATCGTGAGATGGACAAGAGGAACCTCCCCAGAGTACCACAGGATCCCCATGCTAGATCCAAGTACTTACAGAAGCTCACGGAAACCCCCCAAGCTTTCCTTGCCTACCTGGTAGTGGCAGTCCAAATGGAACTACCGGGAGGACAAGAACTGAGCGGCTGGAAAGCAATGTCCAGATGGACGGTGGATCGTGAAAACCCGGATTGAGACGGGGAATTTGTCTTTTCCTATTTTGTTTTGCTTTTTGTTTTTTGTTTTCTGTGCTTACGCTTTGCTTTTCCCTTGTTTTTTCTCTGCTTTTTATTCTCTTTTGCACGGCTTTCTCACTGCTTTCTCTCTGCTTCTGCTTCTTCTTTTTCTTTTCTATCTCACGACCAGGGGGCGGGCGAAGATACGAGCACAAGCACGTGTTTAGGTCACTCACCCCAATGCTCTCCAGAGCTACAGACTTCTTCCTGGTTACCATCCCGCTAATAGGGGAAGGGCCACAGCTGATCAAAGCCGCATAGCGGCCACTGTTTCTGTCACTTAGTGACTTATTTAGGCTGAAAATGTGCTTGACCTTAAGTCTTCACACGTCGCATACCATACTCTGAGGGAGGTCCAGCTGCTACTATAGAAGCGACGACGCTAAAACCTAAATAAATAAATAATAAATATCCCGCTAATAGGGGTGGGATGGCGCAGTGGTTAAACGCCTGGTAATCGTCTGACGACGTCGTAGGTTCGAATCCTACTCCCACCACCATCACTTGCGGATGTTTCATTTTTACGACTTTTGTTCGATTTTTGAATTATCTTAGCAGCTGACTAACCAGCAGAAAGGGGGGCCGGCTCAACATAATCCCCCCACCGGGCGAAGACGCGAGCGTGCTCGTGTTTAGCTCCCTGACCCCCAGCGCTCTACCATAAGCGCTGCAACAAGACACACACCTGGTCACCATCCCGCTCATAGAGGATGGTCTACAGCAGACAAGGGCCGCAGAGCGGCCACCGATTCTGTCACTTAGTGACTTATTTAGGCGAAAACTGTGTTGACCTTAAGTCTTCACACGTCGTTTACTAAACCGGAAGGGTGGTAGAGCTCTATATAGAGCCCCGACAATAAAAACCTAAATAAATAAATATAGTTAGGTTAGAACTGTGTCGACATGTCAGGTACCCCCAGGGAGGTGGCGTGCTATGTGCACCGACGCTATAATTCAATTCATATCAAATCAAGTCATTGTATACATAGAACAGCTGCCAACAGTGCCATGTCCGGCAACAGAGATCTCCAGCTAGCAGACGGCACGGTCGTCATACAGACAACACCCCCGGAGAGGACACACAAATGTCTGGGGTATTTTGATTAGAAGGATGATCCTCACCACACATGTAAAGGAGGTCACATAGAAGGCCCAGTCCACAATTAACGACGTGCAACCTCTGAGGGAAGAGTTATCCGGTGCACCAGTGAGAGATTTTCTTAACCTGGTACGTTCACCCCATCCCGAGCTTCTTTACACAGTCACCACATAGTGCCCGGCGATGCCGGGAGGATGCTTAGCTAAAGAACAGCAGCTGGATCGTATATCCACAGAGGCCTGCTCGTAGCGCAACCAGGTCTCCGCACGACCACAACGTCACAAGCACAATGTACGCGGCAGGATGCATCTATGGTCACGGTCATCCAGGATTGCATGAGAAAAGAATCCATCTGCTTTTACGCGTCACTGGATGGACACTTGGAGGATATACTACTGATGAAGCTCCCTCTCCCAGTCGAAGAGTTCGTGTCACCCCACTGGACCCTCTCTGTGCAATCCTCACTTCAGGCGCGGTGGTAATTGGGCTCGACATGGACCACAGCCGACCAATACCACCACCACATGGGTGTTTCACGGAAACCTCCATGTTACACAGTCAGGCAGGCTTGGAGCAGGCTGGGCAGTTTACCAAGGTGGGCAGCTGAAGAAGGAAGTACTCTTCCCATTTATTTATTTAGGTTTTAGCGTCGTAGCTTCTACATATTATAGTAGCAGCTGAACCTCCCTTAAAGTCTGGTATCCGACGTGTGAAGACTTATCGGTCCACACAGTTCCAACCTAAATAGTCACTGAGTGACAGGATCAGCGGCCGCTCTGCGGCCTTTAGTCTGCTGTAGCCCTTCCCCTATGAGCGGGATGGTATCCAGGAAGATGTCTGTGGCCAGGAAGATGTCTGTGGCTCTGGGTAGAGCATTGGGGTGAGCTGGACACGTGCTTGCGCTCGTGTCATCGCCCGCCACCTGGTCGTGTAATAGAGGTTATAAAGGAAATAAGAACCAAGTACTCTTCCCATGTGGAAGCAGGATGGAGGTGGCGAGAGGTGGCGGATGCAGAGGCCTGGCCCTCCAAAACCTCAGCGGAGATTTTCTCAGCACTTCAGGGCCGACATCTGCTCAGATAACCAGAGTGTGGTGGGCCGGACCAACATCCGCACTGCTGCGAAGGAGCCTTCTACAAGATTGACGGCATCAGTCAGATCCGGTCCCTCTACGACTTTATTTTATTTGCTTGCTGCGGCAGAGGTGCGCAACAGACTCTAGGGGTCTATGGGAGGCTCTACAGCAGCGCGCTAAGCTTATACATAGTTTGTTGCCTACGCAGAGGGCTATAAACTTTGTCCGGCTACTTATCTGGCGTCTTATGCTGCGGGTTTAGTTTCCGTGAGAATAAACCAAATCTAAGTCGTAGAGGGACCGTATCTGACTGATATCGTCAATCTCGTGTTGGAAGGCCAAAAAGGAAAGGTCTACACAAATAGAAAATCAAAACACAAAAGACAGACATGCTGCAGGCAGAACGCAGACAAACAGGCAAAACACGGAAAACAATCAAAGCACAGGCGCATGACACCAGCAAACAAACAAAGCAACTCCAAGGGCTCCCTCCCCCAGCTCTCACCTCCCGCTTCCCTCCCTGCCCACAGTGTTTGTCATCCCCATGCTGTACTCCCCGGAGCAGCAACCCCGTCACTGAGTCCCCAGGTACTAGGCTTATACCCCTGTAACGCTCGGGTCCGTTTGTGCCTGGACACGATTCGCGCGATAGAGCCATGATAGTGTACAAATTACCCGTCAACAAACAATATTACATCACCTGCTAATGCTAGGTGTGGCGCATTTTTTAAGCGCCGGGCACATTTCGGACGTCGTCGGCTCGAAACTTACTCCCACTCAACAACTCGAGTTTCTCGGAATTCTGATTAAAATTAGCACTAGGGGGGCTACTCAAGTCACTCCCCCAAACGCTTAGCTCCCTGACACCCAGTGCTCTACCATAAATAAGCCTCAGACAACTTCCTGGTTACCATCTCACCCACAGGGAATAGGCCACAGCAGGATCAGGCCGACTAGCGGCCACTAACTCTGTCACTCAGTGAATAGCTAGTTGAAGGGGGCGGGCGAAGATACGAGCACAAGCACGTGTTTAGGCCACTCACCCCAATGCTCTCTAGAGCTACAGACTTCTTCCTGGTTACCATCCCGCTAATAGGGGAAGGGCCACAGCTGACCAAAGCCGCATAGCGGCCACTGATTCTGTCACTTAGTGACTTATTTAGGCTGAAAACTGTGTTGACCTCAAGTCTTCACACGTCGGATACGACACCGGAAGGGAGGTAATAGTGTTCCACATAGATAGGCGCCACGACGAGAAAAACCTAAATAAATAATAAATAAATAGCTAGTTGAGAACTGGGCTGGCACTTAAATCAGCACACATCGGATACAAGCTCCCCAGGGAGATGGCACCGTTTCAATACATTACAGTACAAAAACTAATATAACTGCTCTTTGATTAGAGATAACAAAGCATTCTCACTCTAAAATAAAAATCAAAGTTGCTTTGATGTCGGAAAAGATTGGCATTTATGGCGAATACTCACTGTACTGCTCATTAGTACGTAGCAACCCATACATAAGGAAAGGATTTACTTATTGTAGTGGTTAATAAAAGTTTGATGAGGTGTCTGATCACAAGTATTTGGACACCCCAGCATTTTACAGACCAGCCACCTAAGTTGCGAAGTATCTGCGCCTACTTATAACGCGTTTCTACGTATGATAAGAGACATGAAAATTGAATACAAAGCATATAAGGCTCTAAACCAAAAGTACAAGGTAACCCCACCTTTTTACAGGGCACCCAACTAACTCTTCAGAACCTATACCAACTTCAAACGTTTTTACGTATAATAGAGAGGAGCAAAGTGAATTTAAAAGATATGTACATGTAGCCTGGAAGCCGCTGATTACTATCATATATAGTAGCCCATCGCCTTTTGCACCATTGCGAGGCGCCGAGGCACAGAGTCGATCAAGCCGTCAAGAGAGTCCTGATCCACCAGGTCCCCAGCACCTGTTTATCCTTTCTGCTGGTTAGTCAGCTGCTAAGATAATTCAAAAATCGAACAAAAGTCGTAAAAATGAAAAATCTGCAAGTGATGGTGGTGGGAGTAGGATTCGAACCCACGACGTCGTCAGACGATTACCAGGAGTTTAACCACTGCGCCATCCCACCGAAATCGGGTGTCAGTCGCAGTAGAAGAGGGCGCTCTCCAGCCTAGTCTCATCAACACAGGGCCCGATCAATCGATTTATTTCTCAATCCCCTATCGCTACAGCTAAAGAGATTATTGATGCGCTCCACCTTCCCTGCCGTGAAGCAATTATCACGACAACAAAAATCAGGCATCCAGCATTCGAAAGAGCTCAGACGCCCCAAATAGTTCGATGCTCTCGCGAGAAAGCGTTCAGAGTTTGCTCTACGGTACACCAACCAGTCTGCAGAATGTTTGGGGCGTTGGGTTTTCTATTATGAATCCTCGATTGCTGCCTTTATGATATGCACGGGGACCCAGATTCTGTAAGAGGAGTTACAGGTGCCGTTGTACTGGAGTGCTTACAAGAAACACTTTCAACAATTTGCTCACCAGGGAGCATTTTTGTTCAAGATAACGCCCCTGTGGATACGTCCGGAATAGTGCAGCGGTGGTTGTTGTGTGATTGGGCTGAAGAGCATGGCGTTCGAATCGTGGACTGGCCTCTATACAGTCCCGACTTGAATGCCATCGAAAACGTCTGCATGCTTTTGAAAAAAAAAAAGATTATGGCGGCTCGTGCAGACTTGGCAACCTTGAGCAAAGACAACGCAACGCGTCTCTTGCCGAGCTCGTATCAACTGCTGTCGAATGTGGGAATTTTTTTGATCAAACAGTCGACTCTCCAACACGTTGTTGAAACAATGAATAACCGACTCCAGGCAGTTTTCGACGCGAACAGGTGGTATCGAAATATCGCTTTACACCATGTCTTTGGGAAGGGCCACAGCAGACCAAAGCCGCATAGCGGCCACTGATTCTGTCACTTAGTGACTTATTTAGGCTGAAAACTGTGTTGACCTTAAGTCTTCACACGTCGTTTACTGAACCGGAAGGGTGGTAGAGCTCTACATAGAGCCCCGACGATAAAAACCTAAATAAATAATTAAGCGCTGCAACAGACACACACCTGGTCACCATCCCGCTCATAGGGGAAGGGCTACAGCAGACAAGTGCCGCACAGCGGCCACTGATTCCGTCACTTAGTGACTTATTTAGGCGAAAACTGTGTTGACCTTACTTAAGTCTTCATACGCCGGATATGACACCGGAAGGGAGGTAATATTTTATTTATTTATTTAGGTTTTAGCGTCGTAGCTTCTACATATTATAGTAGCAGCTGAACCTCCCTTAAAGTCTGGTATCCGACGTGTGAAGACTTTTCGGTCCACACGGCAATAGTGCTAGACGCCACGACGATAAAAACCTAAATAAACAATAATAAATATGAAAGTAGATTGAGCCAGCGGCCGGTTCCCGGCCTTGTCGCGCTGAAGCCCCTCCCCTCTGAGTGGGATGGTAACCAGGAAGTTTTTTGTAGCTCTGGGTAGAGCGTTGGGGCTCGAGTGAGCTGGACGCGCTTGTGCTCGTATGTTCGCCTGCCCCCGAGATTCAAAGGAAGAAAGGAAAAGAACAAACAAAAACAGAGAGAAAGCAGTGATAGAGCCGTGAAAAATAAAGAAGGTAGAGACGCCATGACGCAAAAACCCATAATAATAATAAATGAGGCATCACGACCAGCTTCATTTTGCCTCCCTTCCGGATCGCAGCTACATCATAATGGAAATCCGCGATTTTCCTCTACTCAAGTGCCAATTCTCTACCGACGATCGAAAACCTCACTGGCTTGGATGTTTCGGTAAGTTTTGGCAGCTATTTTCGTCAGAGTAGATAGATACACTGATAGTAGTTGAAACCCTCCATGGAAAAATTACATATCTCGACGAGTTCTTGCTCTTCGGTCGCAAAACCACGGCGCGCATTTACAGCAGAGGGTGATAGCGGTATCCGGTCGAGAGCTTTTCATTTGCGTAGTCGCCTTCGGTAGAATATTCACACGCCGTGTCGTTGAGACCGAGTTTGGAAGGTCGAGCTTTTGGGTGAGCTGTTTAAATGTCCGACGCTGATATCGACGGCTAATTAGCCTAGGACGGCCACTTCGAGGCTTCGAGTCTGTCAAATGGAACGTCAGACTACACGATATACGAAAAAGCACCCTCGAATTACATATAAAGCTACCTACGAGCTCGGCCTTGCTACCTCTGTCTCAACGACAAGTCACTTATTCTACTAATTAAAGCTACATAAACGGAGTCTTCTCGGCCGAGCTTTGCTGTAAATGGGAGGTGCTCGTGATGATGTTAATAGGAGTCCAGTCACCTAAATCTGAAAATACCTACACCTAGTTCAGATGCGTATTTACGTATAATTCAGAGAAGTTAATTTAATAAGATAGGGATATGGCGTCGTAACGTTACGGCCAGAGTTGTCGGAATAGAGCAAGAAGTCGTCGACGTAATTAACAATCTTTGCCGGGGTAGTCTCCAACTGATATCAAATTGTATCTATCTACTCTGATGAATGTAGTTGCCAAAGAAGCACCAACAACCCAACTAGACGGAATTCTCCTACTTCTACAGACAAATGGCACCTGAGTAGGATGAACATTTAATCTCATGTATCACCGCGAGTTTCTTTTATGATTTGGGCTGTGATCTGGAAGGGAAGGGAGGGTAGAAGTTGATCTCGTCGAGATGCAGAAAGTCTTTAATAAGCAAAAACAACCTATTTCAGTCGTACAAGTACCTAACAATAACAGCTTATGACTAGCCTCGCACTCTGTCCAGATATCTTCCTTATGTAAATCAGTGCATAGCGGCTGGTGTGTTTTCTATTGACAACCTGAATCTTACAGTTCTCTCCACATTCTACTTTCTACTCGGCATGGTCACGGTGACAATGCCGGGTATCATCAACGCTCCACTCCGCCACAGAAGTCGACGGCCAGTGTGTGTGCAGCGGGACCAAGGCCCCGGAGCACATCATCCACTGCCGACTAAGAAGGATCCGGTGCAACCGAGAGATGGATATGAGGGACCTCCGCAGAGTGCCGCAGAACCCCAGGCTAGGTCTGGATCTCATGGATACCCCCGTGCTTTCTTCGCCTCTCTGGTAGTGGCAGTGCAAATGGAACTACCAGGATGACGATAACTGGGCGGCTGGAGAGCAATGCTCAGAGAGACGGTGGAATGTTGAGTATCCGGTATAGCACATATACGTCATGTAGACGAACAGCGGCCAAGATTCGAGCTCGACTCCAGCTCATTGATACCACAGCGCTGCCTTGAGTGCCAGACAACTTCATGCTTACCACTCACTCGCAGGGAATGATTTTCCCACTGTTGATAGTATCACGTGATATGTCACTTGTCTTGGTTTTCCCGCCACTGAAAGGGCCCCTGACACAAGGCCCTAACGGGTCTCTCAGGGTTTCCAGCTCGCCAGTCAAGTTTCACTTCAATGCGCGACGTTACAGCCGGCGTCTATATTGGCCATCTCTACTAATATCAGCTATATATAAGCATAAGCGCTCTCGCTTTGACACGTCCGGTCTTCTTTGTTCTTCCCGCCATCCCTTCATCTCACGGAGTATTGCCGCCGTCCGGGCTACCGCGGTCGAGTTCTCCTGGCCATTTGCGCAGTATCGACCCCATCGACCCCATAGCCAGCCCCACTGGCAGCCTGCCACACACTTCAGTCTCTCTCCTAACGTATGCGCCAAAGTGTCCACCTGCGCCCCTAATCTCCTCATAATACTCCGTTCCAGCTCCGTAATCTTTGTAATGCTGTAGCTCATATCACACATTACATAACCAGACCACAACGTAGACTAACCCACTCTGATCACTGTACTGCGTACCTACGTACACATACCTCTCTTGCTCGCTCTATGCTTATCCCCCCCCGGACATTTCGTCCGCGTGCTTCTTCACTTGTCCCTCGATGCCCAGCGGCTTGCCCCTTTAACTTCCAACGTCCAACTATCTCGCCTCATTGCATCCTCCGACCGTCTGCCGCAAAGGGCTTTGTCTCATCACGCTTTTGAATCGCTCAGTGTGCAACCCTCAGCCTGCCGCCTCTGGACTCCTTTCCAGTACGCTCCAATCACACCATTCCGTCTGATCTTACGCTCCCCTCTCCTCTCAGTGGTCCATCGTCTTCTCGTCCTGCCTACACCCGTCTAGATTCTTGTCGACCATCCTCTTGTCCTCTTGCCGACATCTCACAGCACTTCAAAATTTTCAAAACGCTGTCGGCTTCAACCTTCTCGGCTCATACCTACCGGCTGCTCGCACCTTATCGGTCACCTCTCAACACAAAAGGGCCGCCCGTCTACCTATCACCTAATCCCTCTAATCTAATATCTCTCCGACCCACGAGGCCGCCTCTCCCCCTCATGATCTTCCAAAGAAACCTCGTTCTTCTCTTCTGAGCTCCTTTGACAACGGTCTTCTTCTTTCTTCTCTAGAAGACGAGGAACGCCGGCTTAGGCCTCGTTCCCGGCCCGCGTCCCACACCCCTCGATGATGGTATGTCGTCTGCTGTTCGAGACAACTGTACTGCCCCTCCCGCCTTTTCTCGGAAACAGGCTTGCTACTTTTCTTTTTCTTCTTTTTCGCACTCCTCGTCATCTCCCCGCTTCATTCTTCAGCTCCTTTGCTAATCTGTCTCAGACCTCACCCCGCCCTCGCGACACCGGCGAGAGCTTCTCGAATCGGCGTGGCCACGCCAATCAACTGTCCATCTCCGATCCGAGCCATCATGTCACCGAGGCCATCGGAACTCTGTACGGCGACAGTGACGACGACTCGATCCATGATCCACGACGCGACAGCCGCCCCCTCAGTTTCATAGCCTCGCCATATGGCGGCGAGCAGATACAGAAGCTTAATCTGCCACCGCTACACATGCAATCGCCATTGCTGAACCAAGCCGACGACCGCTCTCGGCCCGATGATCGACGCAAGTTCAGTCGGACGCCATCCGACATAATACCTCAATATATCAACACCGCCCCGAACAGCACTGCCAGTGACCTCGGAAGCGACTCGGACTTGAAAAAGACACAAGCACTGCCAATCCGGCGTCTAAGCGACAAGGGAGATCCATACATGTCTACCCATCCGCCGCCATCTCCCTTATCACCCACCCTCTCGTTGCGCGATGTGCAAACCGACTCTCCAGGCGGCTCGCAGTTTCCCCTCACCAATATTGACAACCCAAATGACATTGCTCAGGAGCTGAGCAATCTTCAAGCCCTGAGGCGAATGTCCATGGATGTCGGCAATTCTGCCGACCCAGATCTCATTCCCTTTCAGGGCTTGTCCTTGATGTCGATGTCGTCCATTGCACCGTCTGGTGAGGATGATGAGGGCGATATCTCAAGACTACTATGGGTGCCTGCCAAGGTCCACCCAGAGCTGGCTCCTGATCAGTTCAAGAACTTTCTGGAAAAGCGTGTACAGTCCATCAAACGCCGTTCTGGCGAGTCCATGCTCGCGCCTGACAGCCAGCAACCACGGGATGAGCCCGGCGGACTCAGCAGAAAGAAGTCAATGTTGTCTCGACAGGTTGACGGCAGGGGCGCGGACAGCGAGTCAGTTTCTGGAAATCGTCGGCGGCCAAAGAGAGGAGCATCTCGTGCTGGCAGCATGCAGAGCACGTCCGAGGTGGACTTTGAAGAACTCGTGAGCGACCCGACCACTGTTGTCCAGCGGCTAGCTCTGGACAACCAAAGACAGCCCAACGGCTCGGAGGCGAGCAGCATAGATGAAGACAAGCCCATTCTACCCGTTCCGAGCATGGGCCTACGCAGATCCACGCGGACAACTTACCGAAAAGGCGGCAGTTTGCGACATGGTGGGACCTTCTCGAAGCGGACCAATGCGGCACGCCAGCCACAGCAAGATACCGACAAGGATGGCGACGAGAACTCTGCTGCATCGCCGTCGTCGGATATCGACTTGCCCTTTGGTCACACTCTGCAACGTACGCAGTCTGAGCCCATGGCACCCGAGAACTTTTCCCGTCCTGTACGGTCTGCCACTACTCGGCAACAAGTGGCCACGACAGAGGGCGCGTCGAGCACCAGTCTCTCTGAGCGGCCGGTCACTCCAGCTTCGGACAACTCGTTGCCAGGCAGTTCGCAAACCGATCCTACTTCACCTGTCCACAGTTCGGGTGCCACTCAGGGAGGAGCCGACCCTCGCGCAATACAGCAACCGCGGCCATTCCCTCAACGCTCTTCTTCCCAGACTGGCGAGTCCGGGGACTCGGCACAGCCAGAATCGCCGACAGGGTTACATCAGCAAACTCAAGATAATCGCTATCAACATGCCCAACCCCAGCAGCAGCCTCCTCCAAGGTCGAGTAAGCGCCCATCAGTAAGCAAGGGCTCACAGCAGCAGCAGCAGCAGCAGCCGCTTTCTTCCTCCGGGACAGATAGTCTCACATCCATTTCCTCTTTGCCGTCCGATGACCGCAAAGTGGACAAGAAGTCCAAGGACCGGGAAGAGGCAGAAGGTGGAAAGCTGACGGGCTGGAAGTGGTTCAAGAGCGATGAGAGGAAGAAGAAGGAGCGGGAGAAGGAGAAGGAGAGAGAGAAGGATCGAGAGCGTGACAAGGGGAGGGAACGCGAACGCGACCGCGATGAGGATCAGGCAAACAAGGCCCGTGTGAAAGGCGACCGGGCCCAGCCAGAAAAGGCTCACGATGGCGCCCGGCTCGACGTGCTGCAGAGCTACGACAGTGCTCCTAAGGGCCGTGAGAATGTTGTGATCGACCGAGACAGTGCGGAGGCAAGGATGTATGAGGAGAAGAAAAGGGAGCCGGGCGGTCGGAAAATAAGCGATGCAAAGAAGGAAAAGGATGGATTCTTCGGTTCCATCTTTGGAGGGTCCCGGCGAAAGGAGAGCAGGGATATAGGGACCAGCAAAAACAAGCTGAGAGTTCCATCTCCAGAGCCGCCGCCGCGGGTGTTGCGTCCTGATATCGACTACCCATATACGAGGTTTCCAATTGTGGAGGAGCGCGCCATCTACCGCATGGCACATATCAAGCTGGCGAACCCTCGGCGTGATCTGCGGAGCCAGGTGCTTCTGTCCAACTTTATGTACTCTTACCTTGCCAAGGTACAGGCAATGCACCCACAGCTGAACGTTCCGACATCGCCTCACCAGAAGCGCCAGGAAGAGGAGCGGCGGCGGCGAGAACAAGAGCAGCAGCAGCAAGAGCAGCAGTACCTCGAGCAGCAGCAGCAGCAGCAACAGCAGCAGCAACAGCAACAGCAGCAGCAGCATGACCAGTACAACTTTGACTATTCTAGGGTGAGTGGGCTCTAGCCATGGGAGGGGGGGATTACGCCGTATGGCTCAGCATATGTATCAGCCGCACTAACCCGTCTTTTGCAATGTGCAGTCAGCCTCTTCGTATGGTGACAGCGGCCAGCATTCGGGTCAGGGTCAGGATGGGACCGTGGACTATATCGATGACGCTCAGATCTACGAGTATGATCACGGCACGCCGCAATTGAGTGACCGCCAGCAGCACCAAGGACGCGGCGACGGGCATGAGGACGACGATCAGAACAGCTCTTCGCGTGGCTACTACGATTATGGGCATCCCAGCGATGATCAGCACGGCGAGGGAGAGATGTGGTAGCGGATCTACCGCTGTGGGTGTTGCACGGCGTGTTGGGTTACCGTTCAGTTTGCCGCGACTGGGTATCAAGTGTTGGATAATGTGTCCAGTGTGATGTGTGTCTGTATTTTTTGGGTTAGCTGTCTTTGGTTTTGTATATCTAGCCCATCTGCTTCTATTTGTTTTATATATATGTATATTCTGTTTTGCATGGCGTATGGTATGGCTTTTACTGGTGGGCTGGTTACAAGACGGCAGCCGATCGACTGGGTGTAAGTATTATGCGTCTGTTGCAGTGCAGTTGTGTGATTTGGTAGCCCGTGCTCGATAATCTTTGGTGTTTTCTTCATGTTCTTCTTTGATATTCCATTTTCTATATATCAGGCCTGCTTTTTGATTTACAAGCACCATATTAATCATCTGAAAAATACATCATCTGACTGCACTGTTATTTAACTAGAGAATATATAGCAGTCTTCATACCGACTCGCACAGTTGAGTCCAATAAAACCAACACAAAAATGACCAAGAAACTCGAGCAGCAGTCAATGTCGCAAAAGCAAACAACCAGAAACAAGTTTCCAGCTAAAATCATGTGATCAACCGAGAAACGAGAAACAACAAATAAACCAAAAAGCTCTCTTTATGCTGGACCCTCGAAGTAACAGACAATGTGGGTCTATTAGTCATACCCGCCGTACCCCGTAAGCATAAGTACATCTGCAAGTACTCGATGTACCTTCCACTGAGCACTTTGTACTCTGCCGCCTCAGCACCCATAATTGCTCGCCCCTACCTCCTCCCTAACTCTTGCCCCATTTTTTCACCACGGCCATGCTCAGAACAATAGTGTCAATAGCACAGCACCGATGCACATGGGTACCTCAGAACAACAGTGACAATAGTACAGCACCAATGCACACTTGTACCTCTGTACTCCGACCTCTGCGCGTAACCTGTAGCTTCAATTGATCCACCTTGCCTGCCCAACAAACACAGAAGCAGGATCGCATATTCCATTATTATTGTACTCTTGCAGATGACAAACCATCACCACCTCTAGAGGAGCAACGCACACGTCTCTCCACCCTCACTCCGTTCTTCGCCCTGCGTTCTATCGACGGTCCTCTCTTTTATCTGTTGCTAGCATCTACCGCTCTCCTGCCACCCTCCCCTATACGCAGGTCGCCTCGACAAAAAACCCCAAAACCAACCAACCCTTGGTTCTTTTTGACCTCTTCGACCCTCGTCTCCATCCTCCATCTCGCGCCCATCACGCTCGCGACATATATCATGGCCTCGGTATGTTCTCTCCCATAACAGCACCAGGACTGCACATTGGCGCAACAATCAAGGGCGGCGCAGTCGTATTGGGCTCGGTCGCTTGCTCCAGCACCCTCCCTCTCCCTTTTCTCCCCTCATTTCTCCTCCAGCGCCCCCTCCCTCATTAAACCCATCTTCCGAGCTTTGTCGACGAGAATCGCCATCTCTAGATCGCCCAAGACACGATGTCGTCGGCCAAGTCATGTGCTGTCATGCTAACGAACCTTCCCACTTGTAGCAATCTCGCCATTACGGAGCTCCGGGTGCCGGCTACCTGCCCAACGGCGGCCCCTCGCCGACGCCGACCTCCGAGGCCCGCCCTCTGCTGCCCAACCAGGGTCGTGTTGTGCAGACGGGCCCCATTCGCGTCCTGTGTATTGCTGATGTCAGAGGTAGGTCATTGGTCTTTGGGCTTCGCACCACCGCCGCCGCCACCGCCGCAATGCCTATGCCCCTCTGCCGACACAGTTGCTGATCTACCCACCCACAGGCAACCTGAGATCCCTCAACGACCTTGCCAAGCAGGCTCGCGCCGACTACATTATACACACCGGCGACTTTGGCTTCTACGACGACACCTCGCTGGAGCGTATCGCAGAAAAGTTTGTTTCTCTCAACAATGCGCCCCCACAACTACCCTCTGCACCCGTCCTGTATCCCGTGCTCTGCTAACCTATGGTCCCTCTCGCCCGTCTTATAGAACACTGAAGCACGTTGCCCAGTACTCTCCCTTGATCCCCGAGAATGTCAAAAAGGCCATCGCACAACCCGGCGGTGGCACCCCCGTCAAATCCCGCTTTGCACCTCACGAGCTTCCCTTGTCCGAGCTGTCCCTGCTGCTGAGCGGTGACCTCAAGCTTGATGTGCCCGTCTACACCGTCTGGGGCGCCTGCGAGGATGTCAGAGTCCTCGAGAAGTTTCGGTCACGCGAGTACAAGGTCAACAACCTCCATATCATCGACGAAGCCCAGTCCATGCTGCTCGAAATCGGTGGCGTGAAGCTCCGTCTCCTCGGGCTTGGTGGTGCTGTCGTGATGCACAAGCTGTTTGACAACGGTGAAGGCCGCACCACCATTGCAGGTGGCCAAGGAACAATGTGGACGACACTACTTCAGATGGGCGAGCTGGTCGACACGGCAAACCGCGTCTACGACCCGACCGAGACCCGTGTGTTTGTCACCCACGCTTCGCCTGCTCGCGAGGGCATCCTTAACCAACTTTCCGTCACCCTAAAGGCCGATTTCTCCATCTCAGCTGGTCTTCACTTCCGCTACGGCAGTTCCTACAACGAGTTCAGCGTCAATCCTACTCTCGACCACTACCGTGGCAAGCTCGCCGCCAGCAAGGCTTCGTTTAGCGACGTCTGGGAGACCGTCAAAAGCGAGGTCGAGCCCGCCATCCAGCAGAACGAAGCTCAGCAAAACCTCCTCAAAAACGCTTTAAGCATTGTCGAAAAGATGCCGACAACTGCTGCAGGTGGTAATCCGTTTTGTGGATCTACTGGCGGCCCGCCTGCCCTTGGTCAGGTCGACGAGAGTGCGTTCAAGAACATGTGGAACTTCAACCTCGCTGATGCCGCTTTTGGCTACCTCGCCTTGGAGATTCAGGACGGCCGCATCGGCACTGAGATGCGTGCCCAGGGCTTCAATTTCTCCCATCGCGGCATGAAGCAGCCGCCTGCCCCCGCCCAGCAGGCCCAGGCCCCTCCAGCGTCGACCGCATCGCCTGCACCCTCTGCTGTTCTGCTACCTCCAGCTCCCCAGCAGCAGCCGCAGGCCACTTCATCACAGAGACAGCAAGGGCCGCAGGGCCAGCAAGCAGCATCTGGAAAGTCTGCACCAAGCAAGCCAACCACCGACCCTGCCTCTTCCACGACCCCTGCCAAGTCCTCGGCAAACCTGACGCCCGCCCCCAAGGACACCGACAAGTTAGCAACCCCTGGAGCAACAAATGGCAACCCCCACGGCACGGATGCATCACAGGCTCCTTCCACGAGAGCACCGTCCCAGGATGTCATTGGCTTGTTCATTATGAATGCTCAGTCAGACGAGCAGACCAGGGACCTTTTTGCCAGTGAAGACGTTGCCAAGATTGTCAAGATCGAGAAGCACGGAAATACTAACAAGGTCGTCCACTTCAAGACTGCAGACGACCGTGACGGCGCCATGGGCAGACTTCCGGAGAGTGCAAAACACCGCACGACCGAGGACCGTTCCAAACCTTTGGTCAAGATATTTGTTCCAAGGGAATCAAACAAGACCTTTGGTCGTGACCGTGGAGGCGCTGGCGCATGGAGAGGTAGTGAACGTGGTGGTGCCAGCGGTGGTGGACCAGGCCAGAGTGGCTACAGAAGCGCAGGCGGTGGTACTGGAACGGCAAGTGACAGTGAAGGTGCTGGCCGTCGCGGTGGTAGAGGCGGCCGCGGAGGCGGTCGTGGGGGTGAAGGCCGTGGTCCCCGTGGTCGTGGCGGCCGTGGAGGCCCGGGCAAGGGTGACGGTCCTTCATCGGCGCCAACAGACTCGTGAAGAGTTGCAGGTCTTTAAATTACGAATTTATCCCGGCTGCACTGCACCTGTGTTATGACCTCACAATTGATTCTCCTCTACTACTACCTGCCTCACTGCTGGTATGGCCAAGCCTCCTTTCCATATCATGTCTTTTGCGGCTGTGTTTCAATGTTATTCTACCTCCTACGCTCCTGTCTCGTTATTTCGTCTGTACCGCATGGTTTCTTTCTTCTTTGGCTTGTTTGTACCTTTTCGCGTTTTGCTTTCTACTGTTTCATTATCACTTGCAGTTCTTTCTGCACAAGCGCATGTACTGGTATATTGGAGATTATCAAGAAAAGTGTCATTTTACTGTAACAAATATCGTCATTTTTCTCGGCAGATGGAATAAAATACCCTATTCAAGTCGATTAGGAAGATACACACCATGGCAAGGGACTGATGGTGTGGAATCAAATATATTATACAAGTTACAGCCATGGACAGTAAAGTCAAGGTCAAGTAAGTAGCGACTGGCTTCTTCGCTTATGCATCTATCGGCTTCATGCCCTTGTGGATCGCTGCGATGCCGCCGGTCAGGTTCTCGTAGCCACGGCCACCGACAACAAAACCGGCGTCGACAATCATGTCCCGGAACTCATCCTGGCTGGGGAAGCGCTCGATGCTCTCCACGAGGTATTGATACGAGTCACGGTCACCGGCCACTACCTGACCGATCATCGGGATGGCACTGAAAGACCAGCGCTTGTAGACAGCATCGAAGAGGGCGGCGGCCGGGTTTGTGTCTGTGGAGGCGATTTTGCTGAACTCGAGGCAGGCAAAGACGCCTCCTGGACGAAGCACGCGGTACGCTTCGCGCAGGGCTGCGGGAATGTCCGTAAAGTTACGGATACCAAAGGCCACAGTGTACAGGTCAATAGACGAGGATTCGACAGTCGGGGTGCCGTCCGGTTTGGAAAACTTGGTGGCATCGGCGACGAGGAAGGAGAGCGCGGCTTGCTGGCTGGCGGGAAGGAGGGCCTCGGAGCGCTGACGACCGACACCTAGCATGGCCGGGTTGATGTCGGACATGATGACATGCGTGTCTGGGTTTCTGTTGACAATGTGAGCCTGCTTCAGCATGCGGAAGGCAATATCGCCAGTGCCTCCGGCCACGTCGAGAATGCGCTGTGGTGGTGCGTTGGGGTCGGCCGTGAAGCCCGGGTTGAGTGACGAAACGAACTGATCCCTAGCGATGTTAGGTGGCTGAACGAGAAAGGAGAAAAAATGATAGCAGTGCAGAGATAGCACAGAAACAGAAGAGGCACAGAGGGGAGGCGTAACAAGACATACTTCCAGATGCGATGATAGCCAAACGACATGAGATCATTCATGCGGTCATATGAGTCGGCCACGCTCGTAAAAACACTGGCAACGCGCTCTGTTTTTTCGGACTCGGTGACTGTCTCGAAGCCAAAGTGTGTAGTTTTCTGGTCTGCTGCTTCCCGCTCAATGTGACGCTGTCTTGAGGTTGTCGAGAAGGCTCTGAGCAGCGGCTTGGTGGGCGAGGTTGCGGCATGCGTGCGGCATGGTACAAGACGGACTGAGGCAGGTCTTGTTTTGAATGAATTGGCAGCATTTACAGCTAGCTGAAGAGCGCGTGCTGGCCGGGACGCCATTGTGCAATGTTGTGAGTTGAGTTGTGCGATCTTGTGGTGGTCGTGGGGGCTAGGAACTGAGGTCGATTGATCTGCTATTTTCTGTCAGCCGCTGCTACCTCACTAGTGGTGTATTGGTAGCTTGTGCAGGGATCTTGTAATATACAAGTGTGGCGGTGCGTGTGGCTGGTAAAAAAGCAAAGACGACGACTGCATCAAAGTTAAGGGTTTTTGTTGTCTAATTTGACAAGATAAAACAAAGCAGAGAAACTCTTACTGTGAGAATACTTAAACCTGCTGTGCCTGCCCGGCGGCCTGTACTTTGCGGCGCGTAAATAGAGCCTGTCCGACATTGGTCAAGTTCTTGTAGCCAAAGAACGCAACGAGAATGGCGACAATGCACACGACGACAAGGACAATAAAGATTTGACCGTTGGGATCCATTGGAGTGGTACCAATCTTCTTGTAGATCAATGGACCAAAGGCAGGTAAAATGTGTGCTGTGGCTGGTGGCAGGATGTGATACTGTTTTTTGCTGCAAAATTTTGGCTTAGGCGTCTCACATGGGTGACATAACAAGGGGTTTTGTTTGCCTTCATATTCTGGCAATAGCAAAAAACTAACTTGTGCGTGTTTTCGTTGCTCTATCAACACCATCATGTGTAACCAGCGCATACAGAGCGTGGTGACCATGGTGCATCTGTTGACATCAACACATGACTAATCAAAGACTAACCACATTGGACACTATGAGTCAAGTGTAGCCTTTCCCCCCTCAAAATCCGTGACATCATACTCCTCGGGGTACTTGTCAAGGTGGCTCTTGAGCTGCTTCATCTGGGCATGCAGATCCGGGGTCAGCTCCTCGTAGATGTCCTCGAACAGGGCACGCATCGGCGGCTTTTTCTCCCGCTCTGCCTCGTTGAAAGCCTTGAGGATCTCGCGGCGAATCTCGTCACGGACATCCTTTTCCTTGCTGTCATCCCAGATGCCCCTCGCATCCATCCATTTGCGCAGACGAGAGATCGGATTGTCCCTCCGTTTCCAGTCGTCCACCTCTACTTTGGCACGGTACGCAAAGGAGTCATCTGATGTACTGTGGTGGCCAACACGATACGAGAGACATTCCAGCAAGACTGGCTTGCCGCCATCTTCAAGAGCCATCTCACGAGCCTTGGTCATGGCGCCTCGCACAGCCCACAGGTCGTTGCCATCCACCCTTACGGTATCGATACCGTAACCCAGGCCGCGGCTCGCGATGCCGTCACCACGGTACTGTTCTAGAGCTGGGGTCGAGATGGAGTAGCCGTTGTTGCGGCATACAAAGACTATAGGGCACGCGCGTGTGGCTGATATGTTCAGAGCGGCATGGAAGTCGCCCTCACTGGCCGCACCCTCACCAAAGTACACGACGGCAATACGCGGATCGGCTGTTGGATTTTGCATGCGCTGTATCTTCAACGCATATGCTGCGCCGGAGGCATGTGGTATCTGAGTTCCCAGAGGCGATGAGATGGTGTGCTGCCGCTTGTTAGCATGACACGCCGTCGATGCACAGAGGGGGGGAGGAAGGGTATAGTTCACTTAAAACGTACGATATTCAGTCGCGTACTGCCGTAGTGAACGGGCATGTTTCTGCCCATGCCGGGATCATTTTTGTTCGCAAAAAGCTGTGCCATGAATTCCTTCATAGTGAAGCCGCGTTGCTGGAGCACACCCTGCTCGCGGTACTGGCAGAAGATGACATCGCCAGGCGTCAAGGCAGAGGCCGATCCGACACAGGCGGCCTCTTCGCCCGACGATACCATGTAAAAGCTGACACGGCCTTGCCGCTGGGCGTCGAACATGACAATGTCCATGATGGATACGGTCAACATGTCGCGGTACAGTTTGACAATCTCGTCGTCAGAGAGGTCAGGCTCAAAGGCAGGATCGATGGCCACACCATGCTGGTCGATGACGCGGTATGTTGGCATGGCAGGGTATTCAGAGGGCATCTCGAACTTGAGAGTGTTTGTGAACACACTCTTGACAGCTCCAGGGAACGACACGAAGTTGGAGTTTGGCTTCTGTGACAGGCTGCCGCCATAACGCCGGGGGGTGGAGACGACGTGCGAGAAGGGCGGCTGTACGAATGATGGCCGGACTGTGGTGGAAGAACGGCGAAGTGGCCGCGAGGCCAGTAAAGGGAGAGACCACTTCATGATAACCTATGGGATTGTGGACTACCAGGCGAGGCTATTGAAAGCCAAAAGTCGATTCGAGGTGTGTGTGAAGAAGGAAGAAATTATCTAGCAAAGAGAGTGGTTATACGAGGCTGTTGAAAGCCAAAAGTCGATTCGAGATGTAGTGTGAAGAAGGAAGAAATGATTTAGCGAAAAGAGTGTTTATTTACTTACGTAGAAGGAGAAAGTGGGATCTGGGCAGACTATGTTGATGATGTCGGGGTAGGTCGATGCCCTGTCTGACATAACACCGAGACTGATACTATCAGCCGATGGAACCCGCACTGTTCCTCCCCACAGGCAATTGCACTAATAACAGCTTTAGCTTCCTTCCCCGGAACAAGGATAGAGCTTGGGCGGGGGACAGCACAAGGTCTGGAATGAATTCTTTATGTATGGCAAAGGGTAAGTTTTAGCTTCACGATATTCATTATGAGTTTCTAATAAGTTTAGGTTACCTTTAGGCATTATGCTATCCACGGAATAAACGTATCTTATCAATCAGCTCTAGACCCCAACGCTCGGCGGACTGCTAGACGCATAGCTAAATAGCACTATCTATACACATGCCTTATGCTTATTATCTCGTGCCATAGAGAATGACGCCATCACATCGGGCACTACTTTTAGCTATGCGCCTTTATTACATAATCATCGGTATCGTGACTTGACGTAGTATTCCATTTTCGTAAGCGCCGTGAGCGTTATGGACTCGACGACTGATTCGCCC
Organism: Ophiostoma triangulosporum; assembly: GCA_029298705.1. Lineage (NCBI taxonomy): Eukaryota > Fungi > Ascomycota > Sordariomycetes > Ophiostomatales > Ophiostomataceae > Ophiostoma > Ophiostoma triangulosporum. The sequence continues at coordinate 1,785,529 of JANSLO010000011.1, read as the reverse complement.
ACCGATAGTCTGTTGTGGCACACTTCCGCGTCCAATAAATTGCACCTTGTTGCTTGCTTCTAAACATGTCGTTTGCATCCCCTGACATCCCACCAGCACTCTCTGTTATCGCCCCAACAAGTGGCGTTTTGTGTTTTGTCTCTGTCTCACGCCCCACAGTCCTTGTTCGTTGGGCTGTCCCCGCGCTTGGATTAGTCATTTCCTAGCAGCCTGAAGACTGTCATCCCAGAGCACTCCGTCACGATCTCCCAACGCTGCCTCGCGACATCCATTACTGTCCCTTTGCTCTTCTGGATTCTTACTCTTTAGTCGTTCCTATAAGCTCTCCTTGCTACCCATTCCCCTCCGACCATCGCCCGACTAGCGCCTGCACCATCGCCTCGCCACGCCTTTGTCCTTTTTGACACCATCGATCTTTTGACTTCTTTACATCTTCGACATCTTTAGCCTTTGCATCATTGCCCATCACGACACACAACACAACACAACTCACCATCCATTTCTTGAGCCTCATGGCGTAATCCATGGCAGAACGAACCCATATACCAAAGCCGCGCTCCAGATCGGTCCTCCTCAACAACTCACCCGAGCGCTCTTTTCCGCACCCGTCTTCTACTGTCGCCGCCCATCCATCACCACCTCGACCATCTCTTCGGCCATCTCCTCGGCCATCTTCTCGATCATCTTCTCGACCATCTTCTCGACCATCTTCTCGACCATCTTCTCGACCATCTTCTCGACCATCTCCCTCTCATCTTGCCGACCCTACTTTGCCGGCACCATCACCCGCCCCAGCGGATAGCCTCGCCGCGGCTGCTTCCTCCCTCAATCACGCATCTCCAAGGTATGCTTCTTGAATGCTCCTTGACTCTGATCTACCATATTCCGCCACTCTGTCCGCCTTGATATTTCACAGGGCCCTCTTTCTATTCCCACCCCTTTTGCTTGCAGTTGAAGTCTTGTCCTTTGCACTTCTTTGTCACGCACCTTGCCGGCTCACTTCCATCCTCATTCACGGCTGCCATTTCTTCACCAGCCTTTGCCATTGGGTGTTCTCCGGATTCACATAATCCCTATCGCATCACCGTCTCTTCTTCCTTTTATTGACCCTTCACTTCTTCTTTCCTTCCTTCCACCCCTCATCCTCTCCCCTCACTCCTTCTCTCCTCGTCTCTTGCCTTTCCCTCCATTGGAGCACCTGTACCCCTCTCTATAGGCACTTATCCACTATAACTACCCTGTTCCTTAGCCTATCTACAGCCCTGCTACCTCTTGTCTCTCAATTTTCCATCAACACACATTCCTGCTCTACACACTCGTCGCCTTTCCACATTTCTACACCTCCATCCATCTCCTCGTCGACAAGTGAGACTGGGCCACAGATTACCATCAACATACATAGGCTCTGAATCGATTACCCCCTGGCTTTTGTATGGTCGTCCTCTCTCAATTACTGCTTCCAGCTTCAGCTTCAGTGTCAGCTAGCTCTAGCCTTCCATACCTTTACTGTCCACCCATGCCGCCCATGCCGCCCATGCTGCCTGTTCATTCTCTCAGGCCATTGACTCACGATGACTAGAACTACTCGAGCCTCTGCTCGCCAATCTGTCAACCCGGCTATCAACCCAAATACAGACGCTACTTCGGCATCGGCTGTTTCCCAAACAAGCAAATCTCGACCGTCTCGTCCCTCCTCATCCACTTCCAAGCCACACTCCAAAAAACGCAAGGCAGAAGACATCGCCCACCAGTCTCCTGCACCACCCGCTCGTCGCTCCAAACGTCAAACGACCAAGTCGAAATCCCCGGCACCTTCTCTAGATCCCTCGCTCTCTCCTTCTGCGTCATCACGCAACAGGAAGGGCAAGTCGGCAGCTATCATGCCGCCACCAGGGTAAGTTGGCTTTATAATTTATAGCTCACATTATATCACATCATTACAATATTAACACCTTCGATACAGATCTGCTGCAAACCCCTTTGAGGGGCCAAGCAGAACAAAAGACAAGAAGACCGTCCAAGGTATGTCTACTTGTTGGCAGTGTTCATGAATCACAGATTCGGCTCTACTCGTATTGTTATTGTGGTCACATTTGCTAACTGGCCTGTTCTAGAACTCTCATCCACGACGCCATCCCTCGACACAGGCCGCCGTACGGCAAATCGCGTTGTGCCATCCGAAGACAAAGACACTATCATGGCCGGCACCGACGATGCCCAGCACCCGGCAGCCTCGAATCAGCATGCCACCAGTGCAGGCAATGTCACTAACAACGACGACGACGACGACGGCATCAATAATGAGAATGAAAACCACCATGAAGACGACTATGTCGACGATGACGAGGATGGTGGCGACGATGACGATGGTGGGGAAGAAGATGCCGACGACGACGACGACGAAGACGACGACGACGGGATTGATCTGCGCCGTTACTTTGGGAATGCCATAGGCGATCCCTTTGGCGGTAGTGGCGCGGGAATGCCGGCTGCCTTCTCCATGCTAAGTGGCATACTGCCCATGTCGGGTCTCGGTGGTCGTCTTAGACAGATTTTGAACAACCTCCGCCAGCAAGACGACCCGACTGCCCAGCATATTGCCCTCCAGGAGCTATCGGAGATTCTCCTCGTGTCCAACGAAGATAACCTTATTGGCAGCTTTTCCCCAGACCCGTACGTGCGAGAACTCGTCACCCTGATGCAGCCCAACCCAGTCACCGGCGAGGAGAACTCGGAAATTATGCTGCTCGCCTGCCGCTGCCTCGCCAATCTCATGGAGGCTATTCCTGCAAGCGCCGCCAACGTCGTTTATGGAGGCGCCGTTCCCGTCCTCTGCCAGAAACTTGTCGACATCACTTTTATCGACCTTGCTGAGCAGGCGCTGAGCACGCTCGAGAAGATCTCTATCGATTTTCCTACGAGCATTGTGCGTGAAGGTGGTCTTTCGGCTTGCCTTTCGTACCTCGAGTTCTTTGCCACGAGCACACAACGGACTGCCGTCACCACGGCTGCAAACTGCTGCAGAAACATCCCCTTGGACTCCTTCACAGTCGTCCGTGACGCCATGCATATCCTTCTGAATGTGCTCAACAGCAGCGACCAGCGTGTCGTCGAACAGGCCGCTCTATGTGTCTCACGCATCGTCGAGAGCTTCAAGCGTGACTCCTCTAAATTGGAGGAGCTTGTTGGCGTAGATCTTCTCAAGGTCATCCTCCGTCTGCTTGTCCCCGGATCATCCAACCACACGATCGGGCCCAGCTTGCACACACAGTTCTTGCGCGTCCTGTCCATCACTGCCAAAAACAGCCCTCGCCTGGCCGCTGAGCTCTTCAAAATGAATGTCGTTGAAACTCTGTACCAGATCTTGACAGGCGTCTCCCCGCCATCTGGCACAGACAACATCGCGGCCAAGCTTGATAGTGTTCTTATCATGCAGGCTTTGATTCATCGGCCCCGGGACCAAATCATCGAAACCCTCAACGTCGTTTGTAACCTCCTTCCCGCCACGGTTGATGTGCCTCATCCTGACCCCGCCTCTGCTGCTTCTTCGGCGCTGTCAACGAGTGATGCAAGACCACAGCCAACCCCGGGCTTCATCAATAGACAAGCTGCGAATGAGAAACGCCTCGAGCTAATGGCCGACTGCAAGGATGAGGTGCGGCGCTTCACCCTGGTTCTCTTTCCGACACTCATGGATGCCTACTCAAGTACTGTGAACTTCGAGGTCAGAAAACTAGTTCTAGCTGCACAAACCAAAATGCTCTCCAATTTCGACAGAGAGATCATCCTGGAAGCTCTCAAGGCTGTTCCGTATGCCTCTTTCCTAGCCTCTATCCTGTCCCAACAGGACCACCCCTCATTGGTCATCTCCGCATTGCAGGCTACCGAGCTGCTCATGGATCGCCTTGGCGATGTATACAGATACCAGCTCTACCGAGAGGGTGTCATCAGCGAGATCGAAAAGATTGTGGCAACATGTGAAAGGACGGCATCGACGGCGGTCGGTGGACCTACTCTCTATTCAAGTCCCCCCCCGGTTCCCTCCTCCGAGCAAGACAGCCCCAAGAATGACGGCGACGGAGCCCCCAGCCCTGCTGAACGTGGTCTGGAAATCGAGCATGAAGATCCTGACGACGATGCGGAACACGCAGAAACCCAGCATTTGTCGGACAACGTTGAGATGGGATTTGATGACGAAGCCGGTGGCAGTGTCAACGGCGAGAATCACAACGTTGACGACGATGGCGGCCATGAACTGGATGACGAGGACGACGAGGACAACTATCTTGAGGGGCGACTCGAAAGAATGACTCGCTCTCCCAGCAGGTCTGGCAACTCAACTGCTTCTGACGAGCCCTCGCTTCGTCGTCAATTCTTTGCCATGCCTCCCCACCTGAGCATTGCAGCTCTGGCCAAGAAATTTCTCGAGAGGCACGAGACAGAAAAGATCAACGAAGAAATGCGTTCTCAAGCTGCCGCCACTAGTTCGCTATTGACACAGCTAGCTGAGGACTTGTCCCATCTCTATCTCGAGCGGACTCCCGCGGCTCCGGCACTGGGGGGCGGATTTGATCTGTTCAAGAAGCTGGCGACTCACTTCGACTCGGATGTTTTCGAAAGTGTGACCAGTGCAGAGCTTCTCGGATCTGGAATTGTCGATGTTCTCGAGCGCATCTTGAGTAACCCAGACGAGGATGTTGCCACTGCTGCCCAGTCGGCCTTTCTTCAAGTGTTCATGTGCCAAGTCGTCCAATCACAGTCCAACGATGCTACGATCGACTCACCAACTACACCTTTCAGCATCCTCATCCACAAGTTGCAAGATCTTCTAAGCCGCTCGGAGCACTTTGAGGTCGTCACCGTCCACAACAACACGTTTGACGGAAACCAAACCAGTGCTGCATCCATGCTCGCCAAGCAAATTCGTCTCCGCCTGGTTGCCGACGACGATTCAGATGTTCCTCGTGCATTCCGTAGCATCATGGTATCGATTCATGCTATCGCCACGTTCAAGACCCTTGAGGACTATCTGCGCCCCAGAATTAGCCTGTCTGACCGCACGAAAACGAGAGGCGATGGACTGCAAAAGGCAATCATGGCTTTGGCAAACGCTGGGTCAGGAGGTTCTGGCCTAGGCGCCTTTGGCGCTTCCGCGGCTGAGAGACTCATGGGCTCCTTTGATCTAAATGGCAATTCCGCACTGCCCGGCACTCTGTCTGGAATCTACGGGCCTCTCAGAAATGCCGCTTTCCTCCATCAACCACACCCACAATACAATCACCAAACACCATCGCCGTCATCGCAACCCCACACAAGCCACGCATCTGACAATCTGAATACACCTGTTCATGGATCACTCCCGTCACTTCCGTCTTCCGCCTCAGCCATCCAAGCTGCTGAGGACAAGAAGAGTCCCAGGAGATCCTTGCGGCGTCACCCTCCATCAAGCAAAGCCGGGTCGGCAACGCGGCCGCCGAACGAGGACGATCCACTTGCCAACGCTCTAGAATGCGCCGACGAGAAGCGTCTGCCTGATGACAATGACGACAATGCTGATATGTCCGAGACCAACGCGATGGATGCTGTTATGGGTGACTTGGATGAAGATATTAGCGACAGCGAGACGCCGAACCCTGCTCTGACTCTGGATGTGGCGACTGGTGCCAAGATCGCCGCGAGAAAAGAATATGGGTCGCATGGTTTGGCCCCCTCGCAGAGCTCCTCCCGGCCTAGTCTTGAGAGCCGGCTCGATGCTCTAGCAGCCTCTCTCCAGCGTGCGCCCTATACACCGTCGGCACTGGAGGCACATCGCCCTGCGCCACCTGCAGCCACGACCGCGACCTCGTCATCTTCTCAAGACTGGCACATGGAGTTCTCGCTCGACGGGAAAGCCATTCCGATGGACAGCACTGTCTACAGGGCTGTGCTGAACTCTATCACAGGAACCAAGGAGCAGGGCGGCCGTTTTGTATGGTCAGCAGTCCACAAGGTGGACTACCGCCGAGTTCCTGGCCTCTCTAACCCGCCTGAGTCTACGGGTCTTGGGTTCCCAGACAACACAAGCAATGATTTGGAGACGGGTGATGGCAGCACAGTCCAGGGACCCCTTGACAAGAACCCAGTCGCGCTATCCATCTTGCGTCTACTAAAGACGCTTCATGATATCAATGCCAACGTCGACGAGATCTTTGTGGCCAACAAGGACCACATTAATCTGCACGCTGAACCGCTGTTGCATTTCGTCAACACAAAGCTCACAGCGAAGCTCAACCGCCAGCTGGAAGAGCCATTGATCGTGGCTAGCAACTGTCTGCCGACTTGGGGTGAGGACCTAGCAAGGCTTTATCCATTCCTTTTCCCATTCGAGACGAGACACCTGTTTCTGCGGTCGACATCATTTGGCTATGCACGCTCGATGACGCGCTGGCAGAACTCGCAAGTCCAAGACGAATCGCGGCGCGATCGGCGCGACGAACGTCCTTTCCTAGGACGGCTACAGCGGCAAAAAGTTCGTATTTCCAGATCCAAAATCCTGGAGTCTGCTGTCAAGGTCATGGAGCTCTATGGTGCCTCTCAAAGCCTTCTTGAAGTCGAATACTTTGGAGAGGTGGGCACGGGACTTGGCCCGACGCTGGAGTTCTACTCGACAGTGTCCCGTGAGTTTTCCAAGAAGAAGCTCAAGCTTTGGCGCGACAATGACCTTGATGATTCGGAGTTTGTCTCCAGCGCGAATGGATTGTTTCCGCGCCCGCTCAGTGACGAGGGTGCGACTGGTGCTAACGGCGAACGCATAATGAGCCTTTTCCGAGCTCTTGGCAAATTTGTGGCGCGGTCGATGCTCGACACACGCATCATCGACGTCAACTTCAACCCCATCTTCTTCCGCATTGGAGACGAATCATCTGGTGTCCGGCCTTCCCTGGGCGCCGTGAAGGCTGTCGACCCGACTCTAGCACGCTCTCTACTTTTGATCAAGAAGTTTGCGAGCGCCCGAAAAGCAATCGTCGAAGACCCTGCGCGCGCGGCCGCCGAGAAGGTTCAGGCCATTGCGTCGATTACCGTCAACGACATGACAATTGATGATCTTTCCCTGGATTTTACGCTTCCAGGCTACCCAGAGGTCGAGCTTGTTCCTGGTGGTAGCGATATCAGTGTTGACATTGATAATGTGGACACCTACATCGACAGAGTGATTTCCATGACTCTAGGTGGCGGTGTTCGTCGCCAGGTTGATGCCTTCCGCAAGGGTTTCTCCGAGGTGTTCCCCTATGCGGCCTTGAGTGCTTTTACACCAAGTGAGCTCGTCTCACTCTTTGGCCGCATCGAAGAAGACTGGTCTCTTGAGAGTATGTTCAGCAATCACCCTATCCATTTGTCCTGCCCGAGCAGTCTTGCTAATCTGTTTTCTTCTCCATCTATAGCTCTTGTGGACTCGATTAAGGCAGACCACGGCTATACAATGGACAGCCGCTGCATCAAGAATTTGCTGCAGGTCATGAGTGAGATGACACTCTCAGAAAGGCGTGGATTCCTCCAGTTCACGACGGGCAGCCCCAAACTGCCTATTGGAGGTAAGCTCAAACTCAATGCAGCCTGGATTTCGGCGACGCTTCATCGTCGTCTGTCCATGAACAAATACTGACTCTCTTACCAGGTTTCCGCAGCTTGACACCCATGTTCACTGTGGTGTGCAAGCCCAGCGAGGCGCCTTATACGTCGGACGACTACCTGCCCAGTGTCATGACATGTGTCAACTATCTCAAGCTCCCCAACTACACCAGCATAGAAGCCTTGAAGAAGCAGCTGTCGACGGCTGTTCAAGAGGGACAGGGTGCTTTCCACTTGTCGTGAGTCATAGGACGACGATGTTAGAAGTGTGTCTGTCGATGTCGGTATTAGTCAGTACAGTGTAGTTTCATTTTTATCGAATTGTTTCCCTTTCGCATGTCGTATTGTTTATCTTTTAGTTTTTTTTTGGTGTGTTTGAACATTATACTCAGATGTCAGTAAACTAGGTGTGATTTGGCATGAAAATAGCATAGCTTCTTCTGAGTTATTGCATTTCATCTTAGACCAGAGGTGTGTGTATATATGTAAAGGGTATTGGCATGAATATGGAGCATTGTTTCAACCGATTATGTTACTCCGTATGTACGCAGTGATAGTGCAGTTAGTGACCTGTACCCCACTAGCTTAACGCGACGCGTCTTAACACTTTAATATGGTGCGGCCCCACCTTCATTCAGCCTGACTTCATGCCTACTCTGCTCAGTAAAATCAGGACTGCACTCAGACGGCATAGACAACACCAAGTCCAAGCAGACTCGACTCACAGTAGCCTCCATCCGTGCAATCTATGTCGATTGCAAGTAAGGCATTATTGGACCGCTCTCACCACATACTCAAGGCTGCGCGGTGCTAGTACAATAATGGCGCCCAAAACAAGGAGGTCCGGCGGCAGCAGCGGACAACAAAGAGCTGCCTCGACCCCTGCTGTAGAACCAGAAGCGGTGGTAGCTGAGGCAGGTCCCTCGTCTGGCCGTGTCTATCGCTCGGGTCGAGCACCACAGCAGCAGCAAGCCCGTTTTCCTGGTCGGAGGAAAGTTGTGAAGAAATATGGACGGGAGGACCCGACCCGCTCGCCGATACAGCGAACCTTGACACAGATTGGATATGCAACATCACCTCTGTCCGGTCTGCATGAATTTGACAGTCTGCATGATCTAGAGGAAGGCTCCAGTGTCGATGATTTGGCCAGTACAGCGCAAGATACCAGCTTCTCCGGCACAGCAATGACACCCTCTGCCCCTGTGCCAAGAGGAAGCAAGCGCCGGAAGATATCACAGACAGTCAAGAAGACGTCCAGCGCAAGCTCCTCTTTCCACACACAGACCCTGACACAGTTTGTGGCAAAAGAAAAGGCCAACGGGGATGGCGATAATGACGACGACAACTACGGCTATGATGATACTATCAGGGACTCTGAGGACGAGTTCAGTCTCGAGTCTCCTATTGCGAAACCGGACGTCTCCAAAAACATACCAGCAGGCAAGGAGCTGATAGCCACGCCTACAAAGCCACGGCAGAAAGATACTGCAATAAGCATGTCAAAAGCCACCTTCTCTACCCCCCAAGCGAGGCGTATCGAGATTCCATCATCTCAGCCCAGCCCATTCACCCCCTTACTACTCCTTGGTCGATACCACAGCCCATTAGGCAAGCAGCGGTCATCTCCTCTGTCCGGCAAAGGAAATAGTCAGGCTATGCCCATCCCAGATATGGATGCAAGCCCATCACGACGCAGGCCAATGTTCCCAAAGCGCATTGTCCCAGACTCGTTCTCTACAACAAACTCTGCGAGCCAGGGAAAGACGCCGCTGAGGACACTCAACTCCCACGAGATTGCAGAGCGGTCTACGCCACGGGGAAGTAACGAGCTTGGAGGAGTGGTAATTGAGGCTTCCCCCTCCCTATCGGTTCGAGATATAGGGCGCACCGCTTCACTTACGCCCAGGCTGCAGGGCCGGACCGATACCAACCCAGCTTCACCCTCATTACAGGAGATACCCGACAGCGATGACGAGGACGGTGGATTCACGATGCCATTCAACCCAGAGCGCGATACAGTGTCCGCTACAGAGGCGGACAATGCGGCCGGGAACGGCCCTCCTGCCATAGAAGAGACCGTCAGCTCGGCATCTACATCCCCATTATCTTCTCCATCAATCTCCGGACCGCCATCGCCAAGCCCTCTTCCCAAGAAAGGAAGCAGAGCTGTGGAAGGAAGCGGCATACACGATCACGACGTGGCCGTCCATGATGCAGCTGTCTCGAACGAAGGCAACGCAGAAGAGCCTGGCTCGAGCCAAGCCAATGATACCCAAATGCACAGTCAGGATGTGGAGAGCCAGAGGGTACCGCTTCAGGTCATCCGTTCCCTGGGGCCGCAGACGTACGAGTCGGACATAATAATTTCGATCCATCCGGAGCAGGTCAAGAAGATTGTCAGTGGAGTCAAAGATCACGAGTTTCGTGGCTACAGAATCCCAGGGACAGTTACACGGCTTTGGATATACACGACGCAGCCAGTCTGTGAGCTTCGATACATGGCGCTGATCGACCCCGGGTTCCTCAAGCCGGGCGAGATTGACAGTGATAGTGGCTTGGGGAACGCAGCTTTCAACGCTGGCCAGCTAGTGGCCAAGTTTGCATACAAGATCAATCAAGTATATCAGCTCAACAACCCTGTCTCCATCGACCTGATGAAGCGGAATGGCTGGGTTGATGGCCCTCCTCAACGGTTTGTCTTTGTACCCCCAGCTGTTGTCGGCGCTCTCCTGGGCAACCTTCAGCGTGCTCTTCTCGACAAAGGCACAGAGCCTGAGCTATCTGTTTCCCAAGAAGTTGACGCCCAGCTCCTCAACGACATTGCCGACACTCAACCATCTCAACGTGACCAGCCGCCCGCTTCTGTCGCTCTACTTGATAGCTCGACTGCTGGGCAGCTGCCCAGCTCGTCACCGCCACAGCGTGTTCCCCAACACATACATATGCCACCGCCTGGTCCTCAAGCTCGGCCAACGCCGGCATCTCAGCGAGCAGATACAGCTAGTGAGACGGTGACCATATGGCCTTCGCAAGCAACTACAGCCACATCGCCGGCTACCCAGGAAGATCAGGCGGTAAAAGAGACGGTCGTGGCCTCGATATCACACGGGTCGCAGAGTCATAATGTATCCTCGCAAATCGACTGTAGTGCGGTGATTTTGCGTCCGGAAGTGGACTTTGAGCAGTCGAGTATCTTGTCTGCTAAGGACGGCATGGGACGGACGGAAGAATCCCAAACCTCCGAGCACTCGCCACAGTTGCCACAGATGGCGCGTGGACCACAGACCAGGAGGCTACGGCGGCAACGATCTGGGCTGCGAAATACACAGGCATCATCAAGCGAGTCCACGCAAATTGTGCTGCCTGATAGCTTGTACGATGAGGTGCGGCAAGCACCGCCAGCTGTCATCTTGGACTCTGAAGATTCAGATAACGGATAGACGGCAGCAGGCAGACGAGTCACGACGGGGGTTGCAATGGTGCACTGCTGTTTGAGCAGATATGTTGGGACTTGAAGATGTGAATGAAGATATATATGTGGATAGAAGCCTCAGATGCAATGTAAATATAATGATGTAAAAGATGTAAAAGATGTAAATGCAGTTATATTGAATGTAATGTAAAACCCCGGCTTTGCAAAGGCTAGTCTGTTGCCTGTAGTATAATCTTGTGTGCCTCCAGCATATAATAACCCCTAACTCCTTGTATAAATGTGTCTGAATGTGTCTGAATGTGTTGAATGTGAACCCCGGTGCACTACCTCCTCGACGTGCCTCGCTCCACAACGGACATGGCGGTATCTCTATCTCTGCCCCCGACCGTCTGCTTGATGAACTGCTTGATCCTGGTCTTGTTGTCGACCTTTGTCTCCTTACTTGCCGAAGAGCCAGCTTCGGGGGCCAGGGGCCTCGCTGCTTCCGAACCGGCTTTCTTTGCGCCACCGGATGGGCCAGGGGCCTGGCTGCTTTTGCGCCACCGCGAATGGGTGCGGGTGGTGCTGATAGTGCCGGCCTCGCTTTCCATGCCGTCGTGACGGTCACGGCGGCCGCGGCTGCGGTCTTCACTCTTGCTTTGCTTATCGTCTCGTCTGCTGCTGTGCCGACCTAGGTCCTTAATCACCGACTCTTTGTCGCGCGACGTCTTGTCCTTGTTGGGGGCGTCCCGTGCCGAGCTCGAGTGGTGGCGGCTGCGCGAGCTGCGTAGAGTACGCGTGTCGTCGAGGTTATTGCGTGAACGCATCGCCTTAGGGCTGATCAGCTCAATCTCAGCCTCGGTCACCTCGGTCCCCTCCCAGGGCTCGGTCTCGGCGCCGCCGACTGGCTGGATACCACGACGCCAGCATTCAATAGAGCTCAGCTCTTCCTCCAGAACGAGTGCCTCGTCATAGCCGACGTCAATCGGGGGCCGGTTGTCGGGCAGGGCCGGGTCGGGCCGGGCACCGGGAATCTGTTGCGGTGGCGGCTGGCTTGGCGGCTGAGCGGCCATTTCGATGGCCTGTTTGCCTGAGCCAACTTCGGAGATGCGCTTGATGATCTTATAGCCACCAAACAGCACCACGGTGACACCGACGGCAATGCTGGTGCCGATCATGAACTGAGGGCTCGCCAAAAGAGCAAATACAGCAGGACTGCCGCCCTTTAGGATGCCAAGAAAAGTCGGGCTCAGCTTGGCCAGGATGGCAGAGAGCTCGGCTAGCGTCAGCGCGACAGCGGCCGCAGCCTCGGGGTTGTCTTGAAGCTCGGTAATGATAGTCGCTGCCGTGTGTTGAACGCAATGTGCCTCATCAAGAAGAGCCTCAACGCGGTCGACGAGGGTCTGCACCTCCGCCTTCTTGTAGTCTGATGGGTCATCGCAGCCGTTGCGGAGGGCTACGTCCAGGTCGGCGCGTGTTGCCAGGTCGGGCGGAATGTCGCCGTACGCCAGGTTCATATCAATGGGTCGTGAGGACGACACGCTGACAGGACCGCTGGCGCTGTGATTTAGTGCTGGATTCGATCGTGGGCGATGCACCATCGGGCCATCAACAGATGGGGGAGGCCCGGTTTCGTTGAGGGCGACGCGCGAGACTATCATATCACGCGATGCGGTTTCAGCGTATGGCTGCAGACCTGCACGGAACGACTGAGGGGGCACAGATGGACGCGTGGCTGAGACTTCGGTCGCCGTGCGCAAGTTGTCTCTCGTCAGAGGCGGCCGGTTAGAACGGCGCTCGCCGCGGCCCGCATTTGAGGCGGCATCGCCGGCGGTGCTTCTGCGTTGGAGCCGACGGCTGTCTGAAGACACATACGAATGGCGGTCGCCATTGTCGAGAGATTGGCGGCGATCTTCAAGGGGAGCGGCGTGAGGGTAAGTCAGAAACCGGTGGTTGCGTTGGTGCTGCTCGGCATAGTCGTTATAGTTCCCGTCGTCGACTTCTTCGACGATGGGGCCAGTATAGCTGTGGCCACGGCTGCCGTTGAACGTCTGGGCACGACGGAATCTGGCCGCCTGTTTCTCTTCCTTCTTTTCATGGTAGGCGGCGCGAGCCTTGCTGAAAATGCCGACAAGATTATCCAACTAGGTAGCGAATTGTCAGCACGGAAGGTAGAAGAGGGTCGGAAGATGGGACAGCCCGATTAAGCACGACGAATTCAAACTTACGGTGGTGATAATTTTTTCGGACTTGTTATAAATGGTAACAGTCTGTTCGAACGCCATGGCGACTGCTGAAGAAGCTCCGAACGGATGCTTCGAAATGGCGGTGATCCGGTAGTCGGCCAAGTAGTCGGTTTGGCCGTGTTTAGAAAGTTGAGAAGATGCGGTGCTTTTTCACAGCAAAGGAACCTTCTCAAAGTTGTTGAATCTCCCGATCATTCATGACACAGCAAGATCAAAGAGAGAAAATGGCGATGTATAGGATGAACAATGTCGTAGTGAGGAGACTTTCTTCTTTCTCTCTTGTGCGGAAATATGTGACTCTAATATGCAAACCGATGTGTAGCATATCACGGTACTATATCATAGACAGCGAGGGGAGACAAGGAAGGGTGGGGTTACTCAGTAGACGATGCATGCAGGGGCGAGGCCGCCAACCACTGAGAGCGGTGACTGCCCCATGCCTTTTCGGTTGTACATTCATACATATAGAATATGGAGTACGTACAGAATACTTGGAGAAGAATACCACAGCTGGAGAACCGAGCTGGAGTAGAGCTAGGATAAGACGACCAAAAAGAGGCTGGCCAGTCACAAGCGGTGAGCCGATGTAGGGGGGGGGGGGCTCTTGTGTTTGAATTTCAAGGCGGCAAACAGACTTGCGGTAAGGTAGGAGTCACAAGCCCTGGACTGCTACGTCGGACTCTACGTCGTACTCGTAGTTTACTAAAATGTGATGAGGAATAAGGGGCAATTGTCAGTGCATTTATTGTCCGCCAATTGCCCAGCGCGTGAAATCGGATGGCAGCAAGTTGGGATGAAGCGATAGCAGACAGTCGTCTGACCACGGCCACGACAGCTTGACGCCCCATATTTTGAGCTGCATTGTCTACCATCCTGGCCACGAACAGGGCGACGAGTGGCTGCTGGTGCGGGTCAATAGTCTTTCAGGGATGCAGTTGGTTTTGATTTTTTTAATTCAATTTTTGATCGAGAACTCGATTTTTGAACTTGATTTTTCATCTATTGGATGGGCTGTCAAACCATATTGGTTATCAATGTGGCACTGTCTTTATCATGTGCGGTGTACTCCATACGGCGTGAGCTACATGTACGAGGTTGCAATGAGCTGTCCGATGACGCATTCTGGTGCCGTCGATGGAATGTGAAATGTAGAAGATGCATGACAAAAAGGGGTTGATACCCGAGGCATGTTGGGCCGCTGCGTTTCATATTGGAACAACACATACGAATTGCACCGTTCATAAGGCGCGCATGCGTGGAACGCCACGCTGTTGCACTGCGAGTGGTCGGCGGTCTGCAGTGCTGGTGTAATAATGTGGAGAGTGTTGGCGCTCGGCACATCGACGATGCAGTGCCACTGCATCATGGAGCGTGATTACACACAAAGTATCTGAGCAGTCATGGCTTTGAAGAAGCTAGATTAAGTGTACAGGTCTAGCTGGTCGAGCACAAGGTTAGGAATCAGACGATCAGATCAAGTATTTTAGAAAGAAATAGACAATGACGGAGTATCAAACGGAACGATCACTGGAATACCAGGTAGTGCAAATAAATAGTTTGAGAAATACTATATATCCAGAGAATTTCCAGGGAATCAAAGAGACACACAGTCAACTCGAATGAATACCAGATAATATAAAGAAAAGAAACCAAGGAGACATCAGACAGTCCAGAGAACCCTGATAATTCAAATAACAACACAAATAAATCAAATATATAAATCAACCACCCTACCGAAGAACCTACCAAAGAAGCAACCAAACAAATACCAACTAACAAATCAAACACTTGGAACCTATCAAAATCAGACAACTATCCCACCCAAAGACCTATCAACCAGTACCGCATCTGATGCATCCAAACTTCCACGCAAACCGGCTGACCAGCTGACCCGTTGCACTTGCATTTGCCCGCACTACCGAATAAACACTGATAGGCGGCTGCCCAGTAGCTCGTTCCGCTCAAACTGCACATCCGCCTTGTTGAAATCATGCAGTGTCAGCCAGCACAGCATGCGGAGCACCAGCGTGCACCACACGGCCTCTGCCTCTGTCGCCAGCGGTTCAGGTGTCTCTCCAAAGGCAAGCTCCTCCGGCATCAGTGGCCCGAATTCCCTAGCCCATGACTTATCCACAGTCGCTGGGGCCGGAGCAACCTTGGGCATTCCGGCCGCCCTCGCCTCCTCCACCACACAGTCTTTAAGATCGGCAAAGTAGATACCCATCAGAAGTTCCTGTCGTTCGTTGGGATTGGCTGCCATGAGCTCGTCATAATGCGACTTCGCCGTCGCTGCCCAGTCTTTGGGCTTGTAGTGGCCCTTGCCGTTGACCATGTAGAGCACCTGCTGGATATGCTGGCACAGAACATGATTGACCCTTTCGCGTCCCTGGGCACGTAGGAACATGTCACACACCCTGATCGTGTGGTTCAGAAGGTCCATCAGCTCAAAGTCGACCGTGTCCCCTCCCGCGCTTGCCGCAATGACCTCGTTGATTTTGGCCGCCGCCGCCTTGAGCCATGGCAGGCGTACGCTTTGCGTGCAGCTGCTAGTGCTGCTGCTAGCGTCTTTCTGGACATCGAGACTGTCAAGCTTCTGGATTTCGACATTATAGGCTACAAGAAGCAGGTTCATATCAAAGTACTTCTTGTCCCAGTGACTGTAGGTGGGGTTGGGGAGAAAGCGGAATACACTGCCCTTGCGATGCAGCTTCTTGCCTACCATGCCCATCACCTCGAAGCTCACTGCATGTGTTAGTAAAATAAATGTCTTGCTGTGCAGTCAACCGACGAGATAAATACGCACAGGGAAACAAGTGCCCGTAGCGGGCTTCCTTGTCCTGCAAGCAGTTGGACGAGTATGTGTTGCACCCAATCGAGGCCACCGTCTCGCCAAACTGGCGCCGACTACCCAGGAGCAGAGTCCCGAGAGTGTGGACGTCGTTGACCGAGAAGGTGAGGCGGCGCGTGTCCTCCGTCTCCCGGAAGATGGTCGGCACAATGCCAAACGCAAACTCCTTGACCTCGTCGCCTGGGATGATGCGATTCTCCTTAAACCGATGCTTGCCGCTGACCTGGAACGTGAAATAGATGCCACCAGAGTCGGCCACGCGGTTGCCCGACAGCACGTATCCATTGCCCTCTGCTCGACAATTACGGAACGCCTTGTCAAACTCCCTCCAGTAGATGCCGAGCATGGCCGTCATCTCAATCATGTGGCAGAGTGTCGTCGTTGCGTACGGACGGTTGATGCTGGTAGGCATGGTGTCCCACGACAGCTGCTTGCTTTGAATGGCAACACAGAGCTTGTGTTCACTGAAGTCGTAGGGCCGCAGGTGCTCGTATTTCGAGTGCTTGCGCTGTTCTTCCTGCCACAACTTGGAGGACATCTCCATGCGATGAAACTCCTGCAGCAAATGCACCCATGTTGCCATTTCGTTGTCGACGGTATGCACGCTCTTGTTGTCGCCGACCTTTTTAGAAACCGTTGTCGCCGCGTCCTTGTCACTGTCGCTGTCGCTGTCGCTGTCATCCTTGTTGTGCCCATTCTCCTCCATATCAAGCGCAGATAAAACCTTTTCGTCATGGTCACGACGCTTGCCGAGAGTCCAAGTGCGCCCTCGCCCCGGCTCCGTCGCAACGGTTAAACCCCCGGGCCCAGGCTTGTCGTTGGCGTTCTCTGTCTCCTGCTCCCAATTGATTTTCACAGAAAGTGTCTTTCTCTCACTAAGCGGTGTACCGTCGACAAAGTAAATTTTTGCATCTTTCACGGGCCCTCTTTTGTTATCCGCCGGACATACAAAGAAAACTGGACTCTTGAAGAGCACCCGGAAGCGCATCTCTGAGTAGCGAAACTGACGCTTCTTGTGCTTATGCCAAGGGCCCATGACTGACTCGTCACAGTTCGAGTAGCCGGCCGCCGACGCGGCGTACTGCTGGCCGACCTGAAGAAGCGTGCCGACAAGGGCAATAATTGATACAATCAGCGCAACAAGAGCAATGCTTGTTTCGTTGTCGCTGCCCCCGCCGTTCTGGCTGGCAATGGTCTGGTTGGAAGACATAATGAAGGGAGGGGGGGGGGGTTGGTGAGAGAGTGATTAATCTGCGGTGATGCGCTCACTCTTGCGCCCTGCGCAGCCCTCTCGAAACCCGTGTTTCTGCTAGATGTCTTATGTCTCGTCAGACGTGGCTCCGAAATTATGTGAGGCTCTGCCGTTCTTGTTTTGGACGATGAGAGGTCGAGATGTACAGTGACTGCCGCGAGAGAGAGAGTGAGAGAGAGAGAAAGAAGTAGTTCTCAGTTCTCAAAGACAGCATAACAACTCTGCACTCTGCGCGCACATACCCCGAGATAAATAAAAGAGAGTTACAGCCCTCTGGCGGCGCAGCCCAAGAGGCTGCAGCTCGCTTGCACCTCCGTACTCACTGCCCCCGTTAGGACCCATATAAGCCTCACATTGTCTGTTAATTGATTGGCTCAATGACCGTCGAAGCACTCAGCAGATGCGTCAGGAGTGAGATTACAGTGGGTACAGACGTCCGTCAGAGTGGCTGCTGGCGAGTCGTTGCGCTGTTTTGCAGGGTTGTTAAGCTGTGACCGTGAGAATATGTGACAGAATTTCTGCGCCTTGTTTACTAGCTGTGATGTATGCTTATGCCTCATCTTAACATGATTAGCCAACACGGAAGAGAATAGATAGTCTCAACGGTAGCATGCAACTATCTAAGACCAAAAAAAGTCCATCTTCTAACAAAATAAATGCCTGATAAACAGCCAGACTACATATAGGTGTGGCAAAGAGGTGCCGGGGGGAGGGTGAATGAGGGGAAACAGGGGAGGAGTAAGAAGGAATTGTAAATTATAGGCGGTCCTCGACCTAAACCTTGAGCATGCGAAGAGGAGACCACATATGCATGCAACAACACAACATTGGAGCAGAGAAGTGAAGATGAGGACGGCGAGTCCACGGCAAGGATCTCAAAGACAAGCAAGGTAGACTGTAGAGCAACAAAACCGGCAAAGCAGAACAGGTAGAAGCAGTGGAATGAAACAGAAAAGTGACGACAGAGCAGGACAACCCAGGAAAGTAGACAACTCGGAGAAACATGGAAAATACACCAGGAAAACATAAATCAGACGAGGAGGATCGAAGCAAGCAGACATTCGACAAAGGTGGCGGCATCCAGCCTCGATATCGCACGACAGCTGGCGTAACCTACATCGGCCGGCGTGAGACAGTGGCTGAAGCCTGGCCCTTTGAATGATGTACAGCTAGCAGGCCACTTAGCAAGCACAGGCGTCCCGGTCGTTCTCAATGTGGATGTTGATCGGGTCCTGGAAATCGCCGCTGAACTCCTCTGATTCTTCCTGCTGGAGTGCATTCTTGGCAATCACTATTCTGTTAGTCCTTGATCCGCAAGGCTCGCTCATGGTGGCAGTGAACCACATGGTAGAGAGAGAAAGAAACATACCCTCGAAAGCTTGCTCGACATTGATGGCCTCCTTGGCACTCGTCTCAAAGTACGGGATGCCGTGTGCTTGGCAGAACGTCAATGCACGCTTGTTGGAGATCTTGCGAGTTAGCCACAGTCTGTTGCCACTAAATTAGACAAGAACCTCGCCCTTATACATACCACACGCTTGCTCTCCTCCACATCAATCTTGTTGCCGAGCACAACAAACGGAAAGTTGTCAGGATCGCGAGGCGATGCCTGCACCAGGAACTCATCCCGCCAGCCCTCAATGGCCTCGAAGCTCTTTGCATTGTTCACGTCAAAGACCAGCACACAGCAGTCGGCGCCGCGGTAGAAAGCCACGCCTAATGACTGAAACCGTTCCTGGCCCGCCGTGTCCCAGAGCTGCATCGTCACCTGGCGGTCGTCCACAGGCACCTCACGCGTGAGAAAGTCGGCACCGATCGTGGCCTTGTAGCTGGCACTGAACTTTTTGTTGACCTGTTTCCGTGTCAGCTTGTTGTCCGGTCTGTGTCATGTCTGTCGACATCGCTAGCTCCCTTGCAACTTCGTCGGGCGCGTCTTCGTTGCAAGCAGGCCGGCTCGTCACCAGAGCTTCCAGAGCACGTGACGCGTTCCTTGTTTCGAGAAATCCGCCATGCAACAGACAGCCTGCCGCTAGCCGCAAGAAATGCCGCGGCATCGTCAAATACCGCATCGCAGATGGTCGCTTACATATTGGTTCATCAGACTGGTCTTGCCGACACCGCTGTCACCGAGAATGATAATCTAGATAGCACTCTTGTTAGCTTTGTCACGCTTTGACTGTCCAGCGTTTAGCAACAATACCGGACGACATGCAGGATGGCATGCATAGGGGTCCGGCGTTGATAATGTGATAGGCGCCCGACATACCTTGAGGAGGACCTTCTTTCTTGACGCCATTGCTGCAGTTGTTTGGTGATAACCGAGTATGGGAAAGTGTTGTAGAAAGACCGCGACGGCGAGATCACACCGCCTTCAGATGAGACGAGGCTGCGTTGCTGGTGAGTGCAGTCGAGCCGACAACAGAGATGGGCGCAAAGGGTTTGCTTGCAGGAGAGATGGCGATCTCAAAGCGAGGTGGCGCGTCTGAGCTGGTGGACGGAGGGATGGGTATGTTGCCAGAGTGCTAGTTTCGATTGCCGAGAAAATGAGGAGATCGTGTATATACTACAGTCGTAGTCGGGAAGCAGTGGTGACAGGACAAGGCTTTGGGAGTTGGGGGGATGGTGGATGAATGTGTGGCGGTGGTCGTTTGTTGTGACAAGAGAAGAAGAGAAAAGAGATCACAGGCGACACAGGCTGGCTCAGGCTTGTTCAAATGACGGTGCTAGCACCGACCCTTCTGTAATGTGCTGAGCAGGTGATCTCTCTTTCTTTACAGCGTACCTTTCCGAGTGGATAATACAGTAGTTTTGACCAATCGTATATCCGTATCCCCGCTGGAAGCGACTTTGACCCACTCTAATTTCACTTAGCCTTATCGCAACTTGGGCATGAACTACGGGGTATGCGCCAGTGCATTGCACATAGCGCTATTATGTGATATAGCGTCATAGGTCACTGTCACTCAGTGCTTATTGTGCTTACTGTGTTACAGTGCAGTTGTGCAAATGCATACACATGTAAATACGACGTATAGTGCGTATAAGGTAGTGTAAATAATGGTGCCCAACCATAGTGCGAATAGTCTCACTCGGACGGCATCCCAAGTCCCACGGTGCAGTGTGTCACATGTCACATATCCAATTGAGGCTCTATCTCGATTTCCAGCTCAAGTAGACATGACATCAGGTCCTTCAGAGATGGCCGGCGCTGATGCCGAGATCGTCGACCGCGTGCACGGCCTCAGCGACATTGAGCTCGCTGTCCTGCTCTCACTCATCGGTCACGAGCACTGCGTCATCGGCACACCTGAAGATGCCGTTGACGACCTCGTCGACGAGCTCAGCCTAATATCCCACAGTGTGTTTGGGCTACGCTGTGCCGTCGTCGACTGTCACCAAGACACGACCCTCGAGAGCTTTGCAACTTCGCTCTTCGTGCCTCCCACAGCCTCGCCCGCCAGCAGTGGACAGCATCAGCATCAGCACCAACACCCGCCCAGTGCGGCTACTGCTGCTACTGAGTATTTTCATCTCCCACCAGCAGGGCGGCCGTCACAGTCGTCCTACACGCCAGGGCCTCGTCCGCCACGGTCTCCCATGAGTACTCTCTCCACAGGAGGGACAATGGCCACTGCAAGTGCACCCTCGGCCATGTCGGCTTCTGCTTGGGCCACGCCATCAAGCATGGCCAATGTCGTGATTGCAAAGAACCTCAATTGCGCTCCAGAAGCCGTCCAGATCCAGGCGCTCGAGCTGATGCGCACACGCCACATTTTCACCGCTACGGCCATGCAGCCTGTGCCCAAACCATTTCTGCTTGTTGCCGTCGTGGCCGCTGAGCGTGGGTTTCTTTGGGATGCTGGTGGTAGTGCCGACACCAGCACTTCTGGCACTACCGGCTCAAAACGGGCACCCCATATGACAGCACACCTCAACGACTTTTTTTCCATGGGCCACTGGCACGATCCTGAGGACGGGTATCCCAATATCGAAGAGCGCGAGGAGGCAGAGCTTGGAGCGGAGGACAAGGACGAACGGGGCACTGCCACGTATCATCATGACTCTGCCACCGACAGCGACAGCATTGTGCGGCTGAGAGAGTCTGACCGGCAGCAGCAGCAACAGCCTCCGCTGTTTTCCGAAGCTGACATTGAACACCTGGCTGCGCTCGCCAAAAACGTACGCGTCGACATCGAGGTGCTGCGCTACCAGATGAACATCGTTGCCTTCCTGCGCATCCATCGCGCCGTGGCGGTCGTCGGACCGGGAACAAGCGGCCTGAGCTGTGTGTCGCCCATGGCGACCAAGCACTTTGAAAAGCTGGCACAGTGCTTGGCACCGCTGCATCGACTCGACTTTGTGACGCCGGCACTCGTGACGCTGGCTGCGCGCAAGATATATCTCCACCGCATCCGCACCGTGCCCGTGGGCCACAGCGGCGCGCGACTGGCCGCAGTGCACGAGCGAAGCATGCAATGGGGCGGCGAAAAGGCTGCCGTCGAAGCCTTGCTCGAAGGTGTCAGTCCTGAAGATGTCATCGAGGGCGTTTTAGGGTCAGTTGCACCTCCTGTGTAGCGTCTTGCCTTTGGCATGTGCTGCTCGGAAGCCGTCGTTTTTCGTTTTTGTATTTATTTCCGCGTCTATGATACGTATAATACCCCATGGCAGTGCATATAGGAGCATGCCGTATATAATAAAAAGTAACATCAATAATAAAAATCTGACAATAGCGCACGGGGCGAAAGAGCAGAGAGCAATAGAGCAAATCCCATTCAAACGCCGTTCAAAGTAATCCATATATATCCTGTGGCAGAGACACCGCTGCCCTGCCTCTTGTCTTGCCGTCATGTCAGGGTGAAGGAGAAATGTAAAGATTAGAAAAGAATAAAGCTCGTCGGATGACGATTTGTTTATCATCAAAGGCGTTATCAACGCTTCCCTTAAAAAGAAGGAGCTGCGTTGCTTAGTGAATCTCGGTAACCTTGCAGGTCCAGCCAGACGACTTGGACAGCAGAGGCAGACTAAAAGGCTGTTAGTAAAGCACAAATACAAGTTTGCGGCTATGAGAGGGTAGACCAACCTAGCACCAAGGCACCAGCCAAGCTCGTTGTCCTTGATCTTCTTGGCAATGCGGACCTCGCGATCGATGGGCATCTCGTAGCCGGTGTGGACAAGAGCAAGCATAAAATTGAGGTCCATGCAGTGCTCCGGGCGGTCGCTCAACTCCTCCAGAGCGCCGGGGATCGACTTAAAGACACCCCACGACTCGCTGCCGGAGCAGACAGTGCTAGTCAGCTCGTGCATCTCGCGCAGAGTAAACGACTCGGGCATGCCCAGCGGCTGTGTGCGGTCAAAGAAGTAGGACAAGAAGTACACAGCCTCCTTGGCAAACGTCTTGGCAATGGCCGGCTGGTGGATGCCGTTGAAGGAGCACGGTGCCAACTTGCACTCGGCCTCCTTGTTCAGGATGCGCTCCGCCAGGCTGCGGCACTGAGCCGGCGCGGCCTTGACGGGGCCAGTCATGTTGAACTCGGCCTGGCTACCCAGCGGGTGGCCGTCACCCAGCTTGATCTTGACTGTCTTGTCCATACCGACAGAGAAGCACGGGTTAACAATCGTGGCCTTGGACCACGCAGCAGCCGATGCGCCCTTGTTGGCCTCGGTCAGGTCGTCGATAAGCGCCTTGTAGATGGCATCGCGGGCGCTCATCAGGCCGTAGCCCAGATGCGAGTGCTGGTACAGGGTAAAGTGGCGGCCGCCAAAGTCGAGGTCGTACTTGTGGTCGCCCTCCGCCAGCGTCGTGGGAATACCACCCTGGGTCAAACCCTTGTAGTTGGGCTCAAAGACAATCTGGGTCGAGCCGCCGCCAAGGTCAAAGACGGCAGCAGTCTCCTCCTGCTCGGGGGCTCCAATGTTGCCCAGCAAGTAGTTGGTGGTGATCCAGGCGTAGACACCCTCGTCGGAGCCGTCCATGATAGCGACGCCACCCTCCTCGGCAGCCTGCACGGGGAAGGGGTAGTCCTGCTCGAGGTGCGTGCGCACAGCATCCAGGATGCGCTGGCTCTTTTCAGGGCCAAGAAGACGCAGACCGGCGGTAGCCTTGACGGCAATGGGCGTGCAGGACTTGAGCTTGTCAGGGACCTCACGCATGGCCTCCTCGAGGAGGATGTCGAGACTGTGGGCAGCGGCATCGGGGTCGTCAGGGTAGGCGCTGAGACCACTGCTCTTGCCGTCGATCTTCTTGGTCTGCTTGAAGATCTCGCTCTCGAGCTCGGGGCTTGCACCGCAGTTGTTGAACTTGTAGACGTGGATACGCGAGCCAGTGCTGCCGGCATCGATCATGAGGACATACTGGACAATGGGCTTGTCGCGCGAGCTGGAGCGCGTGCAGCGGTCGGTGCCGTACGAGCTGTCGGAGGGTGTCTGACCATTGGTGGCAGGGGCGGCGACTGTACGAGTTAGCATGGACAGCAAGGAGCAAAAGAGAGAGAACTATTACGTGCCTCCACGGTACAGGTCAACGCCCTGAGGCGAGAAGTAGTAGAAGAAGAAGAAGACGGCTGAGATGACAGCGGCGGCCTTGATCCACCGCGTCTGCTTGGCTTGCGCCATCCAGGCAGATGTACGCTCCAGGATGGATGTTTGCTGGGGATGAATGCCGTATCGGGCGGGCTTCTCGTGAGGATCGTGAATACGTTTGTTCGTCGGAAGCGAGAGAGACGTGCGTCGCATCAGGCCGGGGAGGGGAAGCAGAGAGGGGGTGACGTTGATGAGGGGGCGAGTAAAGGAGAGATGGGAAGGGAAGGAAGAAACACAAAGCAGAAAGTGAGAAGGCGGCAAACGATTCGAATAGGAGGTGACTTTTTAGTATTAGATAACAGAGAGTGGCAAAGGACGGTGGTGCAGGGTATTGAGTAACTAGGTGTAGAAGCCATTGTCTTACTGCGCATCAGTGGAGACACCCGCAAGAACACACACTGGCTCGCCAGTGATTAACCAAGGATAGAAAAGGGGCCTGCTGTGACACCATGCTAGACTGCCAATGGACGCACTGGAATTCGGCTTTAGTGGATGCAATTCTTGGGCTAAACAGATACTTTGTGGGTTGCTTGTTGTGGTAATGTCATGTGATCGGTCAGGACGAGAGACATGATTGGAGAATCACCGATGCAATTGTACTGCCACAGCTGCAGCCTCGTTAATGCTCAACTTCTACTATACGTAATACACTTAATTGCCATTGTAGGGTGTGATGATTTTTCCTACGGTATTGATAGATGGTGGTACGTGTCACTGTCAGAGACGGCATGTCTGCCGAGTATCAGAAACTGACTTGTAGGGGTCAATTAGTATGCTTAGTAGCATGTGACTGCGGCAAGTCTACTGTAGCATACATACGCAATCACTTTGGCTAACGGAACTAAAGTAAGCGCACACAAAACTATGGGGTTTGCGGATAGCGGCAGTGTGAATAGTGTCCGTTGTAATACGTCTTTGAACCATTTGACAGTGACACTCAGAAGCCTGCCAACATCGTAGAGAGTGTATGCCCAGCGGATAAGTACCATTGTTGCAGAGTCGGGCTTACGTGACAGCGTATATCCCTTCTTACGATGGCGAGAGCCTCCGTTATGCAGATAATGGCCGAGCTGGTCCGTGGAGACAAGATCGTGTTAGACTGGCGGGTAGGATGCTCGTATGCTTAGGCACTGTCTGACTCTGAGCAACATCTTGATACAGGAATAGTGAGATGACCAGTCGCATCGACGGCTCCTCAGAAACTTTACGGCTACAGGAATGGCTTCCTATGAGGATACCATCTAGGAGAAGTTTGCTTTATGATTGAGTACAAGTAGGTGCATTCTAGTTGTCCCTATCACGCATCTAACTTGTGTGTTCTTGATTAATGAGAACCAACTAAAACAATAGAAAATAAGCATCTAAATCAGACATGATGAAGCCGGCTCAAATAAAATTTGGAACATAGTTGTCCTTCGGCGTACCCTGCTGCAATGCCGCCATGATGTATCCGAGAAGATGCTCCAAGCGGTGCCGGCCGAGCTGCGGCAGCAGTATCTCGATTTCCCGCGTGACTCGGTCTAAGCCGTCCATGCGCGGCACAGTCATAAGGCTTGGCGTCCCACCGACAGTAGAGCTGCTGGTCCTTGCCGGTGGCCGAGTGGCAGCTGCTTGTCTGACGAGCGCCTCTTGTGTTCTGTGCGGGCCTGCCTCTCGAGACTCATCCACTGCCACCCTCCACTGCTCGAGGGTCGGCCAGAGGAGAACCCGCTGCGCAGCCTCTAGCTGTCGTCTGTAAGCGTAGAACTCAGTCTTTAGCTGTCTCGTTTGATGAACGGCTTCCCGAAGAGCACTGCTTTCTGAATATGTCGGCCCGTGTAGCTTGTCGTCGGACCGAGCCTGTGTATCAGAGGCCACCAAGATGCCAGTTACTTGACTGATGGCCTGGTTGCTGCTGTCGATCTGGTCTGTGGCGTCTAGACAATTCAGTACGAGCTCATGAGCCAAGCCGTCTGTCTTCTGGTCGGCCTCTTCCAGTTTTCTGTGGGCTTCGTTTCGAGCATGTCGAAGGTTTGCAATGTGCAGGCTGACTTGGCAGAGGTTTCGGAAGACTTGTCGTAAGGATGCATCACCGACGCCGGACTCCATGCTGGTGCCGGGAAGAGGTGTAGTTTTGTCCTCCTTGAGCGTGTCAGTGCTGTAGAAACTACTGCTTCTGCTGCGGCCTTCAAATTGTTGTTCCGGCTGCTGCGTTTCTTGGCTGTCTGCTGGAATTGTCGCTGCCAGCTCGCTGGTGAGAGTGTCAAAATAATAGTCAATGATTTCTGAGCCTGTTGCAGGCACTTGACCTCGTCGACGGGGGAGTGTCATGGCATGCTGTTTCGGGGAATTGGCAATAGCCCTTCCTGGCAGTGTATATGCTTTTCATGCTTTTCATATGCTTTATATACACAATGAATATCTTGTCACGGTCGTCTGTCCGAAGCAGCGTACACTTGTGTCACAGATGCTATGCTTTTCAACCTATCCTATCCCAGCGTGTCACAGACTGTCTAATTTGATCTCAATATCATTACGAAAAGTCCAACACGGAAATGGTGTACATGGAATGGTATGTTCATATCTATCTACTATAACTCAAATCGCTAAAGATACTGAAACCAGCCAAAATATCCAACTGTCATGAGCTGTGATATAGTCCGTAAAACGCCGTTGCCCCAGTACTGAACTCCGAGAAGCAGAAAAATAAGCAAGTCCCAAGATTCCCAAAGTCGTTAAGCTGTGGACATTTTATGCAAAATGAACAAGTTGAAATAAAGTGTCGTTGATCCGTGTCCCGTCAGTTTTTTTTGTTTGTCGTTTTTGTTTTGTTTTTGCTTCATCCTTTTCATGTCGCAGCTTTGCTGTCGTCTCGCCATCAGTGATCGTCGTAAAACATGCTCGTGATGGCCTTGTGCGAGCCCATGATGACAACGACGATTTCTGATGCCGGCGGCCTCGAAAGGCGGTGAGACAAACGTGCTCATGTCCTGCTAGTCTCAGGAGTACGGTCGTCTTGCCGTGACATAACCAAAGAGAGCATATCCTCTATGACCGGGAGCTGCCAGAGCCCGAGCTGGTGGTGACTGTGACATTGTTTCGTGCAATTTGGACTAGACGGTAGATACCGAACGCGATGGCTGCCAGAAAGGCAAACAGCAGGATAATAATGAGGGCGATGACGTCGTTCTCCTTCATGTTGGCGGTTGTGAGAGAGGGCGGTGAGGGTATTTAAGTGAGGCGGAGGAGCTGAAGGTGAAGAATGCGGCAAATGTTGACAATCTGGGGAGGAATGTTAGAACGACGTTTGATTCTTTGACACTGATTGGAATGCAAAACCCTTTTTTTGTAACTCACTCTTCAATTGGAGGCTTTAAAGCTTGCTTGTGCTGTCTCGATTTGATATCAAGAGATGTCGATCTGGAGAGAGAAAGTGAGGCAGAGGGTGATGTTTGCAAGAGCCAATGTTATCCAAAGAACAAAGTGCAAATATTAAAAGCTTGCAATATGGAAACAAGTATGTAAAGAGTAGATTTGAGTTGTAATAGAAGAAGAAGTGGGAGATACTTTGCATTCTTGGGCTCGGGTGCGTCCTCAGATATACTGGTTGCCCCGCCACCTGCTTTTGGCGAAAAGTCAATAAAGAGCAAGGCTGGGAAAGAGTCTAAAAAGGAAGGGGCGTAGTTTTACAGGGAACAGGTTGCGTATCAGGTGAGCTGGCCAATAAAATCTATGAAATGGCCAGCTTCGGACCCATTTTTGCCAGGCACATCTACGGAGTAGAGGCGACTCACGCTAGTAGTGCATGTAAAACGCTGTCATCTGCTACCCAACCACCCGACAACCAGCGCGACGTGATAGGAAAAGGCGGGAGAAGTGAAAAAAAAACGTATCCTATTCTCCCACCGCTCTTTTCCTTGATTGACTCTTGCCGGGCCTCTCCGTTCCTGACTAGGCACTGGTGGATGCTTATTTCGTTCGCATCCTACACCGTACACTTATGCTTTTGTCATTCGTCTCGCCATAGACTGTCAGTGTATCAATTCCGGGAAAGTAACGACTACATACTTGCTGTTTTGATATACACACGGATGGACAGCCAGAGAAGATCATGACAATAGGGTGACATTAAGCCGGCCTGACATCGGAGCTCAGATGTCCGGAGTCGGACCTCCTCGTCCTGACCCCGGCTAGCTAGATGCTGTTACGTAGCGGTATGCTTACTGCTGCGACGCTCCGACCCTCCCCCGTCCAATAAAGAAAGACAACAAAAAAAACACAAAGTCTTGAACAAGGCAAACGTTTATTCAGAGACAAGAAACAGCAACGCAACAAGGAAAGCGCTAAGCAGCAGAACGACAAGAAATAGATGCTGATATTTGATACTAGCAAGCGCGGTCAAGAGTCGTCTACAAACGACTTGAAGCTGATGCGCGACTCGTAGAATTGCAAAATCTGTCATGTTAGCTTCCCCTTGGACCTATACATGCCCGGGAGTGGCTGTAGATGGACTCACCTTCTGGGGACACCGGAGATAGGCCTGTTGTGCCGCGTGCTGCGACTTGCTGCCGTTCTTCCAGGTCAAACAAACTCGCAGCTCACCATCCTCGCCACGGTACATCTCAACCGCCACAACTTCGTCCTCCCAACTGCCCGCTGGTGGCTTAAACAGAAGGTCCAAGTCGAATGGCGGCGACTCGCGAATTGCCGGGTGCTCAGTTTTGATCTCCTTCCTCCGCTTGGCTGCCGATGCCGTCGACCTGGCGCTGCTGGTGATGGGGTATGCCCGGCCGCGCTTCCTGCCCTTGATGACCTTTTTGAAGATCGTCTCGCGTCCGCCGATTTGTGCGAAGTATTCATTGAGTATTATCGATGCGTTCACACTATAGCACATTAGCACATGTACTCGTCGTCCAGGCACGCTGTTTATGTGCTCTGTTCTGTTTGACTCACGCTAGATTTTCCTCGGGCTCCCAGGTGTGGTCGCTTTCGTCGGGGTATCCTTTCCAAAGGACGCGGAAACGAGGCTGTTTCTGGTCCTGTGCATCTGTTAGTTACCTGTACCATGGGCTGCAAGCTGAATAGATCGTTGCATTCTTACATCCAGCATATGGCCGACAATCTCCTGGACCTCGTACCTGTGTCATGTTAGCTTGCTTCACATCTGGCTTTCACCATCCTTTCCTCCACACTTGCAGTCCTAAAGACCGAGACGTACTCTTCTTCCTCGTCGCCGTTGTCGTCGCCCTCCTCCTTGTCCCCATCCTTCACTACAGGTACCGAGACCTCTTTCTTCTTGGGACTGTCGTTTACTCGCGCGCCATTGCTGCGCCCTGTGGCTGCTGAACTGTCGTCAAGGTCCCAGGTGGTGTCACCAGAGGTCTGTTGGCTCCGCTGTGTCTCGCCCGCACCGTTGCCGGCGACAAACATTTCGTCGTCGCTTAGAGCGGGAGGCATGCTCGTCTGCTGCTTTTTTAATCGAGCTCCTGGAATTCTTTGGCTGGCCGTTATGAAAATTAGACGGAGGCGTATTACAAACTACCGGCAGTTGAATGGCAGTATGTGTATAGCTGAAGGAGTTGTCGCAAATAGTCACGATGGGCACAAACGCTGGTGGCGATTATTGTGGAAAGATGATGCGCGTCGCGAAGCGGTGGCCTCTTTTATCTAAGCCTTCGCGCGTCATGAAGCACATGACTTAGCACGTGCAGTCCACTGACGCGCCGAATGCGTTGCTTCATATCAATCACGTATGTTCATCTTCTCGACAATATTTTTGTGGCATCAGCTTCTCCAATTTGCATACGCCAAGTCTTTTACCCATTTTCATACTCCGTAGGGGGTTCAGACACCCAACCTGATGGCCCACGCCGTTGGCTTGCCGGGGTAAAGACTAAGCATTAGTTACGGCGGACCGGAGAGAATGCCGGTCACGGGCAACGTTCTACATTATCTTATCATTGTCATTGCCTGGTGGCGGACGTATTTTCCCGTAAAAGGCCCTTGTTGGCTGAAGTACTCATGTCGGCTGCATGCATGTTGATATGGCCAAGTCGGTCTTGATCAGTCAGATAAACAAGGGGACGCGGTCGACGCGAAAGAGACGACCAGCACCCTGCTGATGTCGTCGATGCATGGCGCCGATCTCACCCTGCAGACCGCGAGCACGCGGCAAGACGTCAGTAATAACAAGCAAGCATAGCATATATACAAAAAGCCAGACAGCGGAGAAACCTGCTGGCTACTCTGTGGAATGTCCAATAAAACGAAGCCACAATAACACAACCAAAGCCCGGCTGGGATGGGAGCACGGAGGTGAGACAGAACATCACCGTTGGGAGTGCATGGGGTTGTCAAGGAGAGACAAGTAGAGGCAATACGACAATGGGGGAAATGAGGGAGAAAATGAGAGCCAAATGAATAGGCAGCAATAAAATCAACCAATAACAAAAAGACGCACATATGCTTAAGTCAAGCCACGACGAGTAATAATGGAAAGATTAAGAGAATGATGAGCTGTCCATGGCCGCATAAAAGGCCAATGCAACACGCGCAATCTCAAGATGCACCCCTATGTACTATCTCATGTATCAATGAGACCGCGTATATGTACTTGTTTGAGAAAGATGTATCAACGAGGCCGTGTAGTATTATGTACGTGTTTGAAGAATGGTGTATCAATGAGACTGTAAGCATACATATCGCAACTCCTAAAATGATGTATCAGGATACTTGAGATCGAAGTACCATGTTCTTCAGTGCATTCTTAGCTGTGCATACGACGTATTTATGCATTTCTGCATCTGTGTTCGTGCATATCTACCGCATACGACGTAGTCAAAGCCTGGCCATGTCCCCGAATACGGCTCTCATCGCGATAACAGTCATAGGACCGAACCACATGGCGTATGTAAGCATACTATCAGTGTACGAAGTATATTGTAGCCGCTGGATTTCTGGTTAGTATCAGTATTGAGCGGTTTATGGTCGCGAAATGTTGGAGTCAAAAAGGTAGCTTATATGCTTATATGTACATATACGTACTCCGTACTATCACCAGAGGCTCATGGAGGGGGGAGAAGATATCGACGAAGCAATGCAACAATAACAGTACCAGCAGTGTAACTCGGAAGTTGACAAACGGGTTTGATTTTGGAGTGGGATTCAGAGATCAATGTACTCCGTAGATATTAGATGTACGACGTAATGTATGCTTACGGAGTATGTATGTATGTAGACGGCAACCAACCAACGCAACAAAACGTAGGCTATATCCCATGAATTATACGCAGGGGATGCATGATGATGAAGCAGCTTGATAAGAGTAAAAGAGGACCTGTATGAGGTTGCGTTTGTTTCTTGTCAAACGTTGGCTGCGGGAGACTCCATATGCTTAGACTGGATAGCGCGGATAGCACTTAAGCTACCGGGATGTTCTGCGCGTGTGGTTATTTTTAAACGCTTCACTTCTTGCTCGTCATACGGAGTAAAGCAACAAAAGTTCAAGATACCTGCTGGACACAGTACGATCTAAACCACGTCTGCCTACTTTGGGAACGGTAAGCCGCCGTAGAAACTTAAAAGGAGGGTGAGAGAGCGCGGCAAAGAAAGAAAGATGCGTACTGATACAACTACCTTTGTACATACGCAGCCATTAGTACGTATGCTTATGCTTATATGTAGGCACGGACTGCACGCTGATCTTCCCTGAATGTCGGATGCCAAGTACAAATACTTAGAGCAGAAGGTACGGTGCATATTGCAGATAGTAGTCGGAGCTTGTTGGCCCCGAGGGACATCCGACGGCGGCGATGGTGAGCTTGGTGAACAGCCTACATATAGAACACAACCGCGCGTTAACTTACTGTATGGGGACGAATGAGTGCGACGTCATGGCAAGATGGAAGTCAGTGAAATAAAATAAAAAGAACAAAAAATCAGAACAAGAAGAGTATCAGTAAAAGTAAAGAAAAGTAAAGAAAACAAAGACAGCAAAGAGCAGATTGCAGCCAGTAATAGCAACACTGGCATGTGATATATGTATGTATCATCGCTGCATGCAAGCTTAAATTTGCGAGCTGGAGTTGCCAACTCTGAGCACGGATCGTGTGGTGTCACTGGTGTCCATATTGGTGTCATATGTACACCTGTAAGAACTGGCTTTCCTCTTGCTCTTGAGTTGGAAAGGCGAGAAAACTGTTCTACACTTACGACGTACGGAGTACGTGCTTTTCTTATCCTCGCCTCTATATGTATCTTGCCTCTATAATTCCAGTCACTGGACTTGACAGCAATACTCGATGCATGCCGCTTAAGCACAAGGTGACACCACTAGGCCCCCCGCTGCAGTGCAGACGGCACTCCCATAGTGCATACCAGTTTGCACAGAAATAGAATGCGATGCAGTCTTATGCAATGCAGCCTTAATTTCGTAATCCCGCTGCCGGCTCGGTGGCATTCTTGCTTGGTCTTCCTACCGTGTCACCATAAGTCTGGTTTTCTCTCATTTCCTACATATATGTACTCCGTAGATGCATCAAAGGCCTGGCTGATCAGCACCATATGTGTATATGTAAACGCCTCGGCAGTGAGACTCTACGACGTAATCAAACTGTGCTTGCTTAAGAAAAAAATGATAACACTTATTGTTGAGCAAGTATTCAGAATAAGCATCTTGTAATGTACATACATACATATTCTGAAGTGACTGCAACGTCCTAGTCGGTGGCCGTAAGTAGCAAGTGGCCGAATTAGCAAGGTGAAACATGCAACACGTCAAGACAAGGCTGGTGGGCTACGTCGTAAGAGGAAAATGGAGTGAAACGGTAATATCACAACAACCCTATGCTTAAATGTACACAATACGCCGTACCGTCTATATGTATATCAATGTTGGTGCTGCGTTACTGCATGTGGCCAAGGCGCTAAGCAATAAGATTAAAGGCCCCAGAGGTTCCTGCACGTCGAAGGGGTGAGCCGTACTGAAATAGAAATAGGTACAGAGAGAACGAGAGATAAGCGACATGTACCATGAAGGTCAAGTGACGAGAATTGCATATTGCATATTGACATTCATATGTATGTAGTGTAGATCTAGGAGGCTGCATATTCTCGAGTAGTAACGGGAAGCAAGCTGGGGATCGAACGTCATGGTCCCGTCACGGACTTGTTGTACAGTGGCAACTTCAGACGACTCGTGTGCTGTCTGTCAAAGTTGCGGTCGTGTTGCCTTTCAGCGCAGACTTGGCATAAGCATATGTGCACTGTAAGCATAGTACGGAGTACTTCGTCGCATGCCGAGCGGGCCAGTTTCCCCTTGCCTTGTCTTCGGACTTGTTTACATCCCGAGTCATGTTTATCAAACATCAAGAGTGCGGCATTTTGACGCCGTTTGATCCTTGTCTTGTAGACAGGCCGGGCGGCAGGTGGCCTTTATGGACCAGACCAAGCCTGTCTGCGGCCTTTCTGGTCTAGCTAGCCGTGCATGTTTACTGTTTACTGTTTGCATGTCTGCATGTTTGCATGTCTGCATGTCTGCATGTCTGCGTGCCTGCGTATCTGCGTGTCTCAGTCCTGCTCCCAGCCCGCTCGCCCGTCATAAATCCACCGGGTCCGTTGCTTATATGTACATATTACAAAGTACATATGCTTATACATATACATAAATATACGGAGTATGTACATAAGCATACATAAGCATATTAGCTTCCATCTGCCTCCATCCGCATCTCGCCCTCTGTGCTCCGTGCTCTGTGCTCCGTGCACATGTCGTGACCAGAATTTCTGATGACCGGCAGGGGGTGTTATTCCTGACCTTGCTGATGTACATATATGTACATAAAATATGTGTAAGCATAAGCATACAAGTACGCCATAATGTGTAAGCATATATTGACATACATATACGTAATGTGATACTTTTCTATGCTTAAGCATACGCATAATGCGTGTGCACCTGCAGGCTCGTGCATGTGCCACTGCACAGCTGTGAGACTTGGGACCAATGCCCGCTTCAAATACGCCAGTCTTTCTTATTAGATTTTCACAACTTTAGAGACATATGCGATGGCTGTCACGACCCGCTGTCAGCTGCAGTGGCACCGGATCATACATTTTATGCAGCCGCAGCACACCGGCCCCGTATGCTTACGTTTATGCAGCCGCAACAAAGACCATCAACAGAAGACAAGACAGGAGAACAAGAAATCAAAGACGACAAGCATGATATCCACCAGGACAGAACGTTGAGCGATCAGCAGGTGCTTCGCTTACATATTGATGCAGCAAAATATAAATAGAACAGCCGTTTTGTGTTTTAGTCAAACACGTTAATATCCCGCGGGTTGTTGGTAATTTTAACCTGCACTGCTACCTACATTTAGGGAGTAAGCATACTATTTAGAGAGGGAGTAGCGAGCGTACAGCGAGCGTAATTGTACGAATTACGTATGTGATGTTGCTTATGCTTAGAGTACTAACTCGATACTCGTACGGAACATGAGGACTCCATAGAACTGACAGGGAGCGTATGGGTCAGCAAGCGCGAAACTGCAAACAAAAGTATCCCTGGTTGCGTCCGCGGTCCGTCATTACCTCATTTAGTCGACGAGGATCCATCCATTACAGTATCGGGACGTTGTGCAAGGGTGGCCGGCTCGAGTCCGAAGAAAGGATTGCCGCTGCAGAGTATCAGGTACTCGTGATAAATTAAAAGCCGATGACAACAGGGGTCGATAGGGGGCAAAGACGAGCCCATAGTACGTATGTACTCCGTACAGCGGGCGTATTCAAGAGCAGAAACCAAACAAAATGACATGAGGTGCGGGATGGATCGTCCCGTTGTTTCTTTGTCCTCCCTCCTGCTCGCCAAGCCTGTATGTACCTTTTTTCTCTTTCTCGTGCTCCGCTTGGAGCTAAAAGGATCCTCGAAGAGGGACGAAAGACAGACTTACTTCATACACATACACAATGCTCGACAGCTCTTCTCGTCGTGTCCCATCACCCAGGCACATTTGTCTTTTCTAAAAATCAAAATTGCCATCGGTTACAACACGGCCAGTTTTGACTTCCCCGTTGTTGTCGTCTGTCTCAAGTGTCTTACGTCTTATGTCTCTCTCCTGTGTTGTCTCTACTCTTTGCCTCTGTCTGCTTACCCTTGTCTCACCTCTTGTCTCCAACTGCTCCGGTATTTTTGTCTCCCGTCTCTCCCCGTCCCAGCTTCCGTGCTCTGTCTGGTCTCACAGCTGAACCTGCCGTTATCGCCTCCCGTCCTCCCATGCCCTCCGGAGGTCATAAATGTAACAAAAAAAAACTAGAATTTGTTGTACTCTGTACCTCTCCTCGTCTTCACATGCCATCTCATCTCCTACGTTATTTGCTCGCCATCATTTCGGACCCTTACCCTTCTCCCTGCCTCTCCCCCTTCGTGTTACGTATGTATTCTCTCTTTTCTGTTTCGTTGCAGCATTCGCCCACAGTATCTTACCATGGCTACCCATAACCAGCACCCATAGTACCCATTACCAGCACCCATAACCACCTAAAAACACCCACAACCGCTCCACCCCTGGCCTAAGAGGCGTCGCTAGTGCTAGGCTAGTCCTGCACGGCCGGCACAGTAATAAAACTGACTGCGTCGTTGCAGGCTGTGTTAATCGGCCGTGCCCCTATCCACGCCTGTCCACGCAACTGTGGGCTGCTTGTTTTTCTTCTTCCCCGGCAGCTCTGAGTTGCAAGCCGAGAGAAGTAAACGAGGTCGTCGTTCTGGCCAATGTACTCCGTAACTATCTGGCTTGTTTGTCTTTGTGCAGAGTACGTCTGAGTGACCTGCAGTCCTGTCACGTCTCGACCGTTGATCCGCGGCTGTTGACGTTGTTGACGTCAAGCTTTTGAGCTGTTGATTTTGATATTGACGCTGCGTGTCGTGGATTTATTACTAGCTTGATTTATTGATGCTGCTGAGAGTCGTAACCACCACACCCGTACGCCGAAGGAGCTGTCATCCTGACCAAAGTCCGCTTGTCTTTTGTGAAGCTGTGGCTTGCTTGTGCTCCTCGAGGCAGCTGCAATGTCAAGCCATCCGAATGAGTATGCATGCCTGAATGTCTGACCTTGACAAGCTGTCTGGGCTGCTGTTCAACTGAGGTGCCTTCAAAGCAAGCCTGGCCTCCCCAAGCCAGTTGAATGTCAAGAAAAATTTAAAACAAAAAAGAAAGAAAGTCAACGAAAATCAAAGATTCAAACCAAACCAAAGCAAAAGAAACCACACAATATCCTATGATAGAAGCAATCACATCACATCAGTGTGGAGCTGAGAGACACCCCCAGGGTGGACTTGGAGCTGAGATTAGACCTGCAAGAGACGCCGAACCAACAGCCGCCTCTTGTCATGCTGTTTCTTTTCCCATTCCTTTTGGCCTTCCTTAAGGCCTTTCCTTTTGGGGTTTTATCGCCTTTTCCTGGCCGGGTTGCGTGTGACCTTCTTCTCTCTGGCCATCCCTGGTCTGCCCTGATCGACCTCTTGTATTCCATGTCGTCGCTCTCATCCTTTTGTTTTATCCATTCGTTTTATCCATTCCGTTTTTTTCTTCCCTCTGATTTGTTATTTTCCGACTTCAAACCATTTTTGTTCTGTTCCGTCCTCCTCCTCCTCCCTAACCCATATTTTTCCTCTTCTTTTCTTTTTCTCCTTCCTTTTCTCTTTCCTTTTCCTTTATTTTCTTTTCCTCTTTGCTTTTCCTTTTTCTCTCCTCTCCTTCCTCCGGACTTGGGCATCCCCCTTGATAATAAACACTCCCTATCTTCGCACCCTGGTCACACTGAACATAAGAGTGCTTGCTGGCCGCACCTTGAACCAGACCAAGCATTCACGAGCACAGATGAACCCGAAGCGGCCACTAGGAACGACCTCACGACACGACAAAACGACCGCACAGAACGACCTGTAGCCACCACACCGGCCTGCTTAGTTGGACTGGACTGGACTTGTGGTGTTCCCTACACACAACGGACGACCCTCGTGACTTTTTCTCACTTGTTATTTTCTTTTGTTGTCAGCCTTTTGCTCTTCTATAAATAGCCGGAGAGCCTCTTACTTGGATTTTGATTTTCCTTTTCGCGCTACTCATCCTGGACTGGCCCTTTGACTCGCAACCACTTGTCTCTTGTTTCTCACCCCTCGTTTTTCACCCCTTCTTTCCTCCGGCCAAACACGACACTGGCTTTGCGTGCCATTGCTTACCGTTCCTAGCACGGAGAGGCTCGAGTTCGGTGACCTCAACTGGCGTTGTGTATCCTGTTGCGGGTGGGAGACCGTTTGACCGGGTAGTGCAGCAAAGTAGTGCAGCAAACACTGTAGCCATGGCAAACACCTCAAATTCACCGGCTAGAATGGACGAGAGCACTCTCAAAGCAGCCAAGGACAGGGAGTGCCCGTACTGCCACCAGGCCTTTACGTCGTCTTCGCTCGGACGCCATCTGGACCTGTACATCAAGCCGCACAACCCCAAGAAGCCGGATGGCATTCACGATGTCAACGAGATCCGGAGAACGAGAGGCGGCGTAACGCGGCGACAGCCAAAGAGAACCTCAGTGAGCCGACAAGCATCAACACCTGCCGGCACGCCAGCAGGTCCCTCGCAGCGTTTCGACGACTCGGAAGACGAATCAATGGTCCAGTCTCCCTCTATAGAAAGCGCCACGCTGGCCACGTCTGCTGCCGGCTTTCCAATCGGCCGCGCCTCTAAGTGGCCCGCCGTGAACGCCCCGGCGCAGCAGGGACAGCAGCAGCAGCCCGGCACGGCCGCTGCTTCAGGAGGTGCTCCGGGCGAGGGGCAAAGAGGCGCAGCCTCTAGTCACACGATGGCACATAGCCTGAACCGGCAGGCACTGAAGGCACAGGTTGACATGAGGAAAAAACTTCAGGATGCCGAGGATGAGGCGAGAGGCGCAAAGCTGGCGTACCGGGAAGTAATCCACGCTTTGCGTTCAGCACAGTAAGTTTGTCTTCTGCTTCTTTTCTGTGTGGCTAACAGTCAAAAAACAAAACGTACTGACACTTGCCAGACACCGCGTCGACATCAGCAGCACGCCCTTTGCCTTTGACCCCATAGCCATGGATTTTCCCGCTCTCACGCTGCAGTGCCTGCCCGCCATGTCCACGCTGTTCGCTCTGACGCAGCTGCCCACAGCGTCGTCCTGGTCAACCATACCGCCTGGAGACGGCCAGTACCAGTCCTTGAAGAGCCACTTTAGGGCCGAGTACCAAAAGTTCAAGGCCAAGAGCATTGCCCATGCCAGGCTCCTGCAGGCAGAGCGTCCGCTGGCGTCGGCAGCGGCCAGCGCCGAAGGGCGCCAGGCTGTGGAGCTGGCCGGGAAGAAAGTCGATAACCTCGAACGCACCACCCTGGAGCATCTCGAAGGTGCATATGAGAGCTGGAACAAGCTATCGCCCGAGCGGAAGACGGAGCTCTGGGTGCTCAACCTGGCGCGCGGACTGGCGTCAAAACAAGACGACAACAAGAAACAAGCCGCGTCAAACGATCGTTTGGCACAGGAGAACGCCAGCCTCAAGAGCCAGATTGTGCAGCTCCACCGCCAGCAGCATCTCGAAAACCTCCAGAGCCCCCAAGAGCCTAGACTGTTCGCCTCGACCAGCATGCCCCTGAGCGACAGCCTTCTTAGCGAGATCCAAGCCGCCAGTGTCGCGCCAGGCTTCGACGACGCAAGTATCGACTTGGATACATTTGTTTCCTCGGCCATCCAGCGATGTAAGAGCGCCGTCACTGCCAACCGGCTTTCAGCCACGGGCATGAGCACACAAAGGCCGCTCGAGCCCTCCTTGATATCTGCTGGCTCTGCGACGGCGTCCGCTGACGAACACGGTGCTCCCTCCAGCCAGGCACGTACCGAATTCGCATCGGTAAAGTCTGCAAAACCGACCCCGACATCTCTGGCACCGGTGGCCGGCGTGCAGAGACAACAGAGAGGCTCACGAGCTGCGGCGACACGCCGGCCCGTGCCCAGTGGAAGCATGTCTGCGCCCACGGCCCGTGCAGCGCCCAACGCACCGGCAATGAATGCGCCACCGGCCCCTCTGGCTTCTGCAGTGCCTGTGGCCTCCATGGAAGCTGCACGGGCCCAGCAACAGAAAGCGAACGCCCAGCTGGCGAAGCCCGTTACTGCCAAATTCGAACCTCGCGATGGCGAGATGGAGGTTGAGCAGGCCGAGCCCGATGAGGAGGAAGAGGAAGAGGACGAGGAGGAAGAAGAGGAAGAAGACGGAGAGGCCGACGACGACGAAAATGACGACGGCGATGACGATACGACCCCTCCGACACAGCAGCCCCAGCATGCCCCGACCGGTCCTGGAGCAGCAGGTGGCAGCGGACCTGGTGGCCCCGACGCCGACGATAATGACGATGAAGACGACGAAATGAGCGACAAAGATGCCGACGCGGAGATGGAGGACGACGGCGACGAGTTTGCGCACATGCACACGCCGCTGAACTTGAACAAGTCGGCGACCTCGAACGGCTCCGAGCAGCAGCCGGCGTTTCCCTACTCGCACAACGCCGCCC
The DNA here is from genome assembly GCA_029298705.1 of Ophiostoma triangulosporum. Lineage (NCBI taxonomy): Eukaryota > Fungi > Ascomycota > Sordariomycetes > Ophiostomatales > Ophiostomataceae > Ophiostoma > Ophiostoma triangulosporum. The sequence goes on along the minus strand of JANSLO010000011.1, from coordinate 1,746,027 downwards.
ACCAGATTCCTCGGACGGCCGGCAACACAAACCCGTCGCTCATCAACTCGGGTCGTCTGATGTCCAACATGGGCATCTCGATGCCCATGAGCAGCGAGTCGATGTACATGGAGTAGGCGCATGTCTTTGCACTTGTATGGCTGGCCTTCGCCGTGTACTCCGGCCAGGCTCGTTGTTCTGGTTTCCGTCGTTATTTCTGTCTGCGCCCTTGTCTTTTGCCTGCTCTGCTTCCCTTTTTGTTTTTCTGCCTTTCTGCCTGCTTTTCTGCTTGCTTTTTTGCTTGCTCTTCCATCCTTTAACTTTCCTAGTGTCTAATGTCAGCGAAAGCTGTGTATACTAACCAAAACGTGGTGTTTTCGGATGCTCTGACGACAGTTTGCAGCTCTTGACGACACGCATGCGCGTTTCTTTCTTTTCCGTCTTTCTTTCTGTCATCTCTGTATCTCTGTTGTCCTTACCTGTCTGCGTTCCGTCTTTCTTCCCAACTGCTTTGCTGTTCTCTTTCTCTCTTCGCCTTTACGGCATTTCCTTGATCTTCTGTCTTAGTTATCCTGCTGTCTTTCAGTCTGTCTGTCTGTCTGCCACACAGATGACATCTAATTCTGTCACTCCCTCTTCTTTCCTTGTGTCTCACACACTCGCATTGCACACTGCACACTGCACTCACTCTTTCATTCTTACACTCATTCACCCTCTTGTTTTCTTCTTGTCACTCCTTATTGTCTCACGCATAATGACTGGGACGCCTACTTACTGATATGTCTGTTCAGAAATGTGCTCCACGATCAAGTCCAAAAGTCGCGATCTTTTTCTGACGTCTGCTTTGTCCTTTTTCTTTCTTTATTCTTCTGTCTTTCTCTCTCTCTCTCTCTCTCTCTCTCTCTCTCTCTCTTCTTCTTCTCTCTTTCTCCCTCCTCTATTCTCTTCTCTCTTTTCTCTATCTCTCTCTTTCTCATGTTTCAATATTACATAAGCTATCTATATAGCCGCCTGAATAGCTCGGCTGGACGTCGTTTCCATACTGGATGGCTTCGAAGAAAGGCACGACCGTCCATATCACAAGGGCTTACCTGGACCAATAACATTCCATGGTTTTTTATTAATTGCTTCCTTACGTGAATTAGTAGTCTGGATCTAGCAATAAAGTGAGTAAAACACCATAAACTGCAGGCGCGTTCCGTTTATCGGCAGTGAAGAGAGAGCATCCCAGAACCTTTCCTATTTGGGAAATAAGTCGAGCCTTGCGGGCTGTTCCTGCCTTTTTTGTTATCCACGCCAATACCCGTACAGTGAGTATAGAGGCCCACTTTCGTGCTTCGGCTGTAAAAAATTATCCCGCCTGACGACGTGAGTCAAAGTGCCAAACCCCGCCAAACGCCAAAAAATGTGTCTTGGGGCACCTGAGGTTGGTCGCAGCCCCTCATGTCGAGCCAAACAAGACCAATTGCTATAATCAAAATACCACAATACAAGACGCACTAAAAAAGTCACCTCGACTGACGAAACCTCATCTACAACAAAAGTCTTCTGTGTGCCATTGACACTCGTCAGGACATTCTGCACTATCATTTCGAACCTCTTTTATTATAAGAATAGTTGAAATGGCCGACTCCGAGCCCAAGGCAACCCCGGCCCCGGCCCCGGCCGCCGAGACCCCGGACCTGCACCTCGACGAGGTGACCGGCGAGCGCGTAAGTATAGCTGGGCCAAACAAGAGATACTAGGACAGAAGACGTCTAACAGCCACTCCCTACAGGTCTCCAAGACTGAGCTCAAGCGTCGCCAGAAGCAGCGCCAGAGAGACGAGAAGAAGCAGGCCAAGGCCGCCGAGACCGCCGCCACTGCTCCCAAGAAGGCCGCTACGACAGTCCCGATTGTCGCCGAGAAGGACCTCGACCCCCGCGAGTACTACAAGATCCGCTGCCGTCAGATCGAGGGCCTGCTCCAGACCAGCGACCCCAACCCTTATCCCCACAAGTTCCTCGTTGACTACGATGCACACAACTTTGCCTCCGAGTTCAGCCACCTCAAATCCGGCGAGGTCGATAAGACGCGCGAGATTCGCATTGCGGGCCGTATCTTTACGACGCGCCGTGCCGGCAACAAGCTCATCTTCTACGACATCCGCACCGGCGCCGACACCAAGAGCATTGGCGCCCGCGTGCAGGTCATGTGCCAGGCTCAGTACGCCAAGGAGGACGGCGTTGCGTTCGACAAGCAGCACCTGAACCTGGCCCGCGGTGACGTTATCGGCATTGTCGGATACCCTGGCCGCACGTCGCCCAAGAGCCGTTTGGACAAGGGCGAGGAAGGCGAGCTGTCCGTCTTCGCGTCCGAGGTCGTCATGCTGTCGCCCTCGCTGCACATGCTGCCCACCGAGTACTACGGCTTCAAGGACCACGAGCAGCGCTTCCGCTCGCGCTACCTGGACTTGCTGTTCAACGACAAGTCGCGCGAGGTTCTCTGGACCCGCAGCAAGATGATCCGTTACATTCGTGATTTCTTTGACGAGCGCGAGTTCATTGAGGTCGAGACCCCGACCCTGGCTGCCATTGCCGGTGGTGCCACGGCTCTGCCCTTCAAGACGCACCACAACTCGCTCAACCGTGAGCTGTTTATGCGCGTTGCGCCCGAGCTGTATCTCAAGATGCTCATTGTCGGTGGCTTCAACAAGGTCTTTGAGATCGGCAAGAACTTCCGCAACGAGGGCATCGATCTGACCCACAGCCCCGAGTTCACCAGCATGGAGTTCTACGCAGCTTACTTTGACGTCTACGATGTCATGACCATTACCGAGGAGCTCGTGTCGGGCCTGGTCAAGCGCCTGACGGGCTCGTACAAGACCAAGTTCACCACCCAGCACGGCGAGACATACGAGGTCAACTGGGAGGCGCCATGGAAGCGCATTGACATGATCCCCGAGCTCGAGAAGATGTACGTACCAGCCAACTCGTCTCCATTTGTCTATTGAGACTGCCCTACTGACAATCTAGCACTGGCAAGAAGTTCCCTGCTGGCGACGAGCTGCACACCGACGAGACCAACCAGTTCCTGCGCGACCTTCTCAAGGAGCAGAAGCTGGAATGCCCTCCCGTAAGTCCTCAGGTCTGACTCTTTTGATGAATGAATACTAATTATTTCTAGCCTCTGACCAACGCTCGCATGCTCGACACCCTGTGCGGCGAGTACCTGGAGACCCAGTGCATTTCCCCTGGATTCATCCTGAACCACCCCCAGATGGTAAGCACTTTATCACTATGCGGCTATAATCACCTTGCACGTGCAGACACAATGCTAACTACATAGATGTCCCCTCTGGCCAAGTACCACAGAGATCGCAAGGGTCTGTGCGAGCGCTTCGAGGCTTTCGTCTGCAAGAAGGAGATTGCCAACGCGTATACCGAGTTGAACAACCCCTTTGACCAGCGCATGCGTTTCGAGGAGCAGGCCCGCCAGAAGGCCCAGGGCGACGATGAGGCCCAGCTTGTCGACGAGAACTTTTTGCGCTCGCTCGAGTACGGCCTGCCGCCGACCGGTGGCTGGGGTCTGGGCATTGACCGTCTGGCCATGTTTATCACCAACAACTACGCCATCCGTGAGGTCATCTCGTTCCCCATGCTCAAGGACGAGGCCCCGCGCGCCACGACTGACAAGTTTGCGGCCGAGGAGGTCAATGTGGAGCCCAAGCCCGAGGAGGGCATTGCCCACAAGTAGATGTGCCAGTCCGTCATATAAGGACATGGTCGTGGTATGATGGCATTCAAACACACGTGTGTTTGATGTTGCCTCTTGGGGATTTATTTTCCTTTGTCTTGCTATTTGTTCTGTTATCTTGTGGTTTTGTTGCTGGGTTCTCTACCTCTCCAGTCTGGTTGGATCTTAGAAGGGCGGTAAACACAAAGTGAAAGAAAAAGGGAGACAAAAAAATACCAAGCATGTAGATGATACAAACGAGTCTTTCAAAAATCAGGACAGAGTATAGTGATTGTTACAGCGTAGGCATCTTTCGAGCTGTGGGATCTTCCGTGTATTCTGTACTATTCTGGAGATGTCTATATTTACAAGAGTATACATTGTTGAGGCTTTACAATTAGTTGCTTATGCCTTCACCGAGGCTCGTGCGCCCAGGCCGGCCTGTTGGGGTGCTGCTACCGGTGCCTTGGCCAGGTGCTTCTCAATCACCCGGAGCGTCGACTTGGGCATCCGCAGCCGGTGGCCCAGCACCAGCACGCCCGTCAGCAGTGCAAGACTGCCGGCCTGGTGCGTCGCTGCCAGGTGTGTGGGCACCATGTAGATCAAGGTGGTGATGCCCAACGTCGCCTGCAGCAGCACCAGGTGCACAACACCCGTCGTGCCCTTCTTGGCCGACCGCGGCAGCAGTGCCGCCACGCCAGCGCCGCGGCGCGAGTACCAGAACAGCGCCATAACGGCAGTAAAGGTGGTCATGGCCAGGATGCGGTGGTCCAGCTGCACGAGCGACGGGTTCTCGAGCATGTTGCGCCACCACAGGTCACTCTGGTCCTCCTTGCGGCAGAAGCGCGCATCCCACAGCTCCTTGCGTGGCGGCGTCAGACCGCTGCCCATCATGGGAAACTCGTTGTAGATCAGGCCGGCGTCGAGGCCAGCAACAAGCGCGCCCGATAGGACCGTGGTAAAGACGAGTGCCGTCAGGGCCGTCACCGACATCTTGAAGCGGCGCAGCACCGGGTTGGCCAGCGTGTTTGCGAGCTTGGCGGCGGCGGCCGGGTCGGCGCGCGCACGGCGGTCGCGCAGGATGCCCAGACCCGTCAGCAGCATCCACGAGTAGCAGACAAAGGCCGTACCCAGGTGTGCGGCAAGGCGGTACTGTGACACCCGCGGCGGCGTCGCGGCTTTGTCAAACAGCTCGTCGCGCAAGCCGGAGGCGACCATCCACCAGCCAAGAAAGCCCTGGAAACCGATGAGACTGGCGATGCCCAGCAGGTGCCACGCCACGCGCTTGGTCACGCGGCGGCGTGCGACAAAGTAGAGCGCCGGGACGACAAACGCCACGCCGATGACACGACCCCAGAGGCGGTGCGACCACTCCATAAAGTAGATCTTCTTGAACTCGTCGAGGTTCATGTTGGGGTTGAGGCGCGCGTACTCGGGGCTAGTGCGGTACTTTGCAAACTCAGCTTCCCAGTCGGCCTCGTTGCGCGGCGGCATCGCACCTGTTACGGGCTTCCACTCGGTAATGCTCAGGCCAGACTCGGTCAGACGCGTCAGGCCGCCCCAGACGACAATGCCAAAGACACTGACGGCGCTGGCAATCAGCCAGACGGCCGGGGCCTTGGTCGACGTGTCGGGGAAGCTGCTCGCATTTTTAGACGGCAGAGGACTTGTACCAGCAGCAGCGTCTGCAGGCGCATTTTCTGCCGGGGCCGCTGCTGTTGTGAGGGTCCTGGACGGTAGCGCGCGGATGTAGCGGTTCGTGCTGGACGACGGCACAGACAGCGACGAGGCTACCGCTGCTGGACGAGCACTTGTGCTAAAGGCATGCCTGGAGCTGGTGATCAGCTGGGCGTGCGTTTGAAGCGCTTGAAGCTTTTGGAGCTGTTGGCGATGGTGTTGTTGATGCAGGCATTGACGACATGAAAAGACAGACTTGGGTGTCTGCAGAAAGGCCCTTCGTAGGCCTGTCTGAAAGGAAGCCATTGCTGTGTTTGCCGTACCAGACAATGGCGCAGTCGAGACTGATGCTGAGTTGTCTGGTGTAGATGCGGCAGACTGGCAGTTTTATCGTAAGATGTGGTGCCACCAAAATTCCGATTTGGATTACAGCGGGAAGTGGTGCCACTTTGGAGCATCGAGGGCCACTAAGACGGCTCAATTTAATCAGCGACAGCGATATGCAGCAATACGGGCAGCACCCGTGCTGTAAGCATATGCGTTTGTACTGTAACTGTTCTACGTAGCTTCAGAGCATATGACAATGAAAATGCTGTACATATCTTACATCATGACAGATTGCTTCTCGTGGTCTTGTTGGCGCATGGTCACTTACATAATCACTGTTGTGTATGCTGTGGGGCCTGGCTACAGCACTGCTGTCCCTTCGTAGTCTGGTTTCAGTAGCCTCGACGCCTATCAGTCCAGCAGGCTGACGTTATCTAGCGGAGAATTATCACCGCTACTGCGGTCCCTCCTTATCTCACTCACCTCACTTCCTCACTTTGTCTTGGCACTGCATCCAACTTTAGTGAAATTGCGTTGTCGCCTTTACTTTTTCGCCTCGATCAACTGTGCCACTTTGGACATTGCCGATCCGACCGCTGGCTTGTCTTCCTCCAGTTCCTCCACTCCATCGATTAACAACACCGCTCCGTGTCCTCCGCATTAGACAGCCCCCAAGCTTTTCCTCGACAGCTCAGCCTCATCTAAATCCTTCCGCCTGCCGACCTATATTGTCATCCCCTTGCTTGTTGCATTGTCAATTCATTCCCCCTGTTGCATGCCAACTCTTGTCAAGCATTCCTAGCTCGTCGCCTCGCCGACTCCAAAGCCCGGCACTATCGTCACTCGCGCCGCCGCAATGGCTTACCCTTCGGCGCCCACCTTTCTGCTCGCGCGGCAAATAACTTCTCTTCTCCATACCAGCATCGACTCCCTTCACGAGAAAAGCGACTCTACTTTTCTGTCTCCTGCCTCTGCTGGCGCTTTGCCATCTTCCACCTCTGCCGGCGCTTTGCCGTCACCAGCAACCATACAGACTGCACTCATCCTCACGGCCGCCGGCAGTCTGCTCGCCTATGAGTCGCCTCTCCCCGTACGCACGCTGCGCACATACTGCTCCGTTGCCGCGTCGCTATGGACCCTCCACGGTGCGACGGCGCCGTCCGTCTCTGTCGCCCTCGATCAGCCACCACAACCGCAGAACATCACAACTACACAATCCTCCTCCAAGGCGCCTGCACCTCCACAGCAGAAGCAACAGCCAAACTACTTTCAGAACCAGACCCAGCCACCGTTGCCAACACATCAAGCAAGCGGTGATGACGACGGCTACAACGACGGAAGTGCACCCATCAGCATTGCTGCCAGCTTTAAGGGAGGTGCCGTGTTCGTGGTGCGCAGGCTACGGTGTGGTCTGCTGTTTGCGTGCTCGACGCCATCACCCCACAGTCTGACCGGCTCGCGGCCATCGACGGCTACTGTCGATCCTGCAACTGTGACTGCTCTTCCAGTCTCCGTATCCTCGGAAGATGCATCTGCATCTGCAGCTGCATCCGAATCTGAACCTGCAGCTGCCGCCGAATCTGCGACTGCTGCCACTGTCACTGAGCCTGTATCTGAGACGGCTGCCACCGAGCCTGCAACTGCACCGGCAGCTGTCGGTGAGCCTGTAAACGCACCTGCCCTTAAGCCTGCAGCTACATCGGCACCTGCGTCTACGCCCGGCCTTCCCGCATCTGCAATCACGACGCCATCGTCGTTGTTGCGACACTCCACACAACCACTACTACACAAGCCGATACCGCCAGCGGCGCCAGAACCGCTAGATAGAGCAGCAACACCGACGCCGATTGCAGTTCCGTCAAAACAACCGGCGACCGATAGCGGTGCAGGCGGTCTGGCGAGCAGCTTGGTTCCAGGAAGCGCCGCCACGGCCGAGACCTACCAGACAGCGCACTCCGGCAGCGAGCATGCCAATATCAGCGGCAGCGGCAGCGGCAGCGGACCTGATATTACGGCAGATCGCGATGCCAATGCCGATGCAGTGTCGCTGATGACGACGGGCACGAATACGACGACTGGTGCCGGCGGCAGTGCACCCAGTGCCAGCCGCAGCGGCAAAGTCTCGGTCGCGGCAACACTGGCAGTGGCACGGCGGCAGGTGGACGAGCTGGCGCGCATGCTGGACGGCAAGCTGGGGGCGCTGGAACTGCCCGAGGAGAGCATTGGCTGGAACGGCTTCTGCTCGGTGTGGACTGACTGAGCCAGAGCTGCCAGTGCCCTAATATAATTGTTTGACTTTGAGCAGAGCGAGGCTCGTTCCTAATATCCTTTCTGGTGTTTCGTTTTCAACCCAAATACCATGCTTCTCTTTGAACCGAGTGACCTTTGACCGAATACATTGTCTTATTAAGGCAACATTAGCTGTTGCTTGTGTCCCGGAAAATACCCCCTTTAAATGCGTAGTGTGCTAAATCAGAATGCTGTCTGCTTTTTAAATATGCAAAATGTCGTTGATCCAATCGTCCTGATTGCCCGCTTCCTCCACATCCTCTCCTCCTCATTCGATGCTCAGCCGTGTAATGCTGTCGTTGGCATCCACCATGGTCTGGTACCCAACACGGCCCTTGCTCGCTCGTCCCGCATTGCTGCCGCCACTGCCATTGGTATTCGCACCCGCACCGCCGCTGCCGGCATTCGAGCCACCACTGGTGCTACCCGGCGCCAGCTCAAACAGCCCGATATGGCCGATACTGCCGACACCGCCACTGACACTGCCGGGCCGGGACATGCTCATGGCACTGCCGCCCGCGCCGCCCCACGAGAGCACATCACGCTGCAGCGGGCTCTGCATGATCGGGCTATTGTGGACGCTGATGCTGGGGCTCACTGCGCGCCGTTTGAAACTCATGGGATCGAGATCACTGTCGTCGTCGCGCCGCCGCTTGCTGTTGATGCGCCGCGTAATCTCGGCCGCGCTCGGCAGCTGCCCAGAATACTGCATGTGGCTGCTGTGGCTGCCATTGGCATTGCCCGTGCTGCCGATGCCGCTGCCTTGACTAGCAGCCTGGCTCTGTGTTTGCGGGCCGATCTGCGACGGGCCGGCACTGTGTGGCCCTTGGCTCGGCTGGGGCGTACCGCCGCCCGATGAGCTGGTCGTCGTCATCGGGAATATAGCGCCACTGGGGAACACAAGACCACCTGCTACACTGCCATGGCCGCTGCCGCTACCGCCAGGCGAGTCCATTGTCGTATCGTCGGCCATGCTCGATAGCGAGTACTTACGGGGCTGCGGCGGTGGCGTCGTCGCGACGGCTCGTGCAAGACTGCCGCTGGAGGGCTGCGCCGTTGACGGTTTGTTCCAGAACAGGCGGTTGGTTCCCGCCGCCGTACCAATCCTCGGCTTGCCAAAGCCAGACAGGGCGTCCATAGCCATGTCGTCGTCCGGCATGTCGTCCAGATTGTCCAGGAGCCGCGGGCTGGCAAGCGCCGCAATGCCCGTGCTTGTCGCCGCTGTCGCCAAGTTGAGCGCGGCCGCTCCTGTCCTTGCCGTTGCTATGTGTGCCGGTGGTGGTAGCCGGTTTTGGTGGCTGAGCAGCTCTGCCGGATCCATGTCGCTCTCAAGCACCTGGCGCACCACCTCTGACTCGCGCCGGAAATCGGCATCGCCTGGGGCGCTCTCTTCTGCCAGAGCCGCCCGAATGCGCGCAAAGCCTTTCGTTTTGGGCTGGAATGTTAGCTTTCTAGATACTCTCAGAGGGATGCGTGATCAAGTCTTGTATACATACCAGAAGATTGCCGCGCCTTGTCACCTGCCGCCGAACAACGCCGCGCTGCCCTAGAGCATCGCCGACATCCATCTGGTTTCTGGGCATTTCGTCGCCGTCACCGCCAGAAATGTGTAGCTGGTTCGCGGCCCAGCTGATGCTCTCACGGCGCGCGTCCGGACTCTGCGCGTCTCGACCGAGAAGGAAGCCGCTGCCAGACGGTGGCGACTTTGAGTGATTTGACAAAGAACCCCCGGTGCCCGCTCCCGCAGTGGACGATGACGACGGCCCCGCGCCGCCCATGGATGTAGCCGAGATGGACGAGAAGCCAAGACCCAGCGGGCCCTTGACCAGACGCTTGGACTGCTTCCGGGGACGCTGGCGGTGGGTGAATGACAGCAGACTGTTCATAGCGGGCGAGTTCATGGCGGTGTTGACTGTCTTGCCCACCTGTGGTGTCGTGATAAAGGGCTCGTCCATGTCCTCGTCCATGAAGTCGTCCTCTTCCGAGCTCGACGACGAGTCAGAGCATGCCGTGCCACCCAGATGCGGGTTTGTGTTCACGCTGCCCATGGAGCTGGATGGGTAGTACGCTGTGCTGGCAGCATTGCCACCCACTGCTTTGCCGTTGCTCTCGTGGCTGCGGCCCATCATGGACCAGAGTGACGTAGACGACTCTGTCGCGCCACCGTAGTCGCCCGATTTCCGGCCAGGGATATTCATAGCACCAATGGCTCCAGAACCCGTGCCGTTGCCGCCACTGTTGCCATTCATATGACTGGGAGACGAGCTGGGCGAGGACTGCTCGGCCAGGGTCGAGTGGTGCAGGCTCGTAGCAGCGCGCGAAAAGTCAAGCCCGCGCGACCGACGCGGGAGAACATTGGTAGGTGATGCATAGATCTGTGATGGGTCAAGTTTGGGTGAGAGGGGGGTTGGCTTGGCGGTATACGAGCTGTTGCTGTAGAGGTGATGTTGTTGCTGTTGTTGCTGCTGCTGCTGCTGCTGCTGCTGCTGTAGATGAAGAAATGCGCTACTGCTAGATGAAACAGGAGTCAGAGGTGGCTGCTGTTGGTGCCGATGCTGGTGTTGGTGCTGGTTATCTTTCTGTGGTGTCTGCGATATGTGCATGGCATCTGGAGCTGTCTGGAAGGCTGGCAGACCACGGGCCGGCTGGAACGTAAATGGCGGTGCCCGACGTGGCGTAACGGGCGCACTGTCGAGGCTTGAGCTCACAAGAGAGCTGTCGTCTTTGCTTACAGACCGAGCCGCGCCAAAGGGAGACGGCGAAAGACGGCCGCTGCGTCCTGGTGTGCTGTTGCCGCCGTCGGACATCGAGCGCGCCTTCATCATGGGCGACGGCGGGATGACATGCTGGCCACTGGCTACCGATAGAGGTCCGCCGCTCGTGTGTCCTTGGTCGTGTTTCCTGTCGATGGACTCGCCGCCAAGCAAAGACATATCATCGCACTCCATGATGGGTACGTGGTAGATGAGTAGACGGGTAGCCGAGGAAGGATATGGTGACTGTCGTTGTTGGTATCGAGGACAATGCCTCGCCAAAGGTGACAAGTGCTTCCTAAAGCAGGGTCGTCACCAAGCAGGCCGCGCCGTCGCGGTAGCAGACACGGCAAAACCGTGGTCGTGGTGTGATCGTGATACGCGATGCGCGATGCAAGATCGCGGACGAAATCGACGCGATATTGTTGGCCTATAACCAGATATCACCACATTAACTGTAATATGATGGGGAGCTCAATGTCGTAGTCGCAGAAGAAAACTGCACCAGGAATGCAACCGTGGGAGAGAATGTGGAAGAAAAAGCTAAAGTGCAGCTTGATAGCCACCGAAAGACACGGAGACCAGACGCGCTGCTGTTCGCTCTATTTGGTTAGAGCGCCGTATGACTATGAGATACACAATTAGGCGCTTGGGCAAGTCTGTGGGTCGGGCGGTGAGAGGCCGTGCGGAACCGAGTGCGGCTGCTGAGCGTGCATGTGATTGGGCGTGTATGATGTCAGCAAGACGTTCGACGTAAGATGCAAGCAATTGTTCGACTAATAAGTGAAAGCAATTAATAAGTCGCGTGAGTGTGATATTACGATATGACATGCTTTTAATTTGCGGCGCAACGGGATGCCATGATGTCTTGCGGCAGTCCCCACCCTTGATTATATAAGCAGTGAACCACCTACCAGCAAGTCGGTATGCATTGCTAAAAAAAATTGAACAGAACATTAGAACAAGCTCGTAGTACAGCCTCACTCAATGGCAGAAGCCGAAGGGTGTAACGTAAAAGTCTTGGTTGCTTCTAAATTTCTATCCGAGACTGTCTGTCGTCGCCTCAAGTTGTTGGCATGTCGCTGCTGTACTCTAAACCCCACATCACGAATTCTGCCGGCATTTCGTCGTCATTATTCACCGCCCTGTATATGCCTTCTCTTACTCTCTTAGCATGCTTATGCCTCTCCAAACTAGATAGAACCAAACTCGATTACATCAGCCTAGTCATACCAGATGGCATTCATACCAAAGCCAGGCTCAGGGATCCGGACGCGGGCCACCCGTGCCAGAAGCTCGTCTTTCCAGCGGTACATTTCCACCCAGCCCTCCTGGTCGTCTGTCAGTGCCAGCCACGTCTCCTTGCCACCGTTGACCTCAAAGTCGCATGGCGACACGGCATTCGAGTGGCCGCCGCTTGTTGGCGTTGGATTCAGACAGATCTGTGTCTCTATACTGCCGCAGTCACGCAGACGGAAGGCGGAAATGTAACCTGTCAGGTCGAAGCTGTTGGCGCGTGCCGTTGCAAACAGGTAGCGGCCCGAAAAGTCGAGCGAGCACACGTCGCTGCGGTACAGGCCCTTGCCCGTGGTGCGGTCGTGTGTCTCCAGGCCGGTAGGGATCAGTGGGAATGAGTGATGCGTGTACACGGGCAGGTGTGTCGCCGGGTCGATCACATATTCGCACAGTCGGTTGCCAGCTTCCATCAAGGCATACAGGTACTGGCCGGAGGGATGCATGGCCACCCAGCGCGGATGATCGCCCGGCGCCGGTGCATCGACGCTTCCGACGAGCTCGACGTGCCCGGCATCGGTGGATGTTTCGGTCGTGGCCGTCGTCTTCTTGTGCACCCACAGCTTGTTCGCCGACAGGTCGGCCGAGTAGAGGTATGTCTCTGTCGGGTCAAAGACCATGCCGTGGATGCCCGTGCGTGGTTCGTATGTGTAGTTCTGAATGTTCTGGTCGAGGCCGCCCGTGCTGTTGACGCTAAAGACATTGCCACTGCCGGCGTGTTTGTAGAACGGGTTGCAGTAGACAGCGTACGGCGGCTGCTTGGCCGGCAGCAAAAATATAGCTCGCGTATTGGACGATGCCGAGTTAGCTTCGGGGTCGCTGCCCATGGGGTGGGATGCTTCGTGGATGATTTCGGTCGGGCTCTTGACGGCGAAGCTCGACCACTTCTTCATGGCCGAGCCATAGAGGTTCTTCTTGTTGTGCTGTGCGTGTTGTTAGTGACGACACCTCGTGCAGGGGCATGCGTACGCGGTCTGCACTCACATCAAACGCCATCCATGATATCGGCTCATTCTCTGGGATGGCTGTGCGCTTGATGAGCTTAAGCTCTAGCTTCTCGTCGTCGAACTGGACTGTGAAGATGGCTCCCGGGGGCGTCCACGTCCCGATCATAAGATGGTGTAACGGCATGCTGGAATATTGTCGAGCCGACGACCTGGATAGACAAGTGCTTGCAGAGGAGACCAGTGCTCGATATCGTACGACTGAGTATGATTAAAGGTTAGATGGATCCGTGGAAGAGAGAAGTTGCAAGCTCAAGCCCAAGGTCACGTCGGGTCAACGCATCTTACCTGTCATGCTTCCTCAAGCTCCCCTTCTTTCCTCCTTTTTTGTATCTTTATTACTCTCTACCGTCCTTTCCCTCTTCCCTCCTTTCTGTTTTTCTTTTCTTGTTTCATCTATTTTTACATTTGCATTTATTCCGTACAACGTACATCTCTTCCATCACCTGCCCTTCTCTCACAGGCACAACGATTAATCCGCAACGACCCAGTCCTCGCTAGAGCCGCGTTAGCTCCCAATAACGGGACCTGTGGGGTGCCCCTCGCGCCGCCACGCCCGGTCGACGAGTCAAATGACGTGCTGCTTTAATATCCATCTGCACTTCGTACCGTAGCTGCTGCTGTGGGGGCGGCAGTCGCGTCGGGAGGGTGGCGGCATATCGATTGTCCTGCGCTGCGTCACTCGTCTTGGAACTTTTGTTTGCCCGCTAAGATCTCCAAGGTCTTTCTAGTGAAGCGCCGGCTATGACCTTTTCCTTTATTCCACTGAAATGCTGTTCACAGTCAGATGGAAGGATAGACAAGGCTGCACGTGGTAGTGCATCGTACTTTCCCTCTTGGCCATGCGCTCCTCCTCAAGTACGCTGACACCACGAGGTTCGGAGCCTCGCTTCGACTACATTCGCATCTCGCATCCACATATTTCGCTCCCTTAACATCTTGACATCGCCAACTTTTAACTCAACGCGCAACGGCCTTGGCTTAATTCCTTTCTCTACCGTCGTCCCCGCCCCTCCTCACTATTTCCCACTACCCCATCTCTTCTTGCCTCTTTCACTCTTTTCCCCACCTTCACAGGGCAAAGTTTCTTCCGCAAGCTCCCTTTAAGTGTACGTACAACATGGACCGATCCACACGTACTTGTGTATGCTTGCCCTGTGCATGATATGTTTGGCTGATCGTCTACCTGCATGCTCGATCGCCGTGTTCACGTTTCTCTTCGCCGAGCCAGTTCGCTCTCGCGTGCCATCGGCTCAAATGGCTCCTACATAGTATCAAATAGTTGCTCTAGTGTTCTTATCGCTACGGAGTAGTCCACCTTTCTTTAATGGACGTTAATAGAGACGCAGTGATTGGTGCAAGCCCCCGCATGCATCGACCTTGCCTCATGGATCTATCGACACACTTGCGCCACCATTCCCGGTGCCAACAAGATTGACTCGGATCCAATGCTGGGGTAATCATATGATTTCTGCCACACGTGAGTGGACGGTGCTTGTGCTTGAAGGGTAGTAGTGTAAGTCGTACGCGGAGTATGGCATGTGCAATGTATATGCGGGCTTGTCTTGTCGGATCCTGGGGACGGCTTGACATCCACCATCGGGATTACTTGCTTCCTGTCGAGCATGACTTGAGTTAGTTTTCCCTGGCCCCGGCATAGTCTAGGGTCTCTAGTCTAGGTACAAGAGCCATTGTTTCTAAGTTCATTGCTCCTCTTCTCTTTGCTATAAAGAGACGATGATCCTCTTCAGCTGTCTTGCTTTGCTTTTATTCTCATTCATCTCCTTCATCTCCTCCGTCTCTGTATCTACCCTCTCTCTTCTATAACCCTCTTCGTCTTTTACTCCTCTAGTTCTACCACATCACAAAATGACACCCGCAGCAACTCTCGATGCCACGGCCGGTGCCCCCGCCGCCACCAAGGCGGCTACCGATGCCGCGGCTCCTACTCCTACCCACCGGTTCAACCCCAACTTCACAGATCAGGTCCTGAAGATCATGGGCCCGGCAGTCACTCCCCGCAACCGTGTCGTCTTCGGTGCTCTTATCCGCCACATTCACGACTTTGCCCGCGAGGTCGAGCTCACTGTCGACGAGTGGATGGCCGGTGTTCACTTTGTCAACGCCGTCGGCCAGATCTACACGCCCAGCCGCAACGAGGCCCACCGCGTGTCTGATATTCTTGGCCTAGAGTCGTATGTTCTCTTCCTATCTATTCGATGTATCACAAAGTGTTCTTGCTAACAGCCAGGCTCGTCGACGAAATCGCCCACACCATTGTAGCAGACGGCAAGATGGATCCCACATCTAGCTCCATCCTGGGCCCCTTCTGGTCTCCAAACGCTCCATTCCGCGACAACGGCGGCTCCATTATCCAGGACGGCGTGCCACCAAAGGGCCGCGTTGCCAAGATGCACGGTGTCATCCGCGACATGGTCACCGGCAACCCCATCCCCGGTGCCGTGTTTGACATTTGGCAGGCGTCGGCCAACGGCAAGTACGACTTCCAGGACCCGGACAACCAGTCTCCCAACAACCTGCGCGGCAAGTTCCGCGCCGACGACAAGGGCGTCTACACACTGTACTGCCTGCACCCGACCGCCTACTCGCTGCCGACCGACGGCCCCGCGTACGCGCTGCTGCAGCTGCTCGACCGCCACCCCATGCGCCCGGCGCACATCCACATTATGGTGACGCACCCCGACTACATGGGCTGCACGACGCAGCTGTACCCCAAGGACGACCCGTGGCTGGCGACGGACACGGTGTTTGCCGTTAAGGACG
This sequence comes from Ophiostoma triangulosporum, assembly GCA_029298705.1. Taxonomy (NCBI): domain Eukaryota; kingdom Fungi; phylum Ascomycota; class Sordariomycetes; order Ophiostomatales; family Ophiostomataceae; genus Ophiostoma; species Ophiostoma triangulosporum. Next base: position 1,730,207 of record JANSLO010000011.1, on the reverse strand, counting down.
ACCTCGTGGTCGACTTCCAGCCGCTCGAGGGCGACGACAAGGCGACGCTGGAGCTCGAGTACAATGTGACCCTGGCGCCAAAAGAGTACCAGAACCGCAAGTAGGCACTCGAGCGTCTTGGTTGGATGTTGGTTATGATATGATATGAATTGCAGCCGATACACAAAGTCTCGCCGTGTTTGCCATGTATTGTTTTAGTTTTTTACGTCTTATTTTGAATACATTTTGTATACTCGTCAGTATGAGCCTTGCCCGCACACTATTTCATATCAATCAAATGATAAAGAAGCGACATAAGAATCAAAAGATAAAGGAAGCAACATGTACCTTAGATGTGAACCCACACTAGATATTGCACGTAGCCGTGCTTCCTCTGGTCTCCCGGTCCTCTCCATTCTGCCCTGTGTGGTTTTCAAGCTTCAACATCAGCTAGTATCAAACACCTGAATTAAAAGGTCAAAGAACAAAATGTATCAAATTGAGAATTAGATATTATCAAAGCAACGCCCCAAGAAACAGAAAGAACCAAAACGAAACAAGATGACAAGAAAAATGACTGCCAACTGAGAAAATGCTCAAGTATCAAGACAATGCTCCAAAGACACGCTTATTTCGCGTTCTTTCTCTTCTTGCGCCGGTTCTTCTTCTTTGTCGCACTGCTGCCGGCGGCGGCACTGCCACTATTCGCGCTGCTGCCCTGCTCGCCATCCGCTGTGCTGTCCTCGGCCGAGCCTTGAGGTTTGACAACGAGCTTGGTCACCGTAGACGAAGACGCAGTGACATTTGCGGCCAGAAGAGCCCTCTCCAGGTCGTTCTTCTTGACAGCCTTGTCGTCGGCGTTTGAAGACGATGCCGGCGGGCTCGTGGAAAGAGGGCTCTGGGCACCGCTCTGGCGACCGCTCAGGAAGCCACGGCGCGAAAAGCTAGTGCTTGTCAAGAGTGCAGCCTCCTCGTCATCCTCTGCGGAGCTTGTTGTTTCAAGAATCACCTTGCGGATACCACGCGTCTCAATCACGTTCTCGGTGATGCTGCCACTACGCACAATCGACCGGCCTGACAGAGGCGAGCCCAGGTCGCCGAGGATCGCGCTGGCAAGAACACTGGGGCGGTTGGGGCTGTTCTCGGAGCTCGAGTGCGCCGCGCTGTCGCCGACCATGGAGGCCTTGCTTGTTCTGATCCGGAGCCCGGTCTTGTTGCTGCAACTGCGCTGGGATGGGCTAGTAGACGTCTTATGCTGTCCAGACGAAGAGCTGCCGATACTGCGATGGCTGCGCGCAGACGACTCGGCAACGGCAGGGAGCCGCGTCTCGTCATGTTCCGTAGTGTTGCTGGCGTCAATAAGGTCCTGGGTGTCAACGTCCGATTCCTGGGCAGCAATGAAGCTGCGGGTACCATAGCGCAGAGCGGGGTGCTCAGAGGAAGACTCCTCCTCAGGCATGTCAGGTTCGTCAGGCTCGGCAGTCTCGACGCTCTTTCCGTTGGTCGACGGCTTGGACCCCAGCAGACAGGTCGTCTCGCCGGCATCCAGCCCTTCGTCGTCGCTGTCGACAGCAGGCTGTGGAGAGTTGTCGTCCTCAAGGATGAGCTGATCGTCGTCGTGCAGGTGAGGGGGGTGAACGTGTCCCTGCTTGATCTTGACAGTCGTAGAGCGCGTGTTCTTGGGGTTGTTGGCACGGTTGGACGGTCCAAGGTGGCGCAGGTGCTTCCACATCTCGTCAATGTTGGCGCGCACAGGAACGGTAGACTGCGTGGTGCGGCCATCAGCACCAGTGGAGCTACGGCGCATCATCACGGTCGTCTTCAGAGGGTTGGTGGAGGCATTGCCCCCCATCTCAGCCTTGGACAGAGCACGAAGGGTAGGAGTGGCCTGCTGGGACAGGGAGGGAGCACCAGAAGCAGCGTCACCGTTGCTGCCGTCGTCAACACCAGTCAGACCAGTCGATGAGTCAGCACCATCCAAAGAACGTTGGCGCATGGGGCGGGCTCGGGGGGCAGGCTGCAGGCGACGAATAGCCTTGTGCACGTCAATGTACACATCCGACTCGTCAATAATCTCCTCACCGATCAGCTCCTCAATGACGTCCTCGAGGGTGACAACACCCAGGGCGCCGTGGTCTTCACCAGGGTACTGCGAAACGAGAACCATGTGCGACTTGCCCTCCTGGAAGAAGTTGACAATGTCCAAACAGCTGGTTTCGGGGCGCGTCTCGGGCAGCGTTGCAAGCGGGAACTCGCAGACGCGCATCTTGTCATCGGGGTCGTAGGTAATAAGGATCTTGACAAGCAGCATGCCAACAAAGTTCGTGGGGTTCTCAGGCTCGTGGATGGGAATACGGGAGTAACCAGCTGACAGAATCATGTCCATCATCTTCTCGTCGAGGATGGTGTCCTCGGACATGGTGAAGACATCGTCCATCGGGGTCATGACGTTGGACACGGGCTTCTCCTTGAGGTCCAAGACAGCACTGATAATGGTGACCTCGTCCTGGTTCAGGCGCTCCGAGACCTCGCCAAGCGAGCGATGCAAGGTGACCAGCGTCTTGAGGCCGCTCTTTTTGTAAACGGTACCGTGGTCTTCGCCAAGGGCGTGGTCCAAGATCTTGGCAGTAGGCCAAGCGAGGGGAGCCATCAGCCACATCATGGCGAGCACAGGCTTGGCCATGACACCACCGATCTGCAGGCCATAGCGGACGCAGATAGACTGTGGGAGAACCTCACCAAAGATGACTGCGAAAAAAGACTAGATTAGCAGTTGCACAGAGTTAAGTAGCAAAACAACGAAATCTCCGAAACATACCGATCAGGACGGTGGAACCAACAACAGCTGCGACACCGCCGCCGAGACAGCGGTCGAGTACGACGGGAAGAGTCTCATTGACAATGACATTGGACAGGAGGAGCGTGACGAGGACCCAGTGCTTTCCCCTGCTGAGCAAGTCGTGGACACGCTTTGCGTTCTTCTGCTGGGGGTCGGTGTCGTCGCGCGAGAGGACTTGGAGGTAGATGCTATCCTGGCCCATGAGTCTGCGGGTGTTAGTAGAGAAGACGGGAGGTGGTAGAGCGACTGCAGCAATCCAAGAGTCAAGACATGCAGACAAGCCGCTAGATGCTTGGCCTGCAGAAACGAGATGGGCTGTGCTGGATCAGATGACACAATATGAGAACAGATGACATACGCAATGGTCAAGCCGGCAAAAGCACCACCAGCAAGGACAAGGACGGCAGAGGCAATGTAGAGAGGCAGCATGCTGGCGCCGGGGACGTTGGGGTCGTCGTTTTCATCGTGCAGGAGAGACCAGAGGCCGGTGCGCCGGGTTAGGCCATTGAGAGCCGAAATGGGAGCGGCCGAAACCGTGGTGATGGGGAGAGCGGAGAAGATTATGCGAGCGAGGCCGAGGACGATGGTGCGTGCAGAGCTGAAGCCATTGAGAGCAGTACGGCCCGCCGGCGAGAGACGCGTAGGGTGGCTGAGTTGTCGATTTGATGCCATGTGAGGTAGGGTTGGTAGGAGTGTAGGCGGTTGCGAGTGGCTGCGTTTTGGCGCAAAAGTTAAGCACGGGCCAGAAGGTGAAGGCGTGAGATGGCGGGCTGAAGACGGGATGTAGACAATAGAAGGCGAATGATGAAGGAGAAAAGAAAGGGAACACGAGATGAAAGATGACGGATCACGGTGAAGCCAAGAGGTCGAACCGTAGCAGTAGACGCGTAGGGGTAAAGAACGTAAAGAAGGAAATTAGATGAAAAGAGAGAATGGCAGCGGATAGCAATCGACGGGTAGAGATCGTCGAATGGTGGCAACGGGTGTGGTTGAAGACAACGATGATGTCTTGGTAGAAGGTAAAGGCGGAAGATGAAGGACAAAGAGGGCGAAATTGCGCGTTCACTAAGAGCTTGGGTGCTGAGGTGGTAATCTGGGGAGTAAACTAATTTACTACAGGGCACTAGCCCCAATGCAGAAATACAGGGAAGGCAAAAGTCCCGTACGAAATGACCCAGAAAAGGAGCTCAACATGGGGCAGATACGCGGTTATGCAGTGAGATGGCATGATAGCGGTGGAAGAGCATAAGGGTCGGTGTAGCAGTGGAATAGCAGCCATGCATGTATCTTGAAAAATTGATACATGGTAAAAAAACACGATGCATCTTGTAGAAAGATGTACATAGTACGCGGCAGACCGAGATCGGGATGATGGAATGACTTCATATGCGCAGTGTCGACGGCAAGGTTAGCTTCACGGGGGAATTACAGGCTAATGTACGTCGTGCAGCTAATGTAAGTCATGGTACATGCGTTAATCTATGCTTTTAGTGGTGGAAGCTCGGGGCTCGGGCGGCGAACAAATAGGTACCAAGCATAGACAGCGACAGTATGCTTACATAACGTGTACAACGGTACCGGTTCGGCGAGTATGCTTAGAAAAACGAAATATAAAAAGAATCACGACACCAAGAGGATTCGACGGCTCATTGCATCTGCCGCCGATGCACAAGTAGCAGCAAGCGAAGTGCATCGTACTACAAGTATCACGAGAATAGATGAAGATAAGTAGCAGGGATTCAGCGGATATTGCTATTGACTACATGGCTCAAGATACGGAATCATTCCCAGGACACTCGGCATGCCGTTGCGGCACGATCGGAGTGATCCAGACATGCGCCGACATGAGAAGTAAGACAAGCTGATTGGTGGTCCTAGTGTGTCAAACGAAAAAAAAAAGTATGTAGAGTATAAGAGGATAAAGACAAAGTAAGAAGTAAGAAAAATAAGTAAGAAGATGTAACCACACGGCGACAAACTATCTCTAGAAGCAGACTCTAGAATCATAAGCAGAGCTACTCTACATAAAAGACATGGTTTGATACCTACACGGCGACACAAGATCTGAACAGAGACTAAAGAATTGTACAAGATACGATTTGTAGAGACTCAGTCCGCACACACAAGCTAGAATCCTTTGGCTGATTCGAACCAGTTGTCCCAGTCCACCACGTCCAGGTCCATGTCCAGGTCCAGGTCTAGGTCCTCCTCAAACAACAGCTGGCTCATCGCCGGCATATCCCCAATCATGTCTTGCCCAAAACTTTGGAAATCTGAGATACCTGGGACATCCTGCGCGCGCGGGAAACTTGGGCTCGTGTACTCCTGCTCGGAGAGATCGTTGAAACTTCGCAGAGCCGCACCGGCCGAGAACTGCGGCTCCAAGAAAGTGTTGCCGATCACGCCAGTCGCTGACTGGTCGGCAAGTATGCTGTTGTATGGGCGGATGGATGTGTCCCATGACGTGTCGTTTGTCGACGCTGGTTGTGTCGGTCGGCCAGTACTGGGTGTGCCATCCAATCCAACAAGTCCGCGCCAGCGCTCACGAAAAGCATCGACCGCACCCGGGTTGGACGATGGCCGGCTGCGGCCGTCGGCAACAGCAAGATCGTACGCAATCTCGAGATCGCGTGCTGCCTTTGTATCGGCACGCAGCCGTGTCAGCTCTGATGCACGGTGCCGTCGTGCTCGGGCCATGAGTCGGCGCAGCGGTAGCCAAAAGAACTGCGAGCTTTCCGAGGCACTGCTCGTATTTGTCTGGCTAGTTCCATTGGTCTTGTTCGAGCTGGAATTGCTCACGCCGTCGGTGCTAGACCGACTCGTCGAATCCTCTTTTGCCTCTTTTGCCTCTTTTGCCTCTTTTGCCTTTTTCTTGGGCGGCACGGGGATGAGGTGTGCACCATGTAGAGCCACCCAGGCACGCTCCACGGCCGGGTCCCAGGGCCTGCGCCCTGTTTCTATCAGCAGAAATGCAATTGTGTGCCACTGCGTGTAGGTCTCGCACAGCCAGTGCCAGCGGCGACATGCCTTGTCTGTCTTGAGAGCCTCGTTGTACTCGGCAACTTCCAGGGCCGACGACAGCAGGCGCATGCGCAGGTCTCTATCGCCGCGCGACGGAGCCAACGCAGACTTGTCGGCTTGCAGCAGTCGCGGAAGGTTCAAAATGAGCGTCATCTTGGCCATGAACAAGCGAGCCATGGTCACACTCGTCCAGTAGATGACGCTCGTCGTGTCGGGCGAGTGCCGCAGGTACCGTGACTCGAGTTTCTGGTGCACCTCTTCGAGCATGCGGTTTTGCTCCTGCAAGAATTGCTCGCTGCTGCTAGGACTGGACGCACCCGTGGACATGGACGCCTGCCTGGCGGACGCCATCATGCACTGTGCGAGTCTGGTGACCTCAAAGTTGAGCAGCGCATACGTCATGTCCGTCAGCTCGTCGCGCTCGCGCGGCGTGTCCTTGGTATCTGGCCCGAGATCGCTGTCGTTGATGCTGAGAGGGAACCGCGTATCGTATGCACTCGGTAGGATGGTGAGATCAGTGCCCTGGTCTTCCGACGACCGCACATCGAGAGCACATAGGGTATACCACACGCGCCGGCGCAGCTCAACGTCGTAGGGACTCAGCGAGCTGCCGAAATTGCTGCCGTCACGATGCAGTCCCAGGGCCATAGCCATACGGATAACAAGTCCGGTCATCATCCATACGAAACGTGGGCTATCGTAGCGACGGCACAGCATCAGAAATATTACAAGCGCCTGGACGACCTCGAGGTCGGACGTGTTGAGAAAATCGGCCGAGGCCAGCGACAGCTCGAGACCGATGCGGTACTTGAGACTCAGCTCCGCGGCCGACATGCCAAAGTTCTTGACGACATCTTCCTCTTCCATGGATATGACGGCCGCATAGTAGATGGAAAACAGGAGTGCTTCCGTCGCAGGCGATAGTTTGGACAAAGGCTCCCCGGTAGCAGTCGCGTCTGCATGGCTGTTGGTACCGCCGACAAGGTCGGCAATGATGCGATTGACGGTCGGCACATACACAATCTGGCAGAGCATGTTGACATTGACGACAAACACCTGGAACAGAAAGGGGATCTGCGAAGGCAGTGGGCGGTAGTCGGCAGCGCGGCCCAGGGCTGGCTGCAGATTGAGACCAAAGAGAAATGCGTTGCGATCAGCAATGGATCGGTGCGCGGCCTCGGGTATCGCAGACCGGGCACTGCTGCTATGGCCACTGGGTAGATTGGCCACCACAGTTGAGCTGCTGGCACCAGCGTCCTCTGGCTGCAGTAAGCCGCAGGCGTCGCCCGGCTCGTCGTTGCCGCTCAGCACGCCCTCCGAGTCGTCGTCGTAGTCTGCGTCGCTGTAGCAGTCTGTACCAACGCCAGCACCAGTACCACCCGCGGCAGTCGCTGCACGACTGTGTGTCTCGCGGCGTAAAACGTCGAGCTCATCGTTGATGGTAGACCAGAAGCCGCTGCTGACATAGCGACTGCGCGTCGATGTGTCATCGTCCAGTATGAGGCGGCCAAAGCGCTCTTGTATTGGGGCATGTTGGGCTGCCGCAGAGGTAGACTCAGTTGTCTGTGCCTGTGTGCTTGCGACACCGGCTACACCGGCACCAGCACCAGCACCGACATTACCGGCACTCAGATCGCGCACAAGTGCCTCGAGCTGCCTCAGCCGATCGAGTACAGCACTCACATCCGTGGAGTTGCTTGGATCGTTCTGTGGTAGTGGCGCGTTTTGTGCGTTCTGTACGTTTGATGGGAGTGCCGGTGGTAGAGCCGCAGGCTGTCCCGACCAAGCTTGCGCTAGCTGCGCTTGGCCTCCTTGCTGCTCTTGCTGCTGCTGCTGCTGCTGCTTCAGCCGCCGAGCCCATCGCGGCGGACGTTCAGCCGATGGCAGCACACAGGGAACGTCTGCGCAGCGACAGTTTGTACACGGCGACAACTTGTCGCAGCGGACTTTGCGCTGGCGACAAGTCACACAGCTTCGCTGCTTGACAGGCGGCTGTGGCTGTTGTGGGATGGAGCCTGCTGATCCCGACGCCTGTTTCTCGGCCTCCGAAAGAGGCGCGGCTCCAGCTGCAGACATACTGGTGCAGCGTGACAGAGAGCAGACAACGCGAGGGAAGACGCGAGGAGGATGTAGATTCGAGGACGCAGCGATGCGAGTGGCGACCTTTAAGAGTTAATACAGGGCTGAGTGCGAAGCAAGACAGCTTAAAGAGGATGGACTGCCAAGTCTTGCAAGGCTGCGAAGGCTCTTTCGGCGATAATGATCACTGCGTTGCTAGATATGACAAGATGCGATCTATCAGTTGCTTATGTTCAGTCTCTCTCTTTGTAGTTTGTGGTGGGTTGAGGTGTGATTGGTAGAACAACAGCCTTTAAGCTACCCTTTAAGCTACTTGCACATAAGCAGCTCTTTATGATCGTTCCCATCGCCATCCTTTATCAAATCCTAGAAAACAGCTAATACCAATTTATCTATACACAGAACTACCCGGTACTCGACAGAACCACTGTCAGTTTTGGTAGATTATCATCATCTACCGATGACCCTTGACCGACATACTTGTAGCTCAAAGACTGCGCACAAACGGCGCCAAAGCTGCACAAGTCTGTCGCATGATGTTGATCGATGATCCTTTCATGTGAAAATAACTTACAGTGCACTTTTTACTGAAAGCGTGTCTCAATCATCAACATCATCGAGTGAGCTCCTGTATTACATAATCAAATCGCATGGGCCCTTGGAATTTACCACTTTAGGAAGCCCCACACACAACCTCAGATAACGTTATCTACACCCGGGATGAACTTGGTATCACCATGCCTCTTATCTGGCTTGGACGACCTTCTGCTCTACCTACAGTCTTTCACGCGACCGAACAGCCCATCGATATTGTTCCTGTGCATAGAAAGCCCAGATTAAGTCTCACTGACCGACCGGGACATCCTCCCGCTAGTGTCGGGCGTCTCCCCCTCTTACACACAAACACCGTCTATGGATCTGCCGCTTGGCTCCTCAGGCACCTCACCTCCAAGCTAGTCCACCCTCACAATGCCATCCGACCTACACGGCCCCGGCCTCGGCCGTGTTCGCAGCAATGCGCCACTACTGGGAGCACAGCCGGCCCTGCCGATACCCTCCACCACCACCGGCTTCCGCGCAAGTCTCGGTCTTGCACATTTTGGGCGCCGCGCCATGGGAATAAGCATGCTCATGGTCACCGTCTTCTTCTGGACTGCCTCTAACTTTATGGCCAGCGTTCGTCTCTTCTCATCGTCCGTGCCTTACGCCCCGAAACGTCCGCCTGCTAACAAGACAGTTTATCCTCTCGGACAACACGTACAGCAAACCGTTCTTTGTCGTCTATCTCAACACATCAATGTTTGCGCTGTCTCTGATTCCCATGAGCATAAAGTATGTGCGCACCCACGGAACGCGCGCCGCGCGCATCGCCCTCGTCCGGCTGGCAAGAGGGCTGCGTCAAGATGTGACCGATTGGGTCCGTGCGCGCGTGCACAAGGGTGGCGCCCATGCTACGGACACCGACACTGCCGACAATGGCGACGGTGTGACCAGCAAGCTCCTGGACGATGATGCCGATTGCCAAGATGCAGGAACACCGTCTACAAGCCGGCCCCGTGCCGACCTTGAGATTACTGGCGGCCATGGCAGCAGGGACGACGATGATGACGACGACAATGACTACGACGACAACGATACACCCGCCCACGAGCACATGATGGGGAGTTTTGCATCCGTCGCGAGCAGCCGGAACTACCTGACGCACGAAAAGCTCAGCCTGCGCGAGACGTTTTGGCTCAGCCTCGAGTTCTGCATGCTCTGGTTCTCCGCCAACTACCTGGCCGTCGCCTGCCTCGAGCACACGAGCGTCGCCAGCGCCACCATCTTCACGTCGCTCAGCAGCATGTTTACGCTGCTGTTCTGCTCGATCACGGGCGTCGAGGCGTTCTCGCTGCGCAAGCTGGCCGGCGTCGTGGCGTCGGTCGTCGGCATTGTGCTGGTCTCGTCGATTGACCTGTCGGGCCAGACGGACGAGAACCGCGGCAACTTCCCGCACAAGTCGTCGGGCGAGATTGCCGTGGGCGACGCCATGGCGCTGCTGAGTGCTGCCGTGTACGGCGCGTACGTGACGGTCATGAAGCAGCGCGTCGGCCACGAGGACCGCGTCAGCATGCCGCTCTTCTTTGGCCTTGTCGGACTGTTCAATGTTGTGCTGCTGTGGCCCGGCTTTGTGCTGCTGCACCTGACCGGCCTCGAGCCGTTCAGCCTGCCGCCCACAGGGCAGGTGTGGACCATTCTGCTCGTCAATGCCGTGTCGTCGTTTGCCAGCGACATGACGTGGGCCTATGCGATGCTGCTGACGACGCCGCTCGTCGTCACCGTCGGCCTGTCTCTGACCATCCCGCTGTCGCTCGTCGGCGAGATGATCCAGTACAACAAGTACTCGAGCGGCCTCTACTGGGTCGGCGCCGGCACCGTCGTCCTCTCCTTTTTGTTTGTCAACCACGAGAGCCACGAGCCCGACGAGGCACTGCTCGAAGATGATGACTAGCCTGTTGTCGTGCATCCATTGTGTTCTTTGCTTTTGTTGCCTTTTGTTATTATGGTGTATTGGTTTTTTGTTTGTATATCCGCATCTGGGGCGTTTGATGTCCTGTTATCATAGACCATAGACCTTCAGATTATAAATTTATCTTATTTATACTGATTTCGATTGTAATAGATAAGGACAATGCTAGACTGCTAGGCTGCAGATGTGATGTAGAGGGTAGAAAACAAACTCGCTTCATCAAGGGTATTTGTATCAAATCAAAATGCCAAAACTTATCAGGCGAGACAGCGACACCGGATGCTGCAACCAGACGCTCAGTCAATGATCCAGTCGTCCTCCTCGCCATCGTCGTCACCCGACCAGTCCTCTCCCACATCTGCCCAGCCGGCCATCCACCGACGGCCTTCCTTCTCGCCACCCCGGCGCAGATCCGTTGCTGCCACACCCTCTTCGTATGCACCTCCTTCGCGCCAGCACCGAATGTACTGGTCATCGCCCACAGTCACCAGACTGCCGTCATTGGTCCAGCATACTGCTCCCACTTCGCGAGGTTCGTGGCCCCGCACAAGTGGCGTGCCGTTGCGCACAATCGGGATCGTATCGACCAGACGGCCACTGCTGCCGCCTTGCAGGCTGGACATGCTGTTTGTCCGGAAAAGGCTGCCAGGGCGACGACGGGGAGCGGGAGAGTTGCTGCGGCTATCGCTTGTCCGCGATGCTGTGAAAAGGGGGATGGATGACTGCTGCTCGGGTCCAGTCGACCGCATACCGTCGTCATACATGTCGCTGGGGCCCATAAAGTAGCGCTCGTCGGTAGGAAACAAAATCGGACTGCCGTCGCTGCTGCCCACTGCAAGCATCTCGGGACGCCCATCCTTGGCAGGCCGCACAGCCGTCTTGACATAAAACGACGTGGCGTGGAACTTGTCATGCCGGAAGCCGTACAGCGGGCCCAGTCCTTCTTGGACAATTCCGTTGCGTCGCCTAGGAGGGGCCGGTTCTTTGGACGAGAGCTCCGGCGCGGATCCCAACATCAGGTGCGATGTCGAGTATGCATAGACTGTGTTGTCTTTGCAGAGGCCGTAGAGACGAGCGCCGTCCGTGCTCAGGCTCATCGAAGACATGCCAAACGGCCGCCACTGCGAGTGGCTTTCAGGTGCTGCCGTGTACGAGAGAGGCGTGCTGCTCGCCTTCTGCCGGGATGTGTGGATGTTGCGGATATCCCAAAGCTTAATGGAAGCATCTGCTTCGCATGCCGAGAGCAAAAGATGCTCTTTGCCGGCCGTCATAAACTGGATGGCCGTCACAGACACCTCGCCCACGCGGCCCGGCTCTTCCCACCGTGTAGTGACGTCAGCTGCCACAGCTTCCAGCACCGATTTGCGTGTTTGGCGAGTCTGGCGGGTCATCCGTGCATGGGCGTCGTAGATGCTGTTGACCACACATCCCGTGTTGATCTTGCGCGGCAAGCTGTACCGCAACCCACGAGAAAACCCCTCCACAGTCAGCTCCTGCGCAGGGCCACCGTGGCACCGCAGGTCCCAAATCTTGATGCTGCCGTCACGGCCAGACGTGGCCAGAACATTGCCCTCGCCTCTGCCAGGCTGAAAGCGCACCTGCTTGAGTGAGGCTGTGTGGTGATCCAGGATCGAGATGGGAGCCTGCGTCTTCATATCGATAACCCGGCCGGTCTGGTCGCCCGATGCCGTTGCCAAGAGGCGATCGTCCTCTGAGAAGGCAAGGTCAATGACTGCGTTGCCGTGTGCAACAAATGAGAGGAAAATGTAGTCGAAACCGTCCTCGCTTTGGCGACTGGAGTCCAGAAGCCGCACTCTTCCCTCCTCGTCGCCTACTGCCACCATTCCATTTGCTGTGCCGGGTTAGCTTGGCGTGTCCATGAACATAAGAAGTCTCGTGAGTGCAGCTCATCGTGACGTACTGTTGCAAGCCGTAGCGCAAAAAGGAATGCACTGCTCAGTCGGGGTATCGTGACTGACACAAACGTGGACATCGTCTCTAGAAGTATAAAAGTTGGCTGTATCGGTCTTCCAATCTGGAGAGATGTTAGCTACTGTCGGTATTGATGTATTGATGCATCGCTGTCGAGGAAGCGGTACCTGTCATAGGACGGCGGGCATGATGAATGCCGCGCAGCTGGCCACCGGTCTCGCGCTCCAAGACCTGTCCAGCAAAGTTACGCTCTGCCAGACGGACAATGCGCTTGCCAGGAGGATCGGAGAATGTGACTTCGAGATCAGCCTCGTCGGACGCAAGAGATGCATGGTCATCCTCTTCGGACATCGGCTCATCAACATCCGTAATGGCCGGCAGCGGGGACGAGGCCAAGGGGCTTAGGAGCATCGATGCAAAGTTTCTGACTTTGGATGTCGGCTCGGGTGTGATTGCATCGAGGTATGCGGAAGTCGATGGCCGCAAAGGGGACGATTCGGGTGTCTGATGGCCCGTCTTGCGTCTCTTGGACTGTCTTGAACGGATTTGTGGCAGCTCATCGCCAGCTGTGTCGTCGTCGCCATCCTCCTCGTTTTCGCTTCTGCCACGGCGAACTGCTGATGCTAGAGGGCTTGAGCTGAAGTGGAATGGCGCGGCCGCCGTGGCGGGCGACGACTGAGAGTGGTTCAAGGCACGCGCGGTAAGGTCTCGCAGGGCCCGCCGGGCAGGAGTCGGGTTGGCGGCGGAAACTCGGGGCGTAAAGAAGCGACGAAACTTGCGGGGTGTGATGGACGGTTGCCGACGCTCCTTGCTGCTGCCGGCTCTTGTTGGTGAAGAGAGCAGCTCTTCCTGGAGATAGGTATTCTGAGAGGCGAGGACAGGGTCGACGGCAGACGAGGAGGGGAGAGGGGGAGAGGAAGGGGGCTGCATGTCTGCCATTGTCCTATTCCTGTCCTTGGGCGAAAGCTGAGAAAGCAACCGAGGGGCGGCTCAGCATGAGATGAGGATGCAGACAATAGAAGAAAGGAAAGGGTTAATGGTCAAAGAGCAATGAAGAATGGGCAGAGAGGACAAAGCGTGCCCAAGTCAAAGGAGATGCAGTCGAAGAGATTCGGAATAGATCGAGGTGAGTGGCAAATGAATAAAGGCAGCAAGACAAGGCTGAACGAGATCGAGAAACAGATGAACCAGTCTGATGGCGAACGAAAAGGCAGAGATGGAAGAAGTGAAAGTGTGGAAAGGCAAGAAGAAAGTCGAGGTTGAGGCACAAATGGATACCTCATCTCAGTTTGAGTTGCTGTGTGGACAGAAGCACAGATAGAGGGACCCTGCACCACAATCTAGTGGCTACCGCGAAAATGGTGGATATGAGGCACGGTGAGCGTGGATACGAGACAAAGACGCGATGCACACGCGCGCTCAATTAAGCAAGTCGCGACAATGTAAGTGGTTATTGGCCAATGAAAGCGCGAGGCTTGCCATTTAAGTGGGTACATGTCTAAGGCCCGAGAGCTGCTGCAGAGAGATAATTGCAGTGTCTGGTATGTACTCCGTATGCTTAGTGCTTTAGCTACAACACGGCGTGTTTGTAGATCTCATCTCCATTATTTGATATCTGAGAGTGTTCCGTATCAGTATCCTGCATATGATGTTCATGCTGCGATCCCGGTGCAGAGATGCCAAGCCACGTCCGAGTGAGGCTGTCATGCCCTGCCCTGCTTGTGTGAGACATCGGAAGCTGAGAACTAGCGCGTCTTCATCTCAGGGCTGAGTAACTCAATTTAAGATGCAGGATGACACTGGAAAGCTTTTGGGCTATTCAGATCCATTTCCAAATTTTCAATGGCTTTGAGAAACAGTTATAGAGCAAGGTCGTTGAGCGGGACGCGACGCCACAGTAGCACAGCCACATCTGCACTGAGCTGCCACTTGGCAGTCGCGTTACAACGTCATATGCTCGTTTGGATTATGTAATCAGATTCACTCTTTCAACTTCACTTTCTCCCCACCGCGTCACGACCTCCGCAGATGCCTTCCTCTCGAACCGTCGGCCCTGGATTTGGTGGTCTCACAGAAAACAACAAACAGTCGCAATTCCTAGGAGCGACAACCACAACCGCCAACACTGATCCAGCCTCTACCTAACAAGCAAACTTCTTTTCCTGGAGCTCGGAAAGACTACAAGTGCTGCACGCCCGTCGCCGACGCAAAACAGCTTCGCCATGGCCGACGAGGCCATACAGCTGACGTCGCTGTCGCTGACGCATGTCTACTATGTGAGCGGCGCGTCCATGTTTGATGAAATGTATTAAGAGTCCCACATCTGACAGTCTGTTCGCGCAGGACCCCGACGATCCCGTCTCGTACATTTCCGCCTGGCTCGCGCTCGTGCCCCAGGCCCTCATCGTCGTCTACGTCACTCTCATCTGGAGCACGCGCGAGGCCGAGCTCATGCTAGCGTTTGCCGGCCAGCTCGGCTGCGAGGCCGTCAATTTCGTTCTCAAAAGGATCATCAAGGAAGAGCGTCCGCAGCACCATTATCGCGGGAGCCTGCTGGCCTCTCTCCTTGGCGGCCTGTACGACGACAAACCCAGTGGCGATGCGGCTGCGGCGGCAGCTATGCCAAATGCGGCCACGGCCGGCCTGGACGCAAGCACGGCAATGGTCAATGGCCACCGCCTGCCGTTCCGGCGCGGCTACGGCATGCCCAGCTCGCACGCGCAGTTTGCTGGCTACTGGGCGCTGACGATTGCGCTGTTTTTGCTGGTGCGGTACCAGAAGACAGCCAAGACAGCCAAGACGCCCAAGGCAAAGTCGGCCAGCACGCTGACGCTGACGCAGCGGGTCGGCATCAGCGCTGTTGCCTTTGTGGTGGCCTTTTTGATCGCCGGCAGCCGCGTGTACCTACACTACCACACGCCCAAGCAGGTGGCCGTCGGCTTCGTGGCCGGCCTGGCTGTGGGTGCCGGCTGGTTTGTCGCCACAGCCATTGTGCGCCAGTTCGGACTGCTGGACTGGGCGCTGGGTCTGCCGCTGGCACGGTACCTGCGCGTGCGGGATCTCATGCTGGAGGAAGATGTGCTGCAGGCCGGGTGGGAGAAGTGGGAGGTGCAGCAGGCGGACAAGGCGGCACTGGAGGCGGCAAAGAACAAGTGACGGCAGAGTGCGGTCGAGGGATAAAAGGCGTCCGGGAGAGGTTATGAACAAGAGAAGAACAGAGTCAGGCGGGAGTGTCCTTCGCAGGGCGTAGACCACGAAACGAGCCAAGCATTTGCTATTCGGGAAGCTGCTTTGTTTATACTTTACTGGCATCAGCGTGTTACACGAATCATATTTTATCAAAGGTGTCGCCATGTCACGCCTGAAGACCTTGTTGTTGCTTATGATGTGATTTCATTGCTATCTAGTAGTTCACCCTGTGATCCTGTGTAGGGTCGTGTAGACACGGAGCGAGAAAGAAGAAGACGGGAAAAAAGTAAACTATAAACACCCACACGTTGCGCCATATATGGGACACGGATATAAACCAATATAAGAAAGGGGATAAAAGGAGATTTACGGAGTAGAGGAAACAAGTAAAGGGGGGAGGCTGACAAAGGAAATGTAGAGAGATAAAGAGATGGAGAGAAACGATAGACATCGTCGTTGCAAGACTTCCGTCAAAAGATGAAAGCCCAGATCAAAATAAAAGTCTCACTAGGAGACGGAGTAATAAAGGTCTCGCTGGGAGAGAAAAAGAAACGAAACTGGGTACTATAAACAATAAACATGAAAAACATAAAACAGGTCATTACAGGACAAACGTCGAGATTAGATCCAGTCGCTCGCGTTCTTGTCCGGCTTATCATTGCCGTCGCTGCTCCGAGGAGCGCTGGTGACATTCAGGGCGTTTGGGGAATGCACCGCGCTGACGGGCGACCGTGTACGCGGCGACATAAGAACAGCCGCCGCAGATGGCGACCGCGCCAGGCCGCTGTTGGATGCGGCCAGTGTCCGCAGCGCGGCTGAGCTGTTACTGCGCGAGACCGTCGCGAAGCCAACGCCGCGCGGGCTCGGCAACTTCATGGCCATCGAGGCTGCCGACAGCGTGGGGCTGGGCTGTGCGCTATAGTACGACGGGCTCAGCTGCGCGTTGTCGCTAAAGATGTCCTCGGCCTTTTCGTCCTCGGACATGTGCTCGCGCGTAGTAATCACATGCGGCCGCGGCACAAGCGGCACGGGCGGCAGCATCTTTGTGCGTGAATCCTTGACCGGGTCACGGTGCTGCGTGTCGTCCTCGACAAAGAACGCGACAGGCAGCTCCGCACTGCTGCTACTGCCATTGGAGGACATGGACAGGTGGTCCATGTTGGATAGTGGGCTGGGACGGCGCAGAGGTGAAGGGGAGGACGGGAGTGTAAGAAACGGAGAAGGAGAACGCAGCTTCTTGGGAGAGGGAGGTGGAAGCACGGGCAGCGGCATGAGGGGCGGCGGCGACGGCGATGAGGATGAAGAGGGGCGCTGCTGTGTGAAGACGGTCGGTGCAAGAAGAATTTCTTCTGGCTGTGTTTCCTCTTGTGCGTTCTGCTGCGGCAGCGGCGGCTGCTGTTGTAGATGTGGCGGAACAGATGGTATGCCGATCATCGACGGCGTCGAACTGTCCAGCCTGTAGACTTTTCTGTCCATGGCCTGCGAGCCCACGGGGCAGAAGTCGTTGACATTGGACAGGCGCAGGCCGATCTGCACCGTAGCCGACGACATCATGGACGAGTCGCGCCGGTGTCCCAAAGCAAAGCCGTTCATTGACGGCGGCGGCTGGAGCGGGCTCATGTCGAGGCGGCCGTTGCTTCCGGCCCCAAAGTTCTGTACAGACCCTGGCGCATACGTTGTGGCAGGCAAGAGCAGAAGTGACTTTGTGTTTTCGGGTGACGCTGGCGTGAGGCGCGTCGATGCCGTCGAGAGTGCCGAGAACGGGGTCGTCTCGGAGACGACGACCGGTGCCGACATTTGTGCCGGCTCGGGTGTGCGTACGGACGCGGCGGCGGCGGCATCGGCCGTATTGAGCGGCGGCAAAAAGACACTGGTGCGCAGCGGGTTGGACTGCGGTGATGCAACCTCGTACGTGGCCGACGTAAGGCCGCGGCTGCCGGATACAATGCCGGCCTCCTCCTCCTTGGCCTCGTACCCCGTGCCGCTGATGAGGCTGGCATCGCTCATAGTGCGGCGCAGACTGGTCCTGCTACCGACAGGGCCCATCATGTGGCCGGCAAAGTTGGGCTCACTGCCGCCGTTGTAGCGGCGGATGCTGCCCTTGATGCGGCTGCGCTCGAGCTCGCCGGTCTTGTCGCGCGGGCCAATGGTGGTGACCGTGTTGGAGCGCAGAAACAGGTGCAGGCCGCCGGTCATGAAGCCCGACACGTTGGAGACGACGGTTGAGACCATAGACAGCGTAATGGCCGTGTTCCAGGCTGCCTCGCTCTGGCCGTCATACTGAAAGGCGAGCCAGTAGAAGAGCGGGATGATGAGCGTGTTGGACAGGATGCCCAGCGCCAGGTAGTAGACCATGCGCGACGCCGCAACACGCTCCGCGGACTCGACCTTGGTGCTACGCGTAAGCTGCACAAAGATGGTGATGGTGCACAGCACCAGCACAATGTCGATGGCGAGCAGCGCGGCAAAGCAGCTCAGCGCATAGGTAGACACAAACCAGAAGAGCGACGCAAAGCAGTAGTTGGGCGTCGGCACTAAGTCGGCCACCAAAAAGGCTGCAAACAGCAGCAGGCCGATGATGCCGAGGCAGATGTGCAGCGCGTACCTGGCACGCGGTGCAAAGGCCGGCGTGCGCAGGCCACGCACCGCAAACTCGATGCCAAATACGAACTGGATAAACGGCACGCTAAAGACGGCCGGGAGCATAAACTGCGACACAAGCCTGCACCCGACGCTCATCAGGCTGTTGAGGCCCTGCGCCTGCGCGATGCTAAAGATGATGCCCTGGATCGTGATGCCGAACGACAGGATTAGCGGGTACAGTTCGGACGGCTTGATAAACGGCCGTGGCCGCCCTGTGCTGGCACGGTACCGGCGGGCACTGCGTTTTCGTGCGGCGCGTGCCTCGTATAAAATGCCGCAGGCGGTGGCAAAGGCGGCAACGGCGTTGAATGCAGCCAGAATGATGGTCGACGTGCGGATGGATCGTTCAGCGGCGAACTGCAGCTCCCAGATAAATTGTGCTGTGGCGGTGGTGTTGGTGCTGGCCTGCAAGACGCTGCTTACAGCGGATGTGTTAGTCGGCGAAGTGAAGTAGGCGGCCCGTTCAGCCAGCCAGGCCACGCCGGGCCGTATTCGTTGAGTGTCCATTGTGGTGATGTGTGTGTGTGAGAAGAAGGAAAAGACGCTGGGTCAAAGACGCCAAGCGTCGACAGCGCGGAGGTAAACCAAAGTGAGAGTCGAGTCGGGACGAGTTGGCCTCGTCTCCCTTGGATGCCAGTCAAGTCATCCAGCTCGTCATGAGTCGTATATGGTAGGAGTTGTTGAGATGCCGCGTTGTTGAGTAGATGTCGGGTATAAGAATCAATGTTCAAGGTGAGAGAAGGAACAAAGTTGAAGAGAGACAGAGACAGATGGAAGAGTGGAGAGTCGACGATGAGGAATTGTAGAATCGAGGACTATGGTGAATGAGGAAGGAGACTGTGAAGGCAAATGAAAGGCCCAAGGAAAGGTGGAAGAAAGAGGAGACACGAGGCGAGCTGCGTAGATAGGACTCGGGGCGAGTGGGAGACGGAAAGGAGTGGCCAGGTTAGAGGTCCGGTCAGAGAGGCGCACTTGAAAGATACAGTTGAGAGATATCAAGAATGGTCTGGGGACGGGCCGGAAATGTGAACAGGAGGAAGCCGGTAGTAGAAGGAGGGCCTACGAGTTACCAGTGTTAAGCGGAAGAGCCGGGGGGTGGTAAGAATCTGAAAGATGTTGACAGGGACAAACGTAATGGATGGAGATGGCCGAGAGGGGGGGGCAGAAGGGAGGGCGCGGGGGGGGGGGGGAGGGAGGAGGGAGGAGGGAGAGAGGGAGAGGGAAAAGGTTGTAGCCATGTAACGTAGAGCCCGAGACTTGGGCACAGCCTGATAGCTAAGCATACGGAGTAACCACAACTAGACAAAGTCGATGAAAGGCAGGGTGGCCAGGTAGTAGTATTTCACATGGACAGGGGTAATGGAGTTTACGGAGTAGATGTAAGAGTACAAGAGGTCGAGTATCATCATGCTGGAGGTGCCGGGATCTATCATCTCTTGGTAACTACTCTCCCATGGAGTAAGGCTGCCATCCAGGTACCCGTAACTCGCTATTGCCTAGGTAACTGCTGGATATCTCTCCTGTTTCCCGGTGTGCCATCTCGAAGCCCACGAAAAGACGAAACGGCCAAACTACGCTAAGTAGAACAGGAGGAAGGTGATAGTACGGAGTAATGCGTCGTTGAAGAAAACACTATGCTTAAAGACAATGCATTATCTCGCCCTACTAACCTGACTTTTAAGGGTCTTTCTTGAGGGATACTTGGTACGACGTATCGGTTTCTAGAACAGATGGGGCCGTGCTTGATTACCAGTGCGGCTCAACGCATACAGATATGTGGGTCTAGTAGATAGCAGGGCTGTTATGCATATGTCAAGAGAAAGACCGCCGTCATCGCCAATAGACATCATCTGGACAAACAGACTATCAAGCGAGATGACAAAATCAAAGATGGCCGACTTCACTGAACAGGCCAACAGTGATAGATCAAACCCGAATCTACAAATAGCAATCTACGGAGTAATATCGGAAGATTCTTGATACCAATACTTTGAGATGAAGCCGGTCGAATCTCTCTCCGGGTCTGTGGGTAGAGCGAGATATTCGCCGCAGAGGCATCCCAAGCAGATTCGAGCTAGTACGGATTTAGAGCTCGCTACGCCTACACGCTGCGTTAGTAGCCGTTGAGGCTTGTCTAGCACGGAGGACGAGGCTGATGGACGACTACTCTACCTATGCTTGCTAGACTGTGCTGGTATCATACACGCACAGAAACAAACAGAGGTAGACTGTATATGTACACCTATGCTACGGTCCGAATCAAAAGAGGACATTGCGTAGCATACGGATCGCATGAAGCAAACTTGTGACAGGTGAGGTTTCGAGTTGAGTGCTACGTTGTGTAAGTGAGCGGGCTCCGCCAGTTTGACTTTTGGTCTAGCCCTACTGGGACTAGTGCAACGACCGCTCTGTAGATCAAACACGACTGGTTCATGCACTGTACCTCTTTAGGATCGCAAGCCACAGTCCGCCACAGCAATTCGTATTTGAAGCGCAGGATCACGATATCATTTTGATCCTCTAATTTGACGGCAGATTTACGAGAAGTTGTATTACATAAAGAGTTGGTTGGTGTGATGAGAAATTCAAGCTGCTGGAATTGTAATAAAAATGCATTCAATAGGTTGCGAACCGAAGTTGCTGATTCAATAGCTAAATGTGACAGCTCTGTTGAAACAACGAAGAGCAGAAACAGGAGACAATGTTTGGGACCGGTTGACACGACAGCTCTACTCCGTATGCGGGGCACTCTACTACGTATGTAGATGCGGGACAATTGTCGTGGACTCGTGGTCAAGTGAGACCTACTATATGTACATAGAGCAGCGGACTCGTACAAGCATTCATACGGCGCAGTAGTAACCGAACAGAGCCTCTGCACTGCGAATGCAAATGCAACAGGGTATTGCAGGCCAGGCTGTGTCGCACTATTAATCATTGGCCACCATCGAGTCAGTGCGCCGGGCATTATTCACGTGCACGGGGCAGAGTCTTGCCCCCTTGAGTCTGATTCTGACAGCATGAAATGCCCATACGAAGTACATGTACGGTGGCGAGCCCAAAACACAACCTTTACGTAGCACGGCCATCATATTCCTGGTATGTATTTATAAATGCAGATACATTACAATAGTCTAACAGTAGTACGGTCTGATCGCCGTACTCCGTACATCTGGTGTTGCTTTGGCAGCGTAGCCTTGATACGCTATCATGGGAGCTGCGTATGCAAGCGAATCAACGGCCAGCATAAAGGGCTAGAGATATTCATTGAAACGAACACGAGTTCGTTTGAATGCATCGAGATGCGTTTGGTTTGGAACGAATGATAATTGTTTGAAATAAATGCAATGACGCGAGAAACAGGCTATGCAACATTGCTTCATGCCAGATTTCAACCTTTGATATCCTAGCCATATTATGTAGCAACTCCCATCAGATACAACGCTATCCAAACGCCATCCCGCTCGACCGCCATCTTCCTACTGACAACCGCAAAGTCTAGACTGAGACTGAGACTCTAGACGCAACTTCCAACTCCATCCTACTTGGTCTTGTTCGTCTTCATCTTTGCCTCGCGCACAGCAAACGCATCCGAAATGTCTGAAATGGCCACGTACAGCACATACACCGGGATAAACACCCACAGCATGTTGAAGAAGACGAGGTACACCCACTTGTACATAAAGTTGCTCGTGTCCAGGTTCGCATTCGCCGTCAGCCACTCGGGGCAGAACGTCATGAACCCGCCGTAGATCTCTGATGTCGCAATCACCACCATTGTCACATTGGCGCGCGCGCGGCCCCGCGCCAGGTCGTAGCATACCCAGCACGCCAGCGGACCCATGATAAAGACCGTCAGCAGCTCCAGCGAGATCACGCCCAGGTCCGCGCCCGCCCAGCGCTTGTCCGCCTTCGCATACACCATCCAGAGCTGCGCAAACGCGTTGTCGCCGCCGGCCTGCGCGCCGTACACGCGGTCCTTGTGCCCGAGGAAGCCGCCGTCGTACTGCGGCAAGTAGTAGCGGCCGCTGTCGACATCGCCGACCGTAAGCTCAGACAGGGGAAGCCAGCTGAAGAAGCAGTGGTAGAGGAAGCTGCCCTCGAGAAAGAAGTGGATGAGCGCGTCAAACGCGTGCCAGACGAAGAGCGCGCGCGTGCTGGTCTTGGCCGTTGCCGGCAGCGCGTAGCACGACGCGGTGTACGCGGT
Source organism: Ophiostoma triangulosporum (assembly GCA_029298705.1). NCBI lineage: Eukaryota > Fungi > Ascomycota > Sordariomycetes > Ophiostomatales > Ophiostomataceae > Ophiostoma > Ophiostoma triangulosporum. The sequence goes on along the minus strand of JANSLO010000011.1, from coordinate 1,707,809 downwards.
GCCGAGAATCGCGAGCGTCGATGCCAGCGAGATCAGCGTCGTCGTGTCAAACAGGTCGGGCGGCAGCGAGGCCATGATAGAGTCCATTGTGCGTGTGGTGTTGGAGATGTAGTGGTAATTGTGTAGTGTTTGCGTTGCCGAATGTATCGTCAACAATTCAAACGGCGAGAGCTAACGTGTCGTTAGCTGTTAGATTAGCGAGTTGTGGGGTGCAGCTTGGTGGACCACTCACAGCGCAGAATTGACTCCACACCAGCTGCATGTGGATTATTGGTCATCCCTTCTCAACCTGACGATCATTTGCAGTCTTGAAAAATAATTCTTCGGACATTGTCACTTATCGATATGTTTTTATGTTATCAAGATTTTGGGGTATTTTTTAATTTGCATTCAACTATCTAGGAGGAAGATATGAGAGAGGCTGTAGCCGATGGACGAGCAAGGTTAGACCTGATCGTCCATGATTAGCAGCTAAGCTCCCAGATCCCGCTCGTGGACGCCATGCTCGAATTGGGCAACGAGGCTGCTACCTTAGTGGGTGGCAGACTGCTTGTTGGCCTCGGCGGAAGCCTCAGAGCTCTTCTGGTCGAACTTGTCCTTGATGGCAGAGCCAGCCGCGTTGACACTGAGGGTATTAGTAGACGATTCTCGATGATATTGCGAAACGGAAGGAGAAGGGATGCTTACCGGTTGCCGGCGGTCTGGTTGGAGTCCTGAGCAATGTTCTTGTTGGCCTCGGTCGACGCGCTGGAGGTGGCGGCGTTGATCTTGTCGGAGACAAAGTTGGCGGTATCCTTGATGGTATCCATTGTAGTGGTAGTGGTTTGATTGAAAGTGTTTGGGTGTGTGTGTGATAGTATTGTAAGTGAAGATGATGGTTGTGATGGATGAGAAAAAGATTGAGTAGAACGGAGGAGGACGACCATCTTATATACAAGTCGGGGAGGCTCAAGAGGGGCTCGACTTAGCATCCGGATTGGATGACTTCAAAAAGTACCAACCCTCTCCTCTTTCCCTCTTTGTGTTCGTAATTGCTCTCGCACGAGGTCAGTCTTGCCCGCAGAGGTGAGCATCCGAAGCTCATATTGCTGCTCCGAGGGGGTGTGGATAGCATGGCCAGTGACGTCATGGAGCTCCTACTGCTTACTGTGGGCATGGTGATAATGGGTACGGGATCGACTGTAAGGTGCAGAGATCGTGTACACATAGCTCTAGTGTCTTTAGGTAGACCAACCAAGGAAGCGACTCTCCGGGGATGGTCTGGACCGCTGCAAGGCCGTCTTCTATTGCATTCCACTGCCGGTGTGGATCAGTATTCCGTAGGTGCTCGCACAGAATGGCTTGCGCCATAGTACACACTGCGGTATTACGTACTCTACGGAGTACCAAGGGATAGAGGTTGTCTTTACGGGATTGTTGGGGATATGACGTATAGAGCTATCTGTTGATGCCTCGTTACCTTCTCGTGATGGGGATGGCAGACATGTGAAAGCAAATCCGTGAGAGGCCTCAGGATACAAGGTCAGAAGTCAATAATGCCAAGACAAAGATGCGGTTGCCTAGGAAAGGGAGATCCTGTGATCATTTAAGTTTCTCTATTGTGATTTCTATGTCTTGTGATTGTTGAAGAAAATCAAAGTAAAAAATGACGTGGATATGAAGACACAAAATATGCCAAGACAATACCACAAGTAATTTACATGCATCGTAGTAGTTATAAGCAAATAAAATGGCCAAACACGTAATTGTGAGTATATTTGTCGAGCCTCATGGACATCGTCGTCTTGAGGCTGTGATGTGATGTCACTTGTAAACATAGCATACAGCACAGTATACCGCACAGTATATCCGCTTAGTTAGCACTGTATCATATCGTCATTGACCGAGACATACTTATGGAAGTCACTGCCAACAAAGACTTAAAGTCAAATATAGAAAGTCAGAGAATCACAAAGAAACAATACAACACACGATCACGATGAGCCACTATCAATCACCATCTGGAATCAGATCTGTTAAGCTAGACGATTCGATGCACCTGAATCCGGGACAATCAGTAACACCCTGGACAGTTTATGTGCTGAGCTTGTCTGTGCTGGAGGAGGAGACACAGCACGGCTTCAATTCTGACAGTCTGACATCTCTGATTCTTTGTTTTAAAATACAGGCACGGGCCGACTGTGCTGATCCTCGGCCATTGAATCTCTTGATTATTGCAACCACTTCGAGCAAGTTGTTTGGGCATTCGGCATCCAGACATTTGACGCAGCATCGTCGGATGTTTGCAGCTGTAGCAAAGATTATTAAGCAGACTAGCCATGGAAACAAAAGATGCAGCAGAGTGAGACATTCAACCCTGTTTTCATAACAAGTAACGGTGACTAGCTCGATCAAAAGTACCGAGGAGGTGGGATTCCGCATGACGCACAGCGATCTGCATTAGTCAGAATGGGGATCTGGTAGTGTGATATCCATTCTTGCGTTATTGCCGTCATTATCCACTACATTGGTTGAGCAGAAGAATTGAAAAAAAATCAATGTCACGACTGACTTGAAGAAAATCAAGCAGTAGTAGCAAAGTTTGGTAACAGTTATCTCGAGATGGAAGACGGCGGGGAGTTACGGAGGCGAACAGTTGTGCCGACGTGCGCTAGAGAAAACGGTTATTGTGTTGTAAATTCGGCGTGCCACATCTAGGCAGCCGTTAAGAAACGGCCTCGGCTAGGTTCTGACCCGACTGGAATGATGACAGTACGGTAGTCACATGACTGCGGCATCCCATTCTCCGCGCCGTCCGCACTGCACGTGCTGGGTCAACTGCCAGGAAATAAGGTGAGAATCCAGCGATGTTTGGTCTGGTGTTGTACGTCAAGAGGGCTTGATCGAAGATTCGATAGACTGTCTGGAATATGGAAGATGCCAGGTTATGCCATCAGCAGTGTGCATTCCAGACAAAGGAACCCAGCTGCCCATTGGAGTCATCGTGATGGACCGGACGAGCGTTTAAAGAGACACTGATCAATCGAGAAGAGCAGATGTGTGCTGGTTGTCAAAGGCTGGATGAGAGTGCGTTGAAGGTATGAGCCTGGGACACAGAGTAAAAGGATCAATAAAACTGGCTGCTATAGCTCTTTTCTCTATCTGAGTCCCACGCCGCTCTCGACACACAATACACAGAATTTACAGAGTTCATAGACCATTTTTAGATGCCATCGTCTGCCAGTCAGGGCAGAGGCTTATGCTTACATGCTGTTTTGCTGACCTAATACAATGGGGCCTTATCCAGATAAGAAGGCACATTTTTATGTCTAAGCTGACTCAGCTCCTCGCTGAGACGCTGCTCTTGACCACACAACTCGTAGACCTTTACATGCACCGTACAGAATGCATATCAGTACCTGCCAGCAAAGACTGACAAAGCTGCTTGGATTTGGTTTGATAATGTTTTACGTACCAAAGCTGTATTGCCGAGCTAGTACAATGGAGCTCCTCAGGGGCGGCTGTTTACTTTGTCATGCTAGTGCATCGCGCCTTCCACATCACGACATCGCCACCACCGCAAACGCGAATTAGACCACCACAACCATACACCTGGGTCGCTCCTTCCTCGTTTGCCATCCCCTCCTTCCGCTTTGTTCACCTGCATCCTAAAGCATACAAACAGGCAGATACAACCCTTATAACCACGCCTGCAACGTCTTCTTCCAAGCAGACACGCAGTCATGGCAGGCAGTCCTGCCGTCGACTCTATCAAACCGGTATGGTGTAACGGTCAACATTCGAGATTCTCACTCTTGAGCCCTGGGTTCGACTCCCAGTACCGGTGCTCTTTTTTGCTGGCTGGTTGAGTATTTGTTTACTTTCTGTCTTTTTGCTGAAGCCAGTGATTTGTATGTCTATTAGACTCTCAGGACTAAGTCAGATTACTAGCAGCCAGCTGCGAGATAACTTAAACAACATAACATCAGCTTTTTATCACTTAGTAATGATCTGGAGGTGATGGTTGCTTGAGCTCGTCACGGCCCAGTAGTACAAAAGGCAGCATGGCTTTAGGCACCCCAAGGTCACGCTTCTTCTCGTTCTTTTCACACTCTTCTTCCTTCTCTTACTTTCTCCACACAATCTTTGAGCCCTCAGTCCCGCTCAACGTTTTCTCAACACAAATTTACGTCCTCACTTTGTTCCGCCTGCCTACTAGCCAACCTTGACGCGTTTTTTGCTTCCAGCCTCAAACGCATACAGACACCAACACATGCACCAGCCGCTACCATGCCGCCTCGCAAGGTCGTCGACCTCAGTCTCAGCGACCCGCGCGATCTTCGCTTCCAACCGTTAAACGTACTCTAGGGGGGTCCGTTGGTCGTGGACAAGAAGCTGAAGCAGCGTCGGCAAGAGGAGAAGCTACGCAAAGAGCTTGAAGCAAAGCACGAAGAGAACTTGCAAAAGCTCGTGCAAGCGCGTCTCGATGAGATTCAGAAGGAGAAAAACGCTATTGAAGCACCACCAGAGCCAGAGCCTGCGCCACCACCACCACCCGAGCAGGCCCCTCCACCTCCGGCACCAGAACCGCCAGCTGCAGAACCGCCAGCGCCCGAGACGACTGCACCAGAAGCCCCGGCAGCTATTGAAGCACCCCCTCCCGCGGAACCCGAGGCCAATCCCGAAGACCCAGCCAAGATGCCATACACCGTTCTCACTCTGAAAAGGCCCGACGGACTCCAGACGGCCAACATCCAGCTCAATTTCAAGGATCCAGCTGAGACTATGGCAATTGTCCCGATGGCGGAAGTACTCCCAGCAGAGGCAGAAGCAGAAACAACCGCAGCCGCAGCCATTGCCACGGCACCACAAGTCACGGAAGCAATCGAGAAGAAGAAGCACTTGGGGACCAAAACGTCTCGCAGGGCCAGACTGGGCGTGCAGAAACGCAGCAAGAGCAAAAGAAACCACCGCAGCAAGAGCAAGCACCGAAGCTGCAGTCGAAGCCGAAGCAAGCCAAACAACGAAGTGAGCCATCACTGCCACCGCGGTCGCAGCAAGCATCGTGGCAGTAGCAAAATTCGTGACTCCTCATACAGCTCGTGCAGTGACCATGACGACCTCGATCATGACATCAGCAAGCTGACTCGCAAGCTGAATCACTTCCAAAGCCGTCACCGCAAGTCAAGCACCCACGCTGTCATCGATGGTGACGATGGTAGCAGTTGTGATAGTGCTAGTTATAAGGAGAGCACTTCGTCCGAGAGCTCCTCCAGCACGGAAACCGAGCACAACCATCACCGACATTCCATACCTCGCCGTGGTCGAGTTTCACGCCGCGAGCGACACCTCTCTTCTGTTCGTTGCACATCTTGTGGCCACGGAGCTCAAGTATACTCAGACATGGATGACGACGGTCACGGTAATTGCGAGTTCCGTTTCCACGGCAGCCGCGGAAGGAAGAAGCACAGCCAAACTGACAGTGGCGGTGCATTTGCAAACGAGAACCAGGGCGGTGCCGGGAGTGACAACAAAGCGAGAGACAACAATGAGAGCCTTCCTGCACTACCTCCCGCTGGTGGCATTGATGGTGGTTCGCCAAGCCAGGCAAATGGGTGGAATGATGGCCATCAAAACCACACTGCAGGCGACCCCCATGCTCTTCTAGCACGTATTCCGAGCCCAGATGGAGTGGGCGGCTGGGACACGAGCTTCAACGACCCAGTCTACGGCAAGCACAACCACCGCCCCGGATACCCATCCTACGCACCGCCTCCCGCGCCTCTTCCGCAACATGCATACCATGGGCCATACGGTCCACCGCTGCCGTACGATGGCTATCGTCACCCATACCACCATGCCCCGTCGCACCATCACGGGTACATGCCGCCGTACCCGTACGGATACCCTTCTTACGCGCCTCCGCACCCGCCCTATGCACCAGACCCGCCACACACATATGGCCCGCCAATGTCACCCACGATGTCACACAGCGGGTACGCGCCGCCGTCGCCGTACACTCACCATAGCGCTCCGCCGCCTTGGGCCATGGGAAATTCTCCACCCGCACCGCCGCCATTGCATTCGAGCCTGCGCAGACGCCAGGGCAAGAGTGGCCGCAACAACGGCAGTGGCGAGTACAGTAGCCGTGATCCTTGGGGCGCGAGAAACTGGTCCCCAACGCACAATAAAGGCAAGGGCTTCAAGCCGTCGAACAATGACAACAACGGTTGGGGAGTCCACGACGACAATAACAGCAACGAGAGCCACAGCAATGACAAGCGCAACAATAGCAAGAGCGACGATAAGGACAAGACCAAGGACAAGACCAAAGATCATGCCAATGACGGTACCAGTGGCGGTGACAGCAACAGCAACAGCAACGACAATGGCATGTGGGGTGACATCGGCGATACCAGCTGGTTCGATGCGGTCAACGACGACAAGAATAGTAACGACAACAGCAACGACAACAGCAATGACAACAGCAATGACAACGATTACCTGGGCCATTCTAGCGACGCCTACACGGGCTGGGGCTTTGACAATGACAACATGGGCAAGGATGGAAACAAGAAGAACGTGTCATGGGGCGGCGTTGAGTACCACTCAAACCATGGCAGCTCGGATAGCTACAGTGGCGGTGGCTATGGGAGCGAAGGTACTGCGCACAATGCCGGCGATAGCATGAGCAACGATGGCAGTGACGACAACGGAACCCTGGGCGGCTACAAAGATCCCTGGAAGAAGATTGAGGAGCAGGAGAGGGGTAACAACTTTGGCAGCAGCAACGGTGCCGGCATCAACGATTGGTTCGGCAGAGGCAGTAACAGCAACAGCAGCAGTTCCGTGTTCTCCAACTCGAACAACTCCACCGACAGCTCCGGGTACACCACATTCGACGGCTACACCTGGTCAAAAGACAATATCGCGCGCGTGCGCAAATTGAATGCCCAGCTGACACCGGCCATGCTTAGTGACAATGACCGGTGGACAGAGCTGCAGAACAAAATCTTTTACGAGACGGGCCGCGTTGTGAGCCGCGCGGGGATTGCCTACTGGGCTTCCGGTATCGACATTTCTGCCGGCGAAGGAAAAGGAAAAGGGCACAAGGGGAGCAGGTGGGATAGTGGTGGAAGCGGCAGCGGAAAGAGCCGGAGCAGCCGGAGCAAGAAGCCGGATCCAGAGCCGGAGCCGGAGCCGACCAGTACGAACGAAGGTATTGAGTGGTAGTGAATTTGCGCGTGCATCTAATTGATAGTGAATCTTAAGGAATCGAAGGCATTTTTACATCTAAGCTTTGTTGATATGCCGTGAAAATCATCACGGTTCGCTTTGTGTATTATGTAAGCATGTTAGTATTCATGATTAACGTGCTTATGCTTACAGTGACTGCATGCACTAGTCCAATTACATAATCGTGGCTGGTGTGGCCACGAAACCGCCCTTGGAGCAGAATAACCCGTCGTTCGTCTCATGTTTGTTGCTCCGAAGATACCCTCTGGCCAGGGCCTCCGTTGTAGTAGTGTGCTTGGTGAGGTAGGCGTGGTGCTGATGTTGACTTAGCTTTGCGCCGCCTCCTGGAGGTTCAGTGCCAGACTGTACTCGCGCATTCTCCTCGTGGCCAAACATTACCTAATGACGTTTAATGGTATATCCTAGGGTATATCTTAGGGCCCATATCTTATTCACAGAGCTGATTAAGATTCTGCCAGTTTTCGGTATATCACTAGCAGATGCATTCGTGTGACGATGATTAAGCATATACAAGGCCTCGCCCGGCTTGGGCACCACATCTGACTCTTTGTCGTCATGTTGCTTGATGTATGCCCGCCCTTAGGCTATGTACTGATGAAATTGCTACTAATTCTATATCCGAGTCTATGATCTGGCTAGTGTTGAGACAATCTACTATGATATACCACTTGCATGACTTAATACTCATTTATACAGTGTCTGGCGACTATGCTTCTGTGTAGACTTGTACAGGGCACATACAGCTGTGAAAGTCCTGGTCAAACTGCGTACAAGACTAAGAGGGATCTAACATATCATCCTCTGGTTACAAAGAGAGCACTGCAAGATCAAATAGCAAAACTCTTCAATACAGTTATCTATGCAATACAATGAGGTCCCTTCAATCAATCTGCACAGTCACACCTATCATCTCGAGCAGCAGCTGTCTGACGGATCCGTAGTCTTCTAGTCGGCCAGCATTCATGCCATTGATTCCTCGACATCCCTTGCCTCGACCTTGGCGCCGTGATCGAGCAGCAGCTGTGTGAGAGCTTCGCGACCATATCTGGCGGCCATCATCAATGCTGTACAGCCAAGCTTGTTCTTCGCCTCGACATCGGCACCACTCTCGAGAAGCAGCCGTGTAACAGCTTTATGGCCAGACGCGGCGGCAAGCATCAACGCTGTCCAGCCGTTGTTGTTCTTCGCCTCGACGTCGGCACCATTCTCGAGAAGCAGCTGTGCAACATCTTCGTGGCCATATCCGGCGGCAAGCATCAATGCTGTCATGCCATCGTCCTCCCTCGACTCGACGTCGGCACCATTCTCGAGCAGCAGCCGTGCAACAGCTTCGTGGCCATTTTCGGTGGCAAGCATCAACGCTGTCGAGTCATCCGCATTACTTGCCTCGACGTCGACACCATTCTCGAGAAGCAGCCGTGCAACAGCTTCGTGGCCATTGCTGGCGGCATGCATCAACGCTGTCCAGCCATCGTTGTCCTCCGCTTCGACGTCGGCACCATATTCGAGCAGTAGACGTGTGACAGCTTCGTGGCCATTGCTGGCGGCAAGCATCAACGCTGTCCAGCCATCGTCGTTCTTCGGCTCGACATCGGCACCATTCTCGAGAAGCAGCCGTGTGACTACTTCGTGGCCCTCGCTGGCGGCAAGCATCAACGCTGTCCAGCCATCGTTGTCCTCCGCTTCAACGTTGGCACCATATTCGAGCAGCAGCCGTGCAACAGCTTCATGGCCATATCCGGCGGCAAGCATCAACGCTGTCATGCCATCGTCATCCCTCGACTCGACGTCGGCACCATTCTCGAGCAGCAGCCGTGTGACAGCTTCGTGGCCATTTGCGGCGGCCAGCATCAACGCTGTCTGGTCATCGTTGTCCTTCGCCGCGACGTCGGCACCATTCTCGAGAAGCAGTCGTGTGACAGCTTCGTGGCCATGTTTGGCGGCAACAATCAACGCTGTCGAGCCAATGTTGTTCTTCGACTCGACGTCGGCACCATTCTCGAGCAGCAGCCGTGCAACAGCTTCGTGGCCATTTCCGGCGGCAACAATGAACGTTGTAAAGTCATCGCCACCCCCCTCTTTGACGTCGGCACCAGTATTGAACAGCAGCTGTGTAACCGCTTCGTGGCCAGATTTGGCGGCAAGCAATAACGCTGTAAAGTCATCGTCACCCTTCTCCTCAACGTCGGTACCAGTATGGATCCGCATCCGTATTAAACTTCCGGGGTCGGATTCGGCGTTCATCCACCATCTGACGACAGCCATCAACACTGTCCAGCCATCGTTGTCCTTCGCTTCGACGTCGGCACCGCCATCGAGCAGCAGGCGTGTAACAGATTCGCGGCCATTTGCGGCGGCAAGTATCAACGCTGTCCAGCCATCATCATTCTTCGCCTCGACGTCGGCACCATTCTCGAGCAGTAGCCGTACAACAGATTCGTGGCCATTTGCGGCGGCATATATCAACGCTGTCCTGCCTCGGCCATCCTTCGCATCAACATCAGCACCCCTGCTGAGAAGCAACTCTGTGACAGGAGTGAGCCCGAGACGCGATGCTATACAAACATATGCGGAAGACTCAGGGCGGATATGATACCGGCTAGAAACGATGCTAGCCCACTGTGAGCGACTTGTCAAGTCTGGAGTACAAAGTCCCGAAGCAAGGTCTACCATGGCAGAGTCTTTTTCAAGCTCAGCCTCGCGGAAGTGACCACCCCAGTACCTGACCGAATAGTCGAAAAGGGCGGCGTGGTGGCCATCTTGGCGGAATGCCTCTGCGTCTGTGGAGTTCAGCATGTCCAGATAGTACATGCAGATCTCGGCAAGAACAGAGTGTGCGTGACGGGTGGTGATGGTACGATGCCATTGCAGATCTGACGAGACTGTTGTTGGTGCCGATGACTGAATAAGGAATTCCCGGGCAGTCTGGTGAAGGAAGTAAATCCTGTCGTGATGAACATTGACAAACAGACCACACAGAGTTCGCAGACGAGACTTGAAAGCCACATCCTGCTCAAGATCGAGGTTGTAGATGGACCGGCCTCGGCCTGGGCCATCCAGGTTCATGGCAATGTTCATCTCCGAGAGCGTCAATGGCCGGCGTGCAGCCAAGATGATACTCAAAACTTTCTTGACGTCCTTGGCAGTTTTAGCTTTCTGGGACCTGTTCAGGATCTGGTCGTATGCCTGGTTGACACTCTCGGGAAGTTCTTGAATAGCAGCATGGATTCCGTCGTCTGTTGTCTTGAACCCACTGTCGAGATAGTCGAATACAAGGTAGACCCAAAGGTAAGTGCGGTGCTCGATCGCGAGCAGTTTGCTGCTCAGGGTGGACTTGGTCTTGTCCGAAAGCCAATGTTCTTGTGCTAGTTGCTCGACTCGGTGCTGGATGACACTGTTGATCTCCTGGCTGATGATATCGAACTCCTCTTCCCCAGGAATGTGAATGCGCGGGAAATCGTCCTGCAAGCTACGAAACTTGCTGACAACTTGTTGATATGGGCGGCTTGTCATGAGAACTCTGAACTTGGCATTTGCCAGCTGCTGATCACAGAAGATGTCCTTCAGATTTGTTATCAAGCTCCTCAGCTGCGACTCATCACATTCGTCAAGGGCATCGATAACGAATATGACAGGTCCGGCCTGTGGATCGCGCAAGGCATCTCTCAGAATTGTCCAGAGCGATGCTTCAAACTCGACCAGAGTTGCCTCCAGTTCGTTGTAGAGCTTCATAGCGTGTTGGATAAGGGCACTCTTCTGGCGGAACAGCTGGTGGAGTAGAGCACATAGTGCTTGGCGTGGTGTGTTCTGGTCCTGGTCCTTGAAGAAAAAGTAGCAGATGGTAGCTGATTGTTGCGCCAGCTCGTGGTCAATAAGGTACTTGGCCAGCACCGATTTGCCACACCCGGGGTCTGCTGAGACCAGCAATGGACCCGACTCCTGCGATAGCCACTTTTGATAAATCTCGTGCTGGAGGAACCACTTGCAAGTACCTTCAACACGGGACTCCACGCGGCCCTTGTACCATTCGTACGTGACGCCGCTGCCTTTCCGTGTGAGGCAGAATGCTTGCAGACATTTCCGTTGCTCTCTCCGTTGCTCGGCAAGCAGCCTTTCTCGTTGAACGTCTTCGTGAGCAACTAGATGCTTCTCCGAAACAGTTAGATGCTTCTCCGTAACACCTAGGTGCTTCTCCGTAGCAGTAAGCTGCTTCTTCGAAACCGTCAGCTGCTCCTTGGCGACAGATAGGCAATCCTCCATGGTAGCACGCGTCTCCTCGCTCGTCCTGTTCAGAATCTCAAGTCTCTCCCTTGCTGCTTGGTCGTTGATTTGACCAAGGGCGTTATTGACTGTCTCCTCCAGCGTCTTGATACCGAGCAGGGTCTGTTCCCAGTCTTTTGACGGGACAATGTCACGGACATAGGTTTTAAGACGGCTCTGGTAGAAGCGAAGGACGCTACTGAGCTGAAAGTCGAGAATGGCTCGGTAGAGGTCGAGAATATGGTTATTGACTGCTGTTACCAGCGCCTCGTCGACACCAGCGTGCTGGCCAAGCCGGCGCACCATAGGCTCCAGCGCGACATAGTAGTCCATACGGGAAGTGACATAGGAAAAGCCGTCTCGGTTGGCTTCGGCTGCAGTTGTGGGGTTTGTGAGGAGAGGCAGAATAAGGCTAACACCAGACCATACCAGAGAAGCCTCGGGTGAATTCATGACGGCGGTGCCTATAAAGTCGTTCGCCCACAGAAGGAAATTGGCAGCCTTCGTGATCTGGTCTTCCAGGACAATCTCGCGGCCGGCAATTTTGAACGTCGTTTTGTTGTCTTCCATTCGTCGTAGCCCACTTTGGATCACGGTGTCCAGTTGTACTTGACGAGGTGAGCGATCTGAGCGAGTGTCAAGGACATGCTGTGCTGGGAGCTGTAAGGGTGTCGTCTCGTTTGGCGCAGAATCTGTAGAAAGAAAAGTGTTAATGCCTGCCATGTATTACAGTTTGAAGCCGTGAAAGTGTGGTACGTACTCGCCATCTGCTCTTCCTTTTCAAGCAGTTCCTCATAGTCTTTCACCAGATCCGGGTTCTCCTTTGCGAGAGCGTCGTACGCTTGGTCCCAGAGTGACTTTGTTGCGGGGTTTGTAACGGAAAGGCTGTCTCTCGACTGCTCTTGTTGTATGTGATGACTACCCGTGGCAGATGGGTCCGCCGGCGTGATGCTGGCAGATGGGGTTGTCGGTGGAATGGGAGTTGTAGCGGAAGAGATGTCTTGTTGAACGTGCTGTCCACCCGTGGCAGATGGGGCTGCCGGTGTGATATCCGGCTGCTTCTGCCGGTGACCTGTGATCTTCCGGAAACCCCGTTTGATGCTCTCGCGAACGCGTGTCATGGTCTCTGATTTCAGAAGTGTGGTGAGTGTGAGCGGGCTTGTTGTGAAGCTTGAGAATTCTCGTCGTCGAGAGACAGGCTTTGCTTGTTTATCATACCGCACGATGACCCAACGAGGAGAACTGCGTGGACGCCCAACGAAGACGGCGGCTCGATTCACATTGTAATTGGTGGAAGGCAGTATGTATGCAGCCACATCTCACTGCATCTCACGGAACGTTGCACTGAATATGCACTTTTAGGTGAGACTTGGCGGTTGCCCAGGATAAGCAAGTGATAAATACGTAATGTAAATGAGAGAGAAAATCCAGCCCTTTAGAGCTTATCTTTGAGCTGGATCGAGGTGGTGAGTATAAAGTTTATATGCGGACGCTGGCTTGGTTGGTGCACATAACGAGTCAGACTGTGTCCAAACAACAGAACGGCGGAGGCGCCAGCAACTCATCACGCTTCTTTATTTGCAATCAAAAACAAACAGGCTGAGCAGATCATAACATGAATCATCAGATGAGGACTTGGGAGGTAATCCCGCGACATTGGGCGCATACATTCAAGTAAACAGAAGTTGCAGTGTACCATGTCAGCTTACACCTGCTTGTGGCTATGTCAGAGATAGTACGTAGTCGAGGCGGCTTAACTGCGGGGAACCTCCGTGTTTAGCCAATGCTTAGTCATCATTTTAATAGAACATGACGGCGGCCAACAACTAAAAGCATTAAATCAGCCATTTTGATAAGAGTTTTGTATCATACTATCAAGCAGTGCGTAGCGAAGAATTTGAGAGCTATCGTGATGTGGTTGACGTTAATTGGTGAGTCGCTGAAGTTGGAAATGTAAGATATCTCCCTCGTATCACGCATCACGCGGCTTTCTTTTCTCGCTCACTTCTCACCACAGCACCAAAACACAACCAGTTCGCGTACGAGAGCATACACTGCACATATACATGATACACATACACCACAGCAAACCAAAAGGGATAAGAAAAATGCAGAGGAAGGTGAAATTAGAAGCAGACGACAGAAGATTTCAGAAAGCAAAAATAGAAAAGAACAAAACCATAACCCAGCCCAGAAAATAACACGCTCGACGTGAGCCAGCATGCGTACGTAATCAGGCTGACTCCGTCAAGCCAAGAGGCTGTGGTGGTGGGTGGCTTGCAACAATACGCGTCATCTGTTGCGCCGCAGTGGAGTGCAGTGAAGGCGTTTTTCCAAGTTGTCTTACGGAGTACATTATTACACTATCATAGCAGCCTTCTTGTTTGTGAACAGCCTTGCCAAAGTGATCGACGATGCGATGCGACCAGCCAGGATGTCAGATTCTCGACAGGTTTTGCAGTGGAATCATTTCTGTCCGCTGAAAGTACTACTCAACGTCTTTTTTCTATTTCATCAGGCGAGTAATTAAGCTACTCCTCTCTGCGACGGCATGCGGAAGTTGATCTGCCAAGAAGCCTGAAACTGCAGCTGGCCGGCTTGATGCCGCCATGAGGTGTCTTACGCATATATGCATGTGCTTACTGTTAATGAAAAGTCATATATCACAAGTGCTTAGATTGGGCAGTCATCTGAAACGGCCAACCAGCGGCCTGAAGGTACTTGGTACTTTATTATGTAAGTACATGTACACATAATCGTGCTAGAGCCCCACTTTTTGTCCCAAAAAGGCAGCCTTCTCTTCGATTCGGCGCACATCATAAATGATAGTGCTCGACAGTCAAACGTCTACGACAGTCAAACGTAAAAGCCATCATTTATATCCACTTTTAAATCTCGTATACCCAATTTTAGAAATAAGTGGGTTTAAATGATGGCTTTTACGTTTGACTGTCGTAGACGTTTGACTGTCGAGCACTATCATTTATGATGTGCGCCGAATCGAAGAGAAGGCTGCCTTTTTGGGACAAAAAGTGGGGCTCTAGCACGATTACTGTATTACGACGCTCTCACTGTGGCTCGGTTCTAAAAACAGATATCAACAAACAGCAGCTTCAGCCAAAGTCTGGTCAGCCTAGTCACGCCAGCTAGCGCCCTTCACGCTGTAATCAGGACAGTAGATTGGCCATCACCACTATCAGCACAATATTTGTGCCTGACTAAGAAGAAAGGACCACTGCACAGCCATCGTAGTTACCACTAACAGTTCAGTGCACGCTAAAAGGAAGCTTCCCTTGCGCAACACGCTTGTCCGCTCTCGTCAACGTGTACATCCCTGCCTCGTATTGGATTCTCCAGTTTCCGCCCCGTTGCAGTGGTCGTCTGCATCTCAGCTTTGGTCTTTTCTTCTTCGTTTTTTCTTTTATTTTCTCCGTCTCTGCCTTGCATTATCTCTCGTCTCTTCCCTTACGGAGTACATCGTCGCTCTTTCCACCTTCGTCACCCCCTCGCTATTTCCTTTTTCGCTCTGTCGCCCGCTCTATTAAGGACCCCTCCGCGCCTTCCTCTTCGGTCTGCATAAATCAGCCCGACCCCTGAGCCGAAAAGGGACGTCTCAACGAGACAAAGACACCAAACACAACAAAGAACATTAGCAGACGAAAGCACGTTACGATATCACGCGCTCGTTTATCAACTGCAAGACACTCGCACTCGCTTTGTCTTCTCATACTCTTCCTCATACAGCGTCTCTGCGACATTTGACGATCATCGCCCCTTCCTCGCCGCATCCATCCCAACGCGGCAGGAACGACCCATACACCTGCCAATCCGTCATGCGATAGAGGGACAAATATCCGCCTCACCATCGCCCTCTTACTCGACCCCCCCCCTCTCGGCACCAACCGTCTCCCTCTACCCTCTACCATTATCACAACTGCAGCCATGGCTCACCAATCTTCAAATGACTACGCTTCGGGCGGCTACGCGTCCCAGGGCTACAGCGGCCGCTCACGATCCCCCTACGAGGCTTACGACCCTCCACCGCACCCGCCTCCGCCCAACGCCGCTTCGCCCAGCTCGATGCCGCCGGCATACACATCATCACCGTCGTCGTCCGCGACAGCGTCACACGTACACCTTACCGACCCAGAACGCGGCCAGGTGCCGGTCCAGCACGGCTATGGTCAGTATGGCGGCGGTTCTAGCAGCAGCAGCAGTGCGCATCAGGGCACGGGCCGGTCGCCATTTGACACTGTCTTTGACGACAACATGTACCCAGCGACCGCTAAACCCGGCGCCGTGGCCGACACGTCCTACTATGGTGCGGGCAGCCACCCGCACAGCCATGGCGCCTCATCGCCCTCAAACGACTCTGTGTTTGCTGCCGACGGCATCCCGCTGCAAAATCGCAACAAGATGCACGGCTCCGACTCACCCGACCCTTTGCAGAACATGCCCGACCACGTCTACGATGTGCCGCAGGGTGCCGCCGGACGTGCGCCGCCGGCTGGTGTGGCCGGAACGGCGGCAGCCAAGGGCGGCAAGAGCAGGGTGCGTTTTGGCGAGCTGGGCATGCTGGGTGCCAACAACCGCCAGCGCCTTCCGTGGGTTGTGTACACCTTCACAATCATCCAGGTGGCCGTCTTCATCGGCGAGATTGTCAAGAACGGCATTACGACGGGCTCGCCCATTATGCTTAAGCCCAGCTTCAACGTCATGATCGGCCCGTCGACGTATGTACTGATCAACATGGGCTCGCGTTTTGTGCCGTGCATGCACAACGTCAAGGGCATCCAGTCGTCGACCGTGGCCATCAACTGGCCGTGCCCCAACACGACCACCAACGACGCCGACAGCTCGTCCAACATGTGCACACTGTCGGAACTGTGCGGCTTTGGCGGCGTGCCCAACCCCAACTACGACGGCAACAGCGACCAGAGCCCGGAGCCCGACCAGTGGTTCCGCTTCATCACGCCCATGTTTCTGCACTCGGGCCTCGTCCATATTGGCTTCAACATGCTGCTGCAGCTCACAATGGGCCGCGATATGGAACGGTCTATCGGTCCGGTGCGCTTCTTTGTCGTCTATGTATCGTCGGGCATCTTTGGATTTGTCATGGGCGGCAACTTTGCAGCCACAGGCATCTCGTCGACGGGCGCTTCGGGCGCGCTGTTTGGCGTCATTGCGCTGACGCTGCTGGACCTGCTCTACTCGTGGCGCGACCGCCGGCACCCGATGAAAGACCTGGCCTTTATCATGCTGGACGTTGTCATTTCCTTTGTGCTGGGCCTGCTGCCGGGCCTGGACAACTTTTCGCACATTGGCGGTTTCATCATGGGCCTGGCGCTGGGCATCTCAGTGCTGCACTCGCCCAATGCGCTGCGGCTGCGCATCGGCGAGGACCCGGCGTATGCGTCAATGGCCGGCAGCGGCGGCGGCTACTCGCTCGAGAACCTCAAGTCTTCGAGCTTTTTCCGGAACCCGCTGGGCTTCTTCAAGGGCCGCAAGCCGTTGTGGTGGGGATGGTGGCTGCTGCGCGCGGGCGCAATCGTGCTGGTCATTGTGGCCTTTGTGCTGCTGCTCAACAACTTTTACTACTACCACAACACGTGCAGCTGGTGCAAGTACCTGAGCTGTCTGCCGGTCAACAACTGGTGCGAGGTTGGCAACTTGCAGCTGACCAATACGTCCAGCAAGCGCGATGTGCTGCTGACGAGTGCCGTGCCACGTCTCGTCCAGCTGCTGTAGCCTGTATATTTAGCTGCCGGTAATGCAGGCTCACAAGGCAGATTGCCTATCCGGCTTGGGTAGCGTTTCTCGAACATTGATGACCATTTACGAGCCCTTGTTTTTTCTTTGTGTCCTGTCTGTCTGTCTTTGTCTGGATTGCCTGTTGACTGTCTATTTTTGGCTACTCTGGTCCTCTCCCGCATTCCATCCTGTCTCGCGGCGGTTTCCTGTCTTTTACTGTCCTTTTGTCTATTTCTCTCTTTCATTCTCGTTCTTTTGTCTACTGCACAGCGATGGCGTTTAGGCACAATTCTATCTTTTATCATTGCACCGCAGGTGATCGTGTGAGCAGAGGCACCACTTGCAAATTGAACTCGGGCTTATGTCGTAGACTTGTAGTCTGCAGATAGTGTTATCCAGCTACCTTCTATATATCACCATGTATCGTAAGACTTGTTTTTTGTATTTGCTATTGGCTGTCTAGTTATGCTTATTTCACCCAACTAACAATGCTGTATTCGTCCTGAGAGATAATCGCCAGCCGTCTAGTCAACAGTGATGGACCGCACAGTAATCTCGTCTTGTGCATCTGGTCTGCACACCAGAGTCGGGGTCGGATGGCGTTGGTGGTTTTTCACCCGCTGCAACGGGTATGTCTGAAAATAGTCGTCCTTCTGGGTCCGGCCCTGGCCCTGGCCCTGGCCCTGGCCTTGGCCACTTGAGAATCTGCGCGCCTGCTTCAGTGTCGAGGGAGGGCCGCGAGCTGTATTTCGGGTCATGTCTGATGGGGTCGGCTTCCGTCGTGGGCTCTGCTGGGGATTCTGCTGGTAGATCTGCTGAGGACTCTGTTGAGGGCTCTTCTGTAGGCCTTGGGGGCTCTGCTGAAAGCCTGGCCGAGGTCCCTGCTGGGAGATGTTCCGGGGGGCAGGCCAACCACCAGGCGATAGACCCATGGGTCGCTCTGGAGGCCGCTGCAGGACTGTAGCAGGGGCAGTGTTAATATAGTGGACGTTGCGGTACTCGCCCTCGGGTCTGGTGCTCATATTGTACTGGTCGCCTCCGTCGTTGCGTGGACGGGGCGGCCAGTGGACACGCGGCACTTCTTGCACCGGCAGACCGGGCTCCTTACTAAACAGTTTCTTGAAGGAGCCCATCAAGGGACGGCCAAGCGCTGTGCCACTGATGCCATTGCTAGGTTCGTCGGCATTGTTGCCAGGCTGGTTGTCCGGCTGGCGAGGGACACGCCGGATGTCGTTGATAGCCTGGTGGTATGCAATGTCTGCTTCCTTGGGGCCAAACTTGGCTGGATCAGTTGTCATTAGTTCCTGGCGACGTGGCTCTTCGCGGGCGTAGACACCCAGTGGCAGAATACCAACATCGACATCCGAGCCGGTTTGGACTGAGACGGTGTCCGTGGGAACTCCATCCTGTTGTTGGGCATG
Source organism: Ophiostoma triangulosporum (assembly GCA_029298705.1). Lineage (NCBI taxonomy): Eukaryota > Fungi > Ascomycota > Sordariomycetes > Ophiostomatales > Ophiostomataceae > Ophiostoma > Ophiostoma triangulosporum. Next base: position 1,689,141 of record JANSLO010000011.1, on the reverse strand, counting down.
TCTCCGACGTTCACAGGCGGTAATATGACCTCTGGTGAGTTTTCCCACTAGTATACAATCGATGGCTAGGACGACGAAACGGAGGACTATTCTGCATACAGACTCGCTCTGCCGAGAGTTGCCGTCAAAACTCTCAGGGTCTCCAGAGTCTTGTACCTCGAGCGCCAGCAATCCGTCGTCGGGGCCGCCCCTGCGGCGCCCAACCAGCCGAACTACCCAGGGCATCTTGGAAAGTCTCCTGATCCACAGACGCCTCATATATGCGTAACATAGTATGACAGAGAGCGAGAAAAGAAAAATGGTGGCAACCTCGTAGAAATTTGGCCTTGGCGTTTCGGGCCGGGAGGGTTGCCCATTGGACTCTGGCGTATCCGATTCCGCAGACAGGGTGGGCGGGGAAGTGTCCAGCATGGTGCTCGTGCTTGTGCTTGCAGCAAGCTCGGGTGTACTCGTTGGTGTGGCCGTTGGTGTGGCCGTGTCGACCGGGTCTGTGGTCATTGTCGTGCTGTCTCTGACAGTGGAAATGGACTTCGTCATAGGTGATTTGACGTCGTCTATCTTTATCGGCAAAGCATCAGAGTGCTCGGGGACGATGTCTGAGATGGTGTCAGGAGCCTCTGAGATGATCTGTGAGATGGTGTCGGGAATTTCTGGAATCATTTCCGAGATGGTATCAGGAGTCTCTGAAATGATCTCGGAGATGGTGTCGGGAATCTCTGGGATAGTCTCTTCTTGGACCGGCTCCATGGCCACCAGCGAGTCGTTGTCAACCAGGTTCGTGTCGATAGGATCATTGTTAACCGAGTCTATATTGACGAGGATATCAGCCGGGTCCGTGTCGACGGGGACAATGGTGTCGTTGTCAGTAATGTCCATGGCGATGATGCTGAACTAAGACAGGTCTCAAAAGATATATCAAAAGGAATAGTGATGCAGTTCTGTGAGAAAGATGGTGTCCAAAAAACGTGACGATGTTGTGGTGATGGCGTGAGCGTCTTGGATGACAGCACCAACGTTTTGTTTATGAAATTACATCGAGTCTGAGTTTGTATGCACCACCTAGACTTGGAGTGATCCTTCCCTTTGTAATCACGACAGCAAACAAACGACAGGTGGCACGGTAACAGTGCGCAGGAAGGTACGATGACGTCTAGACGACTCGTACATTGAGTCAGTTTAGCTATCACGGCTGTCCATCGATGATCTTTATTGCTGGGCACTTGTTTGGTGCCTACATATGCTTAAGTCTCATCCCAAGATGAGATCATGTAGCGGTTGAGTTTGCAGCAACATTGCTTCTGGCTGAACCCCGAGATATTGGTCAAGCTGATGGGGAGAAGACAAGGCAGCAGACAAGACAGCCAGTCTTTCACTCTCATGAAAAAGCAAAAGAAGAAGCGTATTTGAATGTGTTGAGCGTGCTACGCGCAAAGTTTGCCCAACTATATATACCCAGCAAAACATCAACTTTCACGTACCCCAAGGGGCCTGCACTGCGCAAACCCCCGGCAGGCGCGTTAGTCACAGGGCTCGACAAGGACACAGCGGCCGTACAGCACGAGGAGTTTAGACGGACCCAACCGACTAACACCACATGGGTGTACACGGACGGGTCAATGTTACAATCAGGCTGGGTAGGAGCAGGCTGGGCGGTATACCAAGGAGGGCAGCTGGTGAAAGAAGGACTTTTCCCATGCGGATGCAGGATGGAGGTGGCGGATGCAGAGGCCAAGGCGATACACCTAGCCGTCCAAAACCTCTCACCAGACATCCTCGACACCTCTGGGCCGATCTACATCTGCTCAGACAACCAGAGCGTGGTGGGCAGGATCAACGATCCGCGGCGCTTTGAGGGAACGTCCCAGAAGGTAATTGACAAGGCACGAGCAGGCATCAACCAGATCCAATCCACACATGACATTTATGTCGTCTGGGTTCCGGGACACCGTGACATTGAGGGCAACGAGAGAGCGGATGCACTCGCCAAGATCGCAGCAACGGTGGAGAACGTACCGCACCCATACATGTCGCTGGCAAAGGCAAAGAGGTGGTCAAGGACACAAACCCAGCAGGATCTGGAGGAATGGTGGACAAACAACTCCGCGGTATACGGTGAAAGAAAAAAACTGGAGGCGCCAATCCTGTGGAAGTGCGCGCTGAGTGACGTCTCTCGACCCAACGCGGCCATGGTTTTGGCAGCCCGGTCAGGCCACGGCGCGTTTGCCAGCTACTTCAGCAAAATGAAAATCAGAGATGGCAATTCCAGATGCGACAGGTGCGGAGAGGAGCGGGAGCCTCTGCACCCCTGGACATGCAGAGCTGCTCGCAAGAAGGTCTCTGAGCGCTTCGCGAAGAAGGTTTTGCGCACGCACAAGGGAGGCCGATGGCTGGCGAAGGCCCTGACACCGCAGAGTCACAGCGGCGGTCAATGAACCGATGAGAGAGCTGGTGGGGGCGGAAAAAGACTGTTTGCTTTATTTCCTTTTGTTCTGTTTTTATTCCTGTTTATTTTCCTGCACTTGCCGCCTTTTGCACCCTCCCCCCAGAGACCTGCGGTTGGGGAGCACAGCCCCGGCTGGGGAACCGCGGCTTCGGCTACGGCATCCCAAGTCTCCCCTGGTGCTGCAAGTCTTTTGGTGGATTTTTGGAGGCTTATACCCTAGAAAACTCGGGTTTGTTTGTGCCCGGACACGATTCGCGCTAGATAGCCATGATAGTGTATAATTTGAACAACAACAACAACAACAACAGTACGGCCATAGATACTGGAAAGCACGGGATCCCGTCCGCTCTCCCCTAGTTAAACCAGTAATCGGCGGATTAGTAGTTGGGTCGGTGACGACCAGCGAATACCCTCTGCTGTACGTTTTCTTTTTGCTGTATCTTCATCTTTTGCAATCCCGCTGCAGAGCTGTTACATTTTTGGTCAGGCATCTACATTGCCGTCTTGATCAGTAGCAGCCTCTCCTTAGCACAGCAGCATGGTTGATATGATCACTGGAACAAGTCTGCGAGAAGCAAATCGTCTCTGCTCAATAAAAGGGCTGTAAACTTATATATGCCTGTACATTGTACGAGAGCCTAGGCCACGTATCCTCTCATCTCTATAAACGGGACTCCAAGTCATTGGAACATGATAACGGAATAGAAAAAAAAACAGAACATGGCTCATCCGAGCGGGGAAATAAGAAAAGCAAAGAGAACAGAACAGAAAAGACAAAAAGAAACAAACAAGACACATCACATCTACAGAACGGGATCGTAGATCTGGGTCTGGATGTACTTGGTAAGGGCGACATCACCCCACTCCTCCCACTCGATCCACTGCTCCTCTGGCAGCGTGCTGACGCCGTCACGGCGCGCAGCCTTCATAACCTCGCGCGCAACGACCAGGCTGGCGTCACGCACACGCTCGATGCGCGGGTAGATGAGGCCCTTGTGGATCTCGTCGGCGTTGAGCGCGTTGGCGAGCGCCGCGGCCGACGTGTACACCATGTCGTCTGTGATGCTGGACGCCTTGGCCAGGATGGCACCGAGACCCAGACCGGGGAACACGTAGACGTTGTTGCCCTGGTTGGGGTAGTATGTAATGCTCGAATCCGCCGTCTTGACCGTGTAGTTGTTAAATGGCGAGCCCGAGGCGAAGATGACACTGCCCTCTGTCCAATTGACGGCCTGCTCAAATGTGCACTCGGCCTTGGTCAACGGGTTGCTCAGCGGGAACAGGATGGGTCTGCGGTTGAGGCCGCCGGCATCGACCGACGCCTTGAGTGCGCGCACAACCGACTCGGTAAAGACGCCAAATGTGGCCGTCAGACCGACAAGGGCAGACGGCTTGACGTACTCAATGACCTCCTCCAGCGTGCGGAACTGGTGGCCGTTGTTGTCGGTGCGGGCAAAGTACTTCTTGTGGTCGGCAAGCTTGTCGCCGCGGTCCTTGGTGACGAGGCCCTTGGTGTCAACGAGCCAGAACTTGTCACGCGCAGCCTGCTCGGACAGGCCGCGGCGCGTGTAGTACTCGACGAGCTGCTTGGCGACACCGACACCAGCAGATCCAGCACCCATGAAGACGAGGCGCTGCTCCTCGAGGGGAACGCCAGACAGGTTGACAGCACCAATGTAGCTGGTTATGTTAGTATCACGTGATGCCAAGACATGTATAAGTCGACTTCAAAAGAAGAGGAAAAGAAGGAAAACTCACCCGCCGAGAACGACAGCACCAGTTCCCTGAATGTCATCGTTGAAGCACCGGTACTTGTGGCGGTAGCGGTCGAGGTACTTGAAAGCCTTTTCGCTCTCAAAGTCCTCAAACTGGACGAGCATCTCGGGGAAGACCTCGGCACAAGCCTCCATGAACTCGTCCATGAACTCAATCTGCTCGCTGACGGGCACGCGCTTGGAGCGGATACCTAGGTACAAGGGGTCCTTCAGGTTGGCCTCGTTGGCGGTGCCGCAGTCGAGAACGATGGGCACGGTCTTTTCGGGGCGAATACCGGCAGCGCCAGTGTAAAGGGAAAGCTTGCCGATCTGAGATGTTAGCACGAGTAGGTAAAGGTGCAATGAGAAGAGAGAAACTTACCGGAATGCCGACACCGTTGATACCCAGATCGCCGAGACCCAGGATGCGCGAACCGTCAGTGACGACGCAAATCTCGGGGGCGGGGTAGGGCCAGTTGCGCAGAATGGTCTTCATGCTCTTGCGCTGCTTGATGGAGATGTAAAGAGCCTCGGGACGGGTGTAGAGCGTCGAGTACTGTAGGCACACGTCGCCAATGGTCGGCGTGTAGACGAGCGGCATGAGCTCGCGCGCATTGTCAATAAGCAGACGGTAGAAGAGGTCGACGTTCTCGCCCTTGAGGGTGGACAGGTACAGGTACTTGTCGACGTTGGTCGGACGCGAGCGGATCATCTTGAGAGCGCGCATGGTCTGCATGTGCAAGCTCTCCATGACATGGGGAAGGAGGCCGGTGAGGTTCTTGGAAACGCGCTGCTCGGGGGTGAAAGAGGTGCCCTTGTTCCAGTGAGCCTCGCGCAGGACCTGGTAGCCGCCGGCCTGATCATGGGAAGTGTATTCTGTCATTGTGGACTGCACGACCTCGCCGTAGTTGGATTGTGAGTAACCGCGATGCTGGTCGAGTGATGCCATCTTCATAGCTTCCTGGATGGCGGAGATGTCGACGGAGGACATTGGATTTAAGGAAGAAAGACGACGGGAGGAGGAGATGGAAAGACGCTTGTTGAAGGAACTTGTGTGGGTAGAGTTCGCAGAGGTAGCGTGGGGGGTGGCGACGGAGGAGTGGGAAGAGCGGGCAGAAGAAGGGGAGGATGAGCGTGGCGTGGCAACGTCTGAGCTGGCGGTACTGTACGAGGTGCTATATGACGCCATGGGCACCATTGCAGGGGATGTGGTTGAAGTGGTACGAGTACGAGAGAAGGTAAACGAAGGAGAAGAAGAGGAGGAGAGAGGGAGAGGAAAATGAGGAGAAGAAGAAACAAGACGGGAAGAAACCGAGAATGGTCCGGGAGAGGTACGAGTAGAAGAATGAGGAGGCGAAGACGAAAAGGAAGACGAGAGTAAACAACCAGGCTTGCTCGGGTCAAAGGTGATGGTAGTGGTAGTAGATAAGGAGGAGGTTGTCAAGAGGGATGTCGGACAAGAGGCGAGATGTCGTTGAGGTCCGGCGCGGATCAAGCCATTATATGGTGAGGAGGCTCGGAGAGACGTGAGCATGGTGGTAGTCGAAGTAGGGAGCAGGGGGGGCAGTAACAACGGTGGGTCAGGGCATGGGGACAGGGGCCGAGACGAAAGAAGGAAGAAGGTGGGATGAATCGGGGAAAGGGCTTGGCCCGTGGGTGAGTTGGGAGATGAAGGGAAGGAGGAGACGAAAAGAATCAGGGTGCAAGAGAATGGAAGGAACGAAGGCGATGTGGGTGAGACGGTTACAGAGTTGGGATGAATTGGTACAAGTAGTTGCAGATGTAGTTACGAAGTACGGAGAGGAGAGAAACAGTCACGGTTTCAAGGTGAGCAGGGATGGATTGAAGTTATTGATGGGAGACTGCGCTGTGTGATTATTTCTTTGATAGACGACTGATAGGCAAAATAGGACAAAACAGGTTAAAAGAGTCGAGCTGGAACAATTATCAAAAAGAACAAAGAAAAAATAAATCAAATATTGATAATACACAAGTACTTCTCACTGTAGACGCAGTGCAGTGTACATGCCGGAATCACCCGAGTTGACCCACGTCTAAATAAGCACATAAGCATATGTACTCCGTAGAGATCAGTCAGATGAAGAATCTTAGTATGAACGAATAAATAGAAAGAAAAGATATAAATGCAAATAAGATAGAAGAGGGACAAGTACATATAGATGCAAAGTCAAAGACAGCCACGAGAGCATATCAGAGACAGACAGAGACATTGACAGCCTTAATTAATCACAGACAACTGACAATCTTGGCGCGTGCTAGACTTGGTAGTGAGACATACATATTAGATTTGTATTCGGGTTGGTCGTGTGACAGGCACACCACTCACTTCACCGCAAGATAGGACGTAGACTATTTACATTACACGGACGACGACGACGACGACAGCAGATAAACCCAAAATATCTAAAGACAACATAAGCATATGTAAGCATATGCTTATGTAGTGCGGATCATCGGCATGTCCGACTGTCTCGGTGTCGTTAGCTAGCTTGCTTTAATGTCTTTATATCGGGCATATTCAAAGTACGGAGTACACACAACGGAGTGCCGAAACAGCTGAGCGGAAATACTCCGTATTCTACAACACTTCCACGGGAGTAGCTGGAGTGTGACAGCAAGTTCTGACCAACGTTTCAACCAGGAGACGTGGGCGGGAGCCGTGCCGAACCGTACATTTATTTAGGCCTAGATGTGCTTAATGACTGGCAGACGTCTCGTGATGCTCACGCGTCCTGTATCCCGCGGGTGCTAAAAGAGGATACGAGAGCCCTTTGCCTCATAGAAGAGCATCCCACGAACGACCAATACATACTTTACAGTGTTGTCACCCCTTGCATGTATCGTTTACAACTGCCTCGCACCCATCCGACATCACCCGACTCAAGTCCTACGCACTCCATAAATTCACACTACACAACGACGGAGTCAAACTAGATCAAATCACAAACACAGCCTGGGCTAGACGGGACCATTAGCACCGAACAAATGGAAACCCTGGTCCCGCCTATCCACCCAAGTACGGCATTTGATATCGTGTGAATTACGGCATTGTTGATGCAGTGTGTACGACGTACTCGTATGGCGTATGGCATATGGCGTATGGCGTAAGATGGCGCAAGATACGTACGGCGCATGCTGATTTGAGCGACAGATCTGTTAAGTGAGCTATAACTAATAGCTGTAAAGAAAACCACAAGCACCGCCTCTACTCTCTCCGTAGTAAAGTTCTTCCTTTACTTATCCCCCCTGCACAACCACTCTGCCGTCCAGGGATCGTCCCGACTAGTCTACAGATTAGCCATGAAAAGCATGTAATGTGTATGGTCAGCCCGACAACTAGTCTCTGCACCCGTAATGCTCCGGCGCGACGACCACGATGGATGAAGATGGGGAGAACAAAACTCCGCGTGATACGCTGTGGCCTTGGCTTGCACTGCTCCCATGATCCCTGATATGTATATTCTCTAAAAAAATGCTAATAGAATGAATCTTACTTGACCAGATTACGAGACTCTACCGGTATCATGTGCTATCCCATGCTGTGTTTTGCTTTGCGTTTTGTTTTTCTATTTATATCTTGGGCACTCCCTCCCTACATATGGAGTATGTAGTACGTAATAGAGGAAGTTTACGGGAGGATCTCACCATCGGTAACCAATGCGGGAGATGAAAGGTGAAGAAATTGGAGTACTCCGTAGGTCAACAAGCATTTTGGAGTATGTACTCCATATGAAAATAGAGATTTAATTTGGGCTAATCCGATTCGTTGAAGAGCTCTCTGCTTTGACAGACTTTTGATTCCAGACTTTTAATTGATTCCAGACAACTCTCACAGTCTTTGACTCATCTCCTCGGTCTCCTCTCACTGCCTCCTCACGCCTCCTCACGGCCCCTCTCCTCCACAAACACAAAAAGCCACCCGTTCACCCGATCGTAGGACTTCCTTTCATAACAGTCTCTGCACCACCACCGTCGGTCACAGGCCGATGAGGGTGCTTGACCGAGCCGTACACACATGCATGTACTCCGTAGACAGCAGCCGTTGCCGAGACTAGGCCGAGTTCGACTCTGCATCTTTTTCCCTTTACCCCTTACCTTTACCCCATGCTTGTGCAAGAGCCGATTTCCCCACAGGTCACGTCCGATGAGTCTCATCCGGTTGATACCGACAATGCTCCGTCGTGAGGTGCTCAAAGTCCTATTGCTACTACTTTTACGCTGCAAATTCGGGGGGAAATGTGTATAAGATTTGTTGGGGTAGGACTTGGACGGAGAAGATGTGACTAAAAATTGATTCCTAATTGGTACGCCTCGGTCTGCCGACGAGGCCTTTCTTTTCCTTTTTCTCCGGTCTGACTCACATGCCTTGCCTCCTTGGACAGCGGTCTCGTTTGCTTGGTCAACTCATGATGCAAACTGTAACTGGTAGTGGCACGGACATGGCAACCTCTCTCCCGGCAAGCAGACAGTGTTCTATTGATAAGTTCATATTGTATATGATGATGCTAGATGCTATGCTAAATGCTAAATAATAGATGATAGGGTGAAGTAGATGGGGTATTATATGATGACAAAGGAGCAGATATTTTTGATCAGAATGACAACAAAAGAAACAGAAGAGTAAAAAAAACAAGGAAAGAAACAAAAGACTACCGAGAGGCTATGCTAATGCTGATGCAATGAGTGATGAAAAGTAAATGGACAAATCAAAGAAAAGAAACAAAATAAAAACAAAACAAAAAATGAAACAAAATCCTATTATTCAGCCTTGGGCGACCTTTCCTTCCCGGGCGACCGCTCAGCCTTGACAGGCACGCCGCCGCGCCGGAACACCCGCTTCGTGCCGCCTACCCTGCCGATATCGCCAAACTTGTTCTCAACGTCGCCGCCGCCGCCGCCAATCACCGGCCGCAGCTCACCACTGACCATACGCACCCGCTCCTTGACACTCTCCACCCACGCCTTGTTCTCGTCGCTCATCTCAATGTTCTTGGCCCGCGGGCCCGACATGCCGAGCGAGCTGCCCTCCTCCGTCCAGCTGACCGCTGAGCTCGACCGCGACCGTCCCGTCCGTCCCGACAGCCCCGATCCGCCCGACGGCGGCGTGTTGCTGTCATTGTGGTTCGTCACTGACGCCAGTGGTGTTTGCGGTGGCCGCTTACTGCTGGCATTGATGTTGCTGATTACACTGGTGCCGCCCAGCGTGCTCGCATCGTTGTCCCCGAGACTGCTGCCGGCCCGCCGCACCTTGCGCACATTCAGCGGCGACATGCACAGCGGTGACTCCGGCCGCCGCCGGTTGGCAGACCCCGGCCGGCTCGGCGGGCTCGACCCGACACGGCCGTTCGCCGACGTCGCCACTGACGACGATATCGGCAGCGCCACCGCTAGATCGCGAACCTCAATCTTGGCACTCTCGCCGCTAGTCTTTGACCGCCGACTGTGGTGGCTGGCGTACTCCTTGAGGTACTCGCTCAGATCCGCCCATCCGCCGCCAACGCGCACCATCACACGCTCGCCGCTGCCGCCGACAAGTCGGATAAACAGCTTGATCGGCGGTTCGCCCGTCGACCGCGACAAGTGGTATAGCTTAATATCGTGGTTGCCGCGCTGCTGCCGCGGCTTGCGCGAGTACGCAGGTGCCAGCAGAAACGACGGCGTCATTGACCGTGTCGACATGCTCGACAGGCTGCGCCGTGAATTGTCCGCACCATGCACAACGGGGCTGCTCGGTGTCCGCGGCTTGCGCTGCTGCGTCGGCATTTTGAAGTCAGGCGGGTTGAGGTGGCTAAAGGTCGGCGACGGCTGTGACGACAGGTGGATCTTGGCCGGGATCGACTCGAGAATCTCACTGATCTGCTGCTGCAGCTGGTCGTCCTCGCTCGTCGCGCTCATGCGTCGCGAGCTTATCAGACTCCCCTCGGTCATACTAAAAGACACATCCTGCGAAATGTCCGGGATAGACATGTCCTGCGACATGGCAATCTCGTCATTCGTCAGCTCGTCAAACATAAACGACGAGTCGAGTGGTGTCCTTGGCTCCGTCGGGCTGTCCTCACCCGGCATTTCGGCGACCGTAGGCATGTCGGTGAATAGAACATTAGACCGCATGCTTGCTCGGAAGTCGGGCGGTGAGCTGGACGGGCTGCCATTGGACACACGGAGGGGCTCCAAGTCGTCGCCTACTGAGAGGTACGAGATATCGCCCAGGTTCGACACATCGTCGCGAAGCGTGTCCGACAGTCCTCTAGCCACTGTGCCGTCGCTTGCAATAATCATCTCGCTCGGCAGCAGTGCATCCGACGGGTTGTGCACGATGGGTGCTGAAGGCGACACGCCGCTCTCGGACGGCCTAGCAAGTCTAAAGGAGGGCAGCTGGGGCTCGGACCGCAGCGACTCCAGCGAGCTCTGCTCTGACAAAGTATGCCGTTGGGGGGTCGCGGGCAGCACCAGGGACGCAGGGCTGTCGTTCATCATGGGCTCGTCGCCAGCAGTTGCATCCTCGTCCTCCTCCTCGTTGTGGATGGTCGTCATAGGCGTGTCGGGGCCCGCTTCGATTTGCACATTTGATCCTGGGACGGCAATACTGTGCAGCTGGACGGACGGTGCTAGACTGGGTCGGTCTGACGCACCTGAGACAGTACGCTTCCAGTCTCCTTCGCGGATCTTGCGCTCACATGCCGCAACCCATTCACCATAATCGCGCTCGGCCGCATCGATGCGTTCGATCCACTTGTCCGGTATGGTATCCTCGCAGCCGTCGAGTGAGTCGAGCATAAAGTCGGTGATCTGTGCGGCCTGTGAGACTTTACTTTCCACAATAGACTTTACAGCGTCAAACTCATCGCGCCGCAAGGCTGATCCTGCTTTGTCTGCTTGCTCGGCCATGTTGTCGAGACGGATGGCATTCCAGGCAGACTGCATTGCCGAGTCTGCAGCCGAAAGGGCCGAAAGCAGCACGGGGATCTTTTTCAGAACAAGCAGACGGATCCGCCACACGATGAGCAACCTTGTCAGCTTGGAGAGCAGAGGCAGCGCCTGGAGAACAATGGCCGTTACGACTGCTGTGAGATCGTCCATTTTGGTGAGCGTAGACAGCGATGCCGACGACGCCGTCTGGCGCAACGTTCCGGTTCCTCTTCCTCCACTCCGTGGTGTGCTTGGCGGTGACAGCCTTGAAATGTGATGGTGCAGCACGTGCTGCTTCATGTCCTCGATTTCAAGCTCCTCAATCTCGTGTGTGATCTCGCCGATCCGCCTCTCGTAGTCGTACACATCCGACGCCAGCAGACTGCCCATCCACACGCTCTCGCTCTGCTTTTCGTTGTTAGTGTCTGACTTGATCGCCGGCAGGATTTTCCGCTCGGGTGTCTTGGGAGTAGATGGTGTAGATGTAGGTGAGAGTGGTCGTGCTTGGGGTGGACTTGATGTGGGGGTTGTTGGGTCGTGTGTGGTCGCCGTTAAACTGAAACGGAACTTGTTCTTTGGCTCTTCAAAGCCAGACGAGCCTCCTTCCTCGGGCCAGTCCCAGTCAGTCAGCTCGTCAAGCCATTCCCGTATACTACTCGATGCAAGCGCAGTCCGCATGGCAAATGACTGCTCCGACACTGTTGCCTTGTCCAGACATGTTTTCAATGGTCCCGTCGGATGCCGTAATGCAGTGACTGCGTTTGTGGGTGTGAGCTGGGAGATGAGGTCGTCAACATGATGCTGGAAGCGATGCCGTGTTGGCGAGCCGGATGCATTGCGACGAAAGTACTGCCGACTTGGAACCGCCAGACGCGGCGTCCGCGAGGACAAGATGGGGAAGCTGCTCGAGCTCATAGTGATGTGATGTAGGTATGGATGGTGAATTCGAGGAGCGAAGGGTGGGAATGCGAGAGGATGTCGTGATCGGAATGTGCTGTCTCGGGACAGTTGCCAGTTATGAGGCCGTTGTCGAAGATGGGCGTCGTGTGGTTGAGCAGGACAGGCTAAAGTCGAGTTTTTTGTCGTCGTTTACCGAGAAAAACGCATGTTTGCTTGTTTGATTATTTGCTTCTTTTGCGATTTAAGTAAAGACAAGATCAGCAAGCTGGCAAGCTGCCTCTGTGCCACCTTTTCCTTGGCTGTTCAGTTTGTTCTTCTCTCGTTCCACCCCATGAACAACTACCTATGCCTCCCTCTCTTTTGTTCCTGAACGTGAGGCGGATGGCGTCCGAGAAAAGCTGTCCAGAATAGTGTGGTGTGCTCGATGTGTTCAAGAGCGAATGGGCGAACAGAGCGAGAAAGTAAGGGATGGCAGAGCTAGAAGAACAGCAGAAAATGAGACAAAAGACTTTGATGTCGTCGGAAAGAGAGACACGATGTAGGAGAAGCCGAGATGCGACGGGGAGCGTATGGCGAGAGAAGAGAAGAAGAGAATGAAGAAATTAAAGATTACAAAAGAAAGTAAGAAGAAAGAGTAAAGAACGAAAGAATGAGAGATGAAGAATGAGTGTAAACGTCTCAGAGAGACTCAACCGAGATGGGGGTGGTGCATGAGGCGGCGATGCAGCAGGCAGTCGTCGTACTCGCGCGGAAAGAACAAGCGGAGAGACAGATACATGTAGCAATGGGGCAGACAACGCATGCATCAATGACAGCTGGCCGGTGCTTTTCATTCGCGACGACAGCGTGTGTGGAGTCACTCCGTCTGTCAGCGAGCGGCCGTCTTGGGCTCACCGTCGATGCGTTTTTGGATGGAAGAAAGTGAAAAGACAAAAGGAGATTGTGACTTTTCAGCCTCTGATGGTGGAAACCAATTTGCAGCTTAATAATAAATTTGATTAATAACTCCGTATTTATTGTATTAATAGGTTAATACGGAGAGGTCCCTTCCTATTTGGGCGGTTTAATCAAATGACAAAACGGTCGGAGCAACGGACTGCCGGTGCTTAAGCAGTTACATATATGTATACATTGACGAGCAGATTGTTTGCTATTGACAGTTTCAGCGCACATACTCTACGATAAACTGGTACCTATTGATAGATACATAATTGAGTGATGGTAGAGATTGAGATAGATTGGATAGATGAAATAGATGAGATAGATTGAGTGCATCATTGGTTACCGTGGACGGGTTCACATGCTACAGGGGGCATATGCGGAGACGTCTGTGCCTTCCTTGTTGGTCTGTTGCACCTTCCGTCAAACGTATTCCGTGGACACCGCACCTTCCATCAAAGACGTAAGTGGATGGTCTGATTGGCAGCTGTGCAGCCAGACTGGGTCACACTTGCCGTGGTAACGCAATGCTTGGTAGTGTCTGCCTTGAATGATGTTCATCAAAGATGACAGATAGCATACGGTGTAGATCGTAAACGTACCGATCGCACTTACCTTGGTCCGTTCTCCCTATGTAGCAAGGGGGGAAAAGGGCCGCGACACAAACACCGTTTGGCTTGATGATTCATCTTAGTCATTAAGCTGTAGCCCACCCAACCCCGCCTCCTGCCTCCCCTCATAGCTATCCTCCTTCATCCTCCCTCATCATCGCATCCACCATCGCATCCATCATCACCAGCATACACCGCACCCTCACACCACCACATCACCGCATCACTGCACCGTACTACCGACAAAATGGGCTATTACCTAGATGAAGACGATGATCCGAACTTTGCCACAAATTGTCTTCGTAAGTTGGACGCCGACGCCGCCACACAGTCCCTTGCTAACAGCCAACAGAACCCGAGCTGAAGCCGTCCGAGAGAGCCATTGTCAAGCAGTACGGCGACTGGACGAACTTTGTGCATTCTATGGGCCTTAAGTCGTACGACGACGGTGACATCGAGGAGGCCCATGAAATTGTCAAAGGCTTTGCCAAAGACGTTGCTGCCGAGAAGAGAGCGGAGAAGAGAGCTGCTGCTAAGAGCAGCAGCAGCAAGAGCAGCAGCAGCAAAACCAACAGCAGCAAGCAGAAGTGAGAGGCAGTCAGCACTCGTAAACGTACCGATCGCTCTTACCTTGTCCGTTCTCCCTAGCAAGGGGTAAAAAAAGACCGCGATACAAACACCGTTTGGCTTGATGATTCATATTAGTCATTACTCATCGATCCCCGCCTCCTGCCTCCCCTCAAATAGCCCTCCTCCCTCCATCCTCTCTCATCATCGCATCCACCATCTCATCCACCTTCATATCCACTATCATATCCACTGCACCCTCACATCACCACATTACTGCATCACTGCACCGCACTACCAACAAAATGCCCGAAACTGATTGCCTTCGTAAGTTGAACGCCGACCGCACCACATAGTCCCTTGCTAACATCCGACAGAACCCCCGCTGAAGCCGGCCGAGAGAGCCATTGTCAAGCAGTACGGCGGTTGGACGAGCTTTGTGAATTCTATGGGCCTTAAGGCGTACAACGACGGTGATATCAAAGAGGCCCATGGTATTGTCAAGTCCTTTGCTAAGGACGATGCTCGCAGCAGCAGCAAGAAGAAGTGAGAGGCAGTCAGCAAACGTACCGATTGTAGGTAGATTTAGCAAGGGTAATGCTTATATGATTGATGAAGCAGAAGATAGTATTGTGACGTCGCTGTCGACACTGTTACCGTTAGACCGAGCACTTATTTATGTGGGATGCTGTGGTCTTCTTGTAATCTGGTCTGGTTCCCTTTCTATCTTGAGTTGCAGGGCGCCTGCACCCTGCCTACATAGCCCGAGATGGGCGCCTTTGCTGGAACGTTCCATGTTGAGGCCAATCCTACTCTCATGTCGTTTGGACTCCCTCATGTCGTTTGTTCTGAGGCCAACCCTTTCTTCATGACGTTTGTTTAGGACTCCAAACCACTTCGTGGTTTTCATTGTGGTTTTCCGTCCATCATAGTCACGTGAACAATGTTCCGACACCGATCGCACTTACCTTGTCCGTTCTCCCTGGCAAGGGGTGGAAAAGCACCACGACACAAACACTGCTTGGCTTGATGATTCATATTAGTCATTACTCTGCTGCCCCGCCTCCTGCTTCCCCTCAAATAGCTCTCCTACCTCCACCTCTCCCCATTCCTCCTTCATCATCGCATCCACCATCAAATCCACTTCACTCTCACACCACCACATCACCGCATCACTGCACCGCACTACCTACAAAATGCCTGCCACAAATGGTCTTCGTAAGTTGGACGCCGACCACACCACGCAGTCCCTTGCTAACAGCCGCCAGAACCCCCGCTGGAGCCGGCCGAGAGAGCCGTTGTCAAGGAGTACGGCGGCTGGACAAACTATATGAATACTATGGGCCTCAAGGCGCACGACAGCAATGACAATCAGACGGGCAAGAACATTGTCTCGGCCTTTGCTCGGGAGGATGCTCGCAGCAGCAGCAGCAGCAGCAGCAGCAGCAGCAGCAAGAAGAAGTGAGGGGCAGTCAGACAGCATGTATGAACGCGACGAATAAAGACAAATTGAATCTATAAACTTCTAAAAAACTAAACCAAAACTAAAACTCCGTGTTCATCATGTCGTTGCTAAAGAGTCCGACAAAGTGGTCGGTGCTGCTGCCCATGCCCTCGGGCGGAAAGTCGAGCCACTGGTCAAAGTCGAGCTTGATGCCCGCGTCCGCCGCACTGCCCGCCATGCCCGCCGTCGTCGCGTCCCACTGGAAGGGATCGTCTGACCCGGCGCTGCCCTGTGGCGTGAGCCCCCAGATCTGGTCCACGGCCGTGCTGGCCGACGCCATTGCTGGCGTGAGCCCGAGCCCCATCGCGTGGCCGCCGCCCGTGCTGTGCTGCAGCAGCTTGACGGCCGCCGCCATGGACACGGGCAGGTAGGGCACGCTGTCGCTGCTGCTCGACACCGGCAGGTCGAGCGTTATGTCGCCCGCCGCGGAGCCGTGGCCGTTTTCGCGCGCGCCCGTGCCGTTCGTGTCGAGGTCGAGCTCGGCCGGCGGTGTCGTGGCGCGCGGCGTCGTGGCCGAATACAGCGCGACCGCATGCGCGGCGCCATCTTCCGTGTACGGCACGCCCACGTTGGCCGTCGCCTGTAGCAGCGATGCCGATGTGCTGTTGACGGGTGTGCTCGTGCCCGTGTCCGGCCCGTCCAGCATGCTCATCCTGTTGCAGTGGCTGCTGGGCGGGACCGCACCCATACCGACAGCAGCATTGCCGCCGTCGTCGTTGACCACGCCCGCAATGGCAGCGAGGTCGATGCCGGCCTTTTTCAGCAGCGACTCAACAAAGCCCTTGGCGATCTCGGCCGCCGCGTACGTCTCGCGCAGGCTCTCCATGACGCGCATACACGTGAGAAAGCCGAGGACGGCCTGCTGCCGGCGCTCACGCGGCACACCGCCCTTGATATCCAACAAGTGCGCAAACATGGCCGGCAAAAAGACGGTCACGCCCGCCGTCGGCAGGTACATTTCCAGGCGCAGCCGCAGCATCTCGCCGCCCATGCGCGTGACACAGTCGGCGGCGTCGCGCACGCGCGCGCGTGAAAACTCCTGCTGCTCGACGGGCAGCATGGGCGCGCCAGCCGCGCCGGGCTGGATGCGCGGCCGGTGCAGGGCCGACATGGTCGTGTGGTAGACGAGGTGCAGCAGCGTGCGCTGCACGGCAATGGTGGCGCGGCCGTGCTGCACGTCGGCGGGCGTTAGCGAGGCGTAGCGACACGACGCCGGCAGCGCGCGCAGCCACGCGCGCAGCTTGGCATCGATCTGGTCGACGACGCTCGGGCCGTTGCCCTTGTCGTCGCTCACCGCGCGGTTCGGGAACAGCATCATGCTGGCGGTGTGGTCGCCCATGCTGCCGCCGCTGCCGCTGCCGCCGGCATCGCTGCCGCGGTGGCGTCCGCGCGGCAGGATGGTGTACTGCTGCTGCAGCATCTGGCCGACGAGCACGCACAGCTTGGCCTTTTCGACGCACAGCTCGGCGAGCTGCGCCTGCATGGCGAGATCGCGCACCACACGGCACGACGGCGGCAGCACGTCAATGGCGTCGGGCAGCACGGCGCTGTCAAAGTCGGCCGGCACCAGCATGGGCACGTCGGCGTCCTCGCTGCGGATGCGCTTGGGGCGGCGCATGCCGAGCGCGATCATGCGGTCGCGCATGAAGCAGCACCACCACAGAAGCTTGCGCAGCCGCTGGCGCCGCGGCGGCTC
Organism: Ophiostoma triangulosporum; assembly: GCA_029298705.1. Classification (NCBI taxonomy): domain Eukaryota; kingdom Fungi; phylum Ascomycota; class Sordariomycetes; order Ophiostomatales; family Ophiostomataceae; genus Ophiostoma; species Ophiostoma triangulosporum. Next base: position 1,671,797 of record JANSLO010000011.1, on the reverse strand, counting down.
GCCCGTGGTGCGCGGGTCGCGGTGCAGGCCAATGGTGTGGGCAAGCGAGACGGCCACGCCCATCCAGTGCCAGGTGTCCTTTTGGTCGTCGGGCGTCTCGTACCAGTAGGTCATGAGCAGCAGGGCTTGCACGAGCGTGAGGCGGTCGGTCTCGTAGTCAAAGTCGTAGAGCGCGCGCGCCTTCATGAAAAAGGACTTGCGCGCCTCGCGCCGGCGGCTGAAGCCGGCGGCCTTGAGGTACTTGGCCGGCACAAAGGAGGCGCCGGCGAACATGACGGCGTGGTACAGCAGCAGGCTGACGGTGCCGTGCTTGCCGTCGCGGTCGTGGATGGTGGCGAGTAGGGCGTGCAGCTCGAGCAGCGGCATGTAGGGATGAACAAACTCGACGTAGGCGTGCAGAAGCGCGCGCTGCAGCGTGGCGTCGGGCAGCGTAAAGGCGCCCTTGCAGTGCAGGTAGACAATGTCTTCGGGGGCCATCTTGCCGGGCAGCGGGTGGATGAAGCCGGGCAGCAGCGCGGCGACCTGCTGTTGGGGGTCGCCGAGCTGGCCGTTGATGGGGAGCAGCGGGAAGCCCGGCAGGTTCAGGGGCGTCGAGGCGGCGGCGGCCGAGGTGTCGGTCGGTGTGGTGTGATCATTCTGCGAGTGGGAGTGAGAGTGAGAGTGCGAGTGCGAGTGCGAGTGCGTGTGGGAATGAAGGCTCGTCTTTGGCAGCAGCAGCGGGTTGTTGCCAATCTGCTGCTGGGCGGCAAAGCCAAACGAGTCGCTGCCGTTGCTGGCGTTGCCGGCGGCGGCGCCGTTGCCATTGCCGTTGCCGTTGGCAGATTTAGAGTCAAAGCCGGTGTTAAATTGGCCGTTGATGCCGTTGAGATTAATGTTGCCAATGCCGTGGCTGTCGACGAGGTGGTGCTGGAACGCCTCGGCGACGGGGAGCGGACCCGCAGACTCACGTGCATTGAAGAGACCGCGCCTAATCATCAGTATATGTTATGAAAAGTAATAAAAAGAAGAGAAAAAGAAAACAAGAAGAAAAGAACTCACCGGCGACGCCGTCCTTCTTGCACGACACACTCAATCTTATCCCAGCGACAGTTGCCGCAGGGAAACGTCTCGACGACGTCGCAGCGCACCTTGCGGTTGCGGCAGCTGACACAGGCGCGGGCGGCACGACGCTTGATGACCTTGCCGGCGGCATTGGTAGTGGTGTTGGCGTCGCCGTCAGACGTATCCTTGTCCTTATTGGTCTCTTTTCTCTCCATTTCAGCCTTTTCGGCGGCGCTCTTTTTTGAGCGACGCTTGCGCTGCTGGAGGGGCGGAGCCGCAGTGGATGAGTGCGAGGCGGCGGACATGGAGGCGGAGTCGTACGAGACGACGGAGTCGGCAGTGGAGGACATGGAAAGGGTGCGCTCAGTGGCGGGCAGCAACTGTCGTTGGGTTTGGTGGTGGCCATGTCCGTTGCCGTGGCCGTGGCCGTGGCTGTGGCTTTGACTTGAAAGAGTGTCCATGTCGGGCGAGTCGCGCATGGGCACGTCGGTAGCGCTGCTGTCAAAGACACTATGGGTCGACGAGTTGGAGCTGGAGTCGTCCATGGCGAGAGGGGGTAGGCAAGGGAGAGAGAGTTAGGGGAGAGACACGAGAGAGGAAGAGAAAGGGAGGGCGTAGAGTGCTGCAAAAGAGGCCGGCATGCGGCAGTCCTGGTTGCAGAGAATCAAGCGGTTGTCTAGATGTGTGTATACGAAGCCGAGGCGGCAGTGTCGTCGTCGGCAGGCTCCAAGAGTGTATGGCGTGGTGGTATATTCAGTTGTGATCAATGGGTGTAGTAGGTGGCAGTCCGGTAGCTGAATAGATGGATGTTGATGGTGATGACGGGTACAGTTGGTGATGCGTCGTGTGTATGTCTTTACTCAAACATGTGTAGATTACGTATGCGAGCTTGAGATGGTAATTAGAATGAAGATGAAGGGTAATGCAGAGTAGAAAAATTGTTTAGTCGAGAAGTGAGACGTGAGTTTGAGGGAAGAATGATCATAGGATCGGAGTGGAGATGGTCTAGATTCAGAGCGAGGAGATAGCAGAATACAGGGAGAAGGGTGAAGATGAAGTAGAGACAGACGAGGCTGGAGTGGAAAGACAATGACAGATCAGAGTCAAGAAGAATCAAAATCAAATGAAACACGGAGAGCCAAAGCGGAAAGAAAGAGAGGTAGAAAGAAGATGGAAGGAAAAGAAAAAGAAAGAGAAAAAAGATATCGTCAGTTCGCCTTTTGCTTTGCTCTCGCTCTGCGAGCCGTTCAGAAACATTAAAAGAAATAGCAATTTAATAGGTAAATAAAGGAGGGGACCGTCTGCACGCGGAGTAAAGAGGCGCGAGAGGCTCCGTCATTACGAGTGCAGCATAACTACGTTGAGCGGACGAGGAACGGCAAAGGCAAGACGTGCTCGGCTTCCCCAGTCTTATGTCCCAGGAGAGTCTAGCGAGGGTCGAAGTAATAAGTAGTAGGCTTTGACTAGGGAGAGAGAGCAAATCAAAAGTGATCTTTTAGAAGGCGAGGCAGGGGTAAGCAGTGGAGTGAGGGCAAGTCAGTGAAGAATAATGCACGGAGTAAATAGTACGTACGGAGTAGAGTAGTGGATGAAGTGGTTGCTATTGTCTTTTCTTCGCATGTTATTTGATATTCTCTTGCTCTCTTGTTTTTCTAGATGTTCTTATGTTCTTATCCTCATATCTTGATATCTCATGATCTCTTGTTTTCTTCTCTCATCCTGCATATGCTTAGACACACCGAAGTTGCACTGCAAAGAATCTTCAAACGGACGCCATGCCTACTCGGGCAAAGAACGACACAGAGGCACAGAAAATTGGGACTGGTAAGCTTTCCGGGGCATCGGATCTCGAGTCGGAACGCAGTCGGAAGGGTTCTTTTGATTCTTTTGCATTTCCTTCTCCTTTAATCTCTACGCTTTGGCACTCTATCAAACAGATGCACCCTATTCAAACAGATGAGAGGGTACATATAGAAGAACTAACAATGCCATGATGATCGGGCACGCGACTGGTGAGTGGAGAGGCTACCAAGTACAAGTATGTTAGCTAGATGACGATCTCGATGAAGGTTGATATGTAATGTATTTGCTGATTATCTTATGAGATAAAATGCACACCAAAGAACAAGTCAGATGCTTTAGATCCAACGTAAAAGACAATCACAAGGCAAAAAAATCAAACAACGGTGTGCATAATCTGTCAAGACTGCGGAGACTGCAGTGGACCAACGAGGACGGTGACCGAGCCAGCTAGCGCGGAGATTGAGTAAATACGACGGCTCGGGAATAAACATGGCTGGCTGGAAGATAGTTGACCCTACATTTACGAGACCGACATTGTATGCAATCCGTCATCTGTCGTGATCGTTGCAGTCGTAATACTGACCTTGAGGGAGTAGCCATTACAAGAGTCTCGTTCTGTAAAATACGTAAGAACTGCTCCGTAGTTTGTTAACAACTAGCTGTCACCAGAGACTTCTACCTGCTGAAGTTGACGCTTGACATCTGGCATGCAATCCTATGCAAAACACAAACTGGGAAGCATAATTCCACCAGACGGACGGCTTCTCCGTTACCCCAGAATTTAGTAAGAGTTTAGCCACTCCGCACCACGAGGATGGGTCTAGAAGCGGCACACTGGCTCAGATTGATGCCAAGCAGAATCTTCTGTGAGTTTCGTGTAGCCTGTTGACATGCCTTTATCCCATGCACCATCGCTTCCATCGCGGCAGAAACCGGAAAGACAGCTGGCAGCCAAGAATAATAACGAGGATCAACGACGGGGATGATGCCGCCGAAAGCACACTCATCAGCGTCAAGAGTATGGATGGCGTAGCACCCCTCACACGGCTCCGCCCAGAGTCTGGAGCGTCTGGAATTTTATGTATGCTTAGAGGAATCTGGAATCTGGAGTCTGAAGTCTGGAGCTGGTATGGGGCAGAGCCAATATGATGCGCACGCCAAGGCCTTGACTGGTGACTCGGCTGTGCCACTCGGGATTTATCGGTCGGCACTGCATGTAGCTCATAATTCCCCGCACACATTGTTTATGAAACCGACCCAGTCATACATGCTCCCGCTATATCGTGTGCTCAATTGCCTTGTTCGGGGCAAGTTCTATCTCAGATCTGGCTATCTATGTACGCCATACCATAGTCTATACCATATGTCATGCAGATATGCCGAACATCACATGCTTTGCCAGGTGGTTGAGATAACGCCAATGCTGTCTTGACGAGTCCACGAGTCCGAGAGCAGCCATACACCCGGGGATAGCACGATGTGATACATTTCGGGCGACGGGCATACCGACAGTACCACGTGAAGACGGCCTTGCAAAACGGGTGCTGCTCAATGACAGCGCCAAAGCCGTGGCACTTGACGAGCTCGCGCAGCGTATCGCTCAGCCGCTGCAACGCGCGCACCGGCAGCTGTAGTTGTAGCACAACGATTTGTATTGCTGATTCTCGACACTTTCGACTGATCATTTGTCTGAGGTTCAAATCCGTCAAGCCAGGAAGGTTGAGTTTCTATCCAATTCTCGTAAGGACTGGATGACAAGCAAAGGACTGGATGATTGCTTGTCGCTGGTACACTCGCTTCACATGCAGAGTTGCATGATTCATTATCTTCATCCTTGAGCCAGCTACCTCCTGGTCGGTCTCATCACCAATTTTGTGCAGCGTCGATTTGAATAAGTACAAGATGCAGACACAAATCCGTATTTACTATTTACCTCGGACAATGGCCACTTACACCGTATTCGGATTCTTGAACACAGCCTCGTACAGCCTTGTCGAATGTCAATGGGCACTGCTGCTCTCACGCAGCCACTCGGAGGTATTCCACCATAGGCACGCGCGAGCTGGGTTGTCGTCAAGCCCTTTCTCGAGAGGGGCATAGAATTGAACCATTGTGTCTCTGCAAAGACCACTCCGATCGGCAGCAACAACCACGAATACATTGTAGCAGTATGCAGCGCGGCGGGGAGCTGAGATGCAACCGATGCAGCACGAGGAGCGAACATCGAGACCACGGCGGTGAAGCTGTTGATGCGCGAGCGGTGAAGACGACGGGGCTGGTGATGGCAGGTCTAGACTCGACTCTGCTTAGTCAACATGTCTTTGTGGCAGCGTTCCTGACACCGCGGACTTGCGACGTATGTTGGTTAATTCGAGCTAAATGACGATCAAGACAATGAATCCTGCCGTCATAATGCTGCCTGACGTATCCTCAGGGTCGTCCTCAGATAGACGTAAAAGAAGAATAAATCAAAAATCAAAAAGAAATGATTAAAACGAACATGGCAGCTGAGTCAAGTGACGTCATGAACGAATAAGAGTGTGCCTGCCTACTACGTCCACATGCCTGAAAGAGTCCATTCCAGCTGAATGCGACGCTAATGTGTTTGTTTTCTTTGATTGAATTTATTGTTCTTCCTCTTGCATACTCTGATTGTTTGTAAATTGCCACTCACCGCTGTGCACAACACGCGACTGTGTCTCGCTTCGTGCTGTGGTGTAAGGCCGAGAGGACGAGACAGTCGTATGACAAGGAGATGAGTGCTGTATGACATGACAAGAGAAAAGAAGCCAGAGAAGAGCAAGAAACCAAGAAGATAGACACTGTATGACCTAAGAAGAAAGAAAGAACAGAAGGAGAAAGGACAAGACAAGAAAGACAAGAAACAGTCACATGCCAACAGACCAGACGAGACGAGACGACCCACGCTGTAAGCCGAATCTGCAGCTGCTGTGGACGGAGCTGGGCTGTACAGCGTTAGACTGGCAAACGGCACAAATGAAAAGGAAATTGAGAAGGAGAAAAGACAGAAAATTCAGTCTGTTGTGATTTCGGCGAATGCAATGAAGTGGAAGAGCAGATCCTTACAAGCGTTGATGATATTGAAAAAAAGACATGAGAAAAAAAACAGAGAAAACAGAGGCAAGGCAGCACGAAACACACCGAAATTATGTCCCACTAGTGTGTTACACGCCTCGAATAACCTTCTTATGTTTAACTTTAACTGTTTAACTGCTTAAATCTCTGCTTAGAGACAGCACTAGTGGTGATGGTCGCTATAACACAAAGCCTGATGAGTGGAGGGATGACCTAATTCAGCTACGTACGGAGTTAATCTCCCAAACGGCAGTGGCGATCCTAGGGAGGGAGCCAAAGACCAGGTACTTTCAGCTGTGACGATCCGGCAAGCAGTGATGCATTAGCTAATACTTTTATTTGAACGCCCTAGTACTTACTTAAATCGATAAATAAACATAAACAATTCATGCTGCATCCCCCGGCGTATCTCTGCATGTGTCTCGCTCGACTCTGTCTCGCCTTCTTGGATCATATCATTCTCATTCTTGTACTTAAACCGCACAGTCCCCCTCGTCATCTCATGATCTTGACGAGTTGACTTGACTTGTTTGATTATGAGTTCTTAGTCATCATTACGTAACAACATCAACAACACATCATCATCATCATCACCATGGTCTCCAAGGCAAACGTCGGCCTCAAGGCCCTGCAGTTTTTTCTACGCCTCGTCGTCCTCCTGTGCGCCCTCACCGTACTCGCCATCTACTCCTACTTCCTCGCCACCCTCAGCCGTCATGACTTGACCATCCACACTTGGGTCCGTGCCGTCGAGGGTGTCGCCGGCGCCGCAGCTCTCTACAGCTTGGTCGGCGTCTCCCTGCTGTGGTGTCTTGCTGGTCACACCATGGCCTCGGCCATTGCGCTCTTTTTGGACGTGTGCTTCATCGTGTGCTTCATCTACATTGCCGCCGCCAACCGCGAAGGCGCCGGCTCGTGCAACGGCGACGTCATCAAGACCGTCTTTGGCACCAGCGCCGCCGACACCAAGACCGTCACCAACACCAATGGCGACGTCGTCAAGACCATTACCTTCCGCACCGCCTGCAAGCTCGAGACCGCCAGTCTCGCCGTCGCCGTGATTGCCGCTCTGCTGCTCGTCTGTGCCTTTTTCACCGAGATTCTGTTGGCGCGTAACCACCGCAAGGAGAAGAAGTTCGGCCCCGGCCCCAACAACAACTACACGAGCGGCAGCGGCGGTAAGCGTCGCCTCGGCCTCTTTGGCACCAAGCGCAAGGCCGCCTACGCCAACGCCGACGCCGACCCCAACGCCCTGCCCCTGCACGCCGAGCCCGGCCAGGTGCGCGAGAGCTACAACACCGAGACCACCGCCGTCGGTGGTGCCCACGACGTCAACAAGGCCGAGCAGGGCCGCCAGTACGGCAACATGGAGCCGGTGCGCTACGAACTGCCGCAGCAGCTTAATACCAACGCGGCCAACACCACCAAGACCAACTTTTAATCTTTGCCTTGCGTTGCCTTTTTCTTTGATGAAAGGACAAAATGACGATGCGGACGAATGCGGACGATACCCGGCGAGCCAGATAGGGCTGACGCCACGATACGGCATGGGTGGACATGGGCATGGAATGGGAACCACGATACTGGAAGCGTAACGAACGCAGTTGGACTGCAGCGATAGGCTATTCACATCTTTTCTTGTATTGCTTTTTTTGTCGATTGTTCACGCTTTACGTTGTTTACGTTGGGGCGGCATGTACAAGCCCTTGCGGCACTTAATCATAATTTCATTACTACTTTAAATTAGTGACGACTCCAATTCCGTGATGACACCCGTGCCAGTCAACTGTGCCCATTCATTGTCTTCGCCGGCGCTGTGTACCGGGCCCGCAGCAGCTCCCGCCTCCTGCTGCTCCACGTGGGCAATCCGTCTTTGCCGCAGCCGCAGACGCTTCGTCGGGCGCCGTGTGTGCGGTTGGTCGTCCACAAGATCTGCAGCGTCTGCAGTGTCTGCGCCATTGTGCTCGTCGACGAGGCTCGCCCTTGCCGGCATCGCGTGACAGGTCGCGTGACAGGTCCCGCGCTACGGGTCCCACTCGCTCTGCACGCTGTTCTCGCCGTCGTTGTCGGCCCAGTTGAAATCCAGCTTCTCGAGCTCGCGCACGAAAAAGTCGTGCTCCTCGCGCAGCGCCACGCGCACCTGCGGCGCCATCGTGTCCGGGTACCGCCGCACATTGAACCAGTGCGTGAGGCTGCGCAGCGCCTGCTCCAGCGGCAGCGAGCTCTCCACCTCGCCGTCAATGTCGCTGCCCGCGAGCCACGCGTCGCGCAGCTCCGGACGGCAGTGCAGGTACACCGCCGTGATCACGCGCATGTTGGACTGCCGCCACTTGCGCCCGCAGTACGGCACCTGGTTCTTGAACAGCTTAAGCGTGTACAGCCGCAGCTCCGGCTGCGGCACCTTGAGCATCTTGCGCAAGATGTTGGACGACTTGTAGTGCACCAACAACAAATTGCGGTGCGCCTTGTTCTTGCAAATCTTTTGCATCACCCGCAGCAGGTTGATCAGCGAAAAGAAATTGCGCCGGTTGAAATCCGTAATCGGCTCCACCGTCGCGCCCGGGTTCAGCGGGTACCCCAGCTCGTCCACCTCGGGCGGCGTCGCCCCCACCGCGCGCGTCGTCACCGTCACGCCCACACTGCCACCACCGCCGGGTCGCTGCCGCCGGATCGCCGGCGGTACCGCATCGTCTTCGCTCTCGTCGTCCGTCTCATTGGCATCCTTGGCCTCAATGACCTCGTCGTCGCCGCCACTACTACCACCCGCAGGCGCCGGCTGCTCCTCTTCCTCCACGACGCCCTCGCGGTAGTTGCACGAGTAAAAGAAGCTCGACTCGAGGTAGTCCGTCTTGCTCTCCACCAGCTGCTGCACGTCCTGGTGCGCCCAGAGCTTAAGCAGAAGCGGCACGTAGTTGCAGTCCAGCAGCAGCTGAGTCATGTATTCGAATTTCAAGACGTCTATAATTAGTAGGGGAAAAGAAAAAAAAGGAGACGTAAAAAAACTCACGAGAAACTTTGAACCACTTCAAGAGCAGCAGGAGAATGCCCGAGACGGCCTTGGCGTTGATCTCTCTAGTACGTGCCGCGTCCAGCTCGTCGGCTGTCATCTCGGCCGGCTCGGGCTGGCCACCGCCCTGGCTCGGACCGCCCATGCCGCCCGGCCCAAAACCGCGGCCGCCGGGACCGCCTGCCGCCGGGTGCTGCTGCGACTGCAGCGGCGCCTGGGCCATGAGCACCGCCACATTGACCAGAATCGCCTTGAGCAGCACAATCACAAGCGATTGCAAGTGCGGCAGGGACTCCTCGTAAAACTTTTCCAGTGCATCGAGCCGCTGCTTCACGCGCTCGTTGACCTCCGCGGCGCGCGGGCCGAGATCGACGCCGTCTTCGTCCTTGTTCGCCGCCGCCGCCGTCTGCGTCTCGCTCGTCTTGACCAGGCCCAGCTCCTCCTTTTCGGCCAGCGTCAAGGACGACAGGTCCAGCTCGTCAATCAGGTCGTCGTCGACCGGGTCCCAGCCGCGCTCAAACTTGAGGAACCGTTCCCGCTCTTCCCACAGCTGCCGCGTGGCGCGCGTCATCCGCACGCGCGTCGAGAACAGCTGGCCGGCTTCCAATATAGACGACGGCACGTCGCTTCCCTCCCATCGCCGCCCAACAAGGGCATCCTGCTGGGCCGCCGGACCCTTGCCGCCGGCACCGTTGCTAGAGGCGTCCAGCGGTGGGTACATGAACGGGAAGTTCTGGTTCGTCTGGTAGTTTTGCTTCTTTCCGCCCTTGCCACCGACCGCCGGCGACGGCGGCGGCGACGGCGCAGGAGTGGCAATGTGCACCGGCTGCGTCAGAATCGACGCGCCACCAAACGAGTTGGTTGGCCCGGGAATAATGCCGTTGGCGCCGCTGTTGCGCGGCGGATGGTTGGGCGGCGGGGGCAGGAGCGTGGTGTTGTCGTCTTCGAGCGGCAGCAGCGGCTGTGGCGGGATGTACGCCGGGTACTTTGACGTGATCTCGTGTCGGAAGGCGTGGTAGTCGAGCGGCGATGCCATGATCAGGTTCTGCTCCTTGTCGTCGTCGACCGTCGACTCGGCCGTCGCCTTCTTCGTCTCGATAAGCTCGCGCGTGCCGCCAAACACGAGCAGGAGGGACTTCCACAGCAGAAGGAAGACCTGGCACTGCGGAATGGCCGGGTTGTCGTCCCAGCGCAGCATCGAGGCCACGCTCATCATATAGTCGGGGATGGGCGGGTCGAGCTCAACGAGCTTAACGTAGCACGCAGCCATATCGAGCGGGTCGCTCAGCGTCGCCTGCACAAGGACGTAAAAGACAGTCATGATGTTGGACAGCTCGTCCTGTGCATCGTGCGGCAGCCCTGTCGGCAGCAGGTCCTCGCCGCCGGGCCAGAACGGCGCAAACGCTTTCTGCAGCGCGCGCCAGATGATGGGAATGCCGCCGAGCTTGCCGATCAGAGCTGCGTTGCGCTTGATTTCGTCCAGGTGCCGCTGGCGCGCGACAGTGCGTGCTTTGGGCGATCGCTTGGCTTTGGGTGAGGGCCCGGACGTCGTGGCATTCCAGCGTCCCAGCGCAATATAGACGAGGCAGCCGACGACTTCAGCCCGCTCACGGGGCTTGCCAGTGTCGAGTGTCTGGAGCACGTTGGCCACAAAGCTGGACTGTGTCTCGGCGTCGACGGTGTCCCACGGCCGCTCTTCATACGTATCGTCGTCATAGTCGTCGTCGTCGTCGTTGTTGTCTGTGTCGTGGTAGCCGTTGCCATTGCTGTTTCCGCTGTCTCCATTGTAGCCGTTGCTCCCATTGCTCCCGTTGCTCCCGTTGCTCCCGCTGTAGATATCAAATCCATCGTAGTTAACATGGCCATCATTACTATAGTCGTCGGAATGGTTTCGGTTTCGGTTTCGATTCCGATTTCCCGGGCCGCCCTTGAAGCCAACATTGCTGGCGGCACGGCTGACAATGCGCTCCCACCGGGTCTCAAAGTTCTGCTGTGAATACGCCAGGCGAATCCATTGCGTGACCTGGTAGGGGAACCACTCTTCAATCTCCTCGTCAAAGTCGCCCATGTCCGCGTAGGTGAAGTCGTACGTGATGGGCTCGTTGTGCGGCAGCTCGCCAGCTAATCGGCGTAGCTGAGCAAGAGACAGTGAGTCGGTCGGCTGTGGCGGCTGTTGATTCTGCTGCTGTTGCTGTTGCTGTTGCTGTTGAATTGACAGCTGTGAAGGGCCAGCGCCAGCGCCGATGCCTCTACCAGGGCCGCCCATGCCATTACCGCCGACAGCCCCGGAGGCCATCATCGAACAGATCGGCTGGCTAGCTAGACTAGAGCTAGGTGTTGAGCAGCTCGGGCGCTTGTCGTGCTTGTCGTGCTTGCTGTCGAGAAGCTATTCTTGGTCTTTTGTTCTTGGGTGGGCTAGAAGTTGAGGTCTTTAGCTCGCGCTGTGGAGAGTCAAAGGCCAAAACAACGAGAAGAGGAATACGTAGGGTATAAGAGAAAGAGGAGAAGCGAGTGAGACAGGCGGACGAAGCAGAGAGAAGTGACAGAGACACATGGAGTGTGTGACAGAGAGAAGAGGGTGGGGGTTCAGCCGAGAGGGGATCGGTTTGTGCGTCGTATTTGATGCAGGTCGATCGAAACGGCTGTTAAAGCTCGTCTGTTGTCACTTTTATCCTTGTATCCGTTCGAGCGAAAGTGTGATGTATCAAGTACTATGTGATACGGCGTTCCGAACCTACAGGCAGCTGTGATAGCTTGCAGGTGACACCTAGCAATATAGAGATGAAGCGTCGTGATAGAACGCCTATGGCGCAAGGGCCTGTGGGGTAAGATAGAGCTTCATCGCGGCGTGATTGGTCCGAGGGAAAAGTGTGGGGACAGTCAATCACAGCCCCAAGGAGCTAAAAACAGGGCCTACATACACGCTAAAAGATCTGCCAAACTCACTGAAAATGAGTAATCTACCCTGCCGACAGAGTCACAGCTGCGTTCGGCATGATTAGGTAAGTGCGGTGAGTGGCGAACCAGAACGTCAATAAAGAACAAGGCTGCGCTTGAGACAGTCATAATCACAAAGCATTCTTGTGAATTAAAGAGTCTCAACTTTGTAATCTCTTTTTTTATTTCTATGATCCTTCTTTTTCATCTTCGCCCTCGTCATTCATCCTCACTGGCCTCATCTTCATCCTATCTTTGGTATCGCCTATCTCTTGGATATTGAATCTCTCTGATATCGCCAGATCATCTTGGATTACATAATCACACAAGCACAAGAGATCAAGCACTCACGTTCACCTGTCCATGTCTTTCTCCACTACGTCTTCCATCACATGCTTATAACGCACACTCAATGGACGAGGACATTGACGACAACGATCTCCGTGCCGTCGAGCTGTACTCTCTGCAGGCCATCTACCCGGACGAGCTCACCATTGACGAGAATGACAAGTACACATTTACGCTGGACGTGTCGGTGAACCCAGCCGAGGCCGTCACAGTAGCTTTTTCTGCCGGTAATGGTGCTAGCAGTGCGCAGACCGGTGCGGCCGGGTCGTCTACAGCTGCCGGCCCGGCTGACCCGGCCGACCCCCGGGAGCATGCCAGCCGCGGCTTTGACACACGGCAGCTGTCTCACCTGCCAGCACTTCATGTAACCATCTCGCTGCCGCCCGGCTACCCCGAGACCGAGCCGCCGGCCGTCAACATCTCGTCGACGCCCATGTGGCTGCCCGACACTGTCGCCCAGCACCTGGAGGGCGAGTGCGCGCGGCTGTGGGACGAGCTCGGTCACGACCAGGTAGTGTTTGCCTTTGTCGAGCACCTGCGCCAGGCAGCCGACGACGCATTTGGGCTCGTCGATGCAGCGAGCGGGTTGCTGTCTGTCAACACACAGCTCATGCTGTCGTTGCTCGACTACGATGTCCAGTCCAAGCAGGCCATCTTTGACCGCAAGACCTTTGGCTGCGGAGTTTGCTTAGGTAGGTCACTACATATACCGCCGCGTACTCTCTCTCCCCCCAAGCTAACAACAGGATAGACCCCAAGAAAGGCGCAGTGTGCCACCGGATGCGCGACTGCGGCCACGTCTTCTGTGTGCAGTGTCTGCAGGACTTTTACAGCAGCGCCATTACGGAGGGCGAGCTGTCGACGGTGCGGTGCCTCGAGCCCAACTGTGCCAAGGAGCGCGAAAAGGCGCGCGGCGTGCCGACGAAGCAGGGCCAGAAGCCCAAGCTACTGCTTGTTAGCCCCGGCGAGCTGCTGCAGATCCCGCTGGACGAGGCCCTCGTGAAGCGGTACGTCGACCTCACGTACAAGCGGGAGCTCGAGTCGGACAAGAACACCATCTTCTGTCCGCGACCGTGGTGCTCGGGCGCGGCGCGGTCGGCACGGCACACAAAGCCAAAAGGGCTGCAGCTGCACGAGGACGAGGGCACCGGCGATGGCACTGGCGAAAGCGACGCAGCCAACGCACAAGACGACGAGGGCTACGCGCCGGCCGCGGTGTGCATCTGCGACACGTGCGGCTTTGCGTTTTGCAGCCGCTGCCGGCAGTCGTGGCACGGCGACTTTTACTACTGCGGCCCGCCCAGGGCGCGGGAGATGACCAAGGAAGAGCGTGAGTCGATCAAGTACATTGAGGCGCACTCGACAGCGTGCCCGACGTGCGAGACGCCAGTGTCCAAGACAATGGGCTGCAATCACATGACGTGCAACCGCTGCAATACGCACTTTTGCTACCTGTGCGCCGGCTGGCTCGACGAGTCCAACCCGTACGCGCACTACGCCATCGGCCAGGCCGGCATCGAGACGGCGTGTGCCAACCGGCTGTGGGACCTGCAGTACGGCGACGACGACGAGTTCAACCCGGACCGCGTCGCCCGCCCAGTCGCGATTGAGCGCGGCGCGGGCCGCCGCAGGCCTCGCGGTCAGGGAGGCCCGCCACCAGCCGCACGCGGCCCAGGTGGCGGTCACGGTAATGCTCCCGTGAACAGGGCCGTTGAACCGCCTGGGGCCCATGCTGCCGCCGTCCAAGTCGATGTTGCGCGTGAGGGACCGCTCGTGCTGCGCATTGCTGTCGAGAATGCGCCGGCGCCTGCGCCTGCAGATGGTGCTGCACCTGCGCCTGCTCGAGGAATTGCCCAAGACAGGGACCGCGGTCGTGGTCGTGGCCAGGCGCGAGGTAGAGGTCGTGGAGGCGGCGGCGGAGCTCGAGGTGGTCGGCAGAGAGGCATGCGCGGTGGTCGAGGTGGCCGCGGTGGTGCAGCCGGCGTCCATGGTTTCGACATTCAGGCTGGACTCGACTTTCTGGCGGAAGCTGGCATCGTGCCGGACGAGGACATGTTGGCTGGGGTGGAAGAGATGGCGGGCCGTCCCCTGGACGGCGATGAGGCGGCCTGGGTGCGCGAGTTTGTGGCCCTGGCTCTCGAGGACAACGAGCACCTGATGGGGTGACGTCTTTTGGTTAGTTATGAAGTCGGTGATGATCTCTTTTGTCGTTTCGTCGACTGGCGTGTCGTTTAGCATGTCGTTTAGCATTCCACAGCGTCGTCTTTCTTTGATTTTTTTTGTGCCAACGTCGTTTTATTTTCTACATATTCTTGTCTTATATTCTTTCCTTCTTCTCTTCATTTGTATACCGTTATATCTTATACTATCGATCTAGAAATCTATCTTTGCTTACGTCTTGATCCGCAAATGCATCACCACCGAGTCAGACCTAGGCAATGCAACGACTACAGCATGACAAGGCAGCCTTGGCCTGATAGATTCGAGTGACAGCAAGAGTAGTGCCGTCACATATAATAGCTGTGCTAGACTATGCCGTACCGTTCCGTGCGCCACAATCGAGTCTTTGTTTCTCCTCGGCGTACGGCAAGGGATGTGACGTTGCGCCCATCTCGTCCATGATCATCTATCTACAGGTGGCCGTGATTCGTCCTGTGAGACTCTGCAGCACTAGAGACCAGACGGGTTGGGGGGTGGAGGATTCAGGCAGATGTGGTTGGGTAGACAAGGAGGGGGAGCAGAAGGAGGGAGACAGTAAGGGATGAATAAGGTGTGGGAGGCCGGGAGGCAGACCAGACAGAGGTGAGGAGCAGTGGAGTGTCTGATGAACTTGATGACAGCTTGATGACAGCTAACAGACTGTGGGCTTGCTGTACCCAATCACGGGACAATGACGATACGATAGACCAGATCGAGGTTAGATGAGGAGGGAGTGAGAGAGTGATAGGTGAGAGTAGAGGGAGACGAGGGGGTGCCGGATTCAAGGACAGCACGACAGGAGGACACCCTCAGCAACTAAAGAGATGCAAAATTTCCTTTATAGGTTGACGAAGCTGATGTTGGCTTGGCTGCTGATGGCTCACATTGACTGGTGATATGTGCTTTGTTGGTGATTCGTGTAATCTTGTTTTTGATTATTTTTGATTTTCTTTGATCGTCTTTGATTGTTTTTGATTATCTTTGATTTACTACTTGACTATTATTTGTTACAAAAATTCCAGCTGCTGTTTTTCTGCTCTTTATCCTCTTTGGACTGGCAAAGCCACGTCCTTCGGTGTGCTGTCGCCATCCGCTGTCCTCGGCGCGTCTCCATTGTCATCGTGACATTCTGATGGATGCCTCACCGGCTCTCCGGCTCACCGTACGACATGGTGACCTGTTACTGCTCCACATCAGTGGTGTTCGAGACCCTTTGCTATTTCCCGTTCCTTGATTTCAAGGCACGGTCATGGTGATCGTGTGTTTTCAGGTCAGATCACTGCTGCATCGATGCTACAGAGAGGGACGGAGATGAGATGGGGTGCAGGAACGACTGGACGGCTATCCGAGAGCGCGAGTCGCATTTACAGACACCCATACTGAATGGCTCAGGCCGGAAATGACGCCGTGCTGCGCCGTCTCGGGCTATTTCGGCGAGGCAGCCGATGCCCGATGTCAGATGCCACGTAGACATTGGGATGCAGACAACACAGATGCCCAAAAGGCAAATCATCACCACCTTCCACCTCACCGTAGCATCCACGACAACACTGTCCTGACGGTGAGCCTGCATTGGTGCATCTGCAGCGATGTGGCTATGGATGCACTGCTGATCCAGATATCTGACATTGGCCGTTGCGTCTCTCTGTATCCTTCATTGCTGTCAGCGGCCGTTGCTGCTCTCTTCTCTCATCACAAATCTCATCTATCGCATCTCTTACCGCTCTAAGCATAAGCATACTTCACATACTACCCCTTTTCCCTGCTTCTGGTCTCCATCTGGCCAAGTAAGCTAGAGATGCGTTTTGAGGTACTTGTGCTATGTTTATCGGCTTATGGATGTGTATGTTTGTGCTGTTGATTTTGTTTGATCTAGCTATTAAGTTTGCGTCTGTCCGGTACAGGTACATGATGGATTAGTGATGGACAGGGGGCTCGGAACATTTTCTCCTCGGCATTCCAGATTCAGTGACCGGCAAGTGAAGGACTATCCACTGATATCTTACTAGGACTGAGTTTATTCCAGTCCAGCCGATACATAGTTACCAGTGTAAAGGACACTCGCTCATCCTCTCTTGTTGCCCCTCCTCGCTGGCTTCTACCTTGACTCCCTCTTCCTCATGTGCACATTGCACTTGATCAAGTCAACTGTAATAAAAATTTCCATCCGGTGTACATCATGTGAACGCAGTACGGAGTACACAGATAGGACTAACACTACTCCGTAGACAACTCAAATAGGGGGATGCAGTGCCGCCTCCCCTCACTCGCCCCTCATAGTCACCTTTGGTCTCCGTATCTAGTTTACACAGGTACATGTACATGGAAGCTTGTTCGTTGTTGGCTCTGATTCTAGCTGGCGCTGGCTCTGGGATTTCCGGTGCTGATCTCGGACTGCCCCCTCGCCATCCGCCACAGCCACCAGTCACCAGTCACCGTTGTAGGCGGCTCTGTCCGAGAGAGCACCTCTGTCACAGGCATGTACGTGTGCTCGGCTCGGCGCCGTCACCGTCACAATATCCGCCTTGCTGATTCTATGTGTAATCTCATTCAGCCATGGCCCCGTCTGCTACCACATAAGCATAAACGGAAGGGAAACAAGAAACGCCCAAATGGGGAAAACCACCGGTATGTGGTATACCATTTGGGACAGCAAGGTCACGTTGGCAGCGTCGCAAAACGAGCGCCCGCGCGATCCAGACGGGCCAGACGACGAGGCAACAGGAAAAATAGCCTCGCCATAGTCCCCATCGGACCACATCACCACTCTTCTTTCTCCTCACGATACTTGATGGTGCTATATGCGTATGGAAGAGCAATTTAACCGTCCGCGTAACATGACGGCGCGTGCGCGTGCGGTCAGTTGATGGAGAACATGCGTTCGCACGCCGTAATAGACTCGGTGGTATTCCTAGCGGGTAGGCTATAGCAGGCGTGCTATATGGAAGCTGACCATGGCGACGGAAGCGCGTCGGAGCGGGAGAGATGCTGCCAAGTTTGGTTTTGGCGTAGATGACTTTCTTGATTTACGTTGTTTTAGCTGCCTCCTTGGTCTTGCATAGGAGATGAGGTCGGGAGGCAGATGGAAAAAATGTGATGGTGATGACGCTGATGACTGTGTTGGACTTTGAGATGAGAAGCCTTAATAGTATTGGTGTCGTGATATGCCTCGGCATCACCACGATGCCAACATATAGTGCTCAAAAATATGCGAGATTAAAGAACCTACTCAGCTAGATAATACAGAACAGGAAACTGAATTACAAATCAAGAGAAGTAACGGCTCTTTTCACAAGCCAAAGGTATCACACAAAGCAAATAGAAACGGGCTATTGTCTTCCCCGTCTCTAAATATACATCCAGGTCAATATCAGAAACAATATAGGGCCCGGGTGCTTGCCGCTTCCTTTCCTGATCTTCTCCGTGATTGCTATGGATCGCGTACTATTTGTGGCTAATTCTGTCTCGATTCGATGTTTATTGTCCGTTTTCTTTCTTTTTGTTGTTTCTATTTCTATCTTGATCCGTATTTTGATTTCTGATTTCTAATAGACCTCCTATTCTGCAGTTGCAGTCATCAAATGTAGATTACCGAGCCGGAGACTGGCAAGGCCGGACAATCGTTTACACGGTACCAAGTCCAGCATGTGCTCGATAGTGACTGCGGCTAGATTCATACACGGACAGATATATGTCGCTGTACATATACGCATATGTCCAGCGTGCCGTACAAGGTATAGTTGTGCGGCAGATGCCGTGCTATGAACAGCCAGCCACGGCCACCAGCATGCCATGGACTACCAGGCCTCAGTATATTTAGAAACCACGGCGTGAATCCGAGACACTTGTAGCTTACGTTACTCGTATGCTTATGCTTACTTGCTAGAGGCATCCGGTCGCGACCCAAGCGGTAAGACAACCCCGGAAATGCTACCGGAGCATACCGGTGGCTATGAATGGGAAAATAGTCAAGACCCTGACATGCGGACGCACATCAACAATAGACAACGACGGCAAACCAACAGACGGCGGCGGCCGGTTGCCGCATGCGCAGCAGATTGTCGTCTACCCCGTTCTGGTGCCCGCTCCGGTGTTTATTTCTCGAGTCATCTCGCTTCGGTGGCAATGGATCTCTCTCACAGTAAGCATATGCTTAAGCATACTACGAAATAGGTGCAGAGTAGTATATAATGTGCCGCGCTATATGTCGTATCGACAAATGCTCCGTCTCCTGGTGTGTATGGAGAAAGCTCAAGATAGCAGCAGCACAGGCCTACAAGTGCGACGTCAACGACAGTCAGGGTCGTAGGTGGCAAGTCCGCCACAGCGAGTGCCAGTGGAATATCGTAAAACCGGGCACCGGGTCGCGGCAACCTGATCTGTTTCTGCATTGTAAGCATATGCGGGAGATGTTCTCTTCTTTTCAGTTTGTCCATTTATGATTTATGTATAAATATAAAAGCTCTAATCTGTCGCCCCCACGGCGATACCACGTCTGCTGCACATATTACATGATAGCTGTGGATGATATGCTGCAGTGATCGGGTAGCATCGAGGTGAAGAAAGTCGACCGCAAAGGCCCGACAGGAGCCGTTGATACTCGTGCTCGACATCGCCATATGTAACATCACACAAACGCACGCCAACGTCTGCTTACGGAAGGACGTCGTTTACACCTCCTTGCAGCTAGCTCATCCTAGCCGCACGCTGTCGTTTGCCATGGTGTGTTGCGCGAGTATGCTTAATCTTTCAGCTTGCCTTCTGTTTGTTAGTCTACCTCTACCCCTGCACCACTGGCCTGGTGAAGAGTGGCACGCACCATGAAGAAAAGGTCGACGACGATCTCTATTCAAGAGTTCTAGATGTGCAGCGCAATCTCATATCGTGAGAGCTGAAAACAATCATGATCTCCTCGATTCCTTCAGATCGCATTTTCATTTTGCCTCTCATCATCTGAATACGAATCGGCCCTTCCAGGCTTCTTCACCCATACTATGCTTAAACACCAGAGAAACAAACACAAACGGATAGCCAAACGCTTTCCTATGCCTAGAAACCAGCCCCTTGCCCTTGCCACCAGATGTGAGCTATGCATGCACCTCCATGGGTGCTCCTTACTGACTGCATGTACCCTGGCCAGACGATACAATGCAAGTACACGCTACAAGTCGACACAGCAAAACTTACCAGCCCCATGCGCGTCCCGGTTTACCTGTTCAACGGTTGTTCTGGTTGGTGGCTGGATCGGAAAACATTGCCTTTCTGGTGTCGTATCTGTGCATAACTCTAACAGGTACAGGTACAGAGATGCATGTAACGATCGATCAGGATGTCGGCAGCGTATCTATGCTTACAAGTACAGAGGTAGTAGGACGAGAAATTCGGGGGCTGGCATAGCAGAGTACTTTTGAACATCAAAAGATCCAGAGATCAAGAGATCAAGATAGACGAGAAAATAAGGAGAGAGAAAAGAATTGGGGGGAAGAGACTGTGATATCAACATGACGACACATGATAAGAAACTCTTCCGAGTCACCAATGCGCCGACGTTGGCTTTTGCGGGGTATGGCAGCTCGCCCTGTAAGCATACGCGTAGGGAAAATATAAGAGAGTGCGTACTCTGACGAATAAAAAGCCAGTGCTTGTACATGTTAGTCAGTGTAGTTAGTGATCAGTGCTTGATCCCTACCGCTCCTGGGCCTCCCTACCGACTCCAACGCCTTTGTGGTCCTTTAATTTCGTTTCGTTCAATCTCCAGTCTTTGTTTTTCTTCTTTTCTTTTTCTATTTCTATTTCTATTTCTATTTCT
Source organism: Ophiostoma triangulosporum (assembly GCA_029298705.1). Taxonomy (NCBI): domain Eukaryota; kingdom Fungi; phylum Ascomycota; class Sordariomycetes; order Ophiostomatales; family Ophiostomataceae; genus Ophiostoma; species Ophiostoma triangulosporum. Next base: position 1,651,557 of record JANSLO010000011.1, on the reverse strand, counting down.
ATTGACTCGACTTTAAGATTCTTACTCCGTACAAAGTATGCTTACATATCTCCTGCGCCGGATCTTTCCTCGCCCGAAATTATTCACGCATTCATGAAAGTTTAGTTTATATCATCCGGAGTAAGACCTGTTCGCAGTATCGGTGTCAGCAGTCGAGTAGAGGAGTAGCAGTTAAGCAGCGTCTAGCCGTGGCGTTGAGGCGTTAGGCAGTGCCGTCGAGCAGTGACGTTGAGCAGTGACGTTGAGGTCATCGAGCAGTAGCCATCGCGCAGTAGCCATCGCGCAGTAGCCATCGAGCAGTAGCCATCGTGTATGCTTATCGATCTCTCTCCACAGTCCACCTCGACTCCACGGATATCGGTAAGCATAAGCATACACTGGCGCTCTGAGCTAAGCATATGTTAGCTGGCCAATAAGTCCACGACATCACAAACAGCCTGCGTTGTATCACCAAGAATAGAATCAGGGGCAGGTAATGCCAGCAGGACGGTTGACGGCTGATGGAGGAAAAACAAGGGCACGCACGACAAGGAACAAGGGATAATGGCCAGCAATGTGACCCTGGTGGCGTTCGCTTATGAAAGTAGAAAGATTCGTGGAGTAAACGGCCTGCTCCCATAAACAGTTTAGAGCCCGTTTTGCCGTGTGATTGAGCCGCCCCGCGACAAGTAGAGGAAGTCGTGGCAAAATGACATAGGGGCAGGTCAGGCAAGGCAACGAATCTACGCTAGACGAGCAAAAGCCGAGCCGGACTATTTACATTTGAGTGGCTGCTTGCTCGTCTAGACGAGAAGGGAAGAGGGCGACGAGGGAACAATGCATCCGGCGGCGACGACTACATATATGTGTATGCTTAAGCATATATACGCATATTTCGCAGACGGGTCTCACTGTGAAACTATGGTCGTGATCATCTTCAGTCATAGGCAATCATAATTAAGTTTTAATTAGTACGACATATGTGTAATTCAGCCAGAACAATGCTCGAGCCGGTGCCGGCACATCTGCAGTCATTTTTGCACTTTGACGCGTCTTTTCCCCTCTTCTAGAATCGCGGCTCCGGCAGTATGCTTACACCAACGCATCAAAAATCGATAGTGTGTGGCGCTCATTAAGCCCCTGCCTGTGTTATCTGTCATCTTCGCGATTTTTTGTACGAGGTTTTGTTAATTTGCTTGTTAACTTCATCTTGTTGTACGCATTCTGTTTTTGATACGCACTGATCTGCTATATTTTGCTCCTTATTAGTTGGTCAAACGGTCCTGGCGATCGCTATGGAATGAGAGGCCAGAAAGATTGGCATTGTTTACTTACTGTCTCTGATTTTTCCTCAACCCGAAACATGCTGTAACGGCCTAGTAAGAGTTGATAGCCGGTAAATATATGGATTAGCTGCGCTGTTCTGTTAACTGCTGTAGGCTAATAGCAGTGACGATCATGATCGGCGGGCAGCGAGACCTATGCTTGCATACCTATATGTATAGGTACGAGTTGTATAAACCGTATTTTCATACGAGATCATTTAGAATCTAAAGAAGTTTGTATCACTGTCATATTTCAAGAGAACAAATAAAAACAACAACTACAACTACATGTATATCGGAGCTTTGCCGGCATCCAACGCCGTCCTACGGCATGCACACGGCCATAACAGTCCCGAGTTGCAGCCGGAGAAAAGAATGACAGCCTTGGCCGGGTGGATGACGGCAGGCTGCCGATGCACCCTCGGAGAACGCACAGTAGCACTCGTACTTTAGCTGGTTCGCTGTTGTGAACAGCTCTGCACACTCTCTTCCCCCCCCCCCCTCTCCGATGGTACAGCAGATCAACACGGCCCCATGTCACCCTCCCTGGTTCATGATGCACGAGCCGGGGGTAGCGGTGTCTCTGCAGGGACTAGAGATGCCGGGTGCAGTAGGAAATAGGGTGAATGCTCCTGTCTATCTGCATCTCCTGCTGGGCCGCAGTGATCTGCACTGAATTATACAAAGTACATTCGTCGTACATGTACAGGTACCGGAAACACACAATTGGCATCCGCAAGCACTCGTATCTGACCTGTGCCGCCTCAACAGACGCATCTGGACCGGCGCCTAAGCCGGCGCCTCGTACGTTTCCCCTCTCCTGTCTGTCTGTCCACCGCGATTGGCCGCACTCCACCGGCCGCAGTCGTCTTTCTGTTGATTTTATTGTTATCGTACACTGCCCTGTCTGGTAATTGTTTGCGACGCCAGCAGTGTGCAAGGCAGGCGGGCAGAAAAGTCAACGCCCACCGCTAGATGCCGCTGACTGGCTGGTGGTCGCAGAGCCGCTGTCGAGTCGTGTCCGTTCTTTCAAAAGAGGCGCGCGTTGTAGAGTCGTACAGCAGTGGATAGCCACGCCGGTGATTGCATACACTTCCTCTAGATCGTGTCGTATTGCGACAAGAAGGAATGCGTGTACGCTCCGCGACCTCTTCGAGCACATGCTTATGCTTACACATGTTTATTTCTGGCCACAACGTCGTATGGACCGCGGCCGTGGAATGGAATCAAACAATAAGAGGAACAATAAGAGGCTTGATATAGCAGACGCGGCAAGTAGAGGCTAAAGAAACTACAGGCTACAGCGTACGCGTTCGTACTCGACGGACCATCCCGGAGTTACCATGGTTCGTTGCTGTGGCGGGTGCTATCCCGTACGTGCTCCGTACTACTTTTGATGCTGACAGGTCCTTGTCATCGTACATTATTTAGTCTTTGTCCAGCTCCTTGGGATGGATAAGCATAAGCATATATTTAGATGATCTCAGTTTTCAATACCGAGCACACTACGACGTACAGGGTGCAGCCCAGTTGATTATCAGTCAATGCCAGTATTAGGCAATCTCGTGAAATGAACGGGTGGGCGAGCAGATGGATGAAATAGCAGATGGCGAGCTATCAAATAGACTCGTAACGAGAAAAGAGAATAAATAATGACTGACATATTAAAGGAAATGAAGAAACAATGAATAAACAGGTACATATTAGCATTTAGCAGACCAAAAACTGATGGGTCGAGAGAGTGGCAACTGAACATGGGGTATAAGACGGCAAATATAGCCATTCGGAAGAGCTATTAACAAGGAACTAACTATGCTTAGGCAGGATACTGAAAGTAGTATCTATGTAGTTACATGCTCCGTAAAGACAGAGTTTAGGGGATCTCCAGTTTGGGTGCAACATCAGAAGTATGCTTACATGTATATGTACTCCTCTGTTCGCCACGGCGCTGATATGCTGAAAGTACAGTAGGCTGACCATGCGGTTGGTAAAAAGAGAGAGTTAAATGGAATAAAAAATGAACAAAATATAGTCGAAATAATCAGGGCTTCAGTCAACATCGTCCCAGCATCCTGGAAGTCAAGGGCAGGGATAGCCAACCGCATGACCATGCCTCTGAACAAAGAACAGTCGACAGCGACAAGGATGACAAAAGTCTGACAAAACATCTGCAATACTGGACAAGCCTGGAGAGAAAGGTATCTTGGTATCAAAATCGTTCGATTTGTTTTCTCTCTCGTCCCAAATAAGCCTAGTTCTTGTAGGTCTGTCTTCAATGGGCTAGCGCTCTCCTGGCCGTTACAAAGGTCTGACAGCGTGATTTTGAGAGGGGGGAAAGCAAGGGTGAAGGGTAAGCGGTGCCGACGTGATGACAGGCATGTGGCGTACGACGTACGGAGTATCTACGACGTATGCTTAAGCATATTTGCTTTTATTCTTCTTATTCTGGAGTGGGGATTGTTTTATGAAAGGCACATGGCAGACGAGAGCAGAAGTGATGGGCGCTGAACCGCATAATTTTAGAGAAGCGAGCCTCGTATTAATAAGTGTTAGCACGGTGGAATAAGGACATTGCACATTACATATGACAGAGCAGACATTCGCGGTCCTTAAGCATAAGCATACACATATGCTTACTCCGTATGTACAGGACCCCGAAAGGCTAATCGTCATAAAGAACTGTTTATGCATTCTAAGCTTGGACACGGACTGGTTGACAGTGGCACTTCCGTGGTGGACGTCGTAGTGGATAAGCATAGAACGGGATGCAACACTCGAGCCTCTTTTATTTTGCTTCCCTTATCTCTGCAAGTGGAAAAAGACAATGCTGGCGGCTTGGTATCGAGCAGCCCTCTCGGTGTTTTCCATTGTCCGCTTTACGGCAAAATAGCGCACTCGACGCGACTAGCATCCCAGTGGTGTGTAGGTGTACATGTAGATTAGAGAATATATACGGAGTAAGCTTATGCTTATGTGTAGAGAGCAGTCAAAACACGTGGCAGCTTTTTTTGTAAGAGAAAAGAATTCATTAAAGAAACCAACAGTCGTTGTACTCGATATTCTCCGACCGTGGCGCTGTTGATGGACAACAAGGATGAAGATAGCGGGATGGAACGGTGCCGACGAGCGACTCTCCCTCTCGAATCTTGGTACGCGTAGTCAGGAGCCAGCGGACGGGTGCTACTGCTGGTCAGATGCATGCCCGAGGACAGATGCTCTATCTGGCAATGCACCAGCACCAGCACGCATCCGTCATCCGCGACACCAATGCGACACTGGTACGGGGGTGGGATGGCACGATGTCAACCTGGTTGTTCTACATTGTGTCTGTGCAGTCCTCTAGCAATCGAACAATTCAATCAAATATGTCGTAATAAAGTAGAACGCCCATGGTTAAGATCAAGCTAGCAGGCAGAGCCAGCAAGAAAACGGCAATTTAATGCGCCAGATCTATACCCAACCGTGTTTTCGGGTTGCTTCTAAATTAGTCAGGTTCATAGTTCTACCTATCGTCACCAAACACCCCGGTCATCCGTCTCGTTCAACTTGTTCTCGGAGTTTTGATAATCTGCGTCGTACGGTATTTGACTCCTCTTACGGGCGGCCAACATGTGCAATTACGGACCACGATACTTATCTGGCCTGGTGAAGAGCAAGTGTAGAAAAGTGTGCACTTGAGTCGTACGTACTCCGTAGTGTTGCAGTTGGAAGCTATTTTACGCGGCCGGATCGTCGCCATGCATCGGTCCTTGCCTAGTTGAAAGGCGGGCTGGTGCCAGAGCTAGTGCGGTAGGTATGGATTCGAGAAGCATTAGAATCAAAGAATGAAAAGAAGAAGATGGAAGAATGTTGGCCGAAAATAGCCAGAATGATAGCGTGTATGCTTAAACGGAGACAGTAATTAAAAAGAAGTTGTACATATATGGAAGAGAATCAGTTGATGCGATGCGTTCTTTTCTTTGATTCTACAGAGTAGCTGCTTTTGAAAGATAATCCGGCTGATACATAAATTATCACGTTGTTTTCTTCAAGCTATCAAAAACATTCAATTGATATAGTCGAGCATAGCTACAGATAGGTACATTGTAAATCGCCACTATCAGTCTGCATGTCTCACTTTCGAGACACCACCCTTCCCTTCCGTCACTTACGCGGCTACAAGGTCTGCCCTATCAAGATCATGACCGCCAGCCTTTCTTTTCTTTTTCCTTCCCATGCCTCCTCTCGTTTGCACATCCCCTGCACACCAACGGTAGTCACATGCCACTAGCCTTTTGGCAGTCGCCTCTTTGTAACCCCCCAACTCAAGACTGCAGACGGTTAATTCCGTCAGCACAGTCTGCTGGTGGGCTTGTGTTGTGATGCTTCAACCACACCCTATTGTGTATGCTTAATGCAACTGTTGATTTTACATTTGTTTTGTATGCGTTATCTCTAATCTATCAGCTGTGTCAAAATGCTCTGACACCCTTTGTACCTGTTCACCGCTTCCGTCATGCCCACCATCATATCGACTTCTCACAATAGGACACATGGAATGTGATATACGCTGCATGATGCGCCAACGTATAGCATCTCATGCCCACACCCGTCAGCACGCACTGGACGACATTGTCTGTCAGCTCTCTCTTGTCCAATATCCCAATGAGGGTTCTGGGCCGTTATTTGCAGCACTTGGCATATGCGTGTAAGCTACATGTTATATTTCCCCGTTGAGCAATAGCACGCGTGCTATTATGCGATATGCTGTGGGGGATCAGCCAAATTAGTAAGTACGCGCTGTCGGTGCTCAGTTCGTCGTAATGTACGGAGTATCTTAGAGACACGGTGGATCCTAGGGGCGGCGATGCCGGCAGCCGTTCAATGAGAAAGCAAATAAATCCCTCGAAGAGGTGATTCAGAGAAAATATTTCTCGAAGAGAGGCTGAAGTTGGGATAGATGGATCGTTCCTGATCCTGTATTACTAATGCCAGATCCTTTCGGAATTATAATTGTGCCCAAGCCCAAGCCAACACATTGTCACGTCGTAAGCCGATTGATTTAGACTCGTCTGGAATTTGGGGGCCGTTTCTACACTAAAGACGAACGACGATGCGCAAGACAATGTAACGCAACAGCCTCGGGCTGAGGTGAGTGTGTCGAGTGCGACGTGGTGTAGTATGCTTACGTAGTACGTGCTTATGTGTACGAGTACTCCGTACTTGCAGAGTATGCTTACACCTGAGCACGCCGCACTTGTACATATTCAGGTGTATACGGATATGTATGCTTAAGTACTCGAGTCGGAGTAGGCAAATGCAGAATAGTACGAGAGAACTAGACAAGGGTGCGGTCAGGTATATTTGCTAAGCTACTCCGTATGCTTACATAAGCATATATGGAGTATGTAAATATATGTACACAGATTTACATATTTTTAGCTATTTTGCAGCTCGGAGTACGTCGTACTCCGTGGCTTGTATAAGCATACATTCTTCTGCGAAAGATGAGATGCGATACGCTCGAGTACGATTATGCGATCAGTAAGGAGTAAAGACAATGAGATGTGAGAAGCAATCTGCCCTTTGCAATGCTTGCTCTGCCTAAAACTGTAGCGATACACAACATGTGCCAGAGATGTCGTACTGATGCTCCTCCATTGAGTGCTTGTGTATCTGTACAATCAGATGATCTCTATCATTGCAGCCCTCGTTTCCTTGTCTTATGTACAAGTCTCGATGTCGACACTGTCTATACTTATGTACGTACATGTACTAATTAAGGATATGAGCTGCCTATCTCGGTACACGGCGGCAATTGGATCCTTTTTCGAGCCCTATTTGACAGCCCATGGCGTGACCCTGTCTGCGTATGTCTCCGTCGACAGCAAAAGAACGCAGATGGGGGTTCAGAGAGACGGTGATATTTCCTAGCCTCGTCTGTTGATACTTTCTCTGTTGGAAGGATTTATTGACTTGGGTTGGTTTAATCTTAGTGTTTGCGCTGACTTGTAGAGATATAAGCATAGTGCTATATGCATGTACATAACTAATAACTGAATAATCAAAGCAAGCGTAATGAACAATATGTGCAATTATTGTCTTGACAAATAAATCAAATTAACAAGCCTGTTGGTTTTTTAAAATCAAAACAATCATATCAAGCTCTGATCGGTTAATAAAATCAAACCAAATTATGCTCTGTCATCATGATGACGTTCCTTTTGGCAGCTGCAGTCAGACTCGAGTCACCGCCACCGACACCCATGACACCATTGGCCATCAACGACGGTTCACAACGGAATGTTGGCATGTGGCTGCCGCAAACCGAGTGGTTGCACAGGCATCTTCACTATCAACAATGACTTGTGATCTGCACTGCATGCAGATAAGGGACGCAAGATATGCATAATCGCACTGTACTATGCAGCACAAAGCCGCGCATACACCGTGCCCGTTACACTAGAAACACCGTGTACATTACGCGCTGCAACCGAGCTAACTCTGTCTAAGTACTTTTCCTCCGTACATGTATGCTTATGCTTACAAGTCAAGTGTCTTTCTCTCGCCAGAGGTGCTGCAGACCCACTTTACAGACCAGGGTCACAGTGGGGCCTCCTGCTTTCTTCTTAGCCCCCGTGGCTAATCTCTTTTTGAACCGAAATGGACTAGCCTGTGATGTGATAGACAACAGCGAGACACACTGTTAAAGGAAGGAGCAAAGTTCTCCCCGTCTGCTAGCTTCTTCTTGCCTCTCCGTCCCTTTGCGCTACTGCACGGCACTGGAACATCTCGTGTTTGTTTGTAATGTTAATCAGTAACCCCCATCCGCTTCGTCATGCGTTGTCTTATTCGCCATCTGCTCTTAGCCATCACGTTTTCAGTATCACGAATACTGCCGTGATCGGCTCGAGGTAGCACGCATCCCCGGTTGAGCTACCCGTTCTTGCCTCTTTGGTTGTGACCTCTGGCTCCTGCCATTGTGCCGTCCCTTGTTCGTCGTGCCTTCCATTGGCTTCATCGCTCCTTCTATTACACATTCCATTATCTTCATCGCGCTTTTCTTATCTTTGTTGTGCCTGCCGTTAGTTCAATTGTGCCTTCCAAAACATTTCAGTATCTTCATTGTGCCTTCTATCTCTGTCATGCTTTCATCGTACCTTCCATTGTCTCTATCGTGCCTTCCTACAGCGCACCTTCCATATTCTACAGTATCCTTTATCTTCCGTTCGTTTTCCATCCATCTCCCACTTCATCTTCCTCCCCTTTGACCATTTCTCTCTTATGCTCATCTCATATCCTCATCTTCCTCGACTCGACCGCGCATCTCTTAATGATTCACATCGTATATTTATATCATCCTTCATGTACAATACGTTGCACATATCCTAATGCCAATATCATAATATATCATCCATCATATTATCATATCTCACTCCCTTGCACACACCACCTGGCCCGCTCAGCTATTCCCTTTCGAGGGTTACCGTCGCTTTTCTCAACGGTCTTTGTCAGTTTTATGGAGCCACCGCCAAAGGATTTGCCCTCTCTTTACTCCGTACGACAGCCACAAATTGTCATTTGCGAACGAGGAGGTGGACAGAGAGGGAAATGATATCTTGCTACTTACGTCTAGAGTCGCTGCGTCCACCAGCGACGAGATCAGTTCGAATGCCAATGCAAAGTTCGAACCGCAAAGGCAGACCGAAAGACAAGTCGAAACAGACCGACTCGCTTTACCCCGACAGCTAGCAGAAGCTAACAAACGAGAAGCTAGAAGAAGAAGCCGAAGCAGAAACAGAAGCTACGGAGTATGCTAGAAGCTGCTTGACAGGGAAGACATATCTGACAAGGGTAGAGGTTGCCTACGGAGTAAGCATAGCTGTCATGCTTCTTTAGCCTTGCCAGTATGCTTACACCCCTGGTTTCTCTTTTGGATCTGTCATTCTTTGCTCTTTGACCATTCTTTGAGCTTTTTTCTCCTTTAATCCTTCATTTATCTCCTTGATATTTTCCATTTCGGTTTGCTCCTGCTCCCCGTTCACGTTTCCGTGCCGTTTAATATCCGGTGATTGTCTCTGCTCGTATTGTCTATTCTGTCGTCTTTTCATGTCTTTGAATGGCTGCTGTGCCATGCTTTGCTCTGTGTACCTGCTCTATCTGCTCTGCCTGTCTGAAATGCCTGCCTGCTTTATCTGCTCCGAGTTCTGTGATCTTCATTACCCAACTGCCCACCATCTGTTGATCCGCGATTCTCAACAGCCGTTACAGCCAACAAAGGACCGCCGCATCGGCCCTAGGCCATCAACCGCTAGCACGCTGTCCCACCAGTCAGTCAGTTGACAAGGATACTTTCTCTGCGGACTCGCTGTGGTGGAATAAGTGACTTGCTCAAGAAGGGGAGGGGTGGAAGTATTCAATGCTTGCTGAGGGGACTCGAACTGTGAGAGACCAGGGGGTGAAGTTCTGGTTTCGGACAGACGCGGTCTAGAGGCACCATTCCCCATTGATCTTTCCTCTTCTTGCTCTCGTTTATCCCTACCGTCTCTCCTCTGTTGTCGTGACAGGCAGGGGCCCAGGACCCATGGAGCGTGGTGTGGATGGAGGTGGATATCGACAAGGGCTGGCAGGCTGGTGGTTTGCTGTGTCAGGAAGTCGTGAGGGTTGTTGTGCTGTGCATGCTGTGCATTATTCCGTACTTTGTGTGTTGATTATGTACGTCTTTGTACATAAGCATACTTACATGCTTACGGAGGATGCCATAGCACACAACTCTTTGATGGGGGCGGGAACTCCCTCCATACCCATCTCACATCCTCTCTGCTCACCACCACCACCTCCACCTCACCACGCTGCTGCGCTAGCCATTGTATGCTTATGCGCTGCACCTCGTCCCTCCTTCGTTTCTCCTCCACACACACAAACGGCCCAGCCAGTAGCAGCCGGCTTGTCCTTTCACCATCGCCACCTTGCCATTTGGTGCGCTTCCTTTCCGGACGGCCTGCAGGACTACAGCACTGCAACTCTGCACTCACCTGCAGTGCGGTCTGCAACTCTAGCCTACATATAGGCTAGTAGCAACATCATTGATTATCGACTCCATCATCAAATTGTTGTCAACACTGTTGACTGTGTTGTCGGCTTGAACAATCCACACTCGTGGCTATCATTCCGGCCTCCCGACAAGTACATTATTATCGACTCATCATCACGACTCCTGTCTTGCTCCGTACTCCGTACTCGTACCAAGTGCAGCAGGGGCTTGCAAACTGGGCCTTGTCCAGTATGCTTATGAGCCGTAACAAGATCGGCCCTTCTCCATTCCCGAGTTGTGCTTCGCTTGCCTCCCATCAACCTCCTCTATGCTTATTGCTCGTCCGTGCCTCTTTGTCAAGAATGACCCAGAAGGCAAAATAAACAAAATATAGGACATGCCTTGACAGCTCCTTTGCTCACTCGTTCTTCTTCCCTCCTGCCTCTTTTTGACAGCACTCTCTTCCTTTTCAATCTATCATTCTTCCTGTTTCCCTTTTGATCATCTTCTTGTTGATCTCCTTCTTGATTCTCTCTTAATCCTGTCTTAATCCTCTTGAGCCTTTGGCTGTCCAAAGCGGCCTTAGTACGGAGTACTGACTTGTACAAGTACTAAGCATAAGCATATGCTTACTTGTACCCCCCCTGTCGTGAACATCTTTCTCGATAACAGGGCTGCCCACTTGCCAGAAGTATGTACGGAGTAAGTACCACTTAGCACGGGGTCCATGCTTTCTTTCTGCCGTCCCCATTATCCATTGTCTTAGTGCCTTTGCTTCTCTCTCTGTCTTTGCTATTCCTCTCATAAGCTTCATCGACATATCTCTGCGGGACTGCTTGTGCTTTGATTCCTGATTTAAGCATACCTGATTTTGTCAACCACTTTCATTTCCTGTTCGTTTATGCGCCGCTCGCGTCCTGGTTGTCAGTTCTCGAGCCATATACTGCCCCCTTCCCTCCCCGCCTCACTCACGGTGACACTCTTCCCCCATACCGTCCTTGCGTTGTTGCCCCAAATCCCAGTCCAACATACTAGACAAGATTACGCATCTTTCAAATACACGTGATGACAGGGACGAGCGTGTAGTACGTTCAGTAGCTCAAGAGAACCAACACAAGCAAACCAAACACCCCAACGACTATTCCTACAGGAATCGCGCATCCTCCCTCGCATACATTCTCAGATCGGGTGACAAATCAGCGGCACATTGAAACTACCGAACCACAACAGCAACGTCAAGACGACACACCATCTTGATATCATAGTGAGGCCGTAGGGACTGTGCTTTTTTTCATCTCGAAGGAAGCATCTCCGAAAGGCTTGCGGAGTAGATCATACAAAGGCCTCGGCCACCCGATCGCAACGACGTTGCCTCCATCTGATTGCCTCCTTCCCAGTCTGGGCATACTAGCTGCACTGCACGCTATATGTAGGTATCTTTAACGGAGTACACATCTGGTATGTACAAGTTGTCCCTCTTGCATGTGTTTTTGTGTGATATGCAAACTGTGTGCACGCTGTGCAAGCGGACACCCCAGGCCGTTTGTTTAACACGCCATCCCCCGCTTCCTCACTACCCTGCAACTTGTCAGGACCGCACGGAGTAGACTGTGGTTCTTTTTTTTCTGCTGCTGCTGCTCGGTCTGGCCCAGGACACGACCTGCATGAGCAAACAGCTGATCTGGCAAGACAGAGAAAAAGACAATCAAAAAGTGCAATAGTAAAAGGCAGGATTGCAGAGCAAAAGACCAGAGATATCAAGCGACCGGAGAAGCTTCAAAAGGAAAATAGAAAAAGGAAAACAAGAGAGACTCGACTTGACCCGAGTCCCGATCCTTGTCGACGCCAGTCTGTCTTTTTTTCTCTTTTTTTTTCTCTCTCTCTCTCATCCTTATTCTTATTTTCCTCTTCTTGCTCCCTTATCCACTTGAGCCGAAAGCTTCCCTTGTCGACTCCCTGGCCCCCCCCCCTCTCCCCTCCTATATTCCTTAATCCATACCCTTACCACACTGTCTTTCTGTCTGCTTTTCTCCACTACTCGCTTTTGGCCACCACCCCCTAACTTTCAGGATAGACCTCCATCAGACACTCCCCTCCATCATCTGCCGTTCCATTTTATAAGAACCACACCTCGCCCTGCAACGATAGACATCCATCAACACTTGTCTGTCTGACTCTGTTCATCACTCTTGTTTCGACACAACCGGCCATAATCTGCACTGCCGCTTCAGACGCCTCTCCTTCATACATACCTCCACTCCTCTTCATACCATCTTCCTCTTTGTTTCTGATTCACGGTATCGGCTTGATATTGCTGTTCATAGCCCCCATATCTTCACCACTTGGAAAAGAGCCTCCCGTCTATTCCCGGCATTTTTTCTACCGTCTCTTAATTTCGAATCAAAACAAGGAGACAACAGACCAAACACCTCCGTCTCCCGCGCTCTCTCTTGCCGATCAGGAGATTTTTTTTGACTCGGCTTCCTTTCGAGAGCCTGCCGGACTTTGCGACATCTTAAAAAGTCCTAACGCCCGCCCCCGGTACCAGACTTGGTCAAGCAGCAAAAATAAACTGCGTAAATAGGCCGACTAGCAATCTTTTGCTATAGCTCTCTGCTTTTTTTATTCTTAAGCTCCTCATCTTCTCTTTTTTGGGTTGTTTGCTTTGGTAGTGGCATGCTCCCATGTCAACCGCAACCTACACCACCATGGCAGAGTTGAAGGAGCCGACACATGGCATGTGGCCCCAGTATGGAATTCCGGCGGTCCAAATGCACAACGGCCGCTTTAGCCACCCAGGCACATTGGATCCCATCCTCACCAGCAGCACCGGAGCTCACCCGGCATCTTCTTCGCACTCGGCACGCCCAAGAACCGACGCAACCGCATACCCTTACGGCCGTTACCCACAGGACGACACGGATGTCTACGGCAGACATCACTCGACCTCGAGCGCCAGCGGCCATGTGCCACAGTCGGCCATGGCACCGCACCAGAGCTACCCCAACCTCAAGCGCACATACTCACAAACAGAACAGTCGGGCTCCCAGCAGTCATCACAGCCGTCGCCACAGCACCAGGTCCCACCCTACACCGAACTGGTGCAGGACATGCGTGGTGAGGATGGCTCGAAGATGAACGTGAACCAGGGCCACAAGTTGCTAGCTTTCAAGCGCGTCGCCGACAAGAACACAATTGTCGACCGCCACGGACGGATGCAGCAGATCGAGCTGTCGGCGCAGCTGCACGGCATGTTCTTCCTTTCTGAGATGCCGGCAAACACAGGCGACGGCAACAATCTCCAGCCAGAACTGACTTGCTACCGGCGCAATCTGTTCCAAATCAGCGGCACTCTGATCACACCAAGAGGGCCGATGTCCGTTGTGACCGACAGCGGCGAGACGGTGCCTGTTAGCACAACAGAGCTGACGATTTCGGCCATTGAGTCCGTCGACGGCCACCCGATTCGCCTGATTGTCATTCCCTGGAAGACGCCCCCGCCAAACTCGCCCGAGCTCACGCAGAGCCCCGACCAAGAACCGGCTCCGCTGCCGCTGATTCCGTTCCAGGACGACGGCTCTGAATCAGAAGGCGAATACGCCGTCTACCCCATTGGCTGGCGGCGTCTGCAGTTCCGGATGTAAGTAGTGTTGCGGGATATGGCGATGGCGAACAGCAAGAGACTAACAGAAGCAGAGCAACGGCAAACAACGGCCGCCGCAAGGAGCTGCAGCAACACTTTGTCCTGCACCTCAAGGCCATTGCAACGCTGACCAACGGCACCAAAGTTTCGCTGGCGGAGTCGACGACTGCGCCGATTGTAGTCCGTGGCAGAAGCCCGCGGAATTTCCAGGCCAGGAAAGAGATTCCTCTCCTGGGCTCGAGTGCGGGATCAAGAGGCCAGGCTCTGGTGGAGACGGGCCTCGGCATCGTTGCCGGCCCGCTCACGGTGAAGACGCAGGAGAAGGGACGGGGAATGGGAATGGAGATGCCCCGCAGCTCCTTCACCTTTACCGCAGCGGGCCCAAAAGTGCCTCCTAGCCCAATGACGATGCGCTCCAAGTACGTTGAATGCGAGCCTGATGATAAAGATGATAGACAGAACAACGACTAACGATGCAGCTCGTACCCGAATTGGAGCTCATCACCGATGCCGATGCAGCCGTCGAGTGCTGGCGGGTACCCGACAACATCCATGGGCGGCGACCCGTACCAGAAGATGCCCGTGTCAGGCTCACCGCACTACACGGCTGAGCCACAGGAGATGACGTCGATGCCCTCGGTGCAGCTTTCGCTTGTTGCCAACGACCCGCACCAGCCGAACATCCGGACACAGTACGCGTATGTGCAGGGCTCGTCTGCACCACAACCACCACCGCTCTCGCTCCCGACAACAAACCACGACGGCAGCCTGAACGTGCCGAGATATGCGGACAGCAACACGCGGCCAACAAAAAGCCCGCGCCACGGCACCAACGACTCGGTGCACAGCGGCACGTCGATGGGCACTGGCAACGACACACCCGGTGACTACCGGTACGGCCCGACATCGTACATGAGTGTCAGCAGCACGGCGGATGTGAGCCCACACACCCAGACACCGCACCCGGGCCAGCACTCGCCGGGCACACAGCAGCAGGCGCGGCCGGCACAGCACGCACAGGCGCAGCAGCAGCAGCAGCAGCACTCGAACCCGCAGTCACAACAGCACTCGCCTACGCAGCCGCTGCCTCTGCCGCAACCGCAGCAGACGGGCAGCCAGGCGTATGGCGGACCGTCAGCACACGACGTGGGCGCGACCGGCTCGTCGAATGCGACGGGCGGCAGCAACGCACCGGCACAGCGCGACTACTTCCCGGCATCGACGCCGTGGACATCAACAGCGGGCGGCGATGCGAGCGTGGCGGCATATGCCAACGGAGGCGACTCGCGGTCGGTCCCGTTCACGGACCAGTACAAGACCGCACACAATATCAAGAGCGAAGCGCTGCCGCAATCACACGCCTATGCGCCGGCACGGGGCTCGTTTGACGCGACGACCATGAACCACTACTCGTGGAGTGCCGCATAAGACATGAGGCGCGCGCGGGGTACTGGTGGTGTGATCTATATTGACGATGTGATATGCGTTTTTGTCTTATTCTTCCTTTCTTACCTGTCATTGTTGTCCATACTTTTTTGCTTTTTGTTCTTGCTGTTCTTTCGGAGGCTGTCATTGTTGTCCATACCTATTTCGCCGTCTGTTTTTCAAAATGCTGTCTGATCTGATTGCTGGGAGGTACTTTTGTCTTTGTCATCTGTTCTTTTCTTTCCTTGTCTTTCTACCTGTCCATTTCGTCTCATCGTTACCCTTTTCCTCATTATATTCCACGGCCAGGCATGAGGACCATTTCGGCACAGCAATAGGGTTGGCGCAAAGTGGGACGGTGCTTGTCTTGTTCGTTTTCTGGAGTGATTTCAGTCGCCGTTTATATCTTATCTCTCTAGTCGAGGCTAGTCTGCCTCGTTTGCCGACATTGAATTTTCATTTTGCCTTTGCCTTTGATTTGCTTTTGCTTTGCTTTTGATCTGTGCTTGTTGTGTGCTGGTTGTTGCTTCTGCTGTCGAGTTTGTCTGGTGCCGTCTGGCTCGTGCGTCAATACCCTGCGTGTGCTGTCATGTCCTTTCTTGCTTTGCTTTGTTTGTTGGTGGCGGCGTGTCTCCTGGGACGTGATTTGTTATTTGCCGATACGACCAGACGAGTTTATGATATACAATTGCTGATGCGAATACTGGCGTTGGAGAGAAGGACAGAGTGGTGGATGATTGGTAACGGGCTGCCTTGATGCGTTGGCGTGTTCGACTTGCGACTTGCCGCTGTGCCGCTGCCCAATTTGCAGGGTTGAGGCTGGACTGAAGTCGGCCACGCAAGACGAATTGAGATGACACGGGCTATTCTGTACAAGACCGGGTGAGAACAGACCTGAGCCGCAACAAAGTGTGTGGTAGATGAAGACGATAGATAGAGTTGAGCGATGAGAGCTGGCTAGTCGAGGCGAGGTAGAGAGGGGGAGTATGGCAGACAAGAAGAGGGAGAGAAAATGATTACAAGAAAAAGTCAAACAAAACTCAGAGATGAGACACAATGTCCAAACAAAAATATCAGCTAGAGAAAGACAAAATTCCCCAAAAGAAAGCAGTGGATATCCATCATTATTGTAGTACATCTCATGACCCTGACCAAAGAAGCAAAGAGGTGAGGAGGTGAGGAGGTGAGCTGAAGAAGAGGTAAAAAAAGCGGGCCCAGATCGACTAACACCAGCCCATGCTGACGAACAGTCCAACGAGAAAACGACGGCATTCCAGCCTCTCTGCCTTGATCGTGCTCTTTTCATGCTATGTCTTGATCTGTTTTATCTTCTTTAGAGTATGGAGTATTCTTGCACATACTGTATCGCCATAACGCATGCCGCTGCCGCCTCGTGGCTTGTTTACTTCCCCTATCTTGGGTTCAGCTGCCAGAGTCAGGACCGAAACCCAGCCAGGCAAACTCCTCTTCTTCTGAGTCAGTCTATTTTAGGCAGGCCAACAAACGCTGACTGCCGATCGATACTACACCGGTAGGGCTGGCGGCAGAAAGCTCAAGGCACCACCGCGGGAGACTGGTTCCGAGAGGGCAGAGCACACACCAACGAGCTAGCAGCGACTCCTCCTGTTCTTACTATGCTGCAACTACGAAAGATTCATTGCTCGCAATCGATATACAGAGAAAGGGGGCGAGATGGCAAAGGATAAAGAAGACAACACAAAGGACTGTACTGGCAAAAATCAATTAAACAAAACAAACAGCACATCGCCCTAGCAGACACTCTAGCAGACATCGTTGACCATTTACATGTGATAGATGCTCTAATTATGATTGCCATCTGCTTTCTTTTTCTGGCAACGGGCTGCCTTGCAACGGGCCGCCAGCTTGAAAAAGGCATACGTAGGACCGCCCAAGCTGAAAAAGAATGGGTCCAGATTAACTCGTGATCGGATCTGGTAAACGACATCCAGCTCGACAAGGCACACTCTTATTTGCAAACTGCATGATTTGCCGTATTAACATTACAGGAGCTGGTAATAGATGACATACTCGACCGTCAATTGAAAATGCACTTGTACGGAGTACAAGCTGCATGCGCTTTACACTCCAGTCACCACCGCACTGCTTCGTAACACATATGCAAAGAGGCAGCCCATGAGTACGGATTGCCTACTCTCGAACCGAAGATAATCGACGAGACGAGATGCAGGACTGCCTACAAGCACCCGCAGCGATGCATCTTGGGCGTGCTGGGATACTAGGCAAAGTCGGTCGAAATGATTATTATCCTCTGCTTTTTCTCTTATCTTATTCACGATCACTGTGGGGCATGTGATCCGGGGCCGATAAGATAAGAAACGCGCTAGCCTCCGCAGCCTCGTCTCAATTTTGGACTCTTTCATCGCGGCTCAATTCCCATTCTCATATCATTGCAACACAGCGCACCTGATCTCAGCCCACAACCTCTGGTTTACAGATACGAATGCGCACTCGTGACACAGGGCGAAAATAATTGACAGACTGCCTCCACAGCGGCCATGGTGTCAGATCCTATGAGCAGCACACAGGCGTACGTATTTACCGCGCGACTGTCTTGTCAACGAATAAACTAACAAACCAGTGTGCGGCGCGAGGATCTATTCCACGGCGCGACAGCACGGGACGAGAATGGTGCCCTAACCAAGGGCGCCAACGACGAAGCGGCGGCGGCGGCACAGGCGGAGTTGGACGCATACATGCAGAGCATGCTCGGCCTGCACTTTACTATCCCAGAGCCACAACACAAGGAAAAGACAGCAAATGCACCAATACCAGCATCAACACCAGCAAAAAAAGCGGTCTTCAGGCCAAAGACCGAGACGGACACCAGCGATGTCGACATGGACTCGTCGGACGACGAACAGCCACAGCCGGCACCAACCGAACCGACGGCTACTGCATTTGCCTTTCGCATGTTCTCCGCACGTGGCAAAGCAGCAGCGACTACAACAACCACGACGTCTGAAGAAGTTGCACAAGACGTCGCAGCAGCAGCACAGCCGGTTGTCCTGCTCGATGACAACGCCGACGGCACGCTGATCGGCCCCGGCGCCATCATGGAGCCCCGTCCGTCCAGCTACTACATGGCCAGCGAGCCGGCCGACGACATCCGTGCGCGCTATGCCCACAGCGCCGTCTCCGGTGACAGCATCATCGCCCAGGCCAACCCGGCCATCCGCAATGCATGGGGCCTCGAGGTGCCGTGGCGCGTGCGCACCCTCACAGCAGACAGTGCTGCGCTGCGTGCTCTCCTGGCCAACTCGCTGGCACCCGGCCAGCACGCACCCACCAACTTGCCCGCCGCGCTCGCCGCCGCTGTCAACTCGCTGCCGGCCTGGGCAGGCGGCTCACCGCCACAGGGACTGCCCGACACGCACGCCGGGTCTCGAAAGCGGCCCGGCAAGAAGCAGCGCATCATTCTGCGGCAGCGCAACAAGTCCCGGCGCGAACAGGAGGCCGTCGAGGCAGCCAAGGCACAGGCTAAAGAGGAGCAGCTGTCGGAGAAGAAGAAGAGACTCAACCGGATCAAAAAGCTGCGGCGGCGTGAAAAGGCAAAGGCGTCCAAGACGGGCGACGCTGCCGGGGGCGTCGATAGTGGGAACGACTCTGGCGGTGACTAGCTATCGTGCGGTAACGAGTTATCGTATTGCGATAACTGCTATCCTGTCCTGTTGTCTCTTTCTCTTTTTCTTTTTCTTTTACTCATCATGCCTGTTATACATCACTATAGACGGCGTTCGTAATATACCCGCTTGCTACTTCTACAAAACTTTACGGTTACTTGTCCAACAGGCTTTGTCGCTGTACGAGACCAGTCCACTCGGACGATGGCAAGACATACGGTGCGGCTGATAATATACACTTTTTGTAAACGGCTGCAAAAAGAGTACAACTCGGATTACGTCATCTCAACACGAGTGCTTGATACTTGATCATGGTGAAAGTATGTACAATAGGATACAGTGCAGCCCAGTGCAACCAAAGAGGCCTGTCCGGCTCTAAAAAGGAGCATATACCCCCGACAAGTACCGGTCGCATGCCGCGCGCTGCTCCATGCTCACCTTGTGTCCGTCCGGCAGCCGCACCGCCGTCTTGGGCGTCAGCGTCAGCCGCTCGCACGTCAGGTCCAGGCCGGTCGTGTTCGTCTGCTGCACGCCCGTCGGTCACTTGGGCGCCAGCAGTTCCAGCGTCACCGCGCCCGTGGCCGCTGCGCGTCCAGCGGCGTCTAGCGGCGCAATGTGCACCGGTTCGCTCTACTTTCTGCGCCGGCCCGTTTCCTGCTGGTAGTACTCGTTGCCGCCCCACCACAGCGTGTCCGGGCCCCAGCTGATGTCGTCGCGCCGCGACCAGCTGCTCTGCTGTGTTGCCATGTGCGTTGCGTTCTGCAGCACCGCCATGGCGTGCGTAATACACCAACTTGCATATTGACTTGATACTGGTCATTATATACGGTGTTCGGTGACTACACTTCTGTGCAAAATTGTATATGGCCCATACAAGTGAGCAAGCCCTGGTTCAGCTGCGAGCCAAGGCTTAGAGGGATCGAATATAGGAGATGGTTCTTCTGGTTAGACATAAAAGAATAAAACCTCTCTGGTATAGCTATCTATGCAATAAAGCTCGACCTGTTGATCAACCCACACCTCAGTATTCTCAAACAGCAGCTGTCTGACGGATCTGCAGTCGTTTTTGGTGGCCAGCATTGATGCCTTTAACCTTCAACATCCTTCGCCTCGACCTTAGCGCCGTGATCGAGCAGTAGCCGTGTAATAGTAGCGGGGGCATGTCTTAGCGCTGTCCAGCCATCGTTATCCTTCGCCTCGACGTCGGCACCCTTCTCGAGCAACAGCCGTGTAGCAGCTTCGTGGCCAATACTGGCGGCAATCATCAGCGCTGTCCAGCCATCGTCATCCTTCACCTCGACGTCGGCACCCTTCTCGAGCAGCAGCTGTGCGACAGCTTTGTGGTCACGTTCGGCGGCATGTATCAACGCTGTCCAGCCATATTTATCCTTCGCCTCGATGTCGGCACCCTTCTCGAGCAGCAAGCATGTAACAGCTTCGTGGCCACGTTCGGCGGCATGTATCAACGCTGTCCAGCCACATTTATCCTTCGTCTCGACATCAGCACCCTTCTCGAGCAATAGCCGTGTGATAGCTTCGCGGCCAATATTGGCGGCAATCATCAACGCTGTACAGCCATCGTCATCCCTCGCCTCGATGTGGGCACCCTTCTCGAGCAACAGCCGTGTAACAGCTTCGCGGCCAATCTTGGCGGCAATAATCAACGCTGTCGAGCCATCGTCATCCCTCGCCTCGATGTGGGCACCATTCTCGAGCAACAGCCGTGTAACAGCTTCGTGGCCAGATCTGGCGGCATATAACAACGCTGTCCAGCCATCGTCATCCCTCGCCTCGATATCGGCACCTTTATCGAGCAATAGCCGTGTAACAGCTTCGTGGCCAGATCTGGCGGCGTAAATCAGCGCTGTACGGTCATCGGCATCCCTCACCTCGACGTCGTCACCTTTACCGAGCAGTAAACGTGTATCAGCTTCGTCGGCAGATGCGGCGGCGAGCATCAAGGCTGTCGTGCGATCGCTATTCTTCGCCTCGACGTCAGCACCTTTTTCGGGCAGCAGCTGTGTAACAGCATCGTCGAAAAGTACGTCGGAAAGCATCAGCGTTGTCCCACCATTGTTCTTCAACATCTCGGCATTGGCACCATTAACGATCAGCAGCCGTCTAACAGCTTCCTTGCGAAAAAGGGAGGTATACGTCAACGCTGTCCAGTTATAAATGCTCTTTGCCTCGATATCGGCACCTTTATCGAGCAATAGCTGTGTAACAGCTTCGTGGCCATTTTTGGCGGCATGCATCAACGCTGTCTCGTCATAATACGTCTTCGCCTTGACGTCGGCACCTTTATCGAGCAACAGCCGAGAAATAGCTTCGTGGCCATATGTGGCGGCATGAATCAGCGCTGTCCTGTCATCTTTCATCCTCGCCTCGATATCGGCACCTTTGTCGAGCAACAGCCGTGTAACAGCTTCGTGGCCATTTCCGACGCTAAGCATCAACGCTGTCCTGCCCTGGCTATCCTTCGCCTCCACATCAGCACCATTCTCGAGCAGCAACCGTGTAAGGGTGTCGTTGCCTGACCTAGCGGTAAACATCAACGCTGTCCAGATATTGTTGTTCCTCGCCTCAACGGCGGCACCTTTCTCGAGCAGCAACCGCGTAACAGCTTCGTGGCCATTTCCGGCGGCGAGCATCAACGTTGTCACGCCATCGTTGTTCTTCACCTCGACGTCGGCACCTTTTTCGAGCAGCAAATGTGTAACAGCTTCCTGGCCGTATGTGGCGGCATACATCAACGCTGTCCTGCCCTGGCTAGTCTTCGCCTCAATATCAGCACCCCTGCTGAGAAGTAACTCTGTAACGGGAGTAAGCCCTAGACGCGATGCTAACAAGACATTCGTGGTAGACTCGTGGCGGATATGATACCGGCTAGAAACGATGCTAGCCCACTGTGAGTGGCTTGTCAAGTCCGGAGTACAAAGTCCCAAAGCAAAGTCTACCATGGCAGAGTCTTTCTCGGGCTCAGCCTGAAGGCAGTGACTGCCCCAGTACTTGACCGAGTAGTCTAATAGGGCGCCGTGTCGGTCATCTTGGCGAAATGTCTCTGTGACTGTAGAGTTGAGCCTGTCCAGATAGAACATGCAGACCTCGGCAAGAACAGAGTGTGCGTAACGGGTGGTGATGGAATGATGCCATTGCAGATTTGACGAGACTGTTGTTGGTGGCGATGACTGAATGAGGAACTCTCGAGCAGTTTGGTGAAGGAAATAGATCTTGTCGTGATGAACATTGACAAACAGACCACACAGAGTCCGGAGACGAGACTTGAAGTCCACATCCTGGTCAAGATCGAGGTCGTGAATGGGCCGGCCTCGGCCTTGGTCATCCAGGTTTATGGCGATGTTCATCTGCAAGAGTGTCAATGGCCGGCGTGCTGCCAAAACGATGCTCAAAATCTTCTTGACGGTGATATCTTCCTGGGCCCTGTTCAGCATCTGGTTGTAAGCCTGGTTGACGTTCATGGGAAGGGTTTGAATGGCGGCGTCGATTCCAGCTTCTGTTTTTTTGGACCCCTTATCGAACCCCTTCTCTAGGTATTCGAACACAAGGTAGACCCAGAGGTATGTGCGGTGTTTGATGGCGAGCAGTTTGCTGTTCAGAGAGGACTTGACTTTGTCTGAGAGCCGATGGTCGTGTGCTAGCTTCTCGACTCGGTAGTGAATGACGCTGTTGATTTCTTGGCTGATCGCTTCGAACTCCTCTTCTCCAGGAATGTGTATTTGTTGGAACTCGTTCTGCAGGCTCTCAAACCTGTTGAATACTTGCAGGTATGGGCGACTTGTCATGAGAACCTTGAACTTGGCATTGGCCAGCCGCTGGTCGCAGAAGAAATCCTTCAAATTTTGTATCAAGCTCTTCAGCTGCGACTCGTCACATTCGTCAAGGGCATCGATAACGAATATGACAGGTCCGGCGCCTGGATCGCGCACAGCATTTCTCAGGATTGTCCAAAGCGATGGTGCAGACTGGATGAGTTTTGCGCCCATTTTGTTGTAGAGCTCTATAGCGTGTTGGACAAGAGCACTCTTCTGGGAGAGCAGCTGGTGGAGTAGAGCACATAGTGCTTGGCGGATGGTGTTCTGGTCTTGGTCCTTGAAGAAAAAGTAGCAGATGGTGGCTGATTGTTTCACCAGCCCCTCGTCAATCAGGTACTTTGCCAGCACCGACTTGCCACACCCGGGGTCTGCTGAGACCAGCAACGGACCAGACTCCTGCGACAGCCACTTCTGAAAGTACTCGTGCTGCAGGAACCACTTGCAAGTACCCTCGACACGGGTCTCCACGCGGTCCTTGTACCAGTCGTACGCGGCGCCCTTGTCATTGTCTGTGAGGCAGAATGCTTGCAGACATTCCCGTTGCTCTCTCCGTTGCTCGACACTAAGCTGCTCATTCAGGATATCCAGCTGCTGCTCGGCGACAGATAGCATAGCCGTCATGTCTGAACGCAACCCCTCACTCGTCTTGTTGAGACTCTCGAGCTCTTGTCTTTCTGCTAGGTCGTTTATCTGGCCGAGGTCGCTGGTGACAGTCTGCTCTCGTGTCTTGATATCGATCAGAGCCTGTTCCCAGTCTCTCGATGTAACAATATCATGGACATAGTTTTGGAGACGACTCTGGAAGAAGCGAAGGACACTGCTGAGCTGAAAGTCGAGAATGGCTTTGTAGAGGTCGACAATGTGGTTGTTGGTTGCGGATACCAGCGCCTCGTCGACACTGGCGTTCTGGCCAAGCCGGCGCACCATAGGCTCCAGTGCAGCATAGTAGCGTAGACGGGAAGTGACATAGGCAAAGCCGTCTTGGTTGGCTTCGGCTGCAGTGGTGGGGTTTGTGAGGAGAGGCAAAATGAGGCAGACACCAGACCATACCAGAGAAGCCTCGGGTGAAGCCTTGACGGCGGTGTCTATCATTTCTTTACTCCACATCAAGAATTTGGCGGCCTTTGTGATCTGGCCTGTCACATCAAACTCATGTCCGGCAATCGTGTATGTAGTTCTGTTGTCTTCCATTCGTCGTAGCCCCTTGTGGATCACGGTGTCCAGTTGGACTTGACGCGGTGAGCGATCAGAGCGAGTGTCAAGGGCGTGTGGTGCTGGGAGCTGTGAAGGGATCGTCGGGTTTGGCGCAGAATCTGGATAAAAATTAATGTCTGTCATGTATTACAGCTTGACGGTGTGAGGCTGTGGTACGTACTCGCCATCGGCTCTTCCTTTGCAAGCAATTCTTCATATTTTTTCACCAGATCCGAATTCTCCAGTGCAAGAGCGTCATAAGCTAGGTCCCAGAGTGACTTTGCTGTGGGGGATGTGGCGGAAGTGATGTCTTGTTGAATGTGTTGCCCACCCGTGGCAGCTTCCGGTGTAATTGGAGACGTAGCGGGAGAGATGTCTTGTTGGACGTGCTGCTCAACCGTGGCAGATGAGCCTTCTGGTGGAACGGGAGATGTAGCAGAAGGGATGTCTTGGTGAACGTGCTGCCCATCCGTAGCAGACGGGACTGCCGGTGGAATGATGGCAGAGGGGCCTGCCGGTGGAATATCCGGCTGCTTCGGCCGGCGACCTGCGAACTTCCGGAAAATCCGTTTGACGCTTTCGCGAACGCGTGCCATGGTCTCTGATTTCAGGGGTGTGGTGAGTATGAGCGGGCTTGTTGTGAAGTTTGAGTATCCTCGTCGTCGAAAAGCAGGCTTTGTTTGTCTATACCATACCGTACGATGGCCCAACGACGAAAACCGCCTTGAAAACTGCCTCTCGTGGATGCCCAACCAGGAAGGCGGCTCTGTCAAGCTGTGATTGGTTGAAAGGAGTATGCAGCAATATACAGCCACATCACACTGCATCTCACGGAACGTTGCACTGAAAATGCACTTTGTAGTGGGCCTTGGGCGGTTGTTTAGGAGGACAAGTAATCAAATCCGTAGATCCAATACTTAGAAGAGAAAACCAGCCATTGAGCTTATCTTTGAGCTCATCATTGTTGATGCTGTTATTGGGTTAAGGTGGTGAGTTTAAGGCTGATTGGGCGCAGATACGTAAACGTAACGAGTCGGACTGAGCTGCGATATGCTTCTTGGACCTGCTCTCGTCGCTTGACGCTTTTAACCATCCCCCGCTGCTCTCTCCTCAAACCTTGCTGCCTGCTTGGCCAGAACCAAACTGGGAGGCATGCAGTTTGTCTCCGCTTCCAAGACTCAGATGGGTGCTGATTTGAGGGCACTCGTCACCACCCGTAGGCATTGTTCTGATCGGTGTTCAGCCAGATGATACAGGCCCCTAGGTCATTTTACTTTGTGGTAAAAGTGAGTTCGGCATGAGTACTGCTCGGATGACAGAGATGTACTTGTCTGGAGCTCAGTAGTGCACGTGTGTGCTTTCAGCCTATGCGATCAAGCTTTCTGTACAGTGTCGCCGCACATTCCTCTGGTCTTCTCCACTACGGCCAGGTTTGTGTCGTCGACAAACCCTACCGTTACAATTCCTGGACTTTGCAGTTTGCAGAGTTTCTCGACCGTTGCTAAGAAAAGAATAAATAGGAGAGGGGAGGCTTGAGGCACTCCAGCTCAGTCTTTTACTTTGGCCGACGTCCAGTCGTCAAACGACAGAACTGCGGATATATCTTTTAAGAATGACTGGGCCCCGTTTGTGACTCACCTGTGCCAGCCTTGGTCTTGTAAGTATACATCACATGGCAGACTCGATCAACGTCCCCTTCAGGCTGAAGGCCCAGCTGTGGAATGGAGCACGACAGCCAGTGGGACCAAGCTGCTCGGGAATAGCTTCTACAAGTGGGAGACCGCGACCTTGTAGAAATCTGCTCGGAATGCCGCCTAGTCCCGGTGCTTTCCATGGTTTGACTCTGCTGGATCCACGCTGTCCTCGACTACCGGGCTGGCGATTGGTCGGGCTCAACCACTGGTAAAATGCGTTAAGCCAATGCCAGCTCTTCAGGGCTGGTGGCTCTGGTACCAATCGCTCACGTAAAATCTGGTATGTGTACGGTGTCCTGCAACAAAGGGCGCATAGTAATGCCGCGAGAAGGTGTCGCAAATCGTGGCTTTGTTGCTGTACGAGACCAGTCCACTCAGACGATGGCAAGACATGAGCATACGGTGCGGCTGAGAATTTCCACTTTTCTTAAACGGCTGCAAAAGGAGTGCAACTCGGGCATTATTACGTCATCTCAACACTTGTGCTTGATACTTGATCATGGTGGAAGTATGTACAATATGATACAGTGCAACCCAGTGCAATCCAAGAGGCCTGTCCGGCCCTAAAACAGAGTATCCCCGACAAGTACCAGCCCTCCTTGTGTCCGTCCGGCAGCCGCACCGTCGTCTTGGGCGTCAGCGACAGCTGGTCGCATATTAGGTCTAGGTCGGTCGTGCTCATCTGCTGCACGCTGGTCGGTGCCTTGGGCGCTAGCAGTTCTAGCGCTAGCGCGTTCAGAGCGTTCATGGGATTGGTGGTCGCGCCCTTGACCACTGCGGCGTCCAGCGGCGCAATATGCACCGGTTCGCCCTAGGTTTCTGCGCCGGTCCGTTCCCAGCTAGTAGTACTCGTTGCCGCCCCACCACAGCATGTCCGGGCCCCAGCTGGTGCCCTCGCGCCGCGACCAGCTTCTCTGCTGTGTTGCCATATGCGTTGCCTTCTGCAGCACCGCCATGGCGTGCGTGGCGCCGACCTCCATGCACGCGACGCGGATGGGCACCGTGGCCTTGAGCGTCTCGCTGTGCTCGGCCCGGCCGTCGAAATGGGCACCCACTTGCCCGTACCCAACGTGTCGTAGATGCCCGAGCCGCACGACCCCATGTCCACCAGCACGCGCGCGAAGTTGAAGAGATTAGAGGATGTTGGCGCTGTCTAATACTCTATAAGCAGGGCAGAGAAGAGCATAAGCGACCGGAAGACAAGTCTGTACAATATCCCATCAAGGAAGGCACGATGCAAGGAATGCTGTGATAAGGTGCTTACAGGTAAGGTGCTTACAGTGTGCACCACTCGTGTTACATAATCGTGGCTGGCGTGGCCACGCATGAAAACTACCAAGTAAAAAGCCTTTGGAGCAGAAAAAATCTCTTGTTTGTCTCGGGGTTTTTGGCATCTTATCTACTGAGCTAGCTGATATCGTGCGAATTGATTATCACAATGTTTTTCATTATATTACAGCGGATGCTTTGGTGGGACAATGGCCAAGCACAGGCATCACACATTGATAGCTCTTATTCAGAAGGTCATCGTTGTCAAATGCATTGCGGCGCCCGGACTGGGCACCACACAAAACCTTTACCGCCATCTTGCTTGTTCTTATAGATGCCCGCCTTTATGTGCTATATACTGATGGAAGAGCTGCCATATTATGCTAGATAGATTCCAATCTAGTATTAGGGTTGTGGCGATCTACTATGATACACCACTTGCAAATTGACTTAATACTGGTCATTATATACGGTGGCTGGCGACTACACTTCTGTGCAGAATTGTATATGGCACATACATGTGAGCAAGCCCTGGTTCAGCTGCATACCCAGGCTAAGAGGGATCGCATATAGCAGATGGTTCCTCTGGCTAGAATAAGGGCACTGCATAAAGGAACAAAACACCTCTGATATAGCTATCTATGCAATAAAACGCGACCTGTTGATCAACCCACACCTTTTTATTCTCGAACAGCAGCTGTCTTGGCGGATCTGCAGTCGTTTTCGGTGTCAGCATTGATGCCTTTAACCTTCAAAATCCTTCGCCTCGACCTTGGCGCCGTGATCGAGCAGTAGCCGTGTAATAGTAGCGGGGGCATAATTTAGCGCTGGCCAGCCATCGTTATCCTTCGCCTCGACGTCGGCACCCTTCTCGAGCAGCAGCCGTATAACAGCTTCGTGGCCATTTTCGGCGGCATGCGTCAACGCTGTCCTGCCATCGTTATCCTTCGCCTCGACGTCGGCACCTTTATCGAGCAACAGCCGTGTAACAGCTTCGTGGCCATCCGAGGCGGCATATATCAACGCTGACCAGCCATCGTTATCCTTCGCCTCGCCGTCGGCACCATACTCGAGCAGCAGCCGTGTGACAACTTCGTGGCTATCTGAGGCGGCATGCATCAGCGCTGTCCGGCCATCGTTGTTCTTCGCCTCGACGTCGGCACCTTTGTCGAGCAGCAGCCGTGTGACAGCTTCGTTGCCAGGCTCAGCGGCATATATCAACGCTGTCCTGCCATCGTTATCCTTCGCCTCGACGTCGGCACCTTTGTCGAGCAGCAGCCGTGCAACAGCTTCGTCGCCATCTGAGGCGGCATGCATCAGTGCTGTCCTGCCATCATTCATCTTCGCCTCGACATTGGCGCCGAGATCGAGCAGTAAACGTGTAATAGTAGCGGGGGCATATCTTAGCGCTGACAAGCTATCGTTATCCTTCGCCTCGACGTCAGCACCTTTGTCGATCAGCAGCCGTGCAACAGCTTCGTGGCCATATGTGGCGGCATATATCAACGCTGTCCTGCCGTCGTTCATCTTCGCCTCAACGTCGGCACCTCTATCGAGCAACAGACGTGCAACAGCTGCGTGGCCAAATGCGGCGGCATATGCCAACGCTGTCCAGCCATCGTTATCTTTCGCCTCGATGTCGGCACCGATATCGAGCAGCAGGCGTGTAACAGCTTCGTGGCTATTTGCGGCGGCCTGCATCAACGCTGTCCTGCCATCATTCTTCTTCGCCTCAATGTCGGCACCCTTCTCGAGAAGCAGCCGTGTAACAGCTTCGTTGCCAAATGCGGCCGCATATATCAATGCTGTCTTGTCATCGTTATTCTTCGCCTCGACGACGTCACTTTTATCGATAAACGTCCGTGTAGCAGCTTCGTCGCCAGATGCGGCGGCACGCATCACCATTGTCCCACCATTGTTATTCATCACCTTGACATTAGCACCATTGTCGATGAGCAGCCGTCTAACAGCTTCCTTCTGGAAAAAGGAGGTATACGTCAACGCTGTCCAGCCATCGTTGTTTTTCGCCTCGATATCGGCACCTTTATCGAGCAACAGCCGCGTAACAGCTTCGTGGCCGGATCTGGCGGCATACATCAACGCTGTGCCGCCATCGTTCGCCTTCGCCTCAATATCGGCACCTTTATCGAGCAACAACTGTGTAATAGCTTCGTGGCCATTTCCGGCGGTAAGCATTAACGCTGTCTCGCCATCATGATCACTCGCCTCGACGTTGGCACCTTTGTCGAGCAACAGCCGTGTAACAGCTTCGTGGCCAAATCTGGCGGTAAGCATCAACGCTGTCCTGCCCTGGCTATCCTTCGCCTCAACACCGGCACCATTATCGAGCAGCAACCGTGTGACGCTGTCGTTGCCAGATCTAGCGGTAATCATCAACGCCGTCCAGCATTCGTTATTCTTCGCCTCAATGTTCGCACCATTCACGAGCAGCAGCCGTGTGATAGCTTCGTGACCATTTCCGGCGGCAAGCATCAACGTTGTCATGCCATCGTTGTTCTTCGCCTCGACGTCGGCACCTTTATCGAGCAGCAACCGTGTAACAGCTTCGTGGCCATATGTGGCGGCATACATCAACGCTGTCCTGCCCTGGCTAGTCTTCGCTTCAATACTGGCACCCCTGATGAGAAGTAACTCTGCAACAGGAGTAAGCCCTAGACGCGATGCTAACAAGACATTCGTGGTAGACGCAGGGCGGATATGATACCGGCTAGAAACGATGCTAGCCCACTGTGAGTTGCTTGTCAAGTCCGATGTACAAAGTCCTAAAGCAAAGTCTACCATGGCAGAGTCTTTCTCGGGCTCAGCCTCAAGGCAGTGACCGCCCCAGTACTTGACAGAGTACTCTAATAGGGCGCCGTGGCGGTCATCTTCGCGAAATGACTCTGTGTCTGTAGAGCTGAGCCTGTCCAGATAGAACATGCAGACCTCGGCAAGAACATAGTGTGCGTAACGGGCGGTGATGGAATGATGCCATTGCAGATTTGACGTGACTGTTGTTGGTGGCGATGACTGAATGAGGAACTCCCGAGCAGTTTGATGAAGAAAATAAATCCTGTCGTGATGAATATTGACAAACAAACCACACAAAGCGCGCAGACGAGACTTGATATCCATATCCTGGTCGAGATCGAGGTCGTAAATGGACTGACCTCGACCTGGGCCATCCAGGTTCATTGCAATGTTCATCTCCGAGAGCGTCAATGGCCGGCGCGCTGCTAGAATGATGCTCAAAATGTTTTTGACGGTGTTGACAGTTTCATCTTCCTGGGACCTGTTCAAAATCTGGTCGTATGCCTCGTTGACGTTCATGGGAAGGGTTCGAATGGCGGCGTCGATTCCAGCTTCTGTTTTTTTGGACCCCTTATCAAACCCCTTCTCTAGATGTTCGAACACAAGGTAGACCCAGAGGTATGTGCGGTGTTTGATGGCGAGCAGTTTGCTGTTCAGAGAGGACTTGACTTCGTCTGAGAGCCGATGCTCGTGTGCTAGCTTCTCGACTCGGTAGTGAATGACGCTGTTGATTTCTTGGCTGATCGCTTCGAACTCCTCTTCTCCAGGAATGTGTATTTGCTGGAACTCGCTCTGCAGGCTTTTAAACTTGTTGAATACTTGCAGATATGGGCGGCTTGTCATGAGAACCTTGAACTTGGCATTGGCCAGCCGCTGGTCGCAGAAGAAATCCTTCAAATGTTGTATCAAGCTCTTCAGCTGCGACTCGTCACATTCGTCAAGGGCATCGATAACGAAGATGACAGGTCCGGCCTGTGGATCGCGCACAGCATCTCTCAGGATTGTCCAAAGCAGAATTTCAGACTGATTCAGATCTGCGCCCATTTTGTCGTAGAGTTCCATAGCGTGTTGAATAAGGGCACTCTTCTGGAAGAACAGCTGGTGGAGTAGAGCACATAAAGCCTGGCGAGTCGTGTTTTGGTCTTGGTCCTTGAAGAAAAAGTAGCAGATGGTGGCTGATTGTTTCGCCAGCCCCTCGTCAATCAGGTACTTTGCCAGCACCGATTTGCCACACCCGGGGTCTGCTGAGACCAGCAGCGGACCAGAATCCTGCAACAGCCACTTCTGAAAGTACTCGTGCTGCAGGAACCACTTGCAAGTACCCTCGACACGGGTTTCCACGCGGTCCTTGTACCAGTGGTACGCGGCGCCCTTGCCATTGTCTGTGAGCCAAAATGCTTGCAGACATCCCCGTTGCTCTCTCCGTTGCTCGACATTGAGCTGCTTTTGCTGGACATCCAGCTGCTGCACGACGACAGGTAGCATAACCCCCATGTCTGAACGCAACCCCTCGCTCGTCGTGTTGAGATTCTCGAGCTCTTGTCTTGCTGCTAGGTCGTTTATCTGGCCGAGGTCGCTATTGACAGTCTGCTCTCGTGTCTTGATATCAATCAGAGCCTGTTCCCAGTCTCTCGATGTAACAATGTCACGGACGTAGTTTTTGAGGCGACTCCGGTAAAAGCGAAGGACGCTGCTGAGTTGAAAATCGAGAATGGCCTTGTAGAAGTCGAGAATATGGCCATTGGCTGCTGTTACCAGCGCCTCGTCGACACTGGTGTTCTGGCCAAGCCGGCGCACCATCGGCTCCAGCGCAGCATAGTAGCGTAGACGGGAAGTGACATAGGCAAAGCCGTCTTTGTTGGCTTCGGCTGCAGTTGTGGGGTTTGTGAGGAGAGGCAAAATGAGGCAGACACCAGACCATACCAGGGAAGCCTCAGGTGAAGCCTTGACGGCGGCGCCTATGAACTCTTTACTCCACACCAAGATTTTGGCGGCCTTTGTGATCTGGCCTGTCAGGTCAAACTCATGGCCGGCAATCGTGTATGTCGTTCTGTTGTCTTCCATTCGTCGTAGGCCCTTGTGGATCACGGTGTCCAGTTGGACTTGACGCGGTGTGCGATCGGAGCGAGTGTCAAGGGCGTGCGGTGCTGGAAGCTGTGAATGAGTCGTTGTGTTTGGCGTAGAATCTGCAAAAAAGTTAATTTCTGCCATGTATTACAGCTTGAAGGTGTGAGACTGTGGTACGTACTCGCTATCGGCTCTTCCTTTGCAAGCAATTCTTCATATTGATTCACCAAATCCGGATTCTCCTGCGCGAGAGCGTCGTAAGCTCGGTCCCAGAGTGACTTTGCCGTGGGAGACGTAGCGGAAGAGGTGTCTTGTTGGACGTGCTGCTCACCCGTGGCAGATGAGCCTTCCGGTGGAACGGTGTCGGTAGATGTAGCAGAAGGGATGTCTTGTTGATTTTGTTGCCCACCCGTGGCAGATGGGGTTGCCGGTGGGATGAGAGACGTAGCAGAAGGGATGTCTTGTTGAACGTGCTGCCCATTCGTGGCAGATGGGACTGTCGGCAGAATGATGGCAGAGGGGGCAGTCGGTGGAATATCCGTCTCCTTGTGCCAGCAACCTGTGATCATCCGGAAAACCCGTTTGACGCTTTCGCGAACGCGTGCCATGGTCTCTGATTTCAGGCGTGTGGTGAGTGTGAGCGGGCTTGTTGTGAAGCTTGAGAATCCTCGTCGTCGTCGAAGGCAGGCTTTGTTTGTTTATCATACCGTACGATGGCCCGACGAAGAAGTCTGCCTTGAAAACTGCCTTGCGTGGATGCCCAACCAAGATGGCGGCTCGGTAAAACTGTTATTGGTGGAAGGGAGTATATGCAGCAATTCACAGCCACATCACACTGCATCTCACGGAACGTTGCACTGAAAATGCACTTTGGAGTGGGCCTTGGGCGGTTGAACACGTAGGACAGGCAAGTGATAAATCCGTATGATTAGTTGAAGAGAAATCAACCCGGAGCTTATCATTGAGCTGGCCATTGTTGATGTTGCTGGGTCAAGGTGGTGGGTTTAGAGTTAATTCGGGCGCAGGTATGGTTGGCTGGTATTATGTAAATGCAACGAATAAGACGGAGCCGCGATCTGCTTTATGGACCTGCTCTACGTCTCTTGCCACTTTATCCTTCTCCCGTTGCTCTCTCCTCGAACCCACAGCCTTCTTGGACAGAACCAGACTGAGAGGCATGCACTTTGTCTCCGCTTCCAGGTGTCGGATGGGGATGGATTTGAAGGCACTCGTCACCACCCGTAGGCATTATTTTGATCGGCGATCGGCCGCAAAGGTATCATAGCCCGGCTGAAAGCCAACACTTGCCCTTTTCTTGTCGGCCCCTGGATATTCTCACTTGTGTTGAAGGTAGATGCTGCATATGTGAGCACGTTTGGGTTGGTTTAAAATTTATCATCGGGCACAAGTGAGTACACTTGAGTTGACGGAGATGTACATGTAGTGCGCGTTTCCACCTATGCGACTAGGTGCTTCCAATGCCAGAAAGGTTTAGCTTTCTGTCCAGGCGCACTCCCAGGAATCTGGTCTGTTCAACCGAGAAGATCTCTCTCCCGTCCAGAGTGAGGGTCTCCATGTTCCGTGTCCTCGTCTTGCCGAAGTGGATCGGTTGCCTTGCTAGTATCGCCATAGACACTGTAAGCTACGGACGCTCTGCCTGCCACCCACCCAAAACGTTGGTTTCCGGCCACCCCACCATTTTACAGGGCATCCAACTAACTCTGAAAGAGCCTCAACCTACTTCAAATGCATTTTTACGTACAATAGAGAGGAGAAAAGTGAATTCAAAAGATATGTATATGTAGCCCGGAAGCCGCTGATTATTGTTTTGTATGGTAGCCCATCTTCTTTTGCCTGATCCACCAGGTCCCAGCACCTGTTTATAATATTAAAAACAAAAGACGTACTCTATTTTTTATTATTATTTCAAACATAGTAGGGTATTTTTCGGTCATTACAGCTTTTAAACGAGCCTAGCAAAGCTCGATTGGACTTAAACTCGGGCTGTGTGGTGGCCAGAAAGATTTGATTTTATTTAACGTCATTATAATTATTCGCCTTACTCAGTCAATCATGACTATTGGCGCCTGTGTTGACAGAACCCTCTGGGGTAAAAACTGTCGCTGAACTATGTGGGTTGGTATGTTACATATGTAGCTGTGTGGTAGGCCGCGGTTGCCTACATAAATAAATGACATAAACAAAACAAACGGAAAGCAAACCAACGTAAACAGCAAAACCAAATGAAAGCAATAAACAAAGCAAACGGAAAGCAAACCAACGTACACACAAAACCAAATGGAAGCAATGAAATAGTAAAGCAAACTTAAACAAAGGAAATGAGCACTGTTGTGCAAGTGTGGTCTCACTCCGGCATCGGTGACCTTTCCAGTTCACTGGCGAGGCGGTACTCCGGGAGTCTTTCGCTGCGGATGAGCCATCGTAGGAGCGGCCGGGCTGTGAGGCCTGTC
The DNA here is from genome assembly GCA_029298705.1 of Ophiostoma triangulosporum. Classification (NCBI taxonomy): domain Eukaryota; kingdom Fungi; phylum Ascomycota; class Sordariomycetes; order Ophiostomatales; family Ophiostomataceae; genus Ophiostoma; species Ophiostoma triangulosporum. The sequence goes on along the minus strand of JANSLO010000011.1, from coordinate 1,617,171 downwards.
TGTAGGCGGCGGTCCAGGTCTGCGAGTGACTGTGGCCAGTCTGGTGGCTTTGGAGGTGTCTCTGGGCACGACAATAGGACGTGTGTGGGGGTTTCCTGCTCAGCGCCGCATGTGCATGTCGGCGTGTCCACGACTCCCCTCTTACAAAGGTATGCACGGAGGCCGATATGACCTGTCCGGATCTGCGTCAGAAGGCTGCTTTCGGCCTTCGTGAGGTGGAGGTGGCGACGCCGTACATCTCGAGTTGACCAGCACGGTGTCTGTTCTGCAAAGGAGCTTGCAAAGTTGCCGGAGTCAATGGCGCGTTGCCACCAGGTCTTCCAGCGGTCGGTGACATTGGTCCAGTCTGCCTCTACAAGGTCCGGTGGTGTGGGTGAGGCGGGAGTGCGCGGGCGCCGCCTGGTAAATGGCCCGACGAAGTTGAGGTGTACTGCGTACCGGATATTCCTAGCCTTGCGCTGATAGTCTGGTCGGGCTAGGAAGGCGGCTCGGCGGTATGCCAGATACAGGCCCAGCGGCGGTATACCTGCCTCAGAGTGAAGTAGGTGCGTTGGTGTGGACTTGTACGCACCGAGGACTGTGCGGAGGTAGCCATGGAACGTGTTTATTTAACGTCATGTTAACTACACAAGGAGCATAAGACGCTGGTGGCCAGAAAAGAGCATCTCGATTTTGTGCTCAAAAACCCCCACATTGTGATATCAGTTGTAAACCACCACGGAAAAGTTAGTTGAACACCTCAACGAGTTCTTGCTCTTTTACGTTATAATCGGTTGCAAAGTCACGGCGCGCCTTTACAGCAGAGGGTGATAGCAAAACCCGGCCGAAAGATGCTCAAGTTTGTAGACATAATCGGTCAAATAAACGACGTGTCGCTTAGACCGAGGTAAAATGGCCGAGCTCCTGGGTAAGCTTCTTATATGTAATCCGACTGTATTTTCCCGTAAATTGTATCGTCTGACGTTTATTTCGACGGTAAATTACCCTAGGACGGCCACTTCGAGGCTTTGATTCAAAACGTTGATGTTCTGTAAAGGTTTGAAGTGCGAGGGCGATGGTAGATGGCGATATTCCAAAAAGCCCCGCGGCGGCACGCTGGCTTTGGCCGTTAGCCACCAGCGCACAGATGGCAAATCTGGTTTCTAGTCTCTAGAGACAGCTCATCCCCTTTAACGTGGCCGAGCATTAACCTCGAGGCAAAAGTAGTCAAATCCATGATGTTTTGAGGAAACTGTGAGCTTTTGAAAAAAGACGTGGTGGCGGGTAATCCAAAGAGACGCGTCGCGACACGAACGCTTTATCGATAAATGTGATATATATTGCTGAGTCACGTTCCGACACAATCTAGTATCAGTGTTGTGGGTTGGCTTAGCAAGGTTAATGATTGTTCAAGCAGAAGATGTATTGTGACTGTCGATGTCGACACTGTTACCGTTAGGCCGAGCACTTCTTTATGCGGGATGCTTTGGTCTTCTTGTCTACTAGTCTAGTTCTTCTTCTAAGCATAATCCGAGATGCAGGGCGCCTGCGCTCTCCCTACTTATACCTATGATAGGCGACTATGCTGGAACGTTCCATTCTGAATTCTGAGCCAACCCTTCCCTCATGTCGTTTGTTCTGAGGCCACTACTCCTTCATGCCGTTTGTTAGGGCTCCAAACCACTTCGTGGTTTTCCGCCCATCACCGTCACGTGAATATTGTTCCGACAGTTATGGCGATTTACTATGATACACCACTTGCAAATTGACTTGATACTGGTCATTATATACGGTGTCTGGTGACTACACTTCTGTGCAGAGTTGTATATCTATGCAATAAAGCTCGACCTGCTGATCAACCCACACCTCTGTATTTTCTTTCAACCAGCAGCTGTCTGACGGATCCGCAGTCGTTTTCGGCGGTCAGCACTGATTCCTTTATCCTTTAACATCCTTCGCCTCGACCTTGGCACCGTGATCGAGCAGTAGCCGTGTAATAGTAGCGGGGGCATGTCTTAGCGCTGTCCAGCCATGGTTGCTCTTCGCCTCGATATCGGTAACTTATCAAGCAACAGCCGTGTAACAGCCTCGTGGCCATTTGAGGCGGCATGTATCAACGCTGGACTGCCATCGTAGTCCTTCGCCTCGATATCGGCACCTTTATCGAGTAACAACCGGGTAACAGATTCGTGACCATTTGAGGCGGCATGTATCAACGCTGTCCAGTCATCGTCATCCTTCGCCTCGACGTCGGCACCTTTATCGAGCAGTAGCCGTGCGACAGCTTCGTGGCCAGATCTGGCAGTAAGTATCAACGATGTCCTGCCATCATCCTTCTTCGCCTCAACGTCAGCACCATTCTCGAGCAGCAGCCGTGTGACAGCCTCGTAGCCCTCTGAGGCGGAATATATCAACGCTGACCTGTTAAAGGTCTCCTTCGCTTCAACGTCGGCACCCTTCTCGAGCAGCAGCCGTGTGACAGCTTCGTGGCCGTTTTCGGCGGCAATCATCAATGCTGTCCTGTTAAAGTTCTCCTTCGCTTCAACGTCGGCACCCTTCTCGAGCAGCAGGCGTGTAATAGCTTCGTGGCCGTTTTCGGCGGCAATCATCAACGCTGTCTTGTTGAAGGTCTCCTTCGCTTCAACGTCGGCACCCTTCTCGAGCAGCAGGCGTGTAATAGCTTCGTGGCCGTTTTCGGCGGCAATCATCAACGCTGTCTTGTTGAAGGTCTCCTTCGCTTCAACGTCGGCACCCTTCTCAAGCAGCAGGCGTGTAACAGCTTCGTGGCCGTTTTCGGCGACAATCATCAACGCTGTCCTGTCATGGTTGTCCTTCGCCTCAAGTTCGGCACCCTTCTCGAGCAGCAGCCGAGTAATAGCTTCGTGGCCGTTTTCGGCGGCAATCATCAACGCTCTCCTGCCATAGTTCTCCTGCGCCTCGACGTCGGCACCCTTCTCGAGCAGCAGCCGAGTAACAGCTTCGTGGCCGTTTTCGACGGCAATCATCAACGCTGTCACGTCATTGTTATTCCTCGCCGCGACGTCGGCACCCTTCTCGAGCAGTAGCCGTAAATCAGCTTTGTGACCAAATGCGGCGGCATAAATCAGCGCTGTATGGCCATCGGCATCCCTCACCTCGACGTCGTCACCTTTATCGAGCAGCAGCCGTGTAATAGCTTCGTGGCCATTCGCGGCGGCATGCATCAATGCTGTCCTGCCACCATTCTTCTTCGCCTCAATGTCGGCACCCTTCTGGAGCAGCAGCCGTAAAACAGCCTCGTGGCCAAATGCGGCGGCATGAATCAGCGCTGTATGGCCATCGGCATCCTTCACCTCGACGTCGTCACCTTTATCGAGCAACATCCGTGTAGCAGCTTCGTCGGCAGATGCGGCGGCAAGCATCAACGCTGTCTTGTCATCGTTGTTCTTCGCCTCGACGTCGGCACCTTTATCGGGCAGCAGCCGTGTAACAGCATCGTGGCCAAGTATGGCGGCACGCATAAGCGTTGTCCTACCATTTTTCTTCATCACCTCGACATTGGCACCATTATCGATCAGCACCCGTCTAGCAGCTTCCTTGTCCAAAAGGGTGGTACACTTCAACGCTGTCCAGCCAATGTTGTTCTTCGCCTCGATATCGGCACCTTTATCAAGCAACAGCCGTATAACAACTTCGTGGCCGTATAAGGCGGCATGAAGCAGCGCTGTCCAGCCATCGGTATCCTTCGCCTCGAGGTCGGCACCATTCTCGAGCAGTAACTGTGCGACAGCTACGTGACCTGATCTGGTGGCATGCATCAACGCTGTCCTGCCCTGGCTATATTTCGCCTTAACATCAACACCCTTCTCGAGCAGCAGCCGTGCGACAGCTTCGTGGCCATTTTCGGCGGCATGCATCACCGCTGTCCAGCCATTGTTATCTCCCACCTCGATGTAAGCACCCTTCTCGAGCAGCAGCCGTGCGACAGCTTCATAGCCAGATGTGGCGGCATACATCAACGCTGTCCTGCCCTGACTATCCTTCGCCTCGACTTTGGCACCCTTCTCCAGCAGTAACTGTGCGACAGCTTCGTGGCCAGATGTGGCAGCATGCATCAACGCTGTCCTGCCCTGGCTATCCTTCGCCTCAACATCAGCACCATTCTCGAGCAGGAACCGTGTAACGGTGTCGTTACCAGACCTCGCGGTAAACATCAACGCTGTCCTGCCCTGGCCATCCTTCGCCTCAATGTTCGCACCATTCTCGAGCAGCAGCCGTGTAATAGCTTCGTGGCCATTTCCGGCGGCAAGCATCAACGTTGTTACGCCATCGTTGTTCTTCGCCTCGACGTCGGCACCTTTCTCAAGAAGCAACCGTGTAACAGCTTCGTGGCCATATGTGGCGGCATATATCAACGCTGTCCTGCCCTGGCTAGTCTTCGCCTCAATACTGGCACCCCTGCTGAGAAGTAGCTCTGTAACAGGAGTAAGCCCTAGACGTGATGCTAACAAGACATTCGTGGTTGACTCGTGGCGGATATGATACCGGCTAGAAACGATGCTAGCCCACTGTGAGTGGCTTGTCAAGTCCGGAGTACAAAGTCTCGAAGCAAGGTCTAACATGGCAGAGTCTTTCTCAGGCTCAGCCTCAAGGCAGTGACCGCCCCAGTACTTAACAGAGTAGTCTAATAGGGCGCCGTGTCGGTGATCTTGGCGAAATGACTCCGTGTCTGTAGAGTTGAGCATGTCCAGATAGAACATGCAGACGTCGGCAAGAACAGAGTGCGCGTAACGGGCGGTGATGGAATGATGCCATTGCAGATTTGACAAGACTGTTGTTGGTGGCGATGACTGTAAGAGGAACTCCCGAGCAGTTTGGTGAAGGAAATAGATCCTGTCGTGATGAGCATTGACAAACAGACCACACAAAGCGCGCAAACGAGACTTGATGTCCACATCCTGGTCAAGATCAAGGTCGTAGATGGACCGACCTCGGCCTTGGCCATCCAAGTTCAAGGCAATGTTCATCTCCGAGAGCGTCAATGGCCGGCGTGCTGCCAAAATTATGCTCAAAGCTTTCTTGACGATCTTGACAGTTTTATCTTTCCGGGAACGGTTCAGGATCTCGTCGTATGCCTGGTTGACACTCTCGGGAAGTTCATGAATGGCAGCAGCGATCCCAGCTTCTGTTTTCTTGAACCCCTCATTGAACCCCGTATCTAGATACTCGAACACAAGGTAGACCCAAAGGTATGTGCGGTGATTGATCGCGAGCAGTTTGCTGTTCAGGGAGGACTTGATCTTGTCCGACAACCGGTGTGTTTTTGCTAGCTGCTGGACTCGGTGTCGGATGACGCTGTTGATTTCTTGGCTGATCGCTTCGAACTCCTCTTCCCCAGGAATGTGGATTTGCTGGAAATCATCCTGCAAGCTATCAAACTTGTTGACAACTTTCAGATATGGGCGGCTTGTCATGAGAACCCTAAACTTGGCATTTGCCAGCTGCTGATCGCGGAACATAGCTTCCAGATTAGTAATCAAGCTGCCCAGCTGCAGCTCGTCACACTCGTCAAGGGCATCTAGAACAAATATGATAGACCCGGCCTGTGGATCGCGCACAGCATCTCTCAAGATTGTCCAAAGGTGGATTTCAGACTGGACCAGATCTGTGCCCATTTTGGTGTAGAGCTCCATAGCGTGTTGGATAAGGGCACTCTTCTGGAAGAACAGCTGGTGGAGTAAAGCACATAAAGCCTGGCGAGTTGTGTTCTGGTCTTGGTCCTTGAAGAAAAAGTAGCAGATGGCGGCTGATTGTTCCGCCAGCCCCTCGTCAACCAGGTATTTGGCCAGCACCGACTTGCCACACCCGGGGTCTGCTGAGACCAGCAACGGACCAGACTCCTGCGACAGCCACTTCTGAAAGTACTCGTGCTGGAGGAACCACTTGCAAGTACCCTCGACACGGGCTTCCACGCGGTCCTTGTACCAGTCGTACGCGGCGCCCTTGCCATTGTCTGTGAGCCAGAAAGCTTGCCGACATCTCATTTCCTTGTCAAGCAGCCTTTCTCGTCTGTCGTCTTCTTGAGCAGCTAGATGCTTCTCCGAAACAGTTAGATGCTTCTCGGTAACACTTATGTGCTTCCCCGTAGCAGTAAGCTGCTTCTTTGAAACCGTCAGCTGCTCCTTGACGACAGATAGGCAATCCTCCATGAAAGCACGCGTCTTCTCGCTCGTCTTGTTCAGAGACTCGAGTCTCTCCCTTGCTGCTTCGTCGTTGATTTGACTGAGGGCGTTATTGACTGTCTCCTCCAGCGTCTTGATATCGAGCAGAGCCTGTTCCCAGTCTTTCGACGAGAAAGTGTCACGGACATAGCTTTTGAGGCGACTCTGATAGAAGCGGAGGACGCTGCTGATCTGGAAGCCGAGAATGGCTTGGTAGAGGTCGACAATATGGTTACTGGCTGTTTTTACCAGTGCCTCATCGACATTAGCGTTCTGGCCAAGCCGGCGCACCATAGGCTCCAGCGCGACATAGTAGTCCATACGGCAAGTGACATAGGAAAAGCCGTCTCGGTTGGCTTCGGCTGCAGTTGTTGGATTTGTGAGGAGAGGCAGAATAAGGCTAACACCAGACCATACCAGAGAAGCCTCGGGTGATTTTGCGACGGCGGTGCCTATGAAGTCGTTCGCCCACAGAAAGAACTTGGCAGTCTTCGTGATCTGGTCCGCCAGGACAATCTCGCGGCCGGCAATCTTGAACGTCGTTTTGTTGTCTTCCATTCGTCGTAGCCCACTTTGGATTACAGTGTCCAGTTGTACTTGACGAGGTGAGCGATCTGAGCGAGTGTCAAGGACATGCGGTGCTGGGAGCTGTAAGGGTGTCGTCTCGTTTGGCGCAGAGTCTGTAGAAAGAAAAGTGTTAAGGTCTGCCATGTATTACAGTTTGAAGCCGTGAAATTGTGGTACGTACTCGCCATCTGCTCTTCCTTTTCAAGCAGCTCCTCATAGTCTTTCACCAGATCCGGGTTCTCCTTTGCGAGAGCGTCGTACGCTTGGTCCCAGAGTGACTTTGTTGCGGGGTTTGTAATAGAAAGGCTGTCTCTCGACTGCTCTTGTTGTATGTGATGACTACCCGTGGCAGATGGGGTTGCCGGTGGAATGGGAGACGTAGCGGAAGAGATGTCTCTTTGAATGTGATGCCCACCCGTGGCAGATGGGACTGCCGGCGTGATAATGGCAGAGGGAGCTGCCGGTGAATTATCCGGCTGCTTCGGCCGGCGACCTGTGAACTTCCGGAAAGCCCGTTTGACGCCTTCGCGAACGGGTGCCATGGTCTCTAATTTCAGGCGTTGGTGAGTGCGAGCGGGCTTGTTGTGAAGCTTGAGATTCCTCGTCGTCGAAAGGCAGGTGCTGTTTGTTTATACCATACCTTACGATGGCCCAACGAAGAAGTCCGCCTTGAGAAATTGCCTTGCGTGGTTGCCCAACCTGGACGGCGGCTCGGTCAAACTTTGATTGGTGGAAATGAGTATGCAACAATTCACAGCCACATCTCACTGCATCTCACGGAACGTTGCACTGAAAATGCACTTTGGAGGGGGCCTTCGGGGTTGTCTAGGATAAGCAAGTGATAGAATCCGTCCAATAGAAGAGAATAACAACCCTTGGGCTTATGTTTGAGTTGACCATTACTGGTGCTGTTGTTGGGTCAAGGTGGTGAGGTTAGAATTGATTCGGGCGCAGATACGTAAACTTAACGAGTCGGACTGCTCCACGTCGCTTGACGATTTTGACCACCCCCCCGCTGCTCTCTCCTCAAACCTTGTTTCCTGCTTGGTCAGAACCAGACTGGGAGGCATGCAGTCTGTCTCCGCTCCCAAGACTGAGATGGGTGTTGATTTGAAGGCACTCGTCACCACCCGTAGGCATTGTTCTGACTGGTGTTCAGCCGGATGATACAGGCCCCTTGGGCATTTCACTTTGTGGTAAAAGTAGATCTGCGTGAGCACACCTCGGATGACAGAGATGTACTTGCCTGGAGCTCAGTAGTGCACGTGTGTGCTTTCAGCCTTTGCGACCAAAGCTTTCTGTATACGGAGTACGTACAGAGTCGCCGCACATTCCTCTGGTCTTCTCCACTACGACCAGGTGTGTCGTCGACAAACCCTACCGTTACAATTCCTGGACTTTGCAGTTTGCAGAGCTTCTCGACCGTTGCTAAGAAAGAATGAATAGGAGAGGGGAGGCTTGAGGCACTCCAGTTTGGACTTTTACTTCGGCCGACGTCCAGTCGTCAAACGACAGAACTGCGGTTATTTCTTCTAGAAACAATTGGGCCCAGTTTGTCACCCACCTGGGCCAGCCTTGGTCTTGTAAGCATACATGGTAGACTCGATCAACGCACCCCTCAGGTCCAGCTGTGGCATGGAGCATGACAGCCGGTGGGACCAAGCTGCTCGGGAATAGCTTCTACAAGCGGGAGTCCGCGGGCTTGTAGAAATCTCCTCGGGATGCCGCCTAGTCCTGGTCTTTCCACGGTTTTGATTCTGCCGGATCCACGCTGTCCTCGACTATCGGGCTGGCGTTTCGTCGGGTTAGCGATTGGTCGGGCTCAACCACTGGTAAAATGCGTTCAGCCAATGCCAGTTTTTCACCTCGTGGCTGGTGGCTCTGGTACAAATCGCATATGTACGGTGTCCCGCAGTATAGTAGTGCCGCAAGAAGGTGTCGCGAACCGTGGCCGTAACAACATGCAATATCAAACTTCAGCAGTATTTAACTTCATTGCCTGTGAAGCATCAATACTTAGTCATCAGTCGTTATGACAAAAAGTGGAGAACACTGCCAAATTCGATCACTCTATCTTATCTTATCGATAAGATTCTGCCACTGCAAAAAAAATTAAAGGCGGAGAATGTCAGATACTCAAAAGGCGTGCGCAGGGCCTTCTTTTCAATCTACTATCACCAACCACCACCGCCACTCCGACCACTCCGACCACAGCGCCCTGGCACGATGGCGATCCAGAAGAAGAACGGCAAAGGCCGTTTGGACAAGTGGTACAAACTTGCCAAAGAAAAGGGCTATCGTGCTCGTGCCGCCTTCAAGCTGATCCAGCTGAACAAGAAGTATGGCTTCCTCGAGAACAGCAAGGTCCTGCTGGATCTGTGTGCTGCGCCCGGTGTAAGTTTTTTTTCTTTTTCTCTTTTCTGTTCTGTCTGTGAGGAGAACCCAGCTGACCGTTAGTCCTGGTGCCAAGTCGCGGTAGAGACCATGCCGACCAACAGCATCATCATCGGCGTCGACCTGTCCCCCATCAAGCCCATTCCCAAAGTCATTACCTTCCAGAGCGACATTACGACCGAAAAGTGCCGCTCCACCATTCGCGCACACCTCAAGACCTGGAAAGCCGACACCGTGCTGCACGATGGTGCGCCCAACGTCGGTACCGCCTGGGTGCAGGATTCGTTCAACCAGGCCGAGCTGGTGCTGCAGTCGATGAAGCTGGCCACCGAGTTCCTCGTCGAGGGCGGCACCTTTGTCACCAAGGTCTTCCGCTCCAAGGACTACAACTCGCTCATGTGGGTCTTCAACCAGCTGTTTGCCAAGGTCGAGGCCACCAAGCCGCCGTCGTCGCGCAATGTGTCGGCCGAGATCTTTGTCGTGTGTCGCGGCTTCAAGGCGCCGAAGCGCATCGATCCGCGCTTCCTCGACCCCAAGGCCGTCTTTGCCGAGTTGTCGGACCCGACGCCCAACAACGAGGCGCGCGTGTTCAACCCGGAGATCAAGAAGCGCAAGCGTGACGGTTACGAGGAGGGCAACTATCTGCTCTACAAGGAGATGCCCGCGAGCGAGTTTATCCAGACCGCCGACCCCATCGCCGTGCTCGGCCAGTACAACAAGCTCAACTTTGAACAGTCCAAGAACGGCGACGTCGCGCTCGCCGCGCTCGCCAAGATGACCGAGACCACCGACGAGATCAAGCGTCTGTGCGCGGATCTGCGCGTGCTGAGCCGTAAGGACTTCAAGGCGCTGCTGAGCTGGCGCCTGCAGGTGCGCGAGCGCTTCGGCTTCCCGTCCAAGAAGACGGCCGCCGCCGCCGCCGCCAAGACGCTGTCCGAACAGGTCGGCGACGCCGCCATCGACACCATGGACGAGGAGACGCGCATTCAAAAGGAGCTGCAGGATCTCAAAGACAAGAACACGTCCAAGAACAAGCGCAAGAAGCGCCGCGACAATGAGCTGAAGCAAAAGGGCATTGTGCGCATGCAGCTCGACATGACCGCGCCCATGGACATTGGCATGGAGCAGGCCGACGCCATGGGCGACGGCGCCCTCTTCGGCCTCAAGAAGATTGACAACACCACCGCCATGCAGCGGATAGCCCGCGGCAAGATGGCCGTCGTCCATGCCGAGGCTGAGAAGACGGCCGACGAAAAGGCGCGTGACGGTCTCCTGGGCTTTGCCGGCGACAGCGAGGGCAGCGACGGCGATGACGATGACGACGACGACGACGAGCTCGACCGTCTCGAGCGCGAAATGGACGGCCAGTACGACGACTACCAGACGCGCCGTGCCGAGCTGGACGCCAAGCACTTGGCCAAGAAGGCGCGCGCGCACCACCGCGACGACGAGTGGGAGGGCCTGTCTGCGGGCGAGTCGGACATTGCAGACAGCGATGGCGAGCTCCGAGAGGACAGCAGCAGCGACGACGACGACGACGATGATGATGCCAGCAAGCCCAAGGGCCTCCTGACCGACCTGGACAATGAAGGCACCGATGCCGACGGTCTGTCAAAGCGTGCACGCGACTTTTTCAGCCAGGACATTTTCCAGGAGATTGTCGGCGACATTGACGAGCTGGACATTGCGGAGGAGGAGGATGAAGAGGAGGAGGAGGAAGAGGTTGTCAAGCCCAACGGCAAGAAGGGCAAGAAGGAGAAGAAGGAGAAGAAGGAGACAAAGACCGACGCCAAGAAGGAGAAGAAGGTTGAGCTCAAGGTCGACGAGGACTACAGCGACGACGACGACATGGACGACTTGCCGGTGCCCATGGAGCAAGAGGGCCACGACGAGGTCGGATCGGACAGCGACAACGACGACAACGACGACACCGGCTTCGAGGTCGTCAAGCACACCAAGGCGAGCCAGCAGGACTGGGAGGACGAGGCCCGGCTCAAGGGTGCCGACGGCCGCATCGGCGTCGACATTGTGACGGCCGAGGCCATGACCATGGCGCACGACCTCGCGCTCGGCCGCCGCACCAAGCACGACGTCGTCGACGACACGTACAACAAGCGCGCCTTCCGCGACAAGGAGGGCCTGCCGGACTGGTTCATCGACGACGAGTCCAAGCACGACCGCGCACAAAAGCCCATTAGCAAGGCGGCCGCCGACGCCATCAAGGAGAAGCTGCGCGCCTACAACGCGCGGCCCATCAAGAAGGTGCGCGAGGCGCAGGCGCGCAAGAAGTTCAAGGCCGTGCAGCGGCTCGAGAAGCTCAAGAAGAAGTCGGAGTCGCTCATTGCCGACGAGGGCATGACCGAAAAGGAAAAGGCCGACTCCATCAGCAAGCTGCTCAACAAGGCGTCCAAGAAGAAGCCGCACATCCCGACCAAGGTGGTGGTGGCGCGCGGCTCGAACCGTGCCATCAAGGGCCGGCCCAAGGGCGTCAAGGGCCGCTACAAGATTGTCGATCCGCGCATGAAGAAGGACATGCGCGGCCTCAAGCGCGCGGCGCAGAAGCAGAAGAAGCGGAGGTAGAGGGGGGGTGTGCTGCGTCATTGTCCTGTGAGCAGAAGAAGCGGAGGTATACGTGGTGCGCGGCGTCGTCGCTCTTTTGGCAAAAGCGTATAGACAAAAAGTACTGGAGCGTTTATGGCGTTTTGCATTATGTTGTCGTCTTTTGTCTTTTTTTTTCTCTCATCTTGCATGTTGCTTAATACAATTATCATTGTTCATCATTGTTTACACTCTGCCTCTGGTGAATGGCCCGCACAAACGAGGTCAGCGGCACAAGCGGCCCCGTAAAGTCCATGTCGTACCAGTAGTTGACCGCCACACAGACACCCTCGTCCGACGTCGACTGCGATACCTTGTGGTACCACATCGCCGGCAGGTACAACATGTCGCCCGGGTCCAGCGTCACGCGCATCGGCTGGGCCAGGTGCGAGTACGCCGTCGTGTTCGCCTCCGGCTGGTCCGGGTCCCACAGCGCAAACGGCACATGTTCGCCCGCACCGCCCGCCGCGTCGGGCTCTTGTTTGTCTTCAACCAGGTTCAGCTGCGCGCCGTCGCGCTCGTACGTATACGGCGGCAGCAGCTGCTCGTTGACACACGGCTGGCACAGCGGCGGCAGCAGGACAAAGTGCTTCTGGCCCAGCACCTGCACATACATGTTCTCGTAGTTGTCGCGATGCATGGCCGTGACCGAGTGCGCGTTGCCGATCCACAGATTGACGGCCTCGGGCGGCCGCTCGAGGGCAATGCGCACAAAGGGAATGTCCGGGGGCACGTGCGGGAACACGGCCGCATACTCGTTGCGCAAATTGTCGTTTTGCGTTTGGGCGTAGCGCGTCTCCGAGACGGGCTCGCCGGCGTCTTGCCGGATGATGAAATCCAGAAGCTCGTCAAACGGCTGGTCCTCCTCGTGCGGCTTGGCAAAGACTGTCGTGTGCGTGCCGTCGTCCGCTTTGATGAGCGTCGGCGCGTCGGCACGGCCGTTGGGCGTTACGGCGACATTGACCGTGTGCGATGACAGCAGCTTGCGCAGCACCGGCACGGTCCACGTCGTGACGGCCGGCCATGTGTCGGCGCCGCCGCGGATGACAAAGGGCGAGTTGCGGGCGACATGGCGCATAAACTCGAGCGGGCTGGGCTCGGCCCCGACGCCATCGTCGTCGACAAGGTCTTCGATATGGTTGCCGTTGAGTTCATAAAAGCTCGTAATGAGCTCTTCTGTCGGGTCCATCATTGCGTGGGCAGTGGTGCCGAGTTGGTGAATGTGAGAATGTCGTGCGAGATGAGTGGATATCGTTATCGATAAGAACTTTTCAATGCCAACTGAGATCCAAATTTGTGGTGAGCCCATGAATGAGAAAGATGATTGAAATAAAGTAAATATATAAGATATGAATATGCCAAGTATGAGGAAATGCTTCCTGGCCGTAACTCCATGATAATGCAATCCAAATAGAGTATTAAATATAAAAGACAAGAAATGAGAGAAAATGCGGTACAAAGGCAAGATAACAAAACAAAAAAAAAGCAAACGACCTCCTCTAATATACAGTACACGTACTAAAACAAGAGTATCAAATGATAGCGAGAAAAAGACAGAAAAGGACAAGCTAGATAAACTCCACCATGTCGTCTGGGTGTATTGGCTGCATGGGCGCACTCGTCGTAGGCGGTATTGGCGGAGGCACAATCCGGCCCTGCCCCGGCCGTGCAGACGATGCTGCCTTTTTGGGTTGTGTCGCCTGTGGCTGTTGCTGTGGCTGTTGTGGTGGTTGCTGTTGCTGCTGTGGCTGCTGAGGCTGCTGTGGCTGCTCTGATTGTTCCTGTGGTGGCTGCTGCGGCTTCTGTGCCTTCTCCTTTGGTTGTTGATTCGTCTTTGAAGCACCCTTTGCCCGCGATGACGTGCTGAGACCGCGCTTCATCATTTTGCCGAGCACCGCGACGAGCTCGCACGCATCGCCAAACATGTCATTGTCGATTCCTTCGGGGGCGTCGTAGACTTCGGCAATGGTGCTCTTGGCCAGTTTCCGGCTGCCCTCGACGTCGTGTACGCATTCGAAGAGGAAAGCCGCATACTCCGTCTTGACGGACAGTCGTAAAGAGTGTGAGCCCCACAGGAGACCTTCGGCAAGCGCAATGGCGTCCATAAAGTAGCGGTTGGCAATGGGCAGATAGTCGGCCGTCGGCAGAAGGAATGCAGCCGGCGGTTCCGGGCCGAAGCCGGGTGGCGGCAGAACGGGTCCGCCTTCTAGGGCATGTGTGGGCTGCAGCGACGAGGGCGTAGACGGAGCATTGAGAGTGTGATCGTCGTCGTGGGCAACGCCTTTGCCCTTGCGCGAAGATGGCGGTGCTGGCCGTGGTGGTGTCCCATCGGCACTGGAGGGGCCGTGGATTTCTGGCGTAGACAGGCCCATGGTCGAGACGGGTGGTTGGTTGTAGAAGAGCACAAAGATGTGGTAAAATGAGGCGCGGAGCTTGTACGCCAGAACCTTGAGCTCGACATACTTGCTGACGACGGGCAGGACATACTGCTCGAGCATGACGAGGCCTTCTCGAGACAGCCATATTATATGAAAGTAGAGCTCGAGGTGTTGTGGTGATTTTGTCGGGTCCCGGCAGCGCAGTTTCCGGGCCTGGACAAGTTCTTGTGACAGGTTGATGGAGAGTCCGAGGATCTTGAAGAGCATAGCCGAGAGTAGTGGGTTGTCCTGCTCCACGGCCTTGGCCATCTTGCCGAGGAACTTTTGGTCGACTTCAGACGAGGCCATTGTGGGGTGGCAAGAAGTAGGGATGAGAGATGAAGAATAGAAGTGACGTGATTAAAAATTAAGCGTGTTGATCAGATCGACTTAGTGAAAAGGACCAGGACCAGTTGCATATCGAGTGTATGAGTGCGTCGTACGTCGAGGGTTGTGGGAGTGTGTGAGCGAGTTGCGTTGAGTCGGTCAAGCTGTGTTTGATATAAAGGTGGCTGGGGAGGGCGAATGGCAGTGGACAAGCAATGACGGCGCTTGTTTTAGATAGGAGACTAAAGCTGCATAAGGTTGAGCAGCAAGACGAGAGCGGTTTGAAGGCAGTAATAGACGTTGCAGCAGACAGGCAGGGTAGGAGTGGAGTAGGCGCAGTCGTAGTAAGAGGTGAGAGTGAGAAGAATGGGTCAAGTATAGCCGCAGTAAGTCAAGCGCCGGCGTGTATTGACGCAAAAGTCCTGGGAGTTGCTGCTAAAAAACGAGATGAGAGAGGTGTATGTGCGTTGAGACCGGGAGAAAAAAATCAGAGGCCGCAGACAGGGGCTGCAGCAGAGTGATACAAAGAGCTGCAGCTATATGCACTGGGGTTTCGGAAGATTGGCCCTACTGCTGATTTTCAAAGATTTTCAACGGATCCTGGAATGGGACCTGGCGGCTGGAGAATCGGAGACGGAGCGTGCATGAACGAGTGTGATGCAGCCGCCGGTTCTGCGTCTAGAAGCCTAGAGCCGGATTGGCAGACTCGTGATGACTGGTAGACTGCTCGTCTCTCGTGGATAAGTCAAAGTTTGGTGGATGTAATGCAGGCCAAGCTCCGTGCTGCAGGTGCAGGTCGCATGCAAGAGCGGGGTGGTAGAGGAATGGAGGATGAGAGGTGGGAAGATGAGAGCAGATATATCAGGGTATCAAGCGAGTGACAGATCTGACGAGTCAGTGGGAGGCGGGGGGGATTTAACCAGGCGAGTGTGTTGGCACCGCGGTTGATGTTGGTGTCGATGGCTGAAAGAGTGGACGTCGGGTGGGACGACGTAGCGAGTGTGAGGGAGAGGGGGTATTAAAACGATGTAAGATACAATCGTGAGATGAATGCTTTGGAGAAACAAAAATAATGAGGAATAAGAGACGGGATGAGTGACGAAGAATGACAAATGGGCAAGCCAAACCAAACCAAAGCCAGAGCACCCAAGGGGCGTGCGCGTTGCTGCACTCCTCTTTTGGTCAATGGTGTCCTGCACGATGCGTTGTCAAAATCAAAAGACGCACAGCCACATAGACGGGACGGCTGATGAGGTAGAGGACGGACGGGCAAGACAACGAGAGAAAACCCAACTACCGCCAGACGCCGCGCAAGCACAAGGAAAGGCACGTCTAGCTCCAAGACATGCTCTATAATGGGTAAAGGTCGGGTAGAGGTCGGGCAGAGGCTGGACAGAGCTGATTGATGTGGCGAGTATGTGTAGAGAGGTTTGCTGGCGTGCTGACGATGAGCTGGCTGTGGCGCCTGCCAGTCAAGGTGGACCGGCCAGTTCCGCGGCCGGCAAGTAAATATAGAGGTAAATATAGAGAGCGTGCTCTTTGAGATATAGCTCTTTAGAAAACTGTAGAGTGTGCCTGATCTAGACAAAGAGGGTGTGGAGGTTGACTTGGAGCTCGTGGCGGTGAGACATGCACGTGCCGCACCGAGAAAATAAACAATGAGGCGCGGTCTTGAAGCAGCCGGGCGGGAGAAAACAGACACAATGACTTGTTTATTCTCCTTGTTCCTGTTCTGCTATCTCTAGCTCTGGCGGGTCGCGCTGTGGCCGGTCGAGTCTGACCGTGCCCTCTGCAGCGGATAATTGTTCCCAGCCGATTGATCGTTTTCCCTTTTTCGGGTGTTTCCCCCCCCCTCTGGGCGATTCTCTAGTCTCTACTACTCTGGCGACTGGCGACTCCGTCGGCGTGCAGCTGCAGGAGGCCAGGAGGTAGTTTTGAGTCTGCGTCTTGGTGGGCCTCGGCGGACCAGTTTGCGACGTGCGCGCGCGAATTGTGGTCTGCGCCTTGCGACTGGTATGCAGTTGCAGTTGCAGTGCCAGTTGCAGTGCTCAGTGCTGCAGTGCTGCACTACAGAGCTGCAGGAACCGCAACGACGGTAGAGCCAATTGTCGATTGAGTCTCTCCGAGTGGTGATGTACACTGCAGCGCGTCGATTGGTCACGGTGTTGGCGGTGTTGGACGACTTTAAAGGTGCAGGCCCGGCAAACTGGTTGGTGGATCGTCGCGGTGAGCGCAAGAGTATCAAAAGGACGATGAGAGACGATGAGGTGAGAGGTAAAGTGAAATGAGAGACCTGATTGGAAGGCAAGACGAGAGACGCGAAAAGACGAGCGAAGAGAATGAGCGCGTGGGCACTGACGGTCCGAAAAGCGCCAGAGGATTCGAGCTAGGCTTGCTTTGGGAGCAGTAGCAGGGGTCTACAGCTCGAGTAATTAGGTCTGCGGCCATGGCTAATTCGACTGCGACAAAGTAAATAAAGACAAAGTACGGAGTAATAAAGACAGAGACAGTGATACAGTTGAGGACGCGACTGTGCGACAGCGTTTGATTAGATGGAGACATGGGGGCGTTGGAGAGAAGCAAGTGAGTATGAAAACAAGACAGAGAGAGGATGATAATCAAATGACAGTGACGACAACGAAACGACAACGACGATGACAAGATCCCTTGCATCTGTTGGATTGTTGGAATGCGGGTAGCCCGCTGTTTGCCGGTGACGCGCAATGTCTCAGACAGGATGAGGTTAGTGGTGGCTGATGGCTGAGCTGATGATAGTTGGTAATGGTCGATGAGATGAATAGATGAGTTATAATGAGATGATTAGTGATGAGATGACTGATGAAGACTTGGTGAGTACATGTCCTGGACACGGCGAATGATGCAATCTCGTGATGCCTCATCTAGCAACTCGTGAGAAACTTCATCGACAGCGATCATTACATAATCTCACGATCAACCATCGAGACAAACAATCAAAGATCCGATCAAGATGCGATCAGAGAGAGTGTGCGCTCGAATACGACCCTGGCCTGCTTAGGCGCGATCCCTGCTGCGGCTGCCCCAGCACGCTTACTCCGTATTGATAAGTATCAAAATTCCCAGCCTCCTCATTTCTTCAACTTTTCATTGGCGCGCAGGACTTGGCCGCACCCGATCGGCTGTTGGCTACTGCACGTATGCACGCTTGGCCGCAATGCGGTCACCAGATACAAGCAGCCTGAAGACAGCGCATCAGTAGGCCTCAGGCTCGTTGGGCAGCAAGAGATGTATCAACGTCGTGATAGTCAGTAAAAGACACGCCCGAGATCTGTCAATTAGTCATAATCGATTGTCATTAATAAAATACAAAAACGCCGTGCTACCTGTGCCGTACCGACCGGTTCTTCCGCCGCCGGTTGCCCACCCCTCTGGCCATCTGCCCGGCCGCCGCCTCAAGCATCTCCGCTGCACTGCCAAACCGCTCGTGGCCCACGGTGATAATCTTGATCGCCGCGCCCAGCCCCAGCGCTACCGACGCGCCGCCCACGCATGCAATCGGGCCCGGCTCCGTCACGAGCAGCTCGCCGGCGTCCATGCACAGCGGGCGCGTCACGTAGTTTTTGTCCGTGGTGTCGCCGCCACCAATTCCGGTGCCGGCTTCTTCCTCGTCTTCGGTCCCCACATCGTCGGTGCCTACGCTGTGGTCCATGACACTGCAGATCGACCAGGCTTCCCATGTGTCGTGGCTGGCTGTTGTGCTGGTGGCGGTGGCGGCGGCGGGGGTCGGATTCTGACCGCGCCGGCGGAAACTTCCCGTGCCATAAGTGACCTCGGCGCCCGTGCTCTTGGTCACAGTCTTGTCTGCTTTGTTGGCGGCATCACCAGCGTCCGTCTGCCGCACGCCGATGATACACCCGTCGGGCAGCGCTTCCCAGACGCCCGGGTTCGCCACTTCCCTGACGACCTCACGCGTGTCGTACCATGCGCACGCCGTGCTGCACGCTACCGTCGCTGTCGCGTCCGGCACAGCAAGGATCGACCCGTCGTCGTCGCGAGGCAGGTATGTCTGCACTACACAGTTGCCCGTTGCGGCACTGGTGTAGACGAGGCTGAACGAGCCGAGCTCGGGCGTGCCGCGCTGTGTTTGCCGGCGCACTGTACACAAGTAGCGCAGTGTGCGGGCCTTGATCGGCGATGCCGACACAAATGTGTGCAGCGTCTGCGACGTGGCTGCATCGACAAACTCGACTGTCGACCGCCGTACGACGAGGTACGCCGAGAGCAGCGGCAGGGCGACGAGGGACGACGCAAGCTCTTCGCGCTGCGGCGACGCGTGCTTGATCTCCTCAGACATCCAGCCGTCGCCGCCGAGGGGTGTGAGGCGGTGGATGCAACCGTTGCGCGAGGCCGTGATAATGGCAAAAGCCGACGGGTTTGTTGTACTCCCAAAAACTGCGGCGGTGGGCGACCGGTGCATGGGCACGGCGCACACGACGGGGCTCTTGCAGATGGGCGAGTCGACGGTCTCGCCCGTGGCGGCCCAGAGCTCGACGAGCGTGCCGTTGCGGCGCACGACCACGAGCGAGTGCAGAGACGATTTGTCCCAGCTCTTCTTGTTGGGCGTAAAGAAAAAGGCCTCGGGCTTCTGTCCGCACAGGTCGACGGCAATCGACGGCCCCCATTGCCGGGTCTCCAGATTCCACAGCATCACCTGGAACGACGACAGGATGGCGAGCCATGTGGAGTCGCGGTCGATCGCGAGCGCGAGCACCGGGAACGGCACGTCCGACGGTGCATCGTGGCTCGACAGCGGGTAGCTCATGCCGCCAAACGGCACGTTCCATACGCGAATCCATCGGTCCAGGCCGACCGACACGACGAGCCCGTCGGGCGTCGCCGTCATCAAGGCGACATCCAGCGCGTGGCCCTGGCCCAGCGTCTTGACCGACAGCAGCGCGTCCGCCGCGTCCAGATTTTCGTCGCCGGCCTCGGCCAGTTCGTCCCATAGCAGAAAGTTGACAAAGATGCGCATCGCCGCTGTGAGCACAAGAATGGTCAGGACAAACGGCTGTGACTGGTGCCGGACAAAGTCGTACACGGCCGGCAGGAACGGAGGCTCGGTCACAGACGGCATCCGGTCGCTGCCCTTGAGCACAAACACGAGCGGCTCGTACACGCGCGCAACATAGCTGTGCGCCAGCGGCTTGACCACATTGATCACTTCCTGTGCTGTCTCGTGGTCTTGGATGCGCAGCCACGACGTCGGACTGCGTGCCTGGTGCAACATCGAGCCGCTGTTCCACGCCGTCAGGTTGTTCCTGCCGCCGCCGCCGCCGCCATCGCCACCAATTAGCCTGGGCACAAGGAGCCTCCGCAGCGTTTGCCCCATGCTCTCGTTTTCGAAAAAGTGCCACTGCGCAATGACGACAAAGCCCAACATGATAATCGTCCCGGCAATGCGTGTACTCATGTCGGTGCGGCCCTGCAGCATCGCCGCAATCCACGACGGCCGTGGCGGGGCCGTGTTTGTCGCTGGCGTGGCCGGCATTCCCAGCGACCGGTACGAGCGCGGGTACAAGTGCATGGCGCCGTCGCTGCCGGACCGCCTGCTGCGCCGTACCGACGACCGCTTCTCGATAATCTCCGACAGCTCAGACCGCCGCACCTCGCAGCTCAGCACGGCCAAGAAAAAGGTCGAGAGGCAGACAAAGTCGAACACGACAGCAATGGCCAGGAACGCGCAAAAGTCCGACAAGCCCGGCGTCACGAGCTTGGAGATGCCCCAGAGGAGAAAAATGTGCTCCACGACGCTCACAAACGCGACGTGTGTTGTCCTGCCGAACGCGACACCAATCCGGTTGCTCGTGCTGTCCTCGAGATTGGTGGCAATAACGCCTTTGATGAGGCGCAGCATATTTTCCAGACTCATTGACACAATCACGAGCGGGTACGCCGCCCGCGGGATGTGCGACAGGTCAATCTTGAGCACGGCACACACGGTGAAGCTCGACATGATCGATACAAAGATCTGCGCCACGACCGTCAGCATCAGGCCGGGCCGCGACTTGATGGCCGGCAGCTTCGACAGGTTCACAAGGATATAGACAGACGTCACGCCATAGGCCAGCGCCAGCATGACAGAATCCTGCCGCGATATGGGCAGGAACTGGAACTCGTAGAGCTGGCTCGACAGGCTGTGCAGGTCCTTGTCGGCGGGGTACACGTCGAACCGGTCTGTCACCTGCGCCGCCAGCGCGGCGGCCTTGCGCTCCCACTGCCGCCCCACGGGCGAGTCGCGCATGTGGATCAGCGTGATGACGAGCGCGTCGGCTGCCACCAGCGCGCGGTCCTCGAAGCGCTTGCCGCTGAAGACGACCGAGTGGCGCAGCGTCACATTTACAGACGTGTGCTGCCGCTTGTGCTCGTTGACCGTGCCGACGAGGTCGGGGTCGTTGGCAATGGCGTCGCGGTCGCTCAGCCAGTAGAGCAGCGGCGAGTGGAAGAACCACGACTGGTTCGTGCGGTCGTTGACCACGTGAAACGTGTTGCGCTCTACGGCGCTCAGGTCCTTTGAGTTCAGAGGGTCGTCCAGGGAGATGCTGTTGGTCGGCTGGCGCGGGTCAAAGCCGTTGGTGGGCCCGAGGAGCGCGTCCTGGAGCTCGAGGGCGCCCAGGAGAACGTCGCGGTCCAGGGCTTTCATGTAGCTGCCGTGCACCCATATCGAGCGCATAATCACATCGGGCTCGACAGTGAGGGCGCCCTTGATGGGCTGGGCATTGGTCCAGACATGGTGTGGCAGATTGGACGCACCGCTGACAAAATCGCTGGTATAGAGGAAGGGGATGGGGTAGAGCAGAGCTGTGGAAATGGCAACAAAGAGGACGAGGGTGGTGGCAACGTTGTGTGCGATGCCGATGCCGTAGCGCGTCAGGATGCGCCGCAGCGGGTGGTCTGGACCGAGGTTCGGGGCTCTTGTTGTGCTGTAAGTCTGTTAGCATCACGGGGGCGAGAGAGAGAGAGAGAGAGAAAGAGAGCATGGCATGGTAAGCTGCACGTACCCCCGTATAGGATACAACAAGTACCAAAGCATCACTGTGGCGGATATCTGCCTTGCGGATGGGAGCTGTGTGGAGAAATGGTCGACATGAGTGTGCAGAGTGAGGGTGGATGAGATGAGAAGGCCAAGTACGGAGAGTACCCGGGGGATCGTCCGAGAAATTGTCCGGGAGAGTGTCAACGGTGTGGCCCGTGAAAAAACAAGCTGCGAGTGAGGACTGGTCTCAAGTACCCCGTATGTCTGTGTAGTGATCAGCCCGTAGAGTCACGGTCCAGTTGCATAGGCTCGCGGTGGGTAGGTGGTGACAATAGTGCAATGTGCATGCATGTACAACGTATGCAGCCTTGGAGAGAGTGGGGTGAGGTGAGGACGGAGGCCACAGAGAGGTAAAGAGACGGCCAGGCAGAGATGTTGTGAGAGAAGAGGAAAAGAGAAAAAAAAGAAGGCTGAGAAGAAAATGCAGGACAGAAAGAGAAGAAAAAAAGTGAATAATATGGAAGAAATGAGCTGACGAGAGCTTGTGGGAGAGATCGGAGAAGAGTGAGATGGTGATGCAAAGTACGCGGATCTGGACGCCGCTAAGTCAGAAAGAGTCTGGTAAGCTTGGCAGACTTTTGATATCACTGCGTCAAGAGATGTCTATAAATTCAGCCGAGAGCTGTGCTGCGTAGAATGAGGTGCAGGCCGGGAGAGAGGCTGTATGATTAATGCACACGTTCCGGGGTGCCATTATGATTTGGCGGCTATGATAGAACGAGCTAGGAAATGGAGTCTCGGCTCATGAATTCAATAGAGCACAGACTGAAAATCAAAGACTCAGACGACAAGTGGTGCCACCTTGAATTGTGTCAGCAAGGGAGCACGTTGCAAGGCTGTTTGAAGAGCTACACCGTAAATATACACACAAGGGCGGACGTGGGATGATGAGATAATATGGACCAATCGAGGTTTGGTTGAGCAAAAAATGAGACACGGATTTGATCAAGGGAAAAGAAGGCTAAAATGCGGTGGGAGGGATGGGAATTGGTAGTTTTCGATGGGAAAAATCGATAGTCTCTTACACAGGTGTCAACATGCGTAAGTGGAACGGGATCGCCGAGCTTGGGCGGTGGGAGCTGGTAGGTCGAGCTCCGTAGTACAGGCTGGACAGCAGTGGATCAAAAGAGGGACCAGAAAGAGGGACCGGAAAGAGGGGAAGAAAAGAGCAGGAAAGACAGAGATGAAAGGTCAGGTGTAAAAAGGCAGAAACGGTTGAAAGAAGCAAAGAGCCGAGCCAAAGCTGAAAAAGCTAAGCTGCACGGAAAAGTGAGAATACGAGGGAGAAGAGTGGGATTTGCAATCTGAATAGGGAAAGTCGAGGCTGGTCCAAAGGTGATCGGACATGGGAATCCGACAGAAGCCGATGATGACGAAGCAGTGGTGTGGGAGTGGCTGAACGTCAGAATATAAGATCTGATTTCAATGGAAAGACACAGGGTCTTGCGAGAGCGAATTACATACGTATATGCATTGTGGTTGATTGGCCATTATCACCAAATCCATTGGATGCAGTCAATCACGTGTCACGTGAATTATCTCCAGTTGATTACGTACAGTGTCTATGGCGATACTAGCACGGCAACTGATCCACTTCGGCAAGACGAGGACACGGAACATGGGGATGCTCACTATGGACGGGAGAGAGACCTGACTGGAGAGAGACCTCCCCAGTCGATGAGACCAGATTCTTGGGAGCGCACCTGAAAAGAAAGCTAAACTTCTCTGGCATCAGAAGCACCTGGTCGCATAGGTGAAAACGCGCACAACAAGTACATCTCCGACAATTCAAGTGTGTTCATAAGCATACGCAGCATCTACCTTCAACACAAGTGAGAATATCCAGGGGCCGACAAGAAAAGGGCAAGTGTCGGCTTTCAGCCGAGCTATGATGCCTGTGCGGCTGATCGCCGATCAGAATAATGCCTACGGGTGGTGACGAGTGCCCTCAAATCCATCCCCATCCGACTCTTGAAAGGGGAGACAAACTACATGCTTCTTGTCTGGTTCTGGCCAAGTAGGCTGCAGGTTTGAGGAGAGAGCAACGGGAGAAGGATAAAAATGGCAAGAGACGTGGAGCAGGCCCAAGAAGCAAATCGCGGCTCCGTCTGATTCGTTGCATTTACATACCAGCCAACCATACTTGCGCCCGAACTGACTTTAAACTCACCACCTTGACCCAACAATAGCATCAACAATGGGCAGCTCAAAGATAAGCTCCGGGTTGATTTCTCTTCAACTAATAATACGGATTTATCACTTGCCTGTCCTACGTGTTCAACCGCCCAAGGCCCACTCATAAGTGCATTTTCAGTGCGACGTTCCGGGAGATGCAGTGTGATGTGGCTATGAATGGCTGCATATATATGTAAGCATACTCCTTTCCACCAATCACAGTTTGACCGAGCCGCCGTCCAGGTTGGGCATCCCCGCAAGGCAGTTGTCAAGGCAGATTTCTTCGTTGGGCCATCGTGCGGTATGATATGAACAAACAAAGCCTGCCTTCGACGACGAGGATCTTAAGCTTCACAACAAGCCCGCTCACACTCACCAACGCCTGAAATCAGAGACCATGGCACGCATTCGCGAAAGCGTCACACGGGTTTTCCGGATAATCACAGGTTGCTGGTGTAAGCAGACGGATATTCCACCGGCTCCCCCCTCTGCCATCATCCCGCCAACAGTCCCATCTGCCACGGATGGGCAGCACGTTCAACAAGACATCCCTTCTGCTACGTCTCTCATTCCACCGACAACCCCATCTGCCACGGGTGGGCAACAAAATCAACAAGACATCCCTTCTGCTACATCTACCGTTCCACTGGAAGGCTCATCTGCTACGGGTGAGCAGCACGTCCAACAAGACACCTCTTCCGCTACGTCTCCCACAGCAAAGTCACTCTGGGACCGAGCTTACGACGCTCTTGCAGAGGAGAGCCCGGATCTGGTGAAACAATATGAAGAATTGCTTGCAAAGGAAGAGCCGATAGCGAGTACGTACCACAGTCTCACACCTTCAAGCTGTAATACATGGCAGACATTAACTTTTTTTGCAGATTCTACGCCAAACACAACGACTCCTTCACAGCTTCCAGCACCGCACGCCCTTGGCACTCGCTCCGATCGCACACCGCGTCAAGTCCAACTGGACACCGTGATCCACAAGGGCCTACGACGAATGGAACACAACAGAACGACATACACGATTGCCGGCCATGAGTTTGACCTGACAGGCCAGATCACGAAGGCTGCTGAATTCTTGGTGTGGAGTAAAGAGTTCATAGGCGCCGCCGTCAAGGTTTCACCTGAGGCTTCTCTGGTATGGTCAGGAGTCTGCCTCATCCTGCCTCTCCTCACATACCCCACAACTGCATCCGAAGCCAACAAAGACGGCTTTGCCTATGTCACTTCCCGTCTACACTACTATGCTGCGCTGGAGCCCATGGTGCGCCGGCTTGGCCAGAATGCCAATGTCGACGAGGCGCTGGTAACCGCAACCAACAACCACATTGTCGACCTCTACAAAGCCATTCTCGACTTTCAGCTCAGCAGTGTCCTTCGCTTCTTCCAGAGTCGCTTCAAAACCCATTTCCGTGACATTGTTACATCAAAAGACTGGGAACAGGCTCTGGCCAATATCAAGACACGAGAGCAGACTGTCAACAGCGACCTCGGCCAGATAAACGACCTAGCAGCAAGACAAGAGCTCGAGAATCTCAACAAAACGAGCGAGGGGTTGCGCTCAGACATGGCGGCTATGCTATCTGTCGCCGTGCAGCAGCTGGATGTCCTGAATGAGCAGCTCAACGTCGAGCAACGGAGAGAGCAACGGGGATGTCTGCAAGCATTCTGCCTCACAGACAATGGCAAGGGCGCCGCGTACGACTGGTACAAGGACCGCGTGGAAACCCGTGTCGAGGGTACTTGCAAGTGGTTCCTGCAGCACGAGTACTTTCAGAAGTGGCTGTCGCAGGAGTCTGGTCCGTTGCTGGTCTCAGCCGACCCCGGGTGTGGCAAGTCGGTGCTGGCAAAGTACCTTATTGACGAGGGGCTGGCGAAACAATCAGCCACCATCTGCTACTTTTTCTTCAAGGACCAAGACCAGAACACCATCCGCCAAGCACTATGTGCTCTACTCCACCAGCTGCTCTCCCAGAAGAGTGCTCTTATCCAACACGCTATAGAGCTCTACAACAAAATGGGCGCAAAACTCATCCAGTCTGCACCATCGCTTTGGACAATCCTGAGAAATGCTGTGCGCTATCCACAGGCCGGACCTGTCATCTTCGTTATCGATGCCCTTGACGAATGTGATGAGTCGCAGCTGAAGAGCTTGATGACAAATTTGAAGAACATCTTCTGCGACCAGCAGCTGGCAAATGCCAAGTTCAAGGTTATCATGACAAGCCGCCCATACCTGCAAGTTTTTAACAAATTTGAAAGCCTGCAGGACGAGTTCTCACAAATACGTATTCCCGGCGAGGAGGAGTTTGAAGCGATCAGCCAAGAGGTCAACAGCGTCATCCAATACCGAGTCGAGAAGCTAGCACAAGAACATCGGCTCCCGGAAAAAGTCAAGTCCTCCCTGAACAGCAAACTACTCGCCATCAATCATCGCACATACCTTTGGGTCTACCTTGTGTTCGAATATCTAGCGAAGGGGTTCGATAATGGGTCCAAAAAAACAGAAGCTGGAATTGACGCCGCCATTCAAACCCTTCCCATGAACGTCAACCAGGCTTACAACCAGATGCTGAACAGGGCCCAGGAAGATATCACCGTCAAGAAGATTTTGAGCATCGTTTTGGCAGCACGCCGGCCATTGACTCTCTCGGAGATGAACATTGCCATGAACCTGGATGGCCAAGGCCGAGGCCGGACCATTCACGACCTCGATCTTGACCAGGATGTGCACTTCAAGTCTCGTCTCCGGACTCTGTGTGGCCTGTTTGTCAATGTTCATCACGACAGAGTTTATTTCCTTCACCAAACTGCTCGGGAGTTCCTCTTACAGCCATCGCCACCAACAGCAGTCTCGTCAGATCTGCAATGGCATCATTCCATCACCGCCCGTTACGCGCACTCTGTTCTTGCCGAGGTCTGTATGTTCTATCTGGACAGGCTCAACTCTACAGACACAGAGTCATTTCGCCAAGATGACCGACACGCCGCCCTATTAGACTACTCGGTCAAGTACTGGGGCAGTCACTGCCGTGAGGCTGCGCCCGAAAAAGACTCTGCCATGGTAGACCTTGCTTCGAGACTTTGTACTCCGGACTTGACAAGCCACTCACAGTGGGCTAGCATCGTTTCTAGCCGGTATCATATCCGCCCGGAGCCTACCACGAATGTCTTGTTAGCATCGCGTCTAGGGCTGGCTCCTGTTGCAGAGTTACTTCTCAGCAGGGGTGCTGATATTGAGGCGAAGACTAGCCAGGGCAGGACAGCGTTGATGTATGCCGCCACATATGGCCACGAAGCTGTTACACGGTTGCTTCTCGAGAAAGGTGCCGACGTCGAGGCGAGGAACGACGATGGCGTGACAACGTTGATGCTTGCCTCCGGAAATGGCCACGAAGCTCTTACACGGTTGCTGCTCGAGAAAGGTGCCGACGTCGAGGCGAGGAACAGAAATGGCTGGACAGCGTTGATGCTTACCGCTAGGTCTGGCAATGACAACGTTACACGATTGCTGCTCGAGAATGGTGCTGATGTCGATGCGAAGGATCACGGTGGCAAGACAGCGTTGATATATGCCGCCGATAGTGGCCACGAAGCTGTTACACGGCTGTTGCTCGACAAAGGTGCCGACGTCAAGGCAACGACTTACGTTTTTGGCGAGACAGCGTTGATGCTTGCTGCCAAATATGGCCACGACACCGTTACACAGCTGCTGATCGAAAATGGTGCCAATGTCGAGGGGATGAAGAACGATGGTGGGATAACGGCGATGCGTGCCGCCATAATTGGTCACGATGCTGTTACACGGCTGCTGCCCGATATAGGTGCCGACGTCGAGGCGAATAACAACGATGGCAAGACAGCGTTGACGCTTGCCGCCGCATCTGGCGACGAAGCTGCTACACGGATGTTGCTCGATGAAGGTGACGACGTCGAGGTGAGGGATGCCGATGGCAAGACAGCGTTGATGCATGCCGCCAGATCTGGCCACGAAGCTGTCACACGGCTGCTGCTCGAGAAGGGTGCCGATGTCGAGGCGAAGGATAACCTTGACTGGACATCGTTGACGCTTGCCGCCGCATCTGGCCACGAAGCTGTCGCACGGCTGCTGCTCGAGAAGGGTGCCGACGTCGAGGCGAAGGATAGATATGGCTGGACAGCGTTGATGCATGCCGCCGGAAATGACCACGAAGCTGTTATACGGCTGCTGCTCGAGCATGGTGCCGATGTCGAGGCGAAGGATAATTATGACTGGACAGCGTTGATGCATGCCGCCGGAAATGGCCACGAAGCTGTCGCACGGCTGCTGCTCGAGAAGGGTGCCGACGTCGAGGCGAAGAATAACGATGGCTGGACAGCGTTGGTAGATGCCGCCGGAAATGGCCACGAAGCTGTCGCACGGCTGCTGCTCGAGCATGGTGCCGATGTCGAGACGAAGGATAACGATGGCTGGACAGCGTTGATGCTTGCCGCCAGACCTGGCCATGATGCTGTCACACGGCTGCTGCTTGAGAAGGGTGCCGATGTCGAGGCGAAGGATAACCGTGACTGGACAGCGTTGATGCATGCCGCCAGATCTGGCTACGAAGCTGTCACACGGCTGCTGCTCGAGCATGGTGCCGATGTCGAGACGAAGGATAGCGATGGCAAGACAGCGTTGACATATGCCGCCATATCTGGCCACGAAGCTGTCATACGGCTGCTGCTCGAGAAGGGTGCCCACGTTGAGGCGAAGGATAATGATAGCTGGACAGCGTTGATGCATGCCGCCAGATCTGGCCACGAAGCTGTCCCACGGCTGTTGCTCGAGCATGGTGCCGATGTCGAGGCGAAGGATAAGCATGGCTGGACAGCGTTGATACATGCCGCCATATTTGGCCACGAAGCTTTCACACGGCTGCTGCTCGAGAAGGGTGCCGACGTCGAGGCGAGGGATAACGATGGCTGGACAGCGCTAAGACATGCCTCCGCTACTATTAGACGGCTACTGCTCGACCACGGCGCCAAGGTCGATGGGATGGATGTTGAAGGATAAAGGCATCAATATTGACGACTTAAAACGACTGCAGATCCGTCAGACAGCTGATGTTTGAGGATACAGAGCTGTGGGTTGATTAACAGGTCGAGTTGTATTGCATAGGTAGCTATATTAAAGGGTTCTGTTAATCTATTCTTGCAGTGCCCTCCTTGTAACCAGAGTAACCATGAACCATATCCTATGTTTCATCTCTCACCAGTTTGAACAGAAGTGTAGTCGCCACAGACACCGTATTTTAAGTGAACAGTATCAAGTCAATATGCAAGTGGTAAATAAATCATAGGGGATAGTGACCAAGTACCGGACTCGGATATAGATCATATACAGCAGTTCCATCAATTGATAGCCGCATAAGGGAGACGAAGCCTGTATAACGTCGCTTTAGTCAAATAGTTGCTGGTTTCAGATTCGATGGTGCTACCAGCGTAGGGCAGCGTTGAAGATCCTGAAGGGGGAAGCCTTGTCATGACCTCATAGGATAAGTCATCTTCATGATTCGATTAATGTACAAAAATACTCAAAAGACTCCAAGAACTCAATAATGTTCGAGAATGTACAGAAATATAATTATACAGATATTCCCAAACGCCGTCTTCTGTACATGCTTTTCACCGTCCTACATATCACTTCTTCTTCTCGTCCGCGTCCTTTGCCTTGCTGTTCTCGCTTGGCTTGGGCCAGTACTCCTCCACGGCCTCGCCGATCTGTGCCATGATCAGGTCCCAGTAGCTGCCGCCCGACTCTAGCGTCTCGCGCTCGCGCCGCACACGCTCCTCCATCCAGTTCTCGCCCTCCTTGCCCATCCACAGCTTCTGCAGCCGGCTCCTTTCGGCGTCGTCGGCCAGGCTTTGTGATTGGGCCTGAGCGGCCTGAGCGGCCAGGGCACGGCGCTCCTTCTCGGCACGCATTGCCGCTTGCCGCTTGAGTGCGGCTGGCGGCAGGTCTGCGTTGGACTCGTCCAGCACGCCCTGTGCGCGGCTGCTGAACCGTGCAAACAGCGACTGGCCCGTGTAGTCGTACGCCAGCTGCGATGTGCCAATGCATGTGCCGGCCACCAGCACGACGCTGCGCACGCCCATGCGGCGCGGCGGCAGCATCAGGCCAATGGGCCCGAGCACGGACACGGCAAGGCACGCGGCGTGCATCCATGTCGGCGTGCCGTAGTATATGGTAGACATGGGGGGTGCCAAAGAGGCCGGCGCACCGGTCGGCGGTATTGATGTCGACATTGTGTGTGTTTGCGTGCGCGTCGAGGCTGTGCGTCGGGGTGTGTCGTGAGAGGTCAGCTAGAGGATCGATGCGGGCAGAAAAAAGTGTAAATGTGGATCCAATCCGTGCTGACTAATCATGCGACCGCAGCCTTGCGGCCAAGTTCACCATCATCCATCCTGTATGCACAAAACAGATGACAGGCTAGTCTGATGATTGATTCTATTTTATATGAGAGAAGATGTGCTTTTGTGCTCCAATATGCAAACTCCAACACCCGCCCAACGCGCCTTATAATACAAAATATGTCATGAGAGCGTCCGGTCCGTTCCGTGATTTCCTATCCGTTGTCCCTTGTCCGTTCTCAGTATGTGGTCATTGTCTTACTCTTTGTTTACTCCTTCTTCTCAACCTCGGATCCTGTGACTTCCGGTGTCTCCTGAGAGTCTTGGGATTCCGGTACTTCCTGGGTTTCCTCGGCTTCCTCGGATTTCTCAGCCTCCTCAGCCTCCTCAGCCTCCTCAGCCGCCTCGGCTTCTTCAGCTTTCTCGACTTCCGGGGCTTCCTGGACTTCCTCGGCCCCAGTCTCGGCCATTTTGGCCTTTCTGGCCTCCTTTCTGGCCGCCTTCGCCTCCTTGGCCTCCTTAGCCTTCTTGGCCTCCTTCTCTGCGGCCTCCTTGTGCTTGGCCCTTTTAATCTTCTTTGCCTCCGTGCCATCCTCCTCCACCGGCGTAAACACATCCGTCCACGTCAGCGGCTCGTCCATGCCGTACACGTGCAGCGGCTTCGACTGCGCCTCCAGGTCCTGCTTCCGCCGTATCTTGCGGCCCTGCTCACTCATCTTGTACAGCCGCGCCAGGTAGTCCTTGTTGAACGACGACCGCGGCTTCTTCGCCCTGGCGCCGTCCTTGCCCTTGCCCTCTTCCTCGTCCGGCACCTTGGACATCAGGTCCTTGCGCCGTTTCTGCAGCATTCGATAGATGCCGTGGGCCCGGTTCTCTGCAATCTCCTCAATCGCATACTCCACCGTCCAGCTGTCGAATTTCGTCAGGTTGTCCGGCCGCGACTCGTAGCGTCCATTGACCTTGTTGCGGATCGTCACAATCATGCCCAACAGCGGCGTCTCGGACTTGTCGGCCTCGGCCGCCGCACCAGACGCCTCTGCCGCCTTGGCCGCACTCGTCTTCCGCGTCGTCTTGGGCGACGACTTGGCCAGCAGCTCCGACAAAATGCGCTCGAACCGCTTGTTCTTGGGCGCATCGTCAGCGTCCACCGACGCAGCGTCGACAGTAGCAGCAGCAGTATCTGCAGACTCGTCGTCACCCGCCGGCGTGCCCGACGATGTCGCCGTAGTAGAGGCCGCAGCCGATGGATCGCGCGTTTGGGCGGCCTCGACCTGGGCCGCGAGCTTCATGATCAGGTCCTTGAGCGAGATGTTGTCAGATGACGACGACAGGGTAGTCACAGTAGGCGCCACGGCCGGCGCGTCCGTTGCCGCTTTGCTGATCGTGGCCTCGGCGGGAGTCACGTCATCCTCCATGATGACGTCCTCCTCCGCGGGAGTCGCATCATCCTCTATGATAATGTCCTCCTCGAGAGAGTTCTCCGCGTCCGTCTCTGTCTCGGGTTCGGCAGCCTCGGCCGTCTCCTCGGACTCTGCGGGTGCAGTCTCAGCCTCCGTTTCGGCATCAACCTCAGTTGCCTCAGCATCGGCCTCGTCCGCCTTGGCTGCGACCTCTGTGTCAGCCTCAGCCTCAACCTCGGTGGCCTCTTCACCTCGGGCATCCTTGTAAATGTTCTCGGCGGCAGCCTTGGTGTCGGTGGCAATAACAGCGCCCAACAGCGCCTCGACGTACTCGTGCGTCTCGTCGGCAGACCGGCCGGTCAAGAGACCGCTCTGCTCCAGCGCGTCTTCAATGGTGTCGCGCACAGACTCGATGCCCTGGGCCTCGTTCTCCATGGTCTCCTCGACACGCTGGCGCATGGACTCCCAAACGCTGAGGCTGTCGAGCTCGTCCTCATCGTTGTCCTCCTCTTCCTGGCGCGCGAGCTCCTCTTCGTAGAGCAGCGTGCGGGCCTCCTCCTCGTCCTCTTCGGCCTGCAGGTGCTCGGCCTCGTCCTCGGCCTTGGCCATGTCGTTGGCGGCCTGTTGCGCGGCCTCGACGAGCGCATCGCCGACCTCGTTCTTGCTCAGGCCCATCATGTTGCGCTCAAACTCTTCAATCTCGGCCTTGTTGGAGGACTGCACGGCCTCAATGTCCTCAGAGGAGACGGGCTCGGCAAAGACGTACATAAAGGGCGCGGACAGAGAGGGGCGCGTCTCAAAGTGCATGCGCAGCGACTGGTTGGGGAAGCGCTTGGTGGCGCGGTCGAGCACGTCGTTGAGCATCTGCAGGCTGACCATGAACTCGCGGTCGCCGGTGGTGCGGTTCTCGCTGCCGTGCAGCGCGAGGTCCATCTCGTTGATGCTAATGTACTGGAAGCCAAAGATGCGCTGGGTGTTGTGGAAGGCGACGTAGATGCCGTCCATGCGGCCCATGCGGACCTGCAGCGAGTACTTGAGGAAGGCGGAGCGGATCATGTCGTAGTACTCGCGCTCAAAGGACTCGTACTGGCCGAAGCGCGAGCGGATCTCGTAGCCGAGGCCCTTTTGGAACTCCTGCGCGTCCATGCGGATGGAGACGACGGCGCGCGTCTTGAGATCGAACATGCCGGTGCCGGGCAGGCGCGCGTCGTGCGCGTCCAGCTGCGAGCGCATCATAAAGTCGCCAAAGGTCGTGTAGTGGTACGCCTCGGGGTCGTTGCGCTCGGCATCGGTCAGCTCGTGCGAGCGCGTCACGCGGTACTTTTCAAAGTCCTCCTTGGACAGCGTCAGCAGCTTCTCCATGGACTTGCCCAGCATGCTCAGAATGTTGGCCGTGTCAAACTGCTTGTCGGCGTCGATGGCGTACGACTCGGACTCGGGCTTCCAGTGCAGGAAAATGGCCGCCGGCGCGCGCGTGATGCGCGTAAAGTTGAACGACTCGGGCATGAAGCCGCGCGACACGTTGGCCGGGTTGACCGGCCGCCAGGCACTCAGCAAGAAGTGGAAGTGCGACAGCATGCTCGTCATGCTCGACGTCGAACCCGAGTAGCGCATCTTGTGCTTGTGCGCCATGTTGATCAGCATCGAATCCTTGCTCGACGTCACATACTGCTTGAGCGCGTTAAAGTCAAACTCGCGCAGCGGCATGATGCTCGCCAGGTACGGGTCAAAGTTGAACACGCGCGAGTGCGGATCCTGCAGGTGGTAGACGCCAGGGTTGAACAGCGCGCGGTCCAGGCCATAGAACAGTTTGGGCACCTCCCGCATGTTCTCCTCAATGGGCTTCAGCTGCAGCTTGTTGGTGTTGATCTTGGACACCTTGTACCGCGAGCTTTGGTCCGTGCCCTCCTTGACCTCCTTGCTCTCCTTACCCTCTTTGCCCTCTTTGCTCTCTTTGCTCTCCTTGCTCTCCTTGCTCTCCTTGCTCTCCTTGCTCTCTTTGCCCTCCTTTCCGTCCTTGCCATCGTCGTCCTTCTTCTTCTTTCCCTTCTTCTCAGATGCATCCTTGCTCGCAACGACCGGTTTGCCTTTGTCTTCTGCATGCGCAGGGCTGGGCGGTGCCGACGCCGACGCGGCTGTCAGAGCGGCGTTGATCCTGCTGCCGTACACAATCGTGTTGTTCTTGGTCACTCCCTTGGCGTAGCGCAAATCTGCAGTGATTTCGTTGTTGCGCTTTGCCGGTATCTGCTCGGCCGTCTGCCCCTTGCCGCCCTCGGGCAGGCTCAGAGCGTTGCGCAGCGTGAACAGCGCATTCGTCAGCAGCTTGACCTGTGTCTGCGCATCCTTGGCAGCATCCACGGCGGCCTGTGCTGCCTTGGCATCGGCTGCGGCGTGCGCGGCCAGTGTCTCGGCGGCCTCGGCGCGCTGGCGCACCTTGACCTCAAATGTGGTGGGGTCGTCGGGAAGGAGGGGCTGCTCGACAATGGCCTTGGCGGTAATCTTCTTACGGATCTTTTTGCTTGTTTTGGGCGTCTTGGGGGCATCCTTGGTTTCTGTGGCGGCGTCGCCTTCAGCCGACGGAGTCTCGCCATCACCGTTGCCGGCGCCGTCGCCGCTCGCTGCCTGGGCGTTGGCAATCTCGGCGGCCAGACGGGCGTTGGCTGCCTCGTACGCCATTGCGGTCTCGGCTGCGGTGGCGGCCTTGGCGGCTGCCTGCGCGGCGAGCCGGTCCTGGGTTGCCTCAAGCTTGGTGAGAACGCCGAGCGTCTCGGTCCAGAGCTGCACCTGTTTTTGGTAGATGCCCGTCTTCAAGAGCGCGGCGGCAGCGGCGGCGGTGGCACTCGTCTTGAATTGGGCCGCGCGCGCCGCCTTGCGGCTCGACACCGGGGCCTTGCTCTCTGACGGCTGCCGCTTGGCCTTGATCCGCGGCGGCTTGACGGCCTGGTCTTTCGAGGGGTCCGCTTCCGGCTTGTCCTTTTTACTCCGCTTCTTCTTGCGCTCGCTTTCTTTGACCTTCGGCTCTGCAGTCTCTTTCGGCTCTATTGACTGGGCAGCCTCCGCGTCGGCCGAGCCCTCGACGGGCCGCAACAGTGGCCGCGTTGGTGTGGAATATTGCCGGAATTGGCAAGACTGGAGCGCAGGGCATGTCGTTTGCATGCTGCCCGCACGCACCCATCGCGGTGCCGACGTTGTGGAATATGCGAGAGAGGCAGACGGCGAGCGGGTCAAGGGTCGTCCGAGGACGGTCGAACAGAGCTGTGCCGACCGGGGCGGCAGCCCACGGCCTCGGCCTATCAATTGGTTCATTGTGAGGCGGAGAGGTGGCTTTCAGGGTCGTCGGGGATGTCGAGCGGTGTTGCGTGGTGTCAACAAGTTGGCAGCCGGTCGCAAACATGCAGCTGTTGGTGGTGGCCGTAGTGGTGGGTCGCAAGGCTGCCCTGGTTAAGAGAAACTTTTTCTGCTAGCTCCAGCCTTATCACTTATCAGTAAAGCGGGTCTTCCGTCTTACATGATGACCCCCACTAACTCAAGCCGCCGAAGCCCACCAACAGAGGGGCATCAATTCGTTCCGGTGACTGTGCAAATACCGGCGCATAGCAATCTGGCTGCGATATGCGTGGCCGACACTGAGGAGCGTGGCGTTGATCCTGAGGATGCTTGGCGTGCCGAAATGGCATCGCTATGTCTCATACGGGGTAGGATACAGGCCATGGACGAGCCGGCATGCTAATTTGCCCAGAGAGGTATTCATAGACCAGTAAGTCTCCTTTGACAGACTTGATTCACTCGATACACTAGCAGAACAGTCCGCAGCTCGATAGGCTACGGGGGATACAAGACAGAATAAGACAGAAATCACCCAACAGACCAGAGCATACTTCATATACCTAGGACACCACCTACGAATGTGCAACGGTCAACCGGCGATAGCCACAAGTTACAACAGGAGAAGGTTCATCCGATCGGACGAGCAATCTGACACAAACAAACAAGCAAAGCCACTCCAACGGCCCCTCCCTGTCCTGCACTTGTCCTGCTGTACACATCATCTCGATGCCGTACTCACCGGCGCAGCAAATCCAGGCGCCCTCTCAGTCCCGCACTGTTGTGCCGCCACTTTGGTTCCATTTTGCCTGCTAGATACCTGCAGGACTTTCCCTTTTGGAGTAGCTTCTTCACAAAGCGGGACAATGTTCTCCATTGGTTGGTCCTGCCAGTCCAGGGATGGACGGGGCTCTTCTCTTCTTCCTCAAAGAGTGTGTAAAGGAGCTCGAGGACCATGCTGGTGATATGGCCTCCTATTCCGCTTTCTTCATTGAAATACCATACTGCTCCCACTACATTTGTTAGCCTTAACGCTCGAGATGTCAAAACAGACAAAACCCTACCCTCGATACGTCGGCAAGACTGTCACCAGACTTCTGGCAGATGGTAAGCTGGAACGCACGTTTGCGACGACGAGGCTGTCGCTCCTCCAGACTAGTTGATGTCGGTCAATGTCAGCCGCAATGTCAGCAGCCAAGTCACCAAAAGTCTATAGTATTGACCACCTTTGTAGTTCAAGCAGCAATGCCTATGGTATTGTTCCGTCTGTGTATCCTCATTGCATTTCTAGTTGTTGATCTATTTCTGTACTCATCCTTGATCACACAGCACACCAATTGACGACTATCTGATAAAAACACCCACCACGATAAAATAACAGGCCCTATTGGTGTCTCGATGATCTCAAATCTCTCTTTATGTAATTTGCTTTAGCAACACTGTGCGGCGGAGCTCCCTCTCGTCCTCGTTCCACCCCCATTGCTTACTTATCTTCATCTGATATTGAGCTCTTTCCCACGGACAAACAGAAAACGCTCTGAAAAAGGAAGGAACGATGGGCGTGCATGAAATTTTTTCCAGTCCAAAAGCGATACGTGTGGTAAATATTATATCTCCTTCTCTTTTCTCTTTTCCTCTTTTTCTCTCCTTCTCTCCTTCTCTCTTCTCTTCATAGCCACGGCTTATGACTTTTAACTCAACTAAATTACCACCAACAAATTACCACAAACAACACGACAACGAAACAATGCCGACTACGACCAACGACGACCGAGGTAAGTTGCAAGTATGCACTCGATTGCTGATCGTGGTAGCTGACCAGAACTCAAGTGGAGGTGCCAACCGAGGCCGCGCGTGATGCGCGGCTCGAGCGGCGAGAGGAGGTGAGTGACAGGAAGGTGGCGGTCGGCAGGGCGCAGCGGGCGCGGCCGGCCGAGGCCCCGCCGGCTCGGGCGGCGGTGGCTGGCGGATGGATGGCGTTGATGGCAGTGGTGGTGGCGGTGGTGGTGGGAGTGGTAGCAGTGGTGGCCCATCTGGGGGTGCTCATGCCTGAAGGTAATGGGCAATCGCCGGCTGGCGGACAGCGGCCCAATGGTGGGCCAACGCCCTCTTGTGGGCAACCGTCTGCTGGTGGCGGTTGGACATCATCTACAGTGTGGGCAGTCTTCCGTGTGTTTGGCTATTCCCTGCCACTTGTGCTTGGTGCAGTGAACCTGTACCGTGCCCGTGAGAGAGCGCGTCGAGCCGCGGAAGACCGCCAACAGCGGATCACGGAGGGACATCAGCTCCTTCCGGCGATTTCGCCATCACTGGCAAACAGCAATCTTGTCGCGACCCACACGGCCAATTCTGAACATCGGGGCATTGATCCTGAGAATGCTCATCTTGTCGAGTTGGCCGTTATGGAAGACATATATGGCAGGCTTTTTGAGTTGTGCGGCCCAGAGTCTGCTGGTATTTCTAAAGAAGCAGTCATAAATCTGATGAATGAGCTGAAAGGCTCGTATGCCAGATTTGATGCACTTGGGGAACCAGCAGGACTGTCTTCGGGTCGGTAGGGAACTCGGGGAATACTCAACTGCTAGTGATGAATCCCGAAAGTTCATTCCAGCACTCCAGCAATGGCGTGTGTGTCTGACATCTGAACGGGCCTAAAAAGGATATTCTGAGGCAGCATATAGTGCAAACGTTGATGGTATTCCCCGGGAGTGCGGTGCATTGGATGGGATTGCAGGTTTTCTTTAATTTGTTTCATTTTAGTATTGTTCTTATATTGTTATATTACTGTTCTATCTCTTGCTCTTGACAACTCCCCAGTAGTGACTGTGCTCGCGTCTAACATATCCATGCTTGACGCACTCTCTCTAGAGTCTCTGCCCTCTCAATCTTCTACGCACCCTTTGCATGTACCGCTCAGAGTGCGAATTGTGGTT
Source organism: Ophiostoma triangulosporum (assembly GCA_029298705.1). NCBI lineage: Eukaryota > Fungi > Ascomycota > Sordariomycetes > Ophiostomatales > Ophiostomataceae > Ophiostoma > Ophiostoma triangulosporum. Next base: position 1,579,407 of record JANSLO010000011.1, on the reverse strand, counting down.
GTGTCGTCGTCCAGTTCTCTCTTGAGCTAACTCAAGAAGTAATAGGTCTTGGGGACGGTGTCATAAGGCACGCTTCCCACGTTCAAGTTGACGCTTAATGCAGCAGTGACTGATTTTGTAGTGAAACTCTCTGTGCCAAGCAACTTCAGCTCTGTCAGCCATTCATTCAAACCTAAAGGACGACTCGGCAGCCTAGACAAGACGTCCATATTGTCTAGTGTGCCGCACGTCATTTGCAAAATGCTGATCTGCATTGCCATGGCATCACTGGACGCGGCCATAGCTTCGCGGCCGTCATTTGAAGCGAGGAGTGACAGGCTTGGATCAAAGGGCTGAATGGCAGCGGCAGCGGCGGCGGCAGCGGATGAAGCCGCAAAGGCTGCCTGGCTGGCTGCGTAGAGCAGGTCCATATCATCTGCATCGAAGTGCATGTTCCAGCCCATTGACAGTCTGACAGTGATCTTGTCGGTTACCTTGGCTGCATCTATGACACAGTTTGCAGCTGCAACTGATGCATTGGCGGCACTGATGATGCACCCCACAATATATATGAACCTCATGCGGATCAGTGAGGTCGGCCGGAAGTATTTGATATTAACCAGATGAGCACATAAAGACTTCCACCCATACGACGAGTAGAATCTGCTTCAGTGGTGATGTGGACGCGGTTGTACTTGTGCCGAGGCTGCTGGAACGTATGGCTGTATTCACGGCATGTGCACCTAGCACGCCTCCGTGGCGGAATGGATTCCATCAGCCGTCGATTAGCGCTAGCCATAGCACTTTTGGTAGCCCGACCAGAGGCTACACGAAAACATTTATTGGTATTGTCGATAGAGACTGTAAAAGCAGAGATCTTCTTAGTATACGAGCTGCCTTGGCCTGAATGGTTTGCCATGTTGTCTGGTCGTGGTGGATGGTGGTTAGTGGAAGGTGGTGATAGTGTGTCGTGATGGGGGAACGCCTAATTTGGGAGCATACGTCGCCTGTATACATTCTATTAGACACCAAAATATTCAAATGAACTAGTAACAAAAACCTCTTACAAGAGCCCTGCCGCTCAAAAACTGAGATACAATGCCCTACTGAACGACCAGCAGCAGCTCGATGTTGGGCGTCCGAGCCTAAACAGGCAATTGCTTAACCTGTGGCTGACATAAGCAGTGATCCCCGTAGCAACGGCGTATATTTACATGTGGATCAACATGACGACAATCCTGTCATCGCGCCCCAATCAACTAACGAGCCTAAACCTAAAGAGCAAAGCGCCGTGTCATTGAGAATTGTGGGCAGACTGTGGACAACAAGGTGGAACAAAGCCGAGACGCACATTCTCATGCATTCATCGCGCCGACTACGCTTTCGAGAGGTTGCGAACGACATTGTCGAAACACTCATTGGCATTGCTTCAGAACCACGTCTGCTCCCGCGCGGCAGCACCAGTACAGACAGCACGGACGACGTTCAGAAAAACGACCCAGCCCTCTACGACATTGATACCGAAACTACAGCGCATAAGAAAACAGCAGCAGACATGTCCACACCCACGCGGGCCATCTGCTCGTCGGCGTCGACGCCGTCGCTGCGCGCGCGAGACGGCACGGTGCCACCACATGCTCGGCTGGACCCCGGTGGCAACGTGCGCGTGGTTGTGCGCGTGCGTGCGTTTCTGCCCCGAGAAATTGAGAAAAACACCAAATGCCTGATCGAGATGGACCCGGACACGCAGGAGACGACACTGTTTGCGCCCAACGCTCTGGAGCACGCGGAAACGCCGACGGCCGGCTTCGCCAAAGCCGCCACGCGCCGCGCCAACCTGGAGGACCGCTCGTTTACATTTGACAACTCGTTCTGGAGCCACGACCGCGAGGATGCGCACTACGCACATCAGGAGGAAGTGTACAACAGCCTCGGCGAGGAGTTCCTCGACCACAACTTTGAGGGCTACCACACCTGTATCTTTGCCTACGGGCAGACGGGATCGGGCAAGAGCTACACCATGATGGGCACGCCGAGCGAGCCCGGACTGATCCCGCGCACGTGCGAGGACCTGTTCCAGCGCATCGAGGCCGCGCAGAGCGAGACGCCCAATATTGCGTACAACGTGCGGGTGTCGTACTTTGAGGTCTACAACGAGCACGTGCGCGATCTTCTCGTGCCCGTGGTCGCCAACCAGCCGCCCTACTACCTCAAGATCCGCGAGTCGCCGACAGAGGGCCCCTACGTCAAGGACCTGACGGAGGCGCCCGTGCGCAGCCTCGACGACATTCTGCGCAAGATGCAAATGGGCGACCGGTCGCGCACGGTGGCGTCGACCAAGATGAACGATACCTCCAGTCGCAGCCACGCCGTGTTTACTATTCTGCTGCGGCAGATCCATCACGACATGGAGACGGACGAGACGACGGAGCGCAGTTCGCGGATCCGGCTTGTGGATCTGGCGGGCAGCGAGCGTGCCAAGTCGACGGAGGCGACCGGCCAGCGGCTGCGCGAGGGCAGCAACATCAACAAGTCGCTGACAACGCTGGGCCGTGTCATTGCGGCGCTGGCGGACCCCAAGCACCAGCACCCACGGAGCAAGGCCAAGAACGGCAAGCGACGGGGACCCGGTGCGGACGTGGTGCCGTACCGTGACTCGATCCTCACGTGGCTGCTGAAAGACTCGCTGGGAGGCAACTCCAAGACGGCCATGATTGCGTGCATTGCGCCGGGCGACTACGACGAGACGCTTTCAACGCTGCGGTACGCGGACCAGGCAAAGCGGATCCGCACGCGCGCGGTGGTCAACCAGGACAGCATGTCGACAGCGGAGCGCGATGCGCAGATGGCGGCCATGGCGGACGAGATCCGACGGCTGCAGCTGTCGGTGTCGGACTACTCGCAGCGGCGCGAGCGCGATGCAGCGCAGCATGCTCAGCACGAGGCGCGCGAGGCGCAATTTGCAGCGCGCGAAGCGCGGCTCGAAGAGTACCAGACGCATGTGGCCACGATGCAGCGCATGATGGAGGAAAAGACGCTGGTGGCCGAGGGCAAGATCCGCAACCTGCAGACAGAGAACGAGGCACTGCGCCTGCACCTGAAGCTGGCACTGGACTCGCTCAAGAACCCGATCCCGACGGTTGTGCCGCGCACCATTGTCGACCCGCTCGAGCAGGTTGTGGCGGATGCTGGCGACGAGAGTATTGTCTCTACCCCTAAGAAGGATGGAGGCCGTCGTCGCAGTGGCCTCTTCCCCGATGCAAGCGGTGCGGACCGGCGGCGCAGTGCGGGCGGACGGCGCATGCGCATGTCGCTGGATCCCACGGGCCGCCTCTTTGAGGAGCGGCTCGACGACGTGCCGCCTGTGGCCGAAGTGTCTGAGATTGAAGTGGCGGAGGATGCGGAGGATGCTGTTGGCGATGTCAGTGGCAAGGGAGATGCGGCTGATTACGTTGGCGACGATATCGAGAACGAGAGCCCTGGCGACGATGAGACCGACGACGAAGAGGACGACGATTATGACTACGACCGCGAAGATGACATGGAAGAGTACATGCAGTCGCTGCTGTCCGACCTGGGCATGTTCCGGCGCAAGATTGGCGACGACAAGCAGCGGTTTACGGGAGCCGACAAGGGTGGTGATGACTGTCGTGGCAGCTACGGGTTTGGCCACGGCCCTACACGGACGCCACTGGCTCCACGGACCAATTACTAACTGGCTGTCGTTGGAGTTGGGTTTTGCGGATCAGGAGTTGGGTATTGATGCTTGATGTATGGTTATATCTTTGGTATTGTTAGCGAGGTTTACTTTATTTATTATTTTTGATCGATTTGATTTGACGTAGATGTAGTAAACATGATGATGTATTAATTGTAGCATATCTCCTGCGTAAGTATAAAAAGCAGAAGAAAATATGCAAACTATTGATGATAGATGCCCTTGTTCTGCCGAGAGAGTCTTTTAGAAGTCACGAGGCTGCCAGTAACTAGAATGTGACGATGTTACCGCCGTTGACCTCCTGATGACGCTGCGAGCCTGCGACACCCTTACAACCCCATCCATCCACCCACCCCATTAAACACTGTGTGTCATTGTAGAATATCCATTCATCATCATACCCACCCCGGCGCTTCCTGTAGCCAGTCCACTAAGTCGGAGACCGGCCCACCTGTTTCAAGAGGATAAGGTTTGGCGAGATGAGACGACAGTGAGGTCAAAACACAGCTACTCCAGTAAGGAGCCCTGTTGCTATTCCCTATATGTTTTGTACTATCGCTCTATTCGCTGCTACGACACTGCTGACTCGTCTCCGTAGTCTCCTTAATATCGTGTGCGAGCTCCATCTGTAGAACAGGTCGAGGCTGCTTTTCTTACTTTAAGCTGTTCTTTATCCTCTCTTTGCTCTATTTATTGAATCTCTTCACTCTATTAACAACCACTCCAGCTGTCTACGAATACATCCGCCACTCTTCACGCTATCTACCATCCTCAGCTTTCTACGAATACACCGTCACGCACATACCCCTCCATCCACTCCGCCATCCAGCTGCGCAGCCATTCACAGGCCGTCGTGCATTACGTCTTCTCTGTCGGCGTTCGTTTCAAAGCTGGCGCACTCGTCTCGCTTTGTCTTTGTCTAGATTGTCCGCTTCCGTCGCTGCTTTCCATTGTCTCGGTCTTGTTCAGTCTTTTAGTCGTCCATCCCCAAACTCTTTTTATCAAGTCTCCAAGTCAAACAAACTACTGTCACCTATCACTCCCACTACAATGGCTGCTCGTCCTACCCAACCGACTCTCTTTACGCGCGGGCTGTCGTCGCTGTCGACAAGCTCGTCTGCCGACACCCAGTCGCCTGTCGGCAGCAGCACCGCCCCCAGCACCCCCTCCGAGCAGCGCGACGATGCCAAGCGCAACCTTTTCAAGACCATGCGCGCTCTGCCCACACAGCACTACTGGCAGGTCTTTTTTGACCGGCCCGCTGCCGCCGCCGGCAGTGCCGCAGAGGGCGACGCAAAGTACCAGTCGCAGCTCGAGCAGCTCGGCAGCCAGATCGAGTCCGTCCAGGACTTTTGGCGCTACAACAACAACACCCCCGTCGAGCAGATCAAGATGCGCGAGTCCATCTACCTCTTCAAGTCCGGCTTCCGTCCCGTCTGGGAAGACCGTCGCAACATTACCGGCGGCAGCTGGACCTTCCGCGTGCCCAAGAGCATCGGCCCCGACGTCTGGACGCGCATCCAGCTCCTGGCCATTGGCGAAAAGCTGCAGGGCGTGCTCGACGAAGGCGACACCATTTGCGGCGTCGGCCTCTCTGTGCGCTTCAACTCGCACCTCATATCCATCTGGCACCGCGACGCGTCCAAGCAAAAGTCCATTGACGCGCTGCTCGAATGCGTACTGTCCGAGCTGCCCGCTGAGCTCACGCCCAAGCCCGACGCCTACTTTTACAAGAAGCACTCGGAGCATGCCGGCTTCAAAGCGCCGCCCGAGCTGCAGGCCGTGCTCGACTCGCAGAAGAAGCGCGATGCTGCCGCCGCCGCCGCCACGAAAGAGGCCGGGGCAGACGCAAGCGCCGGCGCGGCATAGGGTGTCCTGTCGAGCTCTGCACTCTGGCGTCGCCGGCGGCAGGCATAGCCCCGGCCGCGACCTTTTTTTCTTCATCTTTTCTTGTTATCTATATCTATCTACTTTTATCTATTCTTATTCTAATATAGCTTCCTGGCTTTCTAGCATGTATCATGGCGTTCTTGTTGCAGAGTTGGTAAATTCATGCAGTTATTTCTTATTCTTTCTATTAAATTACGTCGTATATGGGTATCTTAGTCGCGCCGTCCGTGCATCACCACACACCCGCGCGTCGCATCACGCTCTCAAACGCCGCGCGGTCAACGCCCGCCGTCACGCCCGCGCCGCCGTTGGCTTCTAGCAGCATGTCCTTGAGCACATCGTCGGCCACGTCTTCCTTGAGCGTGGCCGCAATGCGCTTGAGGCCCGACAGCGTAATCACCGGCGCGCTCTTGTTTTTGCGCGACGCCTGTCCGTGCGTCGTAAACAGCCGGAACGCCTCGTCCACCTCCTCCGTGTTGCCGCGACCGCTGTTGCTGCGCGCGTGCATCTTGAGCGCGCAGATCGCTACAAACGACGCGTACACGGCGTAGCCTTCGTTGTCGGGGTCCAAAATCTCAACAAACTCGGCCAGCTCCGTCTTGCTCGGCGCGATCCCCAGCGCGATCATGGCGCGTCGAATGTCGCCCGTCGGCAGCGCGCCCTCCTTTTCGCCGTCCATCGGCTCGGCAAACAAGCCAAACGCTTCGCGGATCTCGGCTTCCTGCTGCGCCGTGATGTTGTGTTCCCGAGCCAGTTTCGATGCGCGCTTGACGGGCGCAGACGCGGACGATGACGATGCAGCCGCGGCCGGTGCTTTTCGTTTTGGAGGCATGGCTGTCGCTGTGTTTGTTTTCTGTTTTTGTGTTTTTGTGTTTTTGTGATTTCGTGTTTTCGTATTGTGCTTGTGCTTGTGCGTCGGTACTTTTGTAATGGTATCTGGATGAGGTCATCGTCGTGACCGGACTTTGGTCGACACGCGATCACGTGTATATCCGATAACATCACGTGCTTATTATCGACCCCACGCAGCAACTCCACCTGGTCTTTAAAAGCAGAATTTTCTTCTTCATTTTCGTTTTGCTTTTCCTCCTCTCACAACATCGTTTGCTCTTTTCAGAGACTGATATCCAAACTTCAATCAGTCGTCGTGCTTGCTGCGCCATCGCGCTCATACAGCAGCACCACAGGTTTGTTTGTAGGCTTGCGTTTGTTTCTTCTTTTCGTTTCTATCATCCGTCTCTTTTCCTGTTTTCTTTTCCTTTCTCCAACTCACAAGAGTTCTCCGATGGATGTTGCAGCGCGCACTCGCAGCACCAGCATCCATCGCCATCCCGCTTCTAAAATTGCTAGAGCTTGCCGTTCAGAAGAGCTAGATACTCGACCCCCCAACGAGCAAGTGTGGACAGTGAAGCAAGAACAATACCCCCTTCCTTTTTATTTTCTTCAAACCTAAAAAGGAAGCCCGTCTGGTCGACCGGCGGCGCTTATCAGAGCGCTGCTATCCGAGCCAAGCGGTGACATTAGTTTCTTTGATAGTCAATTATATGAATTCCATAAGTACCGTTTTGAATATGACTAGTCGGCGTAGATCTAAAGACACTACAACAAACATCACGATGAAGCTCATTCTTGTCGGGTCATGCTATGTCGATACAATTCTAAGGTATGCGTAACTGCACCATTTACATGACTACATGACCATGCCTGACGGTTAGTGTGCCGCACTTTCCCGGCGAGGACGATAAGCTGCGGGCAACGTCAATGCAGGTCCGGCGCGGCGGCAACTGTCCCAATGCGGTCGAGGTGATGCAGCAGCTGGCCGCCAGAGACGACAGCCTGCAGATGCTGCAGATGCATCTCGTGTCCTGCCTGCCAGACATTGCGTCGCCGTCGGCCGCCATGATTGCCGACTCGCTCATGACCGCGCTGCCGTCGTCAACTGCCGCCGACACAGATTCAGAAACACTCCTGGCCACGTGCATCTTTCGCGCGGGCCACACGAACCCGGCCAGCTGCTACATTATCCGCTCGGCCGCGACGGGCTCGCGCACAATTGTCAGCCACAACGACCTGCCCGACATGACCGTGGACGAGTTCCAGCGTGTCGTCTCGCGCGTGCGCGCCACCGCCACCACAGACACAACAGACGACGGCGCGTGGTGGCACTTTGAAGGGCGCATCCCCGCGACGCTGCTGCAGTGCATCGCTCTTCTGCGGCAGTCGGGCCCGCGCGTGACCATTAGCGTCGAGATCGAAATGCCCGGCCGCGAGGGCCTGCGCGCGCTGGCAGCACTGGCCGACATTGTCTTCTACTCCAAATCGTGGGCCGAGAGCAAAGGATATGCGTCGCATATTGCTTGTCTCGAGGGCGAGGCGGCCCTGTCCCGGCCATCGGCATCGACGAGCCAGATTCTATTTTGCACGTGGGGAGACAAAGGTGCTTCGGCATGGCACGCGGGCGGTGTCGTGTCGGTACCTGCACCGCACGTCCCGGCCGACAAGATTATTGAGTAAGCGTTTTGTGTTTGACCAAAGTCTCCTGCATCTATATTTTCTGTTGACTAACAAACAGTGCCGTCGGTGCGGGCGATACATTCACGGCCGGCATTCTGTACAAACTGTCGACGACCAAGAGTGCAGATCGCACAGACGAGACCATTCGGCATGCTCTCGAGTTTGCCGTCCGTCTCGCGTCGCGCAAGATTCAGCTCAACGGTTTCCAAGGGATTGCGACATGAGGCATCACATTGAACAAAGCATAGACGAAAATGAACATTTAAATACCGAGTGCTAGGACTCGATTGCTAAGGCGTCATCAAGCGTGACCATAAGTCTGTCGGCGACGAGCGATCATCCTCCGGCAGCGTACCATGAGTTTGAGTGCAAAAACGCATACGCCGTAGATGCGTACGAGTCGAGAAAGGACTACCCATGCTGTAGTCGATGTCCAGCCGCCAACAGCGGGCCCACCATACAGTAGTAGACGCCCCAGTTCCACCGCTGGTATCACTACCATCGCCGCCGTCACCACCACCCTCGCCACCAACTCTTGAGTTTTGGTCAGCTACCATGATCCGCAATCGAGTGCATGAATGCAACTTACTCCAGTTGATGTTCCTCACAGTGAGTAAGATGTTCCTCACAGTCGGCATTTTGTTTGGTAGTTCGGTTGTTGTGTTATATGTCGTATTAAGCCGCGGCTATGAAGAGAAGGAGGGAAGGAGAGAAGGAAGGAGAAGGAAGGAGAAGGAAAGAAGAACTAGATATCACAACAACGCGTCCAAGTATAAAATTGAGATTTTATCATGCGCGCCCATCGTTCCTTCCTTCTTGGACGCATTTTGTGTCTGTCAAAGAAACAATATAGGAAAGAGCGCGAGATCAGATGAAGATGAGTAAGTAACGGGTGGAAAGAGGACGAGAGAGACCTCCGCCAACAGTTTTATGCCAAAGCAATCTACATATAAAAATGAGGTCACTGAGATACCAGCAGGGCATTCATTGTGGTGGGTAATTTTGTCAGGTAATCGTTGTTGTGGTGGAAGTAAGAGTACTATGAAGAGGAGAGACGGCAGAGAGGAAAAGAAGAGAAGAAGAGGAGAAGGGTGTAATGATGTAGCCAGTGATACATCAACAATTAGAAAAATCAATGAGGATACGCAGGACGGAACAATATGCCACAGGATACAGAAAAGTAGAGGCTGGCTGTTGCTCAGAATACGAAGGTGGTCAACGTCCTACAGACATTGGCGACTTGACTGCTGATATTTCAGCTGACTCGACCGGGAACGAGTACGCTCCATCTAGCACGCGGCCATCAATCGCCAGCGCACAATGAGCTTCAATGAGTGCGGAGGCACTGCTCGCAGATGCAACGGAAAGCTGATAGGATCACGTAAGTTCTTTGAATACCTTTAAAGTTTTCCCAATCAGCCATTGCTGACTAAAGACCGACGGCTTGTTGTGGGTATCGTCGTGTGCGGCAACGAGCAAGAACAGCTCATCGAGGCACACAACACATGGCTCATATTGGAGCGCTTCGTCAAAGGCGTGTCGATTATGCGTCTGCGGCAAGGCTTGTACAGCTGCCAGAGTCACCAGTCGTCGCTGCGGGAAGCAGGCGCTTTCGCGACACATTTGTCTACTTGATGATCGAGTTCCGGCATCGCGATTTGAGCGTGCAAAGGTGGCTGAATTGCCTCTATCTGCTCCATAATACTTCGACTTACCTTGACATCACCAGACAGCTATTGGATACACTTGATACAAGCGTAGAATCGACACTGCTCGGATCCAGCAGTACTTATACCCGGCAAGAGACCGTGGAACGTGCAGATGCAATTGGCTGAGCTTTTCGTCTTTTGTCTTTTCCGCAAGGCCGAGATTACCACATCAAAACCACTACATAGCGCCAAGTAGCCCTAGGAAGAACAACGGTATGGCGTCCGCTTCGAGCCTCCGGCGTGTCGATCTGAAGCACACGTGTACCGTGCATTGGCTATCTCCGCAGGTTACCGGGTGGGGTCCCGGGCCTTTACCGACCTCTGCGTACTACTAGCTAGATTGATTGATCAGATAAAGACACCATGCAAACGACGAATCACTAGCAAGTGCAGCACCAGGTTGCATGCCATGATGACAGCCCCGAGGAGCTCTCGACAAACAGCTATGTTCGGATGAATGCTTAAAACGTGGGCGTGCTGACGGAGGAGCTGAGGGTGTTGTTTGATTTCTTTGCGGTCTTTTGAGGACAGTACCTGTTCACCAAGCGCAGCTTGCGTGGCTCACACAGACATGCTATATATACTTGTGCAGGGCCGATCGCCCGACACTGGGTTTCTCATTGTCTTTTCTAGACACCAATTCAAGTCGTTTCAGTAAATCCGACTCTCTTCTCGGCTTAGCTCTAGAAAATGTGGTCGTCGCTTGCAATGGCCGGCCTTGTTGCCGTCGCCGCCGCCCAGTCCGACATGCCGCTGTCGCCCCAGCTGCAACACATCCTGTCCGGCGCCGGCACCGGCCCGCTCTACACCTACCCGACGTCGCTCACGCAGGGTATCGTCCCCAAGGGTTTCCATAGGTACTCTTAAAGCTCACCTCCAATTCCTCCAATCCTCTGTACTCACTGACAAACAGCCACAACGACTACTGGCGCCCCGTGCCCCTGTACAGCGCGCTGTCCGCCGGCGCCATCTCCGTCGAGGCCGACGTCTGGCTCTACAACGGCACGCTGCATGTCGGCCACGAGCGCAGCGCCCTCACCAACGAACGCACGTTTGCGTCGCTCTACGTCGACCCGCTCCTCAGTATCATCCAGCAGCAGAATCCAAAGAGCGACTTTGTCTCCGACAGCGCCGCCACCACCCCAAACGGCGTCTTTGACACCGCATCGAGCCAGACCCTCTACCTCTTTGTCGACCTCAAGACCGACGGCCCATCCACGTGGCCCGTCGTCATCGAGGCCCTCAAGCCCCTGCGCGACGCTGGCTACCTGTCGACGTACAACGGCTCCGTGTTCAAAAGCGGACCCGTCACTGTCATCGGCACCGGCAACACGCCGCTCGACCTCGTGCAGGGCGTCGCGCCGCGCGACTACTTCTGGGACGGGCCGCTCGTCACCCTCAACTCGACCTTTAGCAACATCACGGCCGACGTGTCGCCCATTGCCAGCGTCGATTTTGCCGTCGTCTTTGGCGAGGTCACGACCGAGACGCTCAACACCACGCAGCAGCAGACGCTGACCGAACAGGTCGCTGTCGCGCACGGCAAGGGCATCAAGGTGCGCTACTGGGACCAGCCCGGCTGGCCCGTCAGCACGCGCAATGCCATCTGGCGCATCCTGGCCAATGCCGGCGTCGACCTGATCAACATTGATGACGTGGCCGCCATTGCCAACTTTTGATGTATATAAATCAAAGCTGAATGCGAATAAACAACGCTAATGAATACACTTTATGGTCTATAGTATAGAATTTATTCGCCTATCTGAGTCAATCCTGACTATTGGCGGCGATGACAGAACCCTCTGGAGAATAAACTGTCGCGGAACTATGTAAATCTCGACAAGAACAGAGTGTGCGTGACGAGTGGTGAAGGAACCCTGCCATTGCAGATGTGATGATACTGTTGTTGGTACCAATGACTGTATGAGGAAGCCCCGAGCAGTTTGGTGAAGGAAATGATCAGCGTCTTCATGTTCCGTGCCCGCCTCTTGCTGGAGTAGATGAGTGTGTGTGTTGTGTGGTGAAATCGAGCGAGTTGCATGACATGCCGTAGCAAACAGCACCCAAACTATCCTTCAAACGTCTCCTCATTAGTACCTTTTCCTCCGCTAAAGATCCGTTTGCGCTTTGGTCAATGGACACCGGACACTTCGAAAGGACCTGTGCTAACCGACTTACACCTGATTCATGAGGGCGAGCTCCCCAACTGGTCCAACACTACACAGGGGCGGCGGCTCAGTCCTCACCTGTCGAGAAGAGAAGGTGTTTGGAGTACTAAGTTGTTGACCGGAATAAAACGCAAGTCTGTTTACTGAACTGTACATATTATTGGGACTCGAGCCTGCCATACCTCAAGTACCATTCTTTGTTCCAATGTCAGTCTAGGAAAACCAGCTATAGCACAGAATTACCGTACCACGCACAAGTCTATAGCACAGAACTACCGTACCACATACAAGTGAACGGACAACATTAAGTACAAATAAAACGATCAATATCGTATCTATAAGTAATGGCAAATCGCCACCATCGGGCCGTTGCTCGTCAGATGGTGATTGGCCATCACCTACTGGCATCAGCACCCCCAGTAGATGAGCCACCGGCGACACCACCCTGCCATACCGCTCGGCCAGTGATACACCAGCTAACGCCGCTGCCACCAACGCCACCACTGCCACCACGGCTGGCACCTCCACTTGAAATTCGGTCAGCTACCACGATCAACAGCCGAGTGCATATTTGCAACTTACCTTGGTCACGGTTCATCGTAATCAGCATCGTTTCTCTGTCGTTGTTGTATTGGTGGTTTGCTATCGAAAAGTGTTGGATAATAGTCGTAAGTAGTGGCTATGAGGAGAAGGAGAGAAGGAAAGAAGAAAGAGGAAGAGAAAAGAGAGGAGAAGGAAGAAAAACTAAATATCACAAAGTGTGCTGTTTTGGAATTGTTGAATTTTCTCGAACATGTCCATCGTTCCTTCCTTCTCGAGTGCATTTTGCGTCTAAGCAACGATATAGGAAAGAGCGCGAGATCAGATGAAGAAGAATGAGTAAGCAATGGGCGGAACAAGGACAAGAGGGAGTTTCGCCAACAGTAAGTATTATGCCAAAGCAGGAAAGTAGAGGCTTGCTGTTGCTCAGAATACGAAGGTGGTCAACGTCCTACAGACATTGGTGACTTCTGCTGATACTTCAGCTGACTTAGCCATCATCAACAACGGGGCTTTATTATCCCAGAGGAATGAGTACGCTCCATCTAGCAAGCGGCAATTAATCACCAGCGCACAATGAACTCTATTCAATGAGCTCGGAGGGACTGCTCGTAGATACAACGGTAAGCTGATAGGATCACGCAAGCTCTATGAATACCTTTGAAGTTTTCCCAACTCGGCATTACTGATTAAAGACCGACAGCTTGTTGTGGGAATTCTCGTGTGCGGCAACGAGCAAGAACAGCTCATCGAGACACACATCACATGGCTCATATTGGAGCGCTTCGTCAAAGGCGAGTCGATTGTGCGTATGCGGCAAGGCTTGTACAGGATGCCAAGTCACCAGTCGTCACTGTGGCAAAGCAGGCGTTTCCGTCGCCATTGACATCGACGAGATTCTCCGGTAGTTGACGGCGGCATCCATCAGCGACAGCGGGTGCACAGTCAAAAGGCGGAACAGGCCCTCGACATGGGACTTGCGCGTCTTCCCGGTGACGGCAGCTGTGCCGAGCGCTAGGATGGTCAGCTCGCGCATCGTATGGAACAAGTCAATGCTAAATCAATGTCAAACTGCTATGTAGTTCATGACAATGATCTGGTCGTCGCGCGGCGCTCTGCCGCTGTCAAGGCCGTAAGAAATCATGGCGATGTTGGACACGGTGTCCCATAACCTGGAATGCTGCGCGCGACAACAACTCATTCTTGCGATGTGGTAGATTGGTCCCCCAAAGACCAATGGCGCATTGATGCCTTCCGACCACGGCTGACTGCTCCTGTTCACGATAGGAAACTGCTACTTCAGTGCGATTAGCTTGGCCAGTGCCCTCAGTGCCTTGGAGCAAGCCCCCGAGGCAAAGATCTCGGGCCCGTCGGTGTGCTGCAGATGGTCATGTTCGCCTTGGACATTGTCACTAATGTGCGCTTCCGCTGGGGTGAATTGTTGACGAGGTCGAATGCCACCGACACAAAGTGGACGAGCTGCACAATGACTGCCGATGTAGCGCCGTGCGATTAACCCTTGAAGATCTCGGATCTGGCTCTGCAGCGACGTCATGATGTCGGTGGCATAATTCCGGCACTAGCATAAGCATTAAGCATAGGGATCTGGTGGATATTGTCGATCGTCATATCGTCGCGCATTAGCCCCTCCATCTCAAGAACCGGGTTGACCCCTACACGAGCTTTTTTGGCGGACATCGCCCCGTGTGCCGGCGCGTTCTTTCGTGGCCGTTGACGCCGGCACGATGGTCGATGCAGGCACACCGCGAGACCCGAGGCTGCTTATGCCGGCAGGGCTGACATTGAGCGCCTTGAAGTCGTCGCAATAGGATGCAGCAATACTCTCCACAGGGCGAGAAAACAGTATCCGACACAAGCACATATAGGTAGCTGGCCATGAGCACCGTCGACAAGAACAATGGCTGTTTCGTTCTATTTGTTCCACACCGGTTTGACCGTGGAGACAACGCGCAGAAGGCCTTTGGCTGGGTTCAGCAGGCGGAAGGTGATGGGTCGCTTAAAGTGCAAACCGAGAGAAACATATGAAGAAAACAACAGCACAATATCAAGGTCAATCACGGCATAGGCGCAAATAAGACCATTAAATGACGACAGCGAAATAGATTATGCTTTGTCTGATAAAGAGCACTCGACAACGCAGTTTGCATTTATTCATACAAGGGGCAGACAAGTGTCGACTGAACCTTGTACCAACACTTCCCTGCTTGCCCTGCATACAGAGTCGTATCCAAACGTCATAAATACCAGCATATATCTTCTTTTGATATATGTGTATATCCGACCACAATATCCAATACCATTGCAAATCGAGCTAATGAACCACCGCGTGCGGTGTTACTTAGCACGCACCACTTGCAGTGAGGCCACTACTCTTGCCAGCAGTCTGGCATGCACTATCCCACTCCTTTCCAGCAATCTGACCGCCGAGATATCCTGCGCACTATCCTTATTATTAGCTGCTGTCTTGGAATAAGGTCTTAAGTTTGTGACTTACCCGACCAGTGTCAAAGCTGTAAAGAGAGCTTCCCCACTGCAATTAGTCAGTACATGCTCAACAGAGGAGAGTATCAAGATTGAGGCTACCTGATATTTGGCTGTGGCGTAAACATTGCAAGCGGACTGAGTAACGTCCGAGTTGTAGCTGCCACTGACGGTGCAAGTACAGCTGTCATGAAGATCAGCAGCGCTGTAGGGGTAAGTTAGCACATGTTAATTGGCCTTCGAAGGTCGAGGAGAGGTTCATACGCTGTAGCCAGGAGCATGGCGAACGAGAAGATGTTGGAGAAGTGCATTTTGACTGTAAAGATGGTAGGGAAGTATAGTGTGCTGGGTTATGTAAAGTAGTGTGTGTGGATGAAGACAGTTTGAAAAGTCTAAATGAGCACGTATTCTAGGAGGTTTTATACCCAGAAAGTGAAAGCAGTCCGCACCTTGATGGCTTCTTGAGACTTACCAAAGAAAAGCAACTTGAAGCGGTGATGTCTCGTATCCGCTCCTCGGCAAGGTCGGTAGTGTGACAGTCCGATACTTTATGCTTACTCCGTTCGCCGATCCTGCGCGACCCTGCCCGTGATACTGCCCTGTCGCCGCTGACAGGGGACAACCGCGGGACGCTGCTAATGTTCGACACCTGCGTCGTCTTCCCTGCACGTCATTGGCCTTGTCTACCGCGATATCCACCAATGGCCCCCATTTTACGTACGCCGCAATGAGGGCTCGGCCGACGACGTTATTATTGACGACGTCTTCAAAGTCTTGGAAGCACGGGCTTTTTCAGTCTTGTCGGTATCGAGGAGCCGCTGCGCGAGGCTGAGCGCGAGGCTGTTGTGCATGCCCTTTCTGAGTCGTTGGGCCCCAACAAGGTCGGCTCGGTCCACGCCGGCCGTGTCGACGGCTACAACTCCATCAACAGATGATTTCTGCTTTCGTTTGCACAGACCGTCCCCGACCAGTATTAATATGAAAATCCCAGGTTATTACAGAACTGTTTCATATGGCATACACCTACCTTGCTGCTATCATATTATTAGCCTCGATGTCGCCATATCGGGATCGCCGCCTTTGTTATTTTCAGCATCAGTCAGCTTATGTATTCCTGCATCATATGGCATGCCATGTGTGTGTATCCTCATTGCCTTTTTTATTCTTGATCTATCCCAGTATACACTCTTACAAGCCCTATGTTTCTCTCTCCCCCCCCCGTCCTTTATGCGTATTGTCTCTCCTCTTCATTGTAGACACGCTTCCACCATACAACACACCAATCAACCGTTACGATTATCTGAGAGATACACCCACCACGATGAAAGAACAGGCCTTGTCGGTATTTTTATGATCTCAATCCTCTTATGTCGTTCATTTGGCATAACACGGTTGACGGAGCTTCCTTTGTCATCATTCCACCCATTGCTTACTCATCTTCATCTGATCTTTAGATCTTTCCAATAATGTTGCTTGGGAAGGAAGGAACGATGGGCGTACATGAGCAAGTTTTTAGTTCCATAATAGGACGCGTTGTTGTGATGTTTCATTCTATTCTCTATTCTCTTTTCTCTCCTTCTCTCCTTCTCTCCTTCTCTCCTTCTCTCCTTCTCTCCTTCTCTCTTCTCTTCATAGCCACGGCTTATGACTTTTAACTCAACTAAGTTACCAACAACAGTTTACCACCAACACACACGAAAACGAAACAATGACGACTACGACCAACCGCGACCGAGGTAAGTCGCAAGTATGCACTCGACTGCAGAACGTGGTAGCTGACCAAAGCTCAAGTGGAGGTGCCAGCCGAGGCCGCGCGTGAGGCGCGGCTCGGGCGGCGAGAGGAGGTAAGTGACAGGGAGTTGGCGGTCGGCAGGGCGCAGCGGGCGCGGCTGGCGTTGATGGCAGCGGTGGTGGTGGTGGTGATGGCGGTGGCTCATCAACTGGGGGTGCTCATGCCTGGAGGTGATGGGAAATCGCCGGCTGGCGGACAGCGGCCCAATGGTGGGCCAACGCCCTCTTGTGGGCAACCGTCTGCTGGTGGCGGTTGGACATCATCTACAGTGTGGGCAGTCTTCCGTGTGTTTGGCTATTCCCTGTCACTTGTGCTTGGTGCAGTGAACCTGTACCGTGCCCGTGAGAGAGCGCGTCGAGCCGCGGAAGACCGCCAACAGCGGATCACGGAGGGACATCAGCTCCTTCCGGCGATTTCGCCATCACTGGCAAACAGCAATCTTGTCGCGACCCACACGGCCAATTCTGAACATCGGGGCATTGATCCTGAGAATGCTCATCTTGTCGAGTTGGCCGTTACGGAAGACATATATGGCAGGCTTTTTGAGTTGTGCGGCCCAGAGTCTGCTAGTATTTCTAAAGAAGCAGTCATAAATCTGGCGAATGAGCTGAAAGGCTCGTATGCCAGACTTGATGCACTTGGGGAACCAGCAGGACTATCTTCGGGTCGGTAGGGAACTCGGGGAATACTCAACTGCTAGTGATGAATCCCGAAAGTTCATTCCAGCACTCCAGCAATGGCGTGTGTGTCTGACATCTAAACGGGCCTAAAAAGGATATTCTGAGGCAGCATATAGTGCAAACGTTGATGGTATTCCCCGGGAGTGCGGTGCATTGGATGGGATTGCAGGTTTTCTTTAATTTGTTTCATTTTAGTACTGTTCTTATATTGTTATATTACTGTTCTATCTCTTGCTCTTGACGACTCCCCAGTAGTGACTCTGCTCGCGTTCGACACATCCATGCTTGACGCACTCTCTCTAGGGTCTCTGCCCTCTCCTTCTTCTCCTCACTCTTTACATGCACCGCTCAGAGTGCTGATCGTGATTTTGCCGTGATTCGATTCCCTCTTAGGCGGAATTAAGAAGTGTACGATATTGGAGACGGTGTCGTGATGCATACGTCCCACGTCCCGAATAGATGTCAAAGTTGCAGCGACTGGTTTTGTAGTCAAAGTGGTTTGTGCCAAGCATCTCCAGCCATGTCAGCCATTTGTGCAAGCCTATAAGACGAAATGGCAGCCTAGTCGAGATGTCCCTCTTGTCAAATGTGCCGCAGGTCATTTGCAGGATTCTGATGTGCATTGCCATGGCGTCAATAGATGCGGCCATGGCATTGCGGCCATGGCATTGCGGCCAGCGCTTGATACTTGGAGTGACAGGCTTGGATCAAATTCTGCATGGCAGCGACGGCTGTGAATGAAGCCGCAAAGGCTGGCTGGGTGGCTGCGTAGAGCAGGTCCATATTATGTGCATCGTAGTGCATGTGTAAGCCCATTGCCAGTTTGACAGTGATCTTATCGGCTGCCTTGGCTGCACCTATGGCACAGTTGGCAGCAGCAACTGATGTATTGGTGGCACTGATGACACATCCCACAATATATCCGATCTAGACGCCGATCAGCGAGGTCGGCAGGAAGTATTCGACATTGATCCAGATGAGCACATAAATTATTCCATCCATACGACGAGCAGAATCTGATCCATCAATCCATCAATCCAAGCCTAAACAGGCAATTGCTTAATCAGCTTACACGATCACCATACAGTGGAGACGACGCGCTGCTAAAGAGCCCCACCCTTTTCTGAAGCGTGTAACCAATTACGCCTTAAGTGAACGCGTCTCTACCATTTCTCGTTCTCGTCTCTCCATCGTCTCGCTCTTCTCCTTCATATTTCCAACCACAACACATCTACACCGGCCACAACATGCTCGAAATCGACAGAGTGGCCTATGAGGCCGAGGCACAGCACATTCGGCAGGCCCTGAAAACATGGGAGACGGCATGGGCACGCGAACACGACGGTGCAAAGCCCAGCCGCGACGACATCAAAGGCAACGATATTGCCAAGCAGTACACGGCGTACAACCGGATTCGGGGTATCCTGTCTGGCAAAGTAGTCGAAAAACATGCAGATAAACGTCCAGAGACACAGCCGTGCGCCAAACCCAAGCGCAAACCAGACGCCACCGAACTCGCGACACCGTCCAAACGGCGCGCCATGACTGAGGCAGACGAGACGCCTTCCAAGTCGACAGGCCGGCTGGATGCAGCGGCCACCGAAACACCCTCCATCTCGCGCAAGCTGTTCAGCCCCGTCGTGCCGACATCCATTGGCCCAACACCGCAGCGCGACGGCCGCGTGCTCGGCCTCTTTGACGTGCTGGCTGCGACACCATCGCGGCGCGACTCGTCACGTGACGTGACGCCACGGAAGCAAACTACGGACAATTTGGCGCTGTACCACTCTGGCAGCGACAATGACAGCGGCAGCGATAGCGACAGCGCCGGCAGCACACGCCATGGCCGCCGCATGGGACGCACGCCCATGTCCTCGGGCCGCCGCAACCTGCTCAACCACTTTACCGCGCCGCCGCGGCCGCCGTCGTTTGCAGGCAGCACTCGCGGCGCGCTGGGCACGACGCCGCTCAAATCACGCAGTGCAAATGCCCAGAGTGCTCAGGCGGCGGCAGACAACCTTGACATGCTACAAACACCCACCAAGGCCAGGACGGCGCCTGTCGAGTTTGCAACACCCGCTTTCCTACGGCGACAGACGACGCTCGACGACAATGAGAAGAAGAAGATGAACGGCAGCAGCAGAAATGACAATGACGGCGACAATGACGAGAACAGCTACTTCCAGTCGCCGCCCAACAAGCTGCGGCTGCCGCGGAAGCCGCTCGTGCGCGGCCTCAGCAGCGTGCTGGCGAGCCTGCGCAAGGCGGAAGACGATCGGCTGGATGAAGAGCTGGCGATTATGCGCGAGTTGGAGGGCGAGGCTGACGGACAGGCGCCCAAGAAGGCAGCTGATGTCCCCGAAGCCGCCGACGCTGAAACCATAGAAGAGCAGCAGCTTAACGAGATGGAGGCGCAGCTCGCCGACGCAGGCACGCGGCTGCTGGGTGGCTTTGACGACGAGGGCCTGTATGACAGCGAGCCCGAAGAGGCGCATGACCGTGGGCAACCGCTGCGGGTCTACAAGAAAAAGGGCCAGAAGCGGACGCACCGGCTGGTGCACATGCGGCCTACGAGGACGAAGCGGGCTGGCACCGAAGCGGCCAAGGGTAGTGATGGCGACGGTGGCGAAGAAGGTGTGGACGGCGGCGACGGCGGTGATGACGATGGTGATGACAATGGTGATGACGACGGTGAAGACGACGGCGACTACAATGATCAGGCCTTGGCTACAGCCTCGAACAAAAAATCGACTACGAAACCGAAGACAAAACCGGCTACAGAGAAAGCGGTCGGCGTTGTCAAGAAGGCGGCGCGCAAGGTCAACGAGCTGGCGCACGCCAACTTCAAGCGGCTCAAGCTCAAAAATACGGGCACCAAGGGCGGGCCGCGGTTCAACAGCCGCTTCAAGCGGCGACGGTAGTGGTCGATACGATAATGATGATGATAATGTATTCATGTCTTGTCTTTGTGGTTACCATGTCTTTGTCTTGATCATGTACTGCTTATGTAATATGTGCACGATGACTTGGCAGGCGAGGAGGAGAGACAACGCATAACTGGTTGCTAGGAGAACTGCGATACGAAGCAGCAAATTGCGACGCTGGGCGGAAGGCTGCTAGTCGGGACTTAGCTTGTAGGTGTAATGACGGCCACCGAGGGCAATAATGTACGGAGTATGACCGGGGCTGATTCTTTTCAGCCGTTTCACCTATGCCAGGTACGCCTGTCTTTGGCGACACTTGTGTCTCTGCATTGTTTTGTCCGTGATGTAAACAATGCTTATGTAATCACCTAATCACCATATACTCTTGCCTTTGCTACTTGCTATACAATCAGCGATGTTCTCATATTGCCACTGCTACTCACGTCTTGTTCTTATCTTGAAATTCAGAGTTTCGTAAAGAAATTCGACTTGTCTGGACCTGCCAGGGTGCGGCGCTGATGTCAGTGTATTGCGTATTGATGGTCACCGAATATGTGGGGCCGTGCCCGTCACCTAGCCAACGCTCAGGCCCCTCGCAGCTGTTGACATCATGGCAACCCATTGAATTGGATCGCAGTCAGTAGCGGTAAAACAGCGCAGCCATTAGCGCCACGGCAGAAACTGACCAGGCGACGGCGGTACATGCAATCAAGTCTGCAGGTACCCTGCCACTCGATTTGTGCATAAGAATACTTGCCACCGCTTCTTTTTTAGCTTACTTGCTGCATGCAGTGAATCTTCCCCTGCCACTGACTGCATCCACTCTGTTTGCCGCCTTTTACCTTTTGTCCCAGCTCTTCCCACTTCTTTGCATTCTTTCTGTTCTCTTTTTTCTTCTCCTTCACACCATCTTCTTCTTCATGCCAATTCCTTACAAGATCCAACATTCCAGCCATCGACAGCATCGTTAACGTCTGTCTCTTGCTTGACAGTGCATCAGGCCCCGCTTGCTGTTGACGTCGGCATCCACATCCACACCGACTCGTTGCTCTCGCCGTCGAGTGCGCTCTCGACGACACGACGGCATTCTTTGTCAGGAATTGTCGTGCATCGCAAGTCTTTTTCTCTCAATCTCTGATAGATCATCAGTCTCAAGCCACGGACCGAAGCGCATTCCCGTCTGCGCATTCTTCGACACCCCTCCTAGACGCTTACAATTGCATTCCAGATCTCTATTGAAAGCCGCTCCTTGTCGCGGGTCGTCGCACCCTAAAGACACCCACATTCCGGAGCCGCGCGCACACTCCGACGTACTGTCGGTATGGCGCAAGGCTTTGTCCAGGTCGGGTGGTACCGTGAGTTTTATTTTCCATTCTTCAGCAATTGACGACATCTTCACCGTGCTAACAATCCAGGATACATACCCTTCCTCGGCTACCACCATGTCTTGATGATTCTGATTGCAGTGGCAATCATCCTCCTGTCACTCCTCCTCGCGGGCTGTTCATCCTCCAGTCCGCTCATACCAGGCATTTTTCTACTGTCCCTGTACTACGAGAAATACACTGCAAAGCCCGACACTTCGCAAGTCGACTACAACGTCAACGCGGCCCTCAGCAACATTGTCGGCTCGGCTCATCTGCAGGCCCGCGTCGGCTTCTTTGGCATCTGTGTCAACCCGGACGGCGGCGCCTGGTTGTGCTCTAACAATGCGACAGCTCTGGCCAACGAGGTCAGCGTCGACCAGGACCCTCTCAACCTGATCTGGCTTGCCAGCCAGTTTAAAGACATGATTGTCTTTCCCTATTTGATGTATGTCATCTTTCTTTTCCTCGTGTTTGCTTCAATTACTGACTCGCCAGAATCATCGCCATCATCTTTGCGTTTGTCTGTCTACTTCTGCTCGCCACCTTTCCTGGCTGGCATGAAGAGGAGGACAGCGACGGCTCGGAGCGTGAGGTGAAGCCTTTCCCGTCGCGATTCGTTTCCCAGATCTCGCTCGCCATCATCTTTGTGTCGGCCATCTTCGTGCTGGTGTCTGTGCTATGGCAGCATACAGCGTCAGTGGCCGCGAGTATCATTGCACAAGATTTCGGCAACGGCAGTGTCAAGTCCGGTGTCGGTACCAGCGCCATGGTCATGGGTTGGTTCTCTTTTGCGTTGTTGATTATCGTGACAATCGGTCTATTGATAATGATCCTCAGTATCCGGGTTCTCAATGACCTGGCAGACTGAGGTGGATGACCGGCTTACATTGCTGATGCGATGATCCGATCTAATGATCCGATGACCCGAAACCGAACTACACGACGAGCTGCGAAAAGGGCTGCAAAGGTGCAGCTGAACACCATGACGACACGACGAACACGACACGACACACTCCGACACCCTTGTGCCACGATGGCAGGAAGTCTTGAACATTGATATCACGACTTTTTCCTGCTCTGGCCTGCGGCAACTTACACCAATCTCCACCACATCACCACACCAGCACACCAACACACCAACACCCCCTTCTGTCAACTCATGATCATCGGCACCATGTATGTATATAGACACCGGTCTGGGATAGCTGCTCGCTTCTGTTTCGGCTCGTCAAATATGTTCGAAAATCGGCCATTTTCTGTTTATGTTTTATGTTTTCTGTTTTGTTTTCTCGTTTAATCCTCTGTCTTTCTCGTTTCCATCTCGCTATCAGGGCCGGCTTTTCTACTGTTCTGTCATCTTGTTTTATTTACCTTTACCCGCATCGGCGTTGGCGCGAAATAAAGCGTTTGTTTTGGTTTTTATTTTGCTTGGTTGTATTTTGATTTCTTGTCTGGCTGAGCTGCCTGGCTTGTTTTGTTCTGCTATCTGCTTTCATCACACAATGTTCAATCCGCACTCGGAGAACAGTCGGCGGACCTCTGCATATTCGCCCACCATTAGATAGGAACCTAGTTCACACAATACAATGAATGGTTCATCCCACACATACGATTCTACAACTAGTCAAAGTGCAGCTGATCTCGCTGGGCCTCTACCCGGCATACCACCGAGCCGTCTTTGTGGCTCAAAGCGAATATCAACGTAATAAAGCCAGGACTATCCGGCACATGGTAGACTTCAAATTTAGTAGACAATTTACCAACAGGCCAAGGGCTGGCAGATGTTTGAGGCGGTCGTGAACGCGACGCGGACGGAGATTGCGCACAGCGCCATCAAAGATGTGACGCAAGAAGCGGCTGATCGGGAGCCCGGCGAAGGCGACGGCCCGGCCTACGACAAGATGGACAACATGGAGAGCTTCTGGTTGTCAGAGACGCTCAAGTACTTTTACCTGCTGTTTACGCTGCCAGACGTCATCAGCCTCGATGAGTATGTGCTGAATACGGAGGCGCACCCCTTTAAGCGGCCCGTCTAGGTGATGGATATTTTTTTGATCCTTTTTACTTTTTGTTATCTGCTTGGGCTAGTTGTGTTTTTCTTTCTCTATATCAGGCGCACGGATAGTTTTGATTTCTTCTGCGTTCTGCGGGCGCCGTTTCATTGCGTTTCTTTTTGTTGGACCGGCTGGATTACACACAGCTGGCAACTTTTACGAATGAATGACATATTCTTATCTAATTTAATAAAATTTTGAAAATTAAAAATTAGTGATATATATATATATATTTATTCGCCTTACTGAGTCAATCCTGACTATTGGCGCCTGTGTTGACAGAACCCTCTGGGGAATAAACTGTCGCTGGACTATGTAGTTGCTGCGTAAAAGCTATATACAAAGTGTGTGTTGTCGTGAAAATTAGCGAGATACATGATATGCCGTAGCAAATAGCCCCCTAAACTATCCCTCAGATTGCTCTTCATTAGTACCATTTCCCCCACTAAAGATTCGTTTCCGCGTTGGTCATTGGACACCAGACACTTCGAGGGAGACCTGTAGTAACCGGCTTACACCTGATTCATGGGGGCGAGGCCACCAAACTCGCCCAGCACTACACAGGGGCGGCGGCCCCTCCTCGAAGGTCGACGGTGCCGGGGTACGAATTAATTGACCAGAAAAATTCGCAAGTCAAGAAGTGCCCATGCAGGAATCGAACCTGCTACCTCTAGGAGGTACACCCAGCGCCTTGACCACTGCGCCACTGGGGAAAAATTTAGTGATAGTAGTGCACTAATCTTAGAGCCGCTCCGGCTAGAGCACGTCTCTGTACGAGCATCAACATGTACAGACGTGGATCAGCATCAGGTTTTTTTTATATATTATTCGCCTTCTTCGGTTCTTCTTGACTATTGCTATGTTGGCAGATTGGCAGAAACCTCCGGGGTATAAATTGTCGCTAGACTATATGTATGTGATGTGGCTTTGTCTAGCTGTGCGTAGTAGGCGAGCTCGAGTGGCGACTCAGAGAAAGTATTGATCGAGCTCGTCTTAGTCCACGTGATATCGATCTGACTGTATTTGGAGCGCCTCGGAAGTACCTTTTGAAAGGTGGGTTTTTTAAGTCCGCAATACTCACATAAGGTGCGCAGAGCATCTCTTTTTTTTGGCATAAGTACAGTGATATACCCACTTTACGAGTCGACGTCTTTAAGCACATGACTGTATTTCCCAAATAGGATATATCACATAAGGTGCGCAGAGCATCTCTTTTTTTTGGCATAAGTACAGTGATACCCACTTTACGAGTCGACGTCTTTAAGCACATGACTGTATTTCCCAAATAGGATATAGCCGTCAAGACGGCCCATGTAGCACCACAGGCTTTACAATAAAATCAAACCACACACGAGTAGACATCATAGTTTAATGCTACAAAGTGTATTGGAGACAATGTGATGCGGACTCCTACTTTGACTGGCAGATATATAGTTCAGGAGAAAAATGAAGAGCCGACGCACAACCAGCTCGGTCCCCCTCGAGGGAACAAGACAAGTGCTGTGAGGGAGCTATCCATGTACGCACAGTTTTGGATGTCAGGAATTTTACAGTACTTTCAGTTGAGCCTGCCTAGAGTCTACTATCAGTCCGGTCTTTTTCGTAAAGTATGAGCAAATACAACAACTTACTGCAGGTGGCACCAGAGGCGTCATTCAAAGGTCTTTTACCAGGAGTGGGATGCCAAAGTCCTCTAAGTTGACATCCAGTCTAACTTATGCTGACTTCTATCGAGTGTACCACAAGTACACTGCTATTGTTGTCTTTATATAATACACTCCCACCCCTCTTCTCTCTTTCCAATATTTCTTCCCTTCTTCCATTCATCCATTCTCTGTTTTCTTCCATTACCACTTTTACCCATATTTCCTCTTACCCAAACTATCATATCCATACCAACTATCACACCTGAGGTACTCTTTCATTTAACCCTTACCCAACCTCGTCTTCATTGTTACATATTTCTTCCACAATGAACTACCTTCTATTTCTGCTCATTACCCTAATGAGCTACCTCGCTGCCGCCGATGTCATGGTCCCCGCTAACGGCGTCGCCATGTCGTCGGCCAGCGAGTCGGCTGTTATGAGCCGCTCTGCCACTATGTCCAGTGTCATCCCCTCCATGTCCGCAATTCCCGTCATCCCCTCCATGTCCGCAGTTCCCTCTGCACTTACCGAAGATGTCACGCCGAAGCTAGACACCACTTACAATGCGGCCAGCATTGTGGAGTCCGGGTCAGTGCCGGAGACTAAGCCGTTTGATTCCAAGAACGAGACATCATTCCCCCAACTTGAACTTGCTTTTGCTGGCGTCCGTGGCATGCCCGGTCGCAAGATCAGCCGGCCTCAGCAAAAGGACGTGTGTATGTCAATCGAGGATGGTAAGCCCGCGAACTTCCATTACAACGACGCCGACCAATTCGTTGTCATGGATGGCAATTTGTGCAAGCCTGTCCTGACGATGGTGGACGATTCCTGCGCGGCTCACATGGATATTGGCACACGCTGTGCCAGTTTTTGCCAGACCTCAATGTTCCATTCCTTTGGCACGCCATATGACCTTATGCCCGGCCACGTCTGCCGCGAGGGTGAGCAGTGCGAGCTCAAGCGCGAAAAGTCCCAGACACTTCAGCTCAGCAACAAGGTCGTCGACCGCCACGCCAAGGACACTACTGTGACCATTACGCCGGGCGCGACCTGGGGGTTTGGTACTACCGATATCAGCATCGACATCCCCGGCACCACCCGGAAGCGGGACATTGTGCTCAAGGACAAGCTGCGCCGTCGTACCACAGGCGGTAAGCCCGCCCTGACCGGCTACCACGTCATCGACTCTATCATGCTCAAGATGCGCGAGCAGGCGGAGGCGGAGGCGGCTGGTATGCTGTTCAGCACCGCTTCGCAGTCTCTGGGTGTTTACGACGACTTTGACGAGGAGGATAACGAAGACGAGGGATACACCAACAGCACGGCTATTTCTCACAACAATGGCACGGCCATGGGCTTTAACGCTAGCACGGCCTTGGACATGGACATGGACATGGCGCTCAACGACACCACGAGCTTAGTCGGCATCTTCAAGGGTATCAAGGGCATTTTCAAGAAGAAGCCCGCTACCGGTCCCCAGAACAAGGCCAGTATCAGCTTGCCCGTACCCACGATCACCAATCCCACCGGCTCGCTGAGCGCTACCTTTACGCGCCACTGGCTGCACGAGGAGGTGCACACGCACTACCGCGCGTCTCAGACCGGCGAGTTCACCTCGCTCACTCACAAGCAGGTGCCCGGTGATGGTTGCGGTTCGTTCTATCTGGTTCCCGTCCAAATCACCTCGTGCGGCTGGCAGGCACTCCCGCGTGTCCCCCGCCATATGCAGGAGGATGTACTTAATTGGCTCGCCACCAGCAGCATCGATGACATTGACGACAGTGATTTTAAGCGCGGTCTCTGGTCACGCGACGGTATCCACAAGCAGCGCGGCCGGTACCAGAAGCCGATGTGGCCTATTGGCCCCGGTGGCTGCCCGGCCACATACCACGAGTTTCCGACGTGCACCAGTTCGTTCGCCAAGAACGCCGACGGCAGCGCCATGGGCCGCGTTGTCTACGTTAAGAAGGACTGCGACAGTGGCCGTCCCCTGCACCACAGTATCCAGCCGCGCCCGTTCCGGGAGTCAGTGAACTTCGAAGATATCTTCCAGGCACACTTGCTCAAGGACCCGCGGTTGTTCAACCCTCATCTGGGCCACCTGCCACCGCTAGCCAAGGCCAAGGATCCTATTGCCCCTGTCGTTGCCCCTGTCGCTGCCACTGCTGATGCTGATGCTGGCGATGAAGTTGATGCCTTCGAAGATGTGGACGATGATGTTAACGAGGAAGTCGAGGAAGCTGAGGATGATGGTGACCAGTACGCCGACGACTCTGAGGACGCCGACGATGCCAGCGATGATGAGGAGTTTGAGGACTAAGCGAGTTGCCGCTTTCTCCCACATCTGTCATAAAGTGCTTGCATAGCATAGCGTCGAGTGATGGCGTTTTGGAGCAGTCGCCCTGTCTTGACTTGTCTTGAGATTGGGTTTTGTTCTCTTTATCTGTTGTATTCTGTTGTTGATGTCTGTCTGTTTTATTGTTTATATTTTCGTTAAAAGTGTCGTTGAGCCTCGACGACACATAGATAAAATACGAAAAAGTTGTAAACTACACATACCTCAAGTGAAGCCTTAAATTGCTCCATATCGATAGACTGCCCCTTACGTCCACAAACATCGTGAGATGTGCACCGTACTGCTTACGTAATACACGAATGCACTCAATACCGTTTATTTGAGCACCAGTCACAAGGTATTGCAGTTATCTAATGGTTTCGGGGATTTGAATAATGACAGATACTTCATCCCGGCTGAACATACTACTATTCAACACTGATCGTAGCCTAATCGTCCTTCGTCATCCGACCACACACTTGTGGTTTCCCATCGTGCTGGACCGCTGCGGGTATTATTCCATCTTTACCAGCGGCGACGGTCTGTATCAGCACACCTTCGCCTTGCCGGCAGCGCCCAATTGGTCTAAGCCGGATACCGTCTTGACAGCCTTGTGGGATGGAAACACAATGCTGGATGCATGTACGGTGAGACACAGGGGCACTTGAGGCATGGAGACTGTGTCTTTTGTCTCTTTACGGCGACTCAGGGCACTATTGATTATGCTATCATTCATTAACGTTAAACTGCAAACAGCCAAATGGAGTATACAGCGCCATTAAATTGCGTAAATCGTGTTGCGCAGCCTACCGGCCTTGCTGCACTATGCGTACAACTCATGTAGACGCCATGGAACCATTCGCCATTGACAACTTCGATCGCCACAGGGGCATCGCAGGGCATGCTTTTGTTCTCCAGGTGATTTGGCCCGCTAGGCTTCAGTGCTCTTGCGCTACGCTATAGCCTACTACTGCCTGGGCTACAGCACTTCAGCGCGTGCAGCCCAGGGCCGAGTGCGCTGTAGTGCCTGCCAACCCTCAATCTTCATGAGGTGACCCTGCCTTGAACCTACTACCCTCGACTCCAGCCAGATGCACATAAAACCCGCTCATCTACAATCTACATGATACAAACAGAATATTTATTTACCCAATAGAAACAACACCCATATGTGATCTGAGCGGCATGTCAGTCTCTAGAGAGCCGCCGCCAGCCATAATGATGCGAGTCTCTGCCTTTGCGACCTAAACTCGACCCACCCTCGGCCAATTCACGACGTCTGCCCAGCATCCAAGTCAAGCTCCAGCTGCTGCGCTCGCACCCTAGCCAGCAGTCAATCAGCAGCCGTTGGGGCCCTACAGGATCCCACCTTCCACGCGCCGCGGCTGCGGGAGGTTTTGGCTCCCTCGACGCCATTCTAGGCCTCTGCGCAGCCGCCGCACCTGCGCTCAGACCGGCAGAGCTGTAGGAGCTCCCCAGGTTCCGCATTTTTTCCAGCGCACGTGAGTTGCCGCGAGTCGTCGCTTCCAAGGGCGCATGCGCGCTGGCGCGGTCCTGTTGTCGTGCTGTACGGTTGCCTACATGGTGTACCCTCCTGCCTCGCCGCCGCCCACCTTCCCTTCAGCTGGGCGCATCTTCCCCCCTCGCCGCCCACCTTCCCTCGTGCCGATCTACTCTCGACGAAGCCGCCACAAAGGCGCGGTGCGCCCTCTCTCCCAACCACTCTCTCGGTCTCTCACTCTCCCACATCCCAGCACGTGCTACAGTTGTAGTGCACGTCATATTGGGAGCACAGGTGGAGCAGTATATCTCGGGCTTTGAGTAGACTACACTGGCTTGGCGCTGGTGCCAACGTTTCGACTGCTGCTGTAAAGGGTGCGATGTCGACTGTACAAGGTGCTGGCAGCTCGTGGGTCTCGGCTGCAACGGGTGACGTTGCCAAATGTGCAGCGACCACCGGCGCTGGATCAGGGCTGGCTGAGGCACACTTGACACAAGTCCTACTTCCCGCAGATGCCGTGGGAAAGTCGGTTGCTCTGGGAACTGGCATACTGCCTTCCCGATAGTCAGTTTAAGAATCGCACCCAGCAACAGATACAGCAGGTCTCCTGCTAAACGACCTGGTAAACACCGCAGGGCAAAGTGGCCATGAGGCGACACTGTTGGTCAAACTTTACCTTAACACCAACCACACTTGCAAATCACCTCTACGTTGTTCAAACTATTTTCGTTTTCAAAAACACAACCCCCATACACTTCTACAATGGTTTCACTTCACTCCATCGCGATCGTTGGCTATGCTGCCACCGTTGCTCAGGCGAGCAATATTATGTGCTTCGTCTGCACAGTCAAGACAGATCGCACGGTCTACGTCACCCCACGGCGTTGACCCCGACACAGTGGCTGCCGGCACACGCTGACCAGTTCGTGGTCATGGACGGCGAGCTGTGCAAGCCGGTCCTGTCGATGGTGGACGACTCGTGTGCAACCCACATGGACATTGGCACGCGGTGTGCCAGTTCTGCCAGACATCCATGTTCCACTCATTTGGCGTGTCGACTATAGGTTCATCTTAACAATTTTCCTGCACTGAAATTTAAGGTATGTCGTATACTTAAGGCTCTGCATATCACAGCAAAATGCTAACTACATCATAGTGCACCCCGTCATTCATCAATACAATAATCCTCCTTCCCCGTCGACTACATCCCTTCCTATTCAATCACAATTCTTCGTTACCGATTGCACCATGGAAGCCCCAGCAACAAACAGTGGCAAGGAGTCTCATCACAGCTCTTTGGCAGGTCACGTCCATCATGGCCCTATCCCCAAAACCACTGCCGTTGACCTGATGAACACCGAACATGATCTTCAGCACTATTGGGACAGCCTGGATGCTGATCGTTGTATGAGGTGGTATCTTCACATCCTCCAGGACGACAACGGCAACACTCGTGTTATCTCGCTCCAGGAGGTCAGCAACGGTCCACAGGATTCTCTGGAGCCTATTATTATGATCAATGTTGAGGCCTTGGCAGAGAAGGCTTTCACGACGGTGGGCTTGAAGAACAAGTCGATCGCAATGGCTATTTCCCGTCGGCAGGAAAACACCGTTGATGTCCCTGCGCTCAGAGATTTGGAACACTGCATCGCCGACTATGTCGATGGTGTTGTCGATCCAACATAATTGTTTGTGGGAAGTGTGGCAGTTGAGCTGTATTATCTTCGTGACGGCATGAAAACTTCGATGACCAGCTGCTCCAAAGAGATTGACAGCCGTACGGCAGCATTTTGCTGTGCCAACATCTACTTGATGAGCAAGCTTCATTATCTCATCAACGCTTCGCCGCCGCTCGACAAAGATACAGCCCGCAATCAAATCCACTTGCAAGTCTTACGTGCCAGCACGGAAGATATCGTCAGCATCCCACCAGCCGAAAATAGCGATGGGACCTTTACGACCTCGCCATTTACTCTCGACTCATTGCCTCGCAATGCAGACGAGCCATGTGACGAGGTTGATGAAGCGAGTGAAGCCGGCGGTACAATCACGGGTCTTCAAGACAGCGCCGAGTCGAAGTCCGAGTCCAGCAATACCGAGTCCAACATGCCCGAGACTACCAAGCCGACAGGCAAGAAGAAGCGGAGACGGAGAAAGTGGCGGAGGAGCAAGAGACAAGTCACGCAAGCATATACGGCCCAGACCTACCACACTAGCGGCAACTGCCAGAACAGTAGCTACCAGAACGGCACGTACCCGTACGGCAACTACCAGAACGGCGTGTAGGCATGTTCAAGAAGAAGCCCGCTACCGGTCCTCAGAACAAGGCGACCATCAGCTTGCCCCTGCCCACTATTACCGATCCCACCGGCTCGCTGAGCGCTACCTTTACGCGCCACTGGCTGCACGAGGAGGTGCACACGCACTACCGCGCGTCTCAGACCGGCGAGTTCACCTCGCTCACCCACAAGCAGGTGCCTGGTGATGGCTGTGGATCGTTCTACCTGGTCCCCATTCAAATCATCTCGTGCGGCTGGCAGGCACTCCCGCGTGTCCCCCGCCACATGCAGGAGGATGTGTTGAACTGGCTCGCCACTAGCAGCATCGAAGACATCGACAACAGTGATTTTAAGCGCGGTCTCTGGTCCCGCGACGGTATCCACAAGCAGCGCGGCCGGTACCAGAAGCCGATGTGGCCTATTGGCCCCGGTGGCTGCCCGGCCACTTACCACGAGTTTCCGACGTGCACCAGTTCGTTCGCCAAGAACGCCGACGGCAGCGCCATGGGCCGCGTTGTCTTTGTCAAGAAGGACTGCGACAGCGGTCGCCCATTGCACCACAGCCTGCAGCCGCGGCCGTTCCGTGAATCGGTCAATTTCGAGGACGTCTTCCAAACTCACCTGCTCAAGGACCCGCGGCTGTTCAACCCTCATCTTGGCCGCGTCGTCTACGTCAAGAAGGACTGCGACATCGGTCATCCTGCTGTTACACACCTTGCAGCAGCGCCCATTCCGCGAGTCGGTCAATTTGAGGACGGCTAGCCGCCACTGCCTCGCCACAACATCACATGCTTTTGATACCCCCACCAACATCAATATTTTACGTACGGCCATAGATACTGGAAAGCACGGGATCCCGTCCGCTCTCCCCTAGTTAAACCAGTAATCGGCGGATTAGTAGTTGGGTCGGTGACGACCAGCGAATACCCTCTGCTGTACGTTTTTTTGTTACTATTTTTGCTGTTTTGTGTCTGCTTTCTGTTATTGTTGATTCTCCCCATTCTGTTGTGTACTCCGTATCTTTCTTACCTTGTACTTCTTCTACTTGTGGTATATACCAGTATGGTTGTCCCTTCCCAAGTTATTTTGCTTTACGCCCATGTTATTAATAATCACAAGTCAAACAATCAATCGACAATGCTCGGTGGTAGCAAAGTAAATTTCTTATTTTTATTTTGGGAGACGTCCTGCGATCCTTTATGTGAGGGTTGCGGACATTAGACATCTCACTTGCTGAGGTACCTCCAAGGCGATCAAAATACAGGTGTACCGCACACAAATCGATATCACGTGAACTAAATACATGAACAAACAAGTAGACATCTGCGACGCTTGGGTACGAATCTGTACGCAGAAAAGTGTCGAGTTTATGTTGGTGAGACAGTCAGGGTGTAGTTGATTGATCGGTCACTCGCGTCGTGCAACAGATTTGGGGATCGAGCAAGTAGGCGGTGACTGTATGTTATTGAGAGCTGATTAGTGAGATGTGATGTGGAAGACTTAAGCACAAACAAATAGATATCCCCAGGTCGGTCATACCACCACTTGACCTGTAATCGTCGACAATGTCGCCCGTAGTCTCCGGAGGGCATCTTACTTTTTTTAAGTACGGTACCCACCTTAATTGGCATCTGTATTTCCAAAATAGGAAACTAGCCGCAAAGATGCCTCCTGAAGCGCTACACGCTTTACAATAAAATCAAACCACACATGAGTAGAGGTCATAGTTTGATGCAACAAAGTGTATTGGAGAGGATGTGGTGCGAAGTCCTTCCTTGACGAAATGAAGTATAGCTCGAAATGATATTGAAGAGACAACGCACGATTAGCTCGGCACTCCCCGAGGGAACAAGACAAGTGCTGTAAGGGAGCTATCCATTCAAGCACAGATTTGGATGTCTATGAATTTACAGTATTTTCGGTTGAGTCTGACTAGAGTCTACTATCAGTCCGAAATTTGTCGTATAGGATGAGCAAATACAATACATTACTACAGGTGGCACCAAAGACGTCAATCACAGTCATTTTGCCAGGAGGGCAGATGCCAGAGTCTACTAAGTTGACCTTATTAAGTGCATTTGTATATTATGTAAGCAGTACGGTGCACATCTCGCGATGTTATCGATATGGAGCAATTTAAGGCTTCACTTGAGGTATGTGTAGTTTACAACTTTTTCGTATTTTATCTATGTGTCGTCGAGGCTCAACGACACTTTTAACGAAAATATAAACAATAAAACAGACAGACATCAACAACAGAATACAACAGATAAAGAGAACAAAACCCAATCTCAAGACAAGTCAAGACAGGGCGACTGCTCCAAAACGCCATCACTCGACGCTATGCTATGCAAGCACTTTATGACAGATGTGGGAGAAAGTGGCAACTCGCTTAGTCCTCAAACTCCTCATCATCGCTGGCATCGTCGGCGTCCTCAGAGTCGTCGGCGTACTGGTCACCATCATCCTCAGCTTCCTCGACTTCCTCGTTAACATCATCGTCCACATCTTCGAAGGCATCAACTTCATCGCCAGCATCAGCATCAGCAGTGGCAGCGACAGGGGCAACGACAGGGGCAATAGGATCCTTGGCCTTGGCTAGCGGTGGCAGGTGGCCCAGATGAGGGTTGAACAACCGCGGGTCCTTGAGCAAGTGTGCCTGGAAGATATCTTCGAAGTTCACTGACTCCCGGAACGGGCGCGGCTGGATACTGTGGTGCAGGGGACGGCCACTGTCGCAGTCCTTCTTAACGTAGACAACGCGGCCCATGGCGCTGCCGTCGGCGTTCTTGGCGAACGAACTGGTGCACGTCGGGAATTCGTGGTAAGTAGCCGGGCAGCCACCGGGACCAATAGGCCACATCGGCTTCTGGTAGCGACCGCGCTGCTTGTGGACACCGTCGCGGGACCAAAGACCGCGCTTGAAATCACTGTGGTCAATGTCGTCAATGCTGCTAGTGGCGAGCCAATTGAGCACGTCCTCCTGCATGTGGCGGGGGACACGCGGGAGTGCCTGCCAGCCGCACGAGATGATTTGGACGGGAACCAGGTAGAACGAGCCGCAACCATCGCCGGGCACCTGCTTGTGAGTAAGCGAGGTGAACTCGCCGGTCTGCGACGCGCGGTAGTGCGTGTGCACCTCCTCGTGCAGCCAAGTGCGCGTCAATGTAGCGCTCAGCGAGCCGGCGGGGTTGGTGATCGTGGGCACGGGCAAGCTGATACTGGCCTTGTTCTGGGGACCGGTAGCGGGCTTCTTCTTGAAAATGCCCTTGATACCCTTGAAGATGCCGACTAAGCTCGTGGTGTCGTTGAGCGCCATGTCCATGTCCATGTCCAACGCCGTGGTAGCATTAAAGCCCATGGCCGTGCCGTTGTTGTGAGCCACAGCCGTGCCGTTAGAGTACCCCTCAGCCTCGATATCCTCCTCGTCAAACTCATCGTAGACGCCCAGAGGCTGCGATGCGGTATTGAAGAGCATACCAGCCGCTTCCGCCTCTGCCTGCTCGCGCATCTTGAGCATGATGGAGTCAATGACGTGGTAGCCGGTCAGCGCGGGCTTATCGCCCGTGGTACGACGGCGGAGCTTGTTCTTGAGCACAATTTCCCGCTTCCGGGTGGTGCCGGGGATGTCGATGCTGATATCGGTAGTACCAAAGCCCCAGGTCGCGCCCGGCGTAATGGACACAGTAGTGTCCTTGGCGTGGCGGTCGACGACCTTGTTGCTGAGCTGCAGAGTCTGGGACTTTTCGCGCTTGAGCTCGCACTGCTCACCCTCGCGGCATACGTGGCCGGGCATAAGGTCATAGGGTGTGCCGAAGGAATGGAACATTGAGGTCTGGCAAAAACTGGCACAGCGTGTGCCAATATCCATGTGAGCCGCACACGAATCGTCCACCATCGACAGGACAGGCTTGCACAAATTGCCATCCATGACAACGAATTGGTCGGCGTCGTTGTAATGGAAGTTCGCGGGCTTACCATCCTCGATTGACATACACACGTCCTTTTGCTGAGGCCGGCTGATCTTGCGACCGGGCATGCCACGAACGCCAGCAAAAGCAAGTTCAAGTTGGGGGAATGATGTCTCGTTCTTGGAATCAAACGGCTTAGTCTCCGGCACTGACCCCGACTCGACAATGCTGGCCGCATTGTAAGTGGTGTCTGGCTTCGGCGTGACATCTTGGGTAAGTCCAAAGGGAACTGCGGACATGGAGGGGATGACGGGAACTGCGGACATGGAGGGGATGACGGGAATTGCGGACATGGAGGGGATGACACTGGACATAGTGGCAGAGCGGCTCATAACAGCCGACTCGCTGGCCGACGACATAGCGACGCTGTTAACGGAAGCCATGCCATCAGCGGCAGCGAGGTAGCTCATTAGGGTAATGAGCAGAAGTAGAAGGTAGTTCATTGTGGAAGAAATATGTGACAATGAAGATGAGGTTGGGTTAAAGGACTGAGGACTACCTCAGGTGTAATAGTTGGTATGGATATGATAGTTTGGGTAGGAGGAAATATGGGTAAAAGTGGTAATGGAAGAAAACAGAGAATGGATGAATGGAAGAAGGGAAGAAATATTGGAAAGAGAGAAGAGGGGTGGGAGTGTATTATATAAAGACAACAATAGCAGTGTATTTGTGGTACACTCGATAGAAGTCAGCATAAGTTAGACTGGATGTCAACTTAGAGGACTTTGGCATCCCACTCCTGGTAAAAGACCTTTGAATGACGCCTCTGGTGCCACCTGCAGTAAGTTGTTGTACTTGCTCATACTTTACGAAAAAGACCGGACTGATAGTAGACTCTAGGCAGGCTCAACCGAAAGTACTGTAAAATTCCTGACATCCAAAACTGTTCGTACATGGATAGCTCCCTCACAGCACTTGTCTTGTTCCCTCGAGGAGAGCCGAGCTGGTCGTGCGTCGGCTCTTCATTTTTCTCTTGAACTATATATCTGCCAGCCAAAGTAGGAGTCCGCATCACATTGTCTCCAATACACTTTGTAGCATTAAACTTTGACGTCTACTCGTGTGTGGTTTGATTTTATTGTAAAGCCCGTGGTGCTACATGGGCCGTCTTGACGGCTATATCCTATTTGGGAAATACAGTCATGTGCTTAACGACGTTGACTCGTAAAGTGGGTATCACTGTACTTATGCCAAAAAAAAAGAGATGCTCTGCGCACCTTATGTGAGTATTGCGGACTTAAAAAACCCACCTTTCAAAAGGTACTTCCGAGGCGCTCCAAATACAGTCAGATCGATATCACGTGGACTAAGACGAGCTCGATCAATACTTTCTCTGAGTCGCCACTCGAGCTCGCCTACTACGCACAGCTAGACAAAGCCACATCACATAGTCCAGCGACACTTTATACCCCAGAGGTTTCCGCCAATCTGCCAACATAGCAATAGTCAAGAAGAATTGAAGAAGGCGAATAATATATAAAAAAAGGGACGTGCATCGGACCACCAAGCTGGACACGACTTCACCACCCAGTGGGGCCTAATTCCTCCACTTTATTTACAAGATACAAAAGATACATTCAGGCGGTACTAGCTATGCTTATGCTTACACTCAAGCACCGTCTCAGCGCACCTCAGATACAGGTGTAGATAAACAGCTCAAACAAATGGATATCACGTGAGCTAAATACATAAAGACAAAGAAAACACATGTGACGATTGGGTGTGACTCTTTTACAAAGGCCGAGTCTAGTTTCTGTTGGCGAGGCAGTGATGGTGCAACTAATCAATCGGGCACTTGCCGCGGTGCAGCACGCTTTGGAATAGCGCAAGCATGAGGCGGTGATTGTCTCTTATCTGACAAGCGAGAGCTATGTAAATACGCCCAAGTAGACATCCCCTGGCCAGTCTCACCACCGGCTGATTCCTAATTGCCAATGACAATGTAGCTGCCGTACTCCTGGGCTGCGTGATAACCGGAACCTCTCTCATAGCTGCGAGAAAAACACATCCTGCTGTCGATATCACGTGACATTGCTTTGTGATAAACTTGCATGATAGTGCGATGCACCTGTATTTGGAGCGCTATGATAGTGCCTGTAAGCTATGCCGCTAGTACCGCTACCGCGCTCTGAAAGTATATTTTGTATCTTTCAAAAAAGTAGAAAAAAGAAGGCTCCACTGGGTGGTGAAGTCGTGTCCAGCTTGGTGGTCCGATGCACGTCCCTAAAAAAACCTGATGCTGATCCACGTCGTACATGTCGATGCTCGTACGGAGACGTGCTTGAGCAGGAGCAGCTGTAGGATTAGTAGGAATTATGCACACGATACTAGTACTGATGTTTTATTTTGTTATTTTTATTTGTATTAGATAAGAATATGTCATTCATTCGTAAAAGTTGCCAGTTGTGTGTAGTCCAGCCGGTCCAACCAAAAGAAACGCAATGAAACGGCGCCCGCAGAACGCAGAAGAAATCAAGACAACCCGTGCGCCTGATATAGAGAAAGACAAACACAACTAGCCCAAGTAGATAACAAAAAAGCAAAAAGCAAAAATACAAAAATAATCACCTAGACGGGCCGCTTGAAGGGATGCGCCTCCGTATTCAGCACATACTCGTCCAGGCTGATGACGTCTGGCAGCGTAAACAGCAGGTAAAAGTACTTGAGCGTCTCTGACAACCAGAAGCTCTCCATGTTGTCCATCTTGTCGTAGGCCGGGCCGTCGCCTTCGCCGGGCTCCCGATCCGCTGCCTCTTGCGTCACGTCTTTGATGGCGCTGTGCGCAATCTCCGTCCGCGTCGCGTTCACGACCGCCTCAAACATCTGCCAGCCCTTGGCCTGCCACTGCGGGTCGCCCGTGATCCGGTACATGTACCACACGGACTCGATGGCCTCGGGCCGCAGAATGTAGCGGCGATCAGTAATAGTCAAGAAGCCGGGCTTGAGCCGTTCGCGGGCAATGCGGCCATTCACAAACTCTTCGTGTGACTCGGGCTTGCGCGGCATCGGGGGCGTCACCAGATCCTTGTCCGCGTCGGCAGTGCCGGTGCTGCCAGTGCTGCCAGTGGAGGCATCGACACCAGAGAAGTTAACTTTCTGCCGGTTGCGAGCACCGGTTCCGGGCGCGAAGACGCGCGACGACTCGTCGGCGGCCTGCTGCAGTTGCTTGCCTGCGGCGGCACGGTCCCAGCCGGCTTCGGGCGCCTCAGCAGGAGGGGGTCGAGGGTCGCGCTTGCGCAAGCTGCTGGTGCTGGACTCCGGCGTGGACGCGGCCGCGCGCTGCTCCTTCTTCTGCGCAATGCGCTCTTCCTGCTTGCGGCGCACCTCGTTCTTTTCCACTTCCCACTGCTGCAGCTTTATTTTGTACTGCCGCATCTTGCTGTCGCGGGTCTCGCGTATGTGGTCGAGGCCATCGTGCCAGCGCGTCTCGTTCCATGCGCAGTCGGTCACGTTTTCGCACGCCAGCATGGTGGCGACCTCGG
This sequence comes from Ophiostoma triangulosporum, assembly GCA_029298705.1. Lineage (NCBI taxonomy): Eukaryota > Fungi > Ascomycota > Sordariomycetes > Ophiostomatales > Ophiostomataceae > Ophiostoma > Ophiostoma triangulosporum. The sequence continues at coordinate 1,540,355 of JANSLO010000011.1, read as the reverse complement.
GCATGATGCCGCGGGGCATGGCCTCGTAGGCCCAGACACAGCCGTCGGCCAGCATGCCGCCGATGCGCACGTCGTCGGGCCGGTCAAAGATGCGGCCGCCCATGGCGAACATGCCGCCGAGGAAGCAGGTGAGGTGCGTGAGCTCGTAGTGGTGCGCCAGGTCCTGGTCACTGCCGTCCTTGGTCGCCACCTGGGAAGAAAACAAAATGGCGCGGTCGCTGTCGGGGATCATGGGGCGGTACAGCAGGTACTTGACGACGGCGTCCGACACGCGCTCGTGCATCGTCTTGTACTTGTCCACCAAACCGCCGAGCAGCAGGTACTGCTTGGGAAAGTACTCGTACGTCGAGTCCTGGCTGCCGCCCATGCCAAAGGTGTCGCGGCCATAGCCGCTCGCCGTCAGGTTCATGGGGATGCACTCGTAGTCGGCCTGGCTGCCGTCCGCCTTGATCGGGTAGCTCGCTGACGCCGGCGGCGGCGTACGAGGCGCTAGCACGGGAGGCACGGCCGGGTCTTCTGATACAGTGCGCTTCTTGTGGTAGACATTGACAAACTCATCGGCTGCTGGCGGCTTGCCTGGCAATGACGAGGGGCTCACACGCAGCTCGAGATCCGGATCCGCAGCCTTGACCGGGTCCGTGGCGATCGTGCTGTTCGCATCGGACTTTTGGCTGGGCTGGTAGCCGATCGGCTCAATCGAACCTTTGCCAGCCGCAGCAGCTGCCGCAGCCGCCGCCTCAATCTGCACTTTGGCCAGATCACTAGCCAGCTGTTCATTGGACAGGCGGGCCTTTTGCAGAGCGGCGGCCGAGCGGTTGCAGCCCGAGGCGTCGACGTGTTCGGGGAAGATGCCGGGCAAGGCCGTACCGCCGGGCCGGCTCTGCCACTCCTCGAGCGCATTGACAATGCGCGCAATGGCGTCGTAGTACCTGTTGTTGCCCGTCAGCTGGGCGAGGCGTGTAAACTCCATAGTCAGGGACCCCATCTCGGCAATGCCGGTATTGCGTGAGGCGATGGCCGGCTGCGAGACGAAGGCGGGCTTCCAGTTGTAGTACAGGACCGGCATGCGATTGGGCGTGTCAAAGACGCCCATGAGAATCTCGGCCAGCTCGGTCGCCTTGGTGAGCAGCGCCGGGTAGTTGCCTTCGGCGCCGCCGGACACGTCGTAGGCCGCCAGCAGGCCGCCGAGGTAGCGAATGGTCGTCTCAAAGACAGGAATCTCGGCGCGGTAGGGTGTCGTGGTAAAATCAATCGTCTTGACGGCCTCGTACGCCTCGTCAAACTCTTTGCGCATGCCCATGATCCAGAGCGTGTCGAGGGCATCCACAATGGACGCCGCCCAGCCGCAAAAGGGGTCGCGAAACGTCTTGGCCACGGGCACGAGCTCGTCGTGGGTCCAGGCAAACTTGCGGTAGCCGGACCACGCATGCTGCATCTCGCGACGCACAGCGGCCAGACGCGACTCACGCACCTCGCGCTGGGCGATCGTCTCATCCTCGAAGCGGTGCTGGATGCGCGGGATAAGCTTGGGCGAGCCGGTAGGCAGCGGGATGACCGACTCTTCCGGAACGGGATAATGCTCGGGCAGCTTTTGCCAGTGAATAATGGTACTAGTCGGAGCGGACTTCTCGGCCGCTGCGGGTATATAGGTCTCCTGGAGAGCGGCTGGCGGGTTCACACGGTGGACGCCCTTCGCGCCAGAACTCTCGTCGACTAGTGCCGGCACAGGGTCTGCGGCCATGGCAGACGCATCAGTTGGTAATGGTGAACTCTGACCAGCGGCGTTTTTGGTGGTGGGCAGGCTGGGCGCGCCCTTGACGTCATGACTGGTGTGCAGTGCCTTGTCGGCTTGCTTGATATCGTTAACATCCAGAGCTGCGGGCGCGGCGGCGCCAGCGTTTGCCCCACCATTGCTGCCTGCCGACGCGGGCTCGGCTGGTGGTGAGTAGCCTTTGTAGATGATCTTTTGGGTGGTTGCGTTGAGTTGTGCGTTTTGCGATAGCCGGTATAGGAGAAAGAGGATGACGGCCGCACCAAAGACAAAGATGCGATACCTTTTGACTCGTAGTAACGCCATGGCGAAGGGTGTAAAGGGTATCAATGGGAGAAAGGCGAAATGGCGAAAAAATGAAGGAAAGGTGAAAGAAAGGTGAAAGAAAGGTGAAAAAATGTTCAAGCTCAAGCCAGGCGAGCTTGTGTGACGTAGAAGCCCGTCGGCAGCGCGTTGAAGCGGTCAACCAGCCAAGCAAGTGGTTGAGTAGCAGCTTGATTGCCGTCAGTTGAGATGTTGTTGAAAGCCGGTCAATACGTGTCAAAAGATGACGGCCAAGGAGGATGGCAAAAACAGCCAACGCCGAATGAAGCCAATCCAGGTACAGATCCAACGACGCGATGCAGAATCGTAGTGCTTATATCGTCATGCGCGTTGCCAAAGCGTAGACCAAGCGCAGCTGAAGAGTCGTCCTTGTTCCGTAGATGTCGTTGAACTTGCTGTACCGGGCCTGAGGCTCAAAAGTTTAGGGTTGGCAGCGCCCGAGTCAAGTCGAGTCGATGAGCTCGAGAAAGGATGTTGCTGGCCAGGAGAAGCGATTCGTATTCTATGCTTAAACTCTGGAGCTCTGGTCTAGAGAGACCCCTGTCCCATGTGGGTATCTCCTGTTCTTTTTCTGACCCTTCTTTTATGGGTTCTCTTTCAAGGTTATTTTGGTTGCCGTCTTTGTAAGAGTCTAAACTCACGCCAATTAAAGGTAGTCCAATTGCACAGTGGAATTAGACTGGTTGCACAAGGGGCGAAAGGGGTGAGGATACGGGCTAGGTGTTGGCTGCGACGCGGTATCGATCGCTGTTGGCTGCGATAAAAGATGCAGATACAAGATGCGTCGAGATGTAGAGAAGAAGGACAAAGATCAAGCGAGAGGGGTCGAGCAGAGATGAAGCTGAAGTGAAGCTGAGATGCCGTGTGATCGACAGTTGAGTGTGCCGATAAAGAGCGACGCTCTGGGGTAGATTGTCTATGGGCGTGCGTTGGCGGACATATATGTGTTTCGAAATCGTCGACAAGTGAAAGAGACCGGAGGAAAGGACAGAGTGTTTTTCCAATGTGGAAGAAGAATCGTGAGATTGTGTGCGATCGCGAAAGATGGGATGGATGTGGGCAATGGATAATATCGCGACAGTGGTGCCGAGGTCACAACGGTACTCCATACTATTATGCTTAAACAATACGTGTTTGATTATCATAGTCTGCTTAGCTCAATCACATATCACGGAGTATCTGTGTTTTGCCAAGACAATACTGTTAGATTTGTCTCTGTCGCCAATGGGTGGAAGCCAAGACTTGGTCAGATGATGAGACGCTTTTTTGACCTATCGTACTGCGTACGGAGTGCTTCCTTCGTTTAGGACAGAATACATAGAAGAAGCGTAGGACATAAGCAACACTGTACAGAGTAGCCGTGAGTCGATACAGAGCCCAAGGGAGTGAGAAAGTAATAAGCGACGACACGATGCCAGGGCAGAATCAACCGCAAAAGTAAGCATATATGTATGCTTAAGCATAATCAATAGCGTGCTTAAATAGGAAGAACCATATCTGAATACTACCCTAGTCAGATTGCTCAGTTATTACTGACTGTTTATCGATAAATACCATCGCCCGTGTCTTGGCGATTGGTTATGAATACTACGTACTCCTCAAGGAGCAGTGCTGTACCAAGATCCGAGCATCGCAGCGAAAAGGAAGAAAATGGCATTTGGCGATGCAGCGACTTAAGCCTATCGTACTGTAGGGCGACTATGATATCACATAGGAATGAAGAATAGGGGCCTAGACCGCCCTTGGAAAGACAAAGGGGGGCGGGCGTTCTAATGCTTTTAGGTATGTTGAAGAGTGCTAGAAAGATTGACATAGTTGCGCACTGTGTTGCCTTGCATGCTTAGCTGACGGATTTTCAGCATCACCTTGCTACATATATGTAGTCAACTCACACTGACAGATGTCGAAAGAAAAAAAGACAATACCCAATCACTTCATAGTCAGCCGATAGACGGGAGCACATCGTGTGTGACGGCTGACAATACGGAGTATATACGGGACCGTAACCAGGTGCGGGTGGATGGCAGTGTCTGTCACGACTTCTGCACCTGGTGTGCAATGTATTTATAGGTCACTGTCGGAACATTATTCACGTGACTGTGATGGCGGAAAACCACGAAGTGGTTTGGAGCCCTAACAAACGGCATGAAGGAGTGGTGGCCTCAGACCAAACGACATCAGGGAGGGACAAACGATAGAAGGAGGGACAAACAACATGAGAGTAGGGTTGGCCTCAGAATGGAAGCTTCGAGCATGGCCACCCATGGGGTATAAGTAGACAGGGCGCAGGCGCCCTGCATCTCAGATTAGAAGAAGGACAAGATAAGATACACCACCAGACCAGAGCACTCCCAACCATAGGACTACAACGGTCACCGGTGTCTTCGTCGAGACAGTCAATCATCTCTCTATTACAGTTTATACATCGAGTTTAAACCCCCCTGCTGTGAACCCACAGTCACCGTAATTGTAGCTACTACTTCACGATCAGCAGAATCGAGTTCAGGGTAAACAGTCTATCGGCATGTGCTATGGAAAAGAACAGAAATCAAAGTCAACACAATACACAGAAAAGCTCCGTGATAGAACCAAGAATCAACTACCAGGCCAAGTAAAATCTTTTGGCGCAACCCACATCATTTCCCGACAGCCATGTCTCTCCAATAGGGGATAGATACGTAGTGCATTTTCATCATCCTCAAAGAGCGAGGTCTCAAGGCGCGAGGTCTTAAGGCGTAGCCAATTCATGATCGGCATATCGTGGATTCCGTCAGAAAGTGTTGGGTCAGCGCCGTTCTCCAGAAGAAGCTTGACCGTGTCATAGTCTCCATTGAAGGACGCCGCCAGAACTGCCGTACCTTTGGGACAGCCTTGCAGATTGACATCCGCGCCGTTATCGATGAGGAGTTGCACTACCTCAGTGTCACCCTGACTTGCCGCCTCTTGAAGAACACTAGTATGGCATCTGCATCGGAAATTGATGTCCGCACCGTTCTTTATGAGATCTTTCATTTTGCTTCTGCGTTGCCTCGCTCGATTTAGATGCCAGACCAGCTCCGAGCAGCACACAGCTTGCAGAGGCGTGCCGAGAGTCTCACAATGCAGGTTGACATCGGCACCCTTCTCCATAAGCACGCCAAGAATCCCCTCGGCATGAGACTGTGCTGCAAGATGCAATGGGGTGTCGAGTCCATCACTGTTTGTGATTTGCGCCCCGTGTGCTATCAACAAGCTTGCTGTCCGTTCGCTGTTGCAGTATGCAGCAGCTTGCAACGGGGTGCAGAAACGCAGCCTATGTGCACGTGTGTAACTCCCGCCGTAGTAAGTGACAGCCATAGCTTTGCAATAGACTATCAAGTCCATGGACCGGGCCGAGTGTTTCAAGCCGATGCCATTGTCAGTCGGCCTGCCTCTCGCTATTCTCTGGACAGCTGCCCCCATAGCCTTCGAAGCGAAGCCGGTAGCCGTTCGTCGCAGTTCGACATCGGCGCCCTTCTCGATCAGCAGCTTGGCAATGGTATGATACCCGAGAGCTGCGGCAACACAAAGAGCACTGCCAGTATCGTCTTTGAAGGCGTTTTGAAGCAGATCCTTGTTTGACAACCGAAAGCTTCTCTCCTCCTCAGCATCGTCCATGTCGTTCCAGCCAGTACCCGACCCGTCTCTGAGTGTGTTGACCTTGGCGTCGTTATCGATCAGAAGGCGAACTGCCGCCTCGTTCCCACCCAAGACCGCAGCGTGCAAGGCAGTACTGTAAAAGCCACCTTCGAAGTTGACGTCGGCACCCATGGCCAGTAACTGTTTGACCACTTCGCATCGTCCGTGCCATGCAGCATGCTGAAGAGCACCACTGTAGCAAGATATCCTCACATCGTCATCGACGCGGCTGCTTTTTTGGAGCAGTTCTTCCACCATTTCCATGAGTCCATAGATTGCCAGAGTCTCGGCGACATGCTCGATGGCAACGCTGGACAGACCGATGTCGTGACAATTGGCAACTGAGTAGGACCCCAGCAATCGAGCTTCTTCCTGGTTGTCCTCCTTCTGCATATGTCCAGAGAACACCATGACGGCCAGCGAGACCGACAGTTGCATGCCCTTTGCAATTAAAAGCTGGACCATCTCAAAGCCCCCATGACGCGCCATGACCAAAATGAGAGAGCGAGTGGTCTCGATGCTCAGCTCGGTTTCCGCAACGTGATCCAGCAGTAGGCTGACATAGTCCAAACCGCCTGATCCGGCCGCCTTGCCGAGAAGCTTGAGAATATAACCGTCATCGTTGAGCCCTATCCACTTGCCCTCTTTGTTGCACTTTGGCACAGCTGCTTTGTCAACATCCGCGGTGTTGAATCGCGGATATTTCTCAACCAGTAGCTCAACCATGGCCCTTCCATCCAGAGCCGTAAATAGAAGCTCGCCAGCCGAAACTGCTGCGCACCCTGTGCTCGTCATCCTCATCGCTTTGGCCCCTCTCTCGATGAGGATTTCGGCAATTGTCACATTCCGCCGCATGACTGCCTCGAATAGACAGGAATCTGGCGAACAATAACTCACGTCGACCCCTTGGCCTACCAAGTACCGAGCAATATCGTCGTGCCCATACCGGACGGCACACATCAAGGCCTTGCCACCACTGCTAGGCGGACTGAGGGCACCTTTCTCCACCAACAGCTTGACCACATCCAGCCAGCTATTATATACAGCGGTGTTCAACGCGTTCGTCTCACAGAATACCTGGCCGAGCTCCTCATACGAGAGAGTGCAGTATGGCCCGCGGCTGAGGATCACCGCCAAGAGTGAATGAAGCCCTAAATAAGCTGCATAAAAAATGGGCGAGAAAACATCGGGCCGCTTAACTCGGCGGTTCCAACCGTATGCTTTCCAGATCTCTCGTTTTTCGGCGCCGGGCCCGAAAAGTCGCAGTGCCTGGTCTTGGGCGCCATGTTGGCTGACATTGGCGCGACGATAGTGGCCAGCCCAGGCTTCTGTCGCATATTCCGTGAGTGCATACTCGAATTTCGACCGAGTCAGTGGCACTCCCAGAATGTATGTAAGGCAGACAGAGGCGATCTCGGCGTGGGCGTCTGGCAGATATACTCTGAAGTTTGGTACTGGTCCCTTTGATATGCGCTCAGATTCTAGGTATTCCTGGACTGAGAAGTGGGCGATCCGGAGGGTAGACATGAAGGTGTTGAGATGTACTTTGCCATCTGAGTCGCCATCGACAGCATTGGAACCACCAATATAATTCCATGGCGTATAGAAAAGGCGACTTGATCTGTCAAGGTGGTCAATCTCGATGAGGCCGGGACACAGCTGAAGGATGTCGTCTTCGCCTTCTAGTCTGCCGTCAATGTCCAGCCCGGGATTGTCACCGAGCTGTACAGCGATGCCTTCAATGACTTCTGCCACAGTCAAGGGCCTGGTGGCGCAACACAGCAGGGTCAAAAGTCTTCTTGCATCGTCCTTGGATTCCTCGCCGATGTTTTCGAGCATCCGCTGGTAGGTTTCGTCGAGTGTCCGTGGCAGAGCAGCCAGCACAGCATTCAGCTGGCGTTTGCTCTTGGGAGTAGTAGCCAGTGCTACAAACTGGCATTCGACCCAGCGGAAGCTACACCGGTAGAAATAATACGTCAGTACTGTATTAAAATGTGGGCTTGTTCTGGCGGGAAAATGCTTACACTCCATTGGCACGCTTGGTCAAAGACTCTTGGATGTTGTCATGAAACTCTGACCACTTGCGAAGTCGCCGGTCACTCCCGAGTGCCCCGGCGATGAAAGTTGCAATGTCGCTGTCGACAGAGCTATTCCTGAGCGAGATCATCTGATCCGACACAGCGCCCATATCGGTAGCAATTGCATCTCGGATGTCCGGCTCGTCGCGGCTGGTCACGAGAAGGTGAAGACGATGTTCCGACCATTGCCGCATGTCGATCAAGGTATCCAGCAGACTCTGCCGGTGGTTATCTCGGGGACTCTCATCTAATGCGTCTATGAGGATGTATGTCTCGTGCGAAGACTGGATCAGATCCAACAAGCATGCAATGAGCACCTCATTTGGGGGCTTGCCATGCTTATGCTTTTCATGTAGCTTTGATAGTACCTCATGCCCCTTCTTTAGTTGACCGGCGAGCTGCAAGACGATGGCTCGGAGCATTGCCGAGACGTCCTGCTTGCTGTTGTCGTTGAAGGTAAAGAAGAAGAATGCAATGGCGATGTGCTCATTGGAGTCTCGCCGGCGAAAGACGTGGCGTATGGCCGTCGAGCAAAGCACGGACTTGCCGCAGCCTGCAAACCCGTAGAGCCACAGGAAGGAGTTGGCATCTGCTAGCCAGGAAGAAAAGACCTCGCCTTTGACAAGCCAATCGCCAGTGTTGCTGTGACGGGCCCCCGATGCAGCATAGTAGTTGCTAGAAATATCCGGGGCTGCGAGCCAGTCGCGTGTTGATCTGTCAATCTGGTCGGCCTGCACTAGGAGGAGCAGTTCCTTGATCTCCTCAGTCTCATCCAGAACCCGATCGGTGCTCTTCTGCTGGATGATTTGCAGTGCGAGCGAGATGTGTGAGACAATCTCGTCTACTGTTTCATCGATGGCGGTCAACGTGCTTTGCCGTAGAGGGTAGGCCAATTTTTGGGCGGCCGAGCGGGCCTTGGCTATGATACCGGCAGAAGGGACACTCTTGAACTTGTTGCATTGGTTCTCGAGATCATTGATGAACTCCTCGCAGTCTTCGACGATGCTTTGTAATTTGCTGACCAGTTCCGTCTCGCCTGAGTCTGAGGCAGACTTGGTCTTGCCCATGTGTGAGTTTAGACTCTCGAGCAAACCAAGAAGGCGATCGAGCTTCTTTGTTGTCGAAGCAAGGTCCTTTTCCCGGCCTTTGCAGCCTCGGTAGTAGTTGAGGAGAAACTGTGCGGTTTGCAGTCCAAGGGAAACGACACCGGCCACATTGGCGGCAACGGATAGGCCCTCCATGAGGACGATCCAAGATGATGTTGCAAACGGTGAAGAAGAAAACAAACAACAGACAACAGACAACAGACAACAGACAAAACGAGAAGTATGGCAGTCGTGGGCGTGAAAAGTGAACAAAGGTGCGTCAAGTGGGAGTGTCCAGAGATCAGAAGTGGAAGGCATGATGTGTGTCTAAATGAAAGACACGATGGAGGTCACCTGGAGGCGGGGGAGAGAGGAGGGGCGCATCCAAACACCAGGTCATCGCCATGGCCAATCATTACTTTTGCTCAAGCTGAATGTGCAAATGGTGGCGGTGCATCGGGAATAGGACTCATTAGGGAGCCCGGCGCAGCAAGGCATACAGGTCTGACAGTCTGTATCGCCTTTTGATAAGCTGCTGCAGCCCACTAGCAAATCAGCATCGTCGTCACCCGCTCGGCTGAACAATATGGGGCTGTGCTGAAAGTGCTGTTTAGGATTTTGCAATGTCAGAAGTTGACTTGCGAGCACTTGGCCTACCGAAGGACACAACAATTACGGGTCTAAGCATATGGACGGTTCATTACTTCAGTCTGTGGCTCGGATCACGCTAGGCGGTCCACGAAGGGGGGCAGCTGAAGAAGGAAGGTTTATTTCCGTGTGAGAATGGAAGCGGCGAATGCAGAGGCAAAGGCCATTCACCTGGTCGTCCAACATCTCACCCCAGAAATCCTCAGCACCTCGAGACAAGTGTATATTTGCTCGGACAATGAGAGCGTGGTGGGACGGATGAACAAACCACGTCTTCCTCACAGTGTAAGCTAGACGGCGCACGAGAATGTATCAGTCGGATACGGTCCACCGACAAGATATACGTCATTTGGGTCTCAGGCCACTGTGATATCAAAGGCAACGAGCGAGCAGCTCAACTCGCTAAATACCCGACGGGAGTGGAAAACAACCCGCACACCTGCATGTCACTGGCAAGAGCCAATGAGTGGACAACAAAACAGGCCCCAGATCTACGGAAAGCATGCTCAGAGACGTCTCTCGTCCCAAGGCAGCCCGGTCAGGCTACGGAGCAATCGCAAGCTATTTCAAAGCGTGGAAAATACAGGACAGAAACTCCAGATGAAAAGTGTGGAGCAGAGCGGAAGCCACTGCACCCCTGGACATGCAGAGCCGCTTACAGTGGGTCTGCAAAAGTAGAGTGGTGATTTCAGAAACAGCGAGACGCGGATACTGCAAGAGGAGGATTTACAGGCGCCGTTGTACTCGAGTGTTTACAAGAAAAACTTCTAAACACTTGTGCACAAGGGAGAGTTTTGGTTCATAATAACGCCCTGTGTACACGTCCGGAATAATGCCGCGGTGGTTGCGTGATTGGGCTGAAGAGCATGGCGTTTAAATCGTGGGATTGGCCTCCATACAGTCCCGACTTGAACCCCATCAGACGCCTGGAAGCTACGGAAAGAGAATATTATGGCGGCTTGTCTAGACTTGGCAACCATGAGCAAAATCAATACGTCTCTTGCCGAGCTCGTGAGGACTTCTGTCGAATGTTGGGAAGACTTTGATCAAGTCGTCCTTCAACACCTTGGTGAAACCATGAATAAACGCCTCCCGGTGGTTATCGACGCGAAAGGGTGGTACACGAGGTATTGATTTATACCGTTATAGCCCTGTTTCTGGGCTACAGAATTATACTTGTTTTGATTTATTAAGGACTGAACGCCCTGGCAATTGGAGTTCTAACCTATACATGTAGTCAGCCGATAGATGGGAGCACATCGTGTGTGACGGCAGCATAATTGACAATAGATACGGGATCGTAACCAGGTGCGGGTGGATGTCAGTTCTGTCACGACTTCTGCACCTGGTGTGCAAGCTATGTATTCATAGGTCACCATAAGTGTGGTTACTGCTTCATGATCAGCAGAGTCGAGTTCAGGGTAAACAGTCTATCGGTATGTGCTATGGAAAAGAACAGAAATTAAGGTCAACAAAATACACAGAAAATATCCGAGATAAAACTAAGAATCAGCCAACTACAATGCGCATCCTCATCCTAGGCTGAGTGTAGTCTTTTGGCGCAACCCACATCATTTCCCGACAGCCATGTCTCTCCAATAGGCGATATATACGTAGTGCTTCTTCATCATCCTCACGGCGCAGCCAATTCATGATCGGCATATCGTATATTCCGCCAGAAAGTGTGGGATCAGCGCCGTTCTCCAGAAGATGCTTGACCGTATCATAGTCTCGATTAAAGGATGCAACCAGAACTGCCGTACCCTTGGGACAGCCTTGCAGATTGACGTCCGCGCCGTTATCGATGAGGAGCTGCAGTACCTTAGTTTCACCCCGTCTTGCCGCCCCTTGGATAACACTAGCATGGCATCCGCACTGGAAGTTGATGTCCGCACCGTTCCCTATGAGATCTTTCACAATGCTTCTGCGAGTCATCCACCGAGATCCATTCAACAACCACTCATGTTCCCTGAACCACTTTCCTTTCTCGAACATCCCCGCATACACAGCTTGCAGAGGCGTGCCGAAAATCTCACAATGCAAGTTGACGTCGGCACCCTTCTCCATAAGCAAGCAACAGATCCTCTCGGCATGAGAGTATGCTGCAATATGCAATGGGATGCTGAAGCCACCACTGTTCGTGATCTGCGCTCCGCTTGCTATCAACAAGTGTGCTGTCTGTTCGTTGTTGCAGTACGCAGCAGCCTCCAACGGGGTGCAGAGAGGAAGGAAATGTCCAAGCGTCTCATCCCCGCGGTAAGTGATTGTCATAGTTTTACAATAGACTACCAAGTCCATACACATAGACTCGGCCGAGTATTGCATGCGGATGCCATTGCCAGTCGGCCTGCCTGTCGCTAATCTTCTGGCAGCTGCCCCCATGGCCAGTGAAGCGAAGCCGGTAGCCGTTCGTCGCAGTTCGACATCGGCACCCTTCTCGATCAGCAGCTTGGCAATGGTGCCATCCTCGAGAGCAGTGGCAAACTGAAGAGCTGTACCAGAATTGTCTTGGAAGGCGTTTTGAAGCAAATCCTTATTTGACAACCGCTGGTTTCTCTCCTCTCCAGCATCGTCCATGTCGTTCCAGACAGTACCCGACCCGTCTCTGAGTGTGTTGACACTGGCGCCGTTTTCAATCAGCAGGCGAACTACCGCCTCATTTCCACTTAAGACCGCAGCGTGCAAGGCAGTACTGTAGAAGCCATTTTCGAAGTTGACGTCGGCACCCATGGCTAGTAACTGGTTGACCACTTCGTATCGTCCGTGCCTTGCAGCATGTTGAAGTGCACCACTGTAGCAAGACATCCTCACATCGTCGTCAAGACGGCTGTTTTGTTGGATCAATTCTTCTGCCATCTCCGTGAGGCCATAGCTTGCCAGTGTCTCGAAAACATGCTCGATGGCAACGCTGGACAGGCCGACGCCGACACAGTTGGCGATTAAGTAGCACCCCAGCAATCGAGCTTCTTTCTGGCTGTCCCTCTGTTGGAGGTGTTCAGAGAGCACCATGACGGCCAGCGAGGCCGACAGTTGCATGCCCTTTGCAATTAAAAGCTGGACCATCTCAAAGCCCCCATGACGCGCCATGACCAAAATGAGAGAGCGAGTGGTCTCGATGCGCAGCTCGGTTTCCGCAACATGATCCAGCAGTAGGCTGACATAGTCCAAACCGCCCGATCTGGCCGCCTTTCCGAGAAGCTTGAGAATATAACCGTCATCATTGAGCCCTATCCACTTGCCCTCTTTGTTGCACTTTGGCACAGCTGCTTTGTCAACATCCGCGGTGTTGAATCGCGGATATTTCTCAACCAGTAGCTCAACCATGGCCCTTCCATCCAGTGCCGTGAATAGAAGCTCGCCATCCGAAACTACTTCGCACCCTGTGCTTGTCATCCTCGTCGCTTTGGCCCCTCTCTCGATGAGGATTTCGGCAATTGTCACATTCCTCCGCTTGACTGCCTCGAATAGACAGGAATCTGGCGAACAATAATTCACGTCGACCCCTTGGCCTACCAAGTACCGAGCAATATCGTCGTGCCCTTCCTCAATCGCACACATCAAGGCATTGCCACCATAGCTTGGGGTACTGAGGGCACCTTTCTCCACCAGCAGCTCGACCACATCCAGGCTGCCACTAAGTGCAGCGGTAGCCAACGCGTACGTCTCGCTGAATAACTGGCCGAGCTCCTCTTTGGAGAGATTGCAGTACGGCCCGCGGCTGAGAATCACCACTAAGAGTGAGTGAAGCCCTAGATAAGCTGCATAAAAGATGGGCAGAAAAGCATCGGGCCGCTTAACTCGGTGACTCCAACCGTATGCTTTCCAGATTTGTCGGTTTTCGGCACCGGGCCCGAAAAGTCGAAGTGCCTGGTCTTGGGCGCCATGTTGGCTAACATTGGCGCGACGATAGTGATCAGTCCAGGCTTCTATCGAATATCTCGTGAGCGCATACTCGCATCTGGACCGAGTCGGCGGCAGTCCCAGTACGTATGTAAGGCAAATAGAGGCGATTTCGGCGTGGGCGTCTAGCAGATGGACTCTGAAACTCGATACAGGTCCCTTTGATATGCGGTCAGATTCTAGATATTCCTGGACTGAGAAGTGGGCGATCCGGAGGGTAGGCTTGAAGGCGTTGAAAGAGTCGTCGCCATCTGAGTCGGCAACAACAGCATCATAACGGAAAGTATTGTTCCATGACGTAAAGAGAAGGCGACTTGATATACCACGGTGATCAATCTCGATGAGGCCGGGACACAACTGGAGGATGTCGTCTTCGCCTTCTAGTCTGCCGTCAATGTCCAGCCTGGGATTGTCACCGAGCTGTACAGCGATACCTTCAATGACTTCTGCCACAGTCAAGGGCCTGGTGGAGCAACAAAGCAGCGTCAAAAGCCTTCTTGCATCATCTTTGGAGCCCTCGGTGATGTTTTCGAGCATCCGCTGGTAAGTTTCGTCGAGTGTCCGTGGCAGAGAGTCCAGTACAGCACTCAGCTGGCGTTTGCTTCTGGGAGTAGCAGCCAGTGCTACGAACTGGCACTCGACCCAGCGGAAGCTATATCGGTAGAAATCATATGTCAGTGCTATATTCAAATGTGGGTTTGTTTTCGCGGCCGAATGCTTACACTCCGTTGGCCCGCTTCATCAAAGACTCTCGAATGTGGTCATGGAACTCCGACCACTTGCGAAGTCGTCGGTCACTCTCGAGCTTCCCGGCGATAAAGGCTGCAATGTCGCTGTCGATGGAGCTATTCTTGAGTGAGATCATCTGGTCCGACACAGCGCCCATATCGGTGACAATTGCGTCTCGGATGTCCGGTTCGTCGCGGCTGGTCACGAGAAGGTGACAACGATGTTCAGACCACTTCCGCACGTCGATCAAGGTATCTAGCAGACTCTGCCGGTGGCTGTCTCGGGGACTTTCATCCAATGCGTCTATGAGGATGTACGTCTCGTGCGAGGACTTGATCAGATCCAATAGGCATGCTCTGAGGACCTCATTCGGGGGCTTGCCGTGCTTGTGCCTTTCATACAGCTTTGATAGGATCTCACGGCCCCCTTTGACTTGGCCGGCGAGCTGCAAGACGATGGCTCGCAGCATTGCTGAGGCGTCCTGCTTGCTGTTGTCGTTGAAGGTGAAGAAGAAAAATGCAATGGCGATCTGTGCATTGGATTCTCGCCGGCGAAAGACTTGGCGAATAGCTGTCGAACAAAGCACGGACTTGCCGCAGCCTGCGAACCCGTAGAGCCACAGGAAGGAGTTGGCATCTGCTAGCCAGGAAGAAAAGGCCTCGCCGTTGACAAGCCAGTCGCCAGTGTTGCTGTGACGGGCCCCCGATTCAGCGTAGTAGTTGCTAGATATATCCGGGGCTGCGAGCCAGTCGCGTGTGTTACTGTCGATCTGGTCAGCCTGCACTAGGTTGAGCAGTTCCTTGATCTCCTCAGTCTCATCCAGAACCCGATCGGTGCTCTTCTGCTGGATGATTTGCAGTGCGAGCGAGATGTGTGAGACAATCTCGTCTACTGTTTTATCGATGGCGGCCAGCGTGCTTTGTTGTAGAGGGTAGGCCAATTTCTGGGCAGCCGAGCGAGCCTTCGCCCTGATACCGGCCGAAGGGACATTTCTGAACTTGTTGCATTGGTTCTCGAGTTCTTTGATGTACTCCTCGCAGTCTTTGATGGTGCTTCGTAATTTGCCGGCCAGTTCCTTGTCGCTTGAGTCTGTGGCAGACTTGGTCTTGTCGATGTGCGAATCTAGACTCTCAAGCAAACGAAGAAGACGACCAAGTTTCTTTGTTGTCGATGCAAGGTCCTTTTCCCGACCTTTGCAGCCTCGGTAGTACTTGAGGAGGGATTGTGTTACTTGCAGTCCGAGGGAAACCACACCGGCCACATTGGCGGCAAGCGATAGGCCCTCCATGAGGACGACCCAAGATGATGTTGCACAAGGTGAAGAAGAAAACAGACAACAGACAATATAAGAAGTATGATAGTCGTGGGATTGAGTCGTAGATAGACTAGAAATACCAACAAAGGTGTGTCAGGTAGGAAAATCTGAGACGAAACGAAAGTATGGCAGTGGAGGGCGTGTGATATCAACAAATGTGATATCAACAAAGGTTAGTCAAGGAGTGGAAGGCATGATGCGTGTCTTAACGAAGGGCACGACGGAGGCCACCTGGAGGCGGGGGAGACAGGAGGGGCGCATCCAAACACCAGGCCATGGCCATGGCCAATCATTACTTTTGCGCAAGCCGAATGTGCAAATGGTGACGGTGCATCGGGAATAGGACTCATTAGGGAGCCCTGCGCAGCAAGGAATACAGGTGTAAGAGGCTGTATCGCCTTTTGATAAGCTGCAGCAGCTTACTAGTAAATCAGCATCGTCGTCACCCGCTCGACTGACGCTTAATGGGAGCTGTGCTAAAGCTGCTGTTGAGGATTCTGCAATGTAAGATATTAACTTGCTCTGAGCACTTGGCCTATTGAAGGACACAGCCGGACAACACTACATGTCTATGGACGTCTCAATGCTTCAGTCAGTGTGGCTCGGATCGGGCTAGGCGGCCCACGAAGGGGGACAGCTGAAGAAGGAGGGTTTATTTCTGTGTGAGAAGGATGCTCAATTAACATCTCACCCCAGAAATCCTCAGCACATCGAGGCCAGTGTATATCTGCTCGGACAGCCGAAGCGTGGTGGGCCGGATCAACAACGCACGCCGTCCTCACAGTGCAAGCTAGACGGCGCACGAGAATGTATCAGTCGACAACAGTCCACCCGCAAGATATACGTCATCTGGGTCTTAGGCCACTGTTATTTCGGAGCAACGAGCGAGCAGACCAACTCGCCAAAGACCCAGGCGGCAGTGGAAAATAACCCGCGCCCCTAGAGGCTAGATATCACTGGGAAGAGCCAATGTGTGGACAACAACACAGGCCCAGCAGGACTTCAAAGATTGGACGGACAACCATGCGGTGTACGGAGAGAAAAATAAAATATGTTTGACCCCCAGTTCTGCTGAAAAGTTTGCTCAGAGACGTCCCTCGTCCCAAGGCAGCCCGGTCGGGCTACGGAGCAATTGCAAGCTAGTTCAAAGCCTGGAAAATACAGTACAGAAACTCCAGATGAAAATTGAGGAGCAGAGCGGAAGCCCCTGCACCCCTGGACATGCAGAGCCTCTGACATAGTTGCGCACTACACGTAAACCATTACATTCTTAAGTGTCGGATTCTCTTGCTAGTACCCACACTGACAGATACTGAAGAACGAAGACGATACTCCTATCACTGCAGTGTCAGCCGATAGACGGTAGCACATCGTGTGCAACGGCAGCATGATTGACAATAGATACGGGATCATAACCAAGTGCGGATGGACGGCAATGTCTGTCACGACTTCTGCACCTGGTGTGCAAGCTACGTACTCATAGGTCACCATATATATTATGATCAACAGAAACGGCATCTTGATTGGTAAACTGTACTATAAAAAAAAACAGAAGACTGTAGACAACAAAGTACACGGATAAAGTCCATAATAAAACCAAGAATCAAACAACCCAACTACTCTCCTCCAACTGGAGAGACGTATTCCGAGCCAGTTTAGGCCCCATCTCTGCCCGTACGGCCTGCCCGTCTGCAATCCGTATGAACCGCGCGTTTGGGCCAGGGCGAACCTCTCTCTGCCGTGTGTTCGTACGGCTTGCAGCTGCTGCCTCCAATTGAGCATTACGCTGCTCCACAGTGGCTAGTCTAGCCGCAAAATCATCCAGGGCGTCCTCGGCCTTCGACAGAAGCAACCAAACGTTGCCGTCTGAAGGGTCGGTGATGCGCCCTCGCATCTCTCTGAGGTGGGCGCTGGACCGCGGCGTCTCAAACTGCTGCAAGCCGCTGCGGGTTTGCCGGGGGGTGTGCGGCGCCCGTACTGGCGGCGGCATGGCAGTTGTGCTGACCTCGGCCGCTGTCTTGATGACGAAATCATTGTTAACGGCCTTTTGAACGTTAAAAGGCCAAAGGCCTGTTGCGCGCCACCCCGAGATGATGTTTGCTGGCCGAATAGCCTCCCTCCGTGCATGTAGAAAGCACTTCAAGAACGTGCGCTTGTTCTCGTGGCTGCTCTCCGCCCTGGGCTTGAACACGTCGTACTAATGACGGTATCTTTGCTTCAGAGCGGAGAAAACAGACACGTCAAGTGGCTGTAGAACATGCGACGTGTGAGGAGGGAGGATCATCAGCCAGATTTCATTCTTCATGCACTCTAGCATGAACTCGTCCGTGGCGTGGCTGCCGTGGCCGTCGAGGACGAGGAGGCGCCACTGCTCCGGGTCCTCTGGCTGTGTCTTCGGGATGAAGACGTCGACGAGCCAGCTTAGGCCAACCTTGTTGTTTGACCAACCGGAAGGCGTGCTAGTAAAATGCCAATCAGCATACTCGTCGACGTCCTTGTGGAAATACTGCTGCTGCGTAGAGTTGGCCGGAAAGATGATCAGAGGGGGGAGGCTCTGACCATCTGCGGAGATGCACTCGATCGACGTAACCTAGGCGCGCGGCCCAGACGACTTGACCACCTCACGCTTGAGGTGAGCTCTCCCAACGACTAGACCGTCGTGGCCAGCACCCTCGGCGAGGCCAGTCTCGTCGCAGTTGTACCTGAACTGTGCAGGTATGTGCTCGAAAATGTCGTTCTCGAATAGCTCAAAGAACGTCCGCACTACATCCTCTGCGGCGCCGTTAACGCGCTGCGCCTCTACGGCTACTTTCTTGATGCTCTTGACTTGAGGGTTCCGGTCGAGAAATGCGCGTTGTCAGGCGCGCGAGAGTGTCTGGGGCCGACCTTGGGCGGCGAGAAAATGCTCTGCCATAGCGCGAACATGGGCGTGACTGGGAGCGGCGCCGAGAGAAGCCTGAGTTATCACCCATTTGGATAGCAGAGCCTCAAGACGTGGTGTTAAAAGTTGAAGGTTTGCAGCACCTTCGCTGTGCGCGTTTGAGCCTTCCCTACGTTGTCGAAGTGTGCTCAGCGGGATGTTGTGCTTCTTGGAAGCCTTTCGAAGTGACACTCTGTCGCGGAGCTCCGCCAGCGCGTTGGTAACGTCAATTTCGCTGTATTTCGACCCCATCCTTAATACTTCAAAACATCAGGATCACGACAATATTATTCAAAATTCAAACACTTTCTTTTAACCATTTTTTTCTGCCGATAAGATTCCGATAACGCTCACCGCCTGCTAAGGTGGGGTGTTCGTAAATATGGGGTGTTCGGATATGTGCCACGTATAAAGGAGGAGACTAATACGTACAACTCGGCCGTCTTGGTCCCGTGACCTTTTTAGGGGGAAGCCGTATAAAGGGTATTGTTGGAACCCTCACCACGTGACCCCACTTATTCGTGTATATATATCCCCATCTTCTACAGGCTGGGGAAACCAATTCAAATCTTTATGCTTCCCACTTCAGGTTATGAGTCCTCGTCGCTTCTACCCCCGGTTCAAAATTGATAATTTGCATCCGCTTCCGCAGCGACAGTTTTATTTTATTTTTTATTCTATTCCCTCTCTTTCTTCCCTACCCTCTTTATTTCGACAGCTACCAGCATCGTGCTAACGCTGTATTCTTAACACGTCCTTCCCGCTGTCCCTTCTACTATCTTTTCAAGCTGTCAATCATGCCTACTCCGTCAGACAGAGTCACCAGGAGCATGGCCGCCACCCTTATCAACAATCCGGTATTCGTCAAGCCGGAGCCTGCGAGCACTGAGACCAAGGACCATGCAGGCGTCGTCGCCTCGGTCAACCAAGACTATCCCAACGGGCTGTTCATAGCCGGGAAACAGTTTGCGACCCTTACGCAACTCGTCAACTCTATCACAGAGGCATCCAAGGCCACATCGTTCAGCGAGGCCAACGACAAGTTTAAAGCGGTGAATGAGGCAATCGCGCTGCCCAAGCTCAACAAGGAGAACAACACGCTGGTCTGGATCGAGGAAGTTGGCGTGCTGATGGACAACACAAACTCGGCCGCGGCCTTCATAGACGTCGTTGGCTGGGAGCGAACCCCGACACGGAACGTTTGGGCATTGTGCTGGAAGAGAATCTTGCGTGAATCTGTTTCCAGTGAGCACGTCATCAGCGGACAAACGCCGCTATCTCTCATGCAGCTCGCCCTGAGAGACGTGTCCCTGACACGGTCTCGCGAGGAGTCCATTTGTGCATTCCTCGAGCTGAAGTCTACCGGCATGACCTTGACGGCCTACCTTGACGCCTACACTAGTCGCCGCGCCAAATGTCTTGAGCAGTGCCCAGGTGCAGATGTATGGGGACTGGAACTCCTCCGGCTGCAGTTCGTGGCCCATGTTGCCGAGTTATCCCCAACCATCCGTCCGCAGATAGAGGATCTGTCCTACGAAGATGCCCTTACCGCGTGCTTCGCCCAGGCTGCCCTCCAGCCACAGCAGACTCAACCTGCCCCTCAACAGCAGACTCAACCTGCCACTCAGAACAACAGAAGGAAGTTCTTGCCTGGTGTTTTCTGCAACTATTGCGGCATTGAGGGACATCACATCTCGGTCTGCAAGAAGCGTAAGAAGGACACCAGCGAGGCCAAGATACCCAACAATGCAGCGGGACATGGTGAGGGGTCAAGGGATAGGACCACTCAGGTTGGTGCGGGGTCTAGGGACAGACCCACTCAGGCTGGTGCGGGGTCTAGGGACAGGCCCATCCAGATTAGAGCGGTTGGAGCCAGGAACAAGGACAAGTTTGTCCTGGACACCGGAGCAGATGTACATGTGTCAGATGCAATTGAAGATTTTTCCGACTATATTGCTGAACCAACAACCGTGAACGTCGCTGGCGGTGGCCAAGTTGTGTCTCCCGGCCATGGCACACTCACCCTTCCATCGGTGACCGGAACAGTGCATCTTCCCGGCGCCATACACATTATCGGCAATGATAAGCTTCTGTCACTAGCCCAGCTCGAGAAGGAAGGTTACACCCTGGAATGGAACAACCCTGGCCCCATTCTTGTCCTCAACCCCGATGGCTCCCTGTGTTCCTACCTGATACGAGAAGGTCCCCACCTTGTGTGGGAGGATATCATCGAGGAGGCCAAGTCCACCCACGCCAAACATGATTGGCATTCAATACTTGGTCATCCCAGCGCACAGACTCTCCGTCGACTGATGGCCTTGCACGGCATCAAAGGTTACAAACCTCCCCTCCGCTGTGACGTGTGTGATAAGGCGAAAATTACACAAAGCCCCGGCCACGGTATACTACGACAGACATCAGTATTTGGTGAACGGATCCACATGGACCTGGTCGGCGGTGCCACCTCTCTCCTCCCAACAGCCAACTCTGGACCGCCGTGGTTCTTGCTTTTGGTCGACGAAGCCACAGCCTTCAAGTGGGCATTCCCGATCAGCAACAAACGAGAGGTACCGACAGAGCTCGACACCTTTATCACGAGATTGCAGGTGGAACACAACAAAACACCAAAGTTCCTCCATTGCGACCGCGGCACCGAGTTTAGCAACAAGAAAGTACGGAAAATCCTCAACCAGAAAGGCGTCCGCTTGTCACTTGCCGCCGCCAAAGCCCATGAACAAAATGGCATCGTCGAACGGAATGTGCGCACCGTCACCGAAAAGATGCGTGCACTGCACGTCCAGTCCAACCTCGACCTACAATACTGGCCTCTGATCCTCGATCACGCCATCCTTCTCCTCAACCTCACCCCGAACAAGGTTGCACAGGAGTCGTCCTTCAAGGCTGTCTATGGCAAGACACCGGCCATGCTTGACCTCAAGCCCTTCGGCTGCCTGGCTTTCTGGTCCGATCCTAAGCAGAACAAGTTGGAGGCACGCGGTACTGAGTCCATCTACGTCGGACGCGACGGTGGTGGTCACAAGCTCTTCAACAACGGCACAAAGAAGTTCATCTCTCGCCGAAACGCTCGATTTGATGAGAACCGCTTTCCCTTGGTTCCACGCCAGGTCCTAGCCATGCACACATCGCCACGTCGAGCGGCAGACAGTGCACTCAATGGTCCTCATGGCACAGCGTGGCGGAGAGCGTTCGAGACTGAGCTGGACAACATGTCTCGCAACCAAGTCTGGTCCTTGGTCCCACGCTCAGAGGCGAGCTCCCTCATGGGGGGCCGCTGGGTCCTGACGGAGAAGGCCGACGGCCAACGAAAGGCCAGATGGTGTGCCCGTGGATTCAACGAGCCATTCGCCGACGACACATATGCCAGTGTCTTACCAGCACCCACCATACGCATGCTGCTTGCATTCGCGGCATCCAAGAACCTGCAGCTCCGCCACGTCGACATCACCGCCGCATTCTTACATGCGGACTTGGATCATGAGGTCTACATGGAACAGCCCCACGGCATGGAAGTACCAGGTAACCTAGTCTGCAAACTCCACAAGTCTATATATGGGCTTCGCACAGCGCCGCGTCGCTGGCAGGAGAAGCTGCAGTCGATACTGATTCCAGCCGGCTTCAAGCCCTTCCAGTACGACAGAAACGTGTTCCGCCGAGATGATATCACAGTGTCAACATATGTCGACGACTTCATGGTCATGGCACCGGACGACGCGTCCATCGAGTTTATACTCCAAATCCTACGCGACGAATTGGAGGTGAAGGATCTTGGCGACATGACGTGCTTCCTCGGCATCGAGATTGAACAGTCGCCCGAAGGTATACGTGTCGGCCAGTCGGCCAAGATCACCGCCCTGTGCGAGGATATGGGACTGCAAGACTCCCACGGAGCAAACAAGCCACTCGCTGATGAGAGTCTTCTGGCGCCTGACGACAATGCCCTGGGCTTGATCGAAGAAGAAGAACGTCTGTATCGCTCGGTGGTCGGTTCCCTAAATCACATCGCGATCACGACACGTCCCGACATCCAGTACGCAGTCGGCCAGCTGTCACGGCTAGTCCATAAGCCAACATACAACGCGATGCTCAGTCTCAAGCACCTTGTCCGGTACATGTCTAAAACCCGGCATGAGACCTTGCTATTTCCCCGCAATCTAGCACCACAGCTGACGGCATCCACCGACAGTAGCTGGGGCAACAAGCACACTGCTTACGGCACCTCTGGTACTGTTTTCCTGATAGGGGGGGCGCCAATTGCGTGGTGGTCAAAGAAGCAAACTTCTGTTGCACAAAGTACTTGTGAAGCCGAGTTCGAGGCACTACGGCAACTGGTGGTACAGGCAAAATGGTTGGCGCCGTTGATGTCAGAGATGTTTGAGATATCTCCACTGGGTCCTATTCCCACACAGATCGACAACACTGCTGCCCTACTCACAGCACTGAACAACAAAGTGAACGCTCGCAACCGTCACTACATCATGCACGACGGCACTGTGCGCGAGGCTGTCAAGTCTGGACTGATCCAGCTAAAGCATACCGCATCTGA
This sequence comes from Ophiostoma triangulosporum, assembly GCA_029298705.1. Lineage (NCBI taxonomy): Eukaryota > Fungi > Ascomycota > Sordariomycetes > Ophiostomatales > Ophiostomataceae > Ophiostoma > Ophiostoma triangulosporum. The sequence goes on along the minus strand of JANSLO010000011.1, from coordinate 1,517,364 downwards.
AGATGTCATTGCCGACGGATTTACAAAGTCTCTCAACCACGCCAAGCACGCAGATTTTGCAAAGATGCTGGGTATTATGGTAAAGCGTCCGTCATGGTAAAACGTCCGTCATAGACGACTGAAAAGGGGGGGTGTTCAGCATATCCGATTGGAAAGGGGGGTGTTGGAACCCTCACCACGTGACCCCACTTATTCGTGTATATATATCCCCATCTTCTACAGGCTGGGGAAACCAATTCAAATCTTTATGCTTCCCACTTCAGGTATACATCGACTTTCATAAGACTGATAAGGCCAGGTGAAATCTTTTGGCGCAACCCACATCATTTCCCGACAGCCATGTCTCTCCAATAGGTGATATAAAAGTAGTGGTCTTTCATCACGCTCAAAGCTCGAGGTCTCAAGGCGCGAGGTCTCAAGGCGCAGCCGATTCATGATCGGCATATCGTAGATTCCGTCAGAAAGGGTGGGATCAGCGCCATTCTCCAGAAGAAGCTTGACTGTACCATAGTCTTTATTCAAGGATGCAGCCAGAACTGCCGTACCCTTGGGACGCCCTTGCAGGTTGACATCAGCGCCGTTATCGATGAGGAGTTGCACTACCTCAGTGTCACCCCGACTTGCCGCCTCTTGAAGAACACTAGTATGGCATCTGCATCGGAAATTGATGTCCGCACCGTTCTTCATGAGGATTTCCACAATGCTTCTCTGTTCCCTCCACCGAAATATATCCAAGAACGAGAGCGGATCTAGTATCTCGAACCACTCCCTATACACAGCTTGCAGAGGCGTGCCGAAAGTGTCACAATGCAGGTTGACGTCGGCACCCTTCTCCGTAAGCACGCCAAGAATGCCCTTCGCACGAGATTGTACTGCACAATGCAATGGGGTGCTGAAGCCACCACTGTTCGTGATCTGCGCTCCGCTTGCTATCAGCAAGCGTGCTGTCCGTTCGCTTTGGCCAAATGCAGCCGCTTCCAACGGGGTGCAGAAACGCAGGGTATGTGCACGCATATTATCCCCGCGGTAAGTGACAGTCATAGCTTCGCAATAGACTATCAAATCCATGGACCGGGCCGAGTGCTGCATGCCAATGCCATTGCCAGTCGGCCTGCCTCTCGCTATTCTCCGGGCAGCCGCCCCCATGGCCATTGAAGCAAAGCCAGTAGCCGTTCGTCGCAGTTCAACATTGGCGCCCTCCTCGATCAACAGCTCGACAATAGTGTAAAGCCCAAGAGTTACGGCAACATGAAGAGCAGTGCCAGTATTGTCTTTGAAGGCGTTTTGAAGCAAATCCTTATTTGACAACCGCAAGCTTCTCTCCTCCTCAGCATCGTCCATGTCGTTCCAGCCAGTACCCGACCCGTCTCTGAGTGTGTTGACGCTGGCGCCGTTTCCGATCAGCAGGCGAACTTCCGCCTCATGTCCACCCAAGACCGCAGCGTACAAGGCAGTACTGTAGAATCCACCTTCGAAATTGACGTCGGCACCCATGGCTAGTAACTGTTTGACCACTTCGCATCGTCCGTGCCTTGCAGCATGTTGAAGTGCACCACTGTAGCAAGACATCCTCACATCGTCATCAAGACGGCTGTTTTGTTGGATCAATTCTTCTGCCATCTCCGTGAGGCCATAGCTTGCCAGTATCTCGAAAACATGCTCGATGGCAACGCTGGAGAGGCCGACGCCGACACAGTTGGCGATTAAGTAGCACCCCAGCAATCGAGCTTCTTTCTGGCTGTCCCTCTGTTGGAGGTGTTCAGAGAACACCATGACGGCCAGCGAGACCGACAGTTGCATGCCCTTTGCAATTAAAAGCTGGACCATCTCAAAGCCCCCATGACGCGCCATGGCCAAAATGAGAGAGCGAGTGGTCTCGATGCTTAGCTCCGTTTCCGCAACGTGATCCAGCAGTAGGCTGACATAGTCCAATCCGCCTGATCTGGCCGCCTTGCCGAGAAGCCTGAGAATATAACCGTCATCGTTGAGCCCTATCCACTTGCCCTCTTTGTTGCACTTTGGCACAGCTGCTTTGTCAACATCCGCGGTGTTGAATCGCGGATATTTCTCAACCAGTAGCTCAACCATGGCCCTTCCATCCAGTGCCGTGAATAGAAGCTCGCCAGCCGAAACTACTTCGCACCCTGTGCTTGTCATCCTCATCGCTTTGGCCCCTCTCTCGATGAGGATTTCGGCAATTGTCACATTCCTCCGCTTGACTGCCTCGAATAGACAGGAATCTGGCGAACAATAATTCACGTCGACCCCTTGGCTTACCAAGTACCGAGCAATATCGTCGTGCCCATACCGGACGGCACACATCAAGGCATTGCCGCCACTGCCAGGGGGACTGAGGGCACCTTTCTCCACCAACAGCTTCACCACATCCAGCCAGCCATAATATACAGCGGTGTTCAACGCGTTCGTCTCACAGAATAACTGGCCGAGCTCCTCATACGAGAGAGTGCAGTATGGCCCGCGGCTGAGGATCACCGCCAGGAGTGAGTGAAGCCCTAGACCAGCGGCATAAAAAATGGGCGAGAAAGCATCGGGCGGATTAACTTCGTACCTCCAACCGTATACTTTCCAAATTTTTCGTTTTTCGGCGCCGGGCCCGAAAAGTCGAAGTGCCTGGTCTTGGGCGCCATGTTGGCTGACATTGGCGCGACGATAGTGATCAATCCAGGATAGTGTCGCATATTGCGTGAGTGCATACTCGTATCTGGACGGAGTCGTTGGAAGTCCCAGCACGTATGTAAGGCAAACAGACGCGATTTCGGCGTGGGCATCTGGCAGATCTACTCTGAAACTCGGTACTGATCCCTTTGATATGCGGTCAGATTCCAGGTATTCCTGGACTGAGAAGTGGGCGATCCGGAGGGTAGAATCGAAGGCGTTGGGACGACCATCGCCATCTGAGTTGGCATTGACAGCATCGGAACTGCCAATATAGTTCCACGGCATATAATCATAATGATATGGTGCGCGGTGGTCAATCTCGACGAGGCCGGGACACAGCTGGAGAATGTCGTCTTCGCCTTCAAGTCTGCCGTCAATGTCCAGCCTGGGATTGTCACCGAGCTGTACAGCGATGCCTTCAATGACTTCTGCCACAGTCAAGGGCCTGGTGGCGCAACACAGCAGGGTCAAAAGTCTTCTTGCATCGTCCTTGGATTCCTCGCCGATGTTTTCGAGCATCCGCTGGTAGGTTTCGTCGAGTGTCCGTGGCAGAGCAGCCAGTACAGCATTCAGTTGGCGTTTGCTCTTGGGAGTAGAGGCCAGTGCTACAACCTGACATTCGACCCAGCGAAAGCTACACCGGTAGAAATCATATGTCAGTACTGTGTTCAAGTTTTGGGCTTGGTTTGGCTGGCATATACTTACACTCCGTTGGCGCGCTCGGTCAAAGACTTTTGAATGTGGTCATGGTATTTCGACCACTTGCGAAGTCGTCCGTCACTCTCGAGTTTCCCGGCGATAAAAGCCGCAATGTCGCTGTCGATGGAGCTATTCTTGAGTGAGATCATCTGGTTTGGCACAGCGCCCATATCGGTGGCAATTGCGTCTCGGATGTCCGGTTCGTCGCGGCTGGTCACGAGAAGGTGAAGACGATGTTCAGACCACTGCCGCATATCGATCAAGGTATCCAGCAGACTCTGCCGGTGGATGTCTCGAGGACTCTCGTCCAATGCGTCTATGAGGATGTACGTCTCGTGCGAGGACTTGATCAGATCCAGTAGGCATGCTCTGAGTACCTCATTTGGAGGCTTGCCATGCTTGTGCTTTTCATACAGCTTCGACAGGGCCTCCCGGCCCCCTTTGACTTGGCCGGCAAGCTGCAAGACGATGGCTCGCAGCATTGCTGAGGCGTCCTGCTTGCTGTTGTCGTTGAAGGTGAAGAAGAAAAATGCAATGGCGATCTGTGCATTGGATTCTCGCCGGCGAAAGACGTGGCGTATGGCCGTCGAGCAAAGCACGGACTTGCCACAGCCTGCAAACCCGTAGAGCCACAGGAAGGAGTTGGCATCTGCTAGCCAGGAAGAAAAGGCCTCGCCGTTGACAAGCCAATCGCCAGTGTTGCTGTGACGGGCCCCCGATGCAGCGTAGTAGTTGCTAGAAATATCCGGGGCTGCGAGCCAGTCGCGTGTTGATCTGTCAATCTGGTCGGCCTGCACTAGGTGGAGCAGTTCTTTGATCTCCTCAGTCGCCTTCTGCTGAATGATTTGCAACGCGAGCGATATGTGTGAGACAATCTCGTCCACTGTTTTATCGATGGCGGCCAGCGTGCTTCGTTGTAGAGGGTAGGCCAATTTCTGGGCGGCCGAGCGAGCCTTGGCCCTGATACCGGCAGAAGTGACATCTGTGAACTTGTTGCGTTGGTTCTCGAGTTCTTTGATGCACTTCTCGCAGTCATTGATGGTGCTTCGTAATTTGCCGGCCAGTTCCGTGTCGCTTGAGTCGGAGGCAGACTTGGTCTTGTCCATGTGCGAGTTTAGACTCTCGAGTAAACCAAGAAGGCGATCGAGCTTCTTTGTTGTCGAAGCAAGGTCCTTTTCCCGGCCTTTGCAGCCTCGGTAGTAGTTGAGCAGAAATTGTGCGGTTTGCAGTCCAAGGGAAACGATACCGGCCACATTGGCGGCAATGGATAGGCCGTCCATGGGCGGTTTAGGAAGGATTGTCAAAGGAGATACCGCAGTGATTTCCATGAATGGTAAAGATGATGCTGCAAAAGGTGATGAAGAACAGACAACAGACAAAAGAGAAGTATGACAGTTGTGGGAGTGAGTTGTGGATAGACTAGAAATGTAAACAAAGGCGAGTCAGATAGGAGGGTCTAGAGACGATAGTGGGAAGTATGATGGAGGGAGGCAGAACTCAAAGAGGGGGGGAGAGGAGGGACATATCTGATCTGAGCCTCGAGCACATCTGACACCAGGACGTATCCAATCAATACTTGCTCACGCTGAATGTGCAGAAAAGGTGGCGGTGCATCGGACATCGGACACATTTGAGAGCCTTGGGCAGCAAGGCATACATCCGGTCGTCGCCTTTTTCGCGAAAGCAAAGCTGAAGTCCGACTTCTGACTGGTGTAACAAACTGTCACACCTTTGATAAGCTGCAGCAGCTCACCAGCAAATCAGCATCGTCGTCATCCGCTCGGCTGATGCCAATGGAGGCTATGCTGAAAGTGCTGTTTAGTATTCTGATATGTGAAATACTGATTTCATTGGGTGTCATGTACTTGTGTACATGCCCATCTCACGTCCACGGAGGATGTATTGCATGTTTTCCCAGAAACGGCGTGATGACGAGGGCAGGTCTTGCATCAGCCTTTCCAGACGCCCGTATCGACACGGCAGACTGATCCTACGCCAAAGGCGGCTTGTCATCATATGATGGTCGAGGAATATTACATGTCATCAGTGACTAAGAGACAGGGGGGAAAGGACATACTCTTTCAGCTGCGGAGGAACATCTCCGAGCTGCAGATAAATTTCTCGGCCGCCTTGTTGTACAGCATTGGTACTCGAGCGGAGCTGACTCGGCGTCGCCAGCCAGTGCTTCGCCAACCATCAGCTGGACCAGGTTGCGAGCGTTTTCGTCAGAGTTGCGAAAACGACCGCGCATGGAAATTTTGAGGTAGATGTCAAGTCTCGTGCCGGCTGCTCCCCGCAATATCGCTGACGTCGTCGGCGTCGCACAGCTGGAGGCTCGTCGTACGTTTGTGGCCGCAGCACTGACAGAGTTTGTTTGACATTTACCGGCGGGAGACTGGTTGTGGAAGTAGTGGTCGTAACAGACACAACTGCCGTTGCGACGGCAACAGTATGCACTTTCCGAATAGCCCGCGATGCTTTGGCAGCGAGCATGGCGAATAATGATAATAATAATAATAACATCCTGAGAATCCCAAGCATCCTGACATTTCAAGCATCCTGACAATTTCAAGCATCCTGACAATTTCAAGCATCCTGACAATTTCAAGCATCCTGACAATTTCAAGCATCCTGACAGTCATCCTTGGACATCAGTACGGACCAGTCTCATAATCATCATGTTTATTGGTCCGGCGCCTCGCTATCCAAAACCGCCTGCTGCGTATCAAAAAGAAGAAAAGAAAAGAAAAAAAGAGAACCCAAGAGCTTGAAGAAAAGAGTAAAAGAAAAAAAGAAAAAAGACCACAAAACTCAAAACACCATAGTATAGCAAATCATCAAACTGTCGTAACGCTATGAAACTGCATCTCGTCCTGCCGGCGGCGCCCGCCCGCCCGCTACGTCTACTTGGTCTTGAACGTGTCCCGGATCTTGGCATACAGCGCCGTCTCGGTAAAGTCATAGTCCGGGTCCAGATTGCAAAAGGGGTGCTGCGACAGCAGCCGGCTCGCCGTCGGCCGCTCTGTCGGGTTGACCGTGAAACAGTCGAGCATAAAGGCAATGGCGCAGGGGCTGATGGTGGCCTCGACGTCCTGCGGGATGGGCGGCGTCTCGCCCTGTGCAATCTTGTAGATGGCGCCCACGGTCTCCTCCTGGGACCAGGGCCGACGGCCGGCAAACATTTCCAGCACGACACAGCCGACGGCCCAAATGTCGACCTTGGCCGAGTAGCCGACATCCTGCGGCCGGATGACCTCGGGCGCCATCCAGAAGACGGAGCCCTGCATGGAGTTGGTGCGGTCGTTGCCATAAATGTTGTCCGTCTTTTTGCTGATGCCGAAATCAGAAATCTTGGCGGTGCCGTCGACGTCCAACAGAATATTGTCCGCCTTGAGGTCGCGGTGCAGAATGCCCTCGCGGTGCAGGTACGCGAGGCCCGACAGCGTCTGTCTCGTCAGACTCGCCACCACCGACTCCTCAAACTTGCCGTGCCGCCGCAGACACGAGCCGATGCTGCCACCGCTAATGTATTCCAAAAAAATACTAATGCTCGTCTCCTTGCGCTCACACCCCAGGTACTGCACAATGTTGACGTGGTCCAGGTGCTGCATGGTCTCAATCTCCTGGTTCAGCGCGGCCACGAGCTCGCGCACGCGCGTCTTGTCGTTTTGCGCCACCAGCTTCGGCGGCACCTCGACCTCCTTGACCGCCAAGAACTCGCCCGTCGTCGCGTTCATGCCCAGGTACACGCGGCCAAAAGTGCCCTTGCCGATGAGCTGGCCCTTGAACCACCGAAAGGTCGTCTGCCGCTTGGGGATGCCCGTGTTGCCGCTGCCGCTGCCGCCGCCGTCGCCACCGTCGCCTCCCATCCCGTGCATCGGCGGCAGCTGCGGCACCACGATCGAGCCCTGCTGCCGGTCCGGGCGCACCTGGATAATGCTGGCGCCAAACATCTTGGTCGACTTGCGCCGCACAATGGACGCCGCGACGGGCACGCGCCGCGGCATGCCCGGGTTCTGTTGTGTGTGGGTTTGTTGTTGCTGCTGTGGCTGCTGTGGTTGTTGTACCATTTGCTGCGGCTGGGCAATCTGTGTCTGCGTGTACCGTTTGTTGGCTTCGTGTGCGCCGCGCGCCACTTCACGAATCGACTTCATGCGGCCCAGGCCGCCCGACCGCCGCACACTGCGATGGGCCGTCGACATGGTGGACGCCGGCCGGTCCAGCGCCTTGAGCGTCGACTCGTCCGACCCGAGCGTGTCGTTTTCGTTGTATGTTGATGTCGTGCTGGTCGACGCCTTGGCGGCCTTGGCGGCCGCTACCGCTGCGATGGCGGCCTCGGCTGCCGAGTCTCGCTGGCCAGCGGTGACGGCACCGCCGGCGGCATCGCCACCGCCACCGACTCCGCCTCCACCACCAGCACTGCCCTCGGCCTCTTCCTGAATCGGCGACGGCGGCGCGTCGGGATCGCCCTCTTCCAGTACTGGCTGATCAACATCCAGGTTCGGGAAGAAATCCTCCAGATTGTTAATCAGCGCGTCCGTCGGTGGACGGTTGGCCCACACATCGCGCTCGACAAACGACTTGCGCCGCGTCAGCTTCGAGTCGTCCGTCTCGGGCGACCCGGGCGTGCGCCGGCTCGAGCTATCGTCACTCGCCGGCGCACCGTCATGACCGGTCGACACGGGCGAAATAAAAGACACCGACTGCGTCTTGCGCTGCCGCTGCTTGGTCTCTAGGTGCAGATTGGGACGTTTGCCGCTGCCCGGCGTCTCGCTCGATCCGCCGGCCGAAGCTGCTGCTGCCGCTGCGGCTGCCGCTTTGGATGATGTCGTTGCCGACGCTGCTGCCACTGCTGCGGCGACGCTGCTCTTTGTCATACCGCCGCCGTTGTTGGCAGAGCTGTTGTTGTTGCTGCTGCTGCCGCCGCCACTGCCGCTCTTGGGTGTCGTGTCTTGACGACCGGCAAGAGGAATCGCAAACAGACCATCATCCGAATCGTCATCCGAATCATCGTCACCGCCACCGCTGACGGAAAGACGCGTAGGGTGCGCCAGTGCAGCCGGCAGACCAAGCCGTGGTGGGCCGCCCGTGAGCGTCACGCCGATTTCGTGGTCGCGGAAGTCCAAGTCCAGACCGGTCCGTGACGACGGCGCGTGCTGCTGCGAGATATCGCGATCGCGGCGAGCGAAATTCGAGCTCGGCCGCGAGTTCGGGCTCAGGTCGCCGGGTGAAGCGGCCCGTGCAGGCGCCTTGAAACCTCGGAGAGTATCCGCGGGGCCGAAGGAGCTGCTGGTGTGCGATGCAGACGCCACGCGGTTCGGCGACACGCCGCGCGACGGACCAAAGCCAGCGAGGCCGCGTCCCATGCCAGCCAGCGCACTAGCAATACCGCCACCGCCGCTGAAGCCGCTGCCGCCGCCGCTGTTGCTACTGTGGCTCGTGGATGTTGGCGGAAAGGTCGTGGAGGTAGGCGGGAAGCGGCGCTCAGGCGCTTCGGCCGTCGTGGGAAGAGCAGGCCGCTTCATGCTCGGATAGCCGCTGTCTTGGCTGCCTTGCGCGCGGATGCGGTCCCCTGACCGCTTGCTCAGCGAGTTGGCTTTGATCAGTGTAGACGACGGCTCGCCCGGCGGCGCAGGCGCGCGGCGCTGTGGCAGGAGCTGTTTGCTCTCGACGGCGGCCGGCGCCTTGTCGGCAAACGGCGAAATGCGCGGCTGGTCAAAGTCGACGTTGCGACTGCCGACAATGATCAGCGGCTCGTCCGAACTGTGGGCGCCCTGGCCATTGTTGGTGCCGCTGTTTGCGCCGGTATTGCTGCCGCTGTTGGGGCCCCCCTCGTTGATATTCGCCTGCGGGCGGCGCTTTTGCAGGTAGGCCTGGCCCTTGCGGTCGATCTCGGCACGGTATGCAGCGGCGGCGGCTTCGATGTCGTGCTGGCTGCTGTTTGTCGACTGAGCGGCGGCACTAGCACCGCTGGCGTGGTCGTTTCGGGCGGCGTGTTCGCCGGACACTGTATTTTGTCGCGAGTTCGGTGGCGAAGAGCTTGAGCGTGGTCGGGATACGCCATTGAGCGCGTCGTAGGCGTCTCGGTCGATGCCGCTGCCGTTGAGTGGGTAGAGCGGCGACAACTGCTGCTGCTGCTGCTGCTGGGGCTGTTGGTTGCGCAGCTGCTGAACAAAGATCTTGGGAGTGGTCGAATCGGCTCTCGGCTTCTTGGTCATGGCCAGTAGCTTATCATCGTTCACGGGAATGTCATGCTTGAACTGGCCCAGGTCCGTCCAGAACATGCTGGTGCCGTCGGCATTGGGCAGACCCAGGTTGACACATACGAGGTGGCGTAGATCGGATGCCGTTTCGACTTCGGTGACATCAATCATGCGGTAATTCCAGTAGTCGGCCGTGGCCAAAATGTACCGTTGTGTGGATGGCGAGGATGTCGTGTAGGAGTATCGGCTGTCATAGCTTGTGGCAAAACTGGACGCGGGACGATCAAGTGATACATCGCTGGCATTGCCGGCGCGGCTGCCGAGTGTCGAGGGCGACTTGGTGGGGACGACGGGGCTTGTGGGAGACTCGAGGCCGTCGGGCGATGGTAACGGGTTGTCGTCGCCCTTGTGCTTCTTCTTGCGGCTCCAGAAGCCACGCAAGGACTTGTCCTTGAGCTCCTTGGCGCTGTTGGGCGGCTCTGTGCCGGCAGACCGGTCTCCCGACTCTGCATGCGACGACGGGCGGCCATTGTTGGAGCCAATGTTGAGTTGACGCATCACCTGGTTGGCATCGAGAGGGAGCCCGGACCCGTAGATGGCAGCATTAGAAGACAAGGAATCGGTACTGTTGCGCGAACGGTGCGCAAACCGAGGCTGGTGTGGCGAGGCTGACAGGTTCTGGGTGGTGCTCGTGGCCGTGTAGGGGTTGTTGGCCGAGTTCGGGACGGGGCTGCCAGCAGGGCTGCCGGCAAGGCCAGCGTCACTGGTATTGGGACTGTGGCGGCTCCTGTCGACGTCGATGTTCTTGAAGACGCTGCGGTGGTTGTCGGTCGAGCTGAGACCGGTTGCACCGTTGGCACTACCGAGTGAGGGTGGGAGGGTTGATACGCGGCGGGAGGAGAAGCCTGGGCCGGGGGCTTTGATGGGGGTTTCGCGCTGAGGGTTAGCAGTGGTGTCTCCGTATCGAGGGTCCAGCTGACGATGTCGATCCACAATCGGCCCACTTACATTTGGTGATTCGGACTCAGCTGCACTAGGCACGCTCTGGACCGAGAGGTTCTGGCCGGACGCCGATGTTGCGCTGGATTCTTTACGCGCGTGCGCAGCGTGCGATGTATGGGAAGGCGTCGAGGCCGATAAAGGGCCTGCAGCACCGCCAGCTCCGGCTCCCGTGCTCGTGTTGGATGCCGTAGCCGACGATGGCGATGTGAATTTGGATGGGTCGACGGGCCGGCCGCTGACGATACTCCGAATCAGATGGCGCATGCGACGGCCTTCCTCGCGGTCCTTGGTCGGCTCCCACATCTCACCGGGCAGATTGGTGCGGGCCATCCAAAGCTGCTTGAGGGTCGGGTACACTTGCTGGTGCATCAAGCTAAAGTTGCCGCGGCCGCCGTGGGCGCTGCCGAGCTCGAGAAAGTGAGTGCCACAGAGCTCAAGGTTCTGAAAGGCATCGTACCAGTCTTTGGGGAACTGGTTGGCCTGCAGCCACGACAGCACGCGTTCAATGGGCCACTGGGAGGCCATCTCGGGAGGCACACCACGCGAGCTCGACGCATTGCTGGAGATGGACATGCCGTGGCCGCCGAGGTTGTGCCCTTGGTTGATGTGCGGTGTCAGGTTGTTGTTGTTGTTGCTGCTTCCCATTTGGCGAGAGTGCTCGTCCGACGGGGTCCCGGTCTGGCTGCTGGCGCTCGCGCTCGCGTTTGACGGCGCGATATTGCTGTTGTGACTATTGTGATTATTGTGGTTGTGACTGGCTGCGGTGTTGTGACTGTGCTCATTGGTGTTTGACGACAGCCCATTCCATGGTGCCTTTGCCGGCGATTGCGCAGAGTATGGAGATGGCTCTTCGGTGATGATGCCGCCGAGACCTGGGATGCCGACACCCTCGCCAAAGGTGTCGATGCCGTTCGGGATATAGGTTGCTGACATTTCCATGCTGCCGGTGCTGACGGGCATCTGTATCGGTGGCGGAGGCGGCATCGTGGTGGGCGCAGCAGGGGTCATATTGGCGTGCGCTTGCGGGTTGTAGGGACGCTGGGTAGGGACGGGGCCGTTCGGGTTCAGCATGCCGGTGCCGGGTATCAGAGGAGGTGGCGGCGGCACAGAGTAGCCCATGCGATTGCCCCATGTGCCGGACCATGGCGCCTGTTGGCCGATGGCGCTGCCGGGTGGCGGGCCAGAGGGAGGGGGAGGAAGGTTGTTGGTAGGATATCGCAGCGGCGGCGGCGGAGGAGGGAGGACCATGCTGCTGGTGCCGAGCTGGTTGACGGGCGGCGTCATGGGCGGCGGCGGCGGAGGGACATGGTAGGGCCGGGAGGGATCCCGCTGGCCGCCTTGGTACATGGCGGGCAGGGGTGGGGTAGAGGCTGGCAGGCAGACAGTCGAGGAGGATGAGAGAAGAGGTCGAGTAGAGGCTGTCGATGTCGAGTGGATGTCGAGTGTGGAATGTCAAGTGGCTGTGAGGAGGTGGCCGACAATAGGCCGGTGGTTCGGACGAGGCGAGAGTTGAATTAAGAACGGAAGCGCACTAAGTCGAAGAGGGTCTGGACTGTGGAGAGAGTAGTTGAGGAAGGGGCGACGTTGGAGATGTTGGAGGATTGAGAGAACAAAGTGCGAAGAAAGGGGCCGAACGAAAGATCATGGACTCTGACAAAAGTCGTTAGTCGTACAAGCAATCTAGTATTCGTATTGCTGTTACCATTCCCGTTGGACAGTGATTTGTGTTTTGTGGTTGTGGTTGGGTTGGACAAGGGTCCTGGTCGAGTCGAGGAAGACGGACAAAGTGATGCGTTTCAAACACGGGAGCCGAAAGTGGGTGTTTGTTTTAGTACGAGTACGGTTGTATTGGAGACGATGATAAAAGATGAGAGGGGGATGTTGAGGTAGAGAGAAATGAAGAGAAATGAAGAGAAAGGAAGAGGAGGAGAGGAGGAGAGGAAGAGGAACGGAAGTGAGAGGAAGAGAGAAAGAGAGGAAGAGAACAAGAGAGGAAGAGCCAGTGGTACGGCGCACAGCAGACAGCCACAGACGGCTGGAGAGAGATAGAGAGATAGAACACAAGCAATGTCGTCTCACAGAACAGTCCTTTAGTTCTTTTCTTTTTCTCTTTCACTGCAACATTCAAGTCGAAACAGGTAGAGTGTCATCAGGGTCTTTGTCCGCTAAGCGTCTTGGGTCTTGGGCGCAACTCAGTGGAGAGCGCATAACGTATGATATGGTAGTATGTTCAGTGTTCTTGTGTAGTTTCTGTGACATTAAAAACAATCAAACGCTGATCTGTCGAGTCTGGAGTAAGCGACACTTTAGATGCGAACTTGGTTAGTGCACAAGATGATGTCTCGAGAGTGGGTCCTTCTTTCTCTCTTCTGCGCTCTTGTAACTTGTGTGTGTCTTGTAAGATGTGTCTGCTCTATTATCTTGTCTGCCTGTGTAAAATGGTGCTCTCAGCGTGCGACACGCCAATAACCCGTTTCTGATTTCCGAGATAAAGAACATCATTACCGGACAAAGGCCTGCATTAGTCTGCTGCACGTCTGATTCCACAAAGCACACAATCCTCGGGACTCTCTCGCATCTGACTGGTCGACGAAGCGCCCGGTCAGAATCACGCATCTAAGCATACGTCTATTTTGATTCTTCCATCTACATAATACTTTTGGTTCTTCCCCGCTGGTACTGTCTTGGTTCTTCCTCTGGGTTGTTGTCGCTTTACCCTGATTTCGCCCAACCCTGGTTGTCTGTTATCTCCCAACGTCGTAAACTATCGGCTAACAACTGACGGCGGCAAACGGCGGCAGTGTCGCTTGTGGCCTAATCTTAGGATAGAAGAAGCGTGTCGCATTCTCACACAGTGCAGCGCGGCAGTGTGCGGCGAAGATGCGTTGGACATCGCATCGCGACATGGCGTTAGTACATCGCATCGCGACATGATTAGTCATCATTACATGTTACATATCATCAATCTTGAGCTAAGAATGCTGTATTACATCGCCATGTACGTGCTATTCAAAAAGAAAAGGTCAAAAAACAAACACCACAGACTCAAACTACATAATACTGCACCCAGTCAACCAGTTGCCCAGCTGGTCATAGTATCCCTCGTCGCGCGTCACGCCCTCAACATAGTTGTGCGCCCGCACTTGGCCGCTCACAATCAGCGTATGCTCCTCGCCCACCGGGTGCCACCACCGCAGCCGCTGCAGCAGTGCCGTCTCCTCCGTGTCCCATGCAATCTCCCACCGTCCCGCCGACACCGACACCTCGATCTTGTCTGCCGGGAAGTGGTACTCGGGCAGCCACACGACTGTCGGCAGCAGCGGCAGGCCGTCGCTGTTGTCGTTCTCGTGGGCGCTGTCGGCAACAGCCGCCGCCAGCTCCAGGTCAATGTCGACCAGTGTGCGCACGCCGTTGTTGTTTGCGTCGTTTGTCTCTGCTTGCGCCGCCTTCACAGCGGCAACGCGCTTCTCATCCACCTTGCCGGCCACCTTGAGCGTAAAGGTGGCCGTCTGCAGGTCAAAGCCGTGCTCGACAATGTCGCCATTGGCCGCAATCGGCGCCGGCCGCACATAGGCGTCGGCCGCACGCAGACCCGGCGCACCCGTCAGTTCCGAGTCGGATGATTTGCGGTCGGCCGCGCCATCGGTGCCACCAACAGTTGCCGCACCCGCCGCCGCTGCTGCACCTGTCGAGGACAGCGAGGCCTGCGTCAACACGCGCTTGATATTGCTCGGGTTGACCGACTCGTCCTCGTCGACCTCGCTCTTGGGCACGGCCGGGTTGGCCGTTGTCGCCATCGACAGGTTGGTCGAGGACGATACGCCCATAATCCCCGCGGCCGCCGCCAGCGGGCCGGCATGCGACGTGGCCGTCACGACGCGCTGCAGCTGCAACGACGACGGCGACGTCAGCGCGGCCGTAGCAGTGGCAGCAGCACCGGTGGCCGGCGCCTGCTTGGGCAGCTGTGACACGGGCAGCAGCTTGTCGTCCATTGACACAATCGACAGGTCCTCGCCGTTCCACTGGTCGCCCAGCTTGTGGCTGTTCTCCGCCATGTAGAGCCACAGCGCGTAGCCTTCCATGTGTGCGCCCTCGACGGCAAAGTGGTTGGCGTCCATGGCGGCCGACTGGCTCGAGTAGTCGCCCGTCTTGTACGCGTGCTTGTCGTCCATGTCGTACGGAATGCCAAACTCGGTCAGGATGCACGGGTGGTTGCCCATGCGGTCGAGTCCCTCTTGGCGCAGCACCGCCAGCTGCTCGCGGAAACAGCGCCGGATCGACGCCTCGCCCACGCGGATGGCAAACGCCGGGTGTAGGTACTTGCCGCGCAGCACGCCGATCACGTCCACGTTCCATGTGCGGTTCCAGCGCTTCGTCATGAGCGTGATGCCGTCGTAAAAGTGCGGCGCATACACCATGCGCGTCTCGTCGTCCGCCGTGCCCTTGATCTGCGGCGGCAGCTCCATCGTCGGGCCCTGCAGCAGCATAATGGCATTCTTGTGGTACCCGCGCACTGTGTCGCGGTACGCCCGGTAGTGGTCCATAAAGTACGTGTCCGCAAAGCACGGGTAGTCAATCGTCTCGCCCGTACGCGGGTTCTTGGCAAAGTAGTCCTTGCGCAGCAGCTCGTCCTTGGCCGGGTCCCACACGCCGTGCAGCGCCCAGATGCACTGGCCCAGCTGCCAGCCAGGGTCGCGCTTCCAGCCATACCGGCTCTCGTCATAGTCCGCCGGCAGCCACGCCGTCTCGCCGTGCGGGTCAATCAGCTCGCGGCCCGACTTGAACGGACCTAGTCCGCCCATCTCCCACACATCCACCTCCACAGCACGGCCCATTCCAGTAAGCATGGCCTGCCAGATGGTGGGCGACGTGCCCTTTTTCAGCGCCTGCTCCTTGGGGATCACGCTAATGTCCTGGTACCCGATGAGGCCCTTGTTGGGCTCGTTGAGCGACTCCCAGCCAAACACAATGTCGTCCTCGAGATCACCCGCCTCCTGGATGCGCTTGGCCAGGTGGCCAATGGCCGCCATGTAGTGGTCCTGCAGGTAGTGCTGGATGTTTTTGCCGTCAATAATACACTTGGGCGCAAAGTCGGCGCCGGCAAAGAAGAGCGTGAAGAGCGTCGCCGCCGCCAGGCGGTAGTAGTTGGTCGACCAGATCATCTTGGGAAAGTTGTCCACGTCGCCGTACGTGTTGTGCACAATCGCCGCCTGCGTGGCCGAAAAGCTCTGCGGGTTCAGTCCACTGGCGTAGAGCGTCCACATAGGCGCGCCGCTGCCGCCGGTGAACCGCGACCACACGTCCTGATGCGGGTCCATGAAGACGTAGAAGCCGTACTCCTTGGCTATCCGCAGCATCGCCACCGTCTGCTCAATCCACAACTCGTCGTACTTGCCCGGCCCGGCCGCCTCAATCGCCTCCCACGTAAACACGTAGCGGATCGTGTTGTAGCCCATCTTTTTTATCCGCGAAAAGTGCATGTGGGCATCTTCGAGAGGGAATGGCCGCTCGTGGAAGACGGCATTGTCGCCATCAAAAAAGTTGTCCACCACGTGCGACGGCACGCTGGGCTGGCTGGGGTACTTGGCATCGCCGGCTACGTTGATGCCACGCAGAAGAACCTCGCGGCCGAGCGAGTCTTTGAACTTTCCATCCTCGATGATGAGGCGGAGTGACATTGTCGAGGTGGAAGGTGGAGCGTGGAGCGGTGGAGAGGGCGGCTGGAAAGGGGATGCCAGATGTGATGTTGTCAAGGGGTCGGATGGAAACTGTCAATAGAACATATCAGACGCTGCAAATAGGGATGAAAGGCACCGAGCACTGTAAATCGAGTCGATGAGAGTTCGCACTGCAGCTAACTCACCGTCGTATTCGTATCCCTCCTCCTGATTGATCGCGTGTTGTTGTCGGGGCCGATGTCGAGGAGCAGATGGTTCTGGTGATGCCACGGACTGGCAGATCGCGGGAGGGTGTTGCAAATAAATACTATTCGAGTTGCGAAAGCAAAGATAGACTGCAGATTATATACAAGAAACTCGAGAGATCACGGGTGGCCGGTGGTAGAGTACGGGTCGGATGACGATATTCGGATCCTGATGCTTGTTGGTATTACGTATGGTACCCATTATCCACACTGCGCTGGAGCCACACGCTGTCGGTTCTTTATCTGTGCACATTCCGCCCCGTTTTAATGGTTGATAAGCTCATGTACGCTACTTCCGGTGCATGCTACTTCCGATGCTTATCCGTTGTTCCTTATTACATCATCACCTGCATCTGCACTTTCCAGCCTGAATACGCAAAAGTCGGCTTCAATGATGGGCTTTTCATGACACAGACTTCGACTGCGCTTTTTGTTACGCAGCTATGATCAAGCTTTGCCATCGTCACAACACAATATCCTGTCCCACGATAGGCTTTTAGCTACTTGCCGTCAAAGCCGCACAATGGATCTGCATAGAGCTGCTGCGTATTTGTACATAAGAGTTCCTTAAGCACTCCGTATCCCTCGCAAGTCCCACCGCATTCGCGCCTACAGCTTTCGCGAAATCTCAATGGAACGGAACAGAGGCGACTCCAGATGCTAGGGTGGCGTAGAATGCATATAGTCTGTTGATTGGTAAGCAGGCCATGAGAATTTTCAGGGCCCTCCCACTAAGCGTGTTAGAGGCAGTCAACTTCCTACTGGGGCGCCTGCATCCGTGCATCTTATATGCTTATATATGTAGCTGCACTCCCAGAGCTTGGCATCTTGATCAAGCTGATCTCTATCAACTTAAACATAACACAAGCAATACACTATAACCGCCGACATGACCGTCTTTAACATTAAAGTCATCTCCGACGCCATCTGTCCATTTGTAAGCACTGTTTATTCCATTATGTAATCAACCAACTAACAAACAGTGCTACCTCGGCAAGAAACGGCTGGAAAAGGCCATTGAGGTTTACCAAAAGACCATGCCCGGCGGCGCCGACGACCGCTTCACCGTCTCCTGGCTGCCCTTTTACCTCGACCCCAACGCCTCCAAGGTCGGCGTGCCCATCGTCGAGCGCATGGCCGCCAAGTTCGGCGCCGACCGCGTGCCCTATCTCAACGCCCGCATGACCGCCATGGGCGCCGCCGAGGGCATCAACTTTACCCACCAGGGCAAGGCCGGCAGCACGCGCGACGCCCACCGCATCGTCGAGCTCGCCCGGAAAAAGGACCAAGACGCCGCCGACCTCAAAAACAGCCGCCAGGACTCGGTCATCAACAGCCTCTTCAAATTCTACTTTGAAGAGGGCGGCGACATCACTTCGCACGACCAGCTCGTCAAGGCGGCCGCGCGCGGCGGTCTCGATGCCGCCGAGACGCGCGCCTGGCTCGACGACGGCAGCGACAAGGGCGGCGCCGAAGTCGATGCCGAGGTCGGCGAGGCGTTTGCGCGCGGCGTCCACGGCGTGCCGCACTTTGTCATTAACGACTCTTTTGAAGTCGGCGGCGCCCAGGACACGCAGGCCTTTATTTCCGAGTTTTTGCGCGCCAAGCAGGCGTAGTCGTTTCTCCATAGTCCATGTCCATAGCGTTCATAGCCCTTTCCAATAGAGAATAAAGAATCACATGAGAAGACCCCCGAGATCCTTGCCCATGCCGCGCAGCCGTTCTTGCAGCTCCTTCTTCTTGCGCTCCAGCTCGCGGATCTCGTCTTCTTCCATGCGCACGTCCTCTTCTGTAGGACCGTCAACAACAGCCATTGCCACGTCGTCGTCGTCGTCGTCATTGTCCTCGTCGTCGTCATCTCCGCCGCGCCTCCGGTTCATCTCCTCCAGTCGCTGCGCCTGCTCGGCCACCTTGTTCTCGTAGTAGATGAGCGTGTTGGCCTGCTGCGCGTGCTTTTGCCGCAGCACAGGGATCCGCTCCAGCGCGCCCGGCAGTGCGTACACCGAGCACAGCTTCTCGGCGCCCTTGAGCAAAATGTTCACGTCGACGTCGCCCCCGTTCTTTTGCGCGTGCCGCTGCTCAATCTGGGCGTGCAGGTCGCCGCCGAGCACAGCGACCACGGCCGTCTGCCGGCGCGGCGCGGCACTGGGCCGGGCCGATGCAGGGCCTGTTGTGACCTCGCCGCCCGCGACATTGAACACGGTCTGTCGCCGGCGGCCGGCTGTGGCAGCGTCTGCTGCGGCCGGTGCTGACACTTGGGGCTCGGGTGCCGTCTTGGCCGGTGCAGGCACTGAGAAGAGCGCGCGTTCATGGGTCTCGGTGTCACGGATGAGACTGGTAATGTCTTGGTTGTAGAGAAGCGCGTTGGTAAAGACCTTGGGCGGCGGGAATCTGCACTGTTAGATAGGTGTGTCGTCTGCATAGCTCGTTGTACTTACGGGAGGCTGCTGATACCCTGGCAGGACAGGGCGATCTGGTCTAAATAGGGAGATAGATCTGACATTTTGGTGTTGTTGTTCGTGGTATACCAAGAGGTGATGTCGATTCGTGATGTCGCGATGGTGACGCGGTTGACGCGATAGTAAATACAGTGGGCGCTAACAAGTACTCAGCTGTGTACATTAGTGCAGCGATGTACTAAGCATTAACGGCTGCCCCGCATTGCCCAATGGCATCAACAACGCATCTTGCTTTTCCCCGCTGATTTGTGATCTGCTAGCTAAACTGCCACACCGCTTTCTTGAGTACAACATACTCCGTAGTATCACTTGTGATAGTGTCATGCAGTTGTATTGTTGTAAGGCTATTACAGCTCGTGTTCGCTAAAAAAGGAGCATGCTGAATACTCCGAGTACATACGTTTAATGGTGAATAAAAAGGCAAGAAGGAAGACTCGAGGTCTTGCCGCAGAAGCCGCGGCTAAGAGACATGTGATCTTGCGCCATCAGCTGCATCGCATCACGACTTGGTTTGTGAATACTCAACTTGCTTCCGAGATGATGCACTCGCAAACACAGGCATGCACTATGTTTTCTAATTTATTCTTAAATTCATATTCCTATCTTCCTATCTTTGTCTCATTCCCCCGCCTTCTGTCCCTTTCGATGCAGCGTTTCTGTCTCACACTGAAATTGCTTTGTTGACTTTGGGCATCAAGATTCCAAGAACTTTGAATTTAATCAATCCATGATATCATTGCTGCCCAAGAAAATCTTGTCCTCCGTCTTCCCTTCTCCCGCTGCACAGAATTATCTCCTCGCCTCTCGCTCAAAGCCAACCAACAACGCAGAATAGACAAAGTGGTGGGTCGCGGCGAAACTCAACTCGTCGTCTTCATCCACTTCCGGCTACACTGTACATACCACTCATGTCTATATATTGTCAATGACTGGTGGAGCTCCCGATGTGTGTTGTATGACTTGCAAGTCTCCCGCAGTCGAACGGTACACATGAGCTTCTCATGAGCCACGACTTGCGCGGTTGGATCGTGCATCATCAGCATGGCCTGTGATTTGCATATCTTTTGTTTATGTTTTTCTGTAATGTTACTTGCTCTGATGCTATCTGTGTTCCTCCTGCACTTTGCCTTTCCGTCTTTGTCTGTGCTTATATTGCTCATCTGCCCATCTGTCCATCTGCCCATTCTCGCATGTTATAGCTCAACCAGCATCGTTGTCTAATCTAACCAATTCTCTATCTGCTCTCTGCTCTCTCCTCTCTCCACGCCACAACCCCACGACACTATCTATCTCACCTCTCGAGATCACTTCGTAATCATCCCTGCATCGCTCACCCCCGAGATTTATTTTTAACCGTCCCTTAATCGCAGCTCGGCCAGACTCGTTTCTTTTTTCTTTTGCACCTACATAACTCTTCTTGATTTTCCTCTGCTTCACTGGAACTGCATTTCCTCCAACATCCTCAGAGTGCACACGGCAGCTTGACAGTCACCGCATCTCTTCATTGGCATTCCCAATACGACTCTAGTGCTGCCAATCGTCTCCATATCGATCAACGCCCTGTTACAACCCATGTAACTCAACTTAAGCTGTCCCAGCCTCGAGTACAAATCACTGGCTTGCCAAACTGTCCTGCCTCTGTTGTGTCAAACATTCTGATCAGTTTTTCAGTTGTGCATCTGTGCTCTTTTGGATTTTATCTTTAAACTATTTCGGCTTTCCCCCCAGGTTGGTCTGCAGCTCTTCCTCAAAGACGATCCATTTCGCCTCTTTTTCTGCTTGCGTTCCTGTTTTGCTTCTCTACTTTTCTCTACTTTTCTCTTTTCGGTCCGGGTTCAAGCTATCCTGGCTAGTCAATATCTGTATCCCCGGATAAGGAACAACAAGGCAGTGGTTATTCGGTACTGTTACGGTAGTTTGTGCCGGCTTGCATGATACCTGCAGTTGATAGTGCATCGACCAGCGTGCTATTTTCCTTCACCAAGGCCAAACAAATCTCACAATCCCAAATGACAACAGTATCGACAATCAGTCATTCTCCCAGCTAGCACAGCTAAATCTAACCTCTGCATGGCATGCTCCTCTCCCTCGCGCTCGGCATCCACCCCATTTGCTCGTGCTCCTCTATCCTACTTTACTTAAGCATACTCGCACCGTCCACCCACAACGCAACCCGACGAATCTCTTTCAGGCCATATCCGACTGCATATCCTTCAATCTTCACTGCTCGTGTCTCTTCACTTGCATCTTTAGTGCATTGCCCCTCTTTCTCCCGCCTTCGTCCTGTCGTTGTTTGATTTTCTACTTGAGAAATACGGTGTATCTCCCTGTCGTCCTCTTCTCGTACTCTGTCCCCTCGACTTCACACATACCATATACCACGTTTACCTGCTTACATCTTCAAGCTCTAGGCTATTTTACTGCGCGAAATCCTGCATCTCACCTGGCACTGCTTCTACCATGATAGCCAACAGCACTCGCTACATTTCTCTCACTGGAGGTTGGATGCTTGACCCTTGATATTCTTACTGCTCCTCTCGTCTTATTTGATTCCTATTTGATTCCTTCCTTTGTTCCTTTTCCGGTTCCTTTCTTCTTGTGTTCTTTTCTGCCGCCTCATACATTCTTTTTCTTCATCTTTAGCTGAAATTACGACCTTCAACCTCCCGTCCTCTCCGGTATCGTCCCTTGCGCATATGCGAACGGCTGCCTATAAGCCCTGCATACGAACAACACACAAAAATCACAACCCCCCCACATCCATCAAGTTAAGCGGTGATCCTGTTTTTTTCTTGGTCTATTGGTCTGCAAATTTCCAGACCGAGCAAACGAGCACCGACTACAAACGCGGACGAGTGTCTTGTGTGCATCCCGGCATACAGGCCCTCATTGGCACATTGGCACATTGGCACCTCGGCACAAGTGCACAAAGTAAGCCGACTGCTAGAATCACGACAGCACTTATGAAGCATTTGGTCTGACACCCGTCTAGAATCGGCATATATTCAAAACTCGACAAACGAGCTGTCTTCGGTGGCGGACCGGACACCCCACCTATCATCGACCCTCAACGGCCCCAAGAGTCGAGCCCGAACCCGCAATGTCTCATACAATGGATCCAGTCTCTCCTCCCGAATCGCCCATCTCGGCTTCTCCAGTCGGCGGCCGGAAGGCCATGCCAAATATCCACAGCCAACGCTCCCAAATACGAGGCACGTTCACGGCCACTCAGCGCTTCGCTGCCTCAGGTGAGGGGCGAGACCCGCGGTACTCGTTAGCACCGGGCCTCGTCGGCCCCGCTGGACTGCCGTTCCGGTCAACAAACTTCCGCCCAGACGAGCTGTCGCCGCGCTCGTCCAACTCCTCGGTCATGAACGATCTTGTCGAAAACGAGGTGGCCATTAGCATGGATGCCGACGACGAATTCGCAGACGATGACAATGATGCCGATGACGACATGGACAAGGACGACGAGTTGGCGTCGGACTCGGATTCCGTTGCCAGCAGCCGCATCTCCAAGTCGCCAACATCAGTACGAATGACCGGCACGACCAGCTCATCACGCCATTCGCCCAGCACACGCCGCGGCGGGCGCACTGCCGACTCTACATCGCCACCGCATACGCCTAGCAGGGACCGGCCAAAGGACAGCAATACCAGCCCGTATGCACACATTGCAGCCGGTTTTTTTAGTCTGTCCGAGACTTATGTGACAGCCGAGTTCATCATTGAGGAGATGAGCGACTTTGACAGCGACAACGGTCGCATCCAGGTCATACAGCCCTTCTCCGTCGAAGAAGCCGAGTCCGAGCGCGAGCTGGCACCGGACCCCAAACGCAACCGGAGTGGAAAGCTGAACCCGGGGCAGACGCGCCGTCGGTCGTCGTCTGCTCGCTATGCATGGCCGCCAGAGCTGGATCGCGGTGTCATGAGCGGTCTGCGCGGATTCTCGTTCCGCGCCGAGTCCGATGAAGAGGCCATTGCCGAGGACGACGAAGAGTCCGAGTTTGACCAGGACGAGCACGATCTCTTCCGCCAGATGCAGCGGGACGAGAAGCGCCGCCGCCGCCTGACGTCGGGCAGCATCAGCAAACGAACGATTACCGAGAGCATCGGCAGCGGCAGTGACCACGAGGATCTATGCAGCAATGTCGATGCCAGCGAAGCCGGGTCGAGTGCGCGCCGGCTACGTCGTCGCGTCGATCACCGGCAGAGCTTGCACTTTGCGGATCCGCCAGCGCCGCGCATCGACGAGCTCGACGAGCCCGACACGTCTGACAATGAAGACGACGTCAAGGAGCTGACGTGGGACGGCGAAAGCTTGGCTCGTGAGCTGCCCTACTACACGCTCGAGTATATCAGCATGGAAGTCGACTCGCCCTGAGTTTTTTGTATTCTTTTCTCGTTCTTGATTCATTCCCTGTGTCTTTCTTCGGCTTGAGAATTGGAGAGCTATGGCCATATTGATGATATTGACGGCTTTACACCAACGCCAACGACATTTTACGAATTATATGACTGACGATTTCTTATTCCTTATGTACGGCGACAGACTGGCCCGTTGTCGACTCCATGACATCCTTTGACAGCTCTCTCATGGCCAATACACCTATGCTGGCTTTTCTTTCTGCTACCTTTACCACTTTCATGTCTGCTTCTCTCTTCTGTCACCTCTCTCTCCTACTTCATGTTTGTCCATGTTCATGATGCCAAGATACCTTTTAGATTTGGGACACAGCGCCAGCGGTTGTTTTCCGTCCATGCTCTGTGGCCATTGGGGCCTTTTAATTTTGAATCTAGATAATCTCTTTACTTTAATTGACTTTCTCTCGGTATTCCTTTACTCTTGTAACGATTTATTGTTGTAACTGGTCGTGCTATCATTCATATTATCTCCAACTCCCTCAATGTTGGGAAAATAAACTCAAACAAGTATGCCTTTCACATCACATAATTCACTTAGACAGGATCACCACGCATATTTAATTTCTATTTTGCTAAAAAAAGAAAAAATCAAGAGACACAAGGCGTCTTATGTCGCTTACATAATAGCACATGTGGCTGAGTGTGGCGCTATGCAAGGCTGTGCCAATTACTCACTACTCACTAGAGTGGCGCGTTTCCCTTTGCGGACAATTTTGGCGGGCGCCTTAGAGACAACCGCGTCTTCACTTTCGTTCATCATCGACGACCACCTTCATTTCCATCAAAAGAGGCAGACATTACCGACGAGCGTGTCTATATTTATCGCGCTACTACACTTGTTCTCTCCATCAATTTGTCGATTTTGTTTGCGCATCCGGTTCCGTGCCGCATTCACTGTCGCTGCGCTCTCGTCGACACGTCGTGGACGGCGGCTTTATTCACGGCAGCTATCGAGCCATCTCCATTCATCAATTGATCTGCTACTATAAACCACGACCATGAGCCAACCCCAGCCGGCGGGCGCACCCAGTGTGCCAACACAACCTCAACAGCAACAGGGCCAGATTATGTATCGACCGGAACAGATGCGCCAGATTAAGGAGCTGACTGCTCAGGAAAAGGGAAAATACGAAGCTGGCCTGCGCACGCTGTGGACGACGTTCAACGACAACCCCGATGGCTCGGTCGAAAAGGAGGGTGCTCGCCGGAAGATTCTCGACTTTGCACCTGTGCTTGCGCGCAAGGTCAGAGAGCGACGCCAGTACGCCCAAATGGCACGCCAGCAAGCTATGCTGAAGCAAGGTCAACAGGCCCAGCCAGGCCAGCCGGGACAGCCAGGCCAGCCAGGACAGGCGGCCCAACAGGCTCAGCAAGGACAACAGCAGGGCGTCCAGCAGGGAGGCATGCAGCAGGGTCTCCAGCAAACCCAGCAGATGCAGCAAATGCAGCAGAACATGCAGCAGCAGGCCCAGGCTGTGCAGATGCAGCAGATGCAGCAGGCTCAGGCGGCTCTTGCCCAACAGCAAGCCCAGCAGCAAGCCCAGCAGCAAGGACAACAGGCCCAACAGCAGGCTCAGCAGCAAGCTCAACAGCAGGCCCAGCAGCAGGCCCAGCAGCAGGCCCAGCAGCAGGCCCAGCAGCAGGCTCAACAGCAAGCCCAACAGCAAGCCCAACAGCAGGCCCAACAGCAGCAACAGTTCCAGCAGCAACAGGCAGCTCTTCACGCAGCTAATGCCGCGGCCGCTGCCGCTGGCACTGGCGGTGCGCGGCCCGGTGCCATGGCAGGATCGCCGCCTGCCGGCCCTCAGCAGCAGATGATGCAGCGGCAGCAGTCCATGGGCGGTGCGGGCCCTGGCACACCCGGCACACAGGCAGCCACTGCTGTCGGTCCACAGCAGCAGGGCCAGCCTGGTCAACAGGGCCGCACCCCGGTCTACGGAGAGGCCGTGCTGCGTGCACTTAACGGGTTCAACTATCAGCCGCCTCCGATGATCGCCGCCCAGAGCCCCGAGGCAATTGCAAAGTGGAAGGAAGACGCTAGAAGACAGCTTGGCCATGCTCTGCAGCAGCTGGAGGTGGCTCGGGCCGCGTTATTCAAGCTCGAAAACATGGTCAAGAACCGGCAGGCTGCGGGCCCGCCTCTGTCGCAGGAAGATTTCAAGACGATAAAGACGCGCCGCGAAATGTACCAAAAGCAGGTGGCCGAGGCACAAAGATACTGCGAGGGCTTCCGGAAGCAGCAGCACGAAGCTAATAAGATTAAGCAGCAGCAACAGCAGCAGCAGCAGCAGGGAGTAGCGGGCGCAGCCGGTGGTGCAGGGAGCCCGGTCGCAGGCGGCCTGCAGCAGCAGCAGCAACAGCAGCAGCAGCAGCAGCAACAGCAGCAGCAGCAGCAGCAGCAGAAAATGTCGACACCACAGCAGGCCAAGGTCACCATCAAGACTGAGCCTACCAACATGCAAAACTCACAGGCCAACATCAACGGTGCCATTGATGCGGCGAAGAAGGAATCGATTGCAGCCGGCGCGCGCCAGCAGCAGCTCCAGGGTGCAGCCGCGAACAAGACGGGTGCCAACGGCAACGCCTCTGCTACTCCGACAACGGCTGCGGCACCAAAGCCTGCCGGAATCGTCCAGCAGACGCCCATTCCGCCGCCAGTCATCCCCGCCGCAGCGATGCAGTCGGTTGTTAACGCGCAGAAGATGCAGCCGCAGCAGATGCCCAAGCCGGTCATGCAGCAGACGCCCGTGCACCCTCCGCCGACTCCAATCAACACATCAATGGCCGCTAATAAGGCCAGCGGCCTGCCGACTGTCGGAACCCCCACGCCGGTGTCTGCCGGGCTCAACCAGGCCATGGCTGCGCAGGCTCGTGCACAGCAGCAGCAGGCTGCCGCTCAGGCTGCTGTCAGCAATATTATGAACGCGACACCTAAGTCCCTGTCGCATCAAAAGGCGATGGAAGAAGCCAATAAGATTCAGCGTAACCCGTCGATTAGTGCTCCGGGCGCAACCACGCCAGGCGGCGCTAACAGCGCCAATGCTGTACGTACTTGCAACAACAAGGAGGAAAGATCAAAAAAAGAACATTGCTAACATTACACAGCAGCAGCTGGCCATGCAGCAGCAGGCAGCCTATGCCGCGTCCATTAACGCCAATAAGGCGGCCAACGGCCAAGGCGAAGCGGGCCAAGACGTCAATGGAGTCAACGGCACACCCAAGGCCAATGTGAACGGCACTCCCCAGCAAGACGGCGGAGCCGCTGCACGAATCAACAGCAAACTTACGGAGTCGCGCCAGATTTCCAAGCAGCTTTCCGAGAAGGCGGCACAGATGCCGCAGCCTGTGGCGCTGGGTGGCGGTGTCGGTCCCGGACGGCCGACTCTGACGGGCGGCGGAGGTGTCGTCGGCGGTGTGCTTGGCCAGCCCGCTCTGGCCAAGGTGCCGACGATCCAGATCGAGGGCGAGGGCGAGCGTGTGCTCAACAAGAAGCGCCTGGACGAGCTGGTGCGGCAGGTGTGCGGCGGCACGGCCGAGGGCCACGAGGGCAACCTGCTGCAGCCCGAGGTGGAAGAGTCTGTGCTCAACCTGGCCGACTCGTTTGTGGACAATGTGCTGCACACGGCGTGCCGCAATGCCAAGGAGCGCGGATCCAAGGTGCTTGAGATCCGCGACCTGCAGCTGGTGCTGGAGCGCACATACAACATCCGCATTCCCGGCTACTCGTCGGACGAGCTGCGGACTGTGCGCAAGGTGCAGCCGTCGGTGGCGTGGATGACCAAGCTGAGCGTCATCCAGGCGGCCAAAGTGACTGCTGCGTCCAAGAACGAGTAGTCCGATGATGAGCTTCTGTTTGTTTTTTGAGTTTATTTTGTAACGAATGAGCCACAGGGTGGCCGGAGTAGGGATGGTTAGTGTTGCTTTTGTCTTTTCTTTGTCCTTTCCTCTTTCTTGCTTTCTTGTCTTGATTCTCACCACTGGTTGTTCTGTATCTTCTATTCCACCTCTTTATGCTTTATTATCAGGTCTGCTACATTGGTCAATAGCACGTTGCTCAATAGCAATACAAAATCATTTAAAATTAGGTTACTTATAATATTCGTGATGCAACAGTACAAAGGATTATGACTGTATACAACAGTCGCGTGTGAACTGTGCGCAAGGCTGAGTCTATCATTATGCTTCATCATCGCATTGTGTGACCTATGATTAGTAATACGGGTCCACCAAGGCAGACGAAGGCAGCCACGGACTAACGTCACGCGAAGCCTGAGCAGCATTATCTGGGCTGAGTACCAGTACTTGGTTCTAGCAGTGGTGTACCACCAGTTTTATGTACATGTACACGCTCTCATCAACTGTGCCTCTATTTACTGTTGTCGGGGCGCTCTCAGCACTCCATCAGCACTCCATCAGCACTCGTCACCCGCAGCACCTACCGCAGCTCCACCCATCTACCTGCTTAACTAACCCACCAAAGCTTTCGCCCTCGCCCACCACGGCCTGCTCCTCTCAGCCGCGTTGTCTCCTTGCTGGCTAACCACATCACCACCAAGCCACCAAGCACATAGCAAACCAGTGCGTCTCGACAATCACCAACTGCCACCAATTCTCACCACTACACATTTCTCTTTCTCGACAACACTACGCGCCAGCCATCGTCGCTGCCAGTTTGTTCAAACAGCAACATCGGCAGACAAGGTAATTGGCAGCTGTCCTCTGTAGCGCAAGACGCATTCTAACCGTTGCAGCTTGACATTGATCGTCGACACCAACACGCCATGCCGAGTAAAACACCTTCTGGCAAAGCGCCGGCCAGCGCCAAGGACGAGCTCAAGGCCAAAAAGACCGTGACAAAGGACGGCGATGTCGACATGGCCGAGGCCGATGCTGACGTTGAGCCCGAGGAGGAAAAGGTCGACCCCGTGGTGCAGACAACGGCCGATATCAAGAGCAATTTTGCGCTACTGGACCGTGCCGTCGTTCTCTTTGATGCCCGCTTCACGCTGCGTGCGCTGCGGTCCATCTCGTCCATCCGCAAGCGTCTGACGCCCGACATCCTCGCGCGCGTCATCGCCGAGACGTTCCCTGCAAGCTCGTCTGCCGCAAAACAGCTGCTGGCTGCGCTCGGCCAGGACAACCTGCCCCTGGGCCGCCGGCCAAACAACGGCTCTTCGCCCGCCTCCAACGAAATGGAAATCGACACACCAGCCACCTCCAAGAGCGGTGCCGGGTCGTCATCGGCGGCGGCTGCGGCTGTGGCTGCGTCGGCCTCCAAGAAGGAGTCCATCCCAGAGATTGACATCTTTTTGGGCATCCTGGTGCAGGTGTACCTGTACGACTCGAAGCAGCAGCAGCGCGGATTTGACTTTTCGCGCGTGCTGACGGAGCGCATCCACGCGCTTAACCGCCGCACGCTGGATTCGCTGTCGGCCAAGGTGTACTTTTACTACTCGCTGTTCAGCGAGCAGCTGGCACCGCTGCCGCCGTCGCCTCAGTCGCCGGTGATTGCGATCCGGCCGGCGCTGCTGGCTGCGCTGCGCACGGCGGTGCTGCGCAAGGATGTCGACACGCAGGCGACGGTGATTGTGCTGCTGCTGCGCAACTACCTGTCGACGTCGCACATTGCGCAGGCGGACCTGCTGGTGTCGCACACACAGTTTCCGGAGAACGCGGCTAACAACCAGGTTGCCCGGTTCCTGTACTACGTGGGCCGGATCCGCGCGATCCAGCTCAACTACACGGAGGCGCACAGCCACCTGACGGCGGCGACGCGCAAGGCGCCATCGAGCCCGTCGGCGGTTGGCTTTTCGCAGTTGGCGACGAAGCTGCTGCTGGTGGTGGAGCTGCTGATGGGCGACATTCCCGAGCGTGCAGTGTTCCGGCAGCCGACCATGGAGCAGGCGCTGCTGCCGTACTTCAAGCTGGTGCAGGCCGTGCGCGTGGGCAACCTGGAGGACTTTGAGACGACGATTGCCGACTACACGGACTCGACGTTCCGCAAGGACGGCACGTACTCGCTGATTCTGCGGTTGCGGCAAAACGTGATCAAGACGGGCATCCGGATGATGTCGCTGTCGTACAGCCGGATCTCGCTGCGCGATATTTGCATCCGGCTGCACTTGGGTAGTGAGGAGTCGGCCGAGTACATTGTGGCCAAGGCGATCCGCGACGGCGTGATCGAGGCGACGCTGGACCGCGAGCACGGGTTCATGAAGAGCCGGGAGGTGGGCGATGTGTATGCCACGCGCGAGCCGGGCGAGGCGTTCCACGAGCGCATCCGGGCGTGTCTCGCGCTGCACGACGAGAGCGTCAAGGCCATGCGCTTTCCGATGAACCAGCACCGCCTAGAGCTCAAGAATGCCCAGGAAGCACGAGAGCGCGAGCGGGAGATGGCCAAGGAGATACAAGACGGCGATCTGGACGAGGACGACCTGGGCGGCGAGTTTGACGGCATGTAGGAGAAATGACCTGATGCGCTCCTAGTTTGTTGCGGGTCGGCTTGTCCGTCTTGCTTGTTGCGTTTATCAGTTTTGCTATTCATCGTTTGTCTTTTCTTTGCCGTATGTCTGCTGTCTTGCCGTCGGTTACTGGTCACTGGTCGTCTTCGGTTCGTCGTCGGTTGCTATGTTATTGCTAGTCAATTCACCTGCTACACTCAATCAAAGCATATCTGTAATTTGTATTTGTGTTAACCTGTCTTGTAGAAGTAATAGAAGAGCACAGTGAAAACAATTCAACCATTCGCCACAGATGTAAACAGTTGAGGTTAAGCAGGACGCGTTCAGCGGACACCACCTGTAATAGTGGCTGCAAGGCCTGAAGCTAGCCTGAAGAAGCTGGAAGTCTCCGCCACCAGCACCTTCTTTAGTCTTTGCCTCTCAGTCTCCCTCTATCAACGTCATCGTATTCTTCAACTTTAATTCTGCAGCTTGTCACTCTTTTCCTCTCAATTCACTGCGACAAGTCGTCTAGAGCACGCCTAGGATCTACAAAAACAAAATGTCTGCGTCCCTGGCACCCGAGTGCAACGAAGTCAAGGAGTATGTTTCCCGGCCGTCTCGCACGGCACGCTGCTGTCTATAGCCTTGGAGAGAACATGACTGACAGCCAGGAAATACGATACCTGTTTTCTCAAGTGGTACAGCGAGGGTACGTCTTTCGATTTATGTGCTTGTGCCCTTGCCCATTCGCCATGCTGACCGTCTAGAGTTTCTTAAGAGCAGCTCGACAACGTCCCAGTCCAAGGAAAAGTGCGATGCTCTCTTCAAGTCGTACCAGACATGTCTAAAGGTATTTCTTTATGTCTTTATTAAATCTCTGTAATACTCTTACTAACCGACAGGGTGCTCTCAAGTCCAAGGGCATCGACAAGCTCGTCGAAGAGGCGCGCGAGGACCATAAGGAGGCCGACTCGCTGTACATGCAGAAGAAGCCATAGACTGCGGCTCTCTTCTGTTTGTTTCTCCCTCTGTCTTTTGTCTTCTGTCTTCTCGTCTGTTACTTCCTTCTTCCGTCTGTCTTCTGTCCTCTGCATCTCCTCTCTCGGCTTATTCTCTTCTCTGCCGTCTCTGCCTCGCAACGTCTTCTCTTACACATCTCAACGGCGTTGGGTGTACATCTCACATCTGGTCTCTTTATACATATATATTCTCTTCTTATATCTGTGCTTTTATAGCCACATCTGCAATAGACCAGTGCAACATCAACAAGTGCTGTCTTCTCATCGCCATGCCTCCCGTCAAACTCAGTCGAGTCGGTTCACGTGACCAAACGTCAGTGTAGCACTCATTCGCTAACAGGGGTCCACTCTTCCAGCGCCTACCAAAACCAATTGGCAGATCACTAACAGAGAGGAGCTACTGACGACGTGCCAAGATTAAGCTTTCGCATTGACACCACCACAGCATCACAGACCACACAACAACCGCGACCACCACCACGACCCTTTGGCAGACACCTAAGCAGCACTCTCAAGCAATGGCAAGCGGGCGTCTCTAGCATCTGCTTGTTTCTGTCGCGCCTCCCGTCTCCGCTCCTCCACCCCCTCGATCACAGCCCCATTGACATCACGACATCACGACATCACGACACCACTCGAGGACGCACAACACCTTAGCCGACAACTCCCTGATGCACCCCTTTTCCGTTCTGACTCTCGGGATCTTTGTCGCCGGCTACATCACTGCCCGCTGGGACCTGGTCACAAGGCTCTATGAGCTCGCCATCTTTGCGTGGGACTACGGTGTCGTTGCGCGCGCTACCAAGGGATTTGCCGTGCTGTCGCTCTTCTTTGTGCTGGTGGCCATTCCCGTAGAGCGTCTTGCCACGCGAGAGGCCAGCCTGCATCCTCGGTCGGCCGGGTCCGGCATCTCGGCGCGCGAGCAGCTCCGCCGGCGGGGGTCTTTTTGATTTTTTTCTTCTGTTTTCTTCTTTAGTTTTCTAAAATGCCCGGCGATGGACTGATGCGCGTGTTCTGGCCGGTGGACATTGCACGGTCAGAGACGCCCGGCGTCGTGGTGGGGTGGAAGAACTCGGCGCTGGACGTGACGGTCGTTGCGATCCTCGAGGACGTTGATGTGCGCAGCGTCGACTTTGCGCTCAAGGCGGGCACGCTGTTCCGCAACAGCACGCACTCAATCACGCGCATCTACGAGCTGTGCGGGCAGTCCAGCATGCACGTCCTGGGCCTGTCCAACACACCCGACACGACGCAGCCGACGCCGACAGTGACAGCGACAACACCGCAAAAGACGCACAAGACACAGAACCAGTTCACCGACCTGTCCTGGGTGCGGGTCACGACAACAGGCCCCGGCGTGCGCGGCCGTATCCCCCGTGTGACGTGTGCGCGCGCGTCCAACATCCAGCTCATCCTCTACCAGCGGCCTCAGCCGTACCGCATGCAGTACATTTCCATCCACCCCGTCTCGCTCGCCTTGAAGGACCGGCTCAACAACAGCGGCGGCAGCGCACGGCCGCCCGCCGTCGACACGGGCAGCGATGCCTTCCCGGCCGACGACATTGAGGCCGAGGACGAGCGGCACGAGCGGCTGCGCAACGAAAAGACGCAGAACCTGCTGAACAAGCTGCGGCTGCACTCGGTGGTGCGGCGCACGCTGTCGCCCAAGGAGCGGGCGCTGCCGCGGATAGTGAACCAGATCAACTGGGCGTGGGAGCTGGAGAAGCTGCTGCAGAAGAACGTGTCGCGCATCACAGTGGGCACACGCTCGAAACGGAGCCTTAGTATGTCTGAGCGCGTGGTAGAGTCGGCGACGACGATGAAGGACATTGTGCTGCGGTGGATCTGGGATCTGGTGATGCTGTACGTGGTGCCGGTGATTACGCGCATCTTTGTGCTGTGTCTGGTGGGCCACCGGATCGCGGCGGAGATGCTGCTGCGCGTGCTGGAGTGGCGCGCACACCCGCGGCATGCGGCGCTCAAGGACATCTCGGCGACGGCGCAGCAGGTGGAGATCCGGCTGCTGCAGTTCTGCTACTGGCCCATGCAGTACGTGAAGCTGCGGCAGCGCAGCAACGACTGGGAGAGCGTGACGACGAGCCACCCGGACTACATCCGGTTCTACAACTCGCTGTGGCTCGTGGCCAACGACGTGATCATTGGCATCGCGCTCGGCTCCTACATTATCGACAATGCCACCTGGGTGGCCGACCAGATCAGCACGCTGCTGAGCGCGTACACGGTGGACGCGCTGCAGAGCAGCATCTCGTGGCTCATGGGCTGGCCCGCGGGCCTCAAGCTCAACGGCGAGCTCGCCGCCTTTCTCGGCGACCTCTTCCTCTGGGTCATTGAGTACTGGGCCAGCTGTATCGAGGCGCTGCGTCCGGCGCTGCCGCACATTATCTGGTTCATTGGCTTCTCCAGCTTTGCCGGCGCCAGCATGCCGCTCGCCCTCTTTTCGGACCTGCTGTCCGTGCTCACCATTCATATCTATTCCTTTTACCTTGCGTCCGCGCGCATCTACCACTGGCAGCTCACCATTCTCATCTCGCTCTTCCACCTCTTCCGCGGCAAAAAGCAAAACGTCCTGCGCAACCGCATCGACTCGTGCGACTACGACCTCGATCAGCTGCTCGTCGGCACCATCCTCTTTACCTTTTTGTTCTTTCTGCTGCCCACCGTCGCCGTCTTCTACCTCGAGTTTGCCATTGCGCGCATGGTCATCATCTCCCTCAAGGCCGTTTTTGATACCCTGCTGTCGTGTCTCAACCACTTTCCCCTCTTTGCCCTCATGCTGCGCGTCAAAGACCCGCGCCGCCTGCCGGGCGGTATCCGCTTCGAGCTGCGCGACCAGGGCGCCTGTGCGTCGGCGCCGGCGTCCTCTTTGTCCTCGCCCAGCCATCCGTCAACCTCTGTCATCTTTCTCACTGTAAGTTTTTTTTCTTTCTTTCCTCGCTCCGCTCGTTTCTTTTCTTTCTTTCCTCGCTCCGCTCGTTTCTTTTCTTTCTTACCTCGCTCCGCTTGTTTCTTTTCTTTCTTACCTCGCTCCGCTTGTTTCTTTTCTTTCTTTCCTCGCTCCGCTCGTTTCTTTTCTTTCTTTCCTCGCTCCGCTCGTTTTTTTTTCTTTCTTTCCTCGCTGCGCTCGTTTCTTTTCTTTCTTTCCTCGCTGCGCTCGTTTTTCTCCTCGCTAACAAACAGCCTATCCCGCTCTCCTTCAAAGCCATGTTCCACCAGTACTTCCAGATGGGCTCGCGCATCCGCAAACACTATCTCGCGCCCCGCGTCCTCCTCTGCCTGCTCACCGGCAAATTCGTGCCCCCTATCAACCGCAAGAATCTGTATAGTTTGCAGTACGTCATGCTGCCCGCGCGTCGCGCCGGGATCTGGGAAGTGTGGGAGGCCCTGCGGTCGCTGCCGCCGCTGGCCAAGAACCGGCGCATGGCCATGAATTTTCCCGACATTGGCGGCGGCGCCGGTGGTCGGCGGGCACGCGGGCAGTCCTTGAGCGGCGGACACAATGTTGACAGCCGACGTGCAAGGAGGTGAGGTGTTGTAAAAGTTTTGTTATTCAAGCGAGTTGCAGCGATGCTTATGAATCACTTGAAAATTTATGTTACTCTCCGTGAAGAAAACTTATTTGATGTTTTGTGCAGAATAGTAGATTAATCACAATGTATTAGAAAAATAATTCTTTGCATTTATACAGAATTAACTGATCATTGTTGATGTTTATCAATTCAGGCTGGTATTTTGAATATAAATGGGGTTGAGGTGCTCAACTGCAGATTGCGAGGCTCCCGCCGCGCTCAATTCAGTCCGTCGTCGTCAGACGATTCGTTGTCAAACGTGATATTGTTCTTGTGGAAGGGAACATTTTGACTGCTGACAGCGTCAAGTGTCGTGGGCGATATATGACAGAAGGACTCCCTTCATATCAAGGCTAAATGGCATCACGTGATCAAACCAACGTCTGTCAGAACTGACAGGGCATTCCCCGCGCGCACAGGACACAGCGCGCCCTGAAGCACACGATAGAGCTGAGTGAAGCCGTCTGCTGCATTTGTTCTTGTGCGTAGGCATACCTCTCGTCTCTTCAATCGTCTCTTCTCTCGTCTCCCTCTCCTCCTCCCTCTGCTCCAGCTTACCCACTACACAGACTAATGCGCCAAAATGGGCCACGTCGTCCCTCTGCCCAAATCGAGCAGCAAGGGCTAGGACAAGAACGAGCTCGAGTGGAGACGCCCTGCTGCAGACGTCCCTTTTCCTCCCGACGTGCAGAGGCGCAAGAGAGGCATTTTCCGTGTGCGAACCGGAAAGCCGCGAGAGCAGAGCCAATTGGCCAATGCACAGGGAGCTTTGGAGGCTGATTGAGATTGACGGAGTGGCATTGATAGCTGTTGCCGGCGAGAGATTGAGTTTAAGGGACGCTCGGCATCGTCGGGCATTTGACATCCGGCTGGACTCGGTGAGCTCAGCTGTGCAGCTGCTGTTCATCTCGGTGGACGCATCTCGGTGTGCTTCCATGCTGCACGGGTACCCGTCGAGCTTCATAGCTATAGCTTGAGGGACTTGAGTGCCGAGTGAAAAGCAGAAGCTGCCGGCTTCGTAGTCACATGCCAGTTGGTGGTTACGAGGGAATGCAAGATCTAGGAACCCGGCGATCCAGACGTGAAGACCCGGACAGACACAAAAAGAAAACATGCAAGCAGATATACGTATATATCAAGATACCACCAGATCACAAGTCCAGAGGTCAGATATCGCCAGATACTCCACATAGAGTCATCCAACATCCAGCTCCCTCATCCGTCTGTTGGTTGATGATTTTAATTGAAAAAGTTCTTTTTTTACAGTTCGGTTTGCCTTTGACCCTCCATTATTTACAAACCCGGGTTGTCTAAAATTTTTCAGTCTCCCCATTGTTTCGCTTTGTCGTCGTCGTACAATCGGCAAATGCTTTCCATGTTTTTAATGTGTTGTCGCTAGGTTCCATTTCGAAATTGAGGCATTTTCGGGGTATCCATCCTGAATCCGTCCTTGTTCCTTATCCGAGCGAGGCCAGTGAAAGTGAACGTCGAAAGTCGAGACCGATGCATCAAAAAGCCCAATTCGAGCCTCTCATGGGGTGAAGAGGGTTGTGCGTTGAGAAATTTAAGTCTGGCGAGTTAGTACAGAAAACAACAAGAATGCGGGGCGGCGATAAAAGACAAGATACGTACAAACTTGGCCATGAGGGCAACCATCAGATCGAACAGACCGATGGCCTCGACGAAGGCGAAACCCAGAATGGCGTACGAGAACAGCTGGCCACGGAGGGCGGGGTTGCGGGCAACACCCTGGATCAGGGCAGCGAAAACCAGACCGATACCGATACCGGCACCAGTCAGACCGATGGCAGCAGAGCCCATACCAATGTTCTTGGAGACCTCAACCATGGCCTGAGCGATCTCAGAGCTGTAGGCGCGGCGGCCGAAAGCAGCCTTCTTGGAGGCAGCCTGGGCGATGATGCTGGGCTGCTGGCGCTTGACAGCCTGGAAGGGGCTGGGGCGGGCAGCGGCTGGGATTGTTAGTTGAGTCGTGGACAAGGATGGACATGGACAGGCATGAAGGAGCATGGCCGTGGCATAGATGTGTTGCGGGACGCGGGTCGGTGTGGCGAGACGTCCGTTGGCGACACGGTAAAGAAGCACTGGTCATTGCTTCGGGCGACGCCGTCGTCTGCCATTGCAATGTGTGCCCTTGATCATCCAATGGATGCCGGAAGTCAATTGAGCCATTGAAGATTTTTTGCCGTGTCTGCCCGAAATTGCCGCAAATCCTCAGGCAGGGCCGGGACGCCGGTTTGAGGCAGACAACAAGGCAGATGAGGTATCGAGGCGGGCGAATCGTGCGCGGCAGCACGGACAATTGAGAATGCAACACACAACAGCAAACGCAGTTGCGGGCTATGCCAGGCTCTTCATTCAGCTTCACTGCACGGAGAGCTCCTTACCGGTGATGGTGCGCTTGGAGGCAGCGACAGCCTGAGTCCGCAGAGCGGGACGAGCCATCGAGGTGGCGAGTCTGGAAGCGAGAACGCGGGAAGCCATTGCGACGGATTTGTGTGTGAAGCTGCAAAAAAGAGCAGAAAAATAAAAAAAGGCAAGAAGATGGAAGGGAAAGGCAAAGTTTGCGATAGTGGAGTGGTGGGAGAGGAAGAGAGAAGAGGAGAAGAGAGAGAGGAGAGAGGGAGAGAAGAGGAGAGAAGAGGAGGAAAAGAGAGAGGAGAGAGAAAAAGGAAAGGAAAGGAGAAAGGAGAAGCCGAGAATGGACGAAGGGGAATGCGTGAATTGAAGAGAAAAGCCGGGAAAAAAAAAGAAGTGGGAACGATCGGGTCCAGCTTTTCAGTGGTGGGACCGGTTTAGTGGTGTAGGTGCTGTGCGGGCGCCGTGCGGTAGCGGGTAAGCACGTAATCGTAGTGGTGTAGTGCTGTGTGGCAGCAGCAGGTATAGCACATAAGATGGTCCGTACAGCAGTTACAGAGGTAGGTACAGAAGCTACAACGACAAAAGATGCCACCACCGCCGCGGACACAGCGGACCGGACACTGCGGACCGGACGCGGACAACAGCGGCGGCAATACAGTCACTCTTTTAACCATTAGGAGCGCTCATTGCATATCGCAAATAACACAATCAGCATCACTATCTACATCAGTGGACCAGACGCAATGTGGCCGTCGGACAATGTCGGGAAGACCCTGCTGTAAATACTCGCACAACGGCCGCTGTCTTTTGGCGTCAACTGGTAAAAACGGTGCGCCAATTCCAACATCAGTGTGACCGATTGGCTATTGTGGAGCAGCTGATACAGCACCCCACCATCTCGACAGGTACCAGAGTACAGTCCCGCTATTGCTTAGTCACCAGAGACAGCATCGACGACAGTACAGTTATGCCGATAGTCTGACCACTGTAACTAACAATCTCTAGGCTGTTAAGCACTGTAAGCATTACTTTATCCCAAGGACCAGGACCATCTGTCCTTTTATAGAGACCCACTTGTGCCCGTGTCCGGACCCTGATTCGCTATCGGGATGTCTCGGAAATGGTGCATTCAATCAAGTAATCAGGTAAAACTGCGATAGCGAGTACAGATTATGTAATCTATCAGAGCATTCTCAGGTATTCATCTTACATCAGCCAAATATGAGACCTCGATATCCTACAAAGCCGATTAACGGAGACCCTGCAGACAAGATTATCGCGACATGTGGAGGCCCGCCCTCGCCGTCAAGCTCCTCTACACCGGGAGCCTCCGGTTCTGCAGCAGTCTGTAATTACAGTGGACCGCCTGTAAATGGCGCATGCTGGTACTGGTAGGCAGCGGCAGCCACGGTCAAAGTGATGGTATTTGTCGCACATACGCTGAATATACAAGACACAATGAAGACCAAGGACAACAGAAAAGAAAAGCACATAAAAAGCCAGGATAGACCAACGAAGAGAAACGGCAGGCAACAGAAGAGGCGAAACGGTGCCATCGTTGACGTGGGCGTTGGCTGTTGGATCTGCCTGGAGCTTAGGTCGGAGCTTGCCAGTGCTGCGGACAGCTCGGGGTGTGACGGTAGCTATCTCTGCAAGACTGCTGAACGTGCATGTAACAGCTGTAGCACTCCTACACCTCCTCTGCTGCTCCCTTGCGGCTGTAGCCCTACACCTCCTCTGCTGCTTCCTTGCGACTGTAGTCCTTGATAAATCCGGCCGCGTCGCACGCCCGGTCCAGACTGATGCGGTTGTCAATGACCCATTGCCGCACAGCCGCCTTGGACAGCCGCACACGCTTGACCTCGGGCGGTGGTCCAGCGTCGCCAGCTGCAGAAACAGCAGCGGCCACGGCTGGCGCTGTCCCGGCATGGCCGTCTGCATCCGCAGACCCGGCGTCGCCGTCGGTGTCCGCAGCCTCGCCCGATGCCATGTGCGGCCGCGGCAGCACATTCTCGCAAAACGCCTTGGGCGCGCCCGTGCCGGCGTCCTCGACGATCCCCATCTCGCGCAGCACATACAGACAGTCGTCGCGCACAATCCATGTCGCGTCGCTAATGTCGTCAATGTCAATCACGAGCTCGTCGGCCGGCGACGTCGGCCGCGGCCCGTCTGCACCGCCTGTACTCAAAGCCGCCGGTATATCAATACCCAGCAGCCACCGCGCAATCTCG
The DNA here is from genome assembly GCA_029298705.1 of Ophiostoma triangulosporum. Taxonomy (NCBI): domain Eukaryota; kingdom Fungi; phylum Ascomycota; class Sordariomycetes; order Ophiostomatales; family Ophiostomataceae; genus Ophiostoma; species Ophiostoma triangulosporum. Next base: position 1,478,315 of record JANSLO010000011.1, on the reverse strand, counting down.
CCCGCCCAGAACCGCTTGTAGCCCTTCTTGCCCAGATCCGAAATCGGCTTCTCGGGACCGCCCAGCACGCCCTCGCGCCGCGAAATCTCGTACGAAATGCCCATCAGCAGCGCGCCGAGCCCCTTGCGCTGCCACGGCGGGAACACCAGGATGCACGCCAAATTGTTATTGTCCCATGACATTTTCTCCTTTGAAAAGAAGCCTACGACGCGCGGCCGCGGGGCCGCACCGCCGAGAATGCTCGCCGGCGGTTGGCCCGCGCCGTTGCCGTTGCCGCTGCCGCCGGCACCGCCGCTCATGGGCGACAGCGTGGCCGTCGCGGCAGCGCGCAGCGACGACGGCAGCGACGGCGGCGGCGTGTAGACGAGCAAAAAGTACTTGAAGCCCGTGACGTCGAAAAAAACCGACTTGGTATCGAGAAAAAGCTTGGCAAAGAGGGAAATGTTTTGGCAAAACAGCACGTCGCGCTCGCCGTCCACTTCCCATATGCTCCATTCGCCCTCGTCCTTGACGACCTGCTCCACGTACTCTTGTTGGTCGGCCGCGCCCGACGTGCTGCCGGCGCCTGCACTGCCCGAGCCCGTACCGCTCGTTGGCGAGCCGCCGCCGGCCGTATGGGCGGTGCTGCTGTTGCTGTTAATGTTGCCATTACCGTTGCCGTTGCTGTTTCCGCCCACACCGGAACCGCTCTTGCGCCGCTTGCCACGCGCACCAGACGAACTCGACGCAATCGGCACCCGGATCGTGCGCACGCCGCGCGGATGCACATACACCTTGCCGCCCGGGATCTGGAACTGCGACTCGCACACCTGCACGTGGCCGTGCCACGGCACAATCTCGCGCGAGTACTTGAAGCAGAACGGGCACACATACAGACGGTCCAGCAACGGTGTGCTGTCCTTGTCTTTGTGCGCACCGTGGCTGCCGTGCGCGTTTTCTTTGCCCGGATGCCCCTTGCCTGGGTGCCCCTTGCCCGGGTGCCCCTTTCCCGCGTGCCCGCCACGCCCGTGGTGGCTGTTGCCCGCACTATCGCCGAGCACTTCCTTGCCGTAGTAGGACGGATACCACGCCTTGAAGCAGATCTCACCCAGCACAACCTTGTCAATGTTACGGTCAGGCTGGCCCGGGCTTGTCGGCGGCGCTGTAGTGCTTGTAATTGTAGGCGTAGCCATTGGCGCAGGCGCAGGCCTTGCTGCTGCCATTGGCGACGGGCGCGGTGCCGTAATGGGAGTGACGGTCGTCTTTGCAAACTGCTGGCCGCGAGGCGTGCCTGTGCTTGCGCTCGCCGCCGAAGACGCCGGCGCCAAGGTGGCTAGCACTGGCGGCTGGATGGGCGTCGTCTTGACGGGATACCGCGGTGCCGGCGGGGCCGCCGGCGGCTTGATCTCTGTAACCTTTTTGGGCCGCGCTGCAGCCGGCTGCACGGCCGCCACATTGGGAACCGCCGGCGGCTTGATTGTGGTCTCCTTTCTTGGCTGCGCTGCTGTCGCTGCGTCCACGACTGCTGGCGCCACGGCGTGGGGAGGTGTCAGCGGCGACGGCGGCGACATGACGGGCGCTTGTGCTTGCACAGCACCGCCCTTTCTTGGCCGCCGCGTGCGTGGTGCAGACGCCTCGCTACTGTCGTCGGCCGAGCGGTCTTCCGGCTGCTCGTCCGAGTCGGCTATTGGCTTGCTGTCGTCAGCAGCATCGTGAACGTCGGCAACGTCGTCGTCTTCGTCGCCGCCAGCCTCGTCCGAGTCGGCAATCTCCATGTCCTTGGCGACCTGCCGTGTCCTCCGCTTTGCCACAGTACCCAAGGCCATCGCAGAGACGGTCTTGCCACCACGCAGCCGCCGTTGCTGCTCTGGCTCTGCTGCCTTTGTTTCGCCACGCTCGACCTCCTCCCCGCGCGCCTTGGCTTTGGACCGCGTTGTCCGTACCTTGTCCGCTTCCTTTTCGCCGTCTTTCATCTCTGCTTCGTCGTCGTCGTCCTCATTGTCCTCGACCGCGACATCCTCTGCGTCGACGTCATCGGTGCTGGCCTTTGAGACTCGCCGTGTCCGTCGTGGCGCCGCTGCTTCCTTTGCATCTGTGTGTGGCACCGGTGGAGGGATCGAGGTTTGACGCGTTACCCGACGCGTCTTTTCCGGCTGCGCGGCCGCTGGCCGTGATTCGTCGTCTTCGCCATTCGACCGTTTCCGCTTTGTCTGGACCATCTGATGTGAATTCGTGAGTCGTGGGTAGCACAGTTTCTGGGCAGTCTCCGAGTAGACTATCGCGGCTCTCGATGCGTAAACGATGCCGTCGGTGCGCTGTGGTATCGGGCGTGTCGCGAGAGGTGTTGGGATGTTGCGTGAATATCGGCAAGACGAGACTGTAGATAAATAATAAAGGCTCTGCTCTAGAATAGCACAATAAACGAGACCATTACTTTTGTCTATGATGTCACGTCGTCATGCTGTCGCGGTCGTTTGTTAAGCGAAAGATCCCCGCACGCGGTGTCACGTTACCCAACACGTGTACGTAATCATCCGCAAAACGCCTCTTGGTCCCGCGACGACCATCAAGCAATACACAACTACAACAATTACGACAATTGTATATCGCTAGTGGCCATACAGAATCTACTGATGAACCGGCTGCAATTGCCATGATTTTGAGAACGGCCCTGTCCCGGAGCGCGGCTCTGTGCGGCCCCGGACAGCACAGCGTCCTCCATCCAACAACGCAATTTCGACGGACGGCGACGACCATGGCGACACGGCCAGCTCGGGCACATATATTACACACCATACACAGCACGAGTCGACGAGCCTCTTACTCGACATCTGCCGCGGTACCCGTCATCCGGGGCAACGTCAACCCCAAGACGGGCCGTTCCTCCTCTTTCAACAATCACAAGACAAAAGCCTGGCCACGACGTCACAAATTCCTCAAAAACTCGCCCAGCACGACGCTGGCACTGCGCGTCGAAAGCCGGAAACAGCCGCTCGACTTTGAGACATGGCAGCTGTTTGACGAGGCTGCGAGCAGCCCGAGCATGCGGCTGCCGGTGGTGACGCTGCAGCACATGATCCGCAAGGACGAGGCCGAGCAGCAGACGAGCCTGGGCGACGGTCTCTGCAGCGTCGAGGAACTGCGGCGGCGGGCTAGTGCGCTTGCGTACAAGGGCATCACACAAGCCGACATTGACGCGTGGGCCTGGATCCTGGCCGAGGACAACCCCGACAAGCGTGTGGCCCGCTTCCTGTCCACGGACCGCCCGAGGCCGGTGTTTATGCTGCTGCAGATCCTACGGCGGCGCAATACGTTTATCAAGAGCAAGACACTGATGGGGCTGCACCGCTACATTGACGAGCACCACGTCAAGGCGCGCATGGCCCCGCCACAGCTGCCCTTTGGTGCGGTGCGGCGGTCGCTCGACTCGGGCTTGAACATGGCGCCGCAGACGTTTGTGCTCACCATGCGCATGCTGGTGGAGCACTACCTGCGCCTCTGGCCGTCGGCGCTGACGGCGGCGGCCACGCTCATGGCCGACTACATCAAGGCGATCCCGCTCCGGGCGCAAGCTACGGCCAAGAAACGGGCCGCCGAAAAGGGCGTCGACGTCGACAGCAGCAGCAGCAACAGCAGCAGCAACAATGCTTTGTATGACAGCATGTCAGTGCAAGACCGCAAAGTGATGACCGACATGTGCTATGTGTTCAACTCTGGACTCGAGCTGTTCCGCCAGCGATCACCCGTCGAGCCTGTGGCCAATATGCGGTACAACTGGCGCGCACAGCGCGTGCTGCTCGCGGCATCCACGTCGAAAGACTTGACACGGCCGCTGCTGATCAGTCGCAGCGGCTTCCGCTCGATTCGCCACGTGCTGCTGGCGCTCGGCAAGTCGCCCGACGAGCGGCGCGTGTCGATGCGCATGGCGCGCACGTGGCCGCCGTACCGCCGCGACTGGGATGGCCTGGACGAGCAGCGGCGGCCCATGGACGACTTTAGCCGGTCTGTAAAGGCGGGCGTGATGATGCACGAGGCCGGCTACGGCGACATGGACTACGACCGCGCGCTCAACGTGCTGGGCGGCGTACAGCCCGGCGAGTCACCGACGGTGCAGACGCGCACGCTCGGCCCGCGCCTCTGGGCCGGGTCCAAGGCGAACCTCAATCTGTTTTCAGAATGGGCCGCGCGCGTGCGGACAACGCGAGACGTCAACGAGGCATGGCGCGAGTTCAACAACCGGCCGCAGGGCATGGCGCCCAGCTCGCAGGTGTACACGGAAATGTTTTCCAAGCTGTTTGCGGCGCCGGTCGGGCGGCACCATCCGGTGGAGTCGGCATCGTCGGCGGCGACATGGCCCGACGGCAAGGAACTGCTGCCGGGTGACGCACGCGAGGTGTATCCCGTGCACGACGCGACGCTGACGTCGTTTGAGCGCGCGCGCATCAGCCCGCCGTCTGTGGGCGAGCTGTACAACCAGATGCTGGCCGAAGGTACGCACCCGACCGGCCATTGTCTTACGGTGTTGATCAACAATGCCACCAACCTGCGCGACGTCATGCGGTACCTCTACGATAGCGGCATGGACGAGCGCACGATTGCCGCGCTGCGGATGCCCGACGTGTTTACGGCGTCGCCGCTGTCGCGCGCGTCGCCCGTGCTTCCGGCGCAGCAAGAGCGGCAGCACGCCGACAGCAGGGCCAACGCATCGCTGGCCGAGGACCTCAAAGACGTCCCGCGGCCCGTTCTCAACGCGTACGTCAAGGTGCTGTGTGGGCTGCAGCCGACGGTGTCGCACATCCCGGCAAGTCCTTCGAAGCAACTGCGCACGCAGATGCTGCACCACGCCATCCGGCTCACCATGCTGCGGCTGCCGGCGAGCAACGAGAGCGGCGGACGCACGTACCTGGCGCCGTACCACACGATTTTGAAGCGGCTCGCGTACCCGCGCGTGCTCATCGGCCCCGCACACACGACGGACGGGCCGCTGCACAACGAGGAGTCGCTCGCGCTGGTGCTTGAGGTGCATGCGCACTTGCATAAGATCGGCGCGGGCATCGACGACGCCGTGTTCCGGTCGATGCTGTTCGCGGCCCTCGTGTGCTGTAGCGACCAGAGCCACGTTGTGCAAGCCATGCCGAACGCCGAGCGGACCAGGAGCACGTACGACGGCAGCAGCATGCCCGCAGTGCTGCAGCACGCGCACGCCACGGTGGTGCAGGTGTTCAACGACATCATCGCCGACGGCCCCGGCACCACGGACGGCGTGCACCCGGCGGTGCGGCTCAACATCAAGGCGTACACGCTGGACCTGTACATCCAGCTGCTGGGCTTTTTGCGCGACGCAGACAGCATGGCGGCGGCGCTGCTGTGGGTCGTGAGCGTCTTTGACGACCCGGTGGTGCTCGAGGACGCCAAGGATACGGTCCACTCGCAGCACAGCGCGCTGCAGCGGTCGCTCATCATGTACCGCGTGGTGGCCGAGGCGTCGCCGGACGCGCGCGATGCGGCGCGGATGGCCGAGGTCGAGGCGCAGTTCACCGCCTTGCGCAAGCGGGGGTCGACGTGGCACTGGCCGACGAGCAAGGACGCGGACCAGTATGTGCTGTGGAAGCAGGGCGACAAGCGGCAGCGCGAATTTTGGCGGCGAATACGGCATGTCGGGGGCGACGACCACCGGCAGTAGGTTGGTGGGCTTGTACGGCACAAGCCTGCGAGCCGCTGAGATTTATGATACCATTATGATAGACACTGTAACTATATCTAAAAAAGTATATAAGACGTTTGCAAAATCCGAGAGACGTGAATCGGGGAGGCCATGAACATGGGCTGTGAGTATTAGTTAAAGTACACAGCCGTGGTTGGTGTGGTCACGGATCTGAAGGACCAAGGGAAAGTCCCCGAAGCGGACAGAAACCTCTCGTTCGTCTCGTGTCTTTTATTATATCTTTTTCACTGAAATGATCAAGGTTAACGTACCCGGAGATGCATTTGGGGGACGATGACTAAGCACTTACTTTCTCCCACTACAGCAGACCCTTTGTCATGTTGCTTGTTATTGAAAATGCCCGCCCTTATGTGGTTATATACTGATGGAAGATCTGCTTTATTAAACTACATCCAACTAGTATTTGATCAGTGTTGTGACGAGCAGCTATGATATATATGATTGTGTTCCCAGACTGAGAGAGATTTATCTTAGGAGATGGTTTCTCTGGATACAACGAGGCACTGCAAGAATATGTAACGAAAGTTTTTGATGCAGCTATCTATGCAAAACAAGTAGACTGTTGACCAACCCACACACCTGTTTTCTCGAAGAGCAGCTGCCTGGCGGATCCGAAGTCATTTTCGGCGGTCAGCATTGATGCTTTTATCCTTCGACATCCTTCGACTAGACCTTGGCGTCATAATCAAGTAGTAGCCGTTTAGTAGGACCAGAGGCATATCTTAGCACTGTCCAGCCATCATTATCCTTCGCCCCGACGTCAGCACCAGTATCGAGAAGCAGCCGTATAATAGCTTCCCGGCCAAGTGTGACAGCCCATAACAACGCTGTCATGCCATCGTTATCCCTTGCTTCGACGTCGGCATCTTTATCGATCAACAGCCGTATAACAGCTTCGTGGCCATTTGTGGCGGCATGCATCAACGCTGTCTTGCCATAGTTCTCCTTCGCCTCAATATCGGCACCATTCTCGAGCAACAGCCGTGTAACAGCTTCGTGGCCATATCTGGCGGCAGCCATCAACGCTGTCCAGCCACCGTCATCCTTCACCTCGACGTCGGCACCTTTATCGAGTAGAAGTCGTACAACAGCCTCGTCGCCATATCTGGCGGCAGATACCAACGCTGTCTGGTCACTGTCGGATTTCGCCTCGATGTCGGCACCTTTATCGAGTAGAAGCCGCACAACAGCTTCGTGGCCATATGCGGCGGCAGCCATCAACGCTGTCTGGCCATAGTCATCTCTCGCCTCGACGTCGTCACCTTTCTCGAGCAACAGCCGTGTAACAGCTTCGTGGCCATATCTGGCGGCAGCCATCAACGCTGTCCAGCCACCGTCATCCTTCACCTCGACGTCGGCACCTTTCTCGAGCAACAGCCGTGTAACAGCTTCGTGGCCATTTGCGGCGGCATGCATCAACGCTGTCATGCCATCGTTCTTCTTCGCCTCAATGTCGGCACCGTTCTCGAGCAACAGCCGTGTAACAGATTCGTGGCCATATCCGGCGGCAAGCATCAAAGCTGTCCAGCCATCGTCATCCTTCACCTCGACGTCGGCACCTTTCTCGAGCAACAGCCGTGTAACAGCTTCGTGGCCATTTGCGGCGGCATGCATCAACGCTATCATGCCATCGTTCTTCTTCGCCTCAATGTCGGCACCGTTCTCGAGCAGCAGCCGTGTGACAGCTTCATGGCCAAATGCGGCGGCGTGTATCAACGGTGTCTGGCCATCGTCATCTCTCGCCTCGATGTCGTCACCTTTATCGAGCAACAGCCGTGTAGCAGCTTCGTGGCCAGATGTGGCGGCATGCATCAACGCTGTCTTGCTATCGTTGTTCTTCGCCTCGGCATCGGCACCTTTAACAGGCAGCAGCCGTGTAAGAGCGTCGTGGCCAAGTATAGCAGCACGCATCAACGCTGTCCCGCCATTGTTTTTCTCCGTTTCGACGTTAGCACCATTGTCGATCAGCAGCTGTGTAACAGCTTCATTGTTACTTGTGGAGGCATGTATCAACGCTGTCTTGCCACCGTTATCCTTCGCCTCGACGTCGGCACCAGTATCGAGCAGCAGCTGTGAAACAGCTTCCTGGCCAAATGCGGCGGCATGTATCAACGCTGTCTTGCCACCGTTATCCTTCGCCTCGACGTCGGCACCAGTATCGAGCAGCAGCTGTGAAACAGCTTCCTGGCCAAATGCGGCGGCATGTATCAACGCTGTCCAGCCATCGTTATCCTTTGCCTCGACGTCGGCACCTTTCTCGAGCAGCAGCCGTACAACAGCTTCGTGGCCATGTGTGACGGCAAGCATCAAAGCTGTCCAGCCACCATAATCCTTCGCCCCAATATCAATACCCCTGCTGAGAAGTAACTCTATGACAGGAATAAGCCCAAGCTGCGATGCTACCAAAAGATTCGTGTTAGACTCAGGGGACATAGGATACAGGCTAGACATGATGCTAGCCCACTTTGAGTGGTTTGTCAAGTCCGGAGTACAAAGTCTCGAAGCAAGGTCTACCATGGCAGAGTCTTTTTCGAAGTCAGCCTCGCGGAAGTGACCGTCCCAGTGCTCGACCGAGTATTCTAAAAGAGCATCGTGGCGGTCACCTTGGCGGAATGTCTCTGTGTGTGTAGAGTTGAGTCTGTCCAGATAGAACATGCAGACCTCGGCAAGAACAGAGTGTGCGTGACGGATGGTGATGGAATGATGCCATTGCAGATTGGACGAGACGGTTGTTGGTGCCGATGGCTGTATGAGGAACTCTCGAGCAGTCTGGTGAAGGAAATAGATTTTGTCGTGATGAACGCTGACAAACAGACCACACAAAGCTCGCAGACGAGACTTGATGTCCACATCCTGGTCAAGATCAAGGTCGTAGATGGACCGGCCTTGGTCTTGGCCATCCAGGTTCATGGCAATGTTCATCTGCGAGAGCGTCAATGGCCGGCGTGCTGCCAAAATGATGCTCAAAACCCTCTTGACGATCTTGAAAGTTTTATCGTTTCGAGACCTGTTCAGGATCTGGTCATATGCCTGGTTGACACTCTCTGGAAGTTCCTGAATGGCCGCATCGATCCCAGCTTCTGTTTTCTTGAACCCCTCATTGAACCCCGTATCTAGATACTCGAACACAATGTACACCCAAAGGTATGTGCGGTGGCCGATCGCGAGCAGCTTGCTGTTCAGGGCGGACTTCGTCACGTCCGAAAGTTGATGCTTATTTGCTAGCTGCTTGACTCGGTGGTGGATGACGTCGTTAATTTCTTGGCTGATCGTTTCGAACTCCTCTTCCCCGGGAATGTGAACGCGCTGGAAAACTGTCCGCAAGCCATGAAACTCGTTGACAACTTGTTGATATGGGCGGCTTGTCATGAGAACTTTGAACTTGGCATCTGCCAGCTCCTGGTCGCGAAACATATTCTCCAGATATTTTATCAAGCTGCTCAGCTGCGATTGATCACATTCATCAAGGGCATCGATGACGAAGATGACAGGTCCGGCCTGGGGATCGCGCACTGCATTTCTCAGAACTGTCCAAAGCGATTGTTCAGACTGGATGAGTTTTGCGCCCATTTTGTTGTAGAGCTCCATAGCGTGTTGGATAAGAGCACTCTTCTGGGAGAGCAGCTGGTGGAGTAGAGCACATAGTGCTTGGCGGATGGTGTTCTGGTCTTGGTCCTTGAAGAAAAAGTAGCAGATGGTGGCTGATTGTTTCGCCAGCTCGTGGTCAATAAGGTACTTGGCCAGCACCGATTTGCCACATCCGGGATCTGCTGAGACCAGTAACGGACCTGACTCCTGCGACAGCCACTTCTGAAAATTGTCGTGCTTGAGGAACCAATTGCAAGTGCCTTCAACACGGGATTCCACGCGGTCCTTGTACCAGTCGTACATGGCGCCGTTATCATCGCGTGTGAGGCAGAATAGCTGCAGACATTCCCGTTGCTCTTTCCGTTGCTCGGCAAGCAGCCTTTCATGCTTCTCGTCTTCTTGAGCAGCTAGCTGTTTCTCCGCAACAGTTAGTTGCTTCTTGGCAACAGCCAGCTGCTGCGTGGCGACAATTAGGTTACTCTCCATGGTTTCACGGGTCCTCTCGCTCGTCTCGTTCAGAAGCTCAAGTCTCTCCCTTGCTGCTAGGTCGTTGATCTGACTAAGGGCGTTCTTGACTGTCTCCTCCCGCGTCTTGATACCGAGCAGAGTTTCCTCCCAGTCTCTCAATGTGACAGTGTCATGGATGTAGACTTTGAAGCGACTTTGATAGAAGCGGAGAACGCTGCTAATCTGGAAGTCGAGAATAGCTTGGTAGAGCTCGACAATATGGAAATTGGCTGCGTTTACCAGCGCTTCGTCGAGACTGGCGTTCTGGCCAAGCCGGCGGACCATAGGCTCCAGAGCGACATAGTAGCCCATACGGGAAGTGACATAGGAGAAGCCGTCTTTGTTGGCTTCAGCTGCGGTTGTAGGATTTGTGAAGAGAGGGATTATCAGGCTGACACCAGCCCATACCAAAGAAGCCTCGGGTGAATTCTTGACGGCGCTGCCTATGAAGTCTTTGCCCCACACCAAGATATTGGCGGCCTTTGCGATCTTGTCTTCTAGGTCAATCTCACGGCCGGCAATCTTGAACTTCGGTTTGTTGTCTTCCATTCGTCGTAGCCCCTTCTGGATCACGGTTTTCAGTTGGACTTGGCGAGGTGAGAGATCGGAGTGAGTGTCATGGTCGTGTGGTTCTGGGAGCTGTAAAGGTGTCGTCTCGCTTGGCGAAGAATCTGCAAACAGCAAATACAAATTAGTATATGTCAAGTATTATAGCTTGAAGTTGTGATGTTGTGGTACGTACTCGCCATGGGCTCTTCCTCTGCAAGCAATTTATTGTATTTTTCCACCAGATCCGGATTCTCCTCTGCAAGAACATTATATGCTCGGTCCCACAGTGACTTCGCTGCGGGGAATGTAGCGGGAAGGCTGTCTCTCGACTGCTCTCGTTGTATGTGATCGCTACCCGCGGCAGATGGAATTTCCGACCTGATGCTGACGGAAAGGGCTGTCGGCGAAATGGGAGATGTTGCGAATGAGTTGTCTTGTTGAACGTGCGGTCCGTCCGTGGCAGATGGATCGTCCAACGTGATGCTGGCAGATAGGGCTGTCGGCGAAATGGGAGATGTCGCTGAAGAGCTGTCTTGTTGAACGTGCTGCTCATCCGTGGCAGAGGGGGCTGCCGGTGGAGTCTTCGGCCGCTTATGCCAGCAGCCTGTGATCTTCCGGAAAACCCGTTTGACGCTTTCGCGAACGCGTGCCATGGTCTCTGATTTCAGGAGTGTGTTTGAGTATGAGCGGGCTTGTTGTGAAGCTTGTGAATCCTCGTTGTCGAAAGGCGGGCTTTGTATCTTGAAAAGATAATGTGCAATGGCCCAACGAAGAAACCCGACTTTCGTGGATGCCCAAGGAAGACCCAATTAAGACGGCGGCTCGGTCAGACTGTGATTGGTGGAAGGGAGTGTATGCAGCAGTCCAATCACACCACCCTGCATCTGTCACAATGATTCTGGCCATTGGTGTAGTGTTTTGAGGTACCGGTGTCGATGATAACTCCCTGAAAGGCGTATTGGGACCACCCGTAGTGGCGATCGTTGTTGCCAGGGGCAGCGCTGGGGAGTGCCACGCACTGAATAGGGTCGCGATACCGGCATGTGCATCGTCGCCAGACAGTATGCCATTAATCGCAGAGACAAAGAGCTCGACGCGAGAAAGAAGGATGTGGGCGCGGGCTTTTGTTGATATTTATCGATTATATTTATATAATTAAAAGAAAGAAATGTAGGCAACCGCGGCCTACCACACAGCTACATATGTAACATACCAACCCACATAGTTCAGCGACAGTTTTTACCCCAGAGGGTTCTGTCAACATAGGCGCCAATAGTCAGGATTGACTGAGTAAGGCGAATAATTATAATAATAATATAATAAAAGAAAGAAATGTTCAGATCCTCGTCTCTTCATCTGCCTCCCTCTCTGCCTCAGCGCTACTCTTCACCTGGTATATGTCAATTTACAATATGAAGGCCTACATTTTCGACAATTAGCTGGTATGTTTGCCAGGCAGCTGTCGCTTGCCGACACGACCCCACTAACAACAACAACAACAACAACACCACAGGGCGATCAACGTCTGCCGCACGACTCCGGCATGGAGGTCGACGCCGAGTCCCTCGCATGGCTCGGCGTGCTCTACTACCGCATCCCCGAGCTCGCCGAAGTCGACCTTCCGGCGGCCGCGCGCGGCTACCGCAACCGCGACGAGATAAAAGTGTCGCCGACGACCATGGGCGACGTCCACGAGACCAAGGTCAAAAACGTCTTCGAGGAGCACCTGTACGAGGACGAGGAGATCCGCTACGTGCGCGACGGTGCCGGCTACTTTGACGTGCGCGACGCGTCCGAGGCGTGGGTGCGCATCCGTCTCGAGAAGGACGACCTGAATATTCTGCCGGCCAGCATCTACCGCCGCTTCACCACCGACGAGACCAACGTGCGTATGCCCCTGGGTGCTGTAGCGTTGCGCTGCACACGACCAAGTATCTAGTACACGCACGCCATGCGTTTGTTCAAGGACAAGCCCAAGTGGACGCCGCTGAACCGCTCGGGCGACCTGGACGGCAACCAGTTCCGTCAGGAGTACGTGACGACGTACCTCCAGTAAAGGGTACGGGACTTAGACGAGAAGATACAGTCTGATTACTTAGCGGCGAGATTGAGCAGAAGAAAGCACATAGCTTTGCTAGCACAGACGGCTACGTGTCGTGGTATATTCGTAGAGCACAGAAGCACATGATAGCCAACCACTGTTCCGTCATCAACACCAGAGATGCAGCAGTCACAGTAACGACAATGTATTGCAGATTGTGTCATGGATCGCCCTTTTATACAGTATAAGGCCAAGATAAATGCAAGAAAAGAGAAAAGAAGAGGAGAAACGCCAGACTTCATGCCATGTGCGTTACAGCAGCCTCCAGCAGCCATCCGAATCAAGAAGCGTGCTGCACCGATTGATGCTATCAAGCGCGGCGTAGCCACGCGCCAAGCCGTTTTTTGCGCTGTAGTCTAGCCGGCCGGCCTACAAATGGTCTGCCCGTGCTGCCGCTGCGAGGTCCCGGTCCACGGTATCGGCCGTGTTGTCAAAGGCAAAGCCGTCCGCGTTCACCTCGGCGTGGTCTGGCCGCACAGGGCCTTCAATGAGCCGCCGCCACCAGCTGGGCGGCGCCATGGGCTGCGCGCCGTTGTGCAGCGGCGGGTAGACGTCGGCCAAGAAGTAGTAGACGCGGCCGATGATGAACCCATAATCTCGCCCCAGTCAGTCGACAAATGTAAAGTAGTAATCGATTTTTGCCCCCCCTTTACTCATAAAACCCTACAAATAAGAATTCAAATTGCCAGCGCATTTCACTTTTTAAAAATACAAAACTGGTATACTCGTGTAGCCCAGAAGAAGGGCTATTCTGGACAGGCCGCTATAATATTACCTTTCAGGAGCTTTTAGACGTTTGATGAGGCTCAAGTCGAGACTGTATGGAGGCCAAATCCACGATTTCGAAATTACTACTTTACATTTGCCGACCCACTGTATGTACAAAGTGTGTGTTGTTGTGAAAATTAGCGAGATACATGATATGCCGTAGCAATTAGCCCCCTAAACTATCCTTCCGATTGCTCTTCATTAGTACCATTTCCCCCACTAAAGATTCGTTTCCGCCGTTGGTCAGTGGACACCAGACACTTCGAGGGAGACCTGTAGTAACCGGCTTACACCTGATTCATGGGGGCGAGGCCCCAACTCGCCCAGCACTACACAGCGGCGGCGACCCCTCCTCGAAGGTCGACGGTGCCGGGGTACGAATTAATTGACCAGAAAAATTCGCAAGTCAAGATGTGCCCAGGCAGGAATCGAACCTGCTACCTCTAGGAGGTACACCCAGCGCCTTGACCACTGCGCCACGGGGGGTAATGTGTTTATTAATCTAACAAATAGTAGTGCTGAAATCGAAATAAAACGCGCTCTTCAGTGCCCTCCTTCTCTGCCACCCCCGGGACTTAGACGAGCCTGTTGACTTGGCCAACTTCCTCTAGATGCCCGGCCAGATCTCGCAGTGTGTAGTAAGAAATGACCAAAAACTCTCTTTGGAGTCCTAATGACACAATCCCACTGCTCGAGTCCAAAACTACCTTGAACGTGCGCTTTACCATGCCGTTGGGATCTGCGAGGTCGCCGCCATGCACGCCGCTAACGTACGTCTTGGCAAATGGCACGACTTGCATACCCGTGCGCTGAACTTCCAAGGCAGATAGTCCAAGATACTGTTCGCAGTTGGACTCGTTGATCTGTGTTTTTTGGGCGAAACGTAGTTGCCATAAAAAGTGGACCCATACAAAGTATCTATTTACTTAGTACCGTTTTAGGAATAGCAGTCCCTGAAAAGGCATCGTCCCGTGTCTTAACAAAAGCTAACGCTCGGCAATATGATAGATGAAACTGGCTAAGAATTGCTTACAATATGTATAAGATTCACCGCGATTTTTTTGGGAGAAATTTGGATCAGATATGATCACTTTCGAGCAAGAACTCGTAGGGTAGGTTTTTAGGCTACTGTTGCCCTAGCCAGCACCGCCCCCCCGCCTGAACGTTGCTCCTTCCTAGCTAAATTACAGCGTGTTTTTGTGCCATACCGCCTGTGCTAAAGGCCTATGCTGAAGGCTGAAGGCAGTATGCAATAGGCTTGCCTGCACATGCTAATTTCGCCATATGAAAAACCATGGCTGCTTCCCTTCACCGTACCTGCTCGCCGGCACTGATATGGGCACTGGCAGTGTGCCCCGGAAGACGTCCAGCATATATGCATCTTCTGCCGACGACGATGACGACGATACCGACACAGGAACCGACTCGTCCGAGGAGACTGGCACCAGCACGCCACACTCCCAGCTGCGGCAGCTCATCTTCATTTTGCCAGAGGCTTTGTCCTGGACCACGCGACCCTATGTGAGTTAGTACGGCCACCAAGTAGACGAGGCAGACAAATGACCAAACAACAAATCAACATACCATGCACTCTCGGACATGTTGGCACTCCCTACATATGCCCATCCACGACACGCACCGCCTCCCCTAGACCGTCTGACCAGCAGCAGCTTGGTGTACAGCAGGACGCCGTTGCGCACATTCTGTCCATCGCGGAATATGTCGCGCGGGAATGCAGATTTCTCCCACAACCTTTTCTGGAAACAAACGGTTCCTGCACCCTTTGCGTGTCAGCAGGAAGGCACGAATAGAACAGCATTGGTAGCAACTCACATTAACCCCACCTGCACTTTTAAGCACAGTCTCGTGCGACGGGAAGTAGAGACGCATGCAGTCCTTGGGGCCGCCTTACGGGGCTGGTGCGAGTTGCGCCTGGCTCTCAGCTTTAATAAGTTTGCGCGACCTGTTGGTCCTGGACTCAAGCTCCTTTATCCCCGTGTCTCCTGCATATTTTGCCCACTGTCTGCATCTGCGGAAAGCAGAACCGTATGCGGTTACTCGGAACATTGGCTGCCATTTCCTTTTTCTGTCCGGAGTCGGCAACTCTGACAATGCTGTTCTGCGCTTTTCTGCAGCAACTCCGCGGCTCGCTCTAAAGCACTCTGCAGCTTTTGTAGCGCTCTGTGGGACTCGCTTCCAGGCTCTTTCAGTGCCCTCAGCGCTCCTCCCCTGAAGTCAACTGTAGGCTCCCTCTGCTCGTGTACTGCTCAGCGGGGAAGGTACATCCCAGCCACAGTGCGCTCCCCCCGAGTACCTAGAGAGATTTGACTGTGTATATGCTCCGCCCAGCACAGAGGCAGTACACTGCGGTGTACTTTGGAGTGGCGCCGCTATCGTGAATGCATCAACAGCGTCGGTGACTGTGCATTTTTCTTCTTCTTTCTTCTCCTCCTTTGTGTCTTTGTATGTACGCACCTGTTTGTCATCGGCAGCATATCCAATCCAGGTGTGACATCATCCACTCGTCATCCCACTGAAAGGAACTGAGGATCGCCAGCTCGAGCTGGTCCTTCTGCCAGGTCTCAGTGATCGTAATGTCGTCGCCTCGCCGCGGCTGGCCGCGCGCCCATGTCTTTTGAGTTTTTGACCACGCCTCGGCCAACTGCAAGGAAGGCGGGACAGGCGCCGCTGACGTGAACGCAGGCACGTCTTGAGGCGACCACGATGAGAGAGTGCGGCCACCCGTGTCCGACACGGCCTTGCCTTTTTCGATAACCCGGCCGAATTAACATACACAATGTGCTCCGTTCGGCTGCCGTGATCGTCAATCTTGCGTCGACGAGCCAGCGGCGGCGCTTGGTGTGAATATGCCGTGCTCGTGCTATTGCCCCCGTCGACGTCATCGACGTCATCATAGTCGATGACGATGACATCGTTCTCGGCCTTTCTTTTGGTCGGGATTGTTACAAGTCCGCAGTGACGCTGACTGTGTGTGAGCTTGTGAAAAAGAACCGCTGCCCTCGGAGGCCCACTGTTGGGCTTCCAGCTGCTTCTGTCGGCGCGCCAGATGCTCCGCCTCCATCGCCTTTCGATCGAGGGCTAGCAGCGAGACAGAAGAACTGGCAGCAGCGGGGAGCACTTGCTCACTGCCTGTCTGGCTATTTGTATTCGCACTTGCAACGACCGCTCGTGTGGTTGGCAGGGTGTCGTCTCGCTTCTGTTTTTCTGTTTGGTCCACTGCGTGCGACTATGATGCTGTGCTTGCCGTGCTTGCCGTGCTTGCCGTGCTTGCCGTGCTCGCTGTTGATGCGGATTGTTTGGGTGCCGGCGGTTGGTCGATGGCGGCAGCGGCAGCGGCAGCGGCAGCGTTCCCTGCCGGTCGGGTAGTATCGTCAGTGTGCATCCTTCTCAGCATCCAGAGCCTTGCTGAACATACCTGTGCGGCGCTCTTCATCTTGTATAGAGAGTGCCATGGCTCGTCGGAGAGCAGCATCTTCGTCGTCTCCGCCGTTGAGCTGGCGCATGGACAGACCGCACATTGCACTTGACGAAAGAAGATAAAAGAAGATCGTATGGCTGCGTTCCAACCGGGGGAAAGACCTCTTTTTATAGACGGTAAGGCAGCAGTAGACTCTTTCCGGGAACAAACTTGATCCGGTGGTTAGTAGGCCTTCTAGTAGATATCGAGTAGACATCGAGTAGACGCAGGCATCGACACGGGAGTGGATCAATATCATGGTGATGACTAGTTCCATAAGTATTATATGGGCAAATGGATAGAAGTACACACTCACTGTGCAGACGTACTGTGTTGGCGTTGGCGTCGATGTCGTCTTGGACAAGGCTGTGGAGTGTAGAGAGAAGGGGTTCTTATCGCGGTCTCTGAGTCTACTCGCTTAGTCATTATACTTTAACACTGGACGACATGCTGACATAACCGCTTTTGAGCAGTGTTGACTTACTATGAAATTTGATATCTATGGAATTACTGTGTTTAATCACAAAGGCAATGATAAAAGAATACCCTACGACTCGAATGATATAATCTGTAGAGTATTGGCCACCAGGACGAAAAGATGCCTTTGAAAAAGTAACAAGAAACAAAGAGAAGAAAAGAGAAACAGAGCACGGAAAACATGAGCGCCGCTGTCGTCATGATCTTTCATGGTGCCGGCCTCTTACTAACTCAATATATTGCGCCGTTTTACTATACAACTGAATCAGCAAGCAATAACAGTCTACAGAAGGCGATAGAAGGCGGGAGCGATTACATCTACGTCATGACGATAAAAACCTCATTTTTGAAAGGACCGAAAGAGTCACAAAGTAATCAAACACATTATTTCTATGGCCAAACAACGTCATGCGTACTTTCAGTCGCTGATCGAATACGTATGAGTACCGCTTCAGCTGGTGGATTACCGAAGCTTTTTCTTGTACAGCTACAATGCGTTGTTTACAATCGTGCCTTTTCATGGCGGCACAAAGGACCAACAGCTTCATTGTTCACCGTACAGCCACACATCATTGTAGCTAAGCACGATGTCATCGTGGCAAGTAGACAGTAAGGCTCATCAGCAGTCTTATTAGCTCAAGGTTAACCGAGGCAAACTTTACTCCCAGTAACTATATATAAGTTCTCCCCCCCTCAAGACTCTGCTCATTTTTCTGTTTCTCCATACCATCTACTCAAACTGACTGCAGTCCCATAATCACTCAGATCATGATCATTGCAACCAGTTTTCACTCAAACACTCATCTGGTAATCAATATCACTGATATTTGTTGCTAGCTCTTCCTTCTCTATATATTCTCTTCTACTTTTACTCTCTATTCTCTCCACAATCTACTCTACTCACCAGTCAAAATGTTTTCTACTCCCATCAAAAGCAATCTGGCTGGCGTCAGCGCCGAGACCATGCCTGAGCTATACAGCAACATGGCTAAGGCCCTCCGCAAAATCACCGGCCCTCCTCTCAAGGAGAAGGCCAAGGCCGCCCCCGCCACTGTCGCCAAGGGTTGCCCTGACATCCGCAACCCCAAAGTCAGCGGCATTGCCAGAATGCTTGCACAGGCAGAGAAGGATAAGGCCAAGGTTCTGGCCGGCAACTACCAGGACGTCAGCGTCTTTGACACTGACAGTGAAGACGAAGACGAAGACGTTCCTGCTCCCGTGCCACTGCGCGCCAACAAGCCATGCAAGCCACAGGCCAAGATTCAGAACGTCAACTACCAGGACGTCAGCGTCTTTGACACCGACAGCGAAGACGACGACGAGGTTGTGCCTACTCCTATGCCTGCTTCACCCGGTGCTGCGGGCCCAGCGCGCGCCAAAAAGGCATGCGTGCCGCAGTCCGCCCTTCGTTCTAAGCAGGGTGTCAGAATTGCCGGTGTGCGAGCTACCCGCGTCCACCGCGCACCTCTGGCACTACGGCAACGCCAGGCTCCCCAGCCAGCGCAGGCGCCCAAGCCAGCGCAGGCGTCCCAGCCCCACGCGCCTCGGGTGCGCTTCCACCAAAAACCCGAACATGCGAAGCCCGAGCTGCCGCCGGCGGCTCCCTTGCCCATCCCAATCACGCAGGAGGAGAGTGCGACCAAGGTCATCTTTCACGAGAAACTTGAGAGAAAGATGTCTACCAGGCCAACCCGGCCCGGCCCCAAAGATTCTCTCCTGCGCCGCCAGCAGCAGAAGTTGCATGAGAATTACTTGCGGAATAAGACGATCAGGGTGGAACGTGCCGAGAAGGAGCGCCATATACGCCAGCGCGAGTATGCGCAGGAGCAGGCCGAATATGCCGCCTGGGAGGCGCAACAGCTGCAGCTTGACATAGCTGCAGGCCGGCTCCAGAACCGCCATCTCGAGACGGCCGAGGAGTACATGATCCGCTGCCACTCCGACGACCTCATTATAGACAGCCCGATGGAGATTGTCAGGTACTATACGCGCACTCTCGGCGAAGAGGGCATGCGCCAGTTTGTTGCAAATAACTTTGGCGGGCTCTCCATCGAGGAGGCGCTTGCTCGGAAACGCCGCCGGCTGCTCGAGGCCAGAGCCCGGTCCGCAGCCGACGCACTCGACACGAATGACCAGGGGGGAGAACATACCGCTGCCCATCGTGACGAGGCCGAGGCCAATGCCGAGGCGTGTCCCTCTGGTGAAGCCGCGCCGGAGCCCACCGGCGAGAAAGACTGTGTTTTTGGCGATGACCAGCGGAAAAAAGATACTTCTGGTCTAGTCAAAACACCATCCTACCCCTGTCTGGATGCCGAGGGCCTGAGTGACTTGGAAAGGGAGATAGACCGTGTGTGGGACGATGACCAGAATGAAAATACTTCTGATCTTGTCAATACACGATCCTACCCTTGTCTGGATGCCTAGGGCCAGAAGGAGTTGGAGAAGGAGTTGGAAAGGGAGATAGACCTTGTGTGGGGCGACTCGTGAGGTTGATTTGTTCGATGTTTGATTTCTGATCTGTTTTGTTTTGTTGTGATTGTATTTGTTTCATTTGTTTGATTCAAGCGGCAGATACCCCTAAAGCGAGTGTACTAGCACTATAACATAGCAAAATAAAAATAAATAAATAAATAAAAACTTGTAAAGTGATCTACTGTGGTGACGATTCTCGCTGCAGACCGTGCAGCAGCGTGCGGTCATCATCAGCAAGTGCCTTGGCTTAAGAGAGCTTCTTGAGTAAGCTGATTATGTAAGCCAGGACCCCTTGCTTGTAGAGATTGGCATAGGACAGAGTAGAGTAGGCTCGGATAGCGTGCCACATACCACATCTCCAGGGTGATTTTTGTATATATTTTTATTTCATGTTCATGTAGAACTGCTAATCCAAATGGTCATATCAGTCTATGGATGTCAAAAAGTAAATCCAAAACTCCAAACAGTAAGTGCAAACCAAAAACAGAAAGCAAATGGGTATCGTGGAAAGCAAACCCAAACGCCAAACAAAAGCAGTAACAGAAAGCAGAGTTGCCCAGCCCGGCAAAGCTAAGATGGGGTGGGGGGAAGAACGGAGAGAAAACGAGTGAGCGATCTAGTTGTCCTCCGCATCGGAGTCCCAGCCGAGACTTTGGAGCAGCTTCTTGCGGGCCGCAGCCTCCTTGAGCTCCTCTGCAGTCGGCTCTCTGACAGGCTCAATCACAGCCTTGGGAGCGGGCTTTGGCGCCGGCTTGGCGTCATCGTCCGAGTCCGAGTCATCCAGATCATAAACGAAGTCCAAAACATCAGGCTTGCGAGCCTGCTTTTCGACCTTGGAGCTCTGCGCAGGAGACTTGGAGACCTTGGCGGGAGACCTGGTCGGCTTCGCAGCAAGCTTGGGGGCCGGCTTATCGTCATCCGAGTCAGAGTCATCCAAAGCGTAGACGAAGTCCAGGACGTCGCGCTTGCGAGCCTTCGCGGGCTTCTTAACGTCTTCAGTCTGCTTGGTGGCCTTCGTAACCTTGAAGCTATTGGTGATCTTAGCATTCTTGGACGGCTCGGAGATCTTGGACTTGACGGCAGCAGGCTTGCAATCCCGGTTGCTTTCCACAACGGCAGTCATGACGGGCGCAGGGACATCCTCATCATCGTACACGCGGTCGTAGTACAGCATGTAAACGAGCTCGCCCTGGTTGAAAACTGCGTTGTCGGAGCGCGAGGTGCGGAAGTCATCGCTCAGCAGCCACCAAGTGTTCTCCGCCTCCGCATTGACGGCGACCGCCTTACCGCCTACCATGCGCTTCTTGGCGGCAGGCATGCTGTCGCCAGCCTCGGTGATGGAGCTGGCGGTGGTGGAGCTGTCGCTCGCATCGGACGCGCGCCGCTTTCTGGAGACACTGTCCTCGGTGCCGGCCTGCTTAGTCGCGTGCATCTCGTCAAAACAGCACTCGCGGTACGCGTAGTAGTGGCCGTTGTTGAGATTTCCGGAGTGCATTACCGCAGACCGGAGCACGTACTGCGCCTTTGTAGGCTGACGCTCAAGCTCCTCGACGAGCTTTTGGTCCTTGCCCTCAAGGCCAGCGACATCAATGCTATGCATCGGCGCCAACTGCGCGCCGCCCAGGTACCATGGCGAAAAGTCAAGAGTGGGCGACACACCCACGGACCGCTTGTCCTTGGTGCCGTAGCCGCCTAGACCGCCAAAAGCCGAGCGATTGACTTGAATCGCGAGCGCTGCGGGAGCTACAGCAAAGCCTACTTGCCGAGACTTGTCGGCGCGCACATAGTCGCCGCTCTGGACATTGCACTTCTCAAGCATGGTCTCGTCGTCAAATGTCTTGGTTGACAGCGCTTTGCTGATTTCAGCCAGGCGTGCATCTAGCGCGGTAGTGTTACTGCCGGGTGCGGCCGACGCGCGTTCTGCCTTGAGCCCGGCGCTGATCTTGCGCAGCGTGCAGTTGGGGCAGTTGACACCCTCGAGCACCTCGGCGGCGCAGTGAAGGCTCAGCAACTCCTCAACGCTGTACGCCTTCTTGGAGCCAGGGCTGCCGGCCGCCGGCATGTTGAGCGTAACACAAGTCGTCGGGTCCAGACGCATTGTGTCAGCGTAGCCACAGACCTTGCAGCACTTGCGCTCAGCCACGACCGTTTCTAGTGGCAGGCGGAAGCCGCCCGCGGCGGTGTCGGCGGGCGTGGCAGCCTCCGTGGTGTTGCTGCTGCTGCGGCTACGGCTGGTGGCATTGGGGCTGCTCGCCGTGCATCCCATAGCGGCGGATGCGGCGCAAGGTGCCTCCGCACCCGGTCCCTCAAGCCGAGCGAAAAGGCTGGGGCGCGCGGCCATGATGCCGGCGCCCTTCAGCTCGTTCTCCATTTTGTCGGCTAGGCGGCCGAGATACTCCTGCGCGTCCTCCTGAACGCCCGCCCTGAACATGTTTAGAACCGGGTCCGTCGTCAGGACGGGATTTGTGCCGGCGACCTCGCGCAGCTGGCCGATCAGCCGGCTGACGCCGACAACGGTTGGGAGCGAGTCTTTGGACACGCCACGGCGGGCCGCAACGGCCAAAACCTGCGTTATGTACGTGCTCACCGCGTCCAGCGAGCTCAGGCCTTGGAGCGTGCTGTTGCGGTAGCACATATTTCCGCTATTTTCAAGGCCGCGCACGCCGCGTGGGAAAGGGCTTTTATGGGCACGGAGAGCCCGGATTTGCTCGACATAGCGCTTGGTACGGGCACCATCGGAGCCGACCTGCAGGGCACTGGCTAGCGCCTTGCTCTTGCCTGCACGGCCGGCCTGGTGCGTCTTCTTTCTGGTTGAAGTAGACATCTTGTCGTTGACGGAGTCTGCAGAAGAAATGTTAGCATCCTTAATTCCACCGAGTCGTGAGGTGCCATGCCCCGAGATACCGGCGGTGGCCCCAGAAGCCAAACATTGTCAATGAAACCCATTGCGCGCGCCATGGTGATGCTGGTGATGGCGATGTGGTGATGTGGCGATGTTGACGATGAGGTGACGATGAAGATGATAGAAGGAACTATATTAGGTGCTGGAAATGTGACGTGGAGATTGACTGGGACCACCACCATATTTACAGGGCACATTTAGGGTTGTGATTGGCTTACCTGATGTAATAGCAATGTCTGACGATGCCTGGCGGTGTTGAGGCTCAAGTGTTTGGGTGGTTTGCGGGTGTATCCTAAGGATGAGGAGAAAAAGAGAAGAAGAAAAGATAGATGGGACTCTACAGCAATGGCGGGCGGTGGCTCAGAATTTATAGACCTCTACGATCACATTAAAGCCGCAACAAGTTATGGAAGTACAGTCATGATGTCAAGGTTGGGGCATCTTGTAAGCAGATATGGTTTGGTCGGGCCGAGTCTACTAGAAGAGGCTCATGGCGGCGAGTCTGCTAGCAAAAGGCCCATGGCGCAGTATCGTAAAAGGACCTTTGCAAACAAAGGTTAAAATAAGGTTCTAGTAGGCCCGGATCGCCCCAGTTGCACACATGTACAATGGTATAGTAAATTGAGAGAATACAAATGTTCTTGTAGATATGTATGAAAAGTCAGTAGATATGCATGGAAATTAACGGCGAGAGGCAACTTCTCGGTAGAGATTGAGCACGAGGACGACACGGTATGCAAAGAAGGCTAGAGAAGCTTTGTGATATAGTAAGCAAAGAGAACGAAATAGAGGATTTAGGAGCAATAGGCATACCTGAGATATTGATGAGATGAGTTGCAGAATCGACATTGGTTGAGTAAAGTCTAGATATATCTAACAGGAGATTTTTTATGGAAGAAACTGGAAGATACGATAATATATAAAAAAGTCCTAGAGGCGTGCCCGTCGCTCTCGTCCATCCAGCTCGACAACACCGGCGTCACCAACGACACCATGGTGGTTGCCTGCCACGTTGTGCGCGCGCAAGACAATCGCCGCTGCAGACGGTCCTTCAGCAGAACGGACAGACAAAGCCCCGCGCCATCCCGGAAGGCACACAGCCGACGATGCAGACTATCTCACTCAAGTGCTACCACACGGATCAGCAGGTTATTGACGAGCACTTGAAGCGCATCTTGGAGGGCGACTTTGCCGCGGCGGAGCGGCTGAAGCGCAAATGGATTGCCTACACAGAGACCAGGGCGGCTTCTAGCATTAGCTTTGTTCGGTACCGCCACCTCATGTGTCGTATGCGCGCTATCGACGAACAGGTTTTCTTTGACAGGGCATCAGATATTGTCATGGACGACGAAGAGGACGAGAAGGAGGATCCGAGGAGCCGGTCTTGGACAGGATCCTCTGCCATTCTGACGTTATCTTTTTATTTTCTTGTTATCTTGCTTTTGTTTGGACTTTCTATTGCTTTCTTTAGTCTTCTCACATTGTTAGGAACCTTCCTTTTTGTTCTTTATTATTAAGGTTGGCTAAACTGAGGCACCAGCAACGGTATTGGCTTTGACTGGATTGGGGCACTTCTGCGGTTGTTTTTGGATGCGATCAGCCCTTTGTTATCACAGATAGTAATACATTGTTTACAAACTGTGTGATATGATAATGTAAAATAAAATCAAATATGAGATCCACGATCATAGTTGACGCTGCCACGAACAAGCAGGTCTTTACGGTGGTTATGGTGCGCGACGACAAGAGTCGCAAGAAGAACCGCCGCCTGTCGTCGGTAGACGTCGCGGTGGCCACTGTGTTCCGGGGCACTGCCATGTATATCGTGCGAGCCAACAGAAGTGTGAGCCCCATGTCTTCCCAGCGAGCCCCGTGAGGGCGCAGTTTTGCAGATCTACACAGCGTTGTATTTGGCGGACGAAATCTGACAAAAAGAGGTTCCTACTAAACCAGATACCGAGAAGCTGGCCGACTGGCGGGGGTTAAAGACGATAACCTGGTCGAGCGTAAGTGTTGCCGATGGGATCATGTGTGCACGAGAACTAATAACTTGAGTTTTGCTCAGTTTTCTTTTATCTTTCAAAGGTCTAATGAATTACACAGACTATACGACGGTCTTGCTTATAATTGATAGTTGAGCCAGTAAAATGGACTACATATAATTCACATATTGCATGTTGTTTTTGTTGTTATATATCAATCTAACAAATGACAACAGTACAGGCGCCAATAGTCAGGATTGACTGAGTAAGGCGAATAATAGCAATAACAAATGACAATGCTAAAATCGAAATAAAACACGCTCTTCAGTGCCCTCCTTCGCTGCCACCCGGGACTTAGACGAGCCTGTTGACTTGGCCAACTTCCTCTAGATGCCCGGCCAGATCTCGCAGCGTGTAGTAGGATATGACCATGAACTTCCTCTTGAGTCCTAATGGCACAAGCCCACTGCTCGAGTCCAATTCTACCTTGAATGTCCGCTTTACCATGCCGTTGGGGTCCGCGAAGTCGCCGCCATGTACGCCGCTAACGTACGTCTTGGCAAATGGCACGACTTGCATACCCGTGCACTGGAAGATTTCCAAAGCAGACAGTCCCAGGCACTGTTCGCAATTGGACTCGTCGATCTGTGTTTTCTGGGCGAATGTTTTGCCGCGCGTCTTGCCCGGTGCCAGCTGTCTATAAATCATGGCACCGGTCTTGCCGCCCTTGCGGAAGCCGGTCCACGCGCCACGATCCACCCAGCGCTTGCCGTAAAGCTCGGCAACGTACAGGTTACCACTGACAATGACCGAACTCTGTGCATTCTGGTCAGGCGAGAAGTTGACAATCGGTCTCTTTTCTTTGAGAGTCCGTATGACAAGATTTTTGGCCTCGCCGGTGGTGGTGATTCCATACATACGCTCAAAGGCCGGCTTTAGCGTCTCAAGACCGCGGCCAACTGAACATGTTCGACCAGGAGGCGGTGTGATTGTCTCTGACGGCGGCATTGCGGATTCTATCGCATTCGTTGGGAGCATGGCGTCCGCAAACATGTCGGGCACTTCAGTATTCACCAGTACATCTACCCACCCCTTTGCATCCACCATGTCATGCTGAACCGATATGTCAGGCTCATAGCAATTAAACATGAGCTGAGCACCGTACTGCTGGGCATGTGGGAGTAGTGCTCGAGCTGCAAGACTTGACTGGCCCCCAGCGGTAGCGTCCTGAGCGACGGCCACTGCCTGCTGTGAGTCCCAGACGAGAAGGTCGTTAGCGGTCAAAGCCTGCTGTGGGTTCCAGGCACTAGAATCGCTAGCAGAAAATGCCTGCTGTGAATTCGGGGCGCTGGGGGCAAGTCCAGACAGTGACTGCACTAAGTTATAGGAGTCATTTGCCTGCTGGTAGCTCTGGGTGGTGATGGTATTAGCGACCATTGTCTGCTGTGGGTTAACAAAACCAACGCTCTGGGCTGTGGGAACTGCCTGTATGCTTACTTGGACTGTTCTGTTACCACGTAGTTGCCATAAAGAGTGGGTCGATACAAAGTATCTATTTACTTAGTACCGTTTTAGGAATAGCAGTCCCTGAAAACGCTTCGTCCCGTGTCTAACAGAGTCTAACGATCGGCAATATGATAGATGAAACTGTCTAGGAACGTTTTACAATATGTATAAGATTTACCGCGATTTTTTGGGGAGAAATTTGGTGCAGATATGATCATTTTTGAGAATAAACTCGTAGAGTAGGTGTTTAGGCTGCTGTGGCCCTAGCCAGCACCGCCAACCCGCCTGAACATTGCTCCTTCATAAGTAAAATACAGCGTGTTTTGGTGCCATACCGACTGTGCTGAAGGCCTGTGCTGAAGGAGCTATGATAGGCCTGCCTGTACATGCTAACTTCGCACCATGAAAAACCATGGCTGCTTCCCTTCACCGTGCCTGCTCGCCGGCACTGATATGGGCACTGGCAGTGTGCCCCAAAAGACGTCCAGCATATATGCATCTTCTGCCGACGACGATGACGACGATGCCGACACAGGTACAGACTCGTCCGAGGAGACCGGCACCAGCACGCCGCACTCCCAGCTGCGGCAGCTCATCTTCATTTTGCCAGAGGCTTTGTCCTTGACCATGCGACCCCTATGTGAGTTGATACGGCCACCAAGTAGGTGATGCAGACAAATGTCTTAAAGACAAATCAACATACCATGCACTCTCGGACATGTTGGCACTCCTGACATAAACTATGATTGCAGCTTTTCTGCTGTCGTTTGCTGTCTTGATGACCGGCGCTGAGAGACGCGATACATTGGGGTTCTTATCGCGGTCTACGGAGTCTACTCGCTTAGTCATTATACTCCAATTTCATCAGCACTTGCTGCTATATCTGATTATCTAATGCTTTTCTCATTGTGTATTGACAGGCTGCACGAGTATACCCAGGGAACGCAAGCCATACAAAGCAAAACGCAGGCATAATTTTACGAGCACGACGAGACGTTACGTGACCCTGCATTGTAGTGCGATGGTAATGATGTGTAAGTATGCTAATCTAGACCAGAGAGAAAGATGACTAATATGCTGAATAAATGATGAAGGTATTGATGAAGGATGGTTTCTATTGCATCTTCGATCATCTTCACCTCTCCTCTACCTTTGCCTCCACATTTTAGTCAGACAAGACCAGCATAGCTTTGCCTAGACTTGACCTCGAAAGTCTAGACCTGGCCGACGGTCGCGGCCATAGGCTATTTGTTGTTATACGGTGTCTGTCCAATGAAGTTGTCGTCTTCTATTTTCACACTCTTTGTGGGGTTTTCTCTTTGAGGCTCTATAAATAACGCCTGGCCCCAAGACGGCCTGACCTCGCAATTTGACTTCTCTTTTTTGATTCGTTCTCTCAAGGTATTTATCAATTAATTGATGCATGCTTAGTAAGCAATTGGCATATTACAGCTAAGGTGACATTCATTCATCTTCCGTTTCTTTATCCGTCTTAACACTCTCTCACATACCTTACGGGTACCTTCTAACTCTTAATCAACAGCTTGTATCAATACCGTGGGTAATGCCATAGCAATACTTATGAGCAATATATGTACATTGCCGCCGACCCTCAGCGCGTACGATATTACCAAGCCTCCACAATAGAGCACGCTCTGCCAATCACCTGACTGCATCTGTTTCAAATGAACAGAGTGAGGAAACAATAAAAAAATAACGAAGAAATAGGCAGTGGTTTCGTGCAAACGCAGCCGCAGACAGCCGCCGAGTTGTATGGACGACAGGCCACCATAGCGGTAGCAGAAATTGACCCACCTAAATGATTGGCTGAGAGGCTCTCACTTACACCTTTTTGTTTTTTTTTCTTTCTTCATATTGAACATTTGAACACTTTGGATCCTATGAAGCCAGAACTTTGCTTGGTGTTAGTTCCATTTCCTATTACAACACTCGTATTTCGTGATATCTCTTACATGCAACTCACCTTGTCACCCCACCAGTGATTACCTGGTCTAATGACACGGCCCAGATAGACGGCCCTTCTGAAATTCTTTCTTTTCTGTCATCCTTCTTGTCTATTTTATTAATTTTTTTCATATTTGTCAGTCATCGTCTTCTGCTTCATGTCAATCCCTTCCTCTTTATGCTACAACCCAGACGACTGGATAGCATCGACTTGCAGGGGTTGGGTCTAGACCTTTTCATATCTTCTTTTTATATCTTCTCTTTAGATCTTCTTTCTAGATCTTCCGTCTCTTATTCATTTTCATATTTCTTCTATTCTGATTTCTTTATTCGTTTCCCAACCCACTTCTTATTCATTGCTATTATTCATATCACACATCTACAAAAGCGTCCGTCCTCCTGTTTCGAGTGGCCTTGCTGCATCCTTTCCTTTGGCGTACAGTCTCTTTTCTGCCGTCTTTCTCCCGTGTCTATCGTTTATCTCCCGTCTTGATACAATCATTTCCTTTCGTCAACTGCCACTCTTTCTTCAACTACCACTCTTCGTCAATTCTTCGACTACCACTCCTCGCGTCTGACACTCACTACCGCCCATTTGCTCTCTATCGCATGATTAGTCATCGTTGTCTTTCTCTCATTTCTGTCTTCTGTTTACTTTTTTCTCCTTCTCTTTCTTTTGTTTTTCCTCATCGACCCCGTCATATAATTAACCAAGTCACTACGGTTTATGCCTGCTTGATGCATCGCATGTCACTTTGGTAGCTTATTCTCGATTCTCGATTTGGATTCTCTTCCGTTCTTCTCTTCTCGTCTCTTTATCTCGAGAGTTGTCTTTCATTTGTTCCCCCTAATTCTCACTCTCTCAACTCTTTGTGCTCTATATTCACTCTCTTTATCTCAGTCAATCACTGTTTCATACTTGTTCACAGACTCCTTGCCTCTCTTTGACAAACGAAGTAATTTGAGGTTTCTTTCTTTCATATCTTTCTCTTTCACATCACACTCCTTACTCCTGAACACGCATTCGCGAAACTAATAACTGTTGACGTTAAAATCCACGACTTTAATAACAGCTGGCCTGCTTCTAAACGATCGTCATTCCCCTCTTTTCTTCATTCCTGTACTTTTTATCCCCCATCATACCCAGCACTATGCTCCTCCAACTCGTCCTCCTCGCGGCCACCGTCGAGGCCTCGCCGCTCGCCTCCTTTCACAGGCGTCTCAATGTTAACAACTCTGCCAGGGCCGACGCTGCCAACAACGCCGCTATCTCGTCCGTGCTCGCGACTGCCGACCTCTCGTCATCCATCAACCTCGGCGGCATCCAGGCCAGGTCCACCACCACGTCCGGTATATCCACCGTCCTAGTTGCAGTCACTGCCAGTCTCTCGTCATCCACCAACAGCGGCGGCATCCCGACCAAGTCCACTATCACGTCTGGTATATCCACCGTCCTAGTTGCAGTCACTGCCAGCCTCTCATCATCCACCAACAGTGGCGGCATCCCGACCAAGTCCACTATCACGTCTGGTATCTCCACCCACCAAGTTGTAGTCACTGCGTCTTCATTTTCGGGCTTTAAAACCAACACCATCCCTGCACCGTCATCGACTCACAGCAGTGCGTACGAGTCGACCAGGTTGTCTTCATCTCACTCGTCCCGCTCAAGCCACAGCTCGACGTTTGCCTCCAGCTCGAGTGCTTCTTCAAAGTCTTCTGCTGCCAGCATCACGGTACCTGCTTCTGTCGCCACACCCTCATCTTCCTCCTCTACCAAGTCGCCGATTGTGTCCTATGTCACGAGCAACGGCCTCGTCAACGAGGTCACAGTCAGTGCAGGAACGGCGGTGTCGGCATCAAGCTCGTCGAAGCAGTCGGTCAGCGCCTCTGACGCAACTTTGACTGCTTCTACTACAGCATCTTCAACTTCAGCATCACCTGAATTTGCCACTCGCACACCAATCGGCTCGGCCAACAGCACTACGGCCACTGCATCATCCACCGTCTTCGTCAAGGCGTCGTCCCCGGCGGCCTCGACCAAGGAATCGTCTTCCTCGACTGCATCATCCACCCCGATCAAGGCCACGTCTACCTCTGCCTCCGACTTTGAGTCTACCACCATTATGACGATCCCGGTGACGGCCACCGTCTACGTCAAGGCATCGTCTCCGGCGGCCTCAACCAAGGAATCGTCTTTCTCGACTACATCATCCACCCTGACCAAGGCCACGTCTACCACTGCTCCCGACTTTGAGACTACCGTCATCGAGACGATCCCGGTGACGCGCACCGTCTACGTCACGGCGTCGCACTCGACGCACTCTACTACGTCTACCAAGACGACCGCTTCAATTCCCGCTTCCACTGCCACCACCACTGCCACCACCACTCCCACTACGTTTTCCACGTCGACACGCCCTGCTTCGTTCTTGACCACTTCGTCGTCGCCGGGCCTTGATGTCATCCCCACGACCGCCAGCACATCCATCATCCCCCAGGAGAGCCCGAATAATGTCATTGCCGGCGGTATCACAACGACCACGACCCCCGTCACCACCAGCCCGCCGTCGACGCCCACCACGACGTCCACTACGTTTGCCACGTCGACACGCACAGCTTCGTCCCTGACCACCTCCACATCGCCGGGCCTCGACGTCATCCCCACGACCGTCAGCACGTCCATCATCCCCCAGGAGAGTCCGAACAATGTCATTGCCGGCGGCATCACAACGACCACGACCCCCGTCGCCAACAGCCCGTCGTCGACACCCACTCCCGTTAATGCCGCCGGTGCCGTCACCGTCTACCAGACTGTCCACGACACCGTCCACGACACTGTCACGCAAGTGTCGACGACAACCGCCACGACGACGGTGATCAGTGCCGTCACGACTCTGCAAGTGCACGTCGTCAACTAGTCTAAGCACTAGGTAGCTGTTTGTTTTTCTTTTATTTTTTTCGGCTTCTTTTTCTTTTATTTAGTCTTCTTTTTTGGTCTTCGTCTATCCAATACCTGTGATCTATCGCTTCTGAGAATTCTTCGACAGTTGCGACTAATAGCGCGTTGATACCAGTGGCTGTGGATATGTTTGTATTGATTGTTTCTACTTTTTGGTCTTCTTGTTTCTTCATTTTCTTCATTCTTTTCATATCATATTCCCACCATTCAAGTTGTTCAAGTTAATTGAATTAAATCAAATTATTAGTAATAAAGCCGCTTATTCATAGCTCCCTGTCGTGACGGATGTAAGTCGCACCATCGGTAAAACAAACACAACCAGCACGTGACATCCTTGGCTGTCCAACAATCATCGTCATCAACCTTCATCGTCTCATTTTAGCTTCGGTCTCATACATGTTCGTGCTGTTGACCTTCTTGTCTCTCGTCATCTCGCTGCTCTACTCTAGCGACGACTTTCTTTCTCTCTTTCTCCTCACCCACCATACCAATCGTGCTTGTACTTTTGTGGGCCTTCAAAGGCGGTGGCCAAATCAGTCGCCAAACTGCCGTGTTTTTTCTTATTTTCTGCCATTGAGTCCATCTTGTTAAAATCCCACAACGCATCTGCCATCTGGTGTTGAACGCTTCAGAACCAGACAAAGCCGACAACAGTCGACAACGGCACACCGACGCCGTCTTGACGTCCATCCCCTTCGACACGACCGACTACCCCCACCTCCCACCTCCCCATCATGGACTCCGACAAGTTCAAGGCCCAGCAGCAAAAGATCCAGGGCGCTCTTGTTGCCGTCAACCGCACCGTCAATGGCCTTGCCGCCGAAGACCTGACATTTTTGCGCACCATCGATCCCGACGTCGCCACAGAGATCGACGTCCAGGCCGCGCGCCTGCTGCGCCTGTCCAACAGCCTCATCAAATCGGCCGCCGGCGCCACTGGCCGCAATGACGTACCTGTGCTCAACGACACTGATGAAGTTGAGACCAACTGGCCCGGCGTCGGCTACGTGATTGATGCGCTGCTCGAAAAGGTCGACACCATCCTCGACGAATACACCGGTCATAAGCGCAAGGACGCACCCACCACCGGAGGGGTAATTCTCCCTCTCTCCCTCCTCCCACCTCTCATCTACTTCCCTCTTGTCATATACTAACCGACAGGGCTCCGATCCAAAAAAGGCACGCTCGGGGGAGAGCTCCGACATGGAAAAGCCGCAGGAGAAGTTCGAGCGCCTGCCCGACAATTCTGACACCGGTCCATGGAAGCCGCTGCTGTCGGAGAAGCCGCACGCTACGTACGTGTCGCTCGAAGACAGCCTCGTCACATTTGTCGACGAGTCCAAGCGCACCCAGTACCGGCACCCCTACGAAACCGAAATCACGCGCCTGCAGTACCCGGCCGAAATCTACAGCTATGCCGATCCCGTGAGGTTCACGCCCCTTGAGGACTCCGCTGCCGTCTGGGTCGACACGTTTGAGGGCGTCGAGGCTATGCTCGCCGAGCTGAAATCCGCCGACGTCATTGCCGTCGATCTCGAGCACCATGACTTCCGGACCTACACGGGCCTGCTGTCGCTCATGCAGATCAGCACGCGCACCAAGGACTGGGTCATCGACACTCTACAGCCGTGGCGCCACAAACTTGAGATCCTCAACGAGGTTTTTGCCGACCCCTCCAAGATCAAGGTCTTCCACGGCGCCAGAAGTGACATTATCTGGCTGCAGCGCGACCTCGGCCTCTACGTCGTCGGCCTCTTTGATACCTACTATGCCTGCGAGTGTCTCGAATACCCCGAGCGCAGTCTTGCTTCCCTGCTCAAAAACATTGCGGACATTGCCGCCGATAAACAGTACCAGATGGCCGACTGGCGCAAACGCCCACTCACTGCCGAGATGCTCAAGTATGCGCGCTCCGACACGCACTACCTGCTGTACATTTACGACAGGATCCGGAACGAGCTGGCCGAGAAGTCGTCCACGGGCGCGTCGCTCGCCGCCGACAAGAACCTCACTGAGTTCGTGCTCCGAAAATCCAAGGAGGTATCGCTGCTGTGTTACGAGGCGCCGTGCTACGACGTCGAGACCGGCGAGGGACCGCGCGGCTGGCTCAAAATGTTTGAACCACGCAACAGAAAGCCCATGATGCCACCCCTGTCCGGCGAGCAGTTTGCCGTCTTCCGCGCGATCTACGCGTGGCGCGACGCCACGGCCCGCCGCCTCGACGAAAGCACTGGCTACATCATGTCCAACGGCGTGCTGTCCAACATTGCCCGTTTAATGCCGCTCGACCAATTTATGCTGGGCGGGCTGTCCCGCAAGATCCATGTGCCCGATGCCAAGACAGAACTCGGCGAGCTCTTTGCGCTCATTAAAGATGCCAAGCAGCGGGGCGCCGAGGGGCCGACGTCGGTCGAGTTTATGAACACCGACAAGATCAAAGCGCTGACCAAGGCGACGGTGTACCGGCACGGCGGTTTTGGCGGCGACGGCGGCAGCACCGGAGGCAACACCATCTCAGCAGCCGCCACGACTAGCAAAGTTGCCAGCAAGGACACGACGCCACTACCCGACATTGCGGACCTGCGCAGCAACTTTAGCCAGCTTTGGGGCCCGTCGGCGCTGTCCGTGGGCAAGATCCGCGGCGGCAAGGCGGAGCATGGTGGCGCACAGGTCAAGGCGCCGTGGTATGTTCAGGCGGCGATTGCTGGCCGCGCCCCTGTCGACGCCGAGGAAGTTGTTGATGAGGCTGCTGTTGCCGCAACACCCAGTGCCAAGAGCAAGACGTGGGACGACTACGATTACATTGAGGTTTCGTCGGCACAAAAGCCAGTCCAGGCCGAGGTCGAGGCGGAAGTTCAACACGACCAGACACAAGAGACAAAAGAGACAGGAGAGACAGAAGAGGCCAAGGAGCCGGCGGGCGCGTTCACACTCAAATGGGGTGCCAAGGACGTCCCGGCCAAGGATGGCAAGAAGACCAAGGGCGACCGCAAGGCAGCCAAGCAAGCAGCGGCGACAGCGACAACAGCCGATACCGCGTCCAGGGCACAGACTTCGGATAGCGACGGTGGCGCGTCCCTCCACGATGTTGACGGCGACGAGCAGGGCGACGATTACGTGCCGTTCAACTACGACACGGCCGGGTCGGTGCTGCACGCCAAGCCGGACAAGAGCCAGCAGGACTCGAAGAAGCGCAAGGGCAAAAAGGTATTCAACCCGTACGGCGGCAACGCGGACGGCAAGGGCGACGATGGGCCGAAGCCGGCGCGGCGGATGCACTTTGAGAAGATGGGCAAGGGCGGGACATTTAAAAAGTAATCTTTGTTGGTTTCTTATATTTTGTTTTCTTTTCTTATTTCTTTCTTTCTTCAGTCTTCATTCCCCCACGTCTTTTTCTGCTTCTCGTCGTCTTCATTCGGCTTGGCGTTTGTTGGTCCATATCTTTGGCTACGTGTATATCTATATAGGCAAAAGCACGTCTGAATTTATTCCTATTTATGAGTTGATGTGATTAACTAGATGTTCATTATTGCTGAAGATGTCGTTGCAGTGACGAATGACGTATTCCGTATGGATGGCGATAAGAGACGTCGATAACGATAGCGATAAGCGATCCCCACCTTTTGACCACCTAACCTCAGCCGAGCTCAACGTCTTCCCCCCCACGCCTTGCCCACCACACACACACATACAATGACAACATCACCACCGCTGGTCGTCTTCCCCTTTAGCGAGCCCGACGCGCGCCTCGAGGACTTTCTCGACGACAAACTGCAGTCGACGGCCGACCTCGACACCATTGACGCCCTTCTCGCGCGCGTTAACGTTCAGCATGGCCAGCTCCAGGACCAGCTCGACGCCGCCGCGCGCGACCTCGACACCGCGCGCGCCGACCAGGCCGCCCACAACGACTCGCTACAGGCTGCCGTCGACCAGTTCCAGCTGCTCGATGAGCGCATTGAGCAGCGCCTCGCGCGCGCCAACGCCGCCGACGCCGCGCCCGACGCCGTCCTCGCCCAGCTCGCGGCTCCCGTCGACCAGCTGCACCGCGTCACGCTCGCGCACGACTACCTGCTCGTGCTGCGCGACGTCGCCGCCTGGGCCGCCGATGCCGCGGCCGCGCTGCCCGACCACCCCCATGACGCACTCGTCCCCTACGGCAAGATCCGGCGCCTCGCGCAGCGCCTAGCCGAGCTGCAGACCGACGACGTCGCGGCGCCGCACCTCGTCGCCTATGTCGCCACCATTGCCGACACACTGTGGCAGGAAATGAACGCAACGATGCGCGCCTCGTTTGCGGCGCTGCTGGAGGCGCGGCAATGGACCGTCGGCCGCGTCGACCCGGACATTGCGGCCGACGAGACGTGGCGCGACGGGTTTGCCAAGCTGCTGGCGCTGCAGCGCGACGAAGTGGTGGCGGCGGCCGCCACAGCCGCAGCCGCAGTCACCGCACACACAGCGCCGGCCGACCCTCAGATCCTGCTTCCCGTGGCCGCCATGGCCGACTTTTTCGTGCTCGAGTTCCGCTACCACTTTTTGTCCATGGCCGACAGCCGGCAGACGAGCGAGCCGCAGCGCACGGGCCAGCTCTGCTTTCCGTGGTTCCTGCAGCGCGTCGACCGGTGGACGGCGTTTATGCGGCGCAGTTTTGCGGCGCAGCTGAAGCAGCAGTTCCAGAACACGGCGGCGTGGCAGGCGACGGCGTACCGCGACCCGGCATGTGCGCTCATGGCGGCGATGCTGCCCACTATGCGGCAAAAGGTGCGGCACACGGTCGAGTTTGCCGTTGGCCTGCTCGCGGAGCAGCGAAAGCATCTGCGCGAGCAGCAGCAGTCGACGTCGCTGTCGGCGTCGGCCGACAAGCCGGCACAGGCCGAGCCGGCGGACGATGATGTGCTGCTCAACGCGCCGACGTTTTTGGGCGTCTTTCTCGGACAGCTGCTCGAGTTTGACGATGCACTGCGGCAGCGCGGTTACGACGGTGGTGTACCTCTTCAGGCGGCTCCACCATCACAATCACAATCACAATCACACTACACACGATATGCATGGCCCGGCCTCGCGGGCGAGGTGCTGGACGACCACTTTGAGCTGTGGCTGCGCGCCGAAAAGGAGTACGCCGTGTCGCGCTACCGCGAGATTGTCGACGGCGATTCCAAGGCGGCGTTGGACGCGCGCGCGACGATTGACTACGACTATGCGCCGCGCGGCTACACAAAACCCACGCTGGCCGCTGAGCACGTCGTCGACCTCGTGCGCGCCGTCACCGCGCAGTACCGCCTCGTGCGCTCGTTCCGCCACCGGCGGCGCTTCCTCATCGACATCCAGGTCACGCTGCTGGACCAGTACCACGACCGTCTGCGCGGCACGCTCGAGGCGTACACGGCCATGACATCGACGCTCGGCCGCACGCTGCACGGCTTCAGCTTCAGCAAGGAGCAGCTCGCACAGCTCGAAGGCACGGGCGCGCTCGAGGTGCTGTGCCGCGTCTACGGCAGTGCCGACCTTGTGATTGACACGCTGCGCGGGTGGAGCGACGAGTCCTTTTTCCTGTCGCTGTCAGACGAGCTCAATGCGCGCGCGGCGGCGGCGGCGGCATCATCATCCCAAGGAGGCACACACACGCAGACCAAAACGAGCGTGCGCGAGGACGACGGCCTGTTTAGCGGCAACATCCAGGCGTACGAGGCGCACCGCGCGGCGGCCGAGTCGCTGTTAGTGTCGGCGCTGATCCAGTCGCACGCGAGCGCGATGCGGCCGTACCTTCTGCGGACGCACTGGACGACGCAGACGGAGGACGACGAGCACACGCCAAGTACACACACAAACGAAAACGACGCCGTCTCGCCCGAGCTGGACGCGCCGCTGCGCGTGATCCAGCGCAACCTTGCGTTCCTCGCCAACGCGCTCGGCACCGTGCCGCTGCGGCGCATTGTGCGCAAAGCCGCGGCCGCGCTCGAGCAGCAGCTGTTCAACGATGTGCTGCTCAAGAGCAAGTTTACAGGCCCCGGCGCCGCGCAGTTTGCACGCGACGTCGCGGCGCTGGCGCTCGTTGTCGCGAGCGAGGTGCCGACGCTGGCCGGGTCTGCCTTTGAGTGGCTGCGCCAGGGCACGGTGCTGCTGTCGCTGCCGGCGCGGCAGACGGGCTCGGCCGAGGCGCACACGCTGACGCTGACGCTGCAGGAGGCGGACGAGATTATGTTCCAGGGCGCGCGGCTGGGCAATGCGCAGGGCGCCGACAGCGACGGCCGCGACGAGACGAACGAGGGCGCGCGGGGCGTGCTGCTGCAGCTGGGCCTGACGGGCGTGGACGAGGCGCATGCCCACAAGATTGTGCGGCGGCGGGTGGAGCTGCAGTAGTTAGACGGTAAAGCGAGAATATATACCAATTCGAGTTTGAACGTAGCACGCTTTTATTGCCCTTGTCTTCTATGTCTTTTTATATATCCCTTCTTTTTTATAAGTATTCCCCCCCTATTTAGCATTCATCAGGCGCATCGCATACTCGACGGCGGCAAACGTGCCGGCACTGACGGGCATCGCACGCAGCAGTGCCGGCGTCAGGCCGCGCCAGAAGCCCCGGGCGCCCTCGTGCCGGTACGTCTGCGCCACGCAGTCGCGCATCGACTTGTAGCGCTGCTCGGCGGGTAGCAGCGCGTCCGTCTGCATCTTGCTCTTGATAATGTCAAAGGGGTACGACGCGAGCCACAGCGCCTCGCCGGCGAGGCCGCCGTACAGGGCCACCTTGTACGCGGGCACGGCCGAGCGGTCAATGTTGTTGCGCTTCGCATCCGTGTTCATGAGCCACTCAAACGTCATGAACCACACGCCGTACGACTGCGCCTCGCGCCACAGCGTCACCACATTGCCGCGGTAGAGGCCGCGCCCGATGCCGCCGCCGTCGCGCACGAGCCGGCGCACGCAGTCGGCCGGGCCCGTGTAGAGGCGCGCGGCGGCGCTGTGCGGCTGCGTCTGCAGGCGGATGCGGACGTGCTCAATGGGCACAGACAACACCGAGTTGGCGATGCCGGCAAAGGCGCCGGCGAGGTAGTACTGCCCGTAAGAAAGCTCGGGACGCTTGTTGTCGGCGACGTTGCGGGCCTCGAGCCAGCGGCGCGCCTGGTGGAAGGCGCCAAACTGCACGGACACGCAGGCGCCGATGCCAATGAGCGGCGTCAGGGTGCCCTTGTAAAAGGCGAGGGGGCCCTCGGTGCGCCAGATGGCGGAGGCGGCGCTCAGCATGTTGGGGTACGCCGTGGTCGTCTGCAGGCGCACCTTGACAATGTCAAACGGCTGGCCGATCAGGACCTGCGCGACACCGCCGGCGGCACCGGAAAGCAGGTCCTTGGCCACATTGCCCTCTTCAGCCATTGTGTGTGTAGAGGGAGATGGGGGTGTCTGAGTGTCTTGAAGTCAGGAGTCTCACGTCCAGGTCGTGAGATGTCGCAACGTGGTGATGTCGGAGTGATGCGGGCAGCGGATACCAGAAAGAGCAGCACTTTAGATTTCAGGCTTTCACAACAAAACGAGACAAAAAGACACAATTCCAATGGCCGATAACGTCGGTGCCATGCAAAGCGGGCTCCGATCGTGGAGGTCGCGAAATGTAAATTTATCTTATCATATAACAGATTGCTTATCTTATCGGCCGTTCAGGGTCTGCTCCACCCCGCACTCATGCCGCAAACGTATGCCGCATGGCGTGCTCGCCAAAGGTAAGCATGGCAAATACGACATACAGGGAGGTACATAACGCCAGCAAGGAAAATGTGAACTTGGGAACGATCCACTGAATAATGTATGCTTACTGACAATCATTGACTTCGGAAGGATGGCAGACAAACATCGACCCCTGGTAGCTGCATCAGACGCCAGAATCTCATTGAGAAGCTCTCGAGCCTCACTTTGGAGTTCCACCAGGTGTGCTATCTGGGTTTGCACGGCCGCGTTCAGTACGGGATCGCCCGCGGCCGGATGGCCGTCGAGAGTATCGAGAGTATCTCTCATCTCTGACCCCCGTACTGCCCCCCCCTCCTCCCCCCCTGCAACGCCGACCAGACACCAGACACCAGTGGCTACGCCCAAGGCGGCAACAGCTCCTCAACCTCATGCTCCGACCGCGCTGCCTGTGTCGACTGCGCCGTCTGCGCACACTGACCTGCTCCTGGCGGTGGCACCCGAGAATCTTAGCCTGTGCTGCGGTATCCGCAGCATGAATGGCCCAGCCGGTGCCCGTCGGTGTGACTCTGGGGACCTGAGATAAGCGCAAGTTGGTTTTGGCGATTGTCCGGCGGCGCACCACCTCCTCGCAGGCTGTCTGCGTCGCCATCACGCGCTTCTTTGGCGTGTCCAGGCCGTTCTTTGTGACCTTGGGCGCCAGTTGGCATAAGCCAGGTTATCTGCTACGGCCCTCACCGCAGCGACGGCTTATGCCCACTGGCGCCCAAGGTCACAAAGAACGGCCTGGACACGTCAAAGAAGCGCGTGATTATGAGCGCACGCAGGGCCAACGTCCGTGCCGCCAAGGCGTATGCTATGGTACGCCGTGCCCTTGAGGAGAGGGCGACGACCGAGGGATCAACCCCAGAGACCGTCGCCGCACCAGCTCAGAGGGCACCGGCCACGCCGCAGCAGGCCCCCACCCGCGCCACGACTCCCAGCAGCCTCTCTGGAAGGGAGACTGTATGCTTAGCGCACTCGACACCGGTGACTACCCCAGCTACCCTCCAGGCCACCGTCTCCAGCATTACGACTCACAACTTTGAGGCCCCCTACACCCCACAAAACAAGATCATCGGCAAGGTGCACCTTACGCGCAATGTGGCGAAGAGGATACGCGATTTCACGACCACCGACGCCACCGCTGCCGCGGCTCCAAACCCCATCCCCACTCCCTCTTCTCATGCTGCGCGCTAGAGGACGACGGAGAACAGGGACACCTCCGGCCTGCGCAAGGCCCATGACTGTCCTCTGGGCCAACACCCAGAGGAGCAGTGAGGCTCACTCGGCTCTTCTACTTCTACAGATGGCCTTTGAATCACTGCTTTCTCTCTGTCTCTGCTTTTCCTTTTTCTTTTCCTTTTTCTTCATAATCTCTCGCCACGAACAGGGGGCGGGCCAAGATACGACCAAAAGCACGTGTCCAGCTCAATCATACCCCGACGCTCTACCCAGAGCCACAGACATCTTCCTGGTTACCATCCCGCTTCCGCTCAAAGGGGAAGGGCTACAGCAGACCAAAGGCCGCATAGCGGTTATGCGGCCTTTGGTCAGCTGTAGCCCTTCCCCTATGAGCGGAAGTGGGATAATTTTATTTAGGTTGGAACTGTGGTAGAAGTCTTTTCACGTCGGATACTTGTCCGAAAGAGAGGTTCAGCTAGATGCTACGACGTTAAAACTTAAATAATAATAATAATCATCATCATCGACTCCGCTTCTCCTGCTGCTCGGCCGCGCGCACTTGATTCTCAATCGCCTCCTTCAGCTTGACCACCACGTCCGGCTGCGTGCCAAACGCCGTCTGCAACAGCTCGTCCAGCGCCCGCTCCATCTTGGCCACATTCTTGCCGCCCAGCTTGCGCGACGTGCCCTCGTACAGCGTCTTGCCCCAGCGCGTTGTAAACGCCGTAATCGACCGCCGCAGCGCGTCGTCGAGCTGCTCGCTAATGTCCAGCGACGACGACGCGGCGGCCGCAGCGGCTGCTGCATGGTTCGCCGCCACGGACGCGGTCGACGCCGACGGCAGCAGACTGCCCGTCATGCTGCCGACGACCGATGCCGCGCGCGTGTAGCCGCCGGCCACCGACGCCGCACGCGACCACAGCGACTGCGCCGGCGCCAGTGCCGTCGGTGCTGCCGCTGTAACACTAGACGTCCGCGACGACCGCGACGGCGTGCCCGCGGCTTGCGCGCTTGTGCCTGGGATAAACGCCGAAAAGTAGCCGACGAGGTGCTGCGCCATGCTCAGGGCCTCCCAGATCTGGCCAAAGTGTGTGGCGCCACCACTACCGGCGCCCGGCCCGTCGCGGATATCGCCAATCTCGAGCGATAGCAGCTCGTTCTTGAGGATCAGCAGGTTCTTGATCATAAAGAGGTCCGCGTCTGTCGCGAGACGGCCCGACTTGATGCGCGCTTCCGCCCGCTGCAGCGCCAGGATCGTTTCCTTGACAATCTTGAAGACGACAGACGAGCTACGCTGGCACCGCTCTTTGGGCATGGCCTGGTCAAACATGACGAGCAGCTCAATGGCGCGCCGCACGGGCGGGTACGCCGTCGCTGTGTTGGACGAGGCCGTGTTCATTGCCGACATTTGCATCTGCGGACTGGGCAGCGCCGCAGACGAAGCCGGCGCGGCCGCTTCGATCTTGAGCGCCTCCGGCACGACGGCCACGCGGCTAATGGTCTTGGCCACCTCGGCCTCGAACAGCGCGTCGGCAAACACCCACAAATGCTCGGCCAGCAGCCGTGCCGCCAGCTGCCGGCTGTGGGCTGTCATGTAGCTATCATTGGAGCCGCCGCCGCCGACATGGCGCGGCGACTGTTCGCCGCTGTCGTTGTCGTCCTCGTCGTCGTCGTCGTAGTCGTAGTCGTGCTCCAGCTGTAGGTACTCGTGTGTGATCCAGCCTAGCACGTTGCACACGACGGCCAGGTCGCCGACACTGGATAGCGTCGTCTGCAGCAGCGTAGCCAGCGGCGCCACGTTGACGGCGTTGACGAGATCGCTGCGGTACGACCGCAGATTGCCAAACACAGAATGTGCCGCGTCGGCGCTGTACTGTGGGTCGACGGCAAACACCTTGGCAAACAGCAGCACCTCGTGGTACGACCGCTCAAAGCTCTGCTTGACATAACTGCGCGACGCCGTCTCGACGGCCGCTTTGTGCTCGGCACTGCCGGTCGTGCTGCCGCCGGCCTTGACGTCGGCATGGAACGCGTCCAGCTCCTTTTGCATGATAGGCCGCAGGCACTGGTCGCGCCACTGTAGATACGTCTGAAAGATGTTGTTGGCCGTGTTCGTGTAGATGGCGTAGCTGTGCTTCTGCTCGACACTGCCGGCGCCATCGGCGCCATTGCCACCACCACTGGCACCCCCGGTGTCGTCGGCATGGTCGGCTTCGGTGCGCACGGCGCCCGTCTGCGGGTGGTACGCGCTGGCAACGACCTGCTGCACATTGGGCACCAGCGCATACGACTTTTCCACCAGAAGCTCTTCGAACCGGCCGTATGCGAGCGCATGCTGTGCCGCATCCGACTTGGTCGCCGTGATCTGCTTCGTGAGTTCGTTGGCCACCATGGTGAGGCGGGCCGTGAAGCCGACCTCGAGCAGATGCAGTGCCTTTGTGAGCAGCGCCTGGTAGCGGGCCAGGTACTGCTCGGCGTCGCGGTAGTGCTCGTGCGTCGCCATAAAGTGGATGCAGGCGTCCAGATTCTTCAAGATCTCGGCCAGCTCTTCGCCGTCGGCAAGGCGGCTGGCACCGGGCGCATTAAGTCGCCGCGTGGCCGTGTCGAGGTAGCCGTAGTAGTGCAGGTCGGTGCCCACCTCGTCGGCCAGCACCTGGAGCCGCCGCTGCTCGGACACGAGGTCGTCGCACTGCGACTGGAAGGATGTCGTCTGCTCCTCGACGGTGCGGAACGAGTCGGCCAGCGACGATAGCAGCCGCAGCGCGCCGTTGGTGTCTTGCACGAGGCTGCCGAGGTGTCGCTCCGTCATTTCCAGCTGGTCGCGGTATGTCAAAAACTCCTGCTGACTGGCTTGCAGCAGGTCGTCGTCGCAGCTGTCCAGCAGCACCGGCACCTCCAGCAGCTTCTGCCACTCAAGACGGTCGTCGGCAATCGACAGCGCGTCCAGTGTCGTCCCATCCTTCTTCCGCTTGGGCCCGCGCTTCTTTGTGGCCAGTCGCCGGTCGCTACTGGTCTTCATCGTGGCGGTCGTCGGGGTCTGGGCGGGTGTCTGGTGCGCGCTGGGCTTCGGTTTGGGCGTGCTCACTCTTGACAGGTGGTGGCCGACGGCGGCAAACTTGGGCCGCTGCACGGCGCGCTCGGTCGCGTGTGGGAACGACTGCACGCGCCGCAGCTGCCGCAGCCCGTCTTCGCGCGCCGCCAGCAGATCTTCGTCCTCGTTGGTGTCGTCGTCCTCCTCGATCAGCGCGTCCAGCGTCTCTGGTGCTTGCGAGCCCTGCCTGTTAGTTTTTCTGTCTCTCTCCCCACCCATAAAAAAGACCTACATTCGGCTGCTGCAAAAGAGACTCGCGCCGGCGGTGTCCCGGTCCCTGCGAGCTGCGGCCACTGCGCTGCGGCTCCGGCACGAAGCTGTACCACGCGTCCTCGTACATCGCTGTCGGGGATGGCGCTATCGGTCAGTTGTGCTATTCATCAATGTGTAGACGTCGGAGGGGTCGTTGGAGCTTGGAGGGTGAGCTGTCGCTGTGGATGTGCGTGGTATAGGCGAGGGGACCAGCTCCATCGTGAATCCAGTCGACGTATGCACTTGTAGCCGTGTCCAAATTGTGGAGCAAATGGTGTACTCAGTACTACCCTGACTGACACTTTGTATTATTACATAATCCTCTTTCCTATTTCGGCGCATCGACGTCAACGACATAGCAGAGCAATAGGAAGGCACAGTTGGTGATCGCCTCAGAAAGTGCGGCTGCTTTGTTTACACTTTATCTCCTCTGTCTTCTCCTCCCTTCTCTTCCCTCTCTTCTCCCTCTTCTCCTCAATCATCTTACTTCCATACCCTCACCCTAAGAATTATTCTTTCTACTCTCAACCTATAAATAACCGCCTCAACCCTTCTCTCTTTCAGCCATTGCTACCTCATCTACAAATACCGACCAAGCTGCCGTCCAGCACACCAACAACCCACCCCATCTGCCTGAAAGGCTGCCATGTGCCCCCCTCGCTGGACCGAAATCTATCTCTGCGTGGTGCTTCTGCTTCTCGCCCCGATCTACACTTTGTATAGCTCAGGCGAACCAACCTCCTCAGGCGAACCGACCTTTAAGCCTACCCGTACCCAGCCCCCCCACCCACTGGGCATCCAGGAGATCTGCGCCATACGCTTCTGGCCACGGCAAGGACGGGAAGGACCGGCTCCCGGCGATCTATGAGCATCTCACCTTTCTATTCCGTCGCCCCCAGTCGAGTCTCGACGCCAAGACGCAAAAATGGGGAAATGCTTTAGTCCACTGTGTCTGTCAAGAGACAGACGCCGAGCCAAGAAGGCTGCTGCCCACTACGGACCGCACCCAGCTGTACAGGCTCACTACGGACCGCACCCGGCTGTGCTGGCTCACTACGGACCGCACCCAGCTGTACCGGCCCGTGTGCGGCGGGTGAGAGAGGCAAGGGCCGCGGCCGAGGGAATGCGGCCTGTCCAGCAGCAGCGACCGCCTCCAGCTGTTCTGGTCTGTGTGCAGCTGGTCAGAGCAGCAGGGGCCGCGACTGTCCAGCAGCAGCCCCAGGATGCCGGGTTTTTCCAGCGGTGGTGGATGTGGTGTAAGCAGTGGTGGCCATTTAGCCTGCTGTTTGCAGCCGTGGCTTGCGCTGATCCAGATTGGTATGACAGGGTAGGCTGGCAGCAGCAGCATGGAATGAGGCGCCA
This sequence comes from Ophiostoma triangulosporum, assembly GCA_029298705.1. Classification (NCBI taxonomy): domain Eukaryota; kingdom Fungi; phylum Ascomycota; class Sordariomycetes; order Ophiostomatales; family Ophiostomataceae; genus Ophiostoma; species Ophiostoma triangulosporum. The sequence goes on along the minus strand of JANSLO010000011.1, from coordinate 1,433,751 downwards.
AAGGCAGTGAGGACGCGAAGGGATGAGGATTGGTGCATTTTCTGTTTATAGTTTTTTGGTCTATACCTGCGAGACCACGGACACTGAGCGAACAATAGCGGTACACTTGTCCAGAGTAGCGCTAATATATTTTATATTTCCTTTCCATAACCTGAGCAGGCATATGACGTGCAGTGGTGACGTGAGACTTTGACTCACGCCGGTGTGGAAGCAAAATAAGTATATTCTAGATTGACCAGTAACTCCGTTGGGTATAACCATCTCATCCCTTCGTCACGGTATATATTGTAACATTGCCAACTCGTTCGTTCCATGTCGTCCCTCCCATGCAACGCGACCCTGTCCATCTTCTCTTTTCCTTTTCCAGTTGCCGTAACAGCATGCATTCCTGCAGTATCCTTTTTTCCTTGCAATCCTGGGCAGAGCAATCCAACAAACAACCAAATGCCACAAACAGTGACGCAAATCTAGTAATGAGCAATCCAACGTCATAGAGATCCCTATCTCGGGTCTCGGCCCTATCTAATGCGCGCAGTCAAATGAAACACAACAACGCGAAAACAAATACAAAAGCACAAAAGCACAATAGAAATACAGCCGATCAGCCAGCTCATCGGGAAATTAGTAGCGTAGCAGTAGCACTGCCGATTAGTTAAGCGCGACGCCCAGCTCCAGCAGCAGCCGCACAAACCGCGTGTGCAGCTCAATGAAGAAATCAGGCATGCCCAGGATTTCCGGCAGGCCACGCGCGCGCAGCGACGCCGTCGCCGAACTGCCGCCAAATCCGCCATAGCCGGCGTACCCGGGCCCCATGCGCCGCGACAGACCGTTGCCCGCTGCCACCAGAAAACTGCTGCCGCCCGTGTTCGACAGGGACGACGGCTGCGTCGGCGGCGGCGAACGGTCCGATAGCGCATACGCCGACGCAGCCGCGGCCGCGGCAATCACGGCCGGGTTCTGTCCCTGGCTGTTCAGGGCCACGCGCTCCGCCTCGGCGTCGGCCAGCTGCTGAATCCACGTGGCCAGGTCGTTAAACGACGCCGACACAAATCCAAACGCCTTCATGGCCATGCGCTCCCGGTGCGTGTTGAGCGCAATCAGAGCATAGACGCGCTTGTGGCCGCGCGCGTGCATGTCGGCCACGCGGAAAACGTGTGCCGTCGTATATCCGCCAGCCGGATCACCAAAGAAGAGGGGGCCGCCGTTGGCAGCCGCCGCCGACGAAGCACTGGCGGCGCTGCCATTGGGTCCGGCGGGGGAGCCGGTAGACGGCGAGGAAAAGTACGACGGCGAAGGGGATGTTTGCAGGGGTGTTTGGGGCTGCGACGACGTCGCGGATGCCGTCGCAGATGCCGGGCTGCGCGGAAGAGTTTCGAGGGTGAGCGTGCGCAGACAGGACTGGCGGATAATGCCAAAGGCGTTGGTCGACACCGGCTCGTGCGTGGACGTGTAGTCGAGGTAGTGGGTGTGGCTGGAGCCAGTGAGGTGCGAAGCCGACGACGACGTGCTAGAGCGCGACATTGATACTGACGTCATTGTGCCTGTGCGGCGGTGGTGCACATTCCGATTGTGAGGGCTCTGGTGTCTATGGTCGTCGCCGTCGTCTGATGATGTCGACGAAGACGCCGACGACAAAGATGGATGCAGATATGGCGACGACGAAGCATCGCTCGAAACAGACGAGTTGTCGTACACGCGGGCACACGGTACGCGGGTGCGCAGGGTAGGATTGCGCGAGTCTGTAGCATTGTTGCTACTAGACGCGCTGGCGGTACTACCGTCCTGCTTGCGACACGGTAAGGTCATGGCGCAGTTGTCGCAGGGCACGGCACGCTTGGTAACCGAGTCATCGTAAGTCTTGCGGAAGTTGCTGCTCGCTGTGGAGCTGTTTGTGCTTGCAGAGTTGACTGCTGCAGCTGCGGCAGCTGTGGCGTCGGGATGTGAGCGCGTGGAGTGTGGTGGCGAAGCGGACGCGGGGTTCTTCTGCAAGTTGTTTAAGTTCATTTTGCGCAAAGCGTCGGCAACGGCGTGTGTAGCAGCGGTTGCGGCGGCGTGGGGTGTGGAAGAGGAGGAGGAAGAAGAAGAAGACGAGGTTGTTGTCGACTTTGTCGATTTGGACGAGTTTGTGTTTGCGATCGAGGCGGCGACCGAGTTGACGGCGGATGCAACGGCGATCATGAGCTCGTCAGGCGCGTCGTCATCATCGTCACAGGAGTTGCATCTAACGGGCAGGCCCTCGGTGACCATGAGCGGCGTTGGGCCATGAACTTCGCAAAAGTGCGCGAGGCAGAGCTGGAAATTGGGTATTAGTAACATGTTGAAGTGGGTATAGATGTTGCTGTCTGAGTATGCAAGAGAGGCGAGTCATGATTGTTGTAGAAAAAGGGAATACGGAGATATAAAGAAGAGCACAGGAGATAGAATAATAGAATAGGGAAAAGGAGAAAAACAAGAGAATAATAAAGGGGGGGTAGCAAACAACGGACGGGAAAAGGCAGACTGGGAAGCAAACGCAAACGGATAAAGAGGAAAAAGAGGATGGGACGGGAAGAGCAGAGTATAAACGATATGGAAAGACAAAAGGCAAACTCTTTGATAAATTAGATAAAAAGAGATGACGGAGGGAGGGTTAGCATAAGCTGGGACGGGATCGCTGGATCAAACAGCAACGCTAGAGCAAGTCGAGTGATCAGAAGCATGTAATCAAATAATCAAATGCGCTTGCATGGATGGGAGGGTGGCGGACGACGGAGACGAAACAGATAGAGTGCACTGAAGGGGTGCGTGCAAGTGAGTGATATTGGCGTAACGACCGAACGACGTAAGAGGGAACAAGAAATGGGGGGAGGCAAAGTAAAAGTAAACAGGGCTGTCCTTGGGCGTCGAGTGTTTCATTTCAGCCAATACATGGAGAGACAGCCTCATGCGACACACTGTCGTCGGACGGAAGGTGTACAAGTTGGCTAAAAGGATGAGAAAGAAATAAGGGATAGTGAGATGATACAGAGGACAAGGACAAGGACACCACGGCGTGGGGGGTGTTGGGCTTTGAGATGAGCTTTGACTGTAACAGATATGGTATCTGATAAAGGTTGGGTCAAATGCGCCAGAGAGTCGCAAGGCATCGATGGAGATGCTATCGAGAGTGGGGGTGTAGAGTTGGACGTTGTCTGTTGCAGTCGACTTGGACTTTGAGCTGACGCTGACTATAAGTTATGTGGCTGTTGCACATGCTGCAGCGATGGCGTATATGTAGGATGAGCACGAAAGTTATTGGTCGAGTGTACCAGGCGCGGGTAATACATGTGGTACAGTAGCCGACGGATACGATACGCCGTGATGACGATCAAGATGAATGCTGGTCGGTTTTCATTTGTTCTTTCGTGTTCTTCTCGTTCCATGCTGCTGGCCTATTGGGGTTAGACAGCCGTTGGACAGCTGTCGGACAGACGAGGCGGTGAGGCGAATGGCGACGTGCAGAGCAGGGGTAGTTTTGGCGAGATGGATAAAAGATTGCGGTTGATTGCGGTTGATAGCGATAAAGACGATAAAGACGGAGCGACGGGAGGCAGGTCAAATGCGATTGCGACGACCGTTTGTGTTTATGCCGTTGGTCCGTGTAAGTTGCCTAATGGAGCATGCTGTGCAAGTGGCGTGGGCTGGTACCGGTAGAGAAGCACATGGATGCGAGGTGCGTATGGTATGTCGGACGAGTAGAGATAGGGCGCAGATTGGCCAGAACGAGATGACGCCAGAAATAGAACAGGCATCGTAGAGGTGCAACGCGACATTTGGGGTAGACGACACATCAGGTCGAACAGAGATTGAACAGGCTTCTGTCACCTGTCAAGCAGGAGGGAGCAAAGAACAAAGAAGATCAGACAAATAACGATGGTCTTTGGTATGATAGCCGACTTGGCTACCGAGGCGCCAACCGTTGTGATAGAAAAGGTAAAAAATAAAAGTGACAGGTCGCATGCGGCTGAAGCAACCCCTCAGTGATGAAATGGACCGGGAAGTAGGAGAAGAGATGACGCGATGGGGAATGAAGAATAGACAAGGCAGACAAGACACAAGATAATAAGCATACATATAGACAAGAAAGACGAGCTCAAACAAGACTGACAAAAGAGGCAAAGATCAACTGCACTGGCAGCTGGTGTGGATGCTCAATGCAGATGCAAGTTGGAGGTGATGCGGTGCAGTCATGGTTCAGGTGCAGATGCAGATGCAAACTGTGGTAGGTGTGGCAGCAGCTGTAGAGCTGCAGCTGTTGGATGCACAGCTTGGTGACTTACAATGGACGTCATATTGCTAGCAGGCGAGATGATACTCGTGCAGCTTGTGTTTCGTATTATTATTACGTAAGGATCTCTCGGAGTCGCAGATTTGTGTCGTAGTGCAGTGCAGTCGTCGCAATGGTGGCTCCGCAATCGGTAGGGTGTGAATTGGGGAAATTAGGCGGGAAAGACGAGGACGAGAACGACCGGAGGAGGCAAGACGAGAAGAAAAGGACCGAGAGGAAGCCGACAGGGGGGCCGGAGGATTCGGCGAAGGGGAGAGAAGAGAAGAGAAGAGGAGAGGAGGGAGAAGGGGGGCGAAAGAGAGAGAAGGGGCGTCAAGACGGGAGACGAGAGACGAGAGACGAGAGGGTGTGGACGAAGCGGCGAGACGAGACGATAGAGGATGACGTAGACGAGGATATCGACGAGAGGACAGAAGGGAGCTGCCGAGCCGGATGGGAGGAGTGTCGCTGGAAAAAAAGGCAAAGGAAAGAAGGCGAGGGAGAGGATTGGTGTCAAAGTCGAAAGGTCGAAGAAGAGAGGTCGAATTTAGTCGGAGTGGAGGGCGGGGGTTGGAGACGAGCGTTGCAATGCGACGTCGAGCAGGTGGGGAGGAGAGATGTGAAAATAATGAAGAAAGAAGACAGAAGAGAAGGAGAAAGAGAAGGAGAAGGGGGAGAGAAGAAAGAGGCGAGAAGATGTTGAAAAGAACGTGTCGTAATAAGGAAAGAGTGGCCAAGGTGAGCGAGGTCTGGAAAAGGAAAGAGCAATGGCAAAGGCAAAAGGAACGAATGGAGACAGGCGCATTGGCAGGGAAGGAGCGACCGAGGTGAATGCCACAAACACACAAAAAAAAAAGTAAACAGGCAGGAACGGCGACGAATTGAGAAAGGGCCGGCAAATAAAAGGTGTGGTGGTCTAGTACGTACTCCGAATGTCCAATTCTTCGTTTGACAGGATCCCGGGGAAGACGACGACTAAGCATACGGAGTACGAAGAAAAGGTCCGGCCAGATAAATTCTATTAAATCATTAAATTAGAGTATGTAGAATATGTCGGTGAACTGGGTAAATACTAAATACTGTCTTTGTGGAGGCAAGGTGAGCTATGGTGAAGAGCTACGACGTGAAGAGTAAGACATTGGACAAAAATACCAGAAGAGAGAGACAAATAAGGAAAGAACCAGGGCGATGCAAACAGAGACACAAAAGGACATTGACTACGCAAACAGACAGCATAAAGACCAGCAGCGAATATAGATAGCAGAAAGACGACCAGAAAGCAGGGACCACAGAGACAGGCACCAGGCACGGAAGAGTACCGACAGAACGCATACACAGAAATACACGAGACAGACGACAGGGCAATAGCCGGAATGAGGACGGTAATACGGGAGCTGTGGAAATATAAAAAGGACGATGCGACGAGGCATGGATGCGACGGAAGGGCTCTAGCGGGATCACTACCGACCTTGTCGGTAAGACAGTACTTCTACATACGGAGTATGTAAGCATAAGCATACACGGAGTATGAAGCGCTGTTCCTATATATATTGACAGAGGAAGCTGACCGTAGAGAGGGAGAGACGTCAGCTGGCACTGCGAGGGAGACGACAAGATTGATAAACAGATAAATACGAGGTCGGCTGCCTATGCAGGTCTCACTTTTGTTTACTTTTCTCTTCTGTTGATCTGCTTTCATTCTGTCTCGGCAATCTGACTCAGATGCACATCATGTCTCGTCTTCTCGTAATCGAGCATGCCATGATTAGTAATGGTTACTTTTGAAGCATATGTCAATGCAGCTAATACGGTCTGTCCAGGGCTTGTATGCTTATCAGGTACTCGTATGCTTAATGTTCTAGAAGATCTTCGCGTCAGTTCATATGTAATTATTCAACTACAACACATTATCAACTCGACTGCAGCAAAGATGCGGTGAGGTGAGCACGGTGCATCGTCAAGGTGAGCGGTGGAAGCAAGACAAGAGAAAAAGAGAAAAAGAGAAAAACACGACCCAACAAAAGGCATGGCCGACGATACGACGCTAGGCACATGGCAGCAGGGGTTGTACCAGCCTACTCCGTCCATTACAGAGATATTCCGTACACTGCCACACCACTCCCAAACGCTCAAGAGCTCCGTTACAAGGGCCCGATGATCTTGGCCGGTGGCGTTGCCAGTGGTAATCTCTTTTGGTTTCATGCTCTTCAAATAGGCAAGTACATGTGAGCACACGGAGTACATATACCTCTTTTCTCTTCACATGTCGAACCTTGGCCTCGGGACGCACACACATTTATGCATGATATAGTCACGTGATCCACAGGGCAGCCAAGACAAAGGGGTAAGCTACTTCTCCACATCGGTCAAGGACACGGTTGACGACGTAACCCTCCTTCACGGGGTGCTGCGGCTTCTAGAAGGCAGAAAGTAGAAAATGTAGCGCATGAACAAGACGGGGTACGGTTGGAGTGAACGCACCAAAATAGATTGCGGTTCAAAGCGTCTAGAACCCGGCTGTGCTTTGCCGTCGACACCGTTCTTCTGCCTCTGCCTTGTGACCGCTCTCTTGGGTATCAGTCACATGCAAGTAGAGCCAGACACGTAACAATGTGGTCAATGCGTATTATGCTGGTGTACCTCACGATATGTAGGTAGTGTATTACTGCTGTACTAGTACCTCCAGTCCGCCTGCAGGCTGACCTCGAGCCGTTTTGCCGCCCGCTCAGACCCGTGCGACGACGTGTCTGATGACCCGCCGTCTCCCGCCTGCGCCTGCGCCGGCACCGGCACCAGCGCCGGCACTCCGTACTTGTCCTCCCACAGCTTCCGCAGCACCCTGTAAATAAACATGTACTGGCTCTCCGCCTGCACCATCATGCGCCGCTGCTCGCGCAGCTGGTTGACCGTCATAAACACAAGGTCGTTGGCGTAGGGGTTGCCCTCGTCCGCCGCTGTCGACGTCGAGCCCACCGCCGATCCCGCCAACACGCCCGCGTCGAGCTCGCGCTGCAGGTGCTCTAGCGCAATAAACGTGCCCGACCGCCCCACGCCCGCGCTGCAGTGCACCACCCGCGGGTTGTCGTAGTCCGCATTCTTCTCCGCCGACAGCCGCATGAGGCCCAGGAAGCTATCCACGTCCTCGAGCGCCGGCACGCCAAAGTCGGGCCACCGCTTGTACAGAAAATGGTACACCACGCGCTCCTCGTCGCCGTCCGCCATGCCGCTGTCCTCATCCATACCCTTTTCGGCCGCCTCCGCCTCATCGGCGTCAGCATCGCCAAGCTCCACGCCGCCAATGGACGCGCCAGTGGACGTGCTCGTCGACGCTGATGCCGGCCGTAGCGGCGCACCGCCCATCTCCGTGTCCACGTCGTCGCTTCGCTGGGCGCTGGGGAACAGAGACGCGCCGCCGTCAGCGCTGTCCTGCGCAGCCTTGGCCGACGATGACGACGACGACGACGTCCTGTGCACGCGCATCACAAGCCGCCGCAGCTCAATGGCGTCGCCGTATGGCGTCTCCTCCAGCGCCTCGCACCGCACCGTCGCCCGGAACCCGTCGCCAAACTCGTCGTGCGCGTTGATCTGCATCGGAGCTTCGCTCGGGTGCCGCGGAAAGTATGGGTAGCACTTCTCCTGCATACCCTCGTGTGTCTCCGTCAGCATCACAATCACCACCGGCGACCGCAGCTGCTCATACACCATGCGCCACACATGGTCGACCGAGTTCTGCTTCGGGCCCTGCATCGCAATAAACCGGTCCGCCGGCCGCTCTTTGCCGGCGCCGTTCGGGCCGTTGGCTGTCGTCGTCAATACAATCGGCGACGCATTGATATACTCCATGTGGCCCGTCGGCACCTGCAGCTTGATGCGGTTGTGCTCCCACGGCTGGATGTTGAGGTACCGGTCCAGCGCCCGCGCATGCTCGCCCTGCACGCGTGCCCAGCGCCCACGGGGCTGTGCCACCGAATTGCTGATCCGCGACCGCTCCAGCCATACCAGGTCATTGAACTTTTGCTCCATTTCTGTCGGTCGTCAGTGCGTGCTCGTATACTATCTCCAATGCACACTGGCAAGAACATACCCTGTGGTGTGGCGTTGAGAAAGGACGGCATCCGTCTCGGGAGGCTCGCGGCCAACTGCATCGACCGCCGCTCTTCCGTCTGTGCGCCGCGCAAGCTGCGCACGCTTGCACCGCCCGTCCAATTGGGCGAACCCGGTAATGCGCCGTCGGCCGGAAACGTAACGTTCTGTAGTTGCACGTGTAGTCCTGCCGTCGGCGATGCGGGCATGGCCGTTGCCGTTGTCGGCGTCGTCGGCGGCGGTGACGCGCGCGATCGTTTTGAAGAGGACCGCAAAAAGTTTCGGAACGGCGAGCGCGGCATGCCCGTGGCGTCGCTCATTTGTTGCTGTGGCGATGTTGGCATGGCTGGCATCGGTGCCGTCGACGTCGGCGCTGCTGGCAGCGGAGGCAGCGGGGGCGCGTTGTTGCTAAAGTTGTATGGCGCATGCGACGAACTGGTCAACGGCCGCGCGTTGCCGCTGTTGGTGTGTAATGACGGCACTCTTGGTATCACCGGTACCGGTATGGACGAGGGCGCAGCAGAGATGTGTGGTGGGCCGCCCGATGTTGCCGGGCGTGGAGGAGGTGTCGGCGCAGAGAACGGCGTCTCTTGTGCTGGTATCGGGGTTCCGGCGCTGGATATTGTACCCGATGGTACTGTCGAGCCGGTAGTGTTGGTCAGCGGTGCCCCTGTGCCGGCGGCGGCAGCAGCAGTCGCCCTCTTGTACCGCCGAAATCGTGTAAAGCGATCCATTGTCTGTCGATGAGATGAAGCTGAACGATGTCTGAAGTGGGCTGAGTTGGCCGTCCTAGCTTGCCAGAAGCAGACGGCGCAAGTTGGCAGGCGTATTGATCTAGCGGCTGCAGGGGACAATGGCTGCCAAGACGAGACGAACACGAGAGACGAGATCGGCAATCCGGCTGAAGTCTGCGAGATGACTGCCAGCAGACAAATCAACGGATAGCGACGGTCAAAACAAGAGACAGCAGAAGCAACCCAGAATAGGCAAAGCGCAGAACCGAGACGGACAGGTGAGACAAGCCAGGACAATCAACAATGCGCATTGGGCTCCAAACTTGACGCCGGACGCTATGCTTACATATACTCGTACTACTTCACTGCTTTGTGGGGTTCAATGGCGTGGTTCCCCGGTGGGGCCTATGACTGCCAAATGAACGCTTACTAAGCTGAATTTGCACGCAAAAGTTGTACGGCATAGAATATGCTTAGACTTATGCGGGATAGAATATCTCTGTACTACATATACCTCTGCATCGTGACAAATTGGATAAAGAATGCGATTGTCTGATTACCGCGAACACCTAGCTGCTGGCGACAGTCTCGCTGCAGAGAGATGGCCGGTGCGAGAGCTGAGCATGGCACTGTACGAAATGGAGATAAACAAGACAGAAGACAGCCATGGTGGACTCTACTCTGTAAAGCCATGGCCACGAGAACGTTACCGGTGTGTCGGACCTGGATGATCAAGTTGCGAGGCGCGTCAGATACAAGGGAGAAGTTCTTGCCACGCGTGACCCCGGCTTGGTATCAAGGACCACTTCGAAGTACTTAAGCATACACCGTATGACATAAACGGATAACTGGTATCTCTGAGTACTCCGTATGAATATGCTTACAAGTAAAGTGATACTTGTAAACATCCCAGCCACAACCCCTAAATGACTGCATTTTGCCGAGATTGCTCAGCGCCACGTGGTGGTGTGGGACAGGTACGGGTTGTAGTTGTTACGAAGCAGTGTAGATTGCTGGAATATGTACTCGTACAAGTAAGCATAGTACGTACAGATAGTGGTTGACGTTATCGTATCAGTATGGCATGTGAAGTAGAAGACAATACATACGTTAGGGGATATTTGCTGACTAATATGTTGAGAGCCGCAGAGAAGAGCAGCGACTGGAACTTGTCCATACAATATCATATCAAGGAAGGCACGATGCAGGGAATGCAATGGGACAGATCAATGACGGTACTTGCAATGGCTGTGTGCACCTGTCTAATTACATAATCGTGGCTGGAGCGGTCACGCATCAAGATAATTAAGGGAAAAGCTCTTGAAGCAGAAACTACTTATTAATATCGTTTGTTTCCCTTTTTTCAAAAGAAAATATATATATATTCGCTGGTCAACTCGAGATGTACGGCGTCGCCACCTCCACCTCACGAAGGCCGAAAGCAGCCTTCTGACGCAGATCCGGACAGGTCATATCGGCCTCCGTGCATACCTTTGTAAGAGGGGAGTCGTGGACACGCCGACATGCACATGCGGCGCTGAGCAGGAAACCCCCACACACGTCCTATTGTCGTGCCCAGAGACACCGCCAAAGCCACCAGACTGGCCACAGTCACTCGCAGACCTGGACCGCCGCCTACGGACAGGCCTCACAGCCCGGCCGCTCCTACGATGGCTCATCCGCAGCGAAAGACTCCCGGAGTACCGCCTCGCCAGTGAACTGGAAAGGTCACCGATGCCGGAGTGAGACCACACTTGCACAACAGTGCTCATTCCCTTTGTTTAAGTTTGCTTTACTATTTCATTGCTTCCATTTGGTTTTTCTGTTTACGTTGGTTTGCTTTCCGTTTGTTTTGTTCATTGCTTCCATTTTGGTTTTGCTGTTTACGTTGGTTTGCTTTCCGTTTGTTTTGTTTATTTCATTTATTTATGTAGGCAACCGCGGCCTACCACACAGCTACATATGTAACATACCAACCCACATAGTTCAGCGACAGTTTTTACCCCAGAGGGTTCTGTCAACATAGGCGCCAATAGTCAGGATTGACTGAGTAAGGCGAATAATTATAATATATTCACTAGAACTATTACTATCGTGCGAAAAAGCACAATTTTTAGGTATCCTATTTAGAAGTTATACTTTCTCTACATCCACGGAAGGCACTGCAAGATGAAATAGCAAGACCCTTTGATACAGCCATATGATATGCAATACAACTCGACTATTCTCAACAACCTGCACACCTGTGCGCTCGAGCAGCAGCGACCTGACGGATCCGTAGTCATTATTGCAGGTCAGCATTGATACTGCTATACTTGGACATCATTTGCCTCAACGTTGGCACCATTGTCGAGCAGCAGCCGTGTAACAGCTTCGTGGCCATTCTCAACGGCAAATGTCAACGCTGTCCAGGCATTGTTGCTCTTCGCCACGACGTCGGCACCTTTATCGAGCAGCAACCTTGTGACAGCTTCACGGCCATTCCCGGCGGCAATCATCAACGCTGTCAAGCCATTGTTGTCCTTTGCCTCGACGTCGGCACCTCCGTCGAGCAGCAGCTGTGTAACAGCTTCGTGGCCATTTGCGGCGGCGGGAATCAACGCTGTCAGGCCATTCTTGTTCTTCGCCTCGACGTCGGCACCATGCTCAAGCAGTAGCCATGTAATACTTCTGTGGCCTTTAATAGAGGCAGTCATCAAGACTGTCCATCCATCGTTGTTCTTCGCCTCGACGTCGGCCCCACTGTCCAGCAGCAGCCGCATAACAGCTTCGTGACCATGTGCAGCGGTAGGGATAATAGCTGTCAAGCCATTGTTGTTCTTGGCCTCGATGTCCGCGCCTTTATCGAGCAGCAAGCGTGTGACAGCCTCGTGGCCAGATGCGGCGGCAAGCATCAACGTTGTCCAGCCATTGTTGTCCTTCGCCTCAATGTCGGTACCTGCATCAAGCAGCAGTTGTGTGACAGCTTCGTGGCCATTTGCGGCGGCTGGCATTAATGCTGTCAAGCCATTGTTGTTCTTCGCCTCGACGTCGGCACCATTCTCAAGAAGCAGCCGTGTAGTTATTTCGTGGCCAAATGCGGAGGCAGACATCAACGCTGTAAAGCCATCGTTGTTCTTCGTCTCGATGTCGGCACCTTTATCGAGAAGCAATTGTGTAACAGCTTCGTGGCCAGAATTGGCAGCAAGCATCAACGCTGTCCAGCCATCGCTATCCTTCGCCTCGATGTCGGCACCTTTATCGAGTAGCAGTCGTGTTACAGCTTCGTGGCCATGTGCGGCGGCAGGAATCAACGCTGTCAAGCCATTGTTGCTCTTCGCCTCGATGTCGGCACATTCATCAATCAGCAGTTGTGTGACAGCTTCGTGGCCATGTGCGGCGGCAAGCATCAACGCTGTCAAGCCACTGTTGTCCTTCGCCTCAACTTTGGCTCCATTCTCAAGCAGCAGTCGTGTAACAGTTTCGTGGCCATATCTGGCGGCAGGCATCAACGCTGTCAAGCCATTGTTGTCCTTTGACTCGACGGCGGCACCAGTCTCGAGCAGCAGCCGTGTAACAGCTTCGTGACCATTCGCGGCGGCAGGAATCAACGCTGTCAAGCCATTGTTGTTCTTCGTCTCGATGTTGGCACCTTTATCGAGTAGCAGCCGTGTGACAGCTTCGTGGCCAGATGCGGCAGCAAGCATTAACGGTGTCAAACCATTGTTGTCCTTTGCCTCAACGTCGGCACCCTTCTCGAGCAGTAGCCGTGTAACAGCTTCGGGGCCAGACTCGGAGGCAAGCATCAAATATTGCCCGACACGCACCAAAGTTGGCCAACCTCGGCTTTCCTCTGCCTCAACGTCGTAACCGTTATCGAGCATCAGCTGTGTAAGAACTTCGGGGCTAGATATAGCGCCATATACCAGCGCTGTCGGGCCATCGTTATGCTTCGCCTCGACGTCGGTACCAATATCGGATAGCAGCCGTGTGAAAACAGCGTTCGAAGCTTTGGCGTCAAGCATCACAGGATTGGCGGCAAACATCAATGCTGTCGAGCCATTGTGATTCTTCGCCTCGACGTCGGCACCTCCATCGAGCAGCAGCTGTGTAACAGCTTCGTGGCCATATCTGGCGGCACGCATCAACGCTGTATAGCCATTGATATTCTTCGCCTCGATGTCGGCACCTTTATCGAGCAGAAGTCGTGTGACAGCGTCGTGGCCAGACATTGCGGCACATATCAGCGCTGTCCTGCCCTGGCTATCCTTCGCCTCAATATCAACACCCCTGCTGAGTAGTAACTCTGTGACAGGAGTGAGACCAAGACGCGATGCTACCAAAGCGTTCGTGGAAGACCCGGAGGAAATATGATACCGCTTAGAAAAGATGCTCACCCACTGCGAATTGCTTGTCCAGTCTGGAGTACAAAGTCTCGAAGCAAGATCTACCATGGCGCCGTTTTCGAACCCAGCCTCGCGGCAGTGATCACCCCAGTTCTCGACCGAGTACTCTGATAGGGCGCCGTGGTGGCCATCTTCGCGAAATGTCTCTGCCTGTGTAGAGTTGAGCCTGTCCAGATATAATATGCAGATCTCGGCAAGAACAGAGTGTGCGTAACGGGTGGTGATGGAATGGTGCCATTGCAGATTGGACGAGACTGTTGCTGGTGACGATGACTGGATGAGGAACTCCCGAGCAGTCTGGTGAAGAAAATAGACCCTGTCGTGATAAACATTGACAAAAAGACCACACAAAGTTCGGAGGCGAGACTTGATGTCCACATCCTGGTCAAGATCGAGGTCATAGATAGACCGGCCTCGGCCTTGGTCGTCCAGGTTCATGGCAATGTTCATCTCCGAGAGCGTCAATGGCCGGCGTGCTGCCAAAATGATGCTCAAAGCTCTCTTGACGGTTTTGACAGTTTTATCTTTCCGGGACCTGTTCAGGATCTGGTCGTATGCCTGGTTGACACTCTCGGGAAGTTCTTTAATTGCAGAAGTGATCCCAGCTTGCGTTTTCTTGAATCCATCATTGAACCCCTCATCAAGATAGTTGAAGACAAGGTAGACCCAAAGGTAAGTGCGGTGGTTGATCGCGAGCAATTTGCTGTTCAGGGAGGACTCGATCTTTCCCGAAAGCCGATGTGTTCTTGCTAGCTGCCTGACACGGTGTTGGATGACACTGTTGATTTCTTGGCTGATCGCTTCGGACTCCTCTTCTCCAGGAATATGAATACGCGGGAAAACGTCCTGAAAGCTTGAAAACTTGTTGACAACTCGCAGATATGGGCGGCTTGTCATGAGAACCTTGAACTTGGCATCTGCCAGCTGCTGGTCGCCGAACATGTCTTCCAGATTTGTTATCAAGCTGCTCAGCTGCGACTCATCACACTCGTCAAGGGCATCGATAACGAATATGACAAGCCCGGCCTGTGGATCGCGCACAGCAGCTCTCAGGATTGACCAAAGCGATGGTTCAGACTGGACCAGTCTTGCGCCCATATCGTTGTAGAGCTCCATAGTGTGTCGAATAAGGGCACGCTTCTGGGAGAACAACTGGTGGAGTAGAGCACATAAAGCCTGGCGAGTCGTGTTCTGGTCTTTGTCCCTGAAAAAAAAGTAGCAGATGGTGGCCGATTGCTGCGCCAGCCCGTGGTCAACCATGTACTTGGCCAGCACCGATTTACCACACCCGGGGTCTGCTGAGACCAACAATGGACCCAACCTCTGCGACAGCCACTTCTGGAAGTACTCGTGCTGGAGGAACCACTTGCACGTGCCTTCAACACGGTCTTCCACGCCATCCTTGTACCAGTCGTACATGGCGTCGGTATCATTCCGTGAGAGGCAGAATAGCTGCAGACACTTATGTTGCTCGGCAAGCAGCTTTTCCAGTTGAACCTGTTGCTCGGCAAGCAGCCTTTCTCGCTTCTCGTCTTCCTGAGCAGCCAATTGCTTCTCCGTGACAGTTAACTGCTTCTTGGCAACAGCTAGCTGCTCTGTGGCGACAGATAGGCAATCCTCCATGATAGCACGCGTCTCCTCGCTCGTCTTGTTCAGAAGCTCCAGTCTCTCCCTCGCTTCTAGGCCGCTGATCTGACCAAGGGCGCTGTTGACTGTCTCCTCCCGCGTCTTGATGCCGAGCAGAGTCTCCTCCCAGTCTTTCGATGTGACAGTGTCATTAATGTAGACCTTGAAGCGACTCTGATAGAAGCGAAGGACGCTGCTGAGCTGGAAGTCGAGGATGGCTTGGTAGAGGTCGACAATATGATTATTGGCTGCTGTTACCAGCGCCTCGTCGACCCTGGCGCTCTGGCCAAGCTGGTGCACCATAGGCTCCAGAGCAACATAGTAGTCCATACGGGAAGTGACATAGGAGAAGCCGTCTCGGTTGGCTTCGGCTGCGGTTGCAGGATTTGTGAAAAGGGGAATAATGAGACTGACACCAGCCCATACCAAAGAAGCCTCGGGTGAATCCTTGATGGCGTTGCCTATGAATTCTTTGCCCCACACCAAGATATTGGCGGCTTTCGTGATCTTGTCCTCCAGGTCAATCTCACGGCCGGCAATCTTGAACTTCGTTTTGTTGTCTTCCATTCGTCGTAGCCCCTTCTGGATCACGGTTTTCAGTTGGGCTTGACGAGGTGAGCAGTCGGCGTAGGTGTCAACGTTGTTCGGTGTTGGGAGTTGTAAAGGTCTCGTCTCGCTTGGCGAAGTATCTGCAAAAAATAAAAGTTAGTATTTGTCATGTAATACAGCTTGAAGTTGTGAGGCTGTGGTACGTACTCGCCATCGGCTCTTCCTCTGCAAGCAATTTGTCATATTTTCCCACCAGATCCGGATTCTCCTTTGCAAGAGCATTGTATGCTCGGTCCCAGAGTGACTTTTCTGCGGGAAGGCTGTCTCGCGACTGCTCTTGTTGTATGTAATCGCTACCCGCGGCAGATGGGTCTTCTAACCTGATGCTGGTAGATAGGCCTTCTGGTGGAATGGGGGATGATTCCTCCGGCGGTATACTGGCAGATGGAGCTACCGGTGAAATGGGACATGTTGCGGAAGAGACGTTTTGTTGAACGCGCTGTCCACCCGTGGCAGATGGGCTCTCGGGCGTGATAATGGCAGAGGGGACTGCCGGTGGAATATCCGACTGCCTCTGCCGGCGACCTGTGATCTTCCGGAAAATTCGTTCGGTGCCTTCTCGAACGCGTTCCATGGTCTCTGATCTCGGGAGTGTGATGGGTGTGAGCGGGCTTGTTGTGAAGCTTGAGAATCCTCGTCGTCGAAAGGCAGGCTTTGTATATTTGAACCATGCCGTACGATGGCCCAACGAAGAAAACCGCCTTGAAAACCGCCTTGAAAACTGCCTTGCGTGACTGCCTAGCCAAAACGGCGGCTCGGTCGAACTGTGATTGGTGGAAGGGAGTATCAGCCGCAGTTCACAGCCACATCACACTTCATCTCACGGAACGTTGCATTGAAAATGCACTTTTGAGTGGACTTTGGCGGTGGTAAATAATAAATTAATAGAAAAGTAAAACAGCGGCGGAGGTTATCTCTGAGCTGGCCATTGTTGATGCTGTTGTTGGGTCAAGGTGCTGAGTTTAGTGTTGATGAGAGCGCAGGTAGGGTTGGCTGGTATACGTAACTGTAACGAGCCAGACTGAGCCCGTTTCTTGACGCTTTCCACCTTCGCTCGCTGCTCTCTCCTCACTTACAGCCTGCTTGGCCAGAACAGAACCAGACTGAGAGTCATGCACTCTGACAACGTTTTCAGGACTCGGATGGGAGTAGGTTTGTAAGCACTCATCACCACCCGTAGGCATTGTTCTGACACGTGCCCAGCTGGGCTATGCGACGTGCAGTCGTCAAAGGACAGGATTGTTGTTCTTTCTTCCAGGAACGAATGGACACAGCTTGCCACCCACCTGGGCCAGTTTGTCTTGTAGTGTGGTGATCAACTAGCCGTGGTAGACTCGATCCAGACGTGTTGTGCCTCGGCGTAAAAGGTGGGCCACTCTACGCGTAATGATAAAAGGGCGTCTGTGGCTCCAAGCGTGCCATAATTAATGATCCAAAACCATACAATCAGTCTTCTGCTAACGAACTGAACGCTGTCTATGCCGCAAATTGTTATGGCCGCATCAGAAGCCTATCTTCCGCGGTCACGACATTTGGTGTTGGCGAGTTGCGTCGCGGGGTTTTAGCGTGGGCTGGGCATTGGCGGCGACAGTGGCCGCAGGATGGGCCTTGTCATAATTGTGACTGGGATGACTGGGGCTGTAATGCGATATTATCAATCGCGGGCTGCCTAGAGTGGCTGGTTCGAGGAGAACATGAAGTGAAGTCGAGCAGGTCGGTACTTTCCCGGTGCGGTCGCCTGTGTGGTCACGTGTATGAATGGGCCGTATTTCAACGGCATCTCATCACGACAACATGACAGTCTATTATTCATTACAGCTTGTATGGTTTACTGTGTCATTTTGATGATGCAAGAGAGCTGTTTTTCTCATGTCAAAATTTATAGCGTTGCTAAAGAATAAAATGCGATTGCATCATGAATGTACGTATTTTAGGAGATTGAGGCTTGCTCCAGATCAGATTTCATTCTCTCACAAAAAAGCTATATAATCAAAGATCCTCCGTGCATGGCTGCTTCTCGTCCTGTCCATCGGTGTCGGCTTGTGCCTGGTGTGTTTCCAGGGATTGTCAGGTTTGTAAAAGTGCTAGCCTGCGACAATGAGGTATTGGAGGCAGCAAAATAGAGGGGTTTTCTTGCTTTTGTGCTGGTTTTGTTTGTGTTTGGCAATCAGGAGTTGATTTGTGTTATTGCTTTGTTGTTTTGTAATCGCGTAGCGTTTTGTAAGTGCATAACTGTACGAAAACAGCATGATTGTTTATGTCCGTTGTCAAGACTGGTAGACAAAGCGTGCAGACGAAGGCCTGTTTGTTAGCCTCAGGAAACCAGGGAAATAGAGAGAAAATCACTCACCAATAAAAGGAAGTCGGCATAACATAACAGTGAATCAAGCAGCAGGTGAGTGTGATATTTCAATGAGGTGCTGGACTTGGAGGTAACGAGGAAGGTGAAAACTGGCCATGGAAATGCCGAAGATGGGGCCATGTAGACAGAGACAAGACAGACAGGAGACAAGAAGATGAGACAAATAACCAAAGTAAAAACATGAAGAGAAAAGGGAAAATGATGGGGTGCAAAATAAGAAGACTGTGTTGATGATTGATGTTGAAGAGCTGAAGAAGTTGATATTGAAGAGTAGATGTTGAAGAGTAGATGATTGATACTGAAGAGCTGAAGAATATGATGTGAAAGAAGTCGATGCTGAAAGAATTGAAGAGGTTGCGATATTGAAGATGTTGGAAGATATTGATGAGTTGACTATTTTTGATGTTGAGGACGTTGCGATGTTGGAGATGTTGCAGGATGCTGACGATGGAATGATGTGTCGAGATGTTGATATAATGAGATGTTGAGATGTGCTGTGGATCTATGAATATATGACAAGAAAGAGAGGAAGTGAGGGCTGGTAGTATAGTTGAAAAAGTGTTTGTCGGATGTCTGAGTTTTGTTTGGTTTTTGTTCGAGGTGGGTAGTATTTTAGGTTTGTTCAATGATGTTTGTCGCTGTTTGTCGTGTTGTGCTGATTGAAGCCATCGTGAGTGTAGATTAGCAAAGAATGATGATGCTGATGCGCCTAGTACACAAGAAAACAAGGAAAAAGGACAAGACGCTCTGTCTAAAAACTGTACAGGAAAAACAAGACAAGGGTCAAAACACCGAGGGCTTAACCCTAGATGAGCCCTACATCTTGCTCGGGAAGAACTGATGGCCTTGCCAAAAAGTCCTTGAGACCGAAGATATCTAAAAGGGCTTCGAGGACTTGACGAGATTTCTCTTGAATCAAGCCTCGAAAATGAGCACTCCCGGGTCTGCAATTAAGCAAGTTTCGGTGCTCTGGTAGCAGAATCTGAAGTCAACCAAGAAACGGCAGGCAACGCTTCAAGGGAGGTCAGACACTGCTCTCGACCAAGAAGTGGTGTAGCTTCGAGGAAGGTAGGGGAAAGGAAATGAGCACTGCCGTGTCTGCAAACTAGCAAATAGCGGTGCTCTGGTAGCAGAAACTGCTCTCAACCAAGAAGCGGCGTGGCTTCGAGGGAGGTAGGAAGAAAATGAGGCACTCCCGGCTTGTATAAAGCAAGTAGCGGTGCTCTGGAGGGGGGGCGAGGCCTGCTTGAGGATGTCCAAAACGTGTAACAAGGCAATGAGAACAAAGAGTCTATAACAGACAAGAAGCGACATTGTAAGTAATGTATATAAATGGAGACAGATGTGAGAGACAAGAAGAACAAAAGTAGTAACAAAAGAAATGAGAAGAAGAGAGAAAACGAAAAGAGAAGATACAGTAAAGAGTCTTGGCAGTCATTCATTGCGAGGCAAAGCAAGAATAACAGAGTTGAGAAGTGAAGAAGAAAAATGAAGAATAGAAGAAGCAGTTCAAAAGAAGCAAAGATGTGTAGAGGCAGCATCAGACATCATCAAACTTGCCTGGACTGGTGCTGTAGAAGTGGACGAGGGCCAGATGATGTTCTGGCTGATGTTGCTGGAAAGGCTGTTGTGGGAGCTGGTGCAGATGATGCATGGCCTTGAATGTTAGAAGAGAAAAGACGAGAGGGAAAGGAAGACATACTCTAAATCGAGTGTTGAATGTGCTAAGTAAGAAGGACTGAGAAGGTGAAGGGCTCTGAGACATTGAGAAGGTGCTCTACTCCTGGCCAGGAAGGTGCTTCCAGTTGTCGACCAGGAGTAGAGCTCAAACAGAAAAGTGGTTGTGATGAGGAAAGAGAAAGAAGGAGGAAGAGTTTGAAAGTGTCAGGAGCGGTGGAAGACGGATATCTGTACTCGGGGGATAGGGCAAGATGGTAAAATATTTAAAAGTATGGCAAATAATTTGTGCGCTCTCTACGGAGAATATTTTGTGCGTTTTGACGGCGACGACAGTAAGCATTGCGTCAAGTATTTGCAATTCAGGAAGGAGCGATGTGTAGATGAAGCTGCAGACGAGGAAGGAGCGATGGCGGTGCGTTTGGGAATAGCAGGAAGGAGATGTGGGCCGACATAAGCATCGAGTCCGGGCTGACTAACCCATCACATCAACATCAGCCTGCCCTCACTTCCATATCATGGGCTCTTCATTTTGCTTTAGTCTTATACTGATATAGCAGTCATGTTGATCTACGTGAATGAAAAATTAGCTGCTGCTTCTGCGGCTAATGCGATAACAGCTCAGGTCCTAGATGTAATAAATGCAGCCAAGCGGCTCTAGGTTATTGTGGACGACGAGATCCGCCTGCTTGGCATCGTTAAAAGGGTGCAGGTCATATCGGATCTTTTTAGTGGCCAACGTTTGTAACACAATTTGGCAAAGGCCTTGCCGCAGAGGGCGGCACTACTTTCACGGCATGGCAAAGCTCAAGTTCGGCGCCACGATTGTGCAGAACTTTGCCGCAAAGTGACCCTGCTTATTACTCCGGCCTATACAACAACAAAACTCAACACACCTCACAAGTATACCCGATGCTACAGTCACAGTCTCAATCACACCGCAGGGCATAGAGATTAGAACTGGCCAAGAGAGATTCCACGATGTGCTGGTCAAGGCCGTTCTACAGAGCTTACCGAAGCACCTTGATACTAGCCGGACGATTAGTGCGAAGCATACCTGCCCGGCGAGCTCAGCCCAAGACCGAATCATGCGGCTGATGTCATCATCATTAAAGACATACTGTGACGATCTGCTGCCAGTTTCCTCGTGGAGGACGCCATTGTCATGGGCGATGCACAGCAGGATACGGCGTCCGGGAGATGCCACCTCCTATCCGTACGCGCTTCTTGACACCAGGAACATTGGATGCCCGTCGGAAATAAGCTCCCAGCAGCACAGGGAGCGGATCTAAGAAGGCGAACTCGGAGCTATTGTCTATTATAAGGCTAGATATGATTGTGATTATGTTCTTGGCCGACAACGGCTACACAATCGAGCGGTGCGTCCATGACCGAAAGCAGGGCTACATCAACATCGCTAGCTGATCTCATTTGAAGGTGCCGTCTTTCTTTGGCGCAGATAAAGATGCACTCAATAATCAACACGCACATGGGCGCACCGCAGGCCGTCTTACAGGTCGATAAAGCTGGTAGCTGATACAAGGAACGTCTAAATCGTCTGCGTGACATGTGGTAAAAGTGCATAGTTTGGCTCGTTCTCTCTAATGATGGTTACCATCTCCACTGCAGACACAAAGACACACAGGCTCTGGGCCATGGCCTCGGCTTTCAGAGAATCGCGAGCAGAATGACACGCGCAGCAAGATAAAGTAGCACAACAATCTGATACAGCTATCTATGCAATATATCTGGACCCTTTCAATCAACCTGCACACATCATTCGTCATCCTTCGCCTCGGCCTGGGCGCCGTCATCGAGCGGAAGCTGTGTAGTTATTTCGGGGGCATGTCTTGACGCTGTCAAGGCCTTATTCCAGTCGCACGCCTTGACCATCCGCACCTTAATTGGAATCAGCCGTGTAATAGAGAAGTGGCCATTTTCGGCGGCATATATAGCCGCTGTTTTGCCATCGTGGTCCATCGTCTTGATGTCGGCACCGTTCTTGAGCAGCAGCCGCACCACAGCTTCGTGGCCGTTCTTGGCGGCATAAATCAACGGTGTCATGCCATCAAAGTCCGTCGCCTCGACGTTGGCACCCATATCCAGCAACAGTCGTGTAACAGCCTCGTGGCCAGCTAAAGCGGCATATGTCAACGCTGGCGAGAAATTGTCATCCCTCGTATGGACGTCGGCACGATACTCGAGCAGCAGCCGCGTAATCGCTTCGTGGCCAAATGATGCGGCATAATGTAACGCTGTAGCTCCATTGACATCCCTCGCATTGATATCGGCACCTTTTTCTAGCAGCAGCCGTACAACAGCTTCGTGGCCATAACGTGCAGCGGCCATCAACGCTGTGCAACCACCGTCCTCGCTCGCATCGACGTCGGCACCTTTTCCGAGCAGCAGCCGTGTGACAGCTTCGTGGCCCTTCGCGGCGGCATGTATCAACGCTGTCTTGCCATTATACTCCCTCGCATTGATGTCGGCACCGTTCTCGAGCAGCAGCCGTGCCACAGCTTCGTGGCCAGATTCGGCGGCTTGCATCAACGCTGTCTTGCCATCAGATTCATCCGTCTCCTCGACGTTGGCATGATACTCGAGCAGCAGTCGTGCTATAGCTTCCTCGCCATGTTGGGCGGCAGCCATCAACGGTGTCCTGCCGAATACAGTTCCCGCCTCGACATGGGCACCATTCTCAAGCAGCAGTCGTACTATAGTTTCGTGGCCAAATTGGGCGGCACACATCAACGGTGTCATGTCAAACTCCATGTCATAATTAGTTCTCACGTTGATGGCGGCACGATACTCGAGCAGCAGACGTGTGGTCGCTTCGTGGCCAAGATTAGCGGCACAATGCAACGCTGTAAACCCATTGGCATCCCTCGCATTGATATCGGCACCATTCTCGAGCAGCAGCCGTACAACAGCTTCGTGGCCTTTTGAGGCGGCAAGTATTAACGCTGTGACGTCAAATTCACCCTCCGCTCTAATATCAGCACCCCTGCTGAGAAGTAACTCCGTGACATGAGTAAGGCCAAACCGTGATGCTACCAAAACATTCCTGGGAAGTCCCGAGGAAATATGATACCGCTCAGAAAAGATGCTAGCCCACTGCGAGTCGCTTGTCCAGTCCGGAGTACAAAGTCTCGAGGCAAAGTCTACCATGGCAGAGCCTTTCTCGAACTCAGCCTCGCGGCAGTGATCGCCCCAATGCTCGACCGAATAATCTAAAAGAGCATCGTGGCGGTCACCTGGGTAGAATGACTCTGTGCGTATAGAATTGAGCCAGTCCAGATAGAACATGCAGATATCGGCAAGAACAGAGTGTGCGTGACGCATGGTGATGGAATGATGCCATTGAAGACTGGACAAAACAGTCGTTGATGCCGATGACTGTATGAGGAACTCCCGAGCAGTCTGGTGTAGGAAATAAACCTTATCCTGATGAACATTGACAAACAGGCCACACAAAGTCCGGAGACGGGACTTAAAGTCCATATCCTGCTCCAGATCGAGGTTGTAGATGAACCGGCCTCGACAATGGCCGTCCAAGCTCATGGCAATGTTCATCTCCGACAGCGTCAATGGCCGGCGAGCTGCTAAAATTATGCTCAAAGCCCTCTTGACGGTCTTCACAACTTCAACTTCCTGGGACCGGTTCAGAATCTGGTCGTATGCCTGGTTGACACTTTCGGGAAGTGTTTGAATGGCAGTATCGATGCCGTCTTCTGTCTTTTTGAGCAAGGTATTGAATCCCTTATCTAGATGGTCGAAAACAAGGTAGACCCAGAGGTATGTGCGGTGGTTGATCGCGAGCAGTTTGCTGTTCAGGGAGGACCTGACGTTGTCCGAGAGTTGATGTTTTTTTGCTAGCTGCTCGACTCGGTGTAGGATGACGCTGTTAATCTCTTGGCTGACTGCTTCGAACTTCTCTTCCCCAGGAATGCGAATATGCCGGAAAAGCTCCTGCAAAGTATAAAACTCGTTGACAACATGTTGATATGGGCGGCTTGTCATGAGAATCTTGAAATTCGCATTCGCCAGCTGCTGATCGCGAAACATTTTCTCCATATTTGTTATCAAACTGTTCAGCTGCGACTCATCACATTCGTCAAGGGCATCGATAACAAATATGACAGGTCCGGCCTCTGGATCGCGCACAGCATTTCTCAAGATTGTCCAAAGCGATTGTTCAGACTGGACCAGTTTTGCGCCCATATCGTTGTAGAGCTCCATAGCGTGTCGGATAAGGGTACGCTTCTGGGAGAACAGCTGATGGAGTAGAGCACATAGTGCTTGGCGGATGGTGTTCTGGTCCTGGTCTTTGAAGAAGAAGTAGCAGATGGTGGCTGATTGTTTCGCCAGCCCATCGTCAATAAGGTACTTGGCCAGCACCGATTTGCCACACCCGGGGTCTGCTGAGACCAGCAATGGACCTGACTCCTGCCACAGCCACTTCTGAAAATTGTCGTGCTGGAGGAACCAATTACAAGTGCCTTCAACACGGGATTCCACGCGGTCCTTGTACCAGTCGTACGTGGCGCCCTTGCCGTTGTCTGTAAGCCAGAACGCCTGCAGACATTCCCGTTCCTCTTTCCGTTGCTTGGCAAGCAGCCTTTCTTGCTTCTCGTCTTCTTGAGCAGCTAGCTGTTTCTCCGCAACAGTTAGCTGCTTCTTCGAGACCGTCAGCTGCTCCGTGGCGACAGATAGGCAATCCTCCATGATAACACGCGTCTCCTCGCTCGTCTTGTCCAGAAGCTCGAGTTTCTCCCTTGCTGCTAGGTCGTTGATCTGACCAAGGGCGTTGTTGACTGTGTCCTCCCGCGTCGTGATACCGAGCAGAGTCTCCTCCCAGTCTCTCGGTGTGACAGTGTCATGGATGTAGACTTTAAAGCGACTTTGATAGAAGCGAAGGACACTGCTGAGCTGGAAGTCAAGAATGGCGTGGTAGAGGTCGACAATGTGGTTATTGACTGCTGTTACCAGCACCTTGTCGAGACTGGCGTTCTGGTCAAGCCGGCGCACCATAGGCTCCAGAGCGACATAGTAGTCCATACGGGAAGTGACATAGGAGAAGCCGTCTCGGTTGGCTTCGGCTGCGGTTGTAGGATTTGTGAAGAGGGGAATAATGAGGCTGACACCAGCCCATACCAAAGAAGCCTCGGGTGAATTCTTGACGGCGCTGCCTATGAACTCTTTGCCCCACAACAAGATATTGGCGGCCTTCGTGATCTTGTCTTCCAGGTCAATCTCACGGCCGGCAATCTTGAATTTCGCTTTGTTGTCTTCCATTCGTCGTAGCCCCTTCTGGATCACGGTTTTCAGTTGGGCTTGACGAGGTGAGAGGTCGAAGTGAGTTTCAAGGTCGTGCGGTTCTGGGGAACCTGAAGGAGTCGTCTCGCTTCGCGGTTGATCTGCGAAAAAGAAGTTAGTATTTGTGATGTATCGCAGCCTAAAATTGTGAGGGTTTGGTACATACTCGTCATCGGCTCTTCCTCTGCAAGCAATTTGTCATATTTTCCAACCAGATCCGGATTCTCCTTTGCAAGAGCATTGTATGCTCGGTCCCAGAGTGACTTTTCTGCGGGGAATGTAGCGGGAAGGCTGTCTCGCGACTGCTCTTGTTGTATGTAATTGCTACCCGCGGCAGATGGGTCTTCCAACCTGATGGTGGCAGATAGGACTGCCGGTGAAATTGGAGATGGATCCTCCGGCGGTATACTGGCAGATGGAGCTGCCGGTGGAATGGGAGATATCGCGGAAGAGACGTCTTGTTGAACGTGCTGTCCACCCGTGGCAGATGGGCTTTCGGGCGTGGTAATGGCAGAGGGGGCTGTCGGCGGAATATCCGGCTGCTTTTGCCAGCAGCCTGTGATAGTCCGGAAACACCATTTGAAGCTTACACGAATGCGTGCCATGGTCTCTGATCTTAGGAGTGTGGTGAATTGTGCGGGCTTGTTGTGAAGCTTGAAAACCCTCGTCGTCGAAAGGCAGGATTTGTTTATTTGAGCCATACCTTACGATGGCCCAAAGAAGGAAACCGCCTTGGAAACTACCTTGCGTGGCTGCCCAACCAAGACAGCGGCTCGGTTGATCTGTGATTGGCGTAAGGGAGTATATGCAGCATATCACAGCCATATCACAGTTAATCACACTGCTTCTCACGGAACGTTGCACTGAAAGTGCACTTTTGAGTGGGCCTTCGGCGGTTGAATATGATAAACAGGTGATAGAATCCGTAGATTTAAAAAACAGCCCATGGGCTTATCTTTGAGCTGGTCATTATTGATGCTGTTGTTGGGTCAAGGTGGTGACTTTGAAGTTGATGCGGGCGCAGGTTTGATTGGCTTGTATACGTAAATGAAACGAATCAGAGTGGCCGCGATCTGCTACTTGAGACTGTCATTTATCCTTCTCCCGCTGCTCTCTCCTCAAGCCAGCCGCCTGTTTGGCCAAAACTAGACTAAGAGGCATGCACTTGCTCGAATCCAAGACTCGAATACACCCGTAGGCATTTGTTTTGCCCGGTGTTCAGCCGGGCTATGGTGCCTGTGCCCCTTCCTTGTCTGCCCCCCGGGGCATCCTCTCGTGTGGTAAAGGTGGATGCCGCGTAAGTGAGCAGACTTCGGGTGACAGCGATGTATTTGCTTGGAGTTCAGTAGTGCATATACGTTTCTTGATATGCGACCGGGTGCCTCCGATGCGCCGAGATATTGAGCTTTCTGTCCAAGTGCACTCCCAGGAATCTGGTCTCTTCGCCCGGGGAGATGGACATCTATTCTCCATCCAGGGTAGCCTCTCCGTTTTCTATGCCCGCATCTTGCTGAGTTGGATAAGAATGCTCCTCTGGGGCCCGAACACCATGCCTCTTTTCTTGACCTTTCTGCTGCAGATATTCCAACCCTTTGTGCGAGTCGTCGCAGGCTGCCGTTGTCTTCCCCGCTGCGACCAGGTTGTGTCGTCGGCAAACCCTACCGTTACAGTTTCTTGTCTTGCAGAGGTCCTCGAGCGATACTGAGAAAAGAGAACGGGGGGGGGGGGGTCTTGTGACACTCCAGTTAGGACCGTCACTTCGGGTGACGTCCAGTCGTCGAAGGACAGGATTACTGTTCATTCTTCCAGGAACGAATAGACCCAGCTTGTCACCCACCTGGTTCAGCCTTGTCTTGTAGTGTGGTGATCAACTAGCCGTGGTAGACTCGATTCAAATGGACGTGTAACATGCCTCGGCGTGAAATTGTTGGCCACTCTACGCGTAATGATAAAAAGGCGTCTGTGGCTCCAAGCGTGCCATAATGATTCCAAGACCAAACAACGAATCTTACACGGCAAACAATAGAGTCCATCAAACTAGCAGACTATCTCTTCACTCGCCTGTGCCAGCATGGTGTTGAGTCTGTGCACAATGTGCCCGGCGACTACATATACAACCTGGAGCTGCTAAAATATGTCGAGCCAGCGGGTCTGCGGTGGGTGAGCAATGCTAATGAGCTGAACGCTTCCTACGCTGTAAATTGTATGGCCGCACCAAGGGCCTATCTGCCGTGGTCACAGCAGTTAGTATTGGCGAGCTGCGTCACGGGTTTTTGGCGTGAGCTAGGCATAGACGGCGACAGCAGCTGTGGGCCAAAGCAGCCATGGGCTGCTGGCCGGGATGTTGTGTCTGTGCTAGCGCTTAGCCCTGTGGCCGCTACCGTCATTGTGGTGATTGTGACTGGGATGACTGAGGCTGTAATGAGGAGGGCGACTGGTCCGAGCCGAGACGTCCTCGCTTGCTGAGGGGACGTACAAGCTGCACCGTAGGAGCTTCAACGGATTGGCTACTTGTGTGGAGGTTGTAGCTGGTTCACAAATGTTTTGCTTTCGTGCGCGCAATGCATCATTTTGTCATTCGCGAGCGGCCTGGAGTGTTTTGTTCGAAGGGAAAATGAAGTGAAGCAGGGCAGGTTGGCGCGTTCCAGGCGCGTATGGGTCGTATTTTAACGACATCTCATTACGACAACATTACAGATTATTGATTACAGCTTGTATGGTTTTCTGTGCCATTTGAATGATATAATAGAGCTGTTTATCTCAAAATTTCTAGTGCTGTTGATATAAAGCATAATCACAGTACAAATGTCAAAATAGTTTTACAAAACTGAGCTTGCACCAGATCATATTTCATTCTCTCACAACATAGCTATTGGAAACAGGGTCCTCCACATATGACTGTCTCTAGTCCTGTCCATCGGAGTCTGCTTGTGCCTGGTGTGTTTCCAGTGATTGGCAGGTTCTTGTGTATGTGCTAGCCTGCGACAATGTGGTATTAAAGGCAGCAAAGTGGAGGGGTTTTGCTTTTTTGCTGTGTTTGGCAATTAGGGGTCGATTTGGGTTGTCTTTGTTTTGTTGTTTTGTGATTCCGTAGCGTTTTGTAAATGCGTGGCTGTACGTTAAACGGCTTTGTTTTTTATGTTCGTTGTCAAGACTGGTAGACAAAGCGTGCAGACGAAGGCCTGTTTGTTAGTCTCAGGAAACTAGGAAAATAGAGGGAGAATCACTTACCAGTAAAAGGAAGTCGGCATAAGACAAAAGCGAGTCAAGCAGCAGGTGAGTGTGTTGTTCTCGATGAGGTGCTTAGCTTGGAGGTGATGTTGAAGGCGAAAACCGGCCATAGAAATGCCGAAGACGAGGCCATGTAGACAGAGACAAGACAGACAGAGACAAGAAGACGAGACAACTAGCTAACCTAGAGACATGAAGAGAGAAGGGAAAATGATGGGGTGCAAAATAAGAAGATCGTGTTGATGATTGATGTTGAAGAGCTGTAGAAGTTGATGTTGTAGAGTTGATATAGAAGAGTAGGCGTTGAAGAGTAGATGTTGAAGAGTAGATGTTGAAGAGTATATGTTGAAGAGTAGATGTTGAAGAGTAGATGTTGAAGAGTAGATGTTGAAGAGTAGATGTTGAAGAGTAGATGTTGAAGAGTAGATGTTGAAGAGTAGATGTTGAAGAGTAGATGTTGAAGAGTAGATGTTGAAGAGTAGATGTTAAAGAGGTTGAAGAAGTTGGAAGATGCTGACGATGAGATGACAAGACAATGAGATGTTGAGATGCGCTTTGGATATGTGAGTCTGTGACAAAGAAGGGAACTGATGGCTAGTGATGTAGTTGAAGTAAAACGTTTGGTTGGGTGTTTGATATTTGTTTGAGTTTTGTCCGAGGTGGAGGTAGTATCTGATGTTGCTTGGCGATGTTTGTGGCTGTTTGTAATGTCGTGCTGATTGAAGCCGTTGTGGGTGTAGATTAGCAAAGAATGATGATGCTGATGCGCCTAGTACATGAGAAAACAAGGAAAAGGACAAAGCGCTCTGTTTAAAGACTGTATAGGAAAAACAAGACAAGGGTCGGAACACCGAGGGCTTAGCCCCAGGCTACCTAGATCTTGCTCGGGAAGAACTGATGGCCTTGCCAAAAAGTCCTTGAGACCGAAACTATCTAAAGGGGCTTCGAGGACTTGACGAGATTTCTCTTGAATCAAGCCTAGAAAGTGAGCACTCCCGGGTCTGCAATTAAGCAAGTTTCGGTGCTCTGGTAGCAGAATCTGAAGTCAACCAAGAAGCGGCAGGCAAGGCTTCAAGGGAGGTCAGACACTGCTCTCGGCCAAGAAGTGGTGTAGCTTCGAGGAAGGTAGGGGAAAGGAAATGAGCACTACCGTGTCTGCAAACTAGCAAATAGCGGTACTCTGGTAGCAGAAACTGCTCTCAACCAAGAAGCGGCGTGGCTTCGAGGGAGGTAGGAAGAAGATGAGACACTCACGGCCTGCATGTAGCAAGTAGCGGTGCTCGGGTGGCGAGGCCTGCGCGAAGAAGTCCAAAAAGTGTAGATCGAGAATATAACAAGGCGAAACAAGCAGATGGGTATTAAATAGACAACGAAATCGAAGTGAAGATGAGCAAACAAAGAGATGAAAAAAGTTGAACAAGGCCATGAGAACAATAAGTATATAACAGACAGGAAACGACATTGTAAGTAGTCCATATGAATGGAGACAGGTGTGGCACAAGAACAAAAGTAGGAACAAAATAAAAGAGAAGCAAAGACAAGAAGTAGTAAAGGCATCCAGACATGAGAGGCAGCATCAGACATCATCAAACTTGCCTGGACTGGTGGTGTACAAGTGGACGAGGACCAGATGATGTTCTGGCTGATGTTGGTGGTTAGACTGGCTGTCGTGAGAGCTGATGCAGATGATGCATGGCCTTGAATGTTAGAAGAGAAAAGATGAGAGCGAAAGGAAGACATACTTTGGATCGAGTTGTTGGATGTGCTAGGTAAGAAGCATTGAGAAGGTGAAAGGATCTGAGAGTGTGAGAATGTGCTCTACTCCTGGCTAGGAAAGTGCTCCCAGTTGTCGGCCAGGAGTAGAGCTCAAAGAGAAAAGTGGTTGTGATGAGGAAAGAGAAAGAAGGAGGGAGAGTTTGAAAGTGTCAGGAGCGATGGAAGACGGGTATTCGTACTCGGAGAGAAAGAGCAGGGTGGTCAAATATTAAAAGTATGATAAATGATTTGTGCGCTCTCTAGGGCAAGTATTTTGTGCGTTTTGACGGCGACGACAGTAAGCATTGGGTCAAGTATTTGCAATTGAGGAAGGAGCGATGTGTAGATGAAGCTGCAGACGAGGAAGGAGCGATGGTGGTGCGGTTGGGAATAGCAGGAAGGAGATGTGGGCCGACATAAGCATCGAGTCCGGGCTGACTAACCCATCACATTAACATCAGCCTGCCCTCACTTCCATATCATGGGCTCCTCACTTTGCTTTAGTCTTGTACTGATATAGCAGTCATGTTGATCTATGTGAATGTCAAAGTAGCTGCTGTTTCTGCGGCTGATACCATAACAGCTCAGGTACTAGATGTAATAAATGCAGCCAAGAGGCCCTCTGGAATTGTGGACGGCGAGATCCGCCCGCTTGGCATCGTCAAAATGGTGCAGGCCATAATATCGGACTTGCAGGAGGAAAAGCTGGAAGGTGATACAAGGAAATTCTAAATCGTCTGCGTGACCTGGGATAAGAGTGCATATCTTGTCTCGTTTTTTTAGTGATGGTGACCATCTCCATTCCAGCCACAAAGACACTAAGGCTCTGGAGTAAGTGGTGCCATGGCCTTGGTATTCAGAGAACTACAAGCAGAATCGCACGCACTGCAAAAATAAGTAGCACAACACTTTGATACAGCTATCTATGCGATACAGCTCGACTATTTCAATCTATCTGCACATCTCCTCCGACATCCTTCGCCTCGTCCTGGGCGCCGTACTCGAGCAGTAGCCGTATGATAGCTTCGTGGCCCTTCGCGGCGGCAAGCATCAACGCTGTCAAGCCATTATTATCCCTCGCCTCGACGTCGGCACCTTTATCGAGAAGAAGCCGTGTAGCAGCCTCGTGACCATTTTCAGCGGCATATGTCAATGCTGTCTTGCCATCGTTGTCCCTCGCCTTGATGTCAGCACCGTTCTCGAGCAGCAGCCGAGCCACGGCGTCCCGGCCAGATTCGGCGGCTTGCATCAACGTTGTCCAGCCATCGTTATCCCTCGCCTCGACGTTGGCACCAACACTAAGCAACAGTCGTGCGACAGCCTCGCGGCCAGCTGCGGAGGCAGATGACAACGCTGTATGTCCTAGGTCATTTCTCGCCTCAACGTCGGCACCGCGCTCGAGCAGAAGCTGTGCTACAGCTTTGTGGCCATTAAAAGCGGCAAACGATAGCGCTGTCCAGTCCTCGTTATCCTTCGCATTGATGTACTTGGTGTCGGCGCATTTATCGAGCAGTAGCTGTGTAACTCGTTCGCGGCCATATTCGGCGGCAAGCATCAACGCTGTTGTGCCATCGTTCTTCTCCGTCTCGACGTTGGCACCATGCTCGAACAGCACCCGTGCTATACCTTCGTGGCCATACTGGGCGGCAATCATCAACACCGTCCTTCCGTCATTCATCTTCGCCTCGGCGTTGGCACCTTTCTCTAACAGCAGCCGAGCTACAGCTTCGTGGCCCGATCTAGCGGCAGACATCAATGCTACCCAGCCTTCGTTATCCTTCTCCAAGATGTCGGCACCTTTTTTGAGTAACAGTCGTGCAACAGCCTCGTGACCATACTCGGCGGCAAGCATCAACGCTGACTTTCCATCCTTCTTCTTCACCTCGACGTTGGCACCTTTCTCGAGCAGCAGCCGTGTCAGAGGAATATGGCCAAATTCGGCGGCGAGCGTCAACGCTGTTGTGCCATCATTCTTCGCCGATTCGACGTCGGCACCTTTCTCGAGGAGCACCCGTAATATAGCTTCGTAGCCATATTGGACAGCAAGCGTCAATGCTGTCCAGCCATCGCCATTTCTCGCCTCGATGTTGGGACTATACTCGAGCAGCAGCCGCGTAACGCGTTCACGGCCAAATTCGGTGGTAAGCATCAACGCTGTTGTGCCATCTTTCTTCTCCGCCTCGACGTTGGCACCATTATTCAGCAGCACTCGTGCTACAGCTTCGTGGCCATATTGGGCGGCAAGCATCAGCGGTGTCATGCCATCGTCATTCCTCGCCTCGGTGTCGGCACGATTCTCCAGAAGCAGTCGTGTAATCGATTCGCGGTCATTGGTGACGGCAAGCATCAACGCTCCCCTGCCATCGCTGCCCCTTGCCTCAACGTCGGCACCATTCTCCAGCAGCAGCCGTACTACAGCCTCGTGGCCGTATCCAGCGGCAAGCATCAATGCTGTCCAGTCATCAATATCCCTTTCCTCGACGTCGGCACCCCTGCTGAGAAGTAATTCCGTAACAGGAGTGAGCCCAAGACGCGATGCTACCAAAACATTCGTGGAAGACCCAGAGCGAATATCGTACCGCTTAGAAAAGATGCGAGTCCACTGCGAGTTGCTTGCCCAGTCCGGAGTACAAAGTCTCGAAGCAAGCTCTACCATGGCAGAGCCTTTATCGAACTCAGCCTCGCGGCAATGGTCACCCCAGTACTCGACTGAATAATCCAAAAGAATATCGTGGTGGTCACCTTGCCGGAATGTCTCTGTGTGTGTAGAGTTGAGCCAGTCCAGATAGAACATGCAGATATCGGCAAGAAGAGAGTGGGCGTGACGGGTGGTGATGGAATATTGCCATTGCAAACTGGGCGAGATTGTTGCTGGTGTCGATGACTGGATGAGGAACTCCCGAGCAGTTTGGTGGATGAAGTCAATCTTGCCCTTATAAACATTGACAAACAGACCACACAAAGCTCGGAGACGAGACTTGAAGTCCACATCCCGCTCCAGATCGAGATCGCAAATGGACTGGCCGCGGAATTGGCCATCCAAGCTCATGGCAATGTTCATCTCCGTGAGCGTCAATGGCCGGCGTGCTGCCAAAATGATGCTCAAAGCTCTCTTGACGGTCTCCACAACTTCAACTTCCTGGGACCGGTTCAGGATCTGGTCGTATGCCTGGTTGACAGTCGTGGGAAGGGTTCTAATGGCGGCGTCGATTCCACTTTCTGTTCTTTTTAACCCTTTAGTGAACCTCTCATCCAGGTCGTCAAACACAAGGTGGGCCCAAAGGTATGTGCGGTGCTCGGTCGCAAGCAGTTTGCTGTTCAGGGAGGACTTGACCTTGTCCGAGAGTCGATGTGATTTTGCTAGCTGCTGGACCCGGTGTTGTATGACGCCGTTGATTTCTTGGCTGATGGCTTCCAACTCCTCTTCTCCGGGGATATGAGCGCGCGGGAAATCGTCCTGCAAGCTGCTGTGAACCTTGCTGACAACTTGCTCATAAGGACGGCTTGTCATGAGAACCTTGAACCTGGCATTTGCCAGCTGCTGGTCGCGAAACATATTCTCCAGATTTCTCATCAAGCGGCCCACCTGCGACTCATCACACTCATCAAGGGCATCGAAAACGAATATAACAGGCCCGGCTTGTGGATCGCGCACAGCGTCTCCCAGGATCTTCCAAAGCGATGGCTCAGACTGGACCAGTTTTGCGCCCATATCGTTGTAGAGCTCCATAGCGTGTCGGATAAGGGTACGCTTCTGGGAGAACAGCTGATGGAGTAGAGCACATAGTGCTTGGCGGATCGTGTTCTGGTCCTGGTCCTTGAAGAAAAAGTAGCAGATGGTGGCTGATTGTTTCGCCAGCCCATCGTCGATAAGGTACTTGGCCAGCACCGATTTGCCACACCCGGGGTCTGCTGAGACCAGCAATGAACCTGACTCCTCCAACAGCCACTTTTGAAAATTCTCGTGCTCGAGGAACCACTTGCCAGTGCCTTCAACACGGGATTTCACGCGGTCCTTGTACCAGTCGTACGTGGCGTCGTTGTCGTTGTCTGTGAGCAGGAATGCTTGCAGACATTCCCGTTGCGCTTTCCGTTGCTTGGCAAGATTCCTTTCTTCTTCAGCAGCTAGCTGCTTCTCCGCAACAGCCAGATGCCGCGCGGCGACAGATAGCATAGCCCCCATCTCTGAATGCAACTTCTCGCTCGTCCTGTTGAGACGCTCAAGCTCTTGCGTTGCTGCTAGGTCGTTTATCAGGCTGAGGTCATTTTTTAAAATCTGCTCCCGTGTCTTGATATTGCGCACAGCCTGTGCCCAGTCCTTGGACGAGAAAATGTCAAGGATATAGGTCTCGAGGCGACTTTGATAGAATCGAAGCACGCTGCTGAGTTGGAAGTCAAGAATGGCCTGGTAGAGGTTGAGAAGATGGTCATTGGCTGCGGTTACCAGCGCCTTGTTGACACTGGCATTCAGGCCCAGCCGGCGCACCATAGGCTCCAGCGCGACGTAATAGCGTAGACGGGAAGTGACATAGACAAAGCCGTCTTGGTTGGCTTCGGCTGCGATTATGGGGTCTGTGAGCAGAGGAATAACGAGGCTGACACCAGACCATACAATAGAAGCCTCGGGTGAATTCTTGACGGCGGTGCCTATCCAGTCTCTACCCCATAGCAAGAGATGGGCGGCCTCCGTGATCTGGCTTGTCAGGTCAAACTCATGGCCGGCAATCGTGTACGTCGCTCTGTTGCCATCCATTCGTCGTAGCCCATTTCGGATCACGGTGTCCAGTTGGACCTGACGAGGTGAGCGATCAGAGCGAGTGTCATGGCCGTATGGTGGGAGTGGTGAAGGGGTCGTCTCGTATGGCGCAGGATCTGCAAAACAAAATGTTAATATATGCCTTGTATTACCGCTGGCAGTTGTGAAGTTATGGTACATACTCGCCATCTGCTCTCTTTCAAGTAGTTCATCATATTCTTTCACCAGACGCGGATTCTCCTTTGCTAGAGCATCGTATGCTCGGTTCCAGAGTGACTGTTCTGCGAGAGGCTCTTGGTGATTCGAGGGAGACTCCGAGGGGAAGCTGTCTCCAGACATTTCGTGAACGTGCTGCCCACCCACGGCAGTTGGGCCTTCCGGCGTGACAGTGATGGAGGGGGGTGACGATGGAATGAGAGGTGCAAAAGGAACGCTGTCTCTGGAGTGCTCATGAAGGACTTGATCGTTGGCCGTAGAGGGATCTGCCGGTGGAATATACGGCGGCTTCGGCCAGCAGCATATGATCTTCCTGAAAATCCGTTTGATGCTTTTGCGAACGCGTGCCATGGTCTTTGATTTCAGGAGTGTGGTGAGTGTGAGCGGGCTTGTTGTGAAGCTTGAAAATCCTCGTTGTCAGAAGGCAGGCTTTGTTTACTCGAACCATACCGTACAATGGTCCAAGTAAAACACCGCCATGGAAACTGCCTTGCGTATATGCGTGACTGGCGGCTCAATCAAACTTGGATTATTGTCAGGAAGTATATGCAGCAAATCACAGCCACATCACACTGCATCTCACAAAAGAACGTTGCAATTGATATGCATTGTTGAGTGGACCTTGGGCAGTTGAGCTCGTATATGTAAGATAGGAAGTGCTAATATCCGTAGACTTGATAGAGGAGAAAAACATCTCTGGAGATTATCTTCGAGATGGCCATTGGTGATGCTGTTGTTGTGTCGAGGTGGTGATTGGTGGGGGCGCATGCTTGGTTGGCTGGTATACGTAAATGTAACGAATCGGACTGAGCCGCGATCTGCTTCTGGGGGCTGCTCCACGCTTCTTGCCACTTTTATCCTTCCTCTCCATAAACCTGCAGCCTACTTGGCCAAAACCAGGCTGAGAGGTAAGTATATGCAGTTTGTCTCCGCTTCCAAGGCTCGTATAGTTGTACATTGAGGTGTTGTTTTGATCGGTGTTCAGCCGGGCTATGATGCCGGCCCACCAGAGCATTCTTTCTTGTGGTAAAGGTAAGTGCCGCGTGAGAACACTTCGGATGACAGATACGTACCTGTCTAGAGCTCAGTAGCATATGTGTCGCTTTCATCTTTGCAATCAAGCTTTGCACATTCCCCTGGTCTTCTCCACTGCTACCAGGTTTGTGTCGTTGGCAAACCCGACAGTTACAGTTCCTGGACATTTCAGAGTTCTGTAAAGAGCGTTGCTGAGAAAACTAAGAGGGGGTGCTTGTGGCACTCATGTTTTAGCCGTGGTAGACTCGATAACGCCCCTTCAGGTCCAGCTGCAATAGATCATGACAGCCGGTGGGACCAAGCTGCTCGGGAATAACCTTTACATGCGGGGATCCGCAGGATCGTAAGCATAACGTACAGATCCACTCGGAATGCCGTCTGGTCTTGATGCTTTCCGCGGTCATGACTCTGCCGGGATCCACGCTGTTGTCGACCACCGGCTGGCGGTTCGTTCATCGTTGGGCTGGCGGTTTGTCGGGCTCGACCACTGGTAAGATGCGTTCAGCGAATTCCGGCTCATATCCTCGTATCTGGTGGATGTGGTACCATCCGCTGACGTAGAATCTGGTATGTGTAAGCATACGGCGTCCGATGACAACGGATGCATATTACCGGGACTATGCTTGGTACATCAACGTTTCCACCCGGCCGCAGAAGTCAACGGCCAGTGTGTGCGCGGGGACCAAGGCCCCAGAGAACATCATCCACTGTCGACTAAGCTCGAATAGGACGTGGTGGACAGGAACTGAGCGGCTGGAGAGCAATGATCAGATGGACGGTGGATCGTGGAAACCCGGCTTAGAACTTCCTTTCCTTTTCTTTTATTTTTGTCTATTTACTATACACGAACAGGGGGCGGGCGATGATGCGAGCACAAGCACATGTCCATCTCATCGATACCAACGCTCTACCCTAAGCTTCAGAAATCTTCTTGCTTACCATCCCACTCACAGGAAATGGGCTACAGCACGATCAAGCCGTCATGCGGCCGCTAGCTCTATCTGCTTTCATAGATTATGTTGTGGTTCATATAGTTAGGATTTGAATGTGCTGACACCAGTGCCTTCACACGTCAGATACCCCCAGGGAGGTGGCAGGCCATGTGCACCGCCGCTAAAATACAAAAACAATAATAACAACGGATGCATATTGTAATGCAGCTAGAAGGTGTCGTCGATTATTGTGGGTTTGTTGCGGTACGAGGCCGGTTGAACGACGGCAAGACATGCGGCTGATCCTCTTTCTTCAACGGCTGCAATAGAGTGCAGCTCGGGCATCATTACGTCATCGTAACAGTAGAGTGTTTGATTCTTGATCATCGTAAAAATATGTACAATATAATACAGTGCATCCTAGTGCATCCCAGCGCATCCAGTTCATCCAGTACAGACTAAAAGGCCCGTCCGGCTTAAACACCAGAGTACACTCCCGATACGTACCGGCCGCATGTCGCCCGCTGCTCCATGCTTACCTTGTGTCCGTCCGGCAGCCGCACCGTCGTCTTGGGCGTCAGCGAGAGCCGCTCGCGCGTCAGGTCCAGGTTGGTCGTGGTTGTCTGCTGCACGCCGGTCGGTGCCTTGGGCGCCAGCGGCTCCAGCGCCAGTGTGTTCGGGGCGTTCTTTGACTTGGGCTTGGCGGCCGCACCCGTCACCGCGGCGGCATCTAGCGGCGCAATACGCACCGGCTCGCTCTGGTTGCTGCGCCGGCCCGTGCCCAGCTGGTAGTACTCGTTGCCGCCCCACCACAGCGTATCCGCGCCCCAGCTGGTGTCATCCTTGCGCTGCGCCGCCATGTGCGTCGCGTTCTGCAGCACCGCCATGGCGTGCGTGGCGCCGACCTCCATGCGCGCGACGCGAATGGGCACCGTGGCCTGGAGCGTCTCGCTGTACTCGGCGAGGCCCGACAGCGCGCGGACCTTGTTGGGCCCGGCCGTCGAGATGTGCACCCACTTGCCAGTGCCCAGCGTGCCGTAGATGCCCGAGCCGCACGACCACGTGTCCGCCGTCACACCCTTACTTTTAGGCTCGACGTCAACAGTAAAGAAAGACGTGGCGCCGCCGGCTGCAATCGACGTCACGCGCGTCGTCGGCCGGCCCTGGCGATGCAGCGCCACATTGTTGTTGCCGAGGGCCGAGCCGTCGCTGACGGGCTCGTACAGCTTGTGCACGGGCACCTCGACGGGGTCGGCCGTGTACTGCACGCTGGGCGATGCGGGCACGCAGAGCTGGCCGGTGGAGTTGTCGCCAAAGCTGTAGAGGCCCGAGCTTTCGGCCGTATTGCGAACCTGGTCAGGCCGCGCCAGCACCAGCGAGTGGTAGTCGCCCGTGGCAATCTGCGCAGCCGCGACGCCCTTGAGGCCCGGCACTTCGTAGGCCGTGTCCAGCGGCAGGTCCTTGCTGCGGGTGTCCCATGTGAGGCCGGGCACGCCGAGCTGGCCGCGTGCGGGGAACGACGAGAAGCTGGCGACGGCCGAGAAGACGCGGCCCTTGTTTGTGAGCATGAGGCAGTGCTCCTGGCCGCTGCGCACGTCGACGACGCGCTCGCCCCGGCCGAGGCCCGTCGGCGTCATGGCGGTGCGGATCCCCAACGCTGCCAGATCGGCCGTCGGTGCAGAGCGCCATAGCCACGACAAGGGCGATGTCGATGACGGCGCTGCGCTAGCAGACTCAGGCGCCACTGTAACGTCCTCTCTGAACTGCGGAATGGAGTAGACGGTGCCGTTGGCGCCGAGCGCGATTACGCGGTCATTGGACAGCGTTATTTTAACAATATTCTTGCCCTTGAGGGTCACGGCCGGCATGAAGGCCGCCGTCTTACCCGCCTTGGCCTTGGCCTTGACCGACGGCACTGCATCCGCACCCCAGAAACCAATGCCCCATTGCACCACATCGCCCGTCTCGGTCACGGCGACGCCAATGTCCTGGTCCAGCTTGAGGTCGCGCAGCACCTGGCCGTCGAAAAAGGCGATGCGCCGCGGCTCGCGCACCGTGGCCTCGGCCGAGTCGGGCGCCACGACGCGGCCCGTATTGGAGCCCCACGCATAGACGCCCGGGTGCTCGACGCTGTGCTTGATCTGGCGGTGCTGCGGGCTCAGGGCGTCGCGGATATCGCCGTCGGGCCCCTGCGGCGGCGCCACGGCCGACTCGAACTCAATGGCGGCCTTGGGGATGACGAGGCTGTACTCGCCATCGGCGAGGCCGTCCTTATTCTTGCTTTTCTTTTTGCTCTTGTCATCATCGACGGCATAGCTGTTGTAGGCGACAATGGCGGCGCCCGTGAGGAAACAGGCGGCAAACGTTGTGGCCATGCCGCCGCGAGTGCGCCGACCGCCGCCGCGACGCCGGCCCGTTCGCATCTCATGCTTGTCGACGCCGAACCAGCGGACCTGCTGTGTGACTGCCGTCGGATACGATCTGGGCTTGAGAGCTGTGGAAGCCGTAGCAGCCGTGGCCAGGCTGGCCTTGCGTAATGATATCATGGTGCGCTGTGCAGCTGTTGGTGTAAAAGCTGTCTAGCAGCTCAAGTGAAGCTTTTTGTCGAATGCAGTTTCTGATAGCTCCAAGGTTTTTCAGCCTCAGCAGAAGTGTGAATAAAGATCAATGTAAGGGAACAAACAGATCATCCCATATTTACATCATTAGAAACTACCTGTGAGATTATCTTATGTGCCGTCTACATGCAGTGAAAAAGTAGTGCAATAGCTTAATCCTGATTCGGCGGGCATGTACTATCACCATGGGGACCCCATAATTCACGTGCTTGTCGCTCAGCCTTGTTGGACATTTCCAACGGCACGGGTTCTGTTTTTAACTTTGTTGTGCATTCTTTTCTACGAGCTTAAACTTTGAGTATTCACACATCTGCGCTTGTTATTGTATGATTGATAATGCCTAGCAAAAACTCCCTCCGTAACAAACACGGTCCCGACGAGAAAGATGCTCGAGAAAGAAAAACAGGACGCGAGAGACGTCTACTTGTAAAAGTCAAACTTGTTCTCGTCGGCCCCCGTCTTCACCTGGCTCGAGTACGCATCCTCCAGGTCCACCTGGATAATGTTGTATCGGTTCTTGCGCACCGCCCGCAGACCGGCCTCCTGCATGATTGCCGCAATCACGGCGCCCGACAGCGGGTCGTTGCGCACAATCAGGCTGTCCAGGTCCACCTCGGGCGCCAGGCTCATCTTGCTCGCAATAGTAGAGAAAATGAGCCGGCGCTCGCGACGGTCACGCAGCGACGGGAACTCGATCTTGCGGTCCAGACGGCCGGGACGCAGCAGCGCCGGGTCCAGCGTGTCGGCGCGGTTCGTCGCCATAATGACCTTGACGTTGGCCGTCTGGTCGAAGCCGTCCATCTGGTTGAGCAGCTCGAGCAGAATACGCTGCACCTCGCGATCGGCACCCGTCTGGGCGTCGAAGCGCTTGGTGGCAATGGCGTCGATCTCGTCAATAAAGATAATGGCCGGCGCGTTCTCGCGCGCCATGCGGAACACGTCGCGCACCATGCGCGGGCCTTCACCGAGGTACTTTTGCACAAACTCAGATCCGACGACGCGGATAAAGTTAGCCGTCGTCGAGTTGGCGACAGCCTTGACGAGCATGGTCTTGCCCGTACCCGGCGGGCCGTAGAGCAGCACACCGCGCGGGGGGTCAATGCCGATCTGCTTGTAGAGGTCAAACTGCGTGAGCGGCAGCTCGACGGCCTCGCGAATCTCCTGCTTCTGCATGTCCAGGCCACCGACGTCGGCGTACGACACGTCGGGCTTCTCGTCAACACCCAGCATGGCAATGGACGAGTCGGCCTCTGGGGGCAAAATGTCGACAAGGGCGTTGGAGTGGCGGTGCAGCGCGACGGAGGACGACGGCTTGAGTAGCTCGCGGTCGAGCGTGGACAGGATGCGGACAACGTAGTTGGAGCCGGTTGAGGACTGCACAATGCCCGTGTTCTGGTCAATGGCCTCCATAAACTGGCCAATGACCAGCGGCACACTCTGGATGCGCTTGATCTCTTCTTGCGCGCGTACGAGCTCGCGCTTTAGCGATCTGTCTTGTTAGTGTTTGGTTCTCTCGTCAAAAGACGCTTAGTAGTCTTTCGATTCTCTCCTGCACAACGCACCTCTGCTCATCCTTGATGTACTCCTCCTGCAGCTGAATGTACTCGAGCTGACCCTGCAGCTTCTTGAGCGAGCCGTACTCGTCGCCGCTCTCGGTTGCGGCGCCGTCCACGTTGCCTAGACTCGGTATTGATGACTGGACCGTCTTCTTGTGCAGGGAGTGGACGCCAAGGGGCGCCTCGACCATTGCGTCGGCCATGTTGGGCGTAGATGCGTAGAAGAGCTGAGGTGTCGATGGCGATGTGGTGAGATGAGGAGCTTGCCGCCTTGGGGACACGATAGGCGGAGGTGTTGGTCGGAAACGATGTGACAGTTATTTTCTGTGTTGTTGGATGTGTAGACGCAAAGAGAAAGTTAAAGTGTCGTCGTCGTCGATATGGTGTCGTCGTGGAGGAAGCGAAAGCAACACCATCGCCGGAGAAGCTGGTGGAAGACCCACCCCAAACACCAAGCAACCGCAGCTTTGACGCGGCATGTTGTCAGCCTGCCTTGACGGTTTCCTGCACGTGATAGATGCTAGTGACACATCACGTGTGAAGGATCAGCGCTTAACAACACCCTTTGAAAGAGGGATAGCGCATATCGTAACGTCATCTGGAACCGTCAGGGTGGAGCTCTATGCATGCATCATGATTGGTTGTGCTCCGAGATCGCTTGTCAATTGACCCCACCATGAGCTGACGGTTTTGTCTTAAGTGCTTTTGTTTTT
This sequence comes from Ophiostoma triangulosporum, assembly GCA_029298705.1. NCBI lineage: Eukaryota > Fungi > Ascomycota > Sordariomycetes > Ophiostomatales > Ophiostomataceae > Ophiostoma > Ophiostoma triangulosporum. The sequence continues at coordinate 1,391,862 of JANSLO010000011.1, read as the reverse complement.
TTTTTATTGGACAAGTAAATCGGTTAATTGATTCTCTTACACTTCAAAGACAAATGCGTGACTCTTATTGCCATTTGTGTTAGTCCGACGCAAAATTCTCTCTGGCTCATCCGGACGGCATTAAACAGATAAAAATTTGCACTTTCTGTATTGAATTGTGATTTGTTTTAAACTTTTTTTCTTCTTTCCCAATTCTCTCGTCTCGCTCCCCTGCTCCTTCCCGTCTTTATATTTCTCTGGTTCCCCTCCTTCCTTTCTTCTTTTCCTTCTCCAGATTACTCTGTTCTCCAGATATCCCAATCTGTTCCTCATCTGCCTTTCTCGTCTGCCCAAGATACCCCTCTACAACAACCGCAACCATGTCTACCTACTCTCTGCCCCAGTCGCACAAGGAGGTCAGTACCTCCTGCAGCCAGCTCGAGCTTCCGGCTTGTCACCCCGCACAATTGCTAACTGTATAGATGCTCGAGAAGTCTCTCCTTGAGACCGACCCCGAGGTCGCCGAGATCATGAAGCGCGAGATCCAGCGTCAGCGCGAGTCGATCATCCTGATCGCGTCGGAGAACGTGACGTCGCGTGCGGTGTTCGATGCTCTTGGCTCGCCCATGTCGAACAAGTACTCGGAGGGTTACCCCGGTGCCCGCTACTACGGCGGCAACCAGCACATTGACGAGGTCGAGCTGCTGTGCCAGAAGCGTGCTCTGCAGGCGTTCAACCTCGACTCTGAGCGCTGGGGCGTCAACGTTCAGTGCCTGTCGGGCAGCCCTGCCAACCTGCAGGTGTACCAGGCCATTATGCCGGTGCACGGCCGCCTGATGGGCCTGGACCTGCCGCACGGTGGCCATCTGTCGCACGGCTACCAGACCCCCCAGAAGAAGATCTCGGCGGTGTCGACGTACTTTGAGACGATGCCGTACCGCGTCGACCTCGAGACGGGCATCATCGACTACGAGACGCTGGCCAAGAACGCCATCCTGTTCCGCCCCAAGGTTCTGGTTGCCGGTACCTCTGCGTACTGCCGCCTGATCGATTACGGCCGCATGCGCCAGATTGCCGACTCGGTCGGTGCCTACCTGGTTGTGGACATGGCCCACATTTCGGGTCTGATCGCTGCGGGCGTGATCCCGTCGCCGTTTGAGTACGCCGACATTGTGACGACGACGACACACAAGTCGCTGCGTGGTCCCCGTGGTGCGATGATCTTCTTCCGCAAGGGTGTGCGGTCGACGGATGCCAAGACGGGCAAGCAGACGCTGTACGACCTGGAGAACCCGATCAACTTTTCGGTGTTCCCTGGCCACCAGGGTGGTCCCCACAACCACACGATCACGGCTCTGACCGTCGCGCTGAAGCAGGCTTCGTCGCCCGAGTTCAAGCAGTACCAGGAGCAGGTTGTGGCCAACGCCAAGGCTCTGGAGAACACGTTCAAGGGTCTGGGCTACAAGCTGGTGTCGGACGGCACGGACTCGCACATGGTTCTGCTGGACCTGCGCTCGTTCTCGCTGGACGGTGCGCGTGTTGAGGCTGTTCTGGAGCAGATCAACATTGCGTGCAACAAGAACTCGATTCCCGGCGATAAGAGCGCGCTGACGCCGTGCGGTATCCGCATTGGCACGCCGGCGATGACGTCTCGCGGTTTCGGCACGGCCGATTTCGAGCGCGTGGCCAAGTACATTGACGCGGCGGTCAAGATCTGCAAGGATGTGCAGGGTGCTCTGCCCAAGGAGGCCAACAAGCTCAAGGACTTCAAGGCCAAGGTTGCGGGCGGCGAGGTGGAGGCCATCAACAGCCTGCGCGCAGAGATTGCATCGTGGTGCAGCACCTTCCCTCTTCCCGTTGAGGGCTGGCGCATTGATGCCGGCATCTAAGGGATGACGGCGAGAGATGGTCTAGAAGAATGGTCCAGATGGACGGTGAGGCGATACCAGTTTCAACATTTTGGCGAGACATTTTTTCGTGTAGTTATTAAGCGCACGACACTTCAACATATTATGGGAACACACGGAAATGAAAATTACGGAAAAGGGAGGACAAGCATTTGCGTTTTGGTTTTTTGTTTTTTGTTTTTCTGTTTATTAGTTTTTGCCATCAGCTTCAACAGGAAGTTGCACATACTTTCAACAAAGTATGAGAATTTACATTGTTAAAAGAGCTGCTCTGAGTCATGATTAAAGTGCACGTAAAGTGAAAAGTGAAGTGTGGCGTGTTATATCATCATCTAAGTGGTTTCTATTACTATTTCTAGTATTTTAAGTGATACTGTAGCGTTATGTCAGCGTGCGACTGATATAAGTAAGTGCAAGGCAAAGTGCCACTGAAAAGATGCCCGAAGCCGGCTACGGAGACGCATGCCTCTGCAGGTCGATGCGAGCGACCTATCAGAAAGCACCAGCGCAGCCGTGCAGTAGCTCTTTACTTGTTTGTCTTATGTTTCTCTTTCTCTTGTTTCTCTTTGCTATTTTCAACGTCAAATATAATCAAATCAATCCTCTTTGCTATCACGGCTTCGTCTATTGTACGCCGTCGTTTACGGAACAGATTCGCGTTGCACAGAGCGGCAAATGCAGTCTGCCGTTGAACTGGTGACACGCGACGTTCCGTTCTCGTTATTATCGTTGCACGTCCTACGCAGTTGCAGCTATTTTCGTTCTCGTCTTGTCTGATCAATATTAACCCGCTATCAAGCAAGAACGATAGTGAGTGACGATAGTGGGTCAAACAGTGGATGCCTGTCTGTCGATGGAGTCATAGGAGAGATTCAAGCAGACGGGAAGAAGCATACGACGTACGGAGTAAGCATAATGGCCCGCCTATCAAGTCTGGACAGGTCGACATTAGGCGTGTATGCTTTTGTGTATATTGTTTGCGATGCTCGCCGTGATGAGCTGTCTGTTTGAAGACATCTTTGTTTATTATCTACTTAATGACCCTTCATGCAACGTAAATGGCCAAGCATTAAAGCAAATACGTCATAAGGGTTGGACGTATGCTTAGATACAGAGTAGAATCAACTCTCGGAGCATTCATTCACACATACAAACCACTCATGGACCCCTGCGAAGCCTCTCGACCGTGCATACTCTCGTACTGCGTACTCCGTATGTACTCCGTATTCACACAGACTGTCCTCTCTTACATAACCACCCCTCCTGCCCTCCTGCCCTTGCCGCCTTGACCCGAGTCTTTTTTGTTTCGTTTCGCCCAACAGTTCTTTATCCGTTTCTGTCTCACTGTTTCGCTCACTCCTTCTCTTTCTCTCTCCTCCTCTTCTTCTTCCTCCTCTTCCTCTCCTCTCCTCTTCACGTACATCTTCACACATCTTCACGCTTATCACAGCCTCTCCATCTCCCACCGCACATCGTCTCCATAGCTCGCTTTAGCCTTGCTTCTCTTCTCCTCTTTCCTCTTTATCACGCCGCTTATCTCGACGTACATGCCCAATCCGCCACGACAAAAGGACGACCCCCTCCTTTGCCACTGCGCCTATTAGCCTCCGTCATCAAAAGGGCAAACAAGAGCAAGACACAGCTAGACACAGCCAGACACAGCTAGACAGAAGCTAGACAAAACAGCCAGCCGCCATACATCCACAGATCGTCCTTATCGCCGCCATTCACGATTGTCCCGAGCAGACCCGATTAGTGTTTAGTGTCGACTCATCAGGTCACCAACACCGACTCTCCGTCTTTTGTTTCTTCGTTTCTTCTCTTTGTTTTCTCTCTCTCGTTCTTCTCTTCGTTCTTCTCTGTTTTCTCTTTCATCTTTCTCTCACCTCATCTCTCTACCCATCACCATCACACCATGTCTTCCTCGATCCCCATCCCGCCCCAGGCTTCCGGCAGCAGCCATCGCCGCAAGCCCCGCCACCACCACAACCTCCGTTCCATGGACTCGCCGGCTACGTCTTCGGAAATGAGCCCATCCATCTCTGCCTCGTCGTCGGCCTCTTCCACCACATCGCCACCGTCGCTCTACTCGGCCGCCACACCACCTTCTCGCTCTGCTAAAGGCAAGGAGCCCATGACACCGCTGTCGCAGATGGGACATTTGCCCAAGATGTCGACGTCTGGCTCGGACGCTACACCGACACGAAAGCAGCACCAGATGCACCGCCGCCGGCCGAGTCTTTTGAGTGAGTCTTGAGTCGTCTCTGTCCTGTCTTTCTGTTCCATCGTAACTTGCTTTACTGGTCTATGTTCTGTGTCTAACAATGTCCAACAACAGGCCCTGCCATTCTCCACCAAGAAGCCAACGTCATCGATATTGGCGATCCCGACGGTGCCCCCCGGCTCATCTCGTACCTGTCGTCCAGCCAGGGATTTCTCTGGAACCCCGAAATTTTTGTGCCGTCGTACATTGACTACGACTTTGCACCCTTTGAGCATCGCGAGCCGATCGTCGAGATCTATTTGAGCGACAACGACATAAAAAAGATCTACCCCGAGTAGACGGTGGCGGTGCTGTCGTGGTTTCATGATTGTGCTATCACGAAACCGACCCACCGATCTCGGACGAACATGACAACGAGACAACGACTCTTTACTCTTTTTTTCTCGTTGTTTTCTCTTTTTCTCTTGATCTTTTCTTTCTCCTGATCTCCCTTTCTCTAGCCTTGATACCATGGGCGACAGAATGGCATTACTGAGGGCCCGGCTGCCCGAAAAGTAACACGTCTCACGCCATTCGGTCGTCCTCCTTCGACTCATACGACTTGTTCACTTTTTCTCCAGTCCATCATATCATTCACCACTCGATTTACTCTACGGCGCGCCTTGGACTCGCCTGGTTTGTGGAGGCGTTTGCAGCTGTCTTGTTCGATTTATTCTTTATTATTCTCTTCTCAATTTGTGTTACTGCGAGCCACTCTAGGATAGAGTATTTGTTGTTATATTGTTGCTGCTGGGTTTATGTTTATGTCTATGTACTTGTTTACGTTTGTGTACTTTGTTATTTGTGTCTATTGATGTTTACTCTTACTCTGTGATGGTCATGACTGGAATGCTTCGATACGAAGCACTCAAACACGCGCTGCAGACTGTATGTATATGTGTCTGCTTTACAGCGAATAAATCGTGGCTGATCACGACTTAATATTTTCATTTGTTTTATTTTATTTTATTTTATTTACATTAAACGTTGTTCTGCTGCAGAGCGATAAGAAAAGATAACACGCTGTAAAGACACCGTAGCTAGGGGTCAGCCGTAGCCTTGTAGCGCTGACCCCGCAAGTAAACACTGCCGACATCGTTGATGGGCGCGTCTCTGTCTTTTTTTTCTTGTCTCTCTCTGTCTCTCTTCAACAATACCTTTGACAACAATGGACCCCCACCACCGCAAGATTGAACTGCAGTCGCCCGACGACTTTGCCTATCTCGTCGACAACGTCCGGCGCGCCGCCGCCGCTTCTGTCGAGGCCGCCTTTCCGCCCGTCGACGCGCCGCCGGAAAAGCCAGAAAAGACGTCTACGAAAAAAAAGTCGTCGAAAAACGACGCCGGCGACGACCTCCATACGCGCGTCGAGGCACTCGTCACCGAGTACATTCACCGCACCTTTGCCCTCGCCGCGCCGAATCTGTGTATCAATGGAGGGGATGTCGATCCGTCGCTGCTCGCTCCCAAAGACAACGCCGTCGAACTTTCAGCAGAAGAAGAAGAACCCTTTGACACCCGCAAACGCCAGCGCGTCGAGGACTTGTCCCGCGACGAAGAGGACCTGCTGCGGGACATTGCACTCCTAAAACGGCGCGTGCCGCCGGCGGCCGTGCGGGCGCGCGAACAGGCGCTGGCGGGCGCGCTGGCGGCGGATGCTGCGGTGGTGGCGGCACTGGGCGAGGCCGAACTCGAGTCTGAAACTGAAACGGACTGGGCCCAAGCTCAAGCTGGGGACACGACCGAAGACGCAACGACATTCTCCGAGGCAGTGGCCGCGCTCGGTCGGCTCAAGCAGGCGATGCCGGCCACGGTGGCGCGTATGGACCGGGCACGCGTGGCGGCCGACTATGCGGTGAAGGAGCGGTAGTTTTTTTTTTCTCTTTCATTTTGTTCTTTTACAAGTTTATTGGCGTTATCAGCGTTGGGTAGATACCAGAATGATTCATAATACAGAGGATTACAAAGGATTCATGTCATCACAAATAAGGTAAAAAGAGTCAAAGTATATTATATTCATGACTCTCAACGCCGCCTCGTCTAGCCCTGTCCTTGAGCGTCGTGACCGCTTCGCATCTGCTCAGAAAACCAAATACAAAAACCTCAATTCAAACACAAGACCGGGGCGTCTGCTTACATCTGCTTACGCATCATAAAACAGCTAGGCAGCAGCCGGCGCCTTGGCACCGGCCGCATCCTCGACAGGAGCCTGCAGGTCGATACCCTCCGTTGATGTGTTGAGTGGCGCGGCAGCAGGGGCAGCAGCAGCAGGAGCGGTGGCGGCAGCGCCCTCCGTCTTCTCCCACGACGCAGGCCGGTACCACTCGTCATCGCGCCACGGGCCCTGGTCCGACAGGGCGCAGCCGCCGGCGCACTCGCACGAGCCGCCAAACTGCTTGGGCAGGTTCTCGGGGGCCACCTGCTGGAAGAGCTCCTTCTGGTACGAGCCGCCGAGAATGTGAATCTTGGCGACGGTGACGGGGTCGAGCCAGGCCTTGATAATGTTCCAGACGGTTGAGAAGCCCCAGGGCGCGTTGATGAGGTAGAAGCGGCCGAGACGCTCGGGGTAGTAATTTTGTGACAGGCCCGACGCCTGCTTGATGTAGGTAAACACCTGCGGCGCCTTGCTCAGACCGACACCCTTCATGTCCATAATGGTGCAGCACGTCTCCAGCAGCTGGCCGGCCTTGCGCGAGCACGCAGGCAGGCGCGGGTCCGACAGCCGCTCGTACTCGACCGCCAGGTTGGTCAGCATGCGCTCGGCCGTGGTGACCTTGTACATGGCGGTCAGGTCAATCTTGCCGAGGGCCTCAATGTAGACGGGACGGCCGTCGCGGTCCGTCTTGTGGTAGTACTGCGGGTAAAAGGCCGAGACCTGCTCCTTTTCGGGGTACTCCCAGGTGGCCACGAGATCGTCGAGGCCCGTCTCCTTGCGCCAGTTCTCGCAGTCGACAAACATGGTCTTGGCCAGGTTGACGTCAAACTTGCGCGCACGCAGGAAGCGGAGCTGTCGAGTTAGCATGGGCAGATGGACACGTAGAAAGAAAACATACCAGAGTCAGGGTGTCGAGACGCTTGGTAAGACCCTCCGCCTCGAGCATGGAACGGAACTGGTGAACCTGGGCCTGCTGCTCGGGCGTCAAGTGGCCAGGGTGGCCAGGCAGGGCCGTCGGCGAGATAATCGGGTAGTCATAGTTGTCGTACTTGGGATCGAGCTCCATGCCACCGTTTTTCTTTTCTGCCGCCATTGTGTTGGAGGTGGTGGATGGTGAGAGTAGAGGTTGGTGAGAGACGGGAGATGAGATGGGAGGCGAGAGATGGGGGACGAGAGACGAGAGAAAGAGAAGAGGGAGGAAGAGAAAGAAAGAAACGAGAAAAGAGTATCGTGAAGAAGCAGACGTCAAATAGCGGTCGTTGAGCTCACAGGTGAAAGGGAGAAAAGGAGAGGGATCGATACTGAGTTGTGGTGGGTTATTGCTGGAATTAGGGGGGTAATGGTACGTACCCACGAAGAGGAACGAGGAACAGCGGCCTCGATTTTCCTCTTTTGTATTGGTGGACCCACTTGTCTCTGGACAACGAGGGCGGTGGAGGTGGTTGTATTGGAAGCATGGAGCGGTAAGCTGTCTTGTGTTTCATTTTTCTGTTTTTTCTGGTATTCTGTCGTGTTGTGCTGTTTTTATGACATTTTGATGGTATTACGTAGATTGTGTATACGAGCATTTACGTACTTTTACGAAAAGTTGCGCTGACATAAGCTCAAAACTTGGAACAAAGACCCAAAGAATCAGGACCGGCAACAGGGAAGGCGATCCAGTCGAAGATCAATGACGATGACTGCAGACTTATGTAATCTCGGCGGACTGCCCCGCATTCATCAGCGTACGGAGTAAAGGGGTCTCGGAGCAACCTGATTTACGTACGGATAAGCTGGGTTCATATATGTAAAGGGTATAAATTGGATAAGGTCATATGGAGGAGATGAGTAGCTGAGTAGAACAAGTTTGATTACTCCGTAGAGGCTGATCAAGGTAGTGCAGTCCGAGACAGTCTGCAGAGCTCGGTGATTACATAATCAACTCACAGAAATCAGCTTTAAAGAGACAACACTCATTGACAAACAAATCTTTTATTCAACGTCGCCCGCACCGGCTTTGCTACTTGTCTTGCTGGCAATCTCCGCATCCGTCTTTTCCTTGCGCTTCTGCACAACGTCCCAGTTGTAGACGCGCGCAATGGCCACCTCCATGGTAGTGATCTGCTCGCGCAGAAACTCTAGGTCCTCTTCGCAGTTGCTGCGGCTCGTCTGCGCGGCCGTCAGTTTCTGCTCTAGCAGTGCCTGGGCCTCGTCAATGGGGTACGACAGCATGACGTTGGCGCCGAGCCAGAGGTAGACCTCGTTGGTCGGCGGGATGGTGGCCTTTGCATAGAGCGTGTCGTTGAGTTCAAACGTGGTCTCGATTGGTGTAGCGTCATCGTCGTCGCTGTCGTCCTCCTCGTCGTCCTCACCCGCCTTGCCACCACCGCCCGGCCGCCGCGTCTGCAGAAACTTGACCGTCTCGAGCGTCTTGCGAATGTCGGGCAGCTTCTCATCCAGACCGGCCACGCGCCGCTGCAGGTTCTGCTCCATAAACTGGTACTTGGAGATCATCTCCTGGAAACGCCGCAGCGTCGGCTCGACCTCGTCGCGCGACGTCACATAGTCTTCGACCTTGTCGACAAAGGGGGCCTGCGGGATACCCCGGGGGTTGGAGGCGACGTCCCTGTTTGTTAGATTTTATCAGATGTAAGACGAAACTGTACGTACTTTGAACTGCTTGAACTGCTTGCCATTGTTGCTGCGTCCTGGCGGTTGCTACACTCCAACAGCACGGCACGATGGATTCGTACTTGAGCTCACCCCGCCAGCACCAGACCTGGGCGGTGAGTGGCGGCAGTATAGCCTTGCACAGCTTAGTATCAACGATACGACGACGACGACAACAAACGATGTAATAACAGTAAATGGTAGCTCTTAGTTGGTGAATGGTTACCAAATGGAAATCATAGTGCATGTTATAAGTTGATGAGAGAATAGAAATAGAACTCAAAAGAAAAAGAAGAAAAAAATGAAAAAGGAAAAAAAGCATACGCTTCACCAAATCCGCTGGGAATGAACATGCGGGCAGCTAGACGACGCCGTGGATGCCAGCAGCACTGCTCTTTGGATATCGTATGGTCTGCGTGAGTACCAGAAGACGCAAAAGACATCAAGAGAAGACCTCGGAATATAAGAACTCATTGAACAAGACGATACCATACTTTTATGTAGCACAAACCACCCGAGGCCAGTCTCGAGCATTTCATCCGGGACACTGTCAGACTCTCCTTCACATTGACCTGAGTGTTATCATTACAGATTGATAGATTCATGACAACTTGTACAGCCTCCGCTAAAAGTACAGTAAATAAAACAATATGAAAAAAGAAGGAAAAAAGAAAAAAAGCGCTGCCATATCATCATCTTTTGTACAAGACTCGCAACCGCGTTTCTTTGACGCCGAGCCTCTCGCCTACAAGTCCTTCGCCGCGTTCTTTGACGCCTACATACTATCCTCCATCGCTCCATCGATATCCCCTCCATCGCCATCGCCCTCGCCCGCCTCAATGTCGCCGTCCTCCCCAGACGACATCGCCTCGTACGCCAGCATCCCCCCACCGCTCGCCGCCGCCGTCGCATTGTCGCTCACATTCATCGAGTGCTTGTCCGAGTGGTGCGGGTTCGCCCGCCGCGAAATCACGCTCGACGACGCAAACAGGCTCGAGTCCTCGTCGTCCAGCACCTCCTCGTCCAGCAGATCGTCGCTCTCCTCCGACTCGGACGACTGGCTAAACGGCGGATAGAACATGGCCGGCTGCGGCAGCTTCACCGGCTCGCGCTGGCCGTACACCACGCTCACATACTGCGCCACCACGGCCGGCGTCGCCGCGTGCGTGCCCTGCGGCTGGAACGTCGGCACGGCCGCCGAGATGGGCGCCGTCTGTTTTTTCAGGGCGGCCACGCGGCGCGCCAGCGAGGTCATGGAAAATGCGTCGCCGCCTCCACTAGAAAAAACCCCTGTCATGCGGTCATCGACATCGACATCGACATCGACATCGACGTCCACATCGCCATCACTGTCGCCGTCCACCTCCACGGCATCGTACTCAATCGCATTGACGGCGCGGAACGGCCGCTGCGTCGTCACACGCACCGAAAAGTGGTCGTCCGGCATCACACCACTGAGGCCCGACGCCTCCAGGTACGGCTCTGGACTCTCCATGGCCGTTTTTGTTTCGGTCCGCAGACTGCTGCCGGTTCGACTGCCGCCGCTGCTGCCGCTCTCGGCCACGTGTGAACTGCTGCTCGGACTGCTGCCGCCGATCTGAAACTGTAAATTTGATAGACCCGAAAAATTCTTCCACTGCCCGCGCAGCGCATGCTCCATAAACAGCAAATCATTGTCCGCCACGTCTTCGGCCTCGGCGCTCGTCATGCTGCAGCTGGCCGAACTGCTCATGTTGTCGCCGCCGCTGCCGGCGTGCGTGCGCAGACCGCCGCCCAAAGCGCCCGTGCCGTTGCCGCGCCCGACTGTGCCGATGCCCAGCAGGCCCAGGCCGGCCCACTCTTCGCGCGACAAGGACAGATAGTCGGTCAGCGGCCGGAACGGAATGAGCGAGCCCGACGACGACCGGTGGATGGTCGGCCGGCCCTGCAGCACCTCGTCCACGGAATCCTGCGTCTCGTTGGTCGAAGTCATGTACGTTGTCGGGCTCATCTCGCCGCCGCTGTCGCCGGCCAGGTCTGTGCAGAAGGGCATGCCGCTGTAGTAGACCAGCACGCCGTCCGACTTGCGCCGCTTGCGCGTGTGCGACGACCCGGTGCGGCTCGTCTCGTAGCCGTGCCGTGAATTGTTGCTGTTGCTGTTTGTCAGGCTTGTTTTGTGATGGTGATGGTGGTTATGGTGGAGCTTCATGTTCATGTTGGACGAGCCGCCCTTGGCCTTGCTCTTGAGCTTGCCACGGCCGAGCTGCGCGTCCTCGGCCGAGCTGCCGTCCGGCATGTCCGAGTCCTGCGTAGACGTGTCGCCGCCCGTCGTCACCATGGGCGACGACGTCTGTCGCACAAACAGCGGCTTGTAGTGGAAACTCGACGACGCGCCCGAGTGGTGCTTGGACCGCTTCTTGCTGCTCGACAGGCCCGACGTCGACCCGTTGCCCGACGTCTTTGTCCGCTTGCGCTGGCCCGCCTCGTCCGACCCGTCGTCGGTCGACGTGCTCAACTGTGACTGGTCGCCCGTGCTGCCGTCGCTGCTAAACTTGGTGCCGTCCGTGCCGCCGCGCCACCGGATCTTTTGTCCGTCCGGCGACAGCTGGAACTTGGTGCTCTTCTCCACCACTGCCTGCCGGATAAAGTCGGGCGCTACATTGAAGATATGCAGCTGCGCCAGGTTCGCCAGCAGGTTGAGGTACACCCAGCCGTTCGCATCGGGTGACACGTCATTCGTCGTCGCCGTACTCCGCGGCCCAATCTCGGGTGGTACAAGACCCAGGTGCCGAATGTACTCCATGTTCTCCGACGGCACCTGCGCACGATCGGGATCCAGGTCCAACGGGCGTGTCGGCCGCTGCTCGGGCAGTAACGTGCCAGGTGGCGATTTCGTCGTTCCGGTGCCGCCCGTTGTGCCGCCCGAGTGTCCGCCGCTGATCGCAGTCGTATTGACCGTGCCCTTTGCGACGACAATGCCGCCTCCGTTGCCGCTGTTCGTATTGCCGGCGCCGTTGCCATTGCCGCTGCCGTTGGCCGCTTCGTCGTTGGAGTTGGAGTTGGACGTTGACACATTATCTTGCGATCCCGGCTTCTTATGTCCCGCCTGCTGCATCTGAATGCGTGCTTCGCGCAAAGGCTCCGACGTTGCACATCCGGACGGTGTCGTGTGCGCCGAGGCCGATATTGATGCAACAGCCGAACCGTCTTTGGCTGCTGCTGTTGCTGCTGCTAGTGCCGGTGTAGGTGCTGCCGGCGCGGACAGTGATGCTGCCAATGCCGGGGCTGCCAGTGATTTCAGCGGGCTGTTCGATATCGCCAAGGCATGTACGTTGCCAGCAGCAGCCGCGTCGCCGTGGCGGCCTGGAGTGGCTTGGTTGGCCCGGCCGACAACCAATGCATGGCCTTGGCGCGCAAACCGGCCTCCAATCTTGCCGGTAAAGAGCTGCTCGAGCCGTCGCACGATGAGCTTCTTCTTGTCCTTGTCGCCGAGACTGCGCAGGCCGTAGTTGGGGTGCAGGCCCTGTGGGATGTCCTCGAGGTAGCGCTGGACCTTTTGCTCAGACGACGCGCGTGCTTTGGAGCCGCCAAACGGCTGGCGCGCGAGCGAGGGGCCGCTCGAGTGGGCACCCGTCGACATGGACGCATATGCGGAGTCAACTGGCCGCGACCGTGACGACGAGTTGGACGCATGTTGTATACTCGAACCGCCAGAATACTGCACTGGCTTGTGATTGTGGTTGTGGCTGTGGTTGTGGTGGTGGTTGGACGAGCGTTCCTTGGACGAGACCGACGAGTGTTCGCGTTTGCGTTGGGATGCGCCTTCGGGGGACGGCGAGTCGCCGAGGCTGGCGGCGAAATCGCGCAGAGTTGCTTCGAGCTCCTGCTTTTTGCGGCGCGGCAGACCGTGGACCTTGATTTCAAACAGCTTTTCCTTTTCGAGCACGTCGCGGTCCAAGTTCTGCTTGTAGCGTCGAAGCTCTTCCTTGAGGCGCTTGTTTTCAATCGTCAGATCGTCGATCACGCTGCGGAATTCGTCGGCACTGCTGCTGCGCGGCGTCGTGAGGGCAAGAGGGCCGATGTTATAGGAAGCGCCGGGCGGCATAAACGGCGGCGGGTGCTGTGGCGACATGAGAGTGACCTCATTGTTTGCCTCATCGCCTGACGAGTCGCGTTTTTGAAAGTATGGAGAGTCGTCATCGTTGGGCGCGTCGTAGGTGCTATTGAGGTTGTTGTTGGCGCTGTCGAACCAGGCTTTTGCGTCGTGTATGAGCGAGCCGCTCTGGTCGTCGGATTGCGTCGTTGCCTTGGTATTGTTGCCTTCGGGGTCTACACTTGCGTCGGGAATGTCGGGGGCATCGGGGAGGGTGACATCATTGGAGGCTACCTGTGGGACAGAGGTCGTCTGACGAACAAGGTAAGGATTGTACGGCTCCGCCGGGCTCGTTTGTTGCGGACGAGAGGCGGGCATGGCGGCGGGGAAGAGGTTGGCGGATGGTCAGGATTGCAGTACGTCGACTGTTGAAAAGCCGTGAGTTGAGGAACTGATAGACGAAGCGTCACGCCGCGCGAGGGGCGACTGTTAGAAAAGACGAGGCATCTGCCACTGGTAGTTGATTGCGGTCCTCTGGGGACCCAAGTTGGAGGACGATGCGAAAGCGCCCAGTTGACGGCGTGTCGTAAAGGGCCGGGTTCGCCGAGAAAAGATGCAACGGATGTGATGATGAGATGCCGAACAGTTCCGGAAAGGCCGATGAGAAGTCAATGGCAATGTAGTCGACAGAGACGTGAGTATGTCGCTGTAGTTATGAGTGTATATGAGAGAGAGGAGAGATGCCGGGTCGATTGATGTCTGACGAGGAGGGGTGTGAAAAGAGAGTATAGATTCGGTAGGAATTGCAGATGTAGTTGTAAAAACAGTGCAATGCAAAAGAATATGGAGAGAATCAAGGGATTGCACGGAATAGAGGATCTCGTGAGTGTTGTCGGGCAATGGGATATGTTAAGAACGGAGAGAGAAGACAGGGGAGGGTGAAGGTTGAGGCCGACTGGTGAAGACAGGTGAAAAAGATCGGGCTGTTAGGGGAGAGAAAGTGCGTTATAGGGCACTCTTGTATGATACCGAGAGCTATATTTCTGTCTGGGTGGAAAAGACAGGGCATTTGGAGGGGGGTGTACGTAGTGGAACAGTGGATACGCAAGTTCTGGACAGTTCTGGATGAGATCTCTACTGAGTCGGAGTATGCGTTATGGCGGACTAGTTTGGAAGTGCGTGGAGGATGGTCAATGGGTGAAGTAGAATTGAATGCACTGGATTGTTGATGTTGATGAGAGCCTGTCGATGATCACGGAAGTACGGACATGTTGCGTATGTGTATATGCGAGGCCATACAGAGGAGAGAACAGTGGATGTATGAGAGCAAGGCGAGCAAGACAAGCAAAGGAGTTGATCAAAGATACAAGTTATTACACTGCCTGAGGATGCAGACGTGATGTTAAGATGGGATGATACTGTCAATAAAAGTAGCAATACTGTGGGTAAGATGAACGACCTGGTATCCGGATCGTAAAAGAGTCGCGAATCGAGAGCACGGATATAGCCAGAGAGGCGAAGAGTACGGAGACAAAAACCCCAGGGCAGTGTCTTACAGTTTTACTCAGTATGCTTACAAACAGAATACAAATGCCAAGATACCTGTAACAGAGGCAAAGCCAGGGTCTCGGGGAGCAGGTCGGGGAGCAGGTCAGGGAGCAGGTCAGGGAGCAGGTCTGGGAGCAGGTCTCGGGAACAGAACGTCGCAGGGTTCAACTACTTGTACAAGACAGCGGCTGGCAGTCATCCAAGCTGACTTTGTTGCTGACTTGCTGACTCGAAAGGTGCTCATCGAGATCACTCCCTCGTGCGTGATTGCTGCGGACGAGGTTGCCAACAGACTGGTTCTACGTCGATCTTGTGCGAGATGAGACTCTCAAGACCTGAGACGTTTGTCCATCTTCTCGGCCAACCGTTGTCGAGCTTGTCCAAGAGGAGTCATGTGGGCTGAGTAGCAGTCTGCCCATCTCTGGCCATCTCTGTCCAGGTCTTCTTGTCTCGTTCGAGTATCTCGTGCAATAATAGCTGCTCCTGCAGGGCCATGCACGGCCATCATGATCGTCTTTTCAGCCTGCATCGACGAGCGTCGTGTCTGGTCGCAACTTGCTGATATTCTGATTTTCTGATGTTGGTGTTGTAGTGTGGTGTTTCATCAGTACCTCAGTACTTTTGCTGCTGGACGTTTTCTGGAGGTTATACTGGACGATATGTATGCTTAGATACATGACACATACGTGTACGTATTTCCAAACATCAGCCCTCGACGTGAACTTTTTCTTTATTGCTCTTTGTCGTCCTTCACCGTTGACCTGTTTTCAACCTCCAACTTTCTACCTCAAAATCACGACAGACCAAAACAAAAACGCGTCCCTCCGTACGAGGTCTGTTTATCAATTAAACTTGCTATTTCTTTAATTGGACGCAGACCGGCCTGAAGATCGTGAGTTTGCAAGGCAATCGAAGATGCAAGCCAAAATAAACGGGTCCAACCAGAATAAGTACGCTAGTCCAACTACAGAGTAACAACAGGGTGTGAGCCTAGTAATCTGGGCGTCGAGACTCGTGCGTAATACCATTCGGCATGGATCAAACTCATTGGCCAGCTCTTGGCTGTGACTGAAAACACACAAAAAGAATGACAAGAGGAATCAAAAAGATACACTAGAAGACACATGCAAAACAACGTGTCGGAGCAGCATCGTCCGAAGTGGAGGTCATATGATTGCTTATGTAATCGTGTAAATGGACATTATTGACTCCATATCACGAGAGCAGAGCAACTGAAATGAATTGAAATACCAGCAACCCTGCCAGCACAAACAGTCAGGCCATGACGCGAGATTCACAAGTCGCCGAAAGTACTATGCAGTGGGCCTCTGGGCTGTCAGATGGGAATCGGACAGCTGTGGTTGGCTGTTGTGCTAATGAAGCACTACTTTTGCATCTGCCCTTGCTTTTCCATCTCAAAGTACCGTTCAACGTCGAGGGTGTGCGTCCTTTTTTATTGTGTCTTTGTGTCTTTGTGTACGGAGTAGCCGATCACAGAACAGGTCATGTGACATCGATCCATTCAGCGAGGCTGCGGAGCCGTCTTTTCTTATGTGTATGACATCAACTTCGGACCTCTCTCCACGTCCCCGACGGCATACCACCATGCGTAGGTCACGAGATCACGAGATCTCCGGTTCCGCGCTGCCATCACAAGATCGTAGACTATTGCAAGGTACAGTACTTTCAGAGCAATGGCACAGTCCGCAGCCTTGTACTTGCAGAACAGTCATCAATACGGTAGATCAGACCGTCGACAGATTGACCACTAATATCATCTGGTAGGATCATGAAACTTGATGCTATCGACTGACTGCCGGCTTATTAGTTCGATCTGATAGCCTGCCAATGCACATCATCCAGACACCGACACAGTCAGTCATCATGATTAGTCATCACGACAAATCACTACTGTCTACCAATTGCGCATCGCATCGCCAACGCATAACAACATGAACACGCATCGGGTGTATCCGCTATGCACAGCTGCCATGGTTGTCATCAGCTGCTTCCACTTGCTCACCAGTGACGTCATGACGCAGCATGGCACGAGGGGTGCGCTACAGTACAGTATAATTGTACAGTATCACAGTGCCCGAACACGCCATTGGTGCTACGTCGGCCTCGGAGCGGCACAGTCGGCGCATGCGATGGCAGGTGATGCAGGCGATGGTAGAGGAATGAAAGAATGAAATGTATGAAAAAGAATCAGAAAGAACAATGAATAAGAACAATAACAACAGAACACAAATCTGGGGCAATGCTACGTGCACATACATAGTCTGGACCCTGAATCCAGCACGGCGGTCAGTGGTGGTGCCATGTGCGGTGGTTCGTATCTACGTGTAGACAGACAAGTTGTACTACTAATCAATCTTTTCTATATTTCTTCATGCATCTAACCTGAATATTAACGACTCGACCCTGTTGACACTACCAGCTACTCCTTCACGAGCAGACTCTTGCCCGTCATCTCGGCCGGCTGCGGCAGACCCATGGCCGCCAGCACGGTCGGCGCAACATCGCCCAGCACGCCCGCGTCGCCCTGCTTCAGGCTCCAGCCCGCCGGCGCATTGGCCATGATAAAGGGCACCTTGTTGGTCGTGTGCGACGTCTTGGGCTTGCCGTCGGCAAACTTCATCTCCTCGGCGTTGCCGTGGTCGGCCGTGATAAAGAGAATGTAGTTCTCCTTCTTGCACGCCTCGTAGATGGCGCCAATTCCCTTGTCCGTTGCCGCGCAGCCCACAATCGCCGCCTCGTACACGCCCGTGTGGCCCACCATGTCCGGCGGCGCAAAGTTGGTCATGACAAAGGGGAACTCGTGGTCGCCGAGCCGCTTGGCCACCTGCTTGGCCACGCCCGCCGCCGACATCTCGGGCGCCTTGTCGTACGTCGCCACCGCCTTGTTCGACGGCACCAGGTCCTGCGACTCATCGCGCGTCTCGAGCGGGAACACCTTTTCGACGCCGCCATTGAAGAAAAAGGTGACGTGCGCGTACTTTTCCGTCTCCGCAATGTGCACCTGCTTCACGCCCTCCTTGCCGAGCCACTCCGCCAGCACGTTGCCCATGTGCTGCGGCTGGAAGGCAATGGCAAAGGGGTAGTCCGCCTTGTACTGCGTCATCGTCACAAACGTCAGGTCCTTGGGGAACGGGAAATCCGGCAGCGGCGACCGGTCCACGTCGCCCAGCAGCTGCGTGATCTGGCGCACGCGGTCCGACCGGTAATTAAAGAAAAACACCACGTCCTTGTCCTTGATCCGGCGCTCGGCGCCGCCCACCACAATCGGCTTGAGGAACTCGTCGTTCTCGCCGGCCGCGTAGCGCGCCTCAATCGTCTTGAGCGGGTCCGTGCTGGCCTCGCCCTCGCCCAGGATCATGCCCTTGAGCGCCAGCTCGTTGCGCTCCCACCGCTTGTCGCGGTCCATGGCGTAGTAGCGGCCCACAATCGTCGCAATCTCGCCACAGCCAATCTCCTCAATCGTCGCCAGCAGCTCCTCGAGGTAGCCGGCGCCCGACTTGGGGTCCGTGTCGCGGCCGTCGCCAAAGAAGTGGATGTACACCTCGGGGACCGCCGCGGCCTTGGCGGCACGCAGGATCGCGTACAGGTGCTCCTGCTTGGCGTGCTATTCTGTTAGTTTCGTCTCTTCTCTTCTTCTTGTCTCTCTGTCTTCGTCTCTTCTTCTCTTCTCCTCTTCTTCTGACATACTACACCACCGTGCGAAACAAGACCGCACAGGTGCAGACGGCCGGTGCCGTTCTTGGCCGCCTGCAGCGTCTTGCTGATCGTCTCGTTGGACGCAAACTCATTGTTCTTGACCGCCTGGTCGATGCGCACAACGTCCTGCCACACAACACGGCCGGCGCCAATGTTGAGATGGCCGACCTCGGAGTTGCCCATCAGGCCCTCCGGCAGGCCCACGGCGAGCGACGACGCCTCGAGCTCCGTGTAGCCTGTG
Organism: Ophiostoma triangulosporum; assembly: GCA_029298705.1. Taxonomy (NCBI): domain Eukaryota; kingdom Fungi; phylum Ascomycota; class Sordariomycetes; order Ophiostomatales; family Ophiostomataceae; genus Ophiostoma; species Ophiostoma triangulosporum. Next base: position 1,373,328 of record JANSLO010000011.1, on the reverse strand, counting down.
GCACTCTTGGCAAACGCGTCCATCACGGGCGTCTCGGCGGCCGCAATGGCGTCGCCGTTCTTGGGCGACGACTCGGAAGCAATGCCCCAACCATCAATGACGACTAAGGAGGAGGGAAAAGAAGCGTCAAGAGCGCAAAGGGCGGCATAGAGCCGGCCCATGCGCGCACGAGCATGATGATTAGCCAACCGATCTCTAGATAGACGAGGATGTAGGCCGCCGCGAGCCAGGGCGAGGGGGGTGAGGGGTGGTGGATGTCTGTCTCTCTCTCTGTTTCCTCTGTTTCTTCTTCTGTCTCTCTCTCTGTTTCTCTCTCTTCTGTTTCTGTATCTTCTCCTCTCCTATCTTCTCCCATCTCTCCCTCCCCCATCCCCCAATCCACCTCCTCTTGCTCGCCAACTGCCGGCAGCGGCTTGAATATATCGGGCTTGTCACATACTGAGGCAGGCATTTTGCTCGACTTTGACCATGTTTGCGGTTGTGTGTATTCGATGTTGGTGAGTAGACTCGTTGAAGCAAGAAAATGTCAAGAATCAGATCAAAAGAAGATCAAGAGAAGATCAAGAGAAGACCAAGAACAGTCGGATGATAAACAGCTGCGTGATTTTCAGCGGGACAGCCTGTTGTGTCAATAAAGCATTTAAAATTGCTATTTTCTATTAACCTTGATCTCTACACTGAACGCGTGATATTACATCACCCCTCGCTGTAATTATCTCTCAAACTTATTCAGACACGCTATCGGCTCGCGCTGTATTACTCCGGCGGCTCCAATTCCTCTTCCTGCTTCTTCTTCTACATGATATTCGTACGATGGCGGGGTACAGTGTATCTAGTCGATAGCACTGCCTGCCATGCTTCAACGAAATGGGCACTTATGTAATCGTTTATGCCCCACATCGTAACCAGCTATGCTCATGCTTAAACGACGCGTCTAACACATCAACATACACTCTACACAATACCTCAACACATCACCAACATGCCTCACCCACTTGCACTGCCAAAGACCTTCTCGCCCGACACGCTCGATACGACGGCCGAGCTCGCCTCGATCCTCGCGCGTCTGCAGCCCCCGCAGTCGTCCGCGGCTCATGCCGACGACGAGCCGGCCGACGCGGCTACCGAGACGCCCACGCTCGGCGGGCCCATGGCCGGTACGCCCATTGCGCTGCGCGACCTGCCGACTGCGACCGACAGCATCAAGCACAAGCTCAAGCACGCGCGCGCGCAAATCAAGACGCTGCCCGACGTGGGCCGTACTGTGGCGGCGCAGGAGGTCGAGATACGGCAGCTCGAAGCACGCATCCAGGCGCAAAAGGATATGCTCGCACAGTTGCGCGCCCAGGGTGCACAATTTGCAAAGGACAACTAGGTGCAAAGACGCGAGCCTAGGTGCTTTGCAAGACAATCAGCAAAAGACATCATCTATTAGATCTATCTAAAAGGGACGCCAGATCGGCTGGTGTCCATGGACGGTCGGCCGGTCGCTCGGTCAGACGCGCAACCAGACGCTCGCTCTCCGGCAGCACCGACCAGTTGGGCGACGGCTCGGCACGCAGCCACTTGAAATCGTCAACCTGGTCCCACAAGTTGTCACTGGCATCCCCGGCTACCCCTGCCGCCGCCGCCGCCGCCACCCCCGCCCCTGCTCCCGGCCACGGCGCAAACCGCATGTTCTTGCAGTCCTCAATAATCGGCCGGCTGCGCACGTCGAGGTAGACGTCGACGTCCACGCACTCGTGGATACGCACCTGCCTCGACGACACTACAAGGATACACTGTGTGAGGCCCGTCATGTGCACGGGCCCGCTGACGCGGCCGACAACGACGAGGCTGCGCTGGATGTTGCGCAGCATGAGGCTCTTGAACGGCGCCGCGGCGGTCGGCTGCGACATGTCGACGACGCACCCAGTGAGATCGGTCAGGGAGCCCGATGCTGTCGCGCGCGACGCCGACGCGGGCAGGATAATGGACACGTCCGTGTGGCCGGCAATGTTGATCTCTTTGGCTGCCACGAAGCTCGGTCGGCGCACGGGCCCGGTCGCTGCCGCAATCTCTGCATTGTAGTCTTTGCCGGCGTCGGCCGGGGCGGACACCAAGCTCTCGACGACGGGCTTGGCGTCGGGAACGCCGCGCAGGAGACGGTGGTCTGCCTTGGGCGGGGGAGCTGATGTGGCGGCCGCTGTCTTGGCCGGCTTTTTGAACTGAAAGCGCGGCTTGGGCGGTGCGAGGCGTGCCAGCTCATCGTTGAGCTTGTCGGTCAGCGCCTTGACGGCGTTGGAGTACGTGCGCTGGTCGTAGGCGGGGATGAACTCGGCGGCGTCGGCGACTTCGAGCGACAGCGTCGAGAGGCGCGCGAGGATATTGTCGGACGCGTCCTTGCGCACGCCGCCGACGACGCTCAGCGACGCGAGCCGGCCGATGTGGTCCTGGATCTCGGCGACGTCCGACTGGAACTTGCGGTAGAAGCTTTCTTTGGCGTCCATGATGGGCTTTGCCGACAAGATAAGCAGCTGGGATATAGCTGTGTTAATATGATAATTTGATAGTACAATGAGAAGCACATGTGAAATGCACCTACTTCTATGACTTTTACAATGGAGAGCAATGCTGGTATAATGAACGTAGCTACTGTCTGATGGCGTGATCTCTGATGGTTGTGGTGCAGCGGCGTGAAACAAAGTCGAGGATGAGGCGAGACTAAGAATACAGCACGTAGAAGACGGGTGTGAAAGGTAAGATAGATGACAGATGAGCGTCGTGCGATGCAAGCTGGTGAGAATGAGAACAGGGGTAAGATGAGACGAGAAGAGACGACCGGAAGACACGGCTGGACAAGAATAGATTGAGAATGGCTATGCGAAGAGTGAAGAAGAGTATGAGACGAGTCTCGAAGTGGTGTAGATGGTAGCAGTAGCTGGTGCAATAGGTGGTAGATTTCGAGGTGGTGATAATCACAGGCAGTGCGAATGGTGACTAGGCCGTGGAATGCAGTGCCAATAGTAGTTAGGCAGTGAAATACGCCGTGCCAATGGTAATCAAACAGTCGTAAACCTAGACACCCCGCTATCGTCCAATGGCCAAGCTTTTTATTACACAGCATACGGAGTACCGTAGCACAGAGTATTACACCCTAGCCTGATGCTGTGTGGCAGGCTGGCAGCCTTGCCAAATAAACAGCTGCCAGATAAGCATACACAGACTGCCGTGCATGCCCCACTTGTGCATCTGGCGACGCTGCCATTCGCTACTCCGGCTCGGCTCGGCAGTCAGGGTGATTTGCGCATCTTGCATTTGCGGATTTGCGGATTTGCGTTTGCATGTTCCTGCAACCCTTGCACACAAATGTAATCACTTTTTCTATCTCTACCATTCCATGGATCGAGCTCCCTCTAGACCATGCCCTCGCCAGCGACATTCGCTTTCCCGGCAGCCGGCACCCGCTTCGGCCGGACGTTGATCTCTGCCAGCACCCGCTCTCTCGCCCTGGCTGCCACCAGACATGCACTGTCCAGCACGGCCACGCCGCGTTGGCGCACCTTTTCCACGTCCTGCACGCTGATGCGCGATGCGCCAGCGCCGGACGACACGGCCCCGTCGGCAGCCAGTGCCGCCAATGCCGCAGCCAAGAGAAAGCCACGCTCCGCCGGTGCCAAGCACTCTCTACGGCGCGTGGCCGCCATTGCGCAGCAGCCCCCAGGTCCGACCGTGAACCCGGCCGCGCCAGTGCGCGACGAGCCCGGTCGTGCTAGCGCCAAGACCGACAAAGCGGCAGTGCCGCCGCCAGCAGCGCCGCCGGTGCCGTCAAAACTGTCGTCGTCGGCGCGTGCTGCACGGCTGCGCCGGGAAGCCAGCAATGTGCAGCAGGCCGAAACCGACGTCGCCGTCGACGACGGCAGCAACGTCATAAGCGCCGTGTGCCTGGCCGAGTCGTTTGATATGGAGCGCGTCATGGCCATTCTCGAGACGCAGGGGTTCAAAATCGACCCCGACGGCAGCGGCTTCGAGTCGCACGAGGTTGTGCACGCGCGCAAGGCGCTGCTGCGCGATGGAAGCGCGACCGACGATGCGCGCGAGGTCGACCTGTTTGTGTTTGAGTCCGGCACGCTCGTGGGCTGGGGCCTGCCGGCAGACGACGTCGACGCGCTCGCAACGCAGCAGCTGGTGGCGGCCGCGGCCGACCCGTTTGTGGACCTGCGCGAGACGGAGACGCTGGACTTTCGGCGCGACGCGACCCGCGACACAAGCGTCATGGGCAGCGACGTGGTGGTGTTGGGAACGCGCCACGAGATGGCCGAGGGCGACCGGCTGGCGACAACGCGGGCGCAGATTGCCTTCTCGTCGGGACTGGCGCGCAGCACAAAACTGGCGGTGCTGGAGCGGTCGTTTACCGACTACTTTGAGTCAACACGGCGGATTCCAGAGATGCTCGCCGGCCGGAGCACCGGCGAGGCCCGGGTCGGACGACTGGGCAAGAAGAGCAAGGTCCTGCGGCACCTCTCGCAAAAGTTTGTGCTGCAAAAGACGGGCGAGCTGCTGAGTCTGCGCGCGCAGCTGAACCACTACCGCGAGCTGACGGATGCACTGCCCGACATTTTCTGGGACGCGCGCGCGGAACTCGGCCTCGAGAGCTACTACGAACAGGTCGGCCGCGCGCTGGACGTGGGCGTTCGCATCAAGACGCTGAACCAGAAGATGGACTATGCGCAGGAGATTGCAACAGTGCTGCGCGAGGTTTCGAGCGAGCGGCATGGCACACGGCTCGAATGGATCATTATCCTGCTGATCACGGTCGAGGTCGTATTCGAGCTGCGGCGTGTCTATCTCGACTGGCACGAGGACGACAAGGCACCGGCACCGGAACGAAGTGGTTGATAGATACTCTCCTACTGGTATAGGCTTTCTAGGCAATTTATAATCACCCTCCTTTTGTAATAGACTTTGTATATTGTAAAACAAAAAAGTAAAAACTTGCACTGCACGTTATAGGCCATGACAAAACAAAAGGAGCAAAAAAACGCATTCCGCGCGGGACTCGAACCCGCAACCTCAAGATTAGAAGTCTTGCGCGCTACCATTGCGCCAGCGGAACTCATTGGGTGTTAGAGGCCCGGTAACAAGCCTCTTGTACATGCGTTGTTTTTGTTTTTATTTTGGGGGGGTGGCGGATGGAGTGGCTGATGGCCGTCTCCGGTGGTTCCCAGGACACTGATATCACGGGCAACGAATAGGTGGACCGACTTGCGAAGTTGGGGTGTACCAGCGACAGACTGCTATTCCCTACTGATACCATGACCCTCTCTTCTGCTCAGGATGGAGAAAGGGCGCCCCAAAGGCAGACAAATATAAGCTTCGCGCATTGGATCATAGTGTGTAGTTATCGTGATGATGAATGAAATAAGATAAAACACGAATCATACACATAGTGTGGTGCCGTGCACAGCGCAGGATGATTCACCACGCACGCAGCATGCAGGCGCTAATTACCACGTTGGGCCTTGACACTACGCCCAGACCCGGTTGTATTTAACGTCACGATAACTACACATGGAGCATAAGACGCCCGACTGTTATCGAATAGAAGTTTGAGCCCTCTGACGGCGAATGCCTTAACAGTGGGATGCACGCACACCATGTGTGTGGGTTGGTATCTTACTTGCCAGATTAGCCAGTAAAGTAAAGGCCCTGACGGCGGCATGCACGGATACACACCATGTGTGTGGGTTTTTATGTATACTCGTGCTAACAGCCCCACTTGGTAGGCATGCGCCATCACCAGCTGTCGCCATGTTGAAGCTTCGATGGTAAAGTTCGCATGGTATTGACTGCCAAAATAATGTAACAAAAAAAAGTATAAGTAGGGAAGCACGAGCACCGATATTGTTTCATTGTTTCTTCAGGATTCCAGTAGGACTACAGAACACTGCACATCACTTGATATATCTTATAACACCTGCAAGGGCTACACTCAGCACACCATCCTTATTCCTTTTCATCTTGACTGTCAAGTCACTCTCACACCGAAAACACGATGAGTTTTACCAACATCTCTGTGAAAGACGGTTCCCTCGAGGGCTACGGGTAGGTCGTCTTCACTAAATAGAGAAGAAACATACTGACTTGTATTTTTCCAAGGATGTTGCATAGTTTTGTATGTAGTTGCCGCCTTATAAGCGGGGTGGTTTAAGCTTAGGCTCAACCCCTGCACTCGACTCGACCATCAGACAATTGAAACAGACTGCTCGCATCGCACGGGAGAAGCCACGCTTTACCTCTTTTTGTATTGCGGCATTGGGATGTCTCTATTTTATACATAAAGGAAGACATAATGTATCCAACACCAACACCTCCCGGCACATTTCGCGGACACCAGAACTGTAAAGGACTAGTCACATTCCCCTCGAGTTTCTCATCGCACGAGCAATTTACAAGCTCTCGCTTTAATGGCCATCTCCGTCTAAATGGGCCGACCGCGTTACAGGGACGACCGCACACCGGCGTCAACGGCGGCCGTGCTTTTCAAACTCGCCGTCTGGCCTTGTAATTCATTTTAGATTCACTACATGGTGACTGTCAGCATAGCAGTAGCTTCAACTCAGCGGCGCTGCAGCACGATTCCGGGTGCCATAAGTGCTGACTCTCGCTCTTGGGCGAGCAAGCGACGCAACGTCCAATCAGGTACGGCCACAATTCGACGGCTGAGAAGTGGTCGCAATGTTCTGGAATCCAAATGGCATGCAATTTTCTTTTTAAAAAACAGCCCTCCGTGAATCATGCAAACAGATAAGAGATATCCAAGAGAGTTTGTTCTAAGTGAGAGCACGTGATCTCAAGTATGCTTACGCTCAGTAATAATACAGCACGCCTTCCTTCCAGAGGTTTTTACATTTTATTTGGGGTGCTGCAGTGCAGGGTAAGTACATGGATGGGTCTTGGTAGCAATACCGAACTGTCGCAATATCAAAGAGCCAAGAAACATTAAAGAACCAAAGAAACGAATTAACAGACGAAAGAAGCATGGAACATAAATTATTGGACCTCTCCCCGGGGCCCAGATGAAGTCTCATCTTTGAACGACCTCTCCACAGAAAGTTTTAGCTGCAGTAGGGGGTGTGTGTATCCGGCTGCGGAGGAGCATCGTGTGGTGGCATATCGATGTATGCTTACACACAGGGGGAATAGGTACGGTATTTGCCAGAGCGGTCGAAAACAGTCGGTGAAGGGGGGTGTGCCTATACGATCGTTAGGCTCAGTTTAGCGTAGGGAGTTGTCCGTGCTTCGACAGGGTCATTTGGTGGTCGAAGAAGAACCACGTCTAGATGAAATGGTGGTAGAGGAAACTCATGATATATCATGCCCATGTTAGGCACAAAATAAACGATATGGTCGGAGTATTTGTACTGCTGCCCACGTACCATAAGCACGTTGATAGTCACGTGGGACGGGAAGACACAATCACGGGAAGACTGACCTTCTCTGCCGTGCCCTGACGGCATGATAGGCAATTGGCTGTCAGCTTCTCGGGGTTGCTTGGGTTGGCGAATTCCACGACAAATTTCGATACATGACACCTCCCACATACCCTCTCAGGGCGTCACCAGGCTCCCTACTGCAACCAATTGAGGTCGAAAAGATGCTTGATTTGGCGTGATCGAGTGTGGTTGAGCGATGAGATTTAGTGGGAGATTTGGCGGAATGCTCAAGCACGCAAACAAACCAGTGCTACCCTTACCTTGAACATTATTGACCAATAACACACATATCTGAGTTCCGTATCGGGATTGTCTACAGGTCCTGCGACAGAAACAACTCACTATACTCCGTACACCAAACACATGGTGTGCGCAGTAAGGCGCGCCGCGCGCAGCCCTAGCGCCATGAGTGGGCCAGATTATATGTAGGAAAAGCGACGGACGGCTGCTCACGACCCACTGTAAGTGCGGCAGTGCCTCAGAGCCAGAGAATATCTTCACTTACATCAGCGCTAGTGTTCTCCGGCCCACCTTCGAGAAATGTACGTTGCGCCGTCGCACGTCGCACGTCGCATGGTATTAACTGCCAAAATAAAGTATGCCAGAAAAGTCTATAAGTAGGAGCATGAGCACAGGATTTGTTTCTTTGTTTCTTCAGTTTTCCAGTAGGACTCCAGAACCTATTAAGACTACAGAACACTGCACATTACTTGATATATCTTCGCGTACTGCAAGGGCTACACTCAACACCATCCTTACTGCTTTTTCATCTACTGTCAAGTCACTTTCACACCATCCGTGCCCACCGAAAACACGATGAGTATTACCAACATGTCTGTGAAAGACGATGCCCTCGAGGGCTACGAGTAGGTCGTCTGACACTAAATAAGAAAGACACATATTGATTAGTTTTTTACAAGGACGCCGCAGAGAATCCAGGCGCAACTGGAGCACCACGCCCTCCAAGGCGCGAGACTGTCTTTGTGGCAGAACAACGCCACAACCCTATACGACAGGGTCCAACAGAATGCCAGCATGGCAGCTGTCGTCAACGGCGAGACCCAGAGCGGGCAAGGACAGACTGCTGTCGTTACGGATGACACTGCTCAGTGCAGCGAGAAGTGATAAAAAGCCCATACGGGAGTTAATTTGGCTTTCAAGTTCTTAGTTGTATTTTGCAAGTGCGCTTTAAGCGATTAAGGATAGAATATATGCATTTCTCAGCGCACAGCACCGTGTGCTCCAGGATGTCATCGTGAGCCGATTCAATTAATTTGATTTGATAATGTTCGATGTCGACCTAACTACAAACTACACTGCATTAAAAGCACAATACACTGGTCACCTGACAGACCTTCATAGCCCTCTACGCCGTACATATTAAACAAGTAATAAAGAAGTAGATGGTTGGATGTGAATTTGAAGATGAAAAAAGTTGATTATGAAAGATAATAGAACAACAAATCGACGGACAAGACAGCAGGAGCGATGACTTTAAAAAGAAGGGGGTAGTGTAGAGCGAGGGCAAAAGAGCAGCTCGTGAAAAGGTAAGTGGATCCTGAAACAACGACGTCGACGATACTGCGTAATGTATGCTTAGTGTTAGTTTCCCAAAGGGGAAAGGCAAGCAGTGGGGCGAACCATTGCTGGGGAAGGAACGTCATCCAACTTTAACTCGGAGAGTTAGCGCGTGGCACAAGTAACCGCTTCTCCATCATTGGCCAGCAGCTGTAGCACTGTAAGATGAAGACGATGCAACAGGCAGTGTCGAACAAAATTGGAACTTCACGACAAATAATAAATCAATCAAATCAATCAATCAACCAACCAATCAATTAATCAGATAGACAGACAGTCAGCTTGTCAAAGGGTGGTGGATTGCATATTTAATAGAAAAGATAAATTGATATATGTGTTATATCTAAGGCAAAGTAATACGGAAGTATACATAAATATACATTTATGAACCAGTTGAGTTGGGTAATCGAGAGATACTAGCCTAAATATTCGAAAGCCAGGCAAGTGGGTCGGTATCGGCTGAGAAGTGCACATATTCTCCGGAGCACATCATCAGTACAACAAAGCTCGGCAACCAAAATAGCACCCGTACCGGCATTTAGTGCTGCTCGCTGCGCTGAGCAGTGTCATCCGTAACGACAGCAGTCTGTCCTTGGCCGCTCTGGGTCTCGTCGTTGACGACAGCTGCCATGCTGGCATTCTGTTGGACCCTGTCGTAGAGGGTCGAGGCATTGTTCTGCCACAGACAGAGCCTAGCGGATTGGAGGGCCTGGTGCTCCTGCCGTGCCTGGATGCTCTGCGACGTCCTTGTGAAAATACAGGTTAGTATGTTTCTTCTTTACTTAGTGTAAGTCGACCTACTCGTAGCCCTCGAGGGCATCGTCTTTCACAGAGATGTTGGAAACATCCAGCATGATTTCAGTAGACACCGCCATGGTGTGAGAGGGACTTGACAGTAAAGATGAAAAGGAATAAGGATGGTGTTGAGTATAGCCCTTGCAGAACGCTAAAATATATCAAGTGATGAGTAGAGAGTTGTAGTATTACTGGAATCCAAAGAAATCAAGAAACAAGTGTGCTCATGCTCCTTTTATACTTTTCTAAAGCACTTGACTTTGACCAACACTATGTTGACAACCAATATCTGAGGTCGCTCATATATCAAAGTAGGTGCATATGTCGCCCTGTAAGCATACGCATCGCAATGTGCTTGCTTTTGTCGCTTTTGTCGGGAATTGGGGCGCAGTGGGTCCAGGAACAACTGCCACTCCACCCGCCCCGCCCATTGGACTAGTCTCCGGCCAATAAGATTTAGACGCCGCGTATCTAAGGCCTGGCCTTTATGGATGATGTGCGGCCGCTGTCATCGAAAAAGGTCGATTGCATAATCCCTGGCCGATTGCCGCCTGATTTTATTTACTCTCTTGCGACGGTGGAAAACTGTGGAACCCAGATACTCAGCCTTGCGCCTCCGTAGTAAGCATACGTTATAATGGTGGATACGTAGAATCCCGGGGTTTTAGCCGAGATGTAGAACAAACAATCAAGACAGCCATGTATGTGTATCCGAATGTCGCTCCATCCCTGCCCTCGTCACCAACAGACTGCCACAATGGAGAAACCACGCTCTACATATTACACATAGCTATTCTTGCACTTAATGGATATGTCTCCATATACCCTTACATTTACATATGGCACCCAATACCAACACATCACGGCGCCCGGCACGTCGGACACAAAAACTGTAGCAAACTACTCACCGTGCAACCTACAAACCCTCGCTTATAAGGCCATCTCCGTCTAGATTGACCGCGTTACAAGGATGACGGCACACCGGCGTCACCGGCAGCCGTGCGTTTCATACTCGTCGTCTGGCCTTGAATGTTTTTAAAGACTCGCTACTGGCGACTGTCAGCATATTAGTAGCTTCAACTCATTAGCGTTTTCAGCACAATCCGCGCCATAAGTGCTGACACTGGCTTTCTGGGCGAGCCGAGCGACGCAACGTCCAATCAAGTACGGCCACGATTCGACGACTGAGAAGCATTTGTCACCCAAATGGCAGCATTATCTAAAGTATAATGGTTTTTTCTCCTTTCTCCCCCTTTTTCCTTCCGTTTTCCTTGCTGTGACTCGTAAGGTCCAGGTGACCGAAATAGGAAGTTTTGTATTGTAAGTTGCACGTGACCTGTAAGAAATGCGTACTCCGTAGTAATAATCCAGTACGCCTCGCCGTACAACGACATGCTTTTCTATTTCTTGTTCCTTTTTCTTTCCCTTTCTTTATGGTAGGCACTCGTGGCCTACTCTGCGCAACTGTAGTCAAAACACACCATATTCTACTGCGACACTAATTTCCCCAGAGTGTTTTGTCTAGATAGTCGCTAATAGTAGGACTAACTGTAGAAGATAGATAGATTGGCGAGAGCTGGAAATCAAAAGTGGTATATCAGGTTTTGATGGACGTACGGCCATGCCATAGATACTGGAAAGCACGGGATCCCGTCCGTTTTGTTTGATCACAAGGCCCATATTTGTGACAATATTGGTCCAATCAGAAGTCAACACGAAAGCCACTGTATGATTGGTTGATAAAGCGGGGCGCCGAGGGGCTCCGACTCAAGTCTCGGCATCCTTGAGATGAACTCTCTCGACTCAAATCAATCAATCAATCAATCATCACCACATGATCAACCTGTATGCCTCGCACTTTTAGCTCGTACGACTGTACAGAATCAAGGTGAAGTACAACCATGAGAACAACAACCATTTGAACCCGATATCAGACGAACTTTCCGACAGGTTTTATGTATAATGTAATTCATTTTTTGTTCCTATCGAATCTTTATTCTATGGATATCGACCAGCATATCCAAATCCATAGTTTAAAACAGTAAAAGGAATACATCTTGTGTTTTTGGTAAATCAAGCTTTTTTTCTTTTCATCTTCGGAAAGCAAATGGGTATCGTGGAAAGCAAACCCAAACACCAAACAACAGCGGTAACAATAAACAGAGTTGCCTATTCGGGTAAGGTTGAGATGGGCGGGAAGATTGGGGAAGAAGCAAAGAGAGATGAGGTAAAGATTGGGGAAGAAAAGAGCGGGCGGACTAATTGTCGTCTGCAAGATCATGGAGCAGCTATTTATGGGATGCGGTTTCCTTAAGCTCCTCTGCAGTCGGCTCTATTGCAGGCTCGACCACTGTCTCATCAGCAGGCTTGGCATCGTCGTCCGAGTCCGGGTCATCCACCTGCTTCTCGACACGCTCAGACTTTCTCGAAACCTTGTGATCTTTTAAATCCTTGGAGTTCTTGAGGTCTTTGGTGTCCTTAGCGGAAGATTTGGCGGGCTTCGAAGCTGGCTTGGCGCCTTTGTCAGCTTCGTCGTCGGAGCTCCTGTCTCGAGAAAGGAGCAGCTGCTCGCGAGCGGCAGCCTCCTTCATCTCCTCTGCAGTCGCCTCTCTGACAGGCTCAACCACGGGCGCAGGCGCAGGCTTGGGCTTGGGAGCAGCCTTGGCGTCGTCGTCCGAGTCTGAGTCATCCAGATCGTAGACAAAGTCCAGGACATCGGGCTTGCGAGCCTGCTCGACCTTGGACTCCTTGGCGGGAGGCTTGGCAGGCTTCGAAGCAGGCTCGGGAGCAGGTTTGTCGTCGTCCGAGTCTGAGTCATCCATATCATAGACAAAGTCTGAGACATCGGGCTGAGCCTCCGCGGGCTTCTTGACGTCCTTGAGCAGCTCGGTGGCTTTTGTATTCTTGAAGCTCTCGGAGATCTTGGCATCCTCGGAAGGCTCAGTGACCTTGGACTTGGCGGCAACCGGCTTGCGATCCTGGGTGCTCTCTACGACGGCAGTCTTAACGGACAGAGTGACGTGCTCGTCGTCGTAGACGCGGTCGTAGTATAGCATGTAGACTAGCTCGCCCTGGTTGAAGACCGCGTTATCGGAGCGCGAGATGCGGAAGCTGTCGCTCAGAAGCCACCAGGTGTTTTCCGCCTCTGTCTTCTCGACGGCGACTACATTATCATCATTCACCATGCGCTTATTGGCAGCAGGCGCACAGTCGCCAGCCTCGGTGATGGAGCTGGCGGCGGTGGACGTATCGCTGTCGCTCGCGTCGGACGCCCGGCGCTTCTTGGAGGCAGTGGTGCCGGCCTGCTTGATTGCGTGCATCTCATCAAAACGGCACTCACGGTACGCATAGTAGTGGCCGTTATTGAGATTGCCGGAGTGCATCACCGCCGAGCGAAGCACGTACCGGGCCTGTCTGGACTGGCGCTCGAGCTCTTCGACGAGCTTCTTGTCCTTCCCCTCGAGGCCGGCGACATCAATGCTGTGCAGCGGCGCCGACTGCGCGCCGCCCAGGTACCACGGTGAGAAGTCGAGAGTGGGCGAGACGCCCACAGACCGCTTGTCCTTGGAACCGTAGCCACCGAGACCGCCAAATGCCGAGCGGTTGACTTGGATCGCGAGCGCCGCGGGCGCCACGGCAAAGCCGACCTGCCGGGACTTGTCGGCGCGTACGTAGTCGCCGCTCTGGACCTTGCACTTGCCAAGCATGGTCTCGTCATCAAAAGTCTTGGACGACAGCGCCTTGTTGATCTCGGCCAGGCGCGCATCCAGCGCGGCACTGTCGCTGCCGGGTGCGGCCGACGCGCGCTCCGCTTCCAGCTCGGCGCGGATCTTGCGCAGCGTGCAGTTGGAGCAGTTGACACCCTCGAGCACCTCGGCGGCGCAGTGTAGGCTCAGCAGCTCCTCGACGCTGTAGTCCTGCTTGTAGCCAGGGCTGCCGGCCGCCGGCATGTTGAGCGTGACAAACGTCGTCGGATCCAGACGCATTGACTCGGCGTATCCACAGACCGTGCAGCACTTGCGCTCAGCCACAACCGTTTCCAGTGGCAGGCGGAAGCCGGGCGCGGCCGTGTCGGCGGGCTCGGCAGCCACCGTGGCGCCGCTGCTGCTGCTGCTGCGGCTGCTGGCACTGTGACTGCTTTCCGTGCGTTCCATGGTGGCGGACGCGGCGCAGGGTGCCTCCGGAACCGGGCCCTCCAGCAAAGCGACGAGGCTGGGGCGCGCGGCCATGATGCCGGCGCGCTTCAGCTCGTTCTCCATTTTATCGGCCAGACAACCGAGATACTCCTGCGCGTCCTCCTGGATGCCCGGTCTGAACATGTCCAGGACCGGGTCCGTCGTCAGGACGGGCTGTGCGCCTGCGACCTCGCGCAGCTGGCCGATTAGCCGGCTGACGCCGACGACAGTCGGGAGTGATTCCCTGGGCACGCCACGGCAGGCCGCGACGGCCAGAACCTCCGTGATATACGTACTCACTGCGTCCAGCGAGCTCAGGCCCTGAAGCGTGCTGTTACGGTAGCACATGTTGCCGCTGTTTTCAAGGCCGCGCACGCCGAGCGGAAAGGCGCTCTTGTGGGTGCGGAGTGCGCGGATCTGCTCGACATATGCTGTCGTCCGCTTGGTGCGGGCGCCATCGGGACCGATCTGCAGGGCACTGGCTAGCGCCTTGCTCTTGCCGGCGCGGCCGGTCGGACGCGTCTCTTTTGTGGTTGACGCAGACATCTTGTCGTCGATCCAGAACAGTAGCGGTCCAGGTATGAGAATAACAAGAACATCCCACAGGATGTTCCGGAGATCGTCTGGAAGAAAAGAAAGGACTCCTATGAGTAGGATATCCAAAATGTTGCTGCAAAAGACAACAGAGCAGACGAGAATGACAACCGGCAGTATGACTGCCTGATTGCTGATGATCCAGACACACAGCGGTGTCTGCAGAAGGAATTCTAGCATCCTGGATCCCACCGAGTCTCGAGACGCAATGTCCCGCGAGATCGGCGGTGGCCCCAGAAGCCAAACATTGTCAATATCCATTGCGCGCGCCATGGTGATGTTGGCGATGACGATGTGGCGATGTGGCGATATTGACGCTGACGATGAAGATGAGAGAAGAACTATGGAATAATAATGTTAAATGAATGAGAGCGACAAATCATGGAACAAAACGCTCAGCGTATGCAAATTCAGAAATGACGAACGATGCGGTCAACATCACAAGACACCGTTGTGTTTATCGTGTGTCTCGAAGTGAAGTGAGAATGGCGTAGGCGCTGGAAACGTGACGTGGAAATTTGCTTACCTGCTGTATTTTAGTGGACTGCATGGAAGGTGCACTTGGTGAGAAAAGTGGGCCTGGTTGGTGTAAGTGTTGATGGTGATTTTGGTGAGGTTTGGAGGTGTTTGGTGCGTTTTGGTGCGGTTTAGCGACGTCTACAAATACTAAGACTGTCAATGTCTGGTAGTACCTGACGATTCCTGACGGTATTGGGTTAAAGTATTTGGGTCATTTGGGGTGTATCCCGAGAATGAAGATAATAAGTAAAATCTAAAATTTTCACAGCAAGACGCGGGATCGCACAGACTTTATAGTTCTTTACGATCACATGGAAGCAGCAGCAAGTCCTGGCAGTACAGTCATGATGTTAAGGTTTTAATGGGGCATCTTGCAAAAGGACGTGGTCGGTCGAGGCGAGTCTGCTAGCATACGGTTCATGGCGGTAGTACAGAGCAGTACTTGCATGCTATTATGGCACTATCTTAAGATACTATATCGAAGAAAGACCCCTTTCTAATGTATACGAATGGCGATCAAGGCGCGGTGAGTGCGAGTAAAACTGAATACTGAAACTTTTGCTATCAAGAACAACTGACGTTGGACGTCTAGTCAAGATTATGTAATATATACCACGTGATCGACCCACATGTCAAACTACTCGGGCGGTGAAGAATGATTGAATTGCCGCAGGCGGTGTAACTTTGTGTGGGCGGATGCTGCTGCTTTCATATACGGAGTATGTATACTCCGTATGTAGTCGTCGAGGGTGACGAGCAGCGGGATCTATGCTTAGCAGTCTGTGTCGTCGTACTCGAGGAGGGACCAGACGTGCGCGCAGTATGCTTAGGTACCGGCGGCGGCGTCCAGTGCATGGAGTGGTACAGTACGAGTGATCTGTCAGATACGTAGTCGGCCTTTTATTAGTGAATAGTCGAGATGATCTGTCAGTTATGAGTCTCGTTTACTCTTATAAGTCTCGCCGTTCCATGCGACTCTATGCCAGGCCGGCGGTAGGCCTATCAAATACGGTAGCGATCCACTATGTTACTTACACGAGTAACACGACTGTTTAACGTTTCATCTCTACTACTCAACGATACATCCTGGTTCACGCGACATCAAAGTTTAACATGTTTACATTGGCATGTAAAGAAACAAAGCAGGCAAGGCTGGCGTGAAATTACATTAGATAAAGAAAGAGGACGAGACAACAGACGGCTACCCCGACTTCTCGTTGATCTCGGTGGTCTGCGAGACCTCGTCCGTCATGGACAAGGCGCGGCGTTTCTCTGCGCGCACGGTGAAGAGGACGAGCGCGGTGCACCAGACGAGCAGCACAATGGACACGGCAATCATGGCCCACATGCCGCGGTTGAACCACGGCGCGTAGCTGGCGCCGTAGAAGATGATGCTCCACCAGGCGTTGACGGCGTTGCTGCCGAGGTTCATGCCGGCGAGCACGATGCCGCGGAAGAGCGCGTCCTCGTAGCGCATGACGTCGTTGCACCAGGCGAAAAAGGTGGCCTGGCACGCGTAGACGCTGCCGGCCCAGTAGTAGGCGGCAAAGGTGACGCGCGTCGACATGGCGCTGGTCGGGGTGCGCGCGGCCACGAGGACCATGATGGACGTGGCGATGCCGGTGATGCCGATAAAGTAGCCGACGAGGTAGCGCTTGCCGCCGTAAAAGTCGGTCAGCGTGGCCCAGAAGAGGGTGGAGGCGATGCCGACGGCGGGCACGCCGGACGGGTAGTTGTTGAGCTGAGGGACGGTAAACTTCTCGGTCGGGTGGCTCTTCATGTAGAGCGCGAGCAGGCCGTTGGTGCTAAAGGACTCGAGCTCGCCGGCAATGATCCAGAGCACGACGAAGCCCCACCAGTACCACGAGGTCAGGACCTTGACGGCAAACGGCAGCGTCATCTGCTGCTTGAGCGTCTTGGTGTGCTCGTTGGGGCCGGCGGTGATGGGCACGCGGTCCTTGGCGAGCTGGCGCTCTTCGGCAGACAAATAAAAGGCGGTGGTGGTGTGCGGCGTGTCGGGGAAGAGGAAGAAACCGTAGAGCGCGACGGGGATGGTGAGCAGGCCGTCAATGATAAAGAGCCAGCGCCAGCCGGCGAGGCCGTGGCGGCCGTTCATGGACTTGTAGATGCCGGTCTGGATGAAGCCACCAATGAGGGTACCAGCGAGGCCAGAGGCCGTAAAGAGGCCGCTGCGCTTGCCGAGCTCTTTTTCGGTGTACCAGGCGCCGAGGATGTAGTGGGTGCCGACAAAGGTGGAGGCTTCGCATATGCCCTGGAAGAAGCGGATGGCCATGATGGCCTGGGGGCGCTGGGCGGAGGCGGTGACCATGGTGAGCATGCCCCAGAGGATCATCATGGAGGGGAAGTAGTAGCGCGGCTTGATGTGGTGCAGGGCGACGTTGGAGGGGATCTGGCCCAGGACGTAGCCGACGGTGAAGCAGGTGTTGATGACGTTGAGCTGCTTGCCATGGAAGCTCAGGTCCTCCTTCATGCCGGAGACGTAGGCATTGGTGAGGTTGGAGCGATCGAGCTGGTTGTTGTGTTAGTGGTGGTGCCAAGTGGTGAGCAAAGGAGACAAGAGGCAACATACATAGTTGATAAAGTAGCTGAGACAGCAAAAGGTGAGAATGAAAAAGTCAATCTTTTGCACCAGCACGCGCTCGCCGGGCCGGTAGTTGGTGGCAAAGTACTCCTTGATGCGAGACATGATGGGCGATGGCGATGCAGGTGATGCAGGCGATGCAGTAGAGCGTGAAGCAAAGAGCTGCGTGGCGCGATGCGTGATCCTGACACGAGTTGTTGATAACAAGTCGAGACCGAGAATGGAGACAAAGACAAAAGACGAAAGACGGAAAACGTGTCGAGCAAGGCGGCCGACGATGTGATCTTATGTCTCGCGGCTGGCCATGCTCTGCAACACAAGATATGATCACACGGTCGGAGAAGAATGAGACGGCTGAGGTCTGGGCCAAGCAGGTAGCTCGCTCGAAGGGGAAAGCAATCAAAGATAATAGCAGACAGAGGATGGGAAAGACGGCAGAGACAGAGATAGAGATAGAGATGTGAAGGGGCTAAGCAGACTACTCCGTAAGCGAGCGACGGACGGGATACGGGGCCGAAAACGTGGTAAGGCGCGTACGTTGTACGTATGGAGAAGGTAGAGACGGGCAAGGCAGTGAGATAAATATAGAGACGGGCGGATGAGAGGAGATGGGGAGTTGGGAGAGATGGAGGAGGGAGGAGATGAGATAAAAGATGAAGGAGAAATCAAATAAACAGCTACGAGTTAGCTCTCGCGATATATGACCCTGAGAAATTTAGTTCGATGCTCTATAATTACGGCGTAAGCACGGGACCAAATAAGAAGCTCGGGGGCAGTGTAAGCATACGGAGTAGAGCCAGAGGCGTAGAAGACCCGACAAAGAACTATCACACGGATAACGATAACGGTGAGACCAATAAGAGTAGAAGGCCGGTTCCACCAAATAGGGGCCCATTAGCTCTGCAACCTCCCGCTCGAATGAGCCGTAGCCCGTTGCTGAGATTCTGATAGTCGGTAAGAGGAGCGTGGGAATAAGATGAGATGGCGACGCTTATACGTACATATACGCATATGCTTATATTGAAATTATGTATGTGTAAGCATAAGCATAAGCTTAATTAAGCATTGTCGAGTAAATATACATTGTAGATTGAATGGTGCATGGCACAAATACCTCCGAGGACGGATAGCAAACGTATGCGGAAGATGGTTGATTCCCTTCCAGATATAGTCAAGACTGACGCGCCTTGTGTTATCAGTAAGTAAATAGTACGGACAGATAGAAGGATGATGGGAGGAAAGAAAAAAGTCCATGATCAATCATCCTCGAATCAAAATCAAAGACGAGCGGATGGGAAATCATATGGAAAAGCTGAAAAGTGGAAAAACAACATGAGCTTGGCTTATCTCTCTGGATTTAGTCGGAACCTTCCATAGCGACGGAGTCGGTATATGTAAAGAGGAGATTATGAAAAAGAAAAAGAGAAAGGACAAGAGAAAAAAAGAGAAAAAAGAGGCAGGGAGCGTTATCGTAGGCGAGTGTGGTGGATCCGAAACACGAGAGAAGCTGCTATGAGAGACTAACGTTAGGGATGGCATGGCGCCACGAGATAAGAGTATGGAGTAAGCAAAGAGAATGGGGAAGAGGAGATGGAGAAGTAGAGAAGGCGGAAGGAAGAAGGAGAGAGGATGGAGACAACAGAAGAAAAAGAGAAGAAAAAGAGAAGAAAAAGAAAAGAAAGAAGAAGGAAAAAGAATAAAAAAAAAATCAAAGGAAACAAGACAAGCCTCTGCAGTGGTGTTCCAGTCGGAGACAGGAGTCGATACCGTAGGATTCAGGGAGGAGCAAGCACGACATGCGGAAAATAGCAGCACATTCTCCGTAGACAGCACCTGACAGACCTGACAGACCTGACAGACCTGGACAGACCTGGACAGCTCTGGAGGGACCTGGGCACAGACCGCACAGACCGAAACAGCACCTCCTCAGTCCTCACGGCACACCCACTGGCAGCAGACTACGCGCCCCGTTTTACCATTTTAACCCCAGCCAAGCCATCGTGAATCCTCCGAAGCAAAGAGGAGAAGCGGCAGAAAGAAGGAGAAAAGAAGGAGAAAAGACTGGCAAAGACGAAAAACAAAGAAGAAAAAGAGAGAAACAGAGCAGCAAAGAAGAAAAACAAGACACTCAACATCGTCGTACCTTGCAGAAGCCAACATTACGTAACATCCAACATCGACTGCCGGCATTTCTACTGTTCTACTGTTCTACTGTGCCGATCCGCTGCCGCTGTCGACACCGCTCCGACTTTTGTCTTGATATCTCGACATCTTGACACCTCCCGATGCCGCCCAGACCGCGCACGGCCGCGCCTCCACCCGGCCAAGGCGAGCCTCGTCCGCGCGGCAAACCGCGTGGTATCCGGCGGGACCGGGACTGCATCACCTGCAAGACGCGCGGGCTCAAGTGCGACCTTAACCGGCCGCAGTGTCTGCCGTGCGTGCAGGCCGGCATCGCGTGCGGCGGCTACCCGTTGCGGGTGGTGTGGCTCGACGATCGACGGCGCGCGTCGGGAGCCAAGGCGGCAGCAGCGTCGGCATCGACAGGCCCGTCACATCACATGTCACAGTCGTCACAGTCGTCACAGTCGTCATCACAGTCGTCACTACCGACACTACCAACACTACCGACATTACCGACACAACCCACACATCCAACATATCCAACACCAACACATCCGACACAAACGCATCCAACACGACCAACACGGCCGCCCTCGTCACACCAATCATCAATACCCCCTCCACCCCTGCCACACCAATCACTCACACACCCACACCCACACTCACACCCACCATCACACCAATCGCCGCTGCCGACCATCGCCTCTGTCACACACCCCTACCACGCGACGTCGCCGACCGCCTTCAAACAGGAGCCCATCAGCTCGCTGTGCTCGTCGCCAGACAACGTCCACGTTGCATCGCCGCCCGGCGCGTCGTCGTTTGGCAGCAGCCGCACGCCGCCGTCGGTGACGTCGCCGTCGGTGAATGGCAGTATTCTCAGCACGACCGACGAGGCGTGGTGCGAGACGGACCAGAACAGCCTGATCAAGCGGCTCGCGGCGCTGTGCAGCCACATTTTGACGACAGAGGAAGCGACACTTGCGCCGAGCAACCACTACCTGGGACAGCCCGAGACGACGAGCCTGCTGTCGGACCTCTGCGTCTTTATCCAGGCGCGCATGGAGGGCCGCAGCCCGGGTGATGTGGGCGTGGACGTAAACGCGGATGTAAAGGTCAGCGCCAGCACCAACTTTAACTCCAACAAAAGCAAGCCCGAGTCGCTGGACATGGTGCGGTCGCGGCTGACGGCGCTGGCGCAGGTCAACCGCGCCATCGAGGCGGCCAACCCGTTTGCCTTTCTGGGCATCGCGACGTTTGCCGTGTTCGAGGTGTGCGACGACACGTTTGGCGAGTGGCAGTGCCACCTGCACGGCGCGCGGCACCTGCTCGAGTACCACCGCTGCCGCACGCTGGCGGACCTGCAGCGCATGGCGCAACTGGTGCCGGGGCTGATGGACATTTTGGCGCGGCTCGTGTGGTTCGACCTGAGCGGCTCCGTTGTGCGCGGCTCGGTCGTCGACGGCGCGCTGTCGATGCCGCTCATCTTTGAGGACTGGCACCGCGACGTGCTACTGGACGCGAGCATCTACGAGACCGTGGGCATCACGGCCGACACGTGCGCGCTCTATGTCGACGTGGCCAAGGCGCGGCTGCTGCAGCGTCCCGTGCAGGCGTGTCTGCGCGCGGCCGAGCAGATTCTGCGCGTCGAGGAGGCCGTCGGCGGTGCGCCGCTCAGCGATTGGGCGCTGGCGACGAATGTGAACCGGTGTGCGGCGGCGCTCGCGGTGTTGGGCCAGCTGCAGGAGGCGCAGGCCGACGGCAATGACAATGACAATGACAATGACAGTACCAACAAAGAGGACTGCGCGGCGTGGGAGGCAACAACACACGCGGCCGTGGACAAGCTGTGCAGCGCGCTGGCGGCGACGCCAGCGTCGTCGCGCTTCTACATCCACCTGGCCGTCGGCGCATACATGGCGGGCATGCGGGCGCGCACGCGGGCGCACTGCGCCGTGGTGCGGCAGTACTGGCTCAACTGCAGCATCTCGGGGATCTCGCGGTACCCAGGCGGGCTGTCGCGGTGCACCGAGCACTGGCGACGTGTCGGGCTTGCCTGATAAATGAAGGACATAAGAGGGAGGAGGAGAAAGTGCGAAGAAGCGCTGTCGCAGAGCGGTGTGACAGCGTGTGCTCGCTTGTGTGTTTGGTGCGTTGCCTATCATGGACGCTGATGTCGTCTTGTTTGCTTTCCCGTTTCGGATAGATCCGATATCGCGGCCGTCGTGTGCGGTTTATTTCCATGAGCTATGAACGATGTGGAGGCTATCCACACCATCGTTCGATGACGTATGTACGAATACGTTTGATTGTATCTGACACCACGGAACTATGTACAAGACGCCGAATACATACAATATAAGCATACTCTATGATCCAGAACTAGGACTGGGGTGACACCGGCACCCGGATCATCCACTGCAGCACCTCGTAGATGATCTGCGTCACAGCAATGGCGCTCGTCTCGGCCGTGTTGTCGTACACGGGCGTCAGCTCGACCACGTCGGCGCCCACAATCTTGACGCCTGCCTTGGCCAGCCCGTCCAGGATGCGCAGCAGCTCGCGCGTCGTCCAGCCGCCCGGCTCAATGGTGCCCGTCGCCGGCGCAAACGCCGGGTCCAGCACGTCAATGTCGATGCTCAGGTAAACAAACTCGTCGCCCACCGTCTGCACAACACGTTTGATTATGCCGGCCACGCCCAGATCGTCGAGCTCGCGCGCGCGAATGTACGAGAACCCGCACGCGGCGTCGTGCTGCAAATCGTAGTCGCGGTCAAACAGCATCGCGCGCGCGCCCAGGTGCATGTTGCCGGCGCGCGACAGCAGGTCCTCCTCGTGCAGAATATGGAACATGGTGCCGTGGTTCACCTCGGCGTACTTGGTGGCGCCACCGCCCAGCTGCTGCGGGTCCCACGAGTCGAGGTGCGAGTCAAAGTGCAGCACGGCGACGCGGCCCCATGTCTTGTGCAGCGCGCGGATCGCCGGCAGGCTGACCGTGTGGTCGCCGCCAATCCCAATAATACGCGGCGCGCTGCCCTTGGCTGTATTCTTGACCGTGCGCGCGCCAATGGCCTCCCAGCCGTGCTGCAGCTCGTGGATGGCCTGCAGCTTGTCAAACGGCGTGTTGGCAATGTCGCCGCAGTCGATCACGGCGGCCCAGTCGCGGAACGGGTTGGTGCTGTGGTCCATACTATATCTTATTAGCACGCTTGTTTTTTTTTCTTTTGAAAAAAAGGGTGACCCACCTATAGCCCGACCCCGGAGACAGTCGCCGCGAGCCCGTGCGCGCGCCGGCCGGGCCAAAGCGGGCGCCGGGCCGGTACGTCACGCCGAGGTCAAAGGGCGCGCCGACAATGGCAATGTCAAAGGTGCCGTCGCTGGCGGGCGAGAAGCAGTTGGACACGTTGAGGTGGGCAAACGACGCGATGCCCTGGTAAGACATTTCTTCATGAAACTCCTCGTACGCGTGCTGCTGCGGCTCGCCCAGGTTGAAGACGGCGGCGGCGTCGGGTACGCGCCGGAAGATGGACGTGTCGATGAACGACGGCCGGTGGCGGTCTGCCGCGGGTGCCATTGGCTTCTGGTGTGCCGTCACCACGGGCAGAAGCGCACATACTGCAGCAAATAGCATTGTGTTGTGTTATTTCTTCTTTGGATCTTCTTGTCTTTCTCTTGTATCTCTTTCTTCTTCTTTACATCCTTTCTTTCTTCCCTTCAGACTACATCACACACTGCGCGCTATATTACAGCCAACAGCGGCTAACGGACCTGACTAGTCAGCCGGGAGACTGTAAGCATATGAGGATAATCGTCATGGATCATGCTATATCGACACGCCGTACTCCGTTCACCTTATCGTTCACCTTATCGTTCACCGGTTCTCATATGTCATCATCAATCGGCGATTATCTTATCTTTATCTTATCTACTCCGCGTATTGGACGAACACCCCGCCGTCCCCGCCGAGTTGGCTAAATAACCGAGAGAAGTGCAGATAAGCATGAACAGATAGTGATACGCCACTATACTACAGTAGACGTTCACAGTATGTTCACTATATCTACAGTGCACTCGTCACTGTACTTGTCACTACTGTCCACTATTCGTCACTGCATCGTCACTATCACTAGATACAATGTCCACTGTATCCTACACTTGTCCACTATCGTCACTATACCCTCTATCTCATACCACAGCACCACTATTCGCACTGCCACCATGCACATCTACACCCTCCGAGCATCACCAGAACACACCTCAACGTCACCAGTCTTGGCTGTCCAGACTGCAGATACGATGCCTCAACAGCCAATGCGCATGCATGCACCCGCCAAACCACGCGATCCGCGCAGTAGCCCAGCCAGGTAGCCAGCCAGGTAGCCCAGCCAGGTCAAGCCGAAGCTACTGAACGACTCCGTTAAAAAGGCTACAGCGCATCGCCCTAGCCGCTTCGAGAAGGCAACCTACCGTATCTTACCGTATCTCGCGAGTCACCAAGAATTCCCATGTGCGACGGGCCGGGACCCCGTGGTGGCGATGGATAGTTATCTTTTCCAACGGCGGCATCACGCGTTTGTCACTTTGTCTACTTTGCTTCAGTTTTATTTCTATTTGCAGAGTAAGTTGCTTTCCCATTTCGACAGGTTATCGTTTATCGTCCCGTTGCCTCGCGCGTCACTCGGCGCTTCGTCTGTCATCTCGTCTCGTCGTTGTCGCTCGTCTACCCCTCGCTGTCTCCTCGCTGTCTTCTACATCTTGCGCTTCTCTTCCTGTGTTTCTACATCTCTGCATCTGCACCTCTACATCTCTTCTTCCTGCGTCTCTACCTCCAAACAAATATCTTCCCTACCACCAACCCCATCACCTCATCATGGCAAACACCTGGGAAGAGCTCGCCGCCAAGAAGCGCGCCCAGCTCGCCGCCTCGCTGCCCGCAGAATGGCTCGTCCCCGACGACAAGCTGCCGCCCGCCGACCAAAACAACGTCACCACGTGGCCCGCGACCTCGGGCTGGTTCACGCCCCAGGAGCTCGCCATCACCGAGTCCACGGCCAGCCAACTGCTGCCCCAGCTTGCGTCCGGCGCACTGTCCAGCGAGGCCGTCACGCGCGCCTTTTGCAAGCGCGCCGTCGCTGCCCACCAGCTGCTCAACTGCCTCGCCGAGGTCTGCTTCGACCGCGCCCTTGAGACCGCCAAGGCCCGCGACGCCCACCTTGCCGCCACCGGCACCCCCGTCGGCCCGCTGCACGGCCTGCCCGTCTCGCTCAAGGACAACATCAACATCAAGGGTCTCGACTCCACCGTCGGCTTTGCCTCGCACGTCGGCGACCCGGCCGCCGCCGACTCGGCGCTCGTCGACGTGCTGCTGGCCGCCGGCGCCGTGCCCTACGTCAAGACCAACGTGCCCACCGCCATGATGATTGCTGAGACCGTCAACAATGTCTTTGGCCGCACCAAGAGCCCGCTGCACCGCGGCGTCACGCCCGGCGGCTCGTCCGGTGGCGAGTCTGCGCTCATCACGTTCAAGGGCAGCTGTCTCGGCGTCGGCTCCGACATTGGCGGCTCGCTGCGCATCCCCGCCGCGTGCACGGGCATCTTCACCATCCGCGCATCCGGCGGCCGCTTCCCTGTGCGCAACTGCCGCTCCGGCATGCCCGGCCAGGAGGCCGTCATGTCCGTCAACGGCCCGCTTGCGCGCACGATTGACGACATTGAGGCGTACGCGCGCGCCGTCATTGGCAGCGCGCCGTGGCTCGTCGACGCCAAGTGCCTGCCGATCCCGTGGCGCGAAGCGGCGCTGCCGCCCACTCTCAAAATTGGTGTGCTCTGGAACGACGGCGTCGTGCAGCCGACGCCGCCCGTTGCGCGCGCGCTGCGGCACACGGTCGCACAGCTGCGCGCGGCCGGGCACACGGTGATCGACTGGGACCCCGTGGACCAGGCGGCGGGCACGGACCTGCTGGCGCGCATGTTTGTGGCGGACGGCGGCAAGACGATCCAGCACGAGCTGGACCGCACGGGCGAGCCGCTGCGGCCGGAGATGGCGCCGTACGGCACGGCGGCGGAGCTGGGCACGGCAGACATGTGGAAGCTGCACCTGGAGCGGTCGGCCTTTCAGAACAAGTACCTGGACCGCTGGAACGCGGCGGGCCTGGACGCGCTGCTGCTGCCGACGATTCCCTTTAACACGGTCAAGCACGGCGAGTTTGAGCACGTCGGCTACACGGGCGTGTTCAACGTGCTCGACTACACGGCGATTTCGTTCCCGACCGGACTCAAGGTGGACAAGGCCGTCGACCAGCTGGACGCCGCGTTTGCGCCGCTCGGCGAGTCCGACGCCAAGGTCGCGGCGGCCTACGATGCCGAGACGATGAACGGTCTGCCCGTCAGCCTGCAGATTGTCGGCCGTCGTCTGGAGGAGGAAAAGGTCATTAGCATGTGCCGCCAGGTGCTGTCGGTGCTGGCATGAGCGTCAAGCGTGCATTTCTGCGTTAAATTTATTCATCTGCGTTGAACTTTATTAATTTGAGTATGTGTTTCGATTAAATGTATCAACGGTGTAACGTAAGAGCGTAGTGTAAAAAAAGGCCTGCTAACAGCACGACTTGTGGAACGAGCAGTGGCCGTGGCAGCAGTTTAGACCACACGAGGCGCCGCCGCCGCGCATCGTAGCGTCGTCGGCATCCGGCTGCATTCTAGGTGCGGGCTCCATTGTCTGTTGTATTAGCGTTTGTATTTTTTTTTTTTTAAAAAAAGATCCCTCGTCTTTTTGACGGCACGTACCGGCTGGTGCGCGACAATCGCGGTGCTGACCGCCTGCATGGGCACGGCCTGCATGGGCGCGGCATCGGTGAACGGCGGCATGGTGGTGGTAGGTGGTAGGTGATGAGATGATCAGACAGCGAGTCGTGGTGGTGGAGTTGCGCGTTGAGAGCAAAAGAACAAGAACAAACAGGACGCAACACGGGCGCGTGCTACTTTATGTGTCGGCGCTGGGAGGACTCCAGCCACTCTATTGTTAGCCCCGTTTGCTAGACCTTGGCGTGGCTGCGAAGCTTGGCAGGGTCGTGTCTTTGCCAAGGTCAAGCGATTGGCTGTCGTTGTGCGTCAGTGAGACAGCCGTTGTAGTGCAAAGCCATTGTGCATGTATATGTACGGTTATACGGAGTACACTAGATTTAGTCTAGGAGAAGGCTGAACTCCAAGAACGGCCTATTCTTGGCACATTTCTAAAGAAAAGACTGGACGGCCCGTTGCATGACAGACAGTC
This sequence comes from Ophiostoma triangulosporum, assembly GCA_029298705.1. Taxonomy (NCBI): domain Eukaryota; kingdom Fungi; phylum Ascomycota; class Sordariomycetes; order Ophiostomatales; family Ophiostomataceae; genus Ophiostoma; species Ophiostoma triangulosporum. Next base: position 1,346,196 of record JANSLO010000011.1, on the reverse strand, counting down.
GTTGGTTCATTACTGGGCTACTTTCTCTTGGAAGACGACGCGCTCTTGGGATAATATAGTCGTTGTACAGTAGAAACCCAGAAATCGGAGATCAAAACAAGTGGTGCCTCTGTGTCACCTCTATATGGGAGTGCTTGTGGCGTCTGCAAGAACAATCTGGTGGCAGGCCATATGTAGACAGCTGTGAGATGAAGCGAGACACGGCAGATAGACAGCTGCAGTTCTATGCTTGCTTCCAGAATCCAGGGGCATCGCTCTGCTGCCGTGCAGCTATTGGCTATATGTAGGTCGCTACATTCGGTCGTCTGCAGGCTGTAGTGGCTGCAAGATCTCCGATTATGCGCCTGTGCCTGTCCGAGAGAGAAGACTAGTACGGAGTAGGAAGATGATGTGAGCCTTGCGGATGTCAGCTGGATGATAATCCTTGTCCAGACTTGCCCTGCGTGAGACGGTTGTGGCATTGTGCCATGCCGCTCTTCCCCGCCTGTCCAGACTCCAACCACAGCGATGATGTGACGTTGGGTTGTACCTGTGGCTGTAAACGATGACAGAAACCAGTCTGGTATTGCCTCTTTCAGAATCCCTTTATGCATCTCTTTCGAGTCCCCGTTTGCCTTGCCCGTTGAAATTTTGTCATGGCCCCCAAATACTCTTAAAGTCGTCACGCTCTCCCGCCACGTAGCCTCTGAGGCTCTGAGGCTCTGACTAGCGGCCGTCATATGAACGTCTCCACGACAGCAGTCATCTGTTTCATCCATGGTGTGTGCACAAACTGCAGTGACTCGAAATCATAAAATAAAAGTAGCCGTTGCTGTCTTATACGCGCCCTGTGACGCAGTAGTTGGACCGTTACACGACCTGCCGCCGCGACCGACTCTTTGATAATGGCCAGCTCGATCCTCTCCGAATATTTGCATACCATTTACTGGCTGTTTATTGTCTACACCGACTCGTCGTAGTAGCCGTTCAGCAAGACCTCCTGGGTCGAGGGAACCTTTTCGATGGCAGTCAGACAGTGCCAGATGATGGGATGGCCGGCGACGTCGAAGAGAGCCAATTCATTAACAGATCATTGACTGGCTATTTATTGTCTACAAGAGTCATACGAAATACAGTCTCGCAGTATAGGTTAGCAAGATGGACGGGCATAGGATGCAGTGTCCCTTAATCAAACGTGCATATGCCAATACAAACATTACAGGTTACAGGAACATCAGGTTGTAACCGTTGTATTATTTCCCTAGGCACCTTTTCCGCCAGGGTTTCTTGTCACAAGTCCAGTACTCATATCCTGTTCGTGATAAGACCGGCGGTGGGAATTAGATTCAGATGCATGTTGGTAGTCGGCATTCATACTACGCTGCGCGGATGTCCGGGACCTCTGTTGCCGCCTACTTTCCGACTCGAGGGGTGAGTCGAGTCTGGGTGACCTTGGTCAATGGTCAAGGCATGATGGAGAGTGCGTCTCACTGCTGCCCGAGGAGTATAAATGACTTTGTCCATCCCTCTCAGATTTTCTTCTCTCCTTCATTCTCGCTCATCATCTCATCCTCGCATCCTCTCACAGCGCAGCCTTGCCCATTTCCATCACCAGATTACCTGCTACCAGTTCCAATGGCACCCCTCATCAACAACGACCAGCACCGGCCTGGTAGCCTCGCCAACGACGACGACGAAGCAGTGTCGCTCATCGTCCACACCGGCGATGTCAGTGTTGAGGACGCGGTTGACAGGTACGTTATATGTGTTTCATGCCGGCCCAGGTCGCGGCCACAGCACTGAAGTGCTAACACTCTTCTCTCAGCGCGTCCGAAATTCCGAATACAAGCCCACGCCCATGACTCAGGCAGAGCGCCATGAACTGGTTCTGTCCTGGCTCGAGGGACTGTCTCAGCCCGTGCCCGTCCTTCTTGAGTAGCTAGAGATGAGCTGCCTGGCTAGTCTGCTGGGACCCGAACTTTTGTCTGTCATGGTGTTCTTGTCCTTTGTTTTTTAATATTTGATGCTAGTTGAACAATGTTGTTCATGTTTATGTAATTAGTCCATTTTATAGAATTGATCGTAACACCCAGCCTTGTGCTCTTCGGTTCCTTGTTCCCTGGTCACCTCCGTAATGGAGGTTACATCGCTCTAGAAGATCGTATGCTTATGTCTCTTCCCCTGCCTTAGTATCTTACTCCCTGCACGGCTGACGTGCTTCAATCTGTGTCCTGTCTCTGTCAATGTGTATTATTATGATTCGCCATGCTCAGTCAGTCCTGACTATTGGCACCTGTGGGGTGAGTACATATGTTGCTGTGTAGTAGGCCGCGATTGCCTACACAAGAAATAAAATAAAATACATCAGAACACTGAACGGAAAGGCAAAACCAACGAAACAACAAAACCAACATAAGCAGCAAATGTGGGTTCACAGCAGAGGAGTTAAACAGCAAAGAATAAAGTGTAAAAGAAGTTGTATTAATCCGATTCGACGCAGACACCGGTGACCGTTGCACGTTCCTCGTTGGGAGTGCTCTTGTCTGGTGGTGTATCTTGTCTTGTCAACAATGTGTAAGGCTACCATAACAATGCTGTTCCTGTTTATATAATAAATACATTTTATAGTATAAATCGTCTTGCCCCTTTGTTCCTTATCCTATCACCTGGTTACATCCGTGTTGGAAGTTTAATCTTCTAGAAGCTCGTATGTCACTTCCCCTGCCTCGAAACCATGCCCCCTGCGAGGCTAATGTGCTGCAGGGCGGACTGCTTTGCTACCCATCCCAAGATTTTCAATGATACGTTATTAGGAACGAATCCAAATGTTGCTACGCTAGGCTCTTATGTGCTGTTGGCCTCCGTGTCGCTAATGTTTGAATAAATGCAGCTTCCTGCGGTGGCTGGTGCAAGATGGAAATAAAACGGTCATACGCGACCACAAGCATATCGGGTATTTTCTCTTCGTGCGGCTCTCGGAACCTTTCAGTACGTTACTGCCGCAGTTTAGACCACGGACGCCGTCTTACTCTTGTAGATTACGACATGTCTCTGCAGGGGTACGCTGCCTAGCGGTCTTGTGAGCTGTCAGCCGACAGGGCATACTGTCACAGTCACTCACGGACGATCAATAAGACGTCGTGCTGCTGGACAGATAATAAACAGTTAATTCTTTGATTTAAAGGTCTGACCTGGTACACCATAAAGATTAAAACGACGACAAAGAGGAGAAAAAAAAATGACAATGGGTCAAGACAATATGCTTACTGAGCTGACGTTGCAGCGCGCACAATGGCGACGGGTAACAATGGGGACATCGGTACGGAGTAATGCAAATAGAATAACACGAAAACACCCTGTCGACGACACACTCCTCATAATAGTCATTGTAGAAACCCAGAAATCGGAAATCAAAAGAACTGGTGCCTCTGTGTTACCTCTATGCGGGAGTGCATTGTGGCGTCTGCAATGGGAATTCCGGTGACAGCCAGATGTAAACAGCGGTGAGACGAGACAAGACGAGACGGGACACAGCAGGACAGAACGCCGCAGTTCTACTTCAGGGCAAGTTCTGCCTACATATGTAGGTCGCTGTATCCGGCTATCTGCAACCTGCGACCTGCAGCCACACTGCAGTGTATGCATGAGTTTTTACTATCTGCCTGTAGCCCGTCCGAGAGAATATTTGTAGGAAGATGATGCGAACTGTGCGGACGCCAGCTGAATGATAATGTTTGTCCAGAGCCGCCTGCGTCTGATAATATATATATATTATTCGCCGTACTCAGTCAATCGGCTCAATCCTGACTATTGGCGGCTATACTGACAGAACCCTCTGGGGAATAAACTATCGCTGAACTATGTAGTTGCTGCGTAAAAGCCATGTACAAAGTGTATGTTGTGGTGAAAATTAGCGGCATACATGATACCCCAAACTATCCTTCGGATTTCTCTTCATTAGGACCATATCCCCAACTAAAGATTTGTTTCCGCCGTTGCGTCCGATGATCAATAGCGATGAGAAAATGCCAGTAGTGTTGTCTCATCCATGATCCCTTGATGCATTTATTTTGAGTCTCCGTTTGCCTTTGCTCCGTCATTTCTTTCTTTTTTTATACGGTAAGAAGTCCTGTATTCAGCTTGTTGCCTTATTACTCTTTATGGTGAAGGCCTAACTTCAGCTCGTCTAGACTATATAATCAGTCATATAGCCTGTTGTTTTTACTTTATTGTATTTATCTTGCTTTCCAGTTCATTTCACATCTTCAGTTCAAGTCTCGCCAAGGCCCCCTTCCCCCAAGACAGGCTCACTGCGTTACACCTCTTTATGTCCTCCCCCATATGCAGCGTCTCTACAATAGCAGTCGTCTGTCCCATCCATGGTTTGCACAAAACCGGCAGTAACTCGGAATCTCAGTAGCAAGACAAGTAGCCGTTGCTGTCTCATATGCGTCCTGTCGCTGCGACCGACTTGGTGCCAATAATTTGCTCCGTCGGCCTGATTTGCTCTGAGTGTCTGTAGACCATTTGCTGGCTGTTTTGTCTACAAAAGACATGCGAGATACAAATTTGCAGTAGTGAAGGCCGATACGACCATAATGCAGTGTCCCTTAAATCTCAATCAAACGTGCATATGTCAATACAAACGTGCATCAAACTGCTGCCTGATCATGTCTTTTCTTTGCAGTGTCTCCGATCCAGCATCGTCTATCTGCACAAGTACGGGTTAGCCTTCGGCTCTGGCCTCTTTCTTCTGCCTCTTGCGTGCACTTATTTGCCATTATCTCTTAGTTCGCACTCGTCTCGCACTCGTCTCGGAGAGTACGACTAGTACGGGAGCCAAGCATATTTTTAATGTACAAAGCACCTTTACCGGTGAACTCGTCATCAAACCGGCGGTGTGGATTTTTATCGGAACACCTGTCTGATAATAATGCATGGGTCCATCTGAATCAACAGGATTAGGTGTATATCGTAGTTGAAAGGGCATAAGACGCTGCGCGTCAGATGTGAGATCGTGCTGGCCTCTGTTGCCGCCTATTTCTCCGACTCGGGTCGGGACCTTGGTCAATAGTCAAGACACGATGGAGAGTGCGTCTCACTGCTGCCCAAGGGGTATAAATGGCTTCATCCATCCCTCTTGGACTTTCTTCTCTCCTTCATTCTCGCTCATCATCCGAAGCCCATTCCCATTTCCTACCAGTGCAAATGACACCGCTCGCCAACAACGACCAGCACCGGCCTGGTGGCCTCGCCAACAATGACGACGAAGCACTGACACCCATCGTCCACACTGGCGATGTCGGTGTCGAATACGCGGTTGAAAGGTACGTTATATGTGTTTCACGCCGGCCCAGATGACGGCTGCAGCACTGGAGTGTTAACACTCTCCTCTCAGCGCGTCCGAAGACAAGCCCACGCCCATGACCCAGGCGGAGTGCCACAAACCGGCTCTGTCCCGGCTGCTGGTGCCGCATCCCCTGCTACCAGTTCCAATGGCACCCCTCATCAACAACGACCAGCACCAGCCTGGTGGCCTCGCCAATAATGATGACGAAGCACTGACGCTCATCGTTCACACCGGCGATGTGGGTGTTGAGGACGCAGTTGACAGGTACGTTATATTTGTTTCACGCCGGCCCAGATGGCGGCTACAGCACTGGAGTGCTAACACTCTCCTCTCAGCGCGTCCGAATACAAGCCCACGCCCATGACCCAGGCGGAGCGCCACGAACTGTTTCTGCCCTGGCTCGAGGGACTGTCTCAGCCCGTGCCCGTCCTTCTTGAGTAGCTAGAGATGAGCTGCCTGGCATATAGTCTGTCACAGCCCAAACTTTTATCCGTCATTGTGTTCTGTTTAAGCCAGTTGGTTTTCTTGTCTTGTTATCATTCTAGTTTGATTCTATGCTAGCAGTGATATTCCTGTTTATAGTTGGTCCATTTCATAAAAATATATCGCCTTGCTCCTTCGTTCCTTTTTTCCTCGCTACATCCGTGATGGACGTTTCAACGTTCTTCCCCTGTCCTAAAATGCACAGCTGATGTGCTGCAAGATGGCCTGCGTTGCAGCCCAACCCAAGATTTCCAGTGATACTATCCGAAGGACAACATGTGCTCAACTGTCTGACGCCAAGAAATATTGGCTTTCCATTGGTCGAGCTGCACGTCGTGTCGAGTTGCACGTCAGGTCGAGCTGTAAGTCAAAGACAAGGTGGAGCCCCGATAAGAGAAGATCTGGCGCTGAATAGGTCCTATCTAGTCGACAGCTGCTTTTCATTGGTCGAGCTGCACGTCGTGCCGAGTTGCACGTCAGGTCGAGCTATAAGTCAAAGACAAGGTGGACTGGCGCTGAATAGGTCCTATCTAGTCGACAGTGGACAATCGATGATATGCTCTGGGGCCTTGGTCCTGCCGTACTGAGAAAACTACGTAATAATAAGCTATCGGCAAGCAGGGGTCATAACAGGGTCCGTCAATCAGGTGGTTAAGCATACACGGCCTATCAAGAGGGAGCTCTCTCCCGGGCAGGGCTGAACTATAACTACGCTACTTGCTCACGCGTTACCTCGCTTCAGGGGCCTCTGTATACGAGCCGTTTGATCGGAAGACGATGAGTAAGTCTCCAGGGACATCGTTACAGGTGAAGCTTCGAGTTGGTTTGATTTGATTAACCCTGCATTAACCCGGCTCAGTCCTGTCTCGCAGTGTTAAACCACCAGCTTCGCCGAAACGCTGTGAAGCGAACGGGGGACATACAGATCCCCTGGGGGCCAACCGCCATCAACGGACCCCAGGCTTATTTTACGTTATTAGGAACGAATCCGAATGCTGATACGCTAGGCTATTATGTGCTGTTGGCATCCGTGGCGCTAATCTTTGAAAAATGCAGCTTCCCGTAGACTGTAGTAGCTGGTACAAGATGACAATAAAACGGACATACGCGGTTGCGCCCTAGTTAAGCATACATGCCACAGTCTAGACCACGGAGACTACAGGTCTAGACCACAGACGCCGTCTAGCGGAGTACGGACATTACGACATGTCTGCAGGGGTATGCCGGGCGATCGTGTGAGCTGTCAGATCCAATAAGACGTCGTGCTGCTGGATGGAGAATAAACAGTTAATTTTTTGATTAAAGGTCCGACCCGGTACACCATAAAGATTAAGACAACGACAAAGAGGAGAAAGAAAAAAGACAATGGATCAATACAATACTGAGCTGACGTTGCAGCGCGCACATGGGCGTCGGGTAACAATGGGGACTTCGGAGTAATACAAATAGAAAAACACGCAAAATGGAGACGAAACGAATTGAAACACCTTGCTTATGTAAGCAATCCACTACCACTACGCCGGCCGCGGCGGCGCGCCGTTCATGCTGTGCATGCTGCCGACCGGCGACGGCGACGCCATTGGGCGCTCCATTGGGCGCTGCTGCTGTGTCGCCAAAAACGGCTGTGGCGACGCCTGGTACGCCTGCGGCGGCTGTTGCTGCTGTTGCTGCTGTTGCTGTTGCTGCTGCGGATACGCCTGCGTTTGATACTGCGGCGGCATCGGCATCGGCGACGGCCGCGACTGCTGCTGCTGCGGCTGCGGACTCATCATGCCGCCGCCGGGCATGTTGGCCCGCGCCGCCGCCAGCTTCGACATGTCCACGGCGGGATTGTTATTGTTAATATTTGTGCCGCTCTTGTCGCCGTGTGCGGATGCGCGCGCGCGCGCCTGCTCCATGAGACGCTGCTGCTGCGGCTGGTCCATAAAGGTGTGGTAGCCAAAGGGGCCGCCGCCCGGCGCGCCCGTCGCCTGGCGCTGTTGCTGTTGCTGTTGCTGCTGGATTTGTTGTTGCTGCTGCTGAATTTGCTGCTGCTGCTGCTGGATCAACTGCTGCTGCTGCGCCGTGTACGACGACGACCGCGCCATAAGCGGCTGCGGCGGACCGGGCGTCATCGGCATCGGCATCGGGCTCGGGCTTGCGTGATACCGCGCCTGTGGGCTCGGCTGCTGCTGCTGATGCTGCTGATGCGGCGGTAGTGTCAGGTGCGCGCTGCCGTTAGCAGGCGATCCCGGATAAGGCACGCCCTGCGGAGGCCGCGCCTGCTGCTGCGGGTACCCTGGCGTGCCTGGCGGATAGCGAAACGACTGAGGGGTACCGGGTACCTGCGGCATTTGCGGCATTTGCGGCACCTGCTGCTGCGGCGGCGGCGGCGCACCCTGCATCATCGGCGCACCATATGCGCCAGGCTGCGGCTGCGACACCATGCGCTGCGGCGACATGTGCGCCGGCTGTCGAAACTGCGGCTGCGACGGCACGCCCGGCTTGCCCATAGCAGCGGGCTGATAGCCGCTGTAGCCGTTGGACGCTGCCCGGTACTGGCTCTGCGCGGCACCGCCGGGACGCACATGCGGCGGCAGTCCGCCGACCGACCCGCGGTGCGACTGCGACACGGCCCGGCCCGGCGTCTGGCCGCCGGGGAAGTAACCGCTAGCGGGTGCGGCCATGCTAGCGCGCGTCGGCGTGCCAAACGGCTGGCCGCCGCCGACAAAGCCGTGGCCGGACGCGAGCGACGTGCTGGCGGTGCGGTGCGTAGAGGCACGGGGCGGCGCGGCGACCGGTGGAGCCTGCGCGGCAGCCTGGGCGGCGAGGCGGGCGCGCACGACGGCCTCGTCGTCTTCGAGGACGCCGCGGAACTCGTCACTGCGGACCTCGATCTTGGTGCTGATGCTGAGCTCTTCGAGCTTGTCCGAGTTGAGACGCGCGACGGCATAGGGCGGCAGCGTGGCAATGATGAGCGACAGCTGCGCCTTGAGCGTCTCGTACGTGAGCACCTCCTCCTCGCTCGGCTGCTGCGCCAGCGTGCCGTTGCGCAGCATGTCGCCATTGACCGGGTCGGCCGAGTAGCGGTCCTGGCTCGTGGGCAGCGTCAGGTTGCGGTTGCGCTGGTACGATGCCAGCGTCACAATGAGGTCCGACACTTCTTGAAGCAGCTCGTCGACATCCTTGTCTGCCGGCGCCTTGTGGCCGCCGGCGCCGCCCATAACCTCGTCGAGCGACGGGTCGACGAGCGTGTCGTCCCACTCGGCCAGCGTCTTTTCCAGCGCCTCCTCGTCGAGCGTCATGGGCGCGCCGAGGCCGCTGTGGCCCGCGTCGGGTGGCGTCGTGGCCTCGTCGACGTCGTCGTCGTCATCGTCGTACAACCCGGACTCGGCCTCGACCATGCGCTGGAACACGCGGTGGCCGGCGCGCTGCCACCACATGCGGCCCATCTGCGTTGCCGGCACAATGGCGCCCGTGTCGTCGTGCGACGGCGCAAAGCTCGAAAACGCGCCGCGGAACAGCGTCTCGGCCTCGGACTTTTCCAGCTCCGCCATTGACGGCTTGCGGCCCGCCAGGCTCTCGGCGCGCTCGCGCTGGCGCGTCCGCACGGGCGACGTCGGCGTCGCGTTGCTGTAGTCGAGCCACTGGCCGGCCGTGATGTGCTGCGTGGCGTACGAGCCAGAGCGGTACTTGTTCTTTTCCGTCAGCTCCGGGTGGTAGAAACTGAGCGTGTTCGACTTGGTCGTGCTCTTGGGCAGCTTGGGCGGCTGCAGCGACGGCAGGTTGCGCGGTGATGTGAAGAGCTCGCCAAATGTCAGCACGCGCGCCGTCTTCTCCGGCTGCGGCGGCGCAAACGTACGCGTAATGCACAGGTTGCCGCCCAGGTCGTAGGCCTCGTCATCGCGCACAATGTCCTCGACGTCGGACTCGGAGGACGCAGCACCGGTCGGCAGACTGGAGAACAGCTGGCGCGGCCCGGGCGAGTTGCCAAACACGGTCAGCACAGGCAGGCCGCGGTTGGATGTGGCGACGGCAAGAGACGACGTCGTGTTGATCTTGACGCCGTCCTTGCTGTGCAGCGGCCCCGCCTTGGGGTAGATGGTCTCGCGGCGGTACAGCTCGTAGGCAAAATCGCGCAGCTTGGCAATGTGTGCAATGGCGATGCGCTTGGTCCGGTCGTCTTCGGTCTCGGTTTTGTCGGCCGTTTCTGTCGTATCGACTTTGTCGTCGGTCTCGGCTTCCTTTTTGTTGGCGTCGTCAGCCTTGTCGGCATCATCGTCCTCGGCCCCCGCCTTGGCTGCGACGGGCTTGTCCTCGAGCGCGGCCAGTTCGCTGTTAATGATGGCCGCAACATCGAGCACAAGATCGTCCAGCAGCGCGTAGGCGTCGCCCGCGACCTTGTCGGCAATGGACTGCGCCGTCGTGACGGTGGTGGCGGTAGCGGGCTTGTCGTCCTGGCGCTGGCGCTTGGCAGCAGGCTCGTTTGGCTGTGCGGCGGCGTCGGGGAGCGCGCGCTTGAGCAGCGATGGCACGGATTTGTCAAAGCTGTGGAGAACGTCAAAGTAGTCGCGAATGAGTCGTTTCTCGTCGCGGTTGCCGGCCGTGCTCGTCGTGACGGGACCCGGCGTGGCGCTGCCGCTGTTGCTGGGGGCGGCCGTCTCGGATGGCTCGACCTTGGCCTTGCCCTTGTCAGAAGACGACGGCTCTGGCGATGCAGTGGCGGGCTGGGATGTCTGAGATGGCGAGCGCGCATCGGTCATCTCCTGGTCGACGGCGTCGGGTTCGCCGTGGTCGCGTTTCCGCTTCGCCGTGGCACTGGACGACTGGCTTCCATTGGGGCTTGCGGGAGCCGACACGGCTGGTACAGCAGAGGCGTCGGCGGCCAGGCCGTTTGTGGTGGCAGTAGCCATGAGTGTTGATGATGGGATGTGATGGGTGGTGATGGGTGGTGATGGCGTCGCGCACGTCGAGCGAGGGTGAGGGGTGGCGACTGGGATCGCGTGGCGCGTCGGAGGCAGTGGTGGTGGTGGTGGTGTTGGTGGAAGAGGAAAAAGAAGATCTGGTATCGAGTCGTCACGGCTCAAAAAAGAGTCGTCGGCTGAAATAATCGTCACCCAGAAAACTTGCTCTGCCGCTGCTGTCGTGATGCTCTAGCTAGGGCGTTGAAAAACTCCCCTTTTTTGGACCTGGTCGCGCTTCGTTTCGCGTCAGCGTCAATGATGCGCAGCGGGTCAAACGCAGAGCACAACCACGCTCGCACTTGTGCTGGTCCGTGGGTAGGATTGAAGTCGACTTTCTTTTGCTTTTCGCTTTTTTTCGATTCGTGCAATCTTTCGGTTCTCTTGAATTCTTCTTTTCGTCGTCTTCCGTTCTTTTCTTGTACTTTTGTTCAATGTTGTCCACAAGCGCCTGTCCAAGACAACGTTTGGAAAACAAAAAGATAAGGAACAGAATAGACAAACAAAAGGATCAATCGAGTTCTGAAGGCGTTGGGGAGTGGTAAATGATTTCGCGAGAATCTTCCTTTGATGCGATCAATCTCACAAAATCAAGGGAGCGTAAATGCAGCCAAAGAAGTGGAAACGCCTCTGCTACGCGGAATCTTAGTCACGTGCTACCGGGAATAAATAGTGGATATGGGTCTGTAAGCCAATAGAGATCTTCGGTCACAGATGCGACTTAGTCATCAGTGGTTTCAGTTCAGCAGCAATGTTACAGACATCACCACATACTTCTGAGACAATTTATGCCCCAGAGAGTTCCGTAGCTTATCGTCAATAGTCAGGACTGACTGAGGAAAGCAGATAGTATATTAATGTTGCCGTCAGAGATAAATGCAGTAATAAATATTGGTTGTTGTTTGTACGAGCAAGACATACTCGCAACGACACAAGAATAACAATAAACGAGTAGACGATATAATGATGAGATATAGATGCAGCCACGAAAAAGGAAAAAAGTAAGAGACAGGCAACAGACACTGTTAATCAATACATAGTGATGACAATGGGCCATCGTGGGGACAGCAATTGCTGTACATCGCTGCGCATCGACGCCTACTTGGCACGAGCCAGACCGACAGTGTGGTTGTCCAGATCGTAGATCGAGTAGTAGCGGCGCAGGAAAGCATCACCCAGAATGGCCAGCGGGCCCGTCGGTGCCGGGAAGTCCATACCCATAAAGGTCGAGATGCAGCTGCCCGACACCTCCAGAATGTAGTCCGTGGCCGGCAGCGAGAAGTTGTGGCCGCTAAGCGTAAACGTCACGTCGGGCAGGCTGGGGCGCTTGTCGCAGTCGACCGAGTACTGGCCGTTGTAGCCCTTCTTGGCACCGATCTGGGCGTTGAGCATCTCTGCCAGCTGCGAGGGCAGCGCAATCAGCGAAGTGCCAGTGTCCAGAATCACGCCCGTGTTCTCCAGCTCGGCAACATCGTCGCCCAGGGCAATCGAGTCCAGGTCCACCTCCCAGTAGGCCTTGCGGCGCAGCGGCATGGTGGTGATCTTGCCCGTGTAGTGGTCCTTGTTGACACCGCCAAAGACGGCCTCCGAGTCCGTGCCGTCCTCGGAGTAGCCCAGGTAGAACGCAAAAACGCCAGAGTCAATAAGCTTCTGGTCGATCATGCTATAAAAAGGGGGCACAATCTTGTTAACCGAGATTGTGTCGTAGCCCAGACCCAGGATGCCGTCGAAGCGGCCAAAGGCAAAGGCCAGGCCGGGCTCCTCAGTGGCCTCGGCAAAATCCTGCTTAGCGATCTTGAGGTTGCCAATGCTGACCGTGTCCTGCGACACGAAGCCGCTCAGGCTACCAGAGCCGTACTGGATGGCAAACTTGGTGCCGTTGGCCTTGTATGTCGACGACTCGCCCGAGTCGTACTTGGAGTGCAGGTAGCAGGCGATCGAGCCGCACTGGCGCGACGGAACCCACAGGTTGGAGCTGCCGGTGTCGAGCACGACCTTGAAGGTCTGGGGCGGCGTGCCAATGGAGATCTCGGCAAAGTCTGGTCGTTAGTATATATCATAACTATATCATAAGATAAGCAAGCAAATATACATACACTGTGCGTTCATAAAGTTGCTGACGGGGATGGGGTGGTTGGACACGACGTCAACGTCCGTCTTGAACATAGCATCAATGTGCGCGTCGGCGCGGCCGCCCATGTACTTCTGGGACAGGCCGCGGATCTGCGCCTCAATAGGAACCGACTCCTGACAGTGTTAGCTTGTTTCTGGATAAATTGGTGATGAATGATGTCATTGGCCGATGCTCCGATGAGCGGCATGGCGATAACGGAGAGATGACGACAAAAGGGAAACGCACCAGCTGCTTGGCCAGAGGGACCTTTTGGAGCTTCAGCGAGTGGACGCCACCGGCCTGGGTGGTGCCGAGCAGACCAGCTGCGGCAAGCAACAAAGCACACTTCATCGTGATGGTTGTCGTAATGAGGGTGTTGAGGAGATGGGGCAAAGGCGGAGGAGATTAGGCGGCAGAATTCCGACGAGATCGGAAGACGAGATCAGGTAGACAAGAGGATCGTTCTCTGACGGAGACGCGTGTGATGATGGATGGGAGATGAGTCGAAGGGCGATCAACGATGGAGGAATAAGAGGAGGAAGAGGAAGGAGGAAGAGGAAGAGGAAGAAAGGAAGAAGAAGAGGAGAAGAGGAAGAGAGGAAGAGAGGAAGAAGAGGAGAAAGGCGAGAGGAGAAGCACTCGAGTTAAAGAAGAGGAGTGCGGGTGGGTGGAGCCTAACAGCAGCGACCATAGTGTCATAGCTCATTGTTTCGGGGCAGTACAGGGCGCTAGTGCGCTGTAGTGCATGCTAAACACGGTTACGGAGTGGGCGGGTGATGCTACTGGGATGGCAGCCTAGACTCTTTCATTTGTGCATCGTCATTTCTAGTCTTAGTTCTTATCTAGGCAGACGTTTGCAACCCGGTTGCAGCGCATTGGAATGTGTAGTTGGGTAAGCTGTTACAGCTCGTCAGAGCTGTTTAGCGTATCGTCAGAGCTGTTACAACAATAGCGCTGAGCTGTTCAGCGCTGAGCTGTACAGCATCCCTAGCACAGCGTATCGTAGAAGCCTAGCTACAGCGGTGTAGATAAGGAAGGAGACCTCGTGATGCGGCCGAGACAAAAGGAGCTACGCGGAAAAGCAGGTACATTTGCTTGTGAAAGCGTGGGTTGCACCGACCTGCAGCCTGTTGTCAGTCGCGAGAAGCGACCCGCCGTGTTGTCACTCGAGCGATAAGCAGCGCCGTGTTGACTGTTGTGTTAATACGATAAGCCGCTGCAGCTGCGTTGACCGTTGTCAGCGATAAGTGCATAGCAACCAAGTACCAACACAGCGCCACACAGGGGCAATAGTGACGCATACTGGTGGGTCTGGCCCGAGGGGCTGGGGTATTTATGGGGCGTCAACGAATCACCTGATACGGATGTGATTATGTAATTCATTTCTTGTTCTACGTCGTCTGCATTCCTCTGCTAGGCAGACGCTTTCGGAAGATGTTCCAGGACGACGAGACAATAGACAAAATACAACATCTAGCCAAGCCCGCTGGCGGGACGTGCCATCGGTTGGTGCCTACGGGTGTGTTGGCAGGTGCGGCAGAGCTGCAGAGCTGCAAGGGCAAGGATCGGTCATCACGCGCGGCATCGATTGGACAAGATGAAGTTGGCATGGATGCAATAGCAAGTGTCTTATTGTAGGACAACGATCAGGAACAGCCGACAGCCAGAACGAAGAAGGAACAGAAACAAAAGGGGTGTAGCTAAGAAAAAGACATGACGACCCCAAGAACACCGAGACAAGCAGAACAAAGACGAGGACAAGAACAAGGTAGAAGGCTAAAGGGAAAAGGTGAAAGGGAAAAGGTAGATGAAGTGGTACAAAAGAGATATAGACAAGAAGATATAACATACAGACCCTTTCAGCGTGTTGAGCTTTTGATTGTGAGGGGGGGGGGGAGAGAGAAGCAGAGAAGGAGAGCAGAGAAAGGCAGATGCTTTGTTCTACCACCTCTTAGGAATGATCACAAGAGAAGAATGAGAATGCATAGTAACAAGAGGTATGGATGACAGGCCCGGTATTAAAGGGTAGTTAGTATGAGACGTGGAACAAGTAGACAAGAGCAAAACGAAAGCAAAAACATCCTTTCCAACCGTGACATGAGGGTAATGAACAGACAATAAAGAGAAAAGAAAAGAAGAAAAGAAAAGAAGAAAAAGGTGAAAAGAAAAAGAAGAAAAGACAAAGACTACCGCTCCAGACTATCAGGACTCATCATCCCGGCTTCGTCCTTGTCGTCGCCGCCAGGACTGCCTTGGCTGCCGGCATGGTCGCCGCCACCTGTACCATTGGGCAGCTGCATGCTCGAGCTGAAGCTGAAGCTGGGCACCGGGATCGTCGTCGTCGACCCCATGCGCTTCTTGACCGGCGTGCTCTTTTCCGCCGTCGTCGTCGCGGGCGCCGGTAGAGACGGCACGGCCGTGCCATTCGCCGCCGCCGCTGCCGCCGCCGCCATCTCGCGCTTCTTGCGCTTGGCCATGGCGAGCTGCTCCTTGGGCGGCCGTTTCTGCGGCGACACAATCTTGCCCGTGGCGCCCAGCCGTGGCCGCGGCCGCCGCTGCTTCACCGGCAGGTCTTCGTCCTCGACAAGCGGCTGGTCGTTGTTGGCGTGCAGCTTGGCCAGGAAAAAGTTCTTGATGAGGCCGATCTCCTCCAGGATGCTCGTCGTCGTAATCGGCTCGAGCGGCTCCAGGTCCTCAAACAGCACTGCGTTGGACACGCCCGCCGGCGCATCCACAGCGTGCTGGCTGCGCACGCGGCTCTGGAGCAGGTGCAGCGGCACGCTGAGGATGTCGAGACCCAGCTCGCGGTCGAGACCCATCGCCTTGAAGCCGAAAAAGTCCTCGCCCAGCTCGTCCGCAAAGTCGCCGCCCACAAACTGCTCGCTGCCGTCGTTGAAGGCCTCCGTGCCGCCGTCCTGCAGCGCCGGCCGCAGCAGATCGCCCAGGTGCATCTTCATGCGCTCGTGGATGCCGCCCAGCTTGACGCCCAGCCGCTCCACTTCCTCGCGCGCATAAATGTCAAGCGAGTCAATGTCGTGCCCGTTCTCGTACAGCGTGTGCAGCACCACCTCCTCCGGTGTGTAGCGCGGCTGAAACCGCGCCCCGCGCTCAAGGTACGCACCCGTGGCCTCCTTCTTCTCCGCCTCGTTGTACACATTGAACGTCTTGCACAGCTTCGTGAAGTAGTCGGCCGCAATGTCCGTGATCGCATCCATCGCCGACGGCTGCATCTCCTCAAAGCCTGCGTGAAAGAAGATCTTGCCCACCGACCGCTGCAGCGCCGCGCGCGACGTCTCGGCCGCCATAAACGGGCCGTCGCCCGACACAAAGTGCGCGTCAATGTCCGCCTCGTGGAATGGCTCCGGGTCGTACCGCTGAAACTGGTTCTGGTAGATCTGCGTCTGGATCTGCATCTGCTTGACGACCGCAATCTTGGAGCACACCTTGCGCGTTTCTTGGATCTGCCGCATATTGGCCTCCATCCGCTTGCTCAGCTTGCTCGTCGGCGCTGTAAAGTAACCCCCGGGCAGCAGACGCAAGAACTCTTCGTTTTGGTTCACCACCTGGCCCTCGTCGTCCTCCACCCACTGCAGCCGCAGCGGAATGTCCGGCACAATCGACTCCGGCTCGTAGTAGTCGGGCACCACCTTTTCCACGTCCGTGTCCATCTCCGCCAGTGTCGTCTCGGTCGCATTGTGCGATGCGCCGCCTAGCGCATCCTTGCCCGCATCGTCGTGCTGGTGTGATGCAGGGCCCAGAATGCCTAGCGACTCGGCCTGCTTGATTCCCTTGAGGTACCACCGCATGCCCGCCTTGTTGCGCAGCAGTGCCGGCTCGTCGACGTTGAGCTTGTTGTTGCGGAACAGGTCATGCCGCTGCTTCGCGATCAGCGCACGATCCTTCTTGGTGACTTGCTTCCAGATCTTGTCGGCGTCGTCTTCGTAGGCCTGCTCAGCCGCATCGTTCAGCGCTCGGTTCAGCGCAGCGATCCCGCTGCCGCCGCCGCCTTGTGACGAGGCGCCGTCAATGTCCATGGCGTCGCCGTGGTTCAACCCGCTCGGTGTCAGTGAGCCCGCGCCCGTACCGCCGCCGCCCAATGGCGTTGAGAAACCATTGCTGTTGGTGTCGCCAAACTCGGACCCTTCGCGGCCAGACTTGGCTAGTAGGCCGTTTAGCTGCAGCACCGGCTTCTGGTCCACGCTCGGCGTGCCCTCCTTCAGCTCGCTGCCAGACGCCGCCGCGTCGTCGGCCGCCGTCGTTGACGACGCACCGCCCGCGCGCGACTTGCTGCCCACGCCCTTGGTGCCCGTCTTGCGGCCACGCGAGGACATGATGGGTTCGTCGTCGCTGTCGTCGTCACCGCCATCGTCGCCGCCGTTCTGTTTCCGCCGCTCTTCCGCCTCAACCTCGGCGCGCGAGCGGATCGTGACGTCGGGTATCAGCGGGATGAGCTTCTCGGCTTCCCGTCGCATACCATTTGCCATGCGTCGTAGAGGGTGGCCGGCGTCGCGGTTGTACTTGAGACAGTTGTCCCACACGAGGTTCAGGTCAGACACGAATTCGGCCTTGGACTTGAACTGCAGGCCCTTGAGCTTTTTGGTCATGGTGCCGAGGTCCATGGGCTGCTTCACGTAGAGGTGGTAGTCAGGGGCCTCGCGCTTGTTGACGCGCTGCAGAAAGGGGGTTGAGTACTCAGTGTGCGCCTTAAGCTCGCTGAGCACCTTCTCGAGCGCTTCATACAGTTCTTCCTGGCCGACATTCTCCTCGCTGGCCCACTTGCTGCGGTTCTTGCGCACTTCGTTGATCAGTGACCGCAGCTCGGCGTCGGTGGCTTTGACGTGGTCGCGCTTCATGTCGATGCGCGCAATCAGATGCTTGAGGGTCAGACTCGAAGCGCCCAGGTTCGCGCTACTGAGTGTGCCCTGGCCCGGCCCGCCCGCAGCGCCGTTGGCGGCTTGGCCACCGTTCTTTTCAATCTCGGCCTGGATCTGCTTCTCGGACTCTTCCAGCTTCTGCTGCTCCAGCATCGCTACGCGATCGTTTTCGAGTGTGTGGAAGATGGTGAAAAAACTGCGCCGCGCGGCCTCTTCGGTGGCGTGCCGGGCTTCTTCGAGCTCTTTGCGCACATCCTCCGACGACTTTTCGGGCGCGCCTTCTTTTGATTGTGGTTGTGATGATGTTGATGACTGTGATTGCGGTTGTGAAAAGGAGTTGAGTTGTGATTGGGAATGTGTGCGCGAGAGAGAGGTCGAGGAGAGAAAGGACATGTCGTTTGGTATTGATGTAGGTTTTGAACTGGTGCTCTTTTCGGGCGAGCCGACCGAGTGCACTGGTGAGCTCCCGGTCTTGGATGGTGACAGGAGCTGCTGTGGAGGTGCGCCCCCGACGCCGGATGTTGACCCGGGCCCGGCGCCGGCGCCAGATCCGGAGGTATGATTAGAGTCAGAGGCATTGCCATTCGGCGCGTCGTCGTCTTCGTCGTCATCGTCGTCATAGTCATCTTCGTCAATAGCCCGCTTCGCCTTCTTAAGTGGCGGTTCGTTGCTGTGGTCGTCGTCTGTGGTGGGTGGTGCTAGTCGCGGATTGGTGTCGCTGTTAAGGAGGCGCTTTGGAGAGCGGCGCGTTGGGCGCATTAACGCGTGAATGGCATCAAAGTTATAGTTTCCATCATCGGAAAAGAGCATGGCGACACGCGCCTCGGTTTTCCGATAGAGCTCAGAAAACATGGCGCGCCGTGCATCGTCATCGGCGTCGGCGGTCGTCGCGGTTGTGAAAGTGGATGCCTCAGGCATCAAAGCGATCGAGTCGTTGTGTTCGACAGGGGTATGTGTGCGCGCAGGCGCATCATCGATGATAGACATCATGGCCACCTTGACGTAAAAGTGTGCGCTGCAATGTGTGGGCAATGGAATCGAGTGTGGGTGTTGTAGGCGGTTGCTGGGGGAGGGGGGCCGATGCGCGCCACAGCATCGCCAGACTGCAGCCGCCAAATTTAATATGGAAGAAAATGGACAATTCGCGTCAGAAAGGGGTCGCGTCCACGGCGGCACTCAGGTCGGTAGGGCCCTTTAAAATACCACTGGGAGAAAGCGGCACATTTGTAGAGATGGCAGACGAAATTTGGCGATGCCTTGGGTCGATGTGGTCCCGTTCTGAATGATTGAATATGGTCGATTTCGTCGTTGTTTCGCGGGTGAGGTTGATGGAGACATTGGCTGCTGCACGAGACGCCAGATTTGGTACTTGGGGGTGTATCCCCGCTGGTGGAAGGGGCTAGGTACTGGTACTTTTGAGAGTAATGCGCGGCGCACAGCCAGCAGGATAGAAATTTTCACAATTGTTAATTAAATTGGGATAGATTTGAGATTTTGTATTGGTTATTATTTGCTATTTAGTATTGTTCTTCTGTATGGTCTCGCACAGCTATTGATGATTGTTTGAATAGTACGATGTAGAGCTACCGACAAGACTTTGCGATTTTACAAGTCACGTGAGTTTCTGACAAAGCATTCATCGCTACCGCGCTCGACGACGCTCAACGCTCTGCGTTCAGATTATGCGGTAGGGCGCATGATTCTGATAATGGAGTAGTGAAACAGCTCTGGCATATATGATGTTGCTCTTATGACTAGTTAAGCAGCTCTCATATGTGAGGTTGCCTTGCAGAGGCCTTGGACTTATGCCCGGTAACCAGTCCGGCGCTGTGCTCCAAGGGTAGTTTGGTCAATGTAAAACATATATGTAGTCCCATCAAATCAATACGTGACTTCTCACACTGCGCCTCTGCTGTCTATATTCATGACGGACAGCTGCCATCCTATATGTATGCGCCGTCTACCTTGTCGCGTCAGTCTCTACTTATGTCGATCTGATAACCCACCTTGGGAGTTGATGTTTCTTGGGTTCCGTTCCCCGTCCTGGCCCCAGTGAGTTGCTGGCAGCTGCTATCTCTCCACATCAGACGCTTCATTGGGTTTGCGCAGTGTTTGTTTGTGCTTATTTATTGTGGTGCTGCTTTTTGGTTTGTTGCAATGCAGGTTGCCTTGTAGAACAATACTCGACTTTGGACAAATATAATGGTCGAGCGGCTTCATGTCTCAACCTTGCTTTAATTTAAAATGCAAAGTATAAGGTAAATCATGATGTTCTTTGTCCATGAAAGGTAAAGTCTCTGCAAAAAGAAACAAAAATTGTACGAAAAAAAAAAAAAAAGAAGACGGGCAGAGTATGCTGAGTCATCACCAAACGCAGGTGCTCCACTCTACTGCAGACATGACAATCATGACGCAGTCTCCAGGCCCACTAATAGCAGGCCACGCCCCGCCTGCAGCTGCAACTTGTCCGCATGGCGTACGGAGCCGGCCCAGCCTTCTCTCCACTTTCGGTGTCCTCAACACAACCTCGACCTCGACCTGAAGCGCAAACTCAACCGTACTCCATAGCCAATCACCTCTTGTCCGTTATTCCGTGATCCTCGCGCCTGACTACGATAGCGACAGTCTACAGTCGCCGACCTGCAACACGCCATCGCCCGAAGCTCGCAACACCACTGCATCTACACCCACGCTCGACCTCATCATGAGAATACGACTGCCCTTTGCAGGTGCGTTCTATCACAATTTTCTTCTCACAACATGTACAGACTACTAAACTGACAGGCATCTTTGTCCTGCTGCTGCTGCTCGCCGGATACGCCGGCCTCACTTCGCTGCAGCTCGATGCCGTCGTCAACGACAAGGTGCTGCACTACGTCACCTTTTTTCTGCTCACGCTCGCCTTCTACTGGATCGTCGACACCAGCCGCCGCCGCACGACCAACATGGCACTGCTCGTCTGCACCGGCGGCCTCGGCGTCGGGTCCGAGATCTTGCAGGGCGTGCTGCCCAACGGCCGCGTGTTTGACCTCTTTGACATTGTGGCCAACATCCTGGGCAGCCTGACGGCGCTCGTGCTGTGCTCGTGGTACCACAAGCGCATGCTCGAGCGCAAGCGCGGGCGCAAGTACACGGCGGTGCCGGGCGACGAGGGCGCCGCGGGGCTCGTGGACGGCGACGAGAACGACAATGCGGACCTGGACGTTGAGCTGGGCGAGAACATTGGGCGCGCGGGCGTGCTGCACGACGACGACGAGGGCCCGACTGTGGCAACGCCGGCAGCACCGACAACAGCGTCTGCCCCGCCGACCAAAGGCAAAGGCCAGCGCTCGCTGGAGGACGAGGTTGACAACTGGGACGAGAATGCCGAGGATGCGTGGGATGAGGACGACGACGGCGATATTGGCGGCCCGGCCAAGAAGCGGACCGACTAGACTGGCGTATTCCCGCTCGTCACGTATGAATATTTGTACATGATAATGACTTTGTTTGTATTGTCTCCATATAGGTGCTATCATTTCATTTTTAAACTTGTAACCACATACGCCCTCTGACTACCACCCAAATGACTCGTTGTGCCACCATACAACGCGGCCCTTTTGCACCCATCCGGCCACCGCACGGCGTAGCTCTTGCACCATGGCTTCCGGCCCGCACACCAGCACGGCGATACGCTCCTCGTTGCCGTGCCGGAACACGTCGTCCACAATCTGGCGCAGATCCGGCCGTTGACGCCCCGCAAAGCGGACTTCTCGTGAAGCGCCTCGTGCAGCGCCTCGTTGCGGACGCTGCGGGCGCAGCGAGGCCAGCTCGACATCACCAGACGCAGTGGTGCCGTCGCTGCCCGTCAGGAAAATCTGCACATTCTTATCCTCCAGCAGACTGCGCCTGCGGCGGTCGCCCGCGACAGCGGCCCACGTGGCCTCGCCGGCGCCGCGGACCGACCACACGAGCTCGGCCTTTGTACAAGTCGACTCGCCGACAATGGATCGGTAGATGGGCACAATAAATGTGGCGCCCACACCGCCGGCAACGAGCAGCACGCGGTCGTAGTTTTGCGGTACAAAGTCGGGAAAGTAGGCTGTCGTGCCATAGGGTCCTTCGAGGTTGACGGACACGGAGCTGTACGAAGCGGAGGCCTCGCCGGTAGCTGCATGCTGAGTGTCGCTGCTGCTGCCGGCTGCTGGAATCGACGGTGTCGCTTCGTCGTCGTCGTCGCCCTCGTCGTCGGCTGCGTCGCCCGAGAAGACAGTCTCTTTCGGCAGCTGCGCCGCCTTGCCATACTGCCGCAGGACGGCCGACATGGGCCCGTCGCGCGCGCGCACAATCAGGGTCACGTCGTTGGACCGCTCGTTGACGGCGGCAATGGTAAAGGGGTTGAAGAGCATCTCAAAGAGCCAGTAGCCGCGCAGCGAGGACAATGAAAAGAAGCTTGTTGTCGGCCGCGACGCGTGCGGCAGACTCAGAAACACATGGCTCGCCGGGTGCTGGCGGAACAGGGCCATTTTGTCGGCGGGGATGGGCGCGACCAAGCGCACGAGCTCGGTGCCGGGGATGGTCTCGATGCGCGCCGGCGTGGTCGTCGTATGGATGCGGCGCAGCGTTATGTCGGCCATGAGCAGCAGGAGGGCGCCGGCGACATAGTACTTGGCGTGGCTGGCGTGGAAGAAGACGAGGCCGGGCAGCGCAACGGCGACGAGCACATGCACGGCAAAGAAGAGGCGGTACGATAGGCGCCGCACAAACCCGAGCGCGGTCGTGCTCAGCATGGTCATGCTGGCAAACGCGGTGAGGCCGAGCACGACGACGGGCCGCACCAGGCGGCTCCAGAAGCTGCCGCCATCTGGCGCGGGCGTCAGGGCGAAAAACACAAGGTACAGCACGGTGTGCAGCGTGACCAAAAGGTAGACAATGGCGCCCAGCGCGCGGTGCCAGCGGTTGATCTGCTCGTGGGACGTGCGGAAGATGCGGAGCAGTGGGTTGACGTGGCGCATGGCGAGTATGTACTGCAGCGGCAGCTGGGACATGGCGACGGTGCCGCAGCGCTTGGTGAGGTGCAGATAGTCGCGCCCGGTCTCGACGGCACAGAGCGCGAGCAGCGCGGCCAGATAGGCACCGCCAACGAGCCACTCGTCCCGCTGGCCCCAGCTCTGCCCGAACACGGTGACGTTGTCCGACAGCCACCACGAGACTCGACGCATACGGGCTTCCCATGAGCCACGGGTGCTGAGGCGGTGCGACTTGAGCGACGGCGAGTCGGGGATGACCTGGTAGCGCGACGACGACGTCGTCGGTGTTGCTGGCGACGGGTCGTAGTCGTCGTCGTCGTCGTCGTCGGGCACGAGCCGGTAGTCGCGGGCGTAGACCTTGTAGGCGGCGACAAGCCACAGGATGACACGCACGGTGATCATGGCAATGGCCGGCGACATGGAGAGGAGAAAGCCATAGTGGCCGTAGCGGTCGAGCACGAGGCGACGGGCCTGGCGCTCCTCGAGCGAGAGGTCCTGGAACTCCCACGGCCAATGCATGTCTGACCAAGTAGATCACGGGGGAGGACGCGATCAATGGAGGGGCCGTGCCAGAGCTTTACGGTGTGATGCCGAGATGCTGAGATGCTGAGATGCTGAGATGAGATCCGACAAGATGAGAACGATGGCAGCAAATGAGACAGTCAGGCTCTCGTAACAACATACAGACTATTTGATCTGATCCGAGTTGTCTTTGTTCTCTTCAGCAAGGCCGGCCAGGCTCGTGGCTTGCAGACGAAGCGGAGATGACATCTTGCAGTATACGATGCATACGGAGCCATGGAGTAGTACCGGCGGAATAGCGTAAGCTGAGCGGTAATGCGCAGTAGCTGATTAGGTCGTACAGGCGATATAATAGTGGATTGAAGGGCTGACAAATGATAGGTCATTGTTGATTTTCGTGCTGACGTATTCCACGCGGCCTTCGTATCGCAGACGCATTACTTCTGGACGAGACTGTAATTAAAAGCTGTATCAGACGACAATGCGACAATGCAAGGAGCATGATATCTTGGAAATACAACCAAGTACAAGAATAGCATACGGAGTACAGCACAGTACAAGAAAAGCGAGATGGGGAGATGGGGAGATGGCGATACAACGGCTTATATAATCACTCCGTCTGTCTTATTGCCTTATTGGGAAGAAACCTATCACGACCTTGAGATGCAAAGCCTCACCCATCGTAGGACTGAACAGAATATCGTTTCTTGCAAAGGCATCAAACGACTTGAAGTGCTCAAGACAGTTTCTCTTTTTCTCTTACCTAAACGCTTATATCGTTCATACACCGCAGATCCACCAGCGATAAGCCGTGGGAAAGCGCTATCTCGCCGAGACAGACTTCCTCGACGCATCCTGTCTTGCCATCCTCTACCCAGTACCGTACAACTACCCGAATACCGTATACCGAAATACACTGGACACCATGCCGAGAGAAGCCGTCTACACCAAAAATGCGCCGCAGCCGCGCCCGCAGCTGTCTCAGGCCATCAAGTGCAACGGCATGGTCTACTGCTCGGGCCAGCTCGGCGTCGACCCCAAGACGTCCAAGGTTGTCGAGGGCACCGTGCAGGACCGCGCACGCCAGGTGATGCGCAACATGTCGGCCGTGCTGACCGAGGCCGGCACGAGCATCGACAACGTCGTCAAGGTCAACATCTTTCTCGTCTCCATGGCCGACTTTGTGCCGGTGAACGAGGTCTACGACGAGTTCTTTACGGCTCTGCCGAAGCCGGTGCGTCTTGTCTTTTGTTGTCTTTTTTGGTCTTCTTGGTCTTTGGTTTAGGGTCCTGCCTTGCCTTGCCTCTGTCTCTACTCTGCTAACTCGATAGTGCCGCACATGCGTTGCTGTGCACCAGCTGCCCGGCGGCTCGGATGTCGAGATTGAGTGCATTGCCTCCCTCGAGCGTGACGGCAAGGCCAACTTGTAGTGCCCTCATGGCATGCTCGATACGATATGAATAAGACTGCATCACATCGTGTCGTATCGTGATGACTAAGCAACACCGTTTACCGACATCTCCAGGCCGCTATCGGACTACCAGTGATCCTGCATCCTTTAGTTACTCCTTAGCAGCCAGTTACTCCTTTATTTTCTCACCATAATCGGCTTATGTAGCATGTGAATCTAGCATCTGAATTTTCAATCCTTTACCGGCTTATGCCAAGCGTCTGCAGTGCTTACTTGGTCGTTTGCCGTCAGCGCTCCACTGTAACGCTGTGATTGCCCTGACGTAGTACGCTAGTGCCCACTAAAAAACTATATTTTCTACTTACAAGTCAATCGACCACGTTGATTTTAAGGATATATTTTCCAGCAAATTCAGACAGCCATTGACGACCCCGGACTCGTCAGCTGCGTGCATCATCCGCCCTGTCAGCTTTTCCTCTTACTACAGCACACAATGGCCGCACCACTGCGCATCCTGAGCGCGACCTCGCGCTGCCGGCCGGCCGGTCTCTACGGGCCGTCCACCTCCTCCTCGTTTGCGCCGCGCCTCGCCGCCTTGGCCCGCCATGCCTCGACCCTGCCGTCCACATCATCGTTGTCCTCAACGGCCGTCGAAAAGGTCAGCAGCGCCGCCAACCCGCCATACACAACACGCCCGCCGCCCCTCGTGCTCCCCGACCGCATGCCCTCGACCTCGACCGTGTCGCACCTCTTTGCCACGGGCAAGGCCTACCTCGCCTTTTACAAGACGGGCATGAAGTACCTGTTTGCCAATACGAAACTGGCGCGCCAGGTCGGTGCCCGCGACAGCAACAACAGCCGGCCGCTGACGCGGTCCGACCTCATACTGAAGCACCGCTGGCAGCACGACATGCGCCGCCTGCCGCTGTTTGGTCTGCTGCTGCTGGTGTGCGGGGAGTTTACG
This sequence comes from Ophiostoma triangulosporum, assembly GCA_029298705.1. Lineage (NCBI taxonomy): Eukaryota > Fungi > Ascomycota > Sordariomycetes > Ophiostomatales > Ophiostomataceae > Ophiostoma > Ophiostoma triangulosporum. The sequence goes on along the minus strand of JANSLO010000011.1, from coordinate 1,320,551 downwards.
CCGCTGATTGTCATGGTGTTTCCGCATGTGGTGCCGTACCCGTGTCGGATTCCGAAGCAGGTGGCGTCGCTGCGGCGTGCAGATGAGTCGCGGCGGGTTGGAGCGTTTGCGGCAGTAGAGAAGACGTCGTCGGCGGCGGTAACGAAGCCTACATCGACGTCGTCGACGTCGTCTACGACGCCGTCGTCAACGAGTCTCTTGATCGCCCGCAGTTTGGGCCTCGCCCCAATGCAGGACCGCCTGGGCCTCCTCTCCGCCCTGCCGTCACTAGCCGAACGCATCGCCGAAAAGCGCATCCAATTCCTCGCACAGGATGACGCGCTGCTGCGTGCGGCGGGCGGTGCGGCGGCGCTCGAGGCGGACGAGGTGGTGCTAGCGTGCGCGGATCGCGGCCTGGACGTGCTGGGCAAGACAGAGTCGCAGCTGCGGCCGCTGCTGGCGCGGTGGCTCAAGTACACGCGCATGGACGCGTCGACGCCGCAGTCGCTGTCGGCGGAGCCGGCGGACAAGTACATTCACGGCCGGATAGTGACGCTTCTGACACGGCGGCCCGCAGACTGGCCTTGATTTTACACGGCGGCCCGCAGACTGGCTTTGATTTTTTTTTCTTTTCTTTCTTCTTTCTTCTTGCCCCCCTCACAATAGACCTGTACATATGGGCATCATGCGATACGACGGAACCGGACACGGAAAATGGACGGACGGCCTGCATACTCCTTGGACATTGCCGCCTTTATATTATATAGCATACACCTGCATTAAAATGCCATTTCTTGATTCTTAAAAAGTCATTATGCTACCCGTCTCTCTTCCTCGCCAAACAGCGTAAATGCACAAATGTAGGGTATCATACCAACCGGAGCGCCAATATAAACAACCAACACGCAATGAGCCACTGTGACGCGTCCAGCACCGTCTACGGTTACGGCCTACTGCCTACTGCTTATTGCCTATTGCTTATTGCCTATACTGCCCTAACTGCGCCATGAGCGCCTGCAGCGCTTGGTCGTTCGACGCCTGGCCGGGTGCCTGCTGGTACGCCGGCGGTCCACCACCGTATCCTGTCGCTTGTCCTCCGTAGACGGGCGCTGGCGCCGCCGCGGCCGCAGGTACTGCGCCATAGCTGTTGGCTGGCGTGGTGCCGCCCAGTAGACGCAGCACCGAGTTGAGGTCGAGCTGCTGCTGAGGCTGCTGAGGGGGTTGTTGTTGTTGTCGCTGGTGCTGCGGAATGCCGTACGGTGCTGGCTGGGCGTACACTGGTGTTGCGGGCTGTTGTTGTTGTTGTTGTTGTTGTTGTTGTTGCTGTTGTTGCTGCTGCTGGCTGCCCTGCAGCATGGCCACCACTTGGGCCAGCGTCGTCGCGTCCAGCTGCGTCGCCAGTGCGGCAAAATCGTTGGCGCCAATAGTTGGCGCTGCCGGCGCTGCAGCAAGCGCGGACGGTGCGTACCCACTGTACAACGCTTGCACAGGGTACTGCGGTGCCATGACGGCCGCCTTGGCGCGCGACACGACACCCGCCGCGACCGACGGCGTCAGGTCCTGGTACCCGTCGAAGCGCACATTGCTGGCGCCCGCCGACCGGTCAAACACCTGCATCGGCACCTTGCCGGCTCCTTGGGCGGCCATGTTGAGGTCGACGACGGCCAGGACGCCTTCGGCTGCATACGTCTGGATCAGCGTGTCGCGCGGCGGCGTGAGCGGGCTACGGAAGAGGACGTCGGTGCGCAGGCCGCGCTCATGGAAGGGGGCCTGTGTCCACTTGACAAACTCGCGCTCGAGGCCGGGGTTGACGAGGAACTGCACGTCGGGCACGTCGCTGCCGGACCGCATCTTGACCGCTTCGTACTTGACGCTGCTGTTGCTGTTGCGGTCCCGATCACGATCGCGGTCGCGGCTGTGGCCGCGGCCGTGGCCGTGGCCGTACCCCGGACTAGACGAGCGCCGCGACCGGTACGACGCCTTGTCACGGCCATGGCTGTTGGGCGACCGCGACCGACCGCGCGCATGGCCATGGCTGTCGCGGCCGCTGTAGTGGTCATGGTCGCGGCGCGGCGACGCATCGCGACGGTCGTCACGGCTGCGGCGCGTACTGCCGGCCGTCTGGTCGTGGCCGATGCCGTTGCCGCCGTTGCGGCTTCTGTTCTTGGCCATTTCCAGGGCGTCATGGGGTTTGCGCTTGGTAATCTCAATGTCTTGTCTGTTAGTGTGCGTCTACACTAATACACTAAACGAGCGGCGGGACATACGAATCTTGCGGCCGCGAATTTCGGCGCCTTCGAGGTGTGTCAGAGCGGCATGCGCCTCGTCGGCCGTGTGGAACTGCACAAAGCCATAGGCCGACTTGATGATGATCTGGGCAAGGCGGCCGTGGTGGTGAAACTTTTCAAATACGTCGCGCTTGCTGACGCGCTCTTGCGACAGGTTACCTGGACCGTTAGTCAGTGGTGGGACGCGTCCGCAGTGCGGCCGGACGAACATACCGATGAACATGCGGGACCCCTCGGGGAAGTTGGTCTCCCAGTTGCCAACGGCCGTGTATGCCTTTTCCTCCCCGAGAAAGGCCTGGTACGCCCGTTCTACATTAGCCTTTTCGCGGCTGTTAGCATTTTTGTCGTTGTTGCGGCCGCCCGCTCCTCCAGGGCCGCGCGGCGCGGAGCTGGGCGCGGCGCTGGCATGGGCATTGGGCGCAGCGCCGTGCATGGCCAGGCTACCGTTCATGCGTGCCGGCCCCGTAGGAGGCTTGGGCATGGGACTGGAATTGGAATTGGGATTGGCCGGGCCCGTGGGAATGGCCTTGGAGGCCTTGGAGGCTTTTGAGGCCTTGGGAGCCTTAGCAGGCTTGGGGGCCTTGGGCGGCTTGGCCTTGGTCATGGCCGATGGACCCGTCGGCGGCTGCCGCTGCATTGGCTTTGGACCGGGCTTGACCTCGTCGGGCTCGCCCGTGTCTACCATGGCAATGTCTGCAATGTACGGCAGTTCTGGGGACGCCGACGCGGGCTGGGACGGGGCTTGGGACGGGGGCTGGGCCTCGTTGTCCATGTCAAAATCAGCCGCCTCGTCGGCGGCGTCCTTTGCAGTATCCTCCTTGGCCGCATCCTCCTTGGCCGCGCCGTCCTCGGCCGCATCCTCCTGGGCCTCTTCTTTTTCATCGTCATCATTGGCATCAGATCTAGGGTCAACAGGGCTGACCGTCTCGGCCTCGGCCTCGGCCTCGGCAGTCTCGGCTACACGGACATCTTCCATGGAATCCTCGCGCGCGGGCACAGCTGTACCAGACGGATCGGCAGGGCCAGCAGAAACCTCCGCCCTGACCGGTGCCTCCTCCTCCTTGCTCTCACTACGTGAGACGGCGTCGGCTGGCGGCACTGCCACGCCGGCGGTGTTACTCTCGGGTTCACAATCTTTTTGGTCTTTTTGGTCTTTTTGGTCCTGCGTGTACAGATGCTCGTCATCGAGGTCCGAGATGTTTGAAATGTCAGAAATGTCTGAGATGTCGGAGAGTTCCGAGGCCGCGCCGCTCTCAGGGGCAGCCTCAAAGACGCCCGCGCTGCTCACGTCATCGCCAGAGATGGGCCCGTTTGCGCGGCTCACAAGGGCAGCGATGGACATGTCAAGGGAAGAGGCGCTGCTCTCGGGGGAAGAGACAGGCACGTCAGCCTCCGTGCTCACGACATTGGGCACTTCAACAAAAGAGTCCGCCTCGGCCGCGGATGCAGCCATCGTGGCAGTACTGAAGACGAAACGGAATAACGAAATAACGAAATGGACGAGCGGCGCCAAGCAATACGAGCTAAATGGTCAAGGACGGCGACAAAGTGTTTGGAGAGGAGCGGGAACAAAAGGAACGAAAGAAGAAGACGAGCGACGCGTCATACAGGCCTTCTAAAGGCAAGGCGCGTTTGTCGGACTGGTCAGTTACGCGCACTGTACGCCTTTCAAGATTAAAAAGCGACTGCGATGGAGAAGAATAGCAAGCTGGATGATGGGGTGTGGTGGGCAGATGAGGTGATGGGAGACTGAAAAAAAGTTGGGAGCTGAACAAGGGAGGGAGGCGTGAGGAATGACAAGACGCAGAATCTGGACAATCTGGGCTGAGGGGAAAATGCAGTGTGGCGGCGGTGTGGCGCTAATTGCCAGCGTAACGCTCTACTTATGTAATCAATCTACAAACAAAGCCGACACGAAAGTAAATCAACACAATCACGATTCTACAGAACAAAAAAATCACAAATCAGTCAAACGCACCATTCGATTGAGTCTATACATCCTCGCACCATTACGACTGGACCACGTCCAGCCCTGTCGCTTCGAGACTCCCACAACACCGGTGCCGTCCACGACACCCGGCCAACACTCGATACCCGACACCATCGTATCCAAAACAAGGACCAGTCCAAACCAGAAAGGAAGCCCGAGCCGAACACCTAAGCGAATGCAATGCAGAGCACATTTGCGACAGAAATGATAACATGCAAATGTGATGCGTATGATGTATTGGTAGCCACAAGCCCAACGCCAGATTACAAGGGGGGGAACATAAAGAAAACATAAGAAAAGAAGAAAGGAAATGATAATAAGAAAAAGCAGTCGTCGTCTCGTGATATAACAAAAAGCAAAGGGGTATTAGACATTAACGGACGGCGACTGCTTCCGTCTCGGGGTGCACGGCCGCGTCCCAAACATGCACGCTGTGGAACTCGACCTCGGGCGTCGTCGGGCTCATGGTGCCCGGGCTGCTGCCGCCACGGCTGCTACCACCAGGCGACGACGCAAAGCTCGACGTGCTGCGTGCCGTCCACTCGTCGCTATCGCCCGACGACACAGTGCGGTTGTGGCGCGGCAGAAGGTCGAGGCCGAAACCATCAAAGGAGTCGTACGAGTACTCATCGACGACGGAGCGGTTCTTCTCGCCGACCTCGACGTAGTCGTACTCCCAGCGCGAACGCTTCTCGAGCTGGCGGCGGGGAAGGAAGCTGACGCGCGAGACGTAGTAGAAGAGCGCGGCCAACAGGCTGCCAGCGACCAGGTCAATAGCGTAGTGGTGGTTCAGGTACATGGTGGCCCACCAGATCCAGCCGACGTAGATGATAAAGAGGGCGCGGAAGCGGGGGAACGCATAGCTCATAAACAGAGCCTCGAGCACAGCGTCAGCAGCGTGCAGGCTGGGGAAGGCGCCGAAGGGCACCGGCGCAGTCGTGAAGCTCGTTGTGTACAGATCGACGCCGAGCAGCTGATCGACGCGGGCGAGGCCGGCGGGTGAGCCGGGCATGCCGTAGTGGGCGGGCTCGAGGCCGTGCAGACGCTCGTACCAGGGAGGCGTGCAAGGGAAAATGAGCTGCGTGGTGACGCCGATAAGGGCGAGGTAGCCGAAGCAGCGGGCAAAGACGGGCGTCGTGCCAGGTGCGGCAAAGAAGAACATCAGCACGCTGCAGATCAGCGGCGCGCCAAAGTGACCCAGGCCGTAGGGGATCCAGGCGAGCAGGTCGAGCACGGGGTGTGTGTGGGCCGACAGGATGTTAGACAGGTTGGCGCCATACAGAACGTTCTCGAGTGCAGGCAGCACCTTGACCCAGATGTGCGGGCGGTACTCGACGGGGATGAAACTGGGATGTTAGCGTGGAGATAGTAAAGGTGTTGATGGTGCAGATGTAAACATACCGGCTGGCAAAGAAGTAAAACAGATATGTCCAGATGGGGAGACTGGGCAGAAAAAACTGGCGTGTTGCGGGCATCAGCAGCAGCAGTGCATAGCCAGCGACGACGGCAATGTCAATGTAGATGGGAATGGGCGCAATGACGAAAGAAAAGAGCACAAAGATGGCGGTGATGGCGTGCTGGATGTCGTAGACGTTCCAGCGGTGTCTCCGCAGCGCCCGCAGACCGTCGGCCGGGTTGAACGAGCGCTGGATGGCGGCAATGTTGCCACCGCTGCGCATCTTGGTGGTGTTGGCCATGGTGCGGTTGCCGCCAATGACAAAGTTGGAGTCGGGCGCAGTGACGGACAGAGTGGGCTTCTGCGGTAGTGGTAGTCTGCGGGATGTGTTGATCTTGGCGGTGATGCTGTTTGAGGCCGGACGCGTCGTCGATTTGCGCGGCAGCGGGCTAAGGCTGGACAGCGCAGCAGCGGCGGGGGCAAAGACATTCATCTTCGACGGCTGAAGGAGGGAAGCGATATCAGCCATGATGGGTGTGGGTGGCGTGGCGAGGTCGGTAACGTTGTCGAGATGGTGTGATTAAGAGTCGACGACAGTTGATGCGTCGAGAGGCTCGACAAAAGAATCCGTAAGGTGTCAACAGCACAAGCCCATCGAGGAGGTCGAGAGAGAGGAATGCGAAGGCGTACGGGAGAAAAGAAGTGAAGAAGAGAATACAGGAGGAAAAGGAGTGACGAGAGAGAAGACTGATGGATGGCGGGATGGCAGACGTAATAGAGAGACCGGAAGAGACAGAAAGAGAGACATCAGGTGAGAGGCTCGGGAAACGACGAGAATATGAGGATTTCGGGGGAGGGTGTGTGGGGCCTAGCGACGAAGGAGAGACGGCCTGACGGTTGAGACGGAGAGACGGAGTGACGGGGGTTAAGAAACGGTGGTCGCTTTGTTGGTAGGGGATAAGGCAAGGAAATAGGGAATAAAGGAAAATAAGGGGGAAATAAAAAATAAAAACGGGTCGTCAAAGCGCTTTGTCACTGTAAGCATACATATAGATACAGCGTATCACAGCCTTTTCCAGCGTATGCAGTCTATAGCCAATAGCAGGCCGTAACGGAAGCGACGAAGCGACGGCACAGTCAAGTTGTCAGCACCTCCAACAGCACTACGTCAGACCGTCAGCGTAGCAGCCGAGAGCGTTACGTCAAGGAGGGCTGAGTTGGGGCTGGTAAATTAGATTCAACAGGCAGCAGCGGTAAGAAGTACGGAGTAAGCATACGTCAAGTATCTAATACGTACTGGGTGGTAGCACACTGATGCGACCAGGCAGATTATGGAGTCACGAAACCACGATACCTGCCACGAGAGCATGGCTCTGTTCTACAACAACCGTTTTGAGGTGTCGCACAGCAGGTGCATATTAATTGCATCGCACCATTTGTCGATTTCTTTGGGTATTGATTGACTGACGGTGATTTCGGACTTTTGGTACGATGATTACACTGAGGAAATGAACAGGAGGCTCGGGGAATTCGTCGATTCCGAAAGCCTGCCGTGACCGTGGACAGAACGGTAGGTATGCTTAAGCTGGTTTGATTGGTGTTGTTGGTAGCGCCCAAAACGGTGTCGCGCTAATTGGCAGGCTCATTTCCAGTTACAGGCATCATAGATTACAGGCTCATAGGCCTCAAACGTGGTGGAATGCAGTGCAAGTGTTTGTACTACGAGAGTAAGCATACAGGATAGTTGTGATTTGATTTCTCTGTACGATACGGGGTATTTACAATAGAAGTCGGAGGCTGGTGCTCAGATGCTAGTCAGATAGTCATACAGCGTGCTCGTATACTCTGGCTGTGCAATATATGCTTACAGCGAGCATGTATATGCTTATATGTATGTAGCGGCAGTAAGATGAGCGGCACAGCAGATGATGAAAACCAACACCAGTATGCTTAGTGTGTCACCCATGTATTGTGTGGTTGCAGCGGTCGAGGCCAACAACGCCAAGGTTTCATCTTGCCCATTGCATCTGTGATCGTCTTTCGAGGACCAACATGCGATACACAAAGAACCGGTGTTTGCCTGTCGTTTACCCGTCACCTACGCGGTCGCATTTCATTGGCTGTCAGTGCCTGTCAAAGTCTGTGGTCTGCTAATTCGGGTGACAGAACAGACTATTGCAGCCTTCTGCATCCCTGCAGTCATCATGAAGATTTGAAACGGGCATGCGTGTCTTTGTATCGAAGATATTCTTGGATATGCTTGGACAATCTAATTATATACTTGTTACTTATTCTCCGTTCTGACATAGGATGGTTAAGAACTTAAGCATATATGTATATGTAAGCATAGTAAGCATAAGCATACTTGCGTATATGTACTCCGTACAGTACGTATGTACACTATATTTACAAGTAAGCATAACGGCGCCTTGGCTTGCATGACGACCGTGCCGTAGTGACGGGTTATACGGAGTAGTATTCGGGAAAATGTGCTGACCGTTTACTTCACCGCACTATGTGTGTAATCGGTCTTGTCGATTCGGCGTGTCTTGTTTGGATATCTAATGTATGCTTATTTAGGGCTGGCAAAAGACGGCTTCTCTGGCATGCGCCACAACGGCGCTGAAAATATTTCTTCGACTGTGCGGCGTAGATGTCGTACATATACTTGTCGGATAAACACCGGCTGCTCCGTAAGTCTGTTTAATGGAGTCTAATAACGCCGACGGGTGGACGGGTCTGCCCCAAGGCCGTTGCCGATGTGCATGAAAACTCTGTCTGGCGGATCTGAAGTGGTCATGATTCAGGAAGAAATTTGGCAAAACTTTAACTGCAGTAAAATCTAGTAGCTTCGCCAAGTATATATTACGTATAATTCGGTAAATAAAATCTACGTTAGCAAAACTTGAAAAGTAAAAAGTACATGAGAAAAAAGTGTCAAGTTCAGCCTTGTGGTGAGTCGTTGCTAGAGATCCACTGAACTGGGGCGGCGGCACTGGCGGCCGAGGCATCGTTAAAAATGGGCAAAGTGTGTTAGCTGGTACTCTTTTTGATTACTACATTACGGCAAGTCGCGACAGAACCAGAACTATGTGTACGTAAGCAGAACGGCGTCTCGCGCTCGGGGTTATGGCTGCCAAATGGGTCGCAGAGATCGCTATTCAAAATACCGCATCGACCGTCGTCGACGGAGTACCGTAGCAGTGTTGCGTTACCACCATGAAGCGGCCTGTGCACAATGATAAGCAAGTACAATGCGTCGTAAAAACAGCGGAAAATACAACAAACCCCAAAAGTCGCATGACAAGACAGCGGTCGTTTGTCGTTTTCGGGTGCGATCTGGGACGGACGTGCAATTTCGTTTGCATCCATCGTTACCTCGCTACAGCGCTATTCCCCCCCAAACCCCCTACTAATATCGCCCAATATCGCCCAATTCCGCCAAACTAAAACCAAAATGGTCGCTGCACTCCACCCTGCATGTCCACCGCCAAGAATGAATTTATCATCGTATTGAATCTTCCCAATCTTTATGTGTAAATGTACATATAAGCATACGGATATGCTTATGTACTCCGTACACTCAACAACCTTGACCCCGGAACCCGAGCGCGCGTAAAAACCCGAACGGGCAAATGCTCTTGCGTATGGTTATGTAAGCGGGTCTCATGTTTGACGAGTCCGCGCGCAATCTCCGTCTGTGTTCCGTCTTCCGTCTTCGCCATTCAGCAACGACCGAATGCCGCTGTCCCGCTCAGCTCTCAGCGCTCAGTGCTCAGCGCTCAGCGGCTCATCGGCTCATCGGCTCAGAGTCGGCAATGACTGATATTCACTCATCTGCATCTCGCCCATTGTCTGCAGCTGGCGTCAAAGTTGACGCATCGGTCGTCCGCATCTTCCGCACAAGATTATTTTAACGCGATCACGAGTGCCGTAGACGGACGCAGCAGAATGGAGCTACTGCATCGGATCGCGATGCAGCCTGACGTCTTGTGATCTTGGCAGACTGCTGCGATAACAACAGCAATGATCTGATGATGGATCGGCATCTTTACATCTGCATACGTATCTGGTGATCTTTACTCTGTACATATAGATGCACGACGGACAATATCGGCCATCAACATCGACCAATTCGACCAATGTGACCAATGCAACCAAACAGCCATCTCCGAGGCCCAACTACTCCGTACTTCGATTCTAGGCCGAGTGCGCGATCCGTGCTGCCGTGCAAAATAGTCTAGCGCTGGCGCATCACTGCACGACCGGCGCCCATCAGTGTTGTAATGAAATGTACGTGACTGGAAAAAGGACATTTGAAAAAAAAAAAAAAAACACTTGTCCGGATTAGGCACCGTTTCGTCTCGCATGCTCACTGGCCCCGAGCCATCCGGCTCTGGATGCTGTGCAGCGTTGCCGAGTGCTGACAGATCTCGCAGGTCAGTGCTGACCGATCCGGCCGGCGGCAAGGGTTTCCATCTTATTCTATGTACGTTATGCTTATGTAGGAGATCAGTCAGTTTGTCCATCTTACGTCTTGTCTTTGTCGCTTTCTTGAGTCTGGCCTTTGTCGCTTCCCGAATCTGGCCTTTGTCGCTCCTCGAATCTGGCCGTAAGCACTTTCCGTGCTCCATAGCGGCAGCAACAAATGCGCTGTCTGTTGGGCACCAACTGCTCCGTACGAGTAGCTACAGCCAATACGTTTCGTCGGCGCCGTCCCGATAGTGTTTATGCCCCCGAGCCATCCGGTCTATTCCGTTCGATTTCGATTCGATCCATACTGGCCACACGTCACTGAGAGTGCTCATGTGTACGTGTCTAAATGCATTCCAGTGCCGTCTCATCTCGTCTTGCACTCAACCTGGACGATCTCCTGGAATGAAGATGTTCACATATACGTGTCTCCAGCCTGTCGACTCGTTACGAAAGATTGCAAAGATGACTCCGTAATAATACAACGTCTGCAATACGTAAGAACGTAAGAAGCCACAAATGAGCAAGGGGCCTGTAATTTAAGAAATACGGGGTATCCCCGGCCATGGAGATACTGGAGACATTGAACAGCCGTTGGGTCTCGGTCTTCGGCCTTCGGGTCCTAACGCCAGAATTGAGAATTAAGAAGATGTACGGAGACATGTAATATCAACGGTCCCGAATTGAAGAGTACGTACATTTACACAAAATATCAACGGTCCCGAGCTGCCCTTTCAGTCACGAGGCTAGTCAATGACAGCCTCATTGGTATGTGTAGAAAAATAAAAAGTAAATAAATATAGCGATACCAGATCACGATAGATTAACAGGCTCAAGGTATATCAAGCAGATGCAATGGCAGACAATGGCAACAATGGCAAAAATGGCAGAAATAGCAGACAATGGCAGACATAAGACGTCATCAAGCAAACAAAAAAAAAACACAAAAACACTACCCCCGGCTTCCCACGCCCGTCCACAGCCCTTTGGTCGTCTCGACGACCTTGTTCACCTCCATGCCCGGCCGCAGCGACATGGGCACAGCGTCCATGTGCTGCGGCACCGGCGGTGGCTGTGCATGCACTGGCTGGCACGCCGGCGCGTCCGCCATGTGCACGCTGCCGCCGCCGCCCGCATACCCTGGCGTCAGGACCGCCGGCGCCGCCGCGCTCTCCTGCGTGCCGTAGCCTGAGTCCGCCGTGCGCACCGTGTGCTGGTTTGCGTGCTGGTTCGGCAGGCCGCGCGGCGGCTCGCGTGACCGCGCGCCGTCCATGCGCCCCTGCTGCCCGCCCTCGCGCAGCTTGTTGATCGCGCGCACCGTGTCAATGGCCGCGTGCAGCGTGCGCCGCGCGTTAAAGTTCTTCTTGACCGTCGGCAGCAGGTTGGTCATGTTGTTGGTGTTGCCGCCGCCGGCGGCAGAAGCGTCGTCGGCGTCGCGCGCGTGGTAGGCCGCGAGGAACGGGTGCTGCAGCGCCTCGTGCGCGGTCATGCGGCGGTTCGCGTCAATGGTGAGGCAGCGCCGCACAAAGTCCTTGGCCGCGTCGGACACGCCGCGCCAGTAGTCCTCGGGCGTGAAGGCGTAGTCGGCCTGCAGGATGGCCTGCATCTCCTCAAAGTCATTGTCGCGGTCAAAGGGCGTGTAGCCGCACAGCAAAAAGTACGTGATGACGCCGAGCGCCCAAATGTCCACCGGCTTGCCGTGGCCAATCTTCTTGAAGATCTCGGGCGCCATGTAGCCGGGCGTGCCGCACGTCGTCGTCAGCACGTGGAACTGCTCCTCGTCCATGACGCGCGACAGGCCAAAGTCGGCAATGAGCAGGTCCGCGTTGTCCTCGGGCGTGCGGAACAGTAGGTTTTCTGGCTTCAGGTCGCGGTGCACAATGCCGTGGTCGTGCAGGTACGCCACCGCCGACAGCGTCGCGCGGATCAGGTCCGCCGCGTCGGACTCGTAGTACGAACCCTTGCGGCAGATGCGGTCAAACAGCTCGCCGCCCAGCGCAAGGTCCGTCACGAGGTACAGATTGTTCATCGTCTCAAAGTAGTCAACGAGCGTCAGAATGTTCTTGTGGCCCATGGACACCTTCTTGAGCACCGCAATCTCGTTGCGAATCATGTGCTCGCGGCCCGCCATGAGCCGCTTGTTGATGACCTTGGCCGCATAGCACCGGCCGGTGTCGATGTGCACGCACTCCTTGACGACCGAGTACGAGCCGGCGCCCAGGGTCTTGCCCACCTTGTAGCGGCACGGCTGGACCTGGGGGGTGGCCATGGGGGAGGTAGAAGTCTGGGAGGTCCGAGTTGGAGGTAGTCAGGCTTAGGGTAGTTCGTCGTAGATATATCGTAGGCGCAGTTGTAGTCGCTGTGAGTTATCGCTGTCGTGCGTAAAGATATATCGTGATTCGATGGAGTGATGGTCGAGGTGTGTCAAGGTGGTCAAGGTGAGAGGGAGGACAAACCCAAATGGCGGGGTTGCTGACTGAGCAGTGCGTCGTGAGTCGGTGAACGGTCAAGTTGTGTCTCCCTTTCACGTAGAAGCCCGACGATGACTGCTGTTTCTTTCAGTAATCATCCAAGGTGCTCAGACGTCGGTCAGCCGTTGCATGATGATTGACGAGCGATGGAGTCGTTAGTCCTTAATCTACGTAGTCCTAAGCTTTCATCCTTACGTTATCAGTCTCCACTGTCTGCCCGCACACTGTATTCTTTGTTATTTTCTGATATTGTTGTTTTGACAGAATACTCTGTTAATAAACGACTGAAATTACTGACAGTGTTAGAATTGTTTTGCAGTATTATTATGTGTGTTTTATAAAAGATTATCTTCATGTCCTCGTATTGAATAAGAATTTACTTCTTATTTGATTAGGTAATACACCAACGCCAGTTGAGTTTGATATTGCCAAGATCTGTTGCTTACCGGCATTGACTCTCAGCCTCATTGCATCCCTGGAAGTACTTCCACCTCCCTCATACGGAGTAGGTGAAACAGACAGTACGTAGGTACTATGCTTATTAACATTGCTTAGGTAATCATACAGTTGAGACATCTGCGTACGGTCTGATCAAGTAGCTATCGGGCTCTTACTTCTTCATAAATGTGCTTCTCGAGTCTTTATATGTACATATGTTCGCGGAGTTAACAGCACATTGTCGCATCGAATCCCAGGACACCAAGCTATTGCTGCCAGCCAGACATGGTAAGAATATGTGGCTAGTGGTCGGCTGTGGCTGAGTCCTTCCTATACGGAGTACACCAACCAGCTACTCAAAGTTCCCGCGCCGCGACTGCTTCTTGGCGCTCTGCTTCTTCTTGTCCTTGAGCCGCGCCGCATGAAACGCCTTTGTCCTGTCTTGTTAGCTCGACTCTCGCCACGGCCATTTCTAGCTAGACTTACACTTCTCTGTACTTGGTCGCCGTCTCTGGCCGCGACTCGCCCGGCACCGCTGCGTCGTACAGCGCCACCAGCTCGTCGTACAGCTTCTGCCGATTCGCCTCCGCATTCGCCGTGCGCGACCGCTGCTCCTGCGCCTGCATTGTCAGGCTGTCGCTCGCGCGCGTGTAGTAGCGCGACGTGCGCACGCGCGATCGCAGTAGGGCCGGCAGCGCGGCTGTGAGCTCGGTGACGGACCACACCGTCGTGGCCTTGCTCTCGGTCTTGTTGACGTGCTGGCCGCCGGGCCCGCTAGAGCGAGCATACGTCGTGACGCCCTTGGGCAGCGTATCGGGGCCGGTGAATGCGGTGCGCCACTGCCGCGCGGCCGCGAGCTCGTCGGCGTCAAAAGCCTTGCCGAATGCTTCGTAGCGGCCGCTGTAGTGGCGGCCGTACCCGAAAATCAAAAAGGGCGAGCGAGCGAGTTGTGGGAGAGAGAGTATCGGTTGTATCCTTGGCGATCCTAGCAGTCTTATTCTGAACATGTTGCGCTTGTGCGTTGTTGTGATATTGACAGTCTTTTTAACGATTTGGAGGTTGTGCGATTAGTCGGTGCGCTAGCTGCGATTTTGGCGAGGCTACGAGGCTGCGCAAGGCTGCAGCCAAGTATCTCTTTTAAAGTAAAAACATCACCAGATGCCATCGACAAGAAGTATAGACATAAACGCAATAGATTAACTATAAACAGACAAGCCTTCCCTTGAACACCCCTAGATGCATGCAGAAAAATAGCACAAATAATGAACAATAAAAGACCGACAGAGGAACAGCGATCAAACAGAGACAAAATAAAAGATAAAGACGGCCGTGGCATGCTACCATTGTTGACACAGCCCGGATCCTGATGTCTCATAGTGGCAACCGCATCAGTAGAGGCTCCGTCCCTGCTGCGGCCTATATGCCTCCTACGGCACATGCGGCGCTGGGATCGGCGTCTCCTTTTTAGGCGCCGGCGTCTCGCTCTTGGCCTCCTTCTTGTCCGCCTTTTCCTTCTTCTCCTTCTTCGACTTCTCCTTCTTCTCCTTCTTCTCCTTCTTCTCCTTCTTTGCCTTTTCCTTCTTCTCCGCCTTGGCCTCAGGCTCGTCGACGTCCATGGCGTCGACATCTGCCTCGGCCTTGGTCTTCTTGGCCTTGCTCGTCTTGGGCTCGGCTGGCACGACGGGCGGCAGAATGGCCGTCTGGGGTACGACAGGCGGTGCCACGGGCGTCACCTTGCTGAGCACGGGAGCCGCCACGGCCGTCTTGGACGTCTTGGGCGCCTTGGACGACCGCGCCTTCTTGGCAGCCGCCTCAACAGCCGAGCTGCCGCTCTCGTCGTCGGCCTCCTCAGACACCTTGCGCTTCCTGCTGGCGTGCTCGCTGACGCCAATGGGCAGGTACCGGTTGCGCAGGCCCGCCGGCTGCACGCGCGCCGCCTTGGCAGGGGCTGGAGTCAAAGCGGGCGCATCCTGGGCAAACTGCGTCACGCGCTTCAGATGCATCGTCTGGTCAATGTCGCGGTTGACTGTTGGTTAGCATGCAGGATAAAAAGTAAATAGCGAATGAGGACCTACGCATGTTGTACTTGTCGCCGGCGGCGTTGGGAATGAGCAGCTTGATCGTCTTGGTCGTGATGCTGTCGTCAAAGGTGACGCCGTAGTCCTCGCCGCCGTGGCGCACAATGGGCTGGCCCTGCCGCGCCGCGTCGACGGGGATCGCCATCTTCTCAATCACAGTCACGGGCACAGATGCCGGCGCCGTAAAGTACCACACCTGCTTGCCCTCGAGCCGGGCCTGCTTGAAGATACGCGATACGTCCGATGCATCGGCGTCGTCCTGCGCGCGCCGCAGCTGGAAGCCTTGCGACGTGAATTGGCTAAGGGGGTATTAGTCGTTGCTGTAAAAAGTAAAAAGCGAGCCAAGGACTGCTAGTTGTTGCCGTAAAAAAGAAAAAAGCGAGCCAAAGACTAAGACATACCTGGACGGGCGTGCCGCCACGGCAGACGACTGGTCGGCCATCTCGTCGTCCGAGTCGCTGTCGGTGACGGGCGCGGTGGCCGCCGCTGCCTTGGCCGTCTTGGCCACAGTCTTGGCCACAGTCTTGGCCACAGTCTTGGCCACGGGCTTGGCCTCCTCGTCGCTGCTGCCGCTGTCGCTGCCGCTGTCATCTTCGCTCTCACTCTCGCTCTCGCTGTCGTCGCTGCTGCTCGTCGCGTTCGACGACGCGGTCTTGCTCGCTTTGGCCGCGTCGTTTGTTTTTGCTGGGGTATCTTTTTTGCCGCTGTCGCTGTCGCTGTCGCTTTCATCCTCGCTGCTGCTGCTGCTGCTGTCCTCCTCCTCGCTGCTGCTGTCGCTCTTCTTGGCAGAAGCAGCCACCGGTTTGGCCTTGGCCTTGCCGTTGGCTGCATTTGCTGCTGGCTTGACCGCCGAAACTGCACTGGCCACTGCCGCCTTGGCCGATCCGTTCACTTTGCTCAGGAACGACGCCTTGCTGGTATCCTTTTTAGTCGCCGTCTTCGTCGTCTTGTCGTCGCTGTCCGAGTCGCTGCCGTCGTCCGACGACGTGTCGCTGCCGCTGCTGGACGAGCTCGAATCCGACTCATCGTCGTCGTCGGCGCCAAAGAGGTTGCCCGACTTGGCGCCGCCGTTCGTTCCGTTCTTGAGGTCTTTGAGTGACGGCACCGAGCTCGCGCCGGCCGTCGCGCTTCCGGCACCGCCGCCGAGCAAGCTGCGCGGCATGCCCTTGACGTGCGCAGACAGCGAGCCAATCGTCACCCGTGGTCCCACCATGTTGTCGTGCTCAAGTGTTGTCGGGTACAGATTGATGATGTAGAGTGTGTCGTAGCGAGTGCCAATGTCGACTTGATGCTCGAAAGGAAAGGGTGCACAGCGTCGCTAAACCGTGATGCTCCGCCGCAAAACTTGTCGCGCGAAAAATGTTGACGGCCAGAAATTATTCACTGTTGGAATCGCGCGCTAACATTGGCTGGCAGAGACCCGTTTTCTCAGAAAGAGCGGCAGAATCGGCTCACCGCCAAAATTATTCAAGCACACGATGCACTGTGTTTTGATACAAAGTGTTTTGAAAGGGAGAGAACAATGAGCACAATCTACAAGTAAAAATAATACGAGACCAGTAGGCATCAAAGAACACGGCTGGTGGCAGCAGTTTGCAGCGTACATTGATTACGGATGCCATACTGCCAATGCCGTTTCCATGACACAGTGCGAATAGTACAATCTCTTCAACAGCTCAACGCCGAGCTCACATTCGGCTTCCGAGGCTGGCAACGGATACAGACACGACGGACAGCAGCTGGTACGCATGCCGGATACTGAGTGTACACAGGCCGACATGGAGCCGAGGAAGAAGAGAAAGGTCGAGGAGCCAGCGGCGCCGCGTAAGTGATGCGATGCTCCTTTGCGACGACGAGATGACGAGACGGCGAGACGCGTGGATGACGCAAGAACTTGCATGAGGCATCCGTTCAGTCACTAACAGGGAGCAGCGACCAGTGCATTTGCTCTGCGAAAGCGGTTGCAGCAGCAAAAGGAGGAGCAGGCGCGAGCGGCATTGGCGGTGGCCGAGACGGCTCCGGCTCCGGCCCCGGCTCCGGCTCCGGGCGGCGATGTTGAGCCACCGGCCGAGACGCAGTCCGCGGTAGAGTCCAAAGCACCAAAATCAAAAACAAAAAAGGGAAAGAAGACAAAGGAAGCGCAGCCAATAGAGCCGGCCGTGGCTGCAGTCGCCCCTGTTGAGCCGCCGGCCCCAGTCGCAACGCCGGCCCCGGTCAAGTAAGACGCCGTGACAGCATAGCAGTGCGCCCGAACACAAGAACACAAGAGGACTGACAAGTAGAACTGTTCACATGTCGCCGCCAACGCGGGGGCCTGTCGTCATCCGATCCTCGTTCCAGCCGAGCAGACACAACTTTCAGAAAAAGGCCAACGGCCACCTGCATCTCAAGATGGCCGACGACCAGGTACGGGGTGTTTCTGTCGTATTACATTGTACACTACAAAAGCTGACAAGCAGCGCCTTGTGATTCTCGGCAGCTACGGCCTTACGGTCAGGGAAGGCGAGGTGACGCTGGCGGGCGCCATCCTGCGGGCGTCGGACAAGACGCACTGGGTGCATGCGCCGCGATGTCACGCTCTGCCCGTGCTGCGGTGCACCGACGCGGCGTACATTGTGCTGCAGCCACATCCGGCAGCCGCGTCCCTGCGCGCACTGGCCAAGCTGTCGCCGCTCTTCCAGAGTCTCTGGAACGAGTCTGGAGACGACGCCACCTTTCAGATTGTGCGTTTTTCTTTTTGGTTCGACTTTTACAAAAACAAAAAAAACTAACAGCCAGATCTACACATCCGATGACAGTCAGGCCGTGACGCGCGACCTCTCGTCGCCGGCCGAGTGGAATAAGCTCATTGCCGAGCTGACGTCGCCCAAGAGCAAAAAGACCCCGGCTTCGGCCTCGGCTTCGACCTCGGCCACAAAGGGCGTCTTCTTTGTCTGCGGCCCCAAGGCGTCGGGCAAGTCCACATTTGCGCGGCTGCTGGCCAACCGCATCCTGACGGCCGACGGCGCCGACAGATCATCGACGCGGAAATGGGCCGTGCCGAGCCTGGCCGTCCTCGACATTGACCCGGGCCAGCCCGAGTACGGCACGCCCGGCTCGCTGTCCCTTGTCCACGTGCACGAGCCGAACCTGGCGCCGACATTCTGCCATCCGTATGTGCCGCATACCGGCGGCGGCGGCGGCGGCGGCGGCGGCACCAAGCTGCTGCGCGCGCACGAGACGGCCGCCGTGTCGCCGTCGACCGACCCGGAGCACTACGTCGAGTGTGTCATGGACCTCTTTGCGCTCTACCGCCGCGACCTGCGCAGCCGCTGTGCGCTCATCGTCAACACGCCCGGCTGGATCCAGGGCACGGGCCTCGCCATTTTGACGAGCCTGGCCGCGCGCATGCAGCCCACCCGCGTCGTCTACATGTCGCACGACGGGCCCGACGACACCGTGCAGGGCCTGCGGGCGGCCTACCCCAGCGTGCCGCTCGTCATGCTGCCGTCGCAGCCGGGCGACCTGCGCGTCCGCACAGCGGCCCACCTGCGCAGCATGCAGACCATGTCGTACTTTCATCTGGATCTGAACGGTACGACGGCGCTGTCGTGGCACGCGTCCGCGCTGACGACGGTGCGCCCGTGGACCGTGCCGTATTCCGGGCCCACGAGCGGCATCCTCGGTATCATATGCTACGACTCGCAGCCGCCGCCGCACCTGATTGCCGACACCATCAATGGCACGATCGTGTCCATTGTCGCGGTCCAGAATGCCGGCGCCTTTCGCACCACACAGCACCGCGAAGCGCGCAACTATGACGCGCCCATGGACGTGGATGTGGATTTTGAAGACGACGACGACAACGACAAAGACCAGGCGCCGGCCGACTGTCTGCCGCCCATGGTGCGCTCGCCCGAGGGCATCCCGGTCCTCTTGAACCCGAGCGAGGCGAAGCTGGACCCGCGCCACTCGCACAAACTGGGCGTCGCGCTCGTGCGCGGCATTGACGACACCAACAAGGTGCTGCACCTGCTGACGCCGGTGCCAGTCGATGAGCTTCTCGACGATGTCCTGCGGAATGACGGCATGGGCCTCGTGCTCGTGTCGGGCAAGTTTGACGTCCCGACGTGGGCATACACGGAAGACACGAACCTGCAACACTACCAGGCCAAGGTCAAGGACGACAAAAACGGCGAGGACGGCGACGAGACGGACACTGGCGGCGATGAAGAGGGCGGCGACACGGCAGCTGCGGCAACGGAATCGGCCGATGTCCCGTGCGCGCCGTCGTCAACGATACCGTGGGTGCAAGTCCTGCAGGGCCGGCAGACACGCGACGCTGGGTCCCAGGTGTGGCGTGTCAGGCGCGATCTGGGACGCAACACGGGCGGTGACTAGCCTGCAGCTATGCTTTAGTTGGATATAATCGATACCGCTAGAATACCATTGATTAGATGATGATGCAAGTTGTACTATGAAAAACCACTTGGACGAGTATAGACTCTCTGCATGTGTTTGACCACATGTATGATCACACAAGCAACGCACGCTGAATGATAGTCACAGGTGGTATGGCATAGTACGAGAGATTGCTTGATTTAAAAAGTAAGAAAAAAAAGAAAAAAAAAGACCGACTTCAAAGGGCAAGATATACTCGTATTACTCGAGAGTATGCTTGGAGAATAGACTGCAGCTACAGACTACTGGTTCCGCAGCGCGACCCTTTCAGCGACGCGGAGCCACGACGACCCTTTCAGCGACACGGTACCAGACAGACTTGTTCAGAGACGACGGCGGCGACTGCGGCGACGTGAGCGGCGCGCTGGAACGATCGTCGCTGACTGTACTGCGGTCACTGACACTGCGGGGCGACGAGCCCGTGTAGGCCCGCGACGGGCCGGGCAGTGAGACACTGTCATGGTCGCTATCGAACTGGTTGCTGTCCGTTGTGCCATCTGTGCCACCAATGGTGTGGGATCGAGAGCTCCGGCCACTCCGGCTCCGACGGCTCCGTGCAGTGCCGCGTGCTGCGCGGGGTGCGTTCCGCCGCGCAATGGACACTTTGCGCACCTTGAGGGCCTGCCAGAGAATGGCGCCGAGGCCGAAGATGACAAAGAAGGAGGGAATGATAATGGCAAGGATGAGGGCACCTGAGGCGCCGCCGTCGTTACGCCGCGCGAGCAGGTTGCGGGCCCAGAAAGTGCCGCCGGGGAGACCGTTAAAGGGACCCGGGATGGAAAGGGGGTAGGGGTGGGGGTGGGTAGAGTTGGAGTTGTTGAAGATGCCGCCCATGGACGGGGCACCAGTCGGTCTCGGGTGAGGGGCCATGATGATGGAGTAGTTTGTTAGTAGTCAGGTACTTACCTCGAGCACACGATACCAGATCAGGTGTGGTGAGTGTCGGATGCTGAATTAAGTGTTGAGCTGGGTGCTGATGAGGAAATAGAAAAAGAGAACATGACTGAGGAGACTTCTTTATATACAGAGTCTCTGATGAGTGAACAATGAAAAAGGCATATTCGGATCGAGGCTGAACAAGGAGCAGTGTGAACCATGAACGGATGTCGGACGAGGTGAAAGAGGCTGAACAGTACATGTTTGACAATAAAAGTGTTCAGATCCATCAAAGAGCACTGAAGTTTCTGAAGCCGTTTGTTCATTCATCTATTGTTAGGATGAAAGAGAACAAAGCTGGCTGTGGTAACGACGTGTGTGAAAGAGAAAGAAAAGAAGCATAGCCGAGTCAGCCAGGACGAGATCAATGGCCAGCTTTGTAGTCGATGATCGGCAGATGTCTACCTCTCATCTACTTGTACCGTCTACCTTTCATTGTACTCTGTTTCATACTGCTATTAACCTGTAGTGTGATGACCTTCATAACCTTGTTCTCTATTTCTCAAGATGTGAGAATTAGGTGCCGATGCTTCAAGCACCGGCAAAGTAACTAAATCAACGCAATAAGCAACATGATAATCAGCGGTCAAGAACCGCAATGAAGAAACGTGGAAACATCATAAGCAATCCAATAAGAGACAAAAAACAATGCCGGCTTATCCCTTCTTTTCATCCTCCTCCTTACATAAACTTGCCCTTGACCGCCCCCAGGACCAGCCCCCGCTTCTGCTTCGTCACAAATTTGCTCACATCGTCTGCCCAGCCTGCGCTCGACTCCTGCAGGTTGTCCATGCTCTCGCTCATGAATCCCAGGCTCTCCGTGCGCTGGTTCATCTGCCGCGTCAGGTACGAGCCCCAGCCCTCCTGGGTCGCGAGGCCCGCCGACACGCCCCGCGTGGACGATGCGCCGCCGCCGGCCGATCGCGCTCGCCGATCTTCTTCTGCCGCCGCCGCCAGCATGCGCTTGCTCGGCGGCCGGTCCGGGCCGCCAATCAAAATGTCCAGGTCCGTCGGCGACACGTACTGCGTGCCTGCGATCCACTGCAGGTTGCTAATCGTCGGCCGCGGCGGCGCCACGAGCTCCGGGTTGACGAGCGTGTCGGGCTGCTGCTCATCTGGACCGTAGCCCGGACTGCGGCCCCACACCGACACGCTGACGAGCTCTGACGGGCCCGTCCAGCCGTAGATGTCGCCCGTCGGCAAGATGGTCGCGTCGCCGAAGCGCGATGGGTCAAGCACACCGAGCGGTGTGCGGCTAATTTCCTTGAGGCCCGGCAGCGAGTACGCGCGCGTCGTGCGGTCGCCAAACACGCCGATGAGCGCGTAGCCGTGCAGCTCGAGGTGCACGACGGTGGCCGCGTAGCAAAACACGTCGTCAAACGATTTGGATGCGCCCTTGGCCGCCACGGGCCGGAAGATGCGCGCCTCTTTTTGCGTCGTGACGACGAGCGTGCCGTTGACGTGCAGACCGCTGCGCAGGCCGGCCACGGTGTCGCCTGTCGCCGACGCCGGCGCGCCCGTGTCCGCCACAATCGGGCAGATGGACACGATGCGGTCCTTGAGGTCCGTAAACCCGGCACACTTGGCCGTGTAGCTGGCGCCCGACGGCAGCAGCTCAAACGTGCACACCTTGCCCTGGCTCGTGCCCACAATGCACACAAGACTCGAGTACGCCTTGCCGTCGAGCGACAGCACCGAGAACTCGATCACGACGGGAAAGTCCTTTTGCGCAGAGGCCGCGTTGCTGACGCTCTTGCGGAATGCCTTCTTCTCCGGCTTGGCAAACTCGGCCACGGCGCCGTGGAAGATCACGGCCGGGCCACGCAGATCCACGATACTCAGGAACCCGTTCTCGGACCCGACCGCGACGAACCCGACGTCCGACACCTTGAGTGCCGTGATCGCGCCCTGCATCATCTCGTAGCGGATCCACGGCTGCAGTCCGTCCTGCAGGTGCTCCTCGCCCTGCGCGCTAATGTCCGTGAAGCCGCCCGGGTTCGAGGCCGGCGGCGGCGGCACCTCGCTGCCGCCGCGGCCGTACGCCTTGTTCGTGCCCCACCGGTACAGCACCATCTCGCCTTGGCGCGTGCCGGCCGCCAGCTCGCCCGTGCCGGCGCCCATGGACAGCGCCGAGATGTCGACGTCGCGGTCGCGCCCGACCGAGCGTGCAACGTCCACCTGCAGCTGCGACGTGTTTTCAATCTCGTCGCCGTGACCGACGTCCCAGACGCGCACCGTGCCGTCGGCGTGCGCCGTCTGGATAATGTTGCGCCGCTCGTAGCGCCGGCGTGGGCGCGGCGCGGGCGCGCCGCCTTTGAGCAGAAGCTCGCCGAGGTTGCGCTTCTCGGTGAAACCCAGCCAGCGCTCGCGGCCCATGGGCGTCATGGCGAACACGCTGACAAAGGGGCTCACAAACGACAGCGACGGGTGCAGCTGATTCGTCGGGCTGATGGGGTAGCCGGACGGAAAGCTCAGCGTGAGCATCTCGCCCGAGTTGATGAGCGTGAACACGGCAATCGGGTCGTGCGCGCCGCCAAAGTGCGGCGATGTCCGTGGCGCGAGGCAGAACCCCGTGACGTCGGTACTCGGCGGGATCGGCAGAATGTGCTGCCGCTTGCCCTTGAAGTGCTCGGCCAAAATCTGCCACGACGACGTCGCGTAGACGGGCGCCGGGCCCAGCTCGAGAAAGGTGAGGCCCTTTTCCGGCGCGTCAAACGAGAGGCCGCCCGCGATGAGCAGCGCCGTGTCGTCGGGGTTCGACTTGCAGCACCACGCAATCTGCACATACGGGTCGAGCAGGGTCGCGCTGCGCTGCGGCGCGGACACCTGATCGACGCCCAGCTCGTACAGCGTGCGCGCCATCAGCACGCGGCCGTCCTTGGGGTCCCAGAACACGAGGCTGCCGTCGTCGTGTGCCGTCAGGACAAACGTGCCGGACGGGTGCCACACGGCCTGCGTGAGGCGTGGCCGGCGCTCGACGTTGGGGGTTTCGCCGTTGCCGCCCGGTGCGCCCGCCGGCACAATGTACTCAAAGAACTTGGTGGCCTGGTTCTGCTTGAACGAGTAGACAACAGCACCTGCTGCATACCCTACGAGTAGCTTGCCGGCATCGCGCGGGTGCAGCTGCATCGATACCATGTGCAGGCCGGCCGATGCGGGAGTGCCCGGGCCGCCGCGGACGCGCGGGTCGCGCTGCGTATCGAGGTACGCCTTCCACAGGTTGTGCACGCGGAACGGCGCGAGCCGGTCGCGGTCGAGGTCAAAGGCCACAATGTCGCCGCTGCTGAGACCGAGAAAGGCCCAGTCCAGCATCGGGTCGGTCGTCATGTACACGGCGGCGCCGGCGCTGACGCACCCGCCGAGCCGGCTGCCGGAGTCAAGATCCCAGATGGCGATCTCGCTCTTTGCATCGAGCGTGACCAGACGGTTGGCGCTGAACTGGAGCTGCCGCAGAGATGCGCCGCCCTTGGGCCGGATGACCTGGCTGACGCGGTCGCGGCCGTAGACATAGATGGTGCCGGGGCCGAAGCGCGACTGTGTGGTGCCGACGGCGACGAGTGACTGTATGGGGTCGTACGCGATGCAGCTTTGGAGTTAGCGGGTGTAAATATGAAATATAAGAAAACAGAAAAAGTACCTTATTTGTGAGCCAACGCCGTAGCGCATCTGCTCGGCCGGCGCGAAGAGAGTGGGCAGAACGCTGGCCGACAGGTCATTCTGCATGCCGGCCTGTTTTCCCCGAATGAAGCTGGCCATTGTGACTATTCAGTATGACGCTCAGCTGCTGAAATGGTGAGAGGTATCGTCGTTTCAGTCAGACACTTGGAGTTCAGCCATGCACTCTGAAGAACCGTGTGAGCCAAGCCGTTGGTGGGATGTGGGGCTGTGGATGCGCTGCGTCATCGCACAGGGTGCGTGCATTTATGCACGTGATCGATATGACTAAGCAAGTAGGTGACGACTAAGGGGCAAGTAAACAAGTACGACATCGCGGACATTGACATAATTCAAAGGTTGGGTGATGACCTGGTGATTTACTGTTCAGTCTTATGATACTAAACAGTACAGAGTCTTGTTTTCCCTCTGCCCTTGATATCAGAGCTGGTGCATGCCAAGAGATAACGCTTATTGCACTTTCAAGTTGGTGGCGTGGGTGATTGAGATTTTTTTTTAACAGAGGTAACTCGAGTAATTTTAACGATATTTTCAAAAGATGTGAGATGAAGCTACATAGCGCAGGGTTGTTGAAACCTTGACTTGCAGCTTACCCTTGACTCACACCGTACTATACCAAGAGTTAAAGCAAAACAGAAATAGAAATAAAACCAGAAAAAAGAAATCAAACCAGAAAACAAACAAAGCAGAGCGTCGTGACAACTCCTCCATAAATCGATCCTCAAAAGTAACCACCAATCGGAATGTAGTAACTTCCGATAATGTGCAAACCCTTACGGATCTGTCCCCATAGGTCACAAAATCTCAGCCAGAAGCAGTAACTATCAAAAATGCAAACCCTGATCATTCCGTTCTCCTAGGCCGTGAGACCACCAGGCCGTGAGGCCATCACAAACTTGATATCCTCTAAAAAAAGTGAGGCGGTAACCGTGGCTAGTTAGCCGATAAGGCGTCTGCTTTGTCTGCCTTGCTCGTCTTGCCTACAGCCTCTGCCCACACTGTTAGCCCTTTTCAAGCACCCTCACACAGAAGTCACCATCACCTACCGTTCAGATCAAGACTTCCATCATCGCTGCTAGAGCTTGGAGCGTCGCTGCTCGCGTGAACCAGTCTTGCCCACAGAGTATCCTCGAAAAATGGTCGCTTCAGCTCTAGATCCGTGGCAGTACCCAGAGACGACAGGCTCTGAGAGTTAAGCGGGACTACGCCGTGCGTAGTCTGCTGGGGCGGACTTTGAAGACTAGAGGATGTCGCCTGGGTCTGCCGAGGCGGACCCTGCGAAGGGGAGGACGCGTCCTGATTCCTGGGGTTACTGTGAGGACCCAAGGCAGGAGTCGAGACGGACGCTGATTGGCTGTCGTCGTTAGTAACATCAAACCGTGATCAGATGAGCACACTCACTAGTCAGAGCCTGGGGCATTCACACAAGTCGAACTTGCAGAGCCCTCGTCCGAGCTGTAGTTGTTCGTATAGTTGGACATTGCAATGATCTTGGGTTTGGAGTGATGGCTTGGTAACAGACTTCAAGTGCTCGAGAAAGAGAGGACAGGACCTCTTTATATATTGCTGTCTCTCGACTCTCGAGTAACACGAGTAAAGTATCATCGGGCGCTCACAAACAAAAGACATCACTACCAAAGACGACGGCATCTCACCCCCGACCACACCAAACACATAGATTGCATCGCCTAGACTACACGAAACGTGACAACGTCTTTACCAGTAGCACACGTAGGCTGGGTCACTACGATAGGCTTGTTCTTCCGAGCTCGCAAAAGGCTGGTTACGAGTTGACAGTGCGCCGCAGATGCCAATCGTCGAAAACAGCCGCTCGGAACGATTTAGATGGAAAAATACGTCATCGACTGTCTCATAATGCTACACTATAGCGAGTGCGTTGGCAAGACAGAACCCGAGTCCAGCTCTAAAAAAGGCTCAGTTCTACGAAGTAAAGTAGTTTGCCACCACGTAAGCCTTGAAGGGGCTTTAAGAAAGCTCATTTCGCAACCATGCGAGCCTTGGAGGGGGGGGGGGGGGCGCACAGAGCTAGGCCTGCGAGTGGGTGTAGTGACTGTGGCTAGGCGATCTCAAAAACTGAATTGATAGTGGTATACGGCGAGTGATGTTGGTGTTATGGGTTATGATCTTTGTCGGAATTGTGACTCCATTAGAGTACTGAGTATAAAGGCGAGGCAGTGCGGATACGGATGATGTCCACGGATGGCAAGGCACACGTTCGGACCACGTAGAACTTTCGGACCACGTAGAACTTTCGGACCACGTAGAAGAATCATGAGGGGGGAGGGGGGAGGCGAGAAGAAGGCTCACTACGGAGACGAGGCGGAACGGGGGCACTCATAGATCAAAATGGGATGAAAATGGAAGGAGTCGACCAAGAAAAACACATGTGATGGGCTATAGTGCTGATCCCATCACATTAGTTTGCGCATTATTGCCGCCTTAATGTTGCAGTCACCACAGGACCTCACTGCGGCATTGTTATTGTAGACTTGCATGCTAAGTATGTAATGTTTTGTATTGTATATCTTTATTCGCCTTTCCGAGTCAATCCTGACTATTGGCGGTTATGTTGACAGAACCCTCTGGGGAAAAAACTGTCGCTGAACTATGTAGTTTGCTGCGTAAAAGCTATGTAGGAAGTGTGTGTTGTGGTGAAGGTTAGCGAGTCACATGAAATTCATGACTAAATCAAAGTACAAGTGTAGAAAGGGGTCGACATCAAGGCGTCAACCCAGCCACGTGGCAGTAGCCCTACTTGGTCTTGTGGAGGCAGCGCAGGAGCGACGCCGCGTCCTTTCTGTCGCTGTTCGAGACGTTCTGCGCGCCCACGCCACAGCTCTCGGCCACAGCGTCACCCAGCAGCTTCCAGACCATCGGCAGCACCGTGGCGCTCCTGTCCTTGACGGCCGTGTGCATCAGGTCGCGGTGTTCTTGGTGCACAATGTTCTTCGTCTTCATGGCCGTGATCTTCGATAGCCGCGGGTCGATGAAAATGTCCTTTGCATAGGCGAGAGACGCGATCGGCACCGTGTTCTCGCTCAGCTGTTTGGCGTCAAAGATCGGCGCCCAGTCCTTCTTGCGCGCGAGCAGGTCGGCGGCGCCCTTGAGGCCGCGCATGGCCTTGAACTGCTCGTAGTGGAACTTGAAAATGTGCTCGGCATAGAACATGGGGCGGCCGGCGGGTGCCCTGCCGCCATTGGCGAGCCACTTGTAAGCGTCCAGCGTCTTGGCCACCTTTTCGGCAGCCCAGTCCGACGCCGGCAGACCGATCTCGGTGTAGATGGGCTCCTGCAGGATGCAGTAGAGCGGGCGTTCCTCGAAGCGGATCCAGCCCTCGATCTTTTGCAGCATATCCTTCGACAGGCCGCCTGTGCTTTGGATTTCGTGGGCGCACTGCTCCAGCGCCCTGGCCACCTTGGTCTCGCCGTCGGTCGTGCCAAGCGTGCGGCCGAGGCAGAGGAAGCGCTCCTTGGTGAGGTTGCCGCCACCGGGCATGGCAATAATCTTGCCGTCGGCCGTTTTGGTGTCGATCCACTTCAAGGCAAGCTTGGCATACTCGACGTGCTTGGGAAAATTCTTGTAGAAGCGCTCGGTGGCGGTCGTCATCGAATCCCACGTGTGGTGGTACACCGTCTCGGCACTCTGGCCCACGGGCGGCACGCCGCCCGTGATAATGACCATGTCGAGGCCTGCCGGGAAGAGCGAGAGGTACGTGTACGACATCCAGCCGCCGTAGGACTGGCCGATCAGGGTCAGCTTGACGGGTTTGGCCTTGCGGTCTTTCTTGAGCGCCTCGCCGCAGAGGTAGACGCGCACGGCCTCGAGGTCGCGCACAATGTTGTCCTGGCGAAAGTGCGTGAGATACTCGGCCTTCTCCTCGTCGGTGTCGAAGTCGGCGAGGCGGCACGCGGTGCGGTTTTTCTTGGAAGCGTCAAAACAACCGTTGAGCTTATCCATGCGTACTTCAGTACTGTCACCCATGCCACGGTAGTCCATGTACAGGATCTGAAAGCCCTTCTCGGTGTAAAAGTCATTCAGGGCCTTGTGTGCCGTCGGCGGATTGTCCGAGCCCGGACCGCCGACAAGGTAAGCGGCAATGGGCTTGCGCACATCGAGCATCGGATCGCACTCGGTGGGCTCGGAAGAGCCCTTGGCACTGCCGCCAGTCTTGCCAGTCTTGGCGAGGACGGCGCGGACCGTCACTTGGATACGCTCTTCACCCTCCTTGTCGAGGTATCTGAGCGGGGTGGTGAACACGAGCGTGTTGATGGTGTAGTCGCCATCGTCGTGGCGCAACGATCTGACAAGCTGGGCAGGCGGCACCGGACGCTTTGCAATGGCAAGAGCCTTTCTTCTGGCATCGGCAAGAGCTGCGTCGTACTTGGGCTCCGTCGGCGTCTCAAGAGTCTTCATGATGAATGATATGGTGTTGGGTAACCGAAAGAGTTTGATACTGGAGAAGTACTGCAGTGGTGGATGTTTTAAAGTAGTTGATGTGCGTTGGCGAGGTGGTGATGATGGTAAGGTGAGAGAGCAGTCAGGTCGTTTTGGCCGACGACGACGGCCTTTTATACTCGTCGTCTTCATCCTATGACGAAGTGAAGCTGACGGCTTGACGAAGTGAAGCTGACAGCCTGTTCACGGCTCTTTGATGCCTGGCACAATGAAGCTCTCGTTATACGTTTCAGACCAGATGAACAGATCGCAGCGTGAATGATGGCCAACAGTGAGTGGAAGCCATGTGACCATGTCACAAAGAGCAAGCTCAGAATCTCATGAACAAGACGACAAGAACAGCCTTGTAGTGAATGACTCCTGAGCGAAACTCCGCAAGAACAACTCTTAAATAGCTTTTGAACAAACAGCTTCTGAACAACCCTTGGAGGATCCTGAGATAGAAGCTGTCGTGTGACCTCTTTGTGGATGTCCAATGAGACCGACCGCGTCAAAGACCGAATCAACGGCAGACAGCCTGTTTCTATTATTGGTTCTCCTTGACTGTCTTGCCGCTGCTCTTACCGTTGGCAGTGTGCAACGTGAGATTCAACGCCAAGAGATCTCGTCTATGCCGCGGAAGGGAAGGGACGTGAGATTCAACGTCTAGAGATCTCGTGTATACCGCGGAAGGGGAAGGGGCATGGAATGTATCTATAAGGATACAGCTAAATGCTCCTAAAAAAATAGAGTGAGACCAGCTCATACCAATGTGAGATTCCACGCACGAACCGCACGTCACACAAAAGACGGCACGATGCATGTCGACGCCATGCAGATGCGCCCCAATCTAGGTCCAGCGGCTAGCTGCATCATCAGCCACCAAAATTCAGCAGCAGAACAGGTAGAAGACGGAACTTGCCGGTTTCTGTTCCGTTGTGCGTCTGTACCGTGTCTGTCTCGTGGCCCTGCAGGATCCAGCTGGACTCGCATACCAACAGTTTGACGCTTTTGGCGCTATCCCCACTGCATCGAAGCGGCCCGTTTACAGGCCGCGGCGCTGTTCCGCGCCACTGCGAGGCGCCTGCAGAATCGCACATGACGTCGTTGGTCAGATATGCAGTCTTGTATTTTGAGCTTGAAATTTGTTTAATTGTATATGTAGGGACAGGCATAAGGAAAGTTTACATACAATATATCTAGATCTACTTCGTACACAGGATCCCGCTCAGCCAGCGATCGATGCCGTCCCAGGACTCGGGGCCCAGCCCGGCTACGAGCCCGACAACGCCGTCGGGCCGCACGCCGACAAGCGCACCCTTGCTTGGGTCGACTCCGTAGTGCGCATACGCTTGGCCGTCGCCGTTGTGGTGGCTCGGCCGGTCGACAAACACCTTGTCGTAGTCGAGTCCAAGCTTGGGGTCCGACGGTCGGTAGACGCTGTGGAAGGCGTACGTGTCGTCCGTGTCGACGGCGGCCTGGCCGTGATAGACGAGAAGCACGTCGAGGATGCTGGGCGGCGCTTCGGGCAGCAGTGCGTAGCCCGGGCGGCCGCCGCCGTGCAGGTTAGTCGTTCCGGGCATGACGGTGATTGTGGGCAGTTTGGGCAGCAGGCTGTCAGAGAGCCACGCGCCAAGTGCGTTGGCTGCGGCCAGGTCGCTCTGGCTGCGGACGCTGCCGGCAAAGACAATGAGCCGGAATCGGCCGTCAGACTGCATTTTATGGTGCAGCTGCCACGGCCGCGCGTCGACGTGGCGCAGGACCTGGCACGACGAGAAGCGCATGCCTGGGACGCAGTTGGTAGCGGGCGACGGACTCTCTGTACCCTCTGCTGGCGCGTCGGCGCCCTTGATCAGCATATTGGGCTCGTACTTGATGCCAACAGCCGTTGTGAACTGCATTGATTAGCGTTGCCGTCTCCGTTTCATCTCTTCGCCAGTCGCCGCGCGGGCGGCCGGGCACGGGCGTGCCGCTGAAGGCAGACGCGTATTCGACACACACGACTTACCATGTGACTCTGCCGAAAGGCGGCGTTAAACTCGTCCATAGACACGCCCGTCTCGTCGAGGATGTTGCTGACGGGCCGTCCGGAAAAGAGGCGCGAAAACTTGTGGTCAAAGGCAATGAGCTGCTCGGCAATGGGCTTGCGCTCATCCTCGTACGTCGACAGCACGCTGGGATGCGCGATACCCTTGCACACGAGCCCGAGTTTCCAGCCTAGATTGTACGTGTCCTGCATGGACACGTTCATGCCCTGACCGGCCTTGGGCGAGTGCGTATGCACGGCGTCTGCTCGTTAGTATTGTGATAAATTGTAGTGTGACTTGAGAAAACGCACCGCCAGCGAGAAAGACGCGGTCGAGCTTGCTAAAGTGCTGGCCGACACGCTGGCCGATCTGGTAGGCCGTCCACCAGTCACAGTAGTGGTAGTCGATGGTGTAGGGGTGCATAATCTTCTTGGCTGCTGCGAGGATCATGTCCGGCTTGATCTTTGAGCGGTCGACACGTCCAGTACCGGTCGACACCTCGGTGAGCTGGATGTAGAGCCGCACGAGTCGGTTCTCGCGCGGGATGACCATCATGCTGCCGCTGTCGGCGCTGTGGATCATGGTGCGGTTGCGAATATCGGCTGTCGGTTAGTGTCGAAGAACAAAAGAACAACAAGAAGAGGAAGCTTACGAAAGTCGGTAATGGGCACAATGTCCAGCACGCCCCAGATGTAGTCGGTCATCTCGCCGACCATCTCAAATTGGGGCCCGAGCGACTTGCGCACCCAGCTGTGCGCGCCGTCGCAGCCGACGACGTACTTGCACTGCACCGTTTCTTCGCTGCCCGCGGGTGCCTCGGCTGCGGGATCGACACCATCTGCCCCATTCAGGTTGCTCCGGAAAAGCCCGTCCTTGACGTTGCTCAGTCTCTGTGTCGGGGTTGCCTCTTCCTCGGATAGGTGCCGCAGTGTGACGGTCACGGGGTACGAGTCTTTGTTGTCGGCCGCGGTTGTGCTCGCGTCCTCGTCAATAACGAGGCTCGTCGGCATCGTTTTGCGTTCAATGGAGATGTGTCTCGCCGCATTCTCACTCTCTGAGCCCTGCGGTCCGTACGAGTCGCGAATGGCATCGAGGAAGAACGTCTCGGCGCGGCCCTGGTGCAGCACGACCTCGTGGAAGCGCGACAGGCCGACGTTGCCGTTGACAACGCGGCTGCTGCGGCGAATGCGGCCGGTGTCGTCGGGGTTCCAGAAGCAGACTTCGACCATGTGGTTCGACTCGTTCCAGATTTTCTGGCCAATACCGAAGCTGTCGAGGATCTCGAGCGAGCGGATCTGGAAGCCGTCGGCCTGGCCCGAGAAGATCTTATCGGTGCGCTTGTCGACGATGCGCGCGTCGACGCCGAGCCGCGCAAGCCACAGCGCCAACATGAGACCGGCCGGGCCGGCGCCGACGATCAATACGTCCGTCTTGGAAGTAGTCATGGCAGGAGATTGGGATGAAAGGAAGACCAAGTAAGTCCCGTTCAGTCCAAGCGACGGCAGCGTCTCTTTATATACTACATATTGGCCGAATATATATTTATATCAATATCAAATGCCAATGTAGTTCGGACCCCCCTCACCGATCGTGGGACTGCGGACTGCTTACAAAGATGAGTAATTGCATGCGAGTAGCATGTTAGCGGGGTCTCGGGCAGGATTTAGCAGCATGACTGGGTGACGATCATCACCTATGTAGATATACAGTGTATGAATAAATGTATGTAGAGTATTGGAAAGGTGGGGTATATGGAATATCTCCCAGCTCAATGTAACCGCACTGCCTCCAGACCGCGTCTCTAACTCCCGTCTTCTGTGCCGATGTGCGTCTGTACCGTGTCTGGTGGCGCTGCAGAATCCATCATCATGTACATATAGGTGCCCAGAGGATTGGCCAGGGCCTCTGTGGGGGTAGAGTAGTGTCTGCGTGGTGATGCAGGTGTCTGATTAGTCAGGTTCTGGCTCATATATGTAGAGGTTCAGTGCCAGGCGGTACCCACGCAGCCTCGTGCACAGGAATCACCTGGTGACCTTTGGACATCGTTCCGGGTCGTTCAGCGCCTCGTCCAGGTCCCGTACCCCTCAATAGGTGGCAGTCCGTCCTTGTTCTCTAGTCCGCAGTCCAGGGTAATGCAGCTGCCTTTACTGGACCTCATCTTCTCCTTTGCAATCGCGCCAGGCTGTATGTTAGCCAGAAGCACCCGTCACCACGCGTAGACATTTCATGATGTTGTTGTGCCATTGTAATTTGAAATTTGTTTGATTGCAGGGACAGTAGAAAGTAGAAATAGACAGATGGCGTACTAAAACTAAACTAAACGCCATGCCTCTACTTTGTGCACAGAATCCCGCTCAGCCAGCTGTCGATGCCGTCCCAGGACTCGCGGCCCAGGCCGGACACGAGACCGACAACGCCGTCGGGCCGCACACCGACAAGCGCGCCCTTGCTCGGGTCGACGCCGTACTGCGCATACGCTGTGCCAGCGGTGTTGTCCTGGCCCGGCTGGTCGGCAAACACCTTGTCGTAGTTGGGTCCGAGCTTGGGGTCCGATGGCTGGTAGACGCTGTGGAACGTGCACGTTTCGTCCATGTCGAGGGCGGCCGGGCCGTGGAGGACGACGAGCACGTCGAGGATGCTAGGCGGCGCGTCGGGCATGAGTGCGTAGCCCGGGCGGCCGCCGCCGTGGAGGTTGGTCGTGCCGGGCATGACGTCGATGGTGGGCAGCTTGGGCAGCAGGCTGTCGGCGAGCCAGGCACCGAGCGCGTTGGTTGTGTCGAGGTCGCTCTGGCCGCGGACGTTGCCGGAAAAGACAATGAGGCGGAAGCGGCCGTCGGACTGCATTTTGTGGTGCAGCTCCCAGGAGCGGGAGTCGGTGTAGCGCGTGACCTCGCACGAGGAGAAGCGCATGCCGGGGGTGCAGTTCGAAGCGGCCGATGCACTCTCTGTAGTCTCTTCTGGCGCAGCGCCCTTGATGATCATGTTGGGCTCGTACTTGATGCCGACACCGGTTGTGAACTGCCTTGGTTAGTATTGTATTTATTAATATTTGTATCCGACACGACTTACCATGAGACTCTTCCGGAAGGCGGCGCCAAACTCGTCCATGGACACGCCCGTCTCGCTGAGGACGCTGGTGATGGGCTTGCCGGAAAAGAGGCGCGAGAACTTGTGGTCAAAGGCGATGAGCTGCTCGGCAATGGGCTTGCGCTCTTGCTCGTACGTCGACAGCAAGCTGGGCTGCGCGATGCCCTTGCACACGAGGCCGAGCTTCCAGCCCAGGTTGTACG
Source organism: Ophiostoma triangulosporum (assembly GCA_029298705.1). Classification (NCBI taxonomy): domain Eukaryota; kingdom Fungi; phylum Ascomycota; class Sordariomycetes; order Ophiostomatales; family Ophiostomataceae; genus Ophiostoma; species Ophiostoma triangulosporum. The sequence continues at coordinate 1,286,615 of JANSLO010000011.1, read as the reverse complement.
CGTCCTGCATGGACACGTTCATGCCCTGGCCGGCCTTGGGCGAGTGGGTGTGCACGGCGTCTGCTGGTCAGTATTGTGATACACTTAGCAGGTTGTAGAGTGACAGATCAAAACGTACCACCGGCGAGGAAGACGCGGTCCTGCTTGCTAAAGTGCTGGCCGACACGCTGGCCGATCTGGTAGGCCGTCCACCAGTCGCAGTAGTGGTAGCTGAGCTTGTAGGGGTGCATGATCTTGTTGGCCGCTGCGAGGATCATGTCCGGCTTGATCTTTGAGCGGTCGACGCGTCCGTTACCATTATCGGTCGACACCTCGGTGAGCTGGATGTAGAGCCGCACGAACCGGTTCTCGCGCGGAATGATCATCATGCTGCCGCTGTCGGCACTGTGAATCATGGAGCGGTAGTGAATATCGGCTGTCGAAGTGTCGATTAGTGTCTGTCGAAGAGAACAAAGGAAGAAGAAGACGAAAAAAAAAAAACTTACGAAAGTCGGTAATGGGCACAATGTCCAGCACACCCCAGATGTAGTCGGTCATCTCGCCAACCATGTCGAACTGGGGGCCGAGCGTCTTGCGCACCCAGCTGTGCGCGCCGTCACAGCCGACGACGTACTTGCACTGCACCTGCTCTTCTGTGCCCGCGGGTGCCTCGGCTTCGGGATCGACACCGTCTGCGCCATTGAGGTTGCTCCGGAACATGCCGTCCCTGACGTTGCTCAGTTTCTGTGTCGGGGTTGCGTCTTCCTCGGACAGGTGCCGTAGTGTGACGGTCACGGGGTACGAGTCTTTGTTGTCGGCCGCGGTTGCGCTGGCGTCCTCGTCAATGACGAGGCTGGTCGGCATAGTCTTGCGCTCAATGGTGATGTTCTTTGCCGGGTGCTCGGTGCCTTGCGGTCCGTACGAGCCGCGGATGGCATCGAGGAAGAACGCCTCGGCGCGGCCCTGGTGCAGCACGACCTCGTGGAAGCGCGACGGGCCGACATTGCCGTTGACGGCGCGGCTGCTGCGGTGGATGCGGCCGGTGTCATCGGGGTTCCAGAAGCAGACCTCGACCATGTGGTTGGACTCCTTCCAGATGTGCTCGCCAATGCCGAAGCTGTCGAGGATCTCGAGCGAGCGGATCTGGAAGCCGTCGGCCTGGCCCGAGAAGATCTTGTCGGTGCGCTTGTCGACGATGCGTGCGTTGATGCCGAGACGCGAGAGCCACAGCGCCAGCATGAGACCGGCCGGGCCGGCGCCGACGATCAGCACGTCCGTCTTGGACGTAGGAATGGTGGAAGTAGTCATGGCGGTGGTAGACATGGCGAAAGTTGTTATGGCAGGGGAATAGGATGGAATGGATATTGAGTGAGTTCCGGTCAGTCCAAGAGAGCGACGGCAGCGTCTCTTTATATATCAATGTCGCTCCCTTGGACTGACCGGGACTCACTTGGTATCCATTCCATCCTATTCCCCTGCCATAACATTCGGAATCCCGTCACGGTCTCAGCGTGGGACTATGGACCGCTTACAAAGATAGTGATGTATATGAATGTTTGGTTGAAACATGACGGCGATGGGCAATGTAACGTAGATCGTGGTAGTACGGAGTTAATTCTTTGGGACGTCCGAGCGAGTTGGATAACACAGTCATAGTATTGATATATGATACAAATGATGTGATACGGTGACGGAATACCGGAAAACGGTATCTGGTGCTCGAAGCAGACATGGCACAGGGCAGATCGTTATGCATATTTAGTAGGGAGGACCCTTGTCGCTAGAAAGTGTGGGCAGAGATAAAGACTGAACAAAATGGAATAAAGCACAATATATTGCACTGACATGTAGAGTAACGCACAGTGCCCGTCAATGCACACAGACTAGTATTGTGGAACGATTTTACGTATATTGCCGTTGAAAGTCATACGTATCTTGCCGCTGGGAGGCCCGACGGCAGCAGACGCAGGTGGAATAGTACGTGCAGCTACTATCGAGGAGGACGGAGGCGAGAACAAAGCAGTACGATTGTGATCGGGCTCTTTGGAGACGGATCCGGAAGTGTGGAGGGCTGATGAGATACGGGATGCAGGCCTTGGATGCGGGCAGAACTAGATGTCCGTAGAAACGCATATTATCATGAAGCTTCTCGTGTTTAGTGGATAGAAGAGGGGGGTTGTCATCAGTCGAGGCCTTGATGGCGCCGCACACCCTGGCCGTCAACTTCTGTGGCGGGGTGGTATAATGATGATACCAGGCATAGTCCCCGTGACCATACCGAGTGGAAAGTAAAATGCGCAGCTCGCCTTGGTAGGGCGATCTGGTGATCTCTGCTGGCTCCTTGTAGCAGAAGGGGAGCCATAAGCCCCGGTAGCGCATTTGCGTTTTGGCCACCTCCTCGGCCCACTAAGTTTCTGCATGTATGCTTGACCGGAACCCCTTGTAGTATGCCGACCGCAATCCGGAGTGTGCAGGCACAGACGCTTCTGCATCCAAGCCGCGCTCACTGCTGCCCCCCACGGGGGACAAGGCGTCTGCTTCCTCGTTGCTGGGATTGCTTTGGCGAGCAGGGTATCAAATGAGGATGATGAGGCCGGTCTTCAGTAGGTCATGGATCTGGTGGAAAGCCCACTACGAGGTGTCTGCAGCGCGCCAGCGGGCGCACCAGTTGACCGACACAGAATTCACGCACATCCAAATGTGTTCTGTTGTCTCTCGTGCTGTGCTTTCCAGGCGGCTTGCATGGCACGGAGCACACCCACGTGGCTGAGGGAATAGCTTTGGGCCTACTTTGGGCCTAGTGATCGTGCATAGATCCCCAAAAGATACATTCGAGACGCTCTAGTAGGACTAGCGGCATACTAGCGCCGTGCCAACAAGTCGCCGTACTGTTGCCCTTTCCTGTTCAGCATCAAGGACAACCTTATGCACCCTGATCGCCGAGCACCTCTTGCCCCGGTCATCATGACTCGTGAAAGGGGATCCCCCATGGTGCTCTACACCGTGATATTGAAGGCAGTGGACAGTGGTGCTTCTGCCACAAAGTGCCGGCGCCAGGAGAATAGCACTCGCTGTGATCAGTCACTTTTTGAGCCCTCGCCATAAGCATACATACGGAGATGCTTAGACACTGCGCCGCGGCACGGGGGCACAAGAGAATCCGGGCAGGAAATACCGCTGATAGCTTGCCGCTGACCGACGCATACTCCTGATACTCAAAGTCAGAGGGCCCACCAGCGAGTCATGCACTCGAATCTGGAGCTGCAGGATCAACAAGGCGATCCTCGAGTCACGTACTCGCTGCGAGCAGTCACTTTTTGAGCACTTGCCAGGCTGGCGCCGCAGAAGTTAGAACACGGTGAACACAAGGAGTCAGGCTGCTGGAAGTGCCGTTGAGACGTTGAGACGTTGCTGCTGACGATCGCAAATTCCCGATACGCAACGTCCAGGGGCCCACCAGCAATTCATGCACTCGCTGTCGGAGCAGTGGGATCAACATGGCAATCCCAGAGTCACGCACTCGTTTTGGACAGTCACTTTTTGAACGTGCCGCAAACTGGCGCCGCGGCACGGGGCGATCAAGGACCCGGACTGCAAATGCCGCTGACAGCTTGCCCCTGAGTCCTGACCGACGCATGCTCCTGGTACGCAACGTCGGAGGGTCCACCAGCGAGTTCCGCACTCGTTGTGAGCAGTCGCTTTTTGAGAATTGAGAACTCGCCGGACTGGTGACGCGGCACCGGGGCGCACAAAGACCCGGGCTGCAAGCAACAAGCAACGTCCAAGGGTCCGCCGGCGACTTAATCATATGCACTCGGTGTCGGGGCAGTGTGATCAACATGACGATCCGAGACTCACGTACTCGCTGTGAGCAGTCACTTTTTGGGCCCTATCTCACAGACTGGCGGCATCGCGGAACTGGGGCGCACAAGGATGTGGGCTGCAAATTGCTGCCGGAACAGCGGGATCAACACGACGATCCTACGGAGTAGAGTCACGTACTCGATGTGGGCAGTCGGCATTTGAGACAGGCTGGCGACGCAGCACCGGGGCGTATAATGACTTAGGCAGCAAATACCGCCGGCACCTTGCTGTCGACGGCACATTCCTGGTACGCAACGTCCAAGGGCCCACCGGCGATTCATGCACTCGCTGTGAGCAGTCGCTAATTGAGACAGACTGGCACCGCGGCACGGGGGCGCACAAGGAGCCGGGCTGCACATCCCATCGAGACCTTGCCGCTGACGATCGCACATTTCCGATACGGAACGTCCAAGGGCGCGCCGGCGACTTAAGCATATGCACTCGGTGTCGGGGCAGTGGGATCAGCATGACGATCCTAGGCTCACGTATTCGCTGTGAGCAGTCATTTTTTGAGCCCTTTCCACAGACTGGCGACGCGGAACCGGGGCGCACAAGGAGGACCCAGGCAGCAAATTCCGTTGCCACTTTGCCGCTGACGGCACATCTGACGGGACATTCCTGACGGGACGTTCTTTGATACCCAACGGAGGGCCCATCGGTGATTCATGCACTTGCTGTGAGCAGTCACTTTTTAAACACTTGCCAGACTGACGCCGCGGCACGGGGGCGCACAAGGACCCGGGCTGCACATCCCGTCGAGACCTTGCCGCCGATCGCACATGCCTGGCACATTCCTGGTACGCTCCGTTCCAGGGCCCACCAGCGAGCCATGCACTCGCAGCCGGAGCAGCCGGATCAAGAGGACGATCCAGAGCAGGCGGACGAGCTATATATGGTGCCGGTCACGCAGCCCAGAGGCACAGCGGGCGACTTTCTTATCATTGACGGCTCGGGGTAAGACGGTGAGACCGGCCCGCAGATGTCTGTATCTACTCAATATGTATAAGTGTAAGTGCATAGTTCACAGTGCGGCGAATCTTGGGCAACCGCTCGTATGCCGGATGTACGTTTACTCCGTATATGAAACAGTGGATTTTGTGGATTCTTGACAGGCCCGTAAGCATAAAGTAGTAAGTACTGCACCACTCCTCCCGATCATCAATCCCTCACAGCTTAATGTAACTGCACTGTCCACCAGGCCACGCGTGCCAATGATCGCCGCCCCAATGAAAGACGTGAACAAAGCGAATACGTTCGCTAGTAGGTGTACCGAAACCCCGACTGGGAGATATCCTAGAGATGATTGTTAGCTTCCAAGCACAGTCAAAAGAACAGAAAAGCAGCATCTTGCAATGACGTATACATACATCCTCTGCTTCGAGCACCGTCTCGCCGCGGTCGGCCTTTCTGTTGCTGTAGAAGAAGCTTGCGCTGAGCACGGCGACGAGAAGCACGCTCAGCAGGCTCGCGGCAATGCACGCATAGATGCCCGGGCGGTAGGCGGGGCTGTCCTGGGTGCGGAAGACGAGGCTGCCGGCAATGCCACCGATGCCGCCAAAGCCGACAAACATGGCGCTGGCAAACGCGCGCTTCCACTGGCCGCGGATGTTGTTGGCCTGGTAGGACATGACGCCCGGAATGTTGGCATTGGCGCCGGCGGCGACGAGGAAGACGCCAAAGTAGCGCACGCCGGCCGTGGCGTGGAAGCCGATGATGGGCAGGCCGATGAGGCACAGAATGCTGTTAAAGACGACGACGAGCCCGCGCTGGCGGTAGCGGTCGCTGAGGTAGCTCTCGGCCAGCATGATGATGCCGGCAAAGGCATAGGGCGGCGCGACGAGGCACTGCGCCTCGACAATGCTGAAGCCCATGTTGCCGACGAGGATGATGGGCAAGAAATAGGCGAGCGCGTACGTAATGGTCGTCGCGCAGCAGAAGAGGACGCCGTACATCCAGACCTTCCAGTCGAGGCCGCTCTTGAGGTACGACGCGAGGCGGAAGGGCGGCAGCACGGCGTCGCCGCGGTCGGCCTGCACACGCGCCACGATCCAGGCGCGCTCGCGGTCGCCCAAAAAGGCCCAGGTCGCGCGCTTCGAGTCGGGGAAATCGACGAGCAGCCAGTAGCCGGCAATGCCCATGAGACAGGTGATGACGCCCTGGATGATAAAGATCCAGCGCCAGCCGTTGAGCCCCTGCAGGCCCTTCATCTGCATGACGCCGGCGGCCAGCACACCGGCAAACGCGGCGGCGACGCACCCGAGCACATAAAAGAGCGCGTTGCGCTTGCCGACCTCGTAGCGCGTGTACCACGTGCTCAGCAGGTACACGCAGCTGGGGAAGAAGCCGGCCTCGAGCACGCCGAGGATGACGCGCGTGACGGCAAGCTGCGCCCACGACTGGACAAAGCCCATGCCGATCATGACGGCGCCCCACAGCAGCGTGATGAGCGCGAGGTGGATGCGCGGCCCGATGCGGCGCACGAGCACGGTCGACGGCGGCTGCAGCAAAATGTAGGGCACAAAGAAGAGCAGCGTCACGATGGAGTAGCGGCTGTCAATGTAGAGCACAAGGTCGGCCGACATGCCGGCAATGTTGGCGGCGCCCAGGTTTGTGCGGTCCATCAGACTCACGCAGTACATGAAGCCGACGGTGACGACAAGGCGACGGTCGACATGGCGCAGGATGCGCTTCTGCTCCTCCGGGGTAAACTCGGACAGGATCGACGGCTCGGGCGCCGACGACGACTGGCGGTGCTCAAGCATAGTGGCGCCCGCCTTATCATCACCGAAACTGGCGCTGAGCTCAGACTTGACGCGGTCTGCCTCGCCATCGGATGCGCGTCCAGAGCCACTGGTCATGCTGGGTATAGTTGAGGAAAAAAAGGTAGATAATAGACGATAGTTGAAGACGACCTCTGTAGGTGAGTGAATTGTGTGTACAATAGAATCAATACAGCACAAACCACAATGAACCAGTTTGCAAAACAAAACAGAGCCTTGGACAAGACACGGGGCTACGATGCTCTTTTATATTGGTCGTCTTGGCCATCTTGGCCGTCTTTCATGAGCACATGGCGCGCTTGTAGTCTTGGAGAGCCGATATGTACAACGCACAAGGGAGATTAAACTTGGCGTTGCAGTTGGAGAGTTGCAGTCGGAGAGTTGTTGTTGAATGGTGTGGTCCAGGTCAAGTCAACAAATAAATACCAAGACGCAAAAGTGCACAAGTGCTCATGTGAGATTACGACAGCGGCATCATCCTTCATCTTAATTTGATTTAATAATGTACTATTCATGACAGCCTCAAGGTCTAGATATCTTGGCTATCAGCTGTTGGCTGTTGGCTTTGAAGCATATGTTCTTTGTTGTTGAGATAAATGAGAAAGGCAAATAGATGGACAGAGTACTGGCAAATAAATCACTGACACAATCATCCCCGCATTACGCTACTATGGGGTAGAGTCTTGGTATTGGTGTTGGAGCCGGCATGTTCGTACATACTACATAAAGACGATGAGAGCACAACCGGCGAGTATCACGAGGAGATGGGCTGAGGAGATTGGAATTTGGAATCCAGGACAAGGGGAACGGACAAGAACCCTATTATGGAATAGCGACGGCAATCCTGTTGGAGAAGAGCGGAGAAACAGCACAGCAAGGAAACAAGAGTCAGAAGGGGATATGAAGCGACGAAGAGGAACAGAGATGCAGGTGACCGAGAGAACGTGGACAGGGAGGATACGCGAATAGGAAGCCGTCATCTAACGAGGGCCAAGGAACTAGTGCACGCGTCTGAATAGCAAATAGTCGACAACCTACATAAGCTAGTACTTGTGGCACTTTTGATAGATCGATACTCCCACTGCCGATGCCCATCAATGCCTGCGGAGGGTTACGGCCAGATGTTGCTTGATACGTCGAGCCACTTCCCCGCACTGCACTAACGCCCTATACTCCGTAGTTTTGCGGGGAGATATCGGCCGTCAAACAACGTCCCATCAAGCGGCAGATTATTGGCATCGAGTACATGGCAGTCACGACATCTCGTTTTGGTTTCATGCTGGCTGTGTGGGCCGACCGAGGCTCATGTGGTCAGAGGGGACGAAAGACGACGAAAGACTTGTGATGATGACTATCTCGTGCATATATGAAGCCATTTACTATCAACTGCATCTGTGTTCACTGATTTGCTGTACTGAGTTGCGGGGCAGGGTCTTATTGTGCTATCTACTCTCAAAATGCATCGTAAACTGGTTTCCCCAGTGGCAAGCCACAGAGCCCAGTCTTAATGCAGACACCAATAGAATCAAAGAAAAAAGCATCTCACGTCTCAGCTCCATAAACCTCATTGCGTGCTCCCCAAGATCCCCCATCTCAAAACTGAAATTGCCCTGACCTCTTTTCTTTTTCGATCTCCTTTCCAGCATCGTCTTTGCTCTCTCGCATTCATCCACAGCCGTCCCGTTTAGATATACCACATCGTAAAAGGCGTAAAATTGGAGTTGATGGGCGAAGAGTCGGCCGAGCCAAACGGCAGCAAAGGCTTCGATTCCGTAGGATGCGAAATGCTGCCCGACGACTTCTTGGCCGTCCAGTTCGACATCACCTTTTGCATGTGCTCCGGATCCTTGCGGTCCGACTCCACATTCTCGTGGGAACGCGCACGCTCTCCAGCCAGATGCGCATAGTACACCGCAGGGTGTAGGGACACCGGTGTCGTCGAGCGGGCGTACTGGTAGCACTGCTGGTAAATCATCTTCTGCAGTAGCGCAGATGGCATTTTGATCTCGTCGTGAATCACGTGGTAGTGCACAGGGCGCGCTGTGCCCTGAATGGCAACGTGCGAGCAGAGGTAGAAATCGTAGTGGAACGGGTGCGTCACCTCGGTCTCCACCAGCGTGCCCGGCAGCGGGTTGCCGTTCTTGTCTCCATCACTGCCTTCGGGGAAGAAGCGGATGTGGTGGCGCTTCGTGGCCACAATCACCGTGAACTTGGGGATCCGCCCGCAGCGACGCTCAAAGATCTTTTTGAGCTCAGTCACTTCGTGGTCCATGACCTGCGAGAACTGGCCCTCGCTCACACCGTCACGGAAGTAGAAGACATTCGTCGGCATCTTGCACGCCATCACCTCGCGCCACCTCATAAGCGCATTCTCAAACATGCTCTGCATGCGCACCGACTGGACAATTTCTTGCCGGAAGCCATTGGTCTGGCAAAACGCAGCGTACTTGGACGCATCCTTGTCCCACGAAACAGACATGGCCGCCATCGAGGGCTCCAGCTCGCCCATGATGTTTGTCGAGCCATGAGAAACATCCAGGCCGATCATCATTGTCGGCTCACGGAAGAATGCTGGGGCAGAGGGGTTGCTGCCCTCGGCTGGAACACGGCACGTCGTACCTCCCAGCTTCGCGTTTACCTTCATGGCAATGTTCGAGCAGTACTGGGGTTGCGCCTTGATGACGTGGGATGCGTTCAACATCTGCGACACCATGCCATAGCGGCACTCGCCGCTCTTCTTCAGCCGGTAGTAGTTATAGCTGTTTTTGCTCTTCAGCACAAAGAACATGATCGTCGGGGGAACGCCACCGTTGGCATTCTTTGTTGCGTTGTAGGACTCGAAATAGGCATGTCCAAGATCCTTGCCCGGTGGGAAGCGCACCACGTGTGGCGCGTTGGGAACGAGTCCACCATGATCCTTGTATGTCTTGGAGAACGTGCGTAAGAAATTAAGCAGCACAGGGTTGTCGACAGAGCTGTCAATGACACAAACACCCCACGACTTGAGCTCCCGCCCCTTGTTGTTGATAAGGAACGTCTTTCCACGAAGATCCCAGCGGCCAGAGATGCCCGGGTTGGCACTGCCATTCTTGTACGCCACAATGGGTGCCTTCAAAAGGCGGGCGGTGACTGCGGCCATCTGCGGGTTGACGCGAATGCCAAATTCTTTGAGGTACTCGTCCGAGCCCCAGCCTAGACGGGCAACATTCTCGTGGATGTTCCGTGCGCGCTCAGCGGGACGAGTGACTGCGAAGCGGATCATGTTCGATGTCTGCTCTGGGTTGAGCTTGAAGTTGTATCGCTGCCAGGGCAAGATGTGGCACACCTCCAGCGGGAATGCACCCTCGCGTGTTGTCTCGAGGACAGGCAGATCTGGGTACTCCAGACGAATGTCATACTGCTTTTTGTAGTGGTTGTAGACGGAGCGTGTTTCACCCGTCTTGCGCAGCTTGAAGACGTAGTTCTTGGACGTCGCGCCCTCAAACTTGTAGTCCTGGTGCCAAGCAAAGCGGGCAATGGTGTAGATTTTCGTGTCATTGCTCTTGCCGCGGTGCTGGACCCGGAAACGCAGCTTGTGGAAACGGCGGAGAATCTTGAACGCATCAGACACCGTGGGCTGGTTGGTCTTTGTATTTCCGTGCCACTGGATCGGGCGCAGAAGGTCGGTCAGCTGGTTGCGGTTGCAATCGCGCCACTTGTCGCCGTTGATCTGAATCATTCTCCAGATAGCATCCGTAAGGCGCTGCTCCTTCCAAAAGGTGGTGTTGGCAACGTCCACGTTGATACCGAGGCCGGAGCCACCAGAGCGAATCGACTCGGAAAGGCGAAATGCCGCATAGATGCCCTTGGAGGCATAGATTGTGTCGTCAAGGTCGCGACGAGGGGCTTGTGGGTGGTAAAAGTTGCGGCGAATGGCCGTCATGGATTGCGACGGCTTCTGCCGAAGAGCGTGATCAAAGAAGTTCATGCACTCCAGAACGTTGTTGGTCCAGCCCGACTTGCCGCTGAGGTAGCTAGCCAAGGCATCGAGATGGATGGTGCTTGTCTGGCGCACAACCACGATGTACTTGTTGGGGTGCCCGGCACGCGACGTCTTGCCCTGCTCTTCGTCAAGGTCAAGAGGGACACGTAAGCTCCCGTTCGTGAGTTCGCCGATGGACCTAATTATATTAGCACGAACATCTACAAACGAAATATATGTTCGCAGCAGGATACAACGTACCAGGCCATGCTGCGGCCGTCGTAGAGCCAGACGTGTGGGGTTTGTTCAAGTGATTTCTGCATTGTGTGCGAGTCCCAGCACTTCTTGTACACAATGGCCTTGGGAGGCTCCGGAACAATCGAGACCTTGATAGTTAGCGAGATGATGAGAAGACTGACTAGAATAACAGTAACGGTGCTGACTTACAGCGTACTGATGCACTTTGACTGTGGCAGCCTGCTCGACACGGTACTGGTTGACCCGAATCTTTAGAGGCTTGTCCTTTGTGTTGTAGCCAGGGCGGGCAGCAAAAATGGGCTTGCGGCCCTCCTAGATATTGTTAGTTTGATGCGGTTGGCTATAGTCAGGTATCAACATCTAAACTTGCCAGCAGAAATGCCTCTGGGGGGAGGTCGAGACGTTTGGGGACGTCATTTGTCTCGGCCTTAAGGTCACGAGCAGGGTCGTACCCAAGGCTGGGGGGGAACGGCGACCGGTCAATACCCGGACCGCCAGGGCGCGTAGGTCCGAGCTGCGGACGGGTCCTAGACTTGGCGCGAGAACGCGACCTAGCACGCAGTGGCTCACCGTCAACGTTGCGTCCACGGTTGTCCATGGTAGCTGACAGAGACGAGGACTAATTTTCAAGTTAGTTGCTGGGTCGGAGAGAAAAACGTATGGAGTGATATGTCAAGAGTGTGGTTCGGCTGGGCTTGTTCTAGAAGTATGAAGATGCCCAACTCAATAACCGGCTGTCTGGATTGGTGTTTTGTTTGTGGTAAAATGCAGAGAGAAAGCTGAAAGAGTAGGCATGGCACTTTATAGAAGCTGGGTTGTGATAGGGTGGTGATTCATGAAACTTGATGTGTACATACTTTGCAGTGTAGACGGGACAGGTATATGAGCTGTTGCTGTTAGTTCAAGTGACAAAAGACAGGACTAGATAGTGAAAAAGGGCTGTGTAGTGAGAGCAGATGTGTGAAAATGTAAATGAGTGATGTGTTTGAGAGGTGTGGGAGCAGAGGTAAAGAAAGGGAGTAATGGCTTTTATAGTCACGGAAGAGCCAACAAGGTGTATACACGATAGAATGTCTTTCAGGTAAAGCCAATGATGTGGAAGTGAAGTGGAAGTGCAGACAACTTGGAACAGAGACAAGATAACTGTTTTCGTCGTTTGCAGCTTCATGGGTGAGATGTCGGTGAGATACTTAAGATGCACGGCTTACCAGTTTCGTTTGTAAATGAGTCTGGACGTCAGTAACTGTATAGCAAGTGATCATGAGGTAGTGCAGCAAAAAGTGACGAGTCAATGATAGTGTGTTGGCAGATGTTGTCGAGGTAGAGCAGATAAGGTTGGTCATCTACACGACGATACAAAAGAGCAAAGACAGGCAAGCTTCTGAGTTACGCTGACCACAGAGTGATGCAACGCAGCCATCATGATGAGACACAACACAAGCAAAAGATGATGGACTTACTTGAAGTTTTGCAAATGGTGCTCAAACGGACGTCGACGAACGGTAATGCTGACTTCACGCAAACGCAGTAGCGACGTTGACACAGAAGCAAGTGATATACAACAAGAGACTTGTCAATAGTGGCGAAGAGACCAAGATGCTTGATGCTTCTTGGCTCTTGAAAGGTGACTGGGGAGAGAAAAGGGTGGTGAGGAAGAGAGGAAGAGAGAGAGGAAGAGGAAGAGAGAGAGGGAGAAAGGGGAGAAGAAGAAGAGGGAAGAGAGGACGTAGATATAGCGGGTGCCTGGCTACTTCTAAAAACACATTCACGCATTTCGCTCCTTCCGTTTGTTATTTTTTCAAACCCGCGTAACTGGCCAACGCGGTGCGAATGTTCTCGATAAGGAAGGCACGACCGGCATCGTGTGGTCTGTACCGTATGGCTAGTTCAGGCAGAAACTTGCTCCCGCAGCAGGAGAAGCTGGTCATGTGGGTTGCTCCTGCCTCGTCTCTCTCAGGAAGGAATATTACATAAGAATCCTCAAGGACTGAATAATTTTAGGGGACTCATCACAAAGCTTCCGCATCTATGCACAATAGGAAGAAGCAGTTCTGCCACCAGTCCGGATGCTCTACATGATATCTTGATACATTGACCATATTCACTGGTCCCTATGGATGAAAGGAAGAGCAAAAGTTCTGTAAAGTCTATTCAGCGGCACTTCATATCAGTCATGGAGCAGTATTTACTCTTTAGTGACCGGTTTGCTGCCGTTTGCCTTCAATGCAATCTGTCCTGCATTTTCTCTACTTTGGAGGGTAAACGAGCTGCATATCTCAATAGTTTACTACAAAGGACCTCGTCAGTAGCATCCATTGTGTGTAATTTATTGTACGTTTTTGTGTTGGAACTGGATACAAAGGAATTTGTCTGCAAGTTTGCAGCATTTATTGAAGACTGTCTATGAACTCAAATAGCTATCAGTGTATCAAAAATCCTAGAATCATATGAGCTTTCATTTAAATAAAAAAGCAAGCTTTATTTTGACACAATAACATACAAAGAAAAAGATGACATTGAATGGACGATAAACAGCTTATAGTGGCTCACGTATCAAAATCACCAAGTACATGTCACGGCGTCCAAAAATGTCGTCTTTCTATCGCACTTCTATTACATCTAACATCAACTATCTACACTACTCTAGTATCGGTACCCGTACTGCCCAGAGGCCGCCGGCGGATCGTATGTGTCCTGCGACTCTGGCCGCAGAGACGACTGCCGGTAGCCGCCCGATGCGTTGCGACCGCCGGTAAACGGACTGTGCCCGCGCCCGTCGCGCCCGTCGGAGCCCGAGACTTGCCGGCCGTGTCCGTGCGCACCATGGCCGCGCCCGCCACCGTAGACACGCCCAGCCCGCCGCCCAGCCTCGTATGCCGCATTAGGGTCGATGTCCGTCTCACGCAGCAGGTGCACGAGTGCCGGCGCAATGCAGCGCATGCCGTTGTACTGGTGTGCGGGCGGGATCTGGCCGAGCAGAAACGTGACCATGGTGGGCAGCGGCGGCGGCGGTCCTGATGCGCCGCCACCGCCACCACCACCGTAGCCACCCCCCATAGCACCATGGCCGCCATAGCCACCGCCCATGCCGCCGCCGCCCGCGCCGCCAGTCGGGGCCTGCTGGGCCTGCAGACGGCGCTGTTGATCGAGACGCCGGCCGGCAGCGCCCTTGAGAGGCGACTCGCCGCGCTGGAACTCGCGCTGCTCGGCCTGGCGTAGAATCTTGCGCGGTGGCGCGTTGGCGTCGTCGTCGTCGTAGGGCCGCTTGGGCGACGCGACACTCCCGCCGGGCGCAGCTCCGTAGTTGGGCCGCGGGCTGGTGGCGCGCAGGTTGGGCATGGGGCTGTCACGCAGCGCCGGCGGCGGCTGCAGTGCTTTTTGTCCTGGTCCCAGGCCCGGTCCCTGTCCCTCGACCGACGGCAGCACCATGAGGCGCGGGCGCAGCTGGGCCGACGGCGAGATGATGATGCGCGCTGTCACGGGGTCAAACTTTTCCGTCGAAAAGCGTTTGCCAAACTGAAGCAGCCGCGGGTCGTGCGGGAACAGCTCGGCCATGCGCTTCTCGAGCTCGATGACGCGCGCAAGATCGCCGTACTCGGCCTCGCGCTTGTGCATGTACGCCAGCAGCGGCTTGGCCTTGTGCACCGTCTCGGGCTTCTGCGCCAAGCGATTGACGCACGTCTCAAAGACGACGCGCGAATTGGTGTTGTCGCCGTGCGCCGTCAGGTACTTGATGTACTCAATCATAAAGTACGGGTCCTCGGGGAACAGCTTGGCGCCACGCTCCAGGATCTTGCCGCCCGACTTGTCGTTGTAGCACTTCCACTCCATCTTGGCCACCGCCACGTAAATGTCGCTCTTAAGCCGGCCGCCCTTGCGTGCCTCTGCAAATACGGCACGCATACCGCCCATGGGACTCGCCGGCGCGCCCTTGCCCTGGATGCGGCGCATCGCGCGCGCCAGGGCGATCCACACGTGCGTCAGACACTTGGACACGAGATCCATCTGCGCCGCAAACCCTTGCTTGATGAGCGCAATCTTTTGCTCGTGCTCCGGGCTGAGCGCTACCTTTTTCGCCTCGCCGTTGTTGTAGCGGCCCCTGTCGTCGTCGTCGTCGTTATCGTCGTCGTTGTTGGGCCCCGGCACCGCTGCAGTGGCGGCAAACATCTCCTCCATCCGCGTGACCTCGGCCTTTTCGCGCTCCTGCAGCGACTTGTAGAGCTCGCGCAGCGTCGCGATGATTCGGTCGTAGGGCTCGCGCACAGCCAGGCCGCGGGCAATCTTGGCCTCGTCACCTTCGGTGATGGGGTATGTCGACTCGATACGGTCAGCGTGCTTGAGTGCCAGCAGAATGCTCTCGGGGTTGGCCTCAATGCCGTCGACCAAAAAGTCAAGACCCTTGTCCTTGTCGTTCTCCTTAATGTCGTTGTCAAAGCACCACTCGGCCGCCTCGACCCACAGTTCGGGCCAGAACCGCAGCGGCATCAGTGCCTGTTTGTAGCAGTAGAGAATGCGCGCCTTGAGCACCTCGGGTTCGTCCATCTGTAGGTCCAGCGGGTCCGACTTTTCCCAGTCAACCCACTTGAGCCACAGGTCGACCTGCTGCATGTACTCCTGGTGGCCCTCAAAGCCGGCCACCGGCGGCAGGCGCGAAATCGTCGTACGGTTGAGTCCGCGCGTTAGGTTCTCAAGGCCCGTGTTGGCGCTCTTGGCCGACATGTACGCGGGCGACCGCTCGGCCAAGAACTTGCGGCCCGTAATCTTGTTCAGGCCCATCTCAAACTGGTCGTACTCTTTCCAGAGCTGGTTGACGTTGGAGATGGGCACGCTCGTGGCGCGCCGGAATGCCTTGCGCAGCTGGTCCATCTTCTGCTGGTCCTGCCAGCCACTGCCACCAATGTTGCCGGGGCCCGACCGGATGAACTGAATGTAGTCTTGCCAGACAGCGCCCGAATCCTTGTCGACGCCGATTTTGTCCAGCACAAACTCGTATGCGCGGTTCACAACGACGCGCGACTCGGATCCCCCGTCGTTCAGATTGTTGCGCCGGCGCACATAGTCGAGGTAGACGATCCAGAGCGGCACATTGACGACCGTCGTCAGCGACCTGCCGAACAGCTCTTCCGCAGCGGCAAAGTTCTCCAGTTCCAGCTCCATCTCGATGAAGCTGACCCAGACTTCACCAGCCTGCGGGAACACTTTGAGAAAGCGATTGAAGACGCTGCGCGCATCGTCGAAACGGTTATTGCGGCGGTGCTCGGTAATAAGAGCGAGCCACGAGTCAACGGCGCCGCGCGGGTCCTCCTTGACGCGCGCTTCGAGGGCAGCGACAGACTCCTGGCCGGCTGGGATGCCAAACGGCGCGGCAGGCGCAGGTGCCTGTACTTGTGGTGGTGCCGGTGCCGATTGGACCGGGGAACGTATCTGTGCTGGTGCCGGTTGTTGCGTCTGTGCCTGTATTTCTGGCTGTGTCTGTGTTTGGGATGGGGCGTCGGCCGCCGGGTCGTAGTCGTCGGTCGTCAGCTGCGCGGGGTCGTATTCTTCGCCGTCGTTATCGTCCTCGGGCTGCATGGTCGCCGCTGCGAGCGATCCTGGCGCCGGTGTGTCGTCGTCGTCGTCGTCGTCCGATTCTGAGTCGACAAAACCACCGACGGCCTTGGGCTTCTTGGATGGGGGGTGGACGGCCAGAACCGGTCCTGGCGTGTTGTCGGACTGTTCACCTTTGTTACTGTCGCTGGCCTCCTCCTCGCCGTCCGAGCCAATGTCCTCAAGCGGGACCATGGCCGCACCGGGGTCGTACTCGCCGGCACCTCCACGCTCTCCGTAGTCGTTGCCGTCTTCGCCGTCTTCGCCTCCCTCCTCGTCCTCGCCACCATCAATAGCATCAACAGTAGGGGAAGACAAAGCATCACCAGCAGTATCAGGGGCATCAGGTTCTGTAGCTTGTTTATCGCTGTCGCTAACTTCGTTCATAGTACCAGAGGGATCCTCCACCATCACTGCGCCGTCGCTGCCCATGTCCTCTGCCATATTTGTGTCGTGCTCGTCGGCCATGTTGCTGTCGAAGGTGCGAAGATGAACTGGAAAAAAGAATAAGAGAAAAAGCTAAAGGGTTAGAGCGCCGCCACGTTTCCAGCCGGCGGGAGAAGCGCGTACCTTGATACTGCACAGCTGCAAATCGATCAATGTCCTGTGAGGTCGAGGTGAGGCTGTCGGCTGGCACTGGAGCACGCGACAATGTCACAGTCACAGCACGTCGGGTTCAGATGGTTTCCATAAAGATACGCCACAGGATGTTTGTAGATAGACTCCAAGGGAGATCAAAGTGCTGTCGTAGGGATCACGCGACTGTCGATGTCGGGTCGAAGCTGGTGAGATGAAGATGGAGCTGGAGCTATCTCGGCAACTATCAAGCGCGTCCAAGGGCGGTAGAGATGTCTAGATGGCTATTTGAGGACCGTGGGAAAAGCAGACCCGTGTTGTGACAGCGGATGGTGATGCGCAGGGAGTCGTCGTGTTGGTCTTTGCGTCTTTGAGCTCTCTGATCCCTGTGGTGAAAAGCGAAAGCATTGGAGGTAGACGGAACTAGGCCGGAAATGTGTTTTAGCGCGTTTCTGTGACGTATCGGGTGCCAAAACCAGCCATCTTTTGATGAGTTTTCAGGGCGTTGTTTTGCATTCAGGGCGTTAGATCCGCTA
The DNA here is from genome assembly GCA_029298705.1 of Ophiostoma triangulosporum. Classification (NCBI taxonomy): domain Eukaryota; kingdom Fungi; phylum Ascomycota; class Sordariomycetes; order Ophiostomatales; family Ophiostomataceae; genus Ophiostoma; species Ophiostoma triangulosporum. Next base: position 1,269,075 of record JANSLO010000011.1, on the reverse strand, counting down.
ATTCCAGTGTCTAGCGTTGATTTCAGGTCGTCGATCAGTGGCTGGGACGAGCAATTACATATTAGTCATCTTAATGCCGCTAAGCGTATTACACTGTTAGCGCCGCTACCACGCCCGTTGCCGGCGAGAGGCCTGTTGTTGAAAAGACAAGCAAGTTCAAGGGCACTTGACAAGAACATCCTTAATAGACTGCAGACCTAGCATACGGATACAGAGCCTCAAGTATATGGCCGCTTAGGCATCCACGTCATACCATGACGACACTTCATGTGTAAAGCTCTTGAAATCCTCGATACTTTCAAAACGCTGACGCACACCGTAGCAGTTTTTAACATGTTCCAAAAGCTCCTTCATCTGATAGGCTCTCGTTTTCAGGTCGGGAGGAAGAATGCTTCGCATGGATGGACACTCGCGCATGTCACGGCACCCAAGACACCACAGCCCAAACGCAGCAGAGTTTGACGACGTGAGAAAAGGAAACGGCGTATAAAAGCGATCAAGGCACTTGGCTTTGCCGAATTGCTCGAAAGTGAATGACCAAAGAGGTATGCGTGTTTCATTTCCACGACGCTCAAAAGTCTGCAAGAACCCATGCAGGTAGAATATAAAATGCTCCATTTCCTCGAGCTGTTCGCGGTCGAGGTATTTATTTGCTATGCATCGGACATTCTCCAGAGATAAGCTATTCTCTTTTATAGAGCAAGACATAGCTGATGCATAGGTTGTATAAATGCCGGTTTTGGGGGACTGCTCAGCCTCGTCGTAGTATTCGACGGCGATCTGCTCACAGCGACCGTACGCACTCTCAGGGATGCCAAGGTATGGGGACAGATGGTCCAACGGGACCAGACGTAGGAATGACCGGTACGACAGACAGTAATGACAGCACCGTTGGGCCATTGGCAGAAAGAGGAACGAGCCCAACGAGCCACAGCTGATGCACTCTCTTGCCTGCAGAGCTTGTTGCAGGACCGCAAGTGAGTGCCGCGATAGCATGCCTATGCTTTTGAGGCGTTTGATGGTCCCGGACGCCCATTTCACGAGGTTTCGAAACGCTGCGTGCGAATAGGCCAGTTCGCGTGTCACAGAGCTGACCTGAGCAAAGGACAGGACCGACTCCAAGTCGAGTACGTCGAGAATGTTCATGTGCAGGTCGACAGGCAGCCGCCGGAGAGTGCCACCAGCCGATGGCGGTTGGTTCGGCCGGTGTGGCACATCTAGTGATAGTATCGGTGTTGACGATGCTTGATGCAGGACATCCAAAGGTTGATAGCCGTACTCGGAGAGTATCAACTTGTCGCTCATGACCCGTGTGGCCATGTTGGAAAAAGGAATGCAAACATGTTAGAGTATGACCTATGCAACAAGCGGATATAAATCATCGCGAGATGCACCTCAGCATGCGTCGTTGAGCCTCGCCAACACTTCTGCCTAAGCGTGTCACGTGTATCCCCCACCCAACTTATGATGTCCTTGATTACATAATTGAACAAACTCAATCCATACCTATCTGAATGCACTATAATGATGCAAGGGCGGGGCTACTGTCGCTACTATCTCCCAGCCTTTTGCGGTCCTCAGACGACAGAGACTGTGCAGATAGGATGCACAACCACTTTAGCACGACGCGACGCGACGTGTCAATCTGGCGTTTATCTCCGACCCACTATACCGGTAGGTAGAGAGATTAGGTAACCAGGGTGATACTTAGCCTGCACTTTCTTCTTCTCGAGCTCGCATCGGTCTGCCTTGCTCTCTGATATTTTCCCTCTGGTTTCTTTTTCTCTTGTCGTTTTAACTCGTCCTTGCTGTTCTACAACACTCCAGTCTACCATCTACGCTCAGCCCCTCTACGTACGCTCTTACCGCCAGATCAGTGGCAGTCAGTCGACACCGCCTTTCTCAACCGGTACCGCCCCTCTTGGAGCTGTCTGTCCCTTCTCGTCTTAACCCAATTCACCCCCTTGACCCTGAGACCCTGAGACCCTTGAACTCTCATCCCTCACCTCACCACCACAAACAAACAAACCGCCACCATGTCGATTGTCTCGCTTCTTGACGTCAAGGTCAACAACAACCCCGCCAAGTTTGGCGACAAGTACGAGTTTGAGATCACCTTTGAGTGCCTCGAGCAGCTGGAGAAGGGTGAGTGCAGCGGAAGACGGGACGGCAGACGTCGACGACAGCCACAGAACTAACCAGCAGACCTCGAGTGGAAGCTCACGTACGTCGGATCGGCCACCAGCGACCAGCATGACCAGGAGCTCGACTCGCTGCTTGTCGGCCCCATCCCAGTCGGCGTCAACAAATTTGTCTTTGAGGCCGACCCGCCAAGTGTCAAGCAGATCCCCGACACCGAGATCCTGGGCGTCACCGTCATCCTGCTGACCTGTGCCTACGATGGCCGCGAGTTTGTGCGTGTCGGCTACTATGTCAACAACGAATACGACACCGACGAGCTGAACGCCGACCCGCCGGCCAAGCCGCTCGTCGACCACATTCGCCGCAACGTGCTCGCCGAGAAGCCGCGCGTCACGCGCTTCGCCATCAAGTGGTAGGTCACCTCCTTTGTGTCCGTGACCATGTCGACGTCAATACTAACAAACTACAGGGACTCTGACGCTTCTGCTCCCGCCGAGTTCCCTCCTGAGCAGCCCGAGGCTGATCTCGTGGCCGACGAGGAGGAGTACGGTGCCGAGGAGGCCGAGGAGGAGGAGGCCGAGGCTGCTGCTGAGGGCTCCGGGGCCAAGGCCGCGCCTGGCGAGGATGCCGCCATGGACGGCGCCGAGGAGACTGCCACGGCAGCAGAAGGCGACGCCGAGGAGGACGAGATGTCAGAGGACGGTAGTGTCGACATTGAGGGCGAGACCGAGGACGAGATTGAGGACGAGGAGGAGGGCGAGGGCGAGGCGGCCGACGGCGACGACGCCATGGACGTCGACGACGACAAGCCTGCTGCGCCGGCACCGGTCGGAGTGATGTCGCACTAGGTTGCCGTCGACGGATGCTGCTGAGCGAGGCCGACGCCGTAAAAAGCTGCTGGGCGTGGACAGCCGCGGCCAGACTGCGTTGCGCCGTGTTTGTCTATGATTTCTGGATTTCATTACGTCGTCTGCATATGTCTGCGTCTTGTCTTCGTCTTCTGGTCATGCTGTTTCTCTTCATGACGGCTCGTCGTGTCGAGTACGAATCTGCCACCTTTATACCACTGGCAAAATGCCTAATTCATTTATGATTGCATAAGCCGGCTCGTACGTGTGACCACGTTCTCCTTAGTATGCTCCTCGACCTCGTCTGCAAACATATGAAGTGCCCTCGCGGGGAGTTGTATAGCTTTTGATATAGCAGATCGTAAATACAAAGAAATGGGTAATCATCATCATCCACCATTCGTCGGCGGGGCCGGTCTCTCTGGCATCACCGCCCGTCGTCTTCTGTCGTACGCCCAGCAGCCTTGGCCACTCAGCCCTCGCTATGCCGTCGCGGCGTCCTGTGTCTTGCCACTGTCCTCTGTCTTTGCCCACTCATCGGGCGTGTGGCACTTGGCACTCCATGCGTGGATGTTGGCAATCTCGTCCTTGAGCGCCGTGTTCACAAGTCGGTGCCGCTTCAGACGGTTCAGCCCGTTGAACTGTGGCGACACAATAACAGCCGTAAAGGCCTGCCCGCAGCCGCCTATACTGTTAGTACTCGTCGACGAGACGTCATGGGGAGGTACACTCTGGACGCACCGGACACGTCTGTCACTTGGACGGCCTCCGCCTGCAGCTTTGTGCGCAGGGCGTCTTGAAGCGAGTCCTCGGTGATCTGATCGGCCATTGTCGATGGTGCGGCTCGTGTTTGCAGTGGACGGATGCGGTCGATGTGGTGCAGTGCAGATCAAGGCGGAGAGGGGTGCGCCCGTGACGGCTGTTATCAGATTGATAAGATGTAAAATTTTCAGGCACAAGTCCGGTACGGGGGGTGCTGTAGTTGGGGATGGTTCGCACTGTGCACTGTAGTGAGCTGGATGGCTTTTCAAAGTTTCAAGCCCCAATACGTCGAGGCAAACTAGGAACGCTTTCCTCCCCGCCCAGCTCGTTGTGCAGCTCTTGATTTTCTTGATTTCCAATCCAGAGACATGTGGAAGTGGCTGACGCCATAGGCCCATCCGGCTAGTTGTCGACGCAGTGCAACGCGCAGTTCCGTCACCCGTGTTCAGTGACTGCACAGTGCGTATGTCAACGCGGGGTACTGCACTGTCTTGCTGAGTCAGCATCAAGCTCACAATGGAGCTGGAGCTGCTCAGTGACGACATTCCGTGAGGCACCTGATAGACTCCTTCTCTATTTGTTTGACTACTGTTGCTTTGCATATCAATACGCATGTTGCATCTACGCTTCTGCCGTGCCCTCTCTCGCCAGCACCCCACGTTGCCAACGCTGTCCACGTCGACCTCGATCTCAGTCTCACGACCACTGCGAGCTGCATCACGGTCTACACGACCGTTCTCTTACAGCACTCGTACCCCAGGCTGCTGCTCTCCATCCTCGTCTCCAGCCCTCATTACCTCAGTCACCTCTACCCTAAAGATGGATAGCACCGCAGCATTGGCCGTCGAGGCCATGCGCACACTGTATGCTTTCTTCCCCAGGTCTCATCCAGACTGATCGTCTAACACCAACAGCTACCCAGAGTGGCTTGCCGATAGCGCCTGGGACAACACCGGCCTGCTTCTCGCCAACACACAGTCGCCCAGCAGCAGGACGGAGCGTGTCGTCCTGCTGGCCAACGATTTGACGCCACGCGTCGTCGACGAAGCCATCCACCAACGCGCCAGCATCGTCATTGCCTACCGTACGTCATTCTCATTCTGGCCTATCAGACGAGTTACTGACAGACAGACCCTTTCATCTTCCGCGGCCTCAAGTCCATCACCCTCAAGGACCCCCAGCAGGTCTCGCTCATCCGCCTCGCTCAGAACAACATTGCCGTCTACTCGCCGCACACGGCCCTGGATGCCGCACCGGGTGGCATCAACGACTGGCTGGCCGATGCTGTCATCAGCTCATTCCCATCGGGCGGCGCTGTCACGCACGCCCTCAAGCCTGTCAGCGGCAGCGGCGCTCAGCAGGCCCCGGTGCAGCCCGATGTGCCACAGCACCGCGACAGCAGCGGCGCGCTCGTGACGGGCTACGGTCGCTTTGTGGCGCTGACGGAGCCCGTGGAGGCGCGCTCGCTGATCCGCGAGATTCTCTGGCACTTGCGTCTGATCAAAAACAGATCGTCAGTGTCAACTCTGCGGCATGTGCTTGTAGCGCGGCCGCGCATGAGCAGTAGTCTTGCCAGTGCGCCCGACGACGACAATGCGCCACCTACCGTGCAAACGGTGGCCATCTGTGCCGGCTCGGGCGCGGATATTTTGCGCGGTGCGCCCGCGGACCTCTACCTCACGGGTGAGATGAGTCACCACGACGCACTGGCGGCGACAGTGCAGGGCAAGTGGGTGGTGTGCCTTCTGCACAGCAACTCGGAGCGTCTGTTTCTGGAGCAGCGCCTGCAGTCGCAGCTGGCGAGGGAGCTGGCCAAGGCGTCAACGGACCCCGTGTCGGTGCTTGTGAGCGAGGCCGACCATGATCCGTTTGAGATCTGGGATGTGAGCGCATGAACGGCACAGACTACCGGTCGCCGTCATATCGCGTTGGCATTGAATACGAGACAATCATAGCATAATGAGAGTCCGATGGGAAGGGTAGAACAAGTCTGCTTGAAGTGTACTGCGTGCTATAAAGATACAAAATGCAGTCGCTAAACGCCATGTATAAAATGTATTGAGATGAGACGCGGCTACTCGGTCTCGTCGGCCTTGGCCTCCTCCAGTGCCGCATCGCCATCGGCTATGCACGCCGCCACGTCGTCTACCCCGCCGACGCCCTGGTCGAGCCAGGCCTGCAGGAGCTGCCGCGGCCGCTGCCATGCCGCACGGGCCTCGTCGGCGCGACCTTGCTTGACCAGCTGCCGCAGTCGCGCTGGTGTTTCGAGGGCCGCCTCAGCCAGCTGCCGCGTATGTGCCCGCGCGTGTGCCTGGCGTGCGGCGTCGCTGTCCGGCGCCGGCACGGAGGCGCGCATGGCGTCGCGCAGCGCCGATGCCTGTGTGTAGATGTGCGCAATCGCCGGGTCCAGCGTCTTGGCCATGGGGTTGAGTGGGTCCATTGTCGCGCGCATCTGTCTGTCAGCATGTGCAGTGCAGGATGTATAATGTATTGATGCATGCTATACAACGCACCTTGCGGATGGTCTCCGTCGCCGTGATCAGTCGGCTGTAGTTGTCATACACAAGACTCTTCTTTTCGGCGTCGAGCGCCCGCGTCTCGCTGAGCACGCGTGTGTAAACACGCAGCAGGTCTTCTAAGCTGTTCTCCTGCAGCGCTTGGCGCACATAGGCGTCGGCGTCAAAGTCGTCTGCGTCCATGGCCGACGGCGGCACTTCCGAGTACGAAAGCAGATCGTTGGGCTCGCCGGCGTCGCTGCCAGCGACGCTCGTGACCTGGAGCGTGGGCGTCCCGGGAGCCTTCTTGATATTGTAGTATTCACGCAGCGCAGCGCGATTGCGGCGTACATTCTGCGCCGGCGCCGCGCCGGGGGCTCCTGCTGGCCCGCGGCTCGGCGACCGCGACACCGACCGGGCCGAGTCGATACTGGGGCGGTTACTCGACGTCGGGGTCTGCGAGACGCGCCGGAGCGGCAGGTCGCGCGGTGTTGCAATGGTCGACATGTCGGGTACGGGGAATAGGTAGCTGTTTCGGGGGTCGTGCGAGCCAGCTCGCCGTCAATGAGAGGTGACGTCCCTGCTTAGGTCATCAAAACGACAGGTAGCTTCCAAAAGCGGGTCCTGCCGAAAAGGCTATTTACACTGCAAGATCAGCATGTGACTTTCAGCTTCATCGGCAGAGCCTTTTGTGGACCTCTCATCACGTGGACTGCCTTTTGCGCTACGCCGCTTCTAGCTAGCCCTACGTCATTAATCCACTTTGCAATGTGCGCCGTTCCTTCGCGGGAGATGGTTCGTGAGAGATGGTTTAAGCATTGATATTTCATTTACGCTCTTGAAAAGCGTGTCTCGACCAGCTTTAAGAAGTTGCCAAACACAACAGCATTCGGCAGACATTATACTTGCAGAATGGACCAAATCTCGGTGATATACAGCGGCAGGAAGCACACAGGCGCCAATAGTCAGGATAGACTGAATACGGCGGATAATCATAATAACAATGATAACAAACAATACATAAAACCATAGCTAAAACCTTACCAAAATAAAAACAATACATATCCCGGACCGTAGTCCCGGCCATGATACGGCTGACTCCATATTGAATCTGAGGGAAGGCCGCACTTGGCAGGGGACAGGCTGCCGGGTCATTCGTGAGGAGTTCGTAGACGTCCCCGTGCTGGAGTGCCGGAAACGCGGCCGTCTCCCCGTCTCTGGCGCGGCGAAAATAGCTTCCTCCGCCAAAGCGGGAATGCTGCCAGTCGTGGTTGACGTGGCCGCTGTCGGGATCTCTGAGCCACACGAGCTGGAGGTACAGCCGGTGGGCAGGGTCTTGGGGGTGAAGGGCAGGGCGCAGAGTTTTCTTCATCTCTCAAAGGTCTAATGAACCACGCAGACTATACGACGGTCCTGCTTATACATTGATAGTTTGAGTCAGTGAAATGGACTACAAATAATTCACATATTGCATGTTGTTCTTGTTTTTATATATTATTCTAACAAGTAATTGTGCTAAACTCGAAACAAAACGCGCTCTTCATTGCCCTCCTTCTCTGCCTCCCCCGGGACTTAGACGAGCCTGTTGACTTGGCTAACTTCCTCCAGATGCCCGGCCAGATCTCGCAGCGTGTAGTACGAAATGACCATAAACTCCTTCTGGAGTCCTAATGGCAGCATACCACTGCTCGAGTCCAAAACTACCTTGAACGTCCGCTTTACCATGCCGTTGGGGTCCGCGAAGTCGCCGCCATGTACGCCGCTAACGTACGTCTTGGTAAATGGCACGACTTGCATACCGGCAGGATGTGTGCGCCTTGTGGCTTTGCCGTGCCCGTCAGCAGACAACGGCCGCCGTACCTCATGGGCACAGTTTTCTGCGCCCGCCGATCGGCTGCGTCCCGTGGCACACCTGGCGCCAATCTCCAGGTTTCCCTTATCGTATTCGTGCGCCTGGCCAGGTCTCGTACGCGGTAACTGATTGCCTGGTCCGACCAGTCTCGGAATCCTGACGCCATCTCACCGGTCAAGTGAGCGCTCGGGTCCAGGACTATAGCACGCAAGGCGACATATGGTAATATGCGGTCAGCCCGCTGCGCTGCCGACATAGACACTTCGCTGCCGATTGCGTCAATCTCGGCTTATATGGCGGCAGAAACGCGCGGGTCGGGCAAGGTTGGCGAGGTCCCGGCTGCAACCTCGGCCGATGCCTTGGCAGGGTCCCAATTGAGGGGCTTTCTGTCGAAGTAGCGAACCGAGATCTGGTCCATTCTGCAAGTCTGAAGTCAGCAGGACGTTATTGTTTTCGGCAAGTTTGGCTCGCTATATGCAGATGATAAGGCACATGATCTAGCATCAATGGGAAGGACGCTTTGGCTAAATAAGATTTAAGGCCTGCGACTTTCATAACTCAATCATACATACCTGTCGTTGGGCTAAATTAACTGGAATGCGAAGTTGGGGAGAAGAGAAGTCTAGAAGATAAGAAGAGAACAAAAGAATGTGAGAAGGGAAGGAACAAGAAGAGGAAAAAATTAGAGATGAAGAGAAGGTGAGGGAAGGAGAAAATGATTTCTTTCTCTGGCTGCTCCTTCCCTTCCTAGAATCTGGCTTCATTTGTAATGTCCCCTCCTTCCTTCACCTGAGTCGCTCCTGCCCTTTTTGAATTGTTATCACGGCCCAGAACACTGCCCCTTCTTTGCAATGGCAATCCCTCCTCCAATTTCCCTCGATCGTACGTTGGTCGTCATTTCTTTGCTTAACATTTTGTAGCCCGTTGCCTTTGCTTCAGTCCCCTCATTCACTACTGTTATGATCATGGCGACAAGTTCGTGCAGGTCAACTACACTGACTTCTACAATATCATCAAGAAGCACGATGTAAGTCGACCGGCAGCTGTGCTTCCTTGCCGTGCACTGAACTAACAAGACAGAAAATCACCGGCTGGCACCCTAAGCCCGTCTTTGACACGCGCCTCAAGGCAATATCATATCACACGAACTGGAGAAGGGCCGTGATGTGGGTCCATCACGGCATACGTTACATAATCATGACTAACACATCCAACGTCACTCCTCGTTTTTTTATAGAATTCAGTTCAGCGTTGCTTCCAGGTTCAAACTCACCGCACCTTGAATACCGATGCCAAGCCATATATATAATTGAAAGCTCTTTCTTCAAGATGGTATCTTATATTAGTGTCATAATAGCATCCCAGTACTGCTCCGTACCACTAACGCCCTTCTGGCATCCTGTTGCTGTGTATAAGTCTCAACGAAGGATCGAGTTTGACATTGATAGGAAGCTATCAACTGCTGTCTGTCCTAATCTTAGAATATAGAGTCTTGTACTGCTCATAGGTTTCTGTCTTTACTACTATTTGTCTTCTGCAGTTATTGCTCGTTCCTGTTATTGAACATCTACTGATCATTACCGTTTCTGTTCTCACCTCTTGATGTCATTGGTTCTGGATCTGTATATTCTTGATCTACTAGAATGCTTAAGAGCAAACTAATTTTGTCGTCATTGCTTTTCCTCGCAGCTCTCTCTCCTTTGCTGGAGTTGCATAACTTTTAGTAGTATCATCTCTACCTGTTTCTTCCATAACACATCTCCTGCAGTATCTGTTTAGACTCTACTCAATCAGCGTCGATTTTGCACTTTATTCTATTGATATCTCAGGTGTGACAATACTGCTCCCAGATCCTCTGTATCGTTCTCTTTACTTACTATGCCACAAAGCTTCTCTAGCATTCTTTACATACCGTGTAGTCCTTGTGCCCATCCCTGCCCGAGGATTTGCCTCTCGCCATTGATTATCTACGTGTAGATTTGTATTCTCTTAATCTAGCTCAACCATCGTACATGTGGGCGATCCGGGCCCACTGAGCCTTATTCTAACCTTTGTTTGCAAAGGTCCTTTCACGATACTGCGCCATGGGCCTTTTGCTAGTAGACTCGCCGCCGTAGACCTTATGCCAGCAGACTCGGCCCAATCAACCGCCTCATTTCGCAAGATGCCCCATTAGAACCTTGACATCATGACTGTACTTCCATGGCTTCCTGCTGCTTACGTATGGTAGTAAAGGTCTATAAATACTGAGCTATCCCCAGCCATTTTTGCTAAGTTGCGTCTTCTCTTTCTCTCCTCATCCTTAGGATGCCCCCCCAAATCTACTCATACACTTTAACCTCAACACCGTCAAGCATCGTCAGGTATTACCAGACCTTGCCAGACATTGTTAAATACTTCCCGCCCTCGCCAATCACTGCAACACACCACTACACGCTTCCAGACGTCGCCGAACTGCACCAAACAGGCCAGACGTCGCTGGCCTCACCCAACTTCACCAAATACACCATATCATCACTTATACCAGCCGGACCCACTTTTCTCGCCCAGTGCATCTTCAGTGTAGTCCACTAAAATACAGCAGGTAAGCCAATCACACCCCTAAATGTGCCCTGTATGGCGGTGGTCCCAGTCAATCTCCATGTCACGTTTCCAGCGCCTATGCGATTCTCACTTCACTGCATCGAGACACCCGATAACCACATCTGTGTCTTGTGATGTTGACCGCATCATTGGTGATTTTTGAATTAGCATACGTTGAGCGTTTTGTTCCATGACTTGTTATTTTCATTCTTTCATGATTTTTATTTCGTTTTTTTCCTCATCTTAGTCGTCACCTCATCGTCAACATCGTCAACATCACCATGGCATGCGCAGTGAATATTGTCAATGTTTGGCTTCTAGGACCACCGCCGGTCTCGCGGGACATGGCGTCTCAAGACTCGGTAGAATCTAGGATGCTAACATTTCTTCTGCAGACTCCGCTGTGTGTTTAGATTATTAGCAATCAAGCAGTCATACTGCCGATTGCCATACTTGTCTGCTCTAATATCTTTTGCAGCAACATCTTGAATGTCCTTATCATAGGTATCCTCGCATTTCTTCCAGACAACCTCCGGAATATCTTGTGGGACGTCATTGTTATCCTCATACCCGGTCCGCTCCTGTTCTGGATAGACGACAAGATGTCCGCCTCGACTACAAAGAAAATGCGTCAGGCTGGCCGTGCCGGCAAGAGCAATACTCTAGCCAGTGCTCTGCAGGTCGGTCCCGGCGGCGCGCAAACCAAGCGCACGACAGTCTATGTCGAGCAAATCCGCGCTCTCCGCGCGCATAAGAGCCCTTTCCCGCACGGCGTGCGCGGCCTTGAAAATAGCGGCAATATGTGCTACCGCAACGGCACGCTCCAGGGCCTGAGCTCATTAGACGCGGTGAGCACGTACGTTACGCAGGTCCTTGCCGTTGCGGCCCGCCGTGGCGTGTCCATGGACAAGCTCCCCACAGTGGTCGGCATCGGCCGGCTAGTCGGCCAGCTGCGCGAGGTCGCCGGCACACACCCCGTCCTCACGACGGACCCTATCCTGGACATGTTCAGGGCGGGCATCCAGGAAGACGCGCAGGAGTACCTCGGCTGCCTAGCCGACAAGATGGAGAAGGAGCTGAAGCGCGCCGGCATCATGGCCGCCCGCCCCAGCATCGTCGCTCTACTCGAGGGCCCGAATCCGGAGGCACCATGCGCCGCGGCCGCCCCCGTGAAACGCACGGCGAGTAGCCCCAGTTCCAGCAGCCGCAGCAGCAGCGTCAGCAGCGACGCCACGCAGGCTGCCGCATCCGCCGACACGGCCGCGGGCGGCTTCCGCCTGCCACTGGAAACGGTTGTGGCTGAGCGCAAGTGCTGCAAGGTGTGCGGCCACGCTGACACAATGCGTCTGGACCCAACGACGTGTGCCACGCTCAACATGCCGGCGGCCGGCAGCCCTGATTATAAGAAGGAGTACAGTGTCGAGGAGCTGTTGAGCTTGCACTGCGCCGCCGAGGTGCTCGAGGGTGTCAACTGCTCGAACTGCACGCTGCGCAAGATCCGCGGCGAGCTGGAAGCGGAGCGCGCGTCGGCCGCACCCGGCAGCGACAATGCCGCACTGAATGCGCGCCTATCCCAGATCAGCAAGGCGCTGTCGTCCAAGACATTTGACGACGAGACTATGCTCAACAAGTGAAAGGTCCAAAGCGGCGACTACGTCCGCGCAGACAAGTCCCGGCAAGTCGGCTTTGCCGTGGCACCCGCGGCACTCGCGATCCAAGTCAACCGGTCCGCCTTTGGTGGCCTCGGCGGCTACGGCTCCAAGGACAAACGGTCTGTTGGGGTCTCGCCGACTCTGGACTTCTCTCCTTGGTACCTGGGCGGCGCACAGTCGGCATCGCTGCACAGCATCGATGTCGCCAGCCTCGAGGGCAAGGACAAAAACATCGTCGAAGATCTCGAGCGCCAGCCCATACAGGCACGGTACGTGCTTCGCTCGGCGGTGATGCACTCCGGAAGTCTTAATAACGGCCATTACTACGCGTACCGTGAGTGCCATTTCGACAAGATGCACGCGATTAAGCAGGCCGGCACCGCTGCCAGCGCCAACGACTCCAAAAAGCGACGCGCTTCCAACGCGAGCGACAGCGATACCTCCACCGCCGTCAGCTCGATTACCGAGGCTGGCGATAGTGCGCCTGCTACTAAGAAGCGCATGGTGGACGGCAAAGCGGTCGCCGTCGATGCAGGGACGGAGAACACATGGTGGCTTCTGAGCGATGACTTCCGCACCTCGCGATCCGACGATGCTGTCCTCAACCAGGGCAATCTGGTGTATATGCTGTACTACGACCGCGTCTACGACGACGAGGACGTCCCTGCATCTGGCAAGGCGGACCCGCCCGTCGAGACAACTGTCGTAGAGAGCACCCAGGATTGCAAGCCTGTTGCTGTCAAGTCCAAGGTCTCTGGGCCTTCCAAGGACTCCAAGATTTCCAAATGCTTCAAGATTACAAAGACCGCCAAGCCAATCAAAGATGTCAAAAAGCCCGCGCAGGCTCACAAGCCTGACGTCTTGGACTTTGTTTACGCTCTGGATGACTCGGACTCGGATGACGGCAAGCCTGCTTCCAAGCCTGCTTCGAAGCCGACCAGGTTCCCCTCCAAGGTTGAGAAGGTCGAGAAGGCCTCCAAGTCTCCTGCCAAGGAGTCCAAGGTCAAGCAGGCTCGCAAGCCAGATGTCCTTGATTTCATCTACGCTCTGAATGACTCGGACTCGGATGATGACGGCAAGCCTGCTCCCAAGCCCAAGCCTGCGCCGACGCCCAAGGCTGCTCCCAGAGAGCCCACCGCAGAGAAGATCAAGGAGGCTGCGGCTCGCAAGAAGCTACTCCGTTCTCTCGACTGGAGCTCCGACGATGAAGCTGACAAGGCTGCCAAGCCTGTCTCAAAGCAGGACAAGACTCCCGCCAAGGCCTGTAAAGACTCCAAGGTCAAGAAGCAGGCCCGCAAGTCTGATGCCTTGGACTTTGTCTACGATCTGGATGACTCAGACTCGGACGACGACAAGCCGGCTCCCAAGCCTACTCCTAAGCCCGTGGTCGAGCCTGCCAGAGAGCCGACCGAAGACGAGATCAAGGAGGCCATGGCCCGTAAGCGGCTGCTCCATGATCTCGGCTGGGACTCTGATGCGGACGACAAGTAGACCGCTCGCTTCTTCATTATCTCCTATCCTTTCCCATCTCAATTCCCCCCCTCTCTCATTTCCCCCATCTCAACCTTGTCCGGGTTGGCAACTCTGCTTTTTGTTACTGTTATTGTTTGGCGTTAGGTTTTGCTTTCCATGATACCCATTTGCTTTCTCGAAAATAATAAATAAACGAAAAAAAGCTTGATATACCAGAAAACACAAACACATGTGCTTTTCCTGTTGGCGCATTGGGTTTGCATCCACTGGTTGGAGTTTTGGGTTTGCGTTTTGATATCCATAGATTGATATAATCATATAGATTAGCAATCTACATGTACAAAAAGAAATAAATCGAAAAGACTTGATATACGAAAGGGAGATGTGGTGTGTAGCACGCTACATATCCGTGCCTACTCTACTCTAGCCTATGCCAATCTCCTGCAGAGTAGCCCCCCCCCGTCTCCCCTTCACTGTTCATTTTCTTCACAGCAACGCTCTTCGAGGAAGTCTACAAAGTCAAGGAGGTTGGAACGGTAAGATTTGCCAACGACACGACATGGTCACAGTGGGGAGGATGATTAAAATGTGCGGCAAGTCCCTACAAGAGAGCTGGGCCATCTGCAGCAGATGGGCCAAAATCTGAGGCATGGTGTTGGGGACGAAGACATCTGCAGAGGGCGTCAAACTTCTATCCGGTAACCAATCCGGCGTCTTATGGTCCTAGTGTACTTCTCGTGACGTTAAATAATCAATCAATCAATCAATCAATCAAAGAACTGACAGAAGCATCAGACAAACTGTGCTGGAAAGTGGTTTCAAAGAGAACAAAGACCAGGGAGAGGCAAGTCATCTAAAATGTACTGGTGAGTGTTCTTAACACCGACCCAGTACGTCATGCGACTAGCCCAGCCCTACACCATGAATCCACTTTACACTTATAAGTAAGCGCCGTTCTTTCGCGACAGAGGGAACTAAGAGACCATCTCTCCTTACTTCTTCATCAACGCTCTTTCAGCTCGTGTTTCGAAGGAATTACCAAGACAATAACAGCCCGCAGGTTTCATACTTGCAGAATGCACCAGATCTCGGTGACGTACGTCGGCAGGAAGCCGATCGACTGGGACCCTGCCAAGGCATCGGCCGAGGATACAGCCGCCACCTCGCCGACAACGCCCGACCATGGCATCGTCGCCATGGTCCAGGCCGAATTCAACAGAATTGACAACAATAAGCGTCTGTCAGCAACGGAGCGGGCTGAGCGCATAACACCATATGTCGCCTTGCGTGCCCTCTTCCTTGACCCGAACACCAACTTAACCGGTAGGATGTTGACAGAAATGCAAAATAAGTCGAACGACTTCATCGATATGGTTTTTAGTTGCATGGCCACGGCCACAGCGACGATGATGGATACATGGAAACCGGGGCCAGATGTGCCGCAAGACGCTGCCGATCGGCGGGCGCAGAAACTTGTGCTCAAGAGGTACGGCAGTCGATGCGTGCTGACGGGTACGGCAAAACCACAAGGCGCAGATATCCTGCCTGCACGTACCGAGAAGAACATTCATTTCAAAATTTATAGAGATCTCCAGTTATTTTGGGCTTTTCCAAAATTGGAGGAGCTGGTCGTGCACGGCCGAGAGCAAGAGAACATCCTGCCGCTCACCCACACGCTTCAGGCCTTCTGGGACCAGTTCTATTTTGGCCTGCGTCCCATCGTTCACCCCCAAGACCCTCAACACCGGCTGTACCTTCAGCTGGTGTGGCTCAAGGATCCCGATGGCGGCCGCATCGACAACGACTGGCAGCATTCCCGCTTCGGCGGAGGCTGCGACTTCCGCCGCGCCACAGACGAGGAGACTGCTGAGTTTCCGGCACTTCAGCATGGAGACGTCTATGAGCTCGTCACGGCTGACCCGGCAGCCTGTCCCCTGCCAAGTATTTCCTTCCTCCAGGTAAAGTACGGCGCCAACCGTATCATGGCTCGGCTTCAGACAGCCAGCAGCCTCAAGACCATCTTCAGCGGAGATCCACCTCCAGACTCGGACGGCGACGCGGCTGGGACCCAGGACCTCGATGAGGTCGACGTGCCGCCCGCGTGGCGCTCTACGTTAGAGGCTGCGTTTAACGCCGGCGTGCTAGACGAGCAGACGGCTGTCCGTTGGGGCCGAGCTTTGGCACGGGTGGCGAGCGATCGGCAGGCGAGGCGGAAGAGGTACTTGACCTGGCTGGAGAGGAGATTGCAGGGTGAGGACGTGGGGGATTATGAGGATTATGAGGAGGAAGATGACCCCTAAACTGTTTGCGCCGTGCCACTGGCGCCGCGGCCAGGAACGGGTTGTCCGGCGTCGGAAACGTCGACCGATAGTGCGCTGCGCCAGCCATTTTCGTCGCGATTCGTGAGCTGTACCGGCAAGACGAGCTGGGCGAGCGGGAGATGTTTGAGAAGCTGGTGAAGCCGCGTGTGCGGTACGACGTGGAGGTTGTCACCAAGCTGATTGTGTACACTGGTAAGTTGCACGGTTTGATTCACTTGCCTTTTTCTCTTTTGTCTTTTAAACTAACAATCAGGCATTGCATGGCTGGCCGTCGAGGGTATCCCTGTTGTGTTTGAGTTTGTCGGACTCAGTTCATAGGGACAACTATAGGTGCGCTGCTACTACTGCTACTACTGCTACTACTGCTACTACTAGATGGAGTTTGTCGGTTGGTTATAGAACGGGTGCTGTTTCTCTTTTATTTGTGCGTCGTTTGTTCGCATCTTGCTCTCTCCCATCTCAAGCGATTTATATTGGGCTTTGTTTCGTTTTTAGAGTCTGTAAACATTATCAACATGCTTGTCTAACAATGTGCTATTGGTGCCCGTTCTATGTCCTCTGCACAAGACGCAACAGCCTAGTTAGACATTAGTCATGTGTAGAATCACGTTTAGGAGAGTTTGTGTGTCGAAAAGTCTATATAGTGGAGCACGGTACTTAGGCACACATCCGCCAATCAGAGGGTGGTACGTCTTAGACGACATCCAAAAACGTGCGTCGGTTGAGTCTACATTTACATGCCTCATCTTGCGATGACAATAAGGTCACGGAGACTTGCACTCTGAGATACGATCGTTACACATCAAAGACGGAGTACGTAATGTTTCTGAGTATAGTAGAGAGAGATAACTCTGCCGCATTGATGTGTATCAGACGAAAGTATCATCCAAAGGCGTGCATAAAGCATCATGTAGCAATAACCTCACTTTCGATGCTGGTGTAGACTTTGCAACGCACAAAACGTCATAGAAGTCATGTGCTGACAACTTACTCATTGACAGAAGTCTTTTATCCTGTCTCTACCTGCCTACTGGTATGCTGGCATGGTACTGAGTATTATATCTGAAAGTCTACTATAAGAGTGAACAAAAGTACTGGCAGTACTGAAAGTAGACTTTAGAAGACTTTCTAGTCGACTCTGCCTATTTAAACTCTCTTCTTCCCTGTTCACTTTCTCTATGGACTTTCTCCATTAAGTTTCTGACTTTCAGTTCACCACCCTACTCATCTTTCTCTCACCTTACGATACAACTTTACCTTATTTACTTTTCAGCTCCCCCATTATCAAAATGTCCAAGTCAGCTTTCAAATCCCTGCCCGTCTATGACGCGGTTCCCCATACTTTCCAGCCCAACATCCCCGACCCTGTGGGCGACAATGGCTACCAGTTCAAGAACCGCAGCTGGTTCGAAGATATGCAATACGAGGCCCTCGACACGCACACAAAGCAGCAGCTCAACGCCGAGGCCAGAGCCGCCGCTCGCAACGCCGACAACGCCCTCCGTAACGCCGAGAAGAAGAAGCGTCTGCAAGAGGCCAAGGCGGCCGAGCGCAAGGCGGCCGAAGAAGCTGCCAAGATCGCTCCTGTCAACGCCAAAAAGGCCAAGCGGCGCCAGAAGGAGAAGGCGCGCCAGGAGGCGCGCAAGGACTCGTCCGACAGTCCTTCCAAGGTCACACCGCCCGTGAGCTCCACCAGCTCTAGCAGCACGCCTATGACGACTGCGCCCACCTCGCCGCAGTAAGGACGTCTACTGCAGAAGCAGCTATTGGCTGGCCAAGAGCCGCACCAGTAAGTTGCATATTAGAAAAGCCACCAGAGCAGCACTAACAATTACATATAGCTACCATGGTGGCTGCCATTTGCTTGCGCATCAACCATGCGCTGGCCACGCCCCGGCTATGAGATAATGACAACTACATTGCAAGAACTGTGAACGTTGATGAGGGATGGATTTTTGCGTTAGATGAATAGTATGCACGGATATTGGGATATTGGGATATTGGGATATCGGGTTTGCTTTTTGGGATGGAAAATGAATACTGGGTTTGCCAGAATGATGTTTGCTTGGAATACTTAATTTGAGTATTTTCATAGTTAACTGTTTACTTTACTATCGTGTTCGTCCAAAGTGAAACTGTGATAAGCCAAACTAAATGCTGTTTTCAAGACAACATTTACATACTCGTATTACGTCCTATGTGGGTAGACTTAGCAAGGGGTATTGACTGATGATGAAGAAGATTGTATTTTGCGTATCGTTGTCAACACCGTTACCGGTAAACCGAGCACTCCTTTGTGTGGGATGCTTTGGTCTGGTGGTAACCTGGTCTGGTACTCTTCCTATCTTGAGATGCAGGGCGCCTGCGCCCTGCCTACTTATAGCTCTTGATGGGCATCTGCACTCCTCACTCTTAGACAAGGCTGAAGAGAATATGCTTACGGAGTAGATGGGAGACGGAAGTGTTGCGGCTATTGTTGCGGCTGACGTCCAGTCGTCGAACGACAGGGCCGCTGTTCTTTCTTCCAGGAACGGTTGGACCCAGTTTGTCAACCACCTGGATCTGCCCGGTCCTGTAGCGTGTTATACAAGCAGCCGTGGTGAACTCGATCAAACGCCCTCTTCAGGTCCAGGTGTAGCATGGAGTATGACAGCCGGTGGGATGAAGCTGCTCGGACAATCTCGCACCGAGTCAACCTGTCTTTGTGCGAGCTTACATATAAAGGTACAGACCCTTTCAGGTGGAGCAACGTCTTGGTAATGTTATCAGATCCAAGAAAGCGGGCCTTGTGGAAGGTTACATCTCTTCCGGCGAAGTCAGCTTGAGAGGCTGGCGAGTTTGTTGAGTCTGGCTGTGTTGTATAGAAAACTAAAAGTTTTGTTGATAGAAATTGGCCATTGGTGGAAACTAGAGTACAACTCATCCACAAGCCTGCTATGTGTTCTTGCACTGACCAGTCTAGCAACTTTTTACACACCGGCTGGACTAAGTGAGTTAAATCGACCAAGGCTGGGTCCTGTTGATATTGCCTCTGCGTTTGCGTAAAACCGGGATTGGCCCCGCGTGACATGACACAGGAGATCGTAGCAAGCAGCACGGCACGTCGCTCATGCTCTTCATCCAGCTGATCGGTGACGCGTATTCATCAGCGTTGGTCAGAACATCCTCGACAGTCAGCTCATCAAGCGGCTCACTGCGACCTCCATCCCCGGCCTGGCTGACCCGCAGTCCATCCTCAACAACGGCGCCACCAGCCTGGCCGATTTGCCGGCCGACATCAAGCCGCGTGTCATGTACATCTACAACGAGTCGCTGCGCAATGTGTACCAAGTCGGCCTCATCATGGTGTGTCTTATGATATTCGGCGCCCTGGCAATGGAATGGCGGTTGGCCAAGAAGAATCTGCCGCTCCAGGACACGTCTGAAGAGACGGGCGAGACCAAGCCGACTTCTGCCACAGCCAACACGATGACAATGTCCGACAGCGATGGCGCGGACAGGCAAGAGAAGGATCAAGTAATCCAAGGATACTATAAGGATTTCTACATGATTCTGCTTGTCTTCACTACTCTGGATCACACCGCTCTGTATTACTTCATACATATCAACCTGTTCCTTCCTCGTCGAGATTTAGCTTGTATCTAATACTGGTTCTCTCTTCCGGGGTGTCTTGCTTATGAATAGCACAGCCGTAACTACTGAATTATCATATAAAAGGATATTATAATGACGGCATGCATTAAAAGAACAATGTCAGCTCCGCGCCCTTTTTTTTATCCTGCACTGATTCTTTATTCGGGCAGATACATAACACATAGTACAGTAAACAACATATCCACTTATTTCTGTGCGTGTCATTCTATTGGTTTACTCACCTTAGTCAGCTCTAAACCTCACTCAAAGTACGTCTGCTAGTTTCTTTGTCTGCGGCCATGGTAGACTTTGGGACAAGTGATTTGATATAATGAAGCATTTAAGTAGACTTCTGTGGACTTCTGTAGACTGTAGACTGTAGACTTTAGCTTGTAGCTATAGACTTATGGTGCTGCGTGTAGACTCTACGGAGTATATATCTATTCCTTTCTCCCCTCCTTCTCGCTATTTTCTTTCTTTCTCCTTCCCATACCATTACAAAGCCCTTTCCCCATCAGCTATCGTCTTCCCGACGCAATCACTCAAAATGGCTATGCTCTCAGAAACCGAGATGGAGGCTGCACTGACCCTTTATATGCTTCAATTTGCTCAGGGAGGCCGCCACTGTGATAGACCTCCTAAACCTCCTACACCTCCTCAAACTGTTTTCCCCCAAATCGTTTTCCCCCTTGGTCACGGGGCTCATTACGGTCCTTATTCCCAGGCAAACATCACACCGTACATTGACACCACAGAGCGGAATGTCCTAAAGCAGTCTGGCCGTCCGGACAAGAGCCTTTACATCCGCGCGGCTTATGCACGAGCAGAAGAGCGGAGGAAGGCTGAGGTGTATAAGGCGGCCAATCGCACCGAGGAAGAGACCGAACAGTGCACCACGTGTGGTAGATTCCACGGCTCCGACGAAGCCATCGACTGCAGTGTGTCCAACGCCAGCACTTCAAGCAATGCCGAAGCCAGCACCGCCAGCGCCGGCCGTATAAGCATCGCCTCGCTACTCAACCCCACGCCCGAAGAAACCGCCATCACCGCCATCACCGCCAGCACCGGCACCGCCAACACCACCGAAATCAACGGCAATTTGGTCGGGGACGCCGCGGCAGTTACTCACGATGCCTCTTCTTCGGGCCCTACACCTCAGAAGAAGAAAACAGTCATCAAGGTGATTCATAGCGGCCTGCCCGCTCACAAGGATCGTTTCCAGCCCTATTACAAAGGCGGAATTGTTCCCAGCGGGGTTCAGCCAACGCCCGCAAGCACTATGGTCGAGAACCCGGAAGTCCCTGACAACACCACAAAGCCCAGGCGCTGGATCCGGTTTGACAACAATAAGCGCAAGGTGTCTGCGGAAGACGCTGGGGATGGGGAGCTACCAGCGAAGAAGCAGGCGACTGAGGAGGAGAAGGAGTCGCCAGCAAAGGAGCCGACGACTACAGTTCGTCGCTCTACTCGGAGTCGGAAGCCTACGGCCAAGATGCAGTAAATCACAGCATCCATCACCTGCATCAACGTCACTTACGGAGTACATGACCAGTAATGTCGGCATCACCTTCATCACCAGCATAGACGTATACGTCATGACACAACACACCAACCTTTTGATGTTAGCATTTTCTATACCGGAGGTTTTTAGTTTTGTTTTATTATTATCATTATCCGCCGTACTCAGTCAATCCTGACTATTGGCATTAGTTTTGTTTTATTCTATACCGATTATGTCTATAGGGCATTCCCAAAAAAAAAGAATTTCAAACCACTTCGTGATTTTCCGTCCATCAGTCACGTGAATAATGAACCGACAAATCTGTTATTTCCCATGTCACAAACCTTGGAGACTCATTCTATAGGCGTGTGCTGAGACGTGTGCTGTGAATCTGCAATACTCGCTGTGACCCAAGCAGTAGTACATAATAATTGTAAACTTTTGAAATAAGCAGCCATGCTATTTCTGTGATATAATATTAATTTCGTCGTCATGATCAATACAATAGCGAATGGGGGACTGCAGCAAAGGCAACGGACTTTAAAATGTTGAGCAACGAAATGACGGCCAACGTACGATTTAGGGAAATTGGGGGGTGATTGTCAGTTCAAAAAAGGAACAGTGCTCTGGGCCGTGAAGAAAATTTCGGAAAAGAGGCAGGAGCGACTCAGGTGAAGGAAGGAGGGGACATTACAAATGACGCGAGAATGTAGAAAGGGAAGGAGCAACCGGAAAAAAGAGGCAGGAGCTTCCAGGAAGGGGGCGCGTCCCAACAGATGTGGCTCGAGAATGGCAGTAATAAGCTACAATTGGAAAAAGCATGTAGAAAGTTCAAATGAGGAAGGAGCAAATCGTCAGGAAAGGCCACTCTCGAATGGAAATAAAGTATGCTGTCTTCCTCTTCTCTCATCTCTTCTTCTTCTTCTCCTTATTCTTTTTATTATCTCCTTATCGACATCTTTTTCTTCGTCACCAGCTTCAACTTCTTTTTCTCTCTGAACATCTTCATTTCCATCTTCGTCTTCTACTTCTTCTTATACTTCTTTTTCTCTCTGCTCAACTTCATTTTCGCATTCTTCTTTCTTCTTTTCCCCTCAACAGATTCTTCTTCGTCTTCGCCATCTTCTTCTTGTCTCTCTCCTCATCTTAACCATCATTTTCTCTATCCCTCTCCTTATCTTCATCTCTAATTTTTCCCTCTTCTCTTTCCTTCCCCTCTCCCATTCTTTTGTTCTCTTCTTATCTTCTAGCCTTCTCTTCTCCCCAACTTCGCATTCCAGTTAAACTAGCCCAACGACAGGTATGTATGATTGATTTATGATAGTCGCAGGTCTTGTTATTTGTACCTGTTGCTCTCGGATGCTTGAATTTATAGAAAAAGATTAACCCCTGGCACAGACGAAGTCTTAAACCTTATTTGGCCGAAGCGTCCTTTTCATTGATGCCAGATCGTGTGCCTGATCATCTGCATATAGCGAGCCAAACTTTCCAAAAACAACAACGTCCAGCTGACTTCAGACTTGCAGAATGGACCAAGTCTCGGTTCGCTACTTCGGCAGAAAGCCCATCAACTGGGACCCTGCCATAACAATGGCCGAGGCTGCAGTCGGGACCTCGCCGACCTCGCCCGACCCGCGTGCTGCTGCCGCCATCCAAGCCGAGATTGACGCAATCGGCAGCGAAGTGTCTATGTTGGCAGCGCAGCGGGCTGACCGCATATTACCATATGTCCTTGCGTGTTCTAGTCCTGGACCCGAGCGCTCACTTGACCGGTGAGATGGCGTCAGGGTTCCGAGACTGGTCGGACCAGGCAATCAGTTACCGCGTACGAAACCTGGCCAGGCGCACGAATACGATAATGGAAACCTGGAGATTGGCGCCAGGTGTGCCACGGGACGCAGCCTATCGGCGGGCGCAGAAAACTGTGGCCTTGAGGTACGGCGGCCGTTGTGTGCTGACCGGCACGGCAAAGCCACAAGGCGCACACATCCTGCCTGTCCGTCCGTACCAAGGAGGCCGATCACGTCAACACCTGGGGCTTCCTCCAGAGATTTTGGTCTCTCCCAGATTTGGATGAGCTGGTGATGCACGGCCGAGAGCAGGAGAACATCCTGCCACTCACCCACACGCTGCATGCCTTCTGGGACCAATTCTATTTTGCCCTGCATCCAATAACCCACTCCCAAGATCCTGATCACCGCCTGTACCTTCAGCTCGTGTGGCTGAGAGATCCCGGTGGCGGCCGTATCGACAACGACTGGCAACATTCCCGCTTTGGCGGAGGCTGCGACTTCCGCCGCGCCCCATACGGGGAGACGGCAGCGTTCCCGGCACTCCAGCACGGGGACGTCTAGAACGCGCTTTCTCGCCGTAATCTTCCGCCGACCCCTGCGGGACCGGCCCAGACCGAGTCCGCGACCGCGGGACCTTCCACGGCCCAGGAGCTGGTAACCGCGTCGACCAAAATGGATGGCTTGGAAACCCAGGTCGATGCCATTGATCCCCTGTCTCCAACTTTGGCCGACGAGGAGGGCACGAGGGCGCCACGGCACGTGGAGGGGGCTGGGTAGAAGGATGAAGAGCGTTGGCGGAAGCCTTCGTCTCTCTCTCCGCAGTGGGAAGAAGGCGCGTTGACGTTAAAGAGACAGCAAGAGGGTTGTTTTCATTTATTGTTTTTATTTTTATGTCGGATCATTATTCACATGACTAATGGATGGAAAATACGAAGCAGGTTGGAGTCCTAACAAACGGCATGAAAGGAGAGTTGGCCTCAGACCAAACGACATGAGAGAGGGACAAACGATAGAAGGAGGAACAAACGGCATGAAGAGTAGGGTTGGCCTCAGATTGGAAGCTTCGAGCATGGCAGCCCGTGTGGTATAAGTAGACAGGGCGCAGGCGCCCTGCATCTCAGATTAGAAGAAGAACAAAACCAGTTTACAAGAAGATCATAGCATCCCGCCTAATTATAAAAGAGTGCTCGATCTGACAGTAACAGTGTCGACAACAACAGTCACAATACTACTTTCTTCACTTGCAATCATTACCCTTGCTAAGTCAACCCCCATTTTATTTTATTATTTTTGGTATTTATTTTGGGGGGTTGTCTTTATTGTGTTATTTGCACGATATTGATCACTTCAGCCGATACAATACCAAGTCACCCCAACGGAGGCCCTGGCCATAAGGTATTTTCCGAGAAACCAACAGGAGACAAACGAAAAGTTATTTGATTCAAGGGCTTCTTCCTTGGTAATCTGAATCCGTGGCCACACCAGCCATGATTATGTAATTAGACTAGTGCCCCCCTTGTGAGGCGAAAGTGCACCTAAAATGCTTACAAAGGGTACATGCCAAACCGCGCCGGTCTACTATTAGCGGCATCCTAGCTTCACCCTAGCTTTAAGTACAGGTCAATCAATCAACAAATCAACAAGTCAACAAATCAATCAATCAATCAATACAGTGGCTGTGTGCACTTGTCGAATATTACATAATCGTAGCTGGGAGAGTGTGTTGTGAGGGGGTGGTCGTGATGCTGTTGTCGGTTATTAGGTGGGACGGCTCGTCGCACTTCCCTCATGGTGCTTTAGAAGTTTAAACCGCGTGAAGACAGTGGGGCTTCTGCCGCAAAGCGCCGGCGCCATGATGACAGCGTTCTCTTTCAGCAGTCGCATTTACGTGACACAGACTGGCGCCGCGGCACCCGGTGTTGGCACCTTGCTGCCACTGACGGACGTGTACGTTAGGACGATTCAGAGCAGGAGGACGAGCTCAAACTGCGCCAGTCACGCGCAACCTGGGGTTACTGCGGACGCTAAACATCGCTCGTCAGCATTACTGCGTACCTTAACATAGATGCCGACAATGTGCCTCTGATACTGAAAATTAATCCTCTTGATTGACAAAACAAATCAAAAATACAGTTAACTCATATTATACTACTGTTGCTCGTCCCCCTTCTTCATCTGCTTCTGAGCTCCACGTTCACCTTCTGTAGCTCCTCAATTGCCTTGCGATGCTCCTCGTCCTTCTTCCGCTGCTCCTCGTCCTTCTTCTTCATCTCCTTCTGTAGCTCCTCGTTCTTCTTCAGTAGCTCCTCGATTGTCTTCTGCTGTTCCTTGTTCTTCTTCTGTAGCTCATCCTTCTCCTTCTTCCACTTGGCCTCTTTCTCTGCAAATTCGGCCTCGAAAACAGCACACATATTGGCCTCGGCTTCCCGGCGCTCAGCGGCTTTGGCATCCTCGCGGCCGCTTTGGATGTCCTCGAGCTGTGCGCGAACTTCGGCAGCACGTGTCTTGCTGGCATTAAGAAGCTCGTCATGTTTCGGCATAGTCTGAACCATTTCGAGGAATTGGGACACGTCCCAGCCCGCGCTTTCTGAAGCCGTCTCTGTCCGGTCAAACTTATTGTTGACCTCTGTCTCGACATTCACCAGATGTTGCTCGTACGATACACCCGTGGCGGCAGGGAAAGCACGTGCTGCTTTTCGGGTGATTCCAGTATAGGCCTTAGCCTTGACTGACCCGAAGGTAATCCGACCCTGTTCTGCAGTATGGTTCTCGATTTTCACCTTCCCGCCGCTGATATCGACAAGCACCTCAAAGGTCGAGCCGGCATACCAGTAACACATTGTTGAGTAAATGTGGTACATGGGAAACGAGAGACTGTGCGTCTCAAGAACTGCAGCGACCTGCAAGTGAGTCGGGCCCGGTTCAGGAAATGTGGCCGTCCTAAATCATAAGTAGGTATGTATTAGCCTTCTACTCTCCGGTCGTATAAGAATGTATAATAGAGCATACCGTAGTATATACGCTTTTTTAGTCTTGATAAAGTCTGCGAAATCCTTCTCGGTGATATATGTCACCCTATCGATTGATTCACAGCGTAAGCCGGCTTTGATCTTGACTGCGCGTTTCGTTTCCTTATCCGGATTGATCACGGTAAGGTCGCGCTCCCATACGGCGACGAGGTTTTTGTTTGTGGTGGCGTAGACATAGTCGGCCCGTATGAACTCGTGATTCCAGTCCGTGTGGCACTTGTAGTGTGTGAGCTTCCGCAGCCGGATGTTTTCAACTTCTTGCACAAGGCCCGTGCCCTGGTTTGCCAAAGAGGAGCTCAGAAATGAGCCTTTGATGAGATGCGGCGCGTGAGTCGACAGCTTACACCACTCGGGCCAATCCTCGGATGCGATGTACTGCGCCATGACGGGCGCAACTTTGTTTGGATCCGTTGCTGGGCCCCAGGCGATGAGACGAAGAAGATCGTGGTAGAGAGAAGTGAATAGGCGGCCCATGATGTTGAAAGACGGGAGAGCGAGCTTCGTATATTTATACACCAGACACGACCATGCGATTTATCAGTAGGGGTGAGGCTCAAGGCGAACCTAAATGAATACCCAGCTTTGACGTCTAAGCAACAGCTACTGTCTGGCTTAAATGTGGGTCAACACGGGACAGCACTTCACTTAGAGCAAGTCGAAAAACGAGGCGGTCATGGCTCGATGGTCGATGGGAGTAAGCATAGATAGGTAGGGGTGAAAAAATGTATGAAGTCGGCAAAGGTGATGTGCCAGATTGAGGAGAAGTGGAGAGGAGAGAGAGACTGAAAAGAGGAGAATATTGAAGTGTGACACGGCACGGGTCCTCGTCTCGTGACGCCTCTACCTGCCACCCACCCAAAACGTTGATTTTACACTCTATTTCTACCTTAGAACTTCGCGTTCATTTTCCAATAATTACCATTCACCCAAATCCTAACCGTTCACCCTATTCCTAACCCTGATCCTAACTAACCGTTAAACTAATCAAAACTAACTAAAACTAATCCTAACCGTGCAAGCAGGCGATGTGCCAGATCACGTACAAATGTTAAGAAAGAAGGGCTTCCAAAATCCAGCGACTAAATAGTGGGGACATCACAGGGGTCAAGGAGGAAATTCAACGTTTTGGGTGGGTGGCAGGTAGAGCGTTCTCGTCAAATAAGAGGCTGACACGGTGTACGCAGTGCTTACTGTTGGGCTGCAGAGTGACAACCTGAGGCACGAAAGTGGGGCGAAATTAGAATAAAGAGTAACCACCGGGAGGCGCGAAATTGAGTCGATATTGAAATACAGGCTGCGCAACGTGACAACGCAAATAGACATTGGACTTGAGAATCCGAGGGAGACGGCTGAAAGAACCACGTCATGGCACGGCATGTTGCCCAAAGGTCATGAGGTGGTATTTGGCCATGAGTAGGTTGCGGGCGTACCGTCTGGCACTGAGCTATGGGAACCATTCGATCCGTTTGTTTGTATGCATGTTTGTTTGTTTGTTTGTTTGTTTGTATGGTTAGCGTCGGCGTGCCACCTCCTTTGGGTAATCCGACGTGTGAAGACGCTGGTGACAGCACAGTTCTAGCCTGACTATGTATGCTTACATAAACTATGATAAATGACAGAGTTAGCGGCCGCGTAGCGGCCTGATCCTGCTGTGTCCCTTCCCCTGCGAGTGGGATGGTGACCAGGAAGTTGTCTGGTGCTCTGTGCTCTGGGTAGAGTGTTTTCACGGCAAAATTGTCACTGTATCGGCGTCGGTTGTAATTTCAGCGAAAAAAAAAGATAAAACCCGGGGCCTGTCGATGGCAACGACAGATTTTACTTGCGCAATTCAGACAGGTACGTGCTTCAGTACTCCAAGCGTCTGGCGCATCATGCGCCATGTCATGACCTTTGGGCAACATGTCCACGTAAGCATCGTACGATATTTGAGCAGTCGATGGAATGTCTGCAGGCGCTGCTGACACCGACTGGGGCTTCGATCAGACTGTTTCAGCCTGGCTCACTCAGAAACTTGTGGCCGAGGTTGTAGCCTGTGTACATATGCTTACGTGTTGGCTGGCAAGAAGGCTGATTCTTGCCGCTTTATAAGGAGCACGTTTTTACACCCCAAGTAGGCTCGTAATATCTCCGTATATACCGCGCTCCCGATTGCGCCTAAAAGTCCAAGGGTCGAGGCCAACCAACGTAGGAACCCTACGGAGTACGCCGCATATCCAACAATTGATGAAGGTTTTTAGGCGAACGTTATCGTTAACGCAATGCGGCTGAGTTAACACTCCGTACAGAGTAATCGTGCCACACCCCATATGTTTTTGAGGGGTGCAAAACGAAGTGTAGCCTGTCCCACTTCATATGGTGAAGTAGGGCGGCGGCACGATTAGTGTTAAACATGCATACGGAGTATTTGTTGCAAAAGTGGGGCTCGGTTCCCCAGATCTCATGTTTAATGGGCCCTTACATTTTCGCTAAGCATACATAGTACAACATCTGATTAGTTGACTTCCGGGCCACAGCCGATGCCGATCCCTTTGAGAGAAGACGATGGATATTTCTATGCTTTTTGCTGTTGCAATATTCTAGAAATTTTCTTCTTCGGTAACTGAGTCCAGTTTATGCTTATATCACAATCCGTTTAATTAGCGCGTGCGGTGAACATTGTGGGTGATGAACAGATGAACCTCTTGACCATTGCTACATACAGCCCCTTCATTATGGCCTCTTTGTTTTTTCCTGGCCCTGACCCTGAAACAGTTTAGCTATTGACGTCTGGATCAGTCTGGATCATTCCTGATCAGTTGCATGACTAACATGCTTGGTCATGTGACTAGTCCTGTCCCTCTGTAGAGGAGTGCCGTGCTGCCTGTTCGCTTGTTTTGGAGGTGCAATGACTTGAGTTGGGGCCCTCAGCGCCCTGCCTTATCAGCTAATCATATGGTGACTGACATGTTGACTTATGATTGGATTTTTAGACCAGTGCTGTGACAAATATGGGTCCATGTGTTCCTTTTGGTTTTGGCGGAAGCAGGAATAGCGTTCGCGAGATGCTTTGAGGTCTGTGGGGTGCGGCAGGTGGACTGGGGAATCAGGATGGCAGAACAGCTGCGTAAGCTCTTGCCATTGGCGATACAAATATTACCTTAAGAGGAAGGAACTATGGGGGTGAATGTTGTCAGTTATGGAAGGAGCGAATGGTGTTGTTATGATGGTGTTTGTCGTCCACTTCTGGGCGAGAAAATTCTTCTTCTTCTCCCTCCTTTTTTTTCTTCTACTAGATAGCCGGATTTTTACTATTCCTGCTCCGTCTTTTTGTCCGTTGTGACGTTCTATTTTGCCATCTTATATGGATTGGCCGTCGCTTACTTCCTGCTACTCAGCTTTCTCAACTTTGTCCGCGTCGACTGCGTCCGACGCCGCACCTTAGCGAGATGACTTGGAATCCCAAGTGCATTCAATACGCTTAGTCATGCTGACCTCCATTGGAGAAGTCTATTCCAGCATATACCTCCGTCTGAGCAGTGAGAGGATTTGCCAGAGCATGCCCGGATGAGACTGTCACGCCAGTTGTTGAAGCCCAAACCCGCATATTGCCGCCTGGCACTTCCACTCTCGCACTCAGCAGTTCTGGAAGATTGTCTTGATGGAGAAGTACCGGCTGACGGATTATTGGTTCCGGTATGAGTTCCAGGGCCGTGGAAGCATCCATTGCCATGGTCTCTTCTGGTTTCAGAATAGCCCACGCGCGGATACCAGGGGACCAGTCACGGATCCAAGCAAAGGTGCGCCCATTATGGCGCACTACGACTACGATGCATCTTTGGATTGACCCGCGTGGCGTGCGAGGTCGAGTCACGCGCCGCATCTCATCAAAGGCTCATTTCTGAGCTCCTCTTTGGCGAACCAGGGCATGGGCCTTGTGAAAGAAGCTGAAAACATCCGGCTGCAAAAACTCACGCACTACAAGAGCGGCACGCCCTGGAATCACGAGTTCATACGGGCCGACTATGTTTACGCCACCACAAAGAAGAACCTCGTCGCCGTGTGGGAGCGCGACCTTACCGTGATCAATCCAGAGAAGGAAATGAAACGCGCAGTCAAGATCAAGGCCGGCTTACGCTGTGAATCAATCGGCCGGGTGACATATATCACCGAGAAGGATTTCACAAACTTTGTCAAGACTAAAAAAGCCTATATACTACGGTATGCTCTATTATACATTTTTATACGACCGAAGAGTAGAAGGCTAATACATACCTACTTATGATTTAGGACGGCCACATTTCCTGAACCAGGCCCGACTCACTTGCAGGTCGCTGCAGTTCTTGAGACGCACAGTCGCTTGTTTCCCATGTACCACATCTACTCCACGATGTGTTATCGGTATGCCGGCTCGACCTTTGAAGTGCTTGTCGATGTCAGCGAGCTCATTTCCACGTTGATCAAATTTTTGGTATTTACTTGCTATGTCGGAATGTTGACCAGCAACATCTGGAAGATTGCGCCAACTCCTCTTTCCTGTCGTCCTGTCGTTGTTGTGTCAGCAACGGGAAGGAAGGGGGGGTTTTGTTTATCTTTACATGGAGAAGTTGGAGTATTAATAGGCGAGACAGAAGCGCGCTACATCTCTAGACTTGGACAATACAAGACCAAGTTACCAGAAGATCACAGCATCCCGCTGAAAGGAGTGCTCGATCTCAAGTGACAGTGTCCAGAACAACAAGAGCAAAGCTACTTTATTCACTTGCCAATACCTTGCTAATAAGTCAACCCACATGCTATGAATATTATTATATTTACATCGGATGTACTCTTACTAAAAGGAAATAAATGGAACGACCCGATACTGTTGACTAGAGTGGCTCAACAAACTAGACAGC
Source organism: Ophiostoma triangulosporum (assembly GCA_029298705.1). NCBI lineage: Eukaryota > Fungi > Ascomycota > Sordariomycetes > Ophiostomatales > Ophiostomataceae > Ophiostoma > Ophiostoma triangulosporum. The sequence goes on along the minus strand of JANSLO010000011.1, from coordinate 1,238,117 downwards.
CCAGTATACGTCCACATCGACTCTCTTGATGATGTTGACCCAATCCGGGGAACGGATTTTGGCCCACACCGTGACGACGTCACCGATACACAGATTGCGCACAAACTCGCCGTTGCCCGTATCGGATCCGCGCCCAATTTTTTCTAAACAGTCTTCCTCTGGCTCCGCCCCCTCTTGCGCCGTGGGCGTGGACGTGCCACGGTCGGTCCACGACCAGACAATTCTGTGTCGGGTCAGCCTCCCGTGAGCCACCCGGTTCGACTGCAGGCGGCTGGCGTCGGGCAGCCAAGGATGTTCGTAGGTGTATGGCGACCCATCCGGCGCGGAAGACGACGTCTTGACAACCTTTGGACAGATGGAGTACCGATTGACACCGGCCGGAATATGGTATGCAGACCCATTCGACTCGCCGGGGTTGGCATCGCCGTCTGCATCGGGTGCTGCCTTGCCGTAGCGCTCGAGACCGACGTCAAACCACGATAAGGATCCTCGGTAGGTGCCCTCGTCTCCAAAGTTCTCGGTCCAGCCCTGGTCGTGGCTCTCAATGGTAAACACAATCTTGCGGCACGGGTGCTCAACCAGTTTTGTCTGCTGCTCGGGCAGCCATTTCTGGATGGCGCCGGGCAGGCATGTGGCGTCGTGGCCAGGATGGGCCGGGTCCGGGTTGGGCAGCGGTCTCGGCGTGAGACTGGCTTGGGTGTACTTGTCGGCCGCCGCGGCATCAGGGACCGGTACTCTCAGAAAGCCCAAGGGCGGCGTGCGGCACACAAGCATGTTTTCAGTGGTATTAAACAAGTGGCGCGGGGGCAGCATGATGTCGCCGGACCGCGAGCAGGCGACGCGGGCGTGGGTGTGCGGCCAGTACTGGGCATGGTCGATAATGTCGTTGACGAGCTCCAGAGGAAGCTTGCCGCAGCGGCCTAGCATGGCCTTGACAACAAGGACGTCTGTGTATGTCGGGCAGTAGCCGTCGTCAACGCTGCCGGCATCGCCGTCATCATCAACGCTGAAAGGGGGGTCGTCGTGGAAGTTGATAGTGCGGAGTCTGTGGCTTCTGCGTGTGTATGTACAACAACAACAACAACAACAAGTTATAGACAAACAACAACAACGTAAGAGGCTCACGAGGAAATCCCGCATATGGCCGATGTATCTTGCTGTTTCTGTCTTTCTGTCTTTGTTTTTCTGTCTTTGTCTTTCTGTCGAGGTGATTGACCTGTGGCTGAGACAGAACGGTCCGTCAGGCAATGGCGACAAACTTATCTGAGTTTATGTGAAGCCCAATAGCACAAACACAAGTAAAGCCCATCAGAATAAGCTCTCAGCCGCATGGTGGCGCTGCCTATGTAGTCAGCCTCGTCTAAATAGGGGCAGACAGTTGGCTATTGATTTCGTGTAGTGCGCCTCTTGTAAGGCTGAAGTGCACCTTGGAGATCCCCACCAGTACATAGAGTTACCATCCCACTCACAGGGGAAAGACTACAGCTTGACTAAGCCGTGATGCGACCGCTAGCTCTATCTGCTCTGATAGATTATGTAGTGCGATAGTTAGGACAGAACTGTGCTGACATCAGTGTCTTCACATGTCAGATACCCCCAGGCGGCACGCCATGTGCACCGACGCCAAAATACACAACAACAAACGGAATACAGTGATACATGTCAAGCCGCGCTGAGGCTAATGTGCTAGCGGAGTGCTAGCGCCATCCTCGCGCGCTTAAATACAGGTATGAGCAAAGCAAACAACCCCATATCATATGAACCAAGTCCCTGAAGTCAAACAGGACATGCAGGCAAGGTCAATTTTAGTTGGCAAGGCCGTGAGGGCGCAACTGATCAATCGGATATTAGTTGTGGTGCAGCAGGTTTGAGAGTTGAGCAAGTATTATGGTGATTGTATGCTATTGATTTATTTATTTATTTATTTATTTATTTAGGTTTTAGCGTCGTCGCTTCTATAGTAGCAGCTGAACCTCCCTCAGAGTATGGTATGCGGTGTGAAGACTTAAGGTCAAGCACATTTTCAGCCTAAATAAGTCACTAAGTGACAGAAACAGTGGCCGCTATGCGGCTTTGGTCAGCTGAACCATCGTTTCGCCCTCGGCCTCGAAGAGGTGGTCGGGCGGCCGCGGGTGGGGAACTGTATGCTGCACAGCCACTGTAAGCATGTTAGAAGCTTAAATCCACTACGCGTAAAACGCCCACTGCATTGCAGACAAAGGCAATGAACCAGTCGGCACAGATTCGCTCGGCTCTGACGGCCGACCAGCTGCCGCCGCCCTCGACGGTATGGCTCCAGTCGCTCGTGGCCAGTCAGGCCGCCGCACCGCCGTCCGCGCGCACGCTGCCGGCCCTTGTTGCGACGGCCAAGGCGCAACTGCTCGGGTCCGACTGGACCGCGCCGGGCCTGTTTGAGGGCGCGCTGCCCGGCCTGCCTGCACAGCTGCGCGGCGCCAATGCCGGCGCCATCCAGGAAACGCGTCTGCCGCAGGACATTATCGTGCAGGTGCTGGACATGGAGAATCTGTCGCAGAGCCGGTGGCAGCAGGTGCAGGCGCTCGAGGCGATTGAGCGCGGCGAGCAGAAGCGCGGCCGCGAGGTGCGCGGACAGCTTTGGGCTTTTCCAGACTTGGAGGGGTTGGTCGTGAACGGCCGAGAGCAAGAGAACATCCTGCCGCTCACCCACACACTCCAGGCCTTCTGGGACCAGTTCTATTTTGGCCTCCGTCCCATCGTTCACCCCCAAGACCCTCAACACCGACTGTACCTTCAGCTGGTGTGGCTCAGAGATCCCGACGGCGGCCGCATCGACAATGATTGGCAGCATTCCCGCTTCGGCGGAGGCTGCAACTTCCGCCGCGCCAGAGACGGGGAGCCCGCCGAGTTTCCGGCACTCCAGCATGGAGACGTCTACGAGCTTGTCACGGTCGTCATGAGAACTAGGAGCATGAAATAATACCGGCTTGTTGGCAAAAATGAAAATAAAATAAATCAATAACAGCAGAAAAATATTATCATCAGTCGCCATGCTCAGTCAACCAGACTATTGGCGCCTGTGTTGACAGAACCTTCGGGGGCAAAACCTGTCGCTGAACTATGTGGGGTGATGGCCGGCGCAGCGCACTATCGGTCGACGTTTCCGACGCCGGACAACCCGTTCCTGGCCGCGGCGCCAGTGGCACGGCGCAAACGTTTTAGAGGTCTTCTTCCTCCTCATCCTCCTCATAATCCTCCTCGTCCTCACCCTGCAATCTCCTCTCCAGCCAGGTCAAGTACCTCTTCCGCCTCGCCTGCCGATCTCTCGCCGCCCGTGCCAAACCTCGGCCCCAACGGACAGCCGCCTGCTCGTCTAGCACGCCGTTATCGAGCGCAGCCTCTAACGTAGAGCGCCACGCGGGCGGCACGTCGACCTCATCGAGGTCCTGGGTCCCGGCCGCGTCGCCGTCCGAGTCTGGAGGTGGATCTCCGCTGAAGATGGTCTTGAGGCTGCTGGCTGCCTGTAGCCCAGCCATCATACGGTTCGCGCCGTATCTGATCTGGAGGAAGGGCATACTTGGCAGGGGACAGGCTGCCGGGTCATCCGTGACAAGCTCATAGACGTCCCCATTCTTGAGTGCCGGAAACTCAGCAGTCTCCTCGTCTGTGGCGCGGCGGAAGTCGCAGCCTCCGCCGAAGCAGGAATGCTGCCAATCATTGTCGATGCGGCCGCCGTCGGGATCTCTGAGCCACACCAGCTGAAGGTACAGCCGGTGTTGAGGGTCTTGGGGGTGAACGATGGGACGCAGGCCAAAATAGAACTGGTCCCAGAAGGCCTGGAGCGTGTGGGTGAGCGGCAGGATGTTCTCTTGCTCTCGGCCGTTCACGACCAACCCCTCCAAGTCTGGATAGTTCCAAGATATCTGGAGCTGTCTATATATGTCATATTGGTCGGCCTCTACAGACAGGATATGTGCGCCTAGCGGCTTTGCCATGCCTGTCAGCACGCAACGGTTGCCATACCTCCTGGGCACAAGTTTCTGGGCCCGCCGATCGGCAGCGTCTTGTGGCACATCTGGCTCCGGGTTCCATCTATCCATCATCGTCGCTATGTCCGTGGCCATGACACTGATAATAAAACCAATGAAGCTGTTCGGCCTATTTTGCAACCTGGTCACCAACCTACCGATTAAGTTGGTGTCCGGGTCGAGGAAGAGGGCACGCAAGGCGACATATGGTGTTATGCGCTCAGCCCGCTCCGTTGCAGGTAAATGCTTATTATTGTCAGTTCTGTCGAATGCGGCCTGGACCATGGCGACAATGCGCGGGTCGGGCGTTGTCGGCGATTTGGCGGCTGCATCCTCGGCCGATGCCTTTGCAGGGTCCCAGTCGATCGGCTTCCTTCCGACGTAGGTCACCGAGATATGGTGCATTGTGCAAGTATGAAATGAGAAATCTGCGGGCTGTTGTTGTCTTGGTATTTTTTTAAAAAAATGCTCTAAACGAGCGTTGATGAAATTGAGGAGAGATGCTTTCTTGGTTCCATCTAGCGCAAAAAAACGGCGCCTACGTATAAGTGTAATGTGGATTAATGGTGTAGGGCTGGGCTAGCCGCAAGACATCTCGCATGACACTTTGGGTCGTTGTTATGAACACTCACTTAGTACATTTTGTGTGATGACTTGCTTGTTCCTGGTCTTTGTTCTCTTTGAGACCACTCCCCGCTGCAGTGTTGCCACCCGATCTATTTTAGATTGATTAAACTATGTGCTCTAGTTACTGGTATTGCCATTGTGTGTAGTAAGCCACGAGTAACAAGGAAAGAACGGTAGCAAATGGCAAATGGAACAGCAAGAGGAAATGATATAGCAAAAAGCGAATGCACCAACCACTAACCCGCTCACAGCGGGCTCCCAACGGGCTCCTTGATAGCCTCTGAACGGCAGCACCAGTCGGTGGCCACCACCGCGCTGAACCCGAGTTTTCCCGGAAGGACGGCTTGCACCTTTCCCTACCTTTAACCCGAGACCGACGCTGCCTCTTTATGGGAAGATGCTATTCCCGCGAGCCGTCGCTCCTGCCGTTTCCCCCCAGTGACGGGGACTCTCACTAGGACTCCACAAAGATCACTGAATACTTTATTTACAGTCTACTACCGTACCAAAAATAGATCAATATCATATGAAAAAGCGCCAGCAGGAATTGAGTCGGCTGGTCGCGCGCCGCCCATTTCTGTTGCTCGCGGTTGCCAGCACGTGTCGCCGCTCGGCGTTGTCGGCAAAGGTTACGGCGAAATAGCCAGTTTCTTCTAAGAGTCTTCTTTTCCGTCCTCCTCGTCCTCCTTCTCACCCCGCAGTTTGGCCAAGAGGCTCAAAAGCTTCGCTCCTCGATCGCTCGCCGCCCGTGCCATCGCTCGGCCCCAACGGACTGCAGCCTGCTCGTCTAGCACACCGGTATCGACAGCAGCATCTATCACGGAGCGCCACGCGGGTTTCAGGTAGACCTCATCGAGGTCCTGGGTCCCGTCCGCGTCGCCGTCCGAGTCTGGCGGTGGATCTCCGCTAAAGATAGTCTTCAAGCTGCTGGCAGTCCGAATCACGGCCATGATACGGGTGATATAGTATTTGATCTGCAGGAAGGACACGCTCGGCAGGGGACAAGCTGCTGGATCAGCCGTGACGAGCTCGTAGACGTCCCCATGCTGGAGTGCCGGAAACGCGGCCGTTTCTCCGTCTCGGGCGCGGCGAAAGTCGCATCCTCCGCCGAAGCAGGCATGCGACCCGTTGTGGTCGATGTCGCCGCCATCGACATCTTTGAGCCACACTAGCTGGAGATACAGCCGGTGGGCAGGGTCTTGGGGGTGGACGATGGGACGCAGGGCAAAATAAAAGAAATCCCAGAAAGCGTGGAGCGTGGGGCTAAGCGGCAATATGTTCTCCTCCTCGCGGCCGTCCACAACCAGCTCCTCCAACTTTGGAAGAGACCAGAACATCTGAAGCTGGGTATAGAAGTCCAAGTCCACGGCCTCCACGGGCAGGATATGTGCGCCTAGCGGCATTATCGTACCCGTCAGCAAGCAACGGCTGTCGTATCTCTTTGGCACGATTTTCTGCGCCCACCGATCGGCTGCGTCCTGCGGCACATCTGGTACATCTGGTACATCTGGCGCCGTTTTCCAGGTATCCATAATCGACTTTGTGCTACTGGCCATGCTTTCGACGTTAATATCAATCAAGTCGCTCGACACGTCTTGCAACCCTGTCACCTTCGTACCGGTCAAGTGGGCGTCCGGGTCAAGGATGAGCGCACGCAAGGCAACATATGGTGCTATGCGCTCAGCCCGCTCCGTTGCAGACAGACCCTTGTTGCTGTCAATTTCGTCAAATTTGGCCTGGACCGCGGCAACAATGCGCGGGTCGGGCGTTGTCGGCGAGGTGGCGGCTGCATTCTCGGTCGATGCCTTGGCAGGATGCCAGTCGATTGGCATCCGGCCGACGTAGTTTACCGATATTTGGTCCATTTTGCAAGTATGAACTCTGCGGGATGTTACTGTCTTGGTAACTTTTTCGGAACACGCTTTGAAGATCGTTGATGAAGAAGCAAGGAGAGAATTAGATGGTCTCTTTTAGACTCCTAGTTTCCTCTGTCGCGAAGGAACGGCGCTTACTTATACGGAGTAAGTGTAAAGTGGATTCATGGTGTAGGGCTGAGCTAGCCGCATGGCATTGGTCGTTGTCTTGTCGTGAATTTCCCAAGCACAGCTTGTCTATAATGCTGGCCTGTCCTTTCTTTGTCTTGCTTCTCTGTTAAGAACACTCTCGGCACAGTGTTGCCGCCTGATTTATTTTAGATGGATCTGCTCTGCTCTAGATCAATTTATTCTATATGTAGTTTTATGTTGTCACTTCGTTTGTTAACTGTGTTTTGTTTGCCTCTCATAGCTTTTGACTGCTTCTCGGTGCTGTTGTGTGGAAGAAGACAATCATATCGGGATCCTATATTCCCGTCTTTAATCTTTTCTTCTTCATCTTGACAATTCAATTTCGATACCCCTCCTACCTTGAGAATTCCATTTACACTCCTCGTTACCCTCAGCTAGAGTACTCAATCTGTAACTAAAACCTTGTTTCCATCCTCGAGAACAAATTCTTGAAGATTCTTGATATATCGCTTCTGTCCCGAGGGGCCTCTTGTCCTTTTCTCCAGGCTGCAGAACAGCTAGAGGCGAAGGGCTTGTGCCCTGGTAATGGATCGTGACCACACCAGCCATGATTATGTAATGAGACTAGTGCACCCAGCCACTGTAAGCACGTTAATCGATCCAATCAGAAGCTTAAATCCACTACGCGTAAAACGCCCACTGCATTGCAGACAAAAGAAATGAACCAGTCGGCACAGATTCGCTCGGCTTTGACGGCCGACCAGCTGCCGCCGCCCTCGACGGCATGGCTCCAGTCGCTCGTGGCCAGTCAGGCCGGCGCACCGCCGTCCGCGCGCACGCTGCCGGCTATCGTGGCGACCGCCAAGGCGCAGCTGCTCGGGTCCGACTGGACCGCGCCGGGCCTGTTTGAGGGCGCGCTGCCCGGCCTGCCTGCACAGCTGCGCGGCGCCAATGCCGGCGCCATTCAGGAAACGCGTCTGCCGCAGGATATTATCGTGCAGGTGCTGGACATGGAGAATCTGTCGCAGAGCCGGTGGCAGCAGGTGCAGGCGCTCGAAGCGATTGAGCGCGGCGAGCAGAAGCGCGGCCGCGAGATTATCCGCGTTGTCGAGGCCGAAGGCGGTGAGGAGACAGACAGCCCAACAACGACAACTAGTGGCCGTGGCGCTGCACCGCCCGACACGAACGCGACGCACCGGCTCGTGCTGCAGGACATGGCGGGCAGCAGAGTGTTTGCCATGGAGCTGGTGCGCATCCACCGTATCGGTATCGGACGCCTGCGCATCGGCGAGAAGCTGGTGATCAAAGCCGGCACGGTCGCTGCACGCGGCACGCTGCTGCTCGACCCGGCGAGTGTCAAGTTTCTCGGCGGGCCGATCGAGGCCCTGAACACGGCCTGGCTCAAAGGGCGGCTGCAGCGACTACGGGACGACGCTCAGGCTCAGGCGCAGACTTGAGACTAGTACGAGTGCATAAGATGAAAGAACTTGAGAAATGACGAGTGTTGTAATACAAATGGATTGATTTTTCGAGAGATGAATGATACATGATAGAATATACAGACACAACAAAAAAAATAAAAAAAGGGCTTATGCCACAGCTTCGGCTAGCTCGCTCCATCCATCGGCCAGCCACGGCGCCGCCATGATGGCTACTTGCGCATCCGCGGGCCAGCGTGTCCGCACACAGGCGCGCGCCAGGTCCTCGGGGCCCAGATCGCCGCGCGGCGGCAGCAGACTTGTCGTGAGCTTGAGCGCCATGTCGTTGCAGTACGTCTCGTCCTCCTCGGCAAGGTCGTCGCCGTCGTCGTCGCCGAGTGCAGCCCATGCGTGCGGCAGGTACGGGTGCAGCATGACGTCCTGCTGCGCCTGTGTGCGTGCTGCCTGGTCATTTCCATCGTCAGACGCCAGCGCGTTCAGCACGTGCCCGATGCGCGCATGGTCGGCGGCCGACACGGCCCGGGCCTGCCGGCCCTGCTGCAAATCCTCAAGTTCGGAAACGACAGCGTCGGCGCTGTCGGCGTCGCCCGTGAGCAGTGCAATGACGCCGAGCAGCAAAATGGCCTGTGTGTGGTCGGGGTGCGCGCCAATGACGTCAAACAGCTCGTCCTGTGCGCGCTGCTTGGCGTCGTCGGTGCCCGTCGCCCACAGGATCTGCGCAAACAGGCAAACGGCGTCAGGACTACGGCCCGCGTCGGTGCCGTCCTGCACGGCCCAGATGGCCTCAAAGGAAGCGAGCGCGCCGTCCAAGTCGGCCGTGTAAAACTTGGCGAGTGCGGCCGCGAGGTGCGCGGACAGCTCGACCTTGCTGCGCGCGCGCGCCGGCAGCTCGCCCATGGCTTCGTCGTCGCCGGCGTCGGCGACAAGCCGCAGAACAGTGTCGCTGCACGCGAGGGCCTGGTCGTAGTCGCCGCGGGCGACGTAGACGCGCGCGAGGTCGGCTTTGGCGACGGCGACACGCTTGAGCGACTCGACCGACTCGGTTGCTGCAAAGTCGGCCTCGAGCCGCGTGCAAATGGTCTCGAGGATGGTGACCGTTGTGTCGCGGTCCTGCACGCGCTCGCCGTAGAGGGCCAGGAGGTGGGCATATGGCAGCGCGTCGGGACGCAGACGGCGGACCTGCTCGAGACCGATGAGCGGGCGCGCGAGCAACGCGTGGCCTTGGCCATTGCTGTCACCAGCACTGTCCTCATCGGCCATGTCGACAAGATGGTCAAACAGGGCAATGGCGTACTGCTCGCGCGCCGCGCGCGTCGACGCGTCGGACAGGTCCATGGCGTGCAGAAACAGGCTGCGGGCCTCGGCGGCCTCGCCAAACTGCAGCGCCACAAAGCCCTGGCCGACCCAGCTGAGCGCGTAGTCGGGGTCGCTGGACTGGCCGGCCGTAAAGGCATGGTTGGCCAGCTCGGCGTCGTCGTGCAGCAGCGCGAGCGTGCCAAGATTGGCCCAGACGGGCGCACGGCCGCGACCAAGGAAGAGACTGCGCGTAAAGGCGTGCTGCGCGACGGGCGCGTGCACGGCGGCGGTGGCGACGCCGAGCGCGTTCCAGAACTTGCGATTGCCCGTCTCGAGCTCGATCGCGCGCTTGAAGCAGCGGATGGCCGCGCGCAGGAAGCCGTTGAGCGTGCTCCGCAAGTCGTGGGGGAGGCACGTGTGCGCGCGGTACTCGGCCCAGCCCAGGTTGTAGTGGGCAATGGCGAGCATGTGCGCGTCAGCGTTGGCGGCTGTCGACGCAGTGTAGAGCTCGCGCTTGAACGCGAGGATGGTGGCGTGCAGACAGCGCACTAGGTTGACGCCGCTCTTTTCATTGTACGCGACGCTCTCGGCCAGCACAATGTTGGTGCCGACCTTGTCAATGTCCTGGAGGAACTGGTAGGCAGCATGACCGTCAGTGTCCGTGTCCGTGCTGCCAATCGCCACAAGAGACGCCATAACGTCCGCCGGAAACGCGTTGACTTGGCCCTGCACAGTAGTAAAAACGGAGCACGCGCTGGCAACGGCTACCCAGAAGCCTGCCGTCGACTCGGCCGTGGCCACGGGCACCTTACTGGCAAACAGGAGGGTGTCGGTCGCCTTGTCCGCGGCGACGCCAAAGAGGCCCGTCTTGATGCACGCATCGGCGCTCTCGACCATGGCGTGCATGAGCGCAATCAGCACGCCCTGCTCCGTTGGCCGCTGCGCGAGGATCGACTGGTACAGCGCAATAGCCGTGTCAAAGTCACCGACGCCGCGATGCACGTTGGCGAGTAGGTAGTCGGTAAACCACGCGCCGTAGCCTTCGTCGCGGCCGTGCTCGTCCTCGATGCGCCGCGCCTGGTCAATGGCGCGCATGGCCGAGTAGTGCATTTTGGCGCGCAGGTACGTCTCGGCGAGCGCGACAAAGGAGTGGTAGTCGCTGCCGCCCGACAAGCGCGTCGCCATACGCAGCGACATCATGGCCTTGTTGTACTCCTTCATGTGTAGCTGGGCCATGCCGAGCGCGGCATAGGGCCAGCTGTGCGCCGGCTTCCGGGAGCCCCACGGCGGCGTCGCCTGGCCCGAGTCGATGACGCGCTGCGCCACGAGCTCGATACTGTCCCAGTCGTGCCTGTCGGCAAACGTCTGCACGAGCCGACGACCCGCCTCGAGCTCGCCGTCCGACAGCTCAATGGCCTTCATGAAGCACTTGAATGCGCGCTTCTTGTCCTTGCCGTAGTCAGCATAGAAGACGCCGAGGCGCGTGTAGGCCGGCGCGAGGCCGAGGTCGTTCTTGAGCGCGTCGAGAAAGTGGCGGTACGCGCCCTGGCGGTCTTTGCGCGCAGACTTTGAGGGGTCCAGGTCCCAGAGGCACACGCCGAGGCGGTACTGTGTCAGGGCCAGCAGCGTCTTGGCCGGATGTGAGATACGCACGACCTTGCTCTGGACCTGCTGGATCAGCAGGGGAATACATGCTTCGAGCTCCGTCTTTGCGCGTGCGTGGTGTCCGCGCAGCGTGTGCACCCAGGCCGTCTCGCTGCGGACGCGTACGTCGTGCTGGTTGCGCTCGAGGGCGCGCTCGAGGAACGCAGCCGCCGCGTCGTAGTCGAGCTCCTCCTCGCTGATGAGGCCGAGACCGACGAGCGCCGGTGTGTTTTTGTCGTTGTGCTCGAGGATCTGCTGGAACAGCTTCTTGGCCTCGGGGTGGTTGTGTGGTGTCTGGTGGTGGATGAGAGCCGTGGCGAGGTATGCCGTGAGGGCGTCTTGGGTGTGCTGGAACGGGATGCCCGTGTCTGCTTTGCGCGTGTCGAGGCTCTTGATGGCCTTGCGCATGCAGTCAATATTTGCGGCGTGGTTTTCGGCGTCCTGGTACCAGCAGCCCAGCATGCGATATGCGAGGAACGACGAGGCCGTCCTGATGCCGTCGAGGATGGACGCGAGTCGTTGCTCGTCTGTTTGTGGTAGGGGCACCTTTTTCTTTTTATGTGTCTTTTTCTCAGTCTCGCCATTTTTGTCGCCGTCGCCCCCATCTGCCGGTGCTTCCTCATCCACCTCCTCATCAGATACATCACCCTCGCCCGTCTTTCTCACATCCTCCTCTGCCTTTTGCGGAAAGGGTGAGATGTCACTCGTCAGAAAGCCAGACAAAAACTTGCCGAGCCCGCTGTCGGGGAAGTGTGTGCGGTACCGCCACAGCAGCGCCGCGTCGTAATCTCCGATCTCAGCGCGGTCCTCCCAATCCACGGCAATATCCCACGCCAGCTGGTACGGGTGGTCAATGACGATCATGCCGCGTGCAGACTCCGTGACGAGCGCAAGCTCCTGTTCCTTGTGCGCGCCGGAGAAGGCCGCCAGCCGCTCGACGCGGTAGGCCAGCAACTTCTCTTCGTAGTCGCGCCGCACGTCGTCGTCGTTGGTCCAGTTGATGAGCTCGTCGTAGAGCCGCGTCAGCGGGCTGTCGGAAAACACCTCGGCCTTGACCTGCACGGTGACGTCGACGAGGCGTGCACCAATGCGCGTCCGGCGCTCATCAATGAGCGTGCGGATGCGCTTCTGCTCGTCGGCCTCGACGAGCTTGGCGAGTGTCTCGTAGGTCGCCGCCGGCCGCGGTACGCGTCCCTGCAGTGTGGTGTAGAGGGGCGACTCTGGCAGAATGATTCCAAGCGCGTCGACAATCTGCTGCGTGTCGCCTTTGCTGCGTGCAAAGGCCGTGAACTTGTCGACAACGCCCTGGCACTTGAAGAGGTCGTCGGCGTCGCGGTAGATTATGGCGAGCTGCTGCGCTGCGTCCTTGTACTTGGGGATCGACACGGCGCCCTGCTTCTCAAACACCTTGATCAGGCCTTGCCACACATTGGCGTCGCCGGGCTTGACGGCCGCCGCATCCTCGTACACCTTGACGGCCTCATCGAGCTTGTCCAGCTTGTCCAGCGCGAAGCCCAGGAAGATGAGTCTGCTGGTCAGCTACCGTTCCGTCTTTAGGTATTCTCGTTCTCCAATATGCAATGCCACTTACGCCTGGTAGTTCTTGCTATCGTTTTCGAGCACATCCCGAGCTTTTTCAGCCGCATCGTCAAACTTGTCCTGCTTGAGAGCGTCTGCGATGGCCTTGAGCTGGATCTTGGCCACCGCCGACACGCCGGGCTTCTTTGGTGCCATTTGATCTCATAACGGTCTCGGATGAGTACCGTATGGCTGACTTGAATAGTCTATAAACAGCTCGTTTACTCAAGGGTTTATAGCCTTTTGAAAGCTGTCGTCAAACATGAGATCACCTAGCTATTATCACTGTAAGCTCTCTTATCGCCCCGCCGGAGTGTGATCAACCATTTTCCGCTTATCGCGATAAGAATTTCTTATCGTCCAGTTTTTTTTTGTATGTTCATCTCTTAGGCCGAGCGAACAGCACTAACAAATCATCACCAAAACGCAATCGACTTTTCCCTTACGCCTTTTTTCTATCCATTGGCCTCATACCGCCAGAATGGACTCTAATCCAGCCAAGCGTCGCAAGACAGACCATTCCGGTGTCGACAGCCGCAGCACGCTGCCGTTTGACGCCGCCGCCGCGTCCGCCGGCCTCTTTCGACCGAGCACCTTTATTCTTGAGACGGCCGAGCTGCTCGCGCAGAGCCGAGTCGACTACGGCAAGCTTCTTCCCGGTGCCGAAGAGCTGCTGCGCCATGTGAAGACGGCCGTTGAGTCGGTCGAGACCCACGGTCCTGTTCTGGTAGGTTGTTTCTTTTCTTCGTCTCCCTCTCTTCGGCCCTTGTCTGACCATCCAGATTTCCAAAGCCTCGACTGCGTTTGAAAAGAAGAATGCCATTACCATCCCGTACCCGACGCCGCGCCCCGCTGCCGACGCGCTGCTCAAGCTGTCCATGGAGGCCCCGGCCCACGTCAATGTCGTTGGCAGCTACGTGCTCAAGACGATGATCCGATCGCAGCGCGCGTTCGCCATCGACATGATTGTCGAGATGCCATCGACGCTCTTTCAGGACAAGGACTATCTGAACCTGCGCTACTTTTACAAGCGTGCGTACTACCTCGCGCACATTGCCAAGGCCCTTGCGGCGTCGGCTGCGCTGCGCGACGCGTTTGCCAACGTATCGTTTGCGTACCTCGGCGACAACGAGCTGCTGCCAGTTCTCGTGGCGACGCCCACAGCGGCGGCGGCGGCATCCAAGACCTCGTGCACGATCCGCATCATCCCGTGCTGCGCGAGCGACCTGTTTCCGCGCGCCAAGCTACTCGCCAGCAAGAACGCGCTGCGGCCAGAGGCTGCCAGCGCCGACGACAAGAAGGACGCAAGCGATCTGCCGCCGACGCCGTTCTACAATGCCACACTCAAGGCCGAGTCGGCGTACCTGGCGTACCTCAAGCTCGTGCACCAAGCACAAAAGAGCTGTGCGGCCTTTACCGACGCGTGCCTGCTTGGCCGCGTGTGGCTGCAGCAGCGCGGCTTTGGCAGCGCGCTGTCGCGCGGCGGCTTCGGTGCGTTTGAATGGGCGGCGCTCGTGGCGCTGCTGATGCAGACGGGCAGCAAGAAGCGCGCGGCCGCCTCCTCGGCCTCGGGCAAGACGGCGTCGGTCCTGTCGCCGTCGCTCAGCGCGACGCAGATCTTCAAGGCCGTCGTGCAGTTTCTGGCGTCGACAGACTTCCGCAGCAAGCCGTGCGTGCTGGCCGGGCCGGCGCCGGACATGGGCGTCGACGCGATCAAAGAGGGCACGCCGGTGCTATTTGATGCGGGCAGCCGGCAGCTGAACATTGCGTACAAGATGAGCGCGTCATCGGCGGGGCTGCTGCGGCAACACGCGAAGCGCACGCACGAGCTGCTCAAGGACGACGCCGTGGCGGACCAGTTCACGCCGACGTTTATTGCGCGCGCCGACATTGCGCTCGAGGCCTACGACATGGTGATGCGCGTGCGGTGCCATGCCAAGAAGGATAAGAATAAGGACCACGACAAAAAGAACAGCAGCCGGCACGGCGCCGTCTGGGACTTTGCCGACAGCGTGTTCCACACGATGAAGCGCGCGCTCGGCGACCGCGCGCGTCTGGTGCACGTGCAGTTGCCGCCGTCGTGCGCGTGGGCTGTCGGCGAGTCGACGCCCGAGCCTGCAGCCAAGACAACGCCGACGTATGTCGTTGCCGGCATCATCTTTGATGCGACCAACATGGCGCGCCACATCGACCATGGCCCGCCGGCGGAGGAGAAAAAGGACGCGCTCCGGTTCCGCGCGTTCTGGGGCGACCGCGCGGAGCTGCGGCGATTCAAGGACGGTAGCATCCTCGAGACGCTCGTGTGGACGGCCGGGCAGTCAGCGTCGGCCATGTGCGAGGAGATTGCGCGCTACATTCTGCCGCACCGCGTCGGCGTGGACGCGCACGCGGACATCCAGGTGGTGTCGGGCACGGACGAGGCGGGGTTCGCGGCGATGGTGCCGATCACGCCCGTCGTGGACAATGCGTCGTTTACGCTGGCGCGCGAGGCGTTTGCAACGCTCGAGGCCGACATCCGGGCGCTCGAGGACATCCCGCTGCACGTGCGGCAGGTGGCGGCAGTCGATGCGGCGCTGCGGTCGGCATCGATGCTGCCGCCGCCGGTGCAGTCGGGCCGCGTCGCGCTGCAGCCGATGGAGGTGGTGCTGTTCTTTGAGGCGTCGGGCAAGTGGCCGGACAACCTGGCGGCGATCCAGCGCGCCAAGCTGGCGTTTTTGCTGCGCATTGGCGAGTCGCTCGAGGCGCACAAGGCGGCGCAAGCGGGTGGCGATGCTGCAGCGGTGCGCGCGTACGTCGGCCTCGAGAATACGGCGGTGAGCAGCGGCATGGCGAACCTGGCGTTTTTGGATATTGTGTACCACGAGACGGCGGCGTTCCGGCTGCGCATCCACAGCGAGCTCGAGGACGCCATGCTGGCGCGCCAGACCAAGGACAAGACGTGCGCGCCGCACGAGCGCACAACGGCGGCGCAGCTGCTCGCCGTGCAGCGGCGCCTGTGCACGGTGCTGCCGCTGCACAACCAGACGATTGCGACGTTCTGCACGCGCTTCCCGGCGCTGTCGCCGACGATACGGCTCGTGAAGCGCTGGTTCAGCGCGCACAAGCTGCTCTCGACGCACGTCGCCGATGAGACGGTCGAGCTCATGGTGCTGCACGTCTTCCTCCGGCCGTACCCGTGGACGACGCCGGCGACGGCGGGCACGGGCCTGCTGCGCACGCTGCAGTTCTTGGCGCGCTGGGACTGGCGCACGGAGCCGCTGGTGGTGGACACGTCGTCGCTGACCAACGTGCTGCCCGATGACGAGGCGGCAGCAGCAACAGACGAAACACCGGCGGACGCGCGCACGCGGCTCGCGGCGTGGCGCAAGATCGACCCCAACATGAACCACACAGTGCTGTTTGTGGCGGCGACGCACGAGCCGAGCGGCACGGCGTTTACGACGGCGAGCGCCATTGCGCCCGACAGCACCGGCACGAGCCGGCCGCAGCCGAGCAAGGTGGTGGCGGCGCGCATGACGAGCCTCGCGCGCGCGGCGTGCCGCGTCGTCAAGGACAAGGACGTGACGGCGACACTCGACTTTGTGCCGCGCGCCGACAGCGCGGACGGCGGCGGCGGCGGCGGCGACTTTGCGCCGGACGCGCTGTTCCAGCCGTCGCTGGGCGATTTTGACGTGCTGCTGCACCTCAACAGCCGCGTGATCAAGCGGCTCGTGGCCGGCGACGTGGCGGAGACGACGGACAGCGAGACGACGACGGTCAAACGGCGCTCGATGTACAAAAACCTAGATGCGCGCACGGGCCGCGAGCTGCACGCGCTGCCGGCACACCCGGTCAAGCTGCTGCTGGACCAGCTCAACGACGTGTACAACGGCAGCAGCGGCAGCGGCGTGGGCCCGCTCGTGTTCTTCTACGGCGCGCCCGACGACGCGGAGAGCGACCATGTGATTGCGGCGCTGTGGAACCCGCAGGTGCACGCGCGCGCGCTGCGCGTCAACCTGCCGTGCTCGTTCCGGCCGGTAGCGGGCACGGCGGGCGACGACGTGCAGGTCGAGGTCAACCGCGACGCGATCCTGGCCGAGATTGCGCGCATCGGCGGCTCTCTGATTGAGCAGATTGAGATTGTGAGGTAGTTTTGTGTATCTCTTTTGTGTTCAACATTGTTCTTTAAAACAAAAGTCATAATATATAGACAGCATAGCGATACTGGGTTGGAATACAGCATCATCATCTCATCTCATGGTCGGCATTGACCTTTTCTTGACGCCGTACTTGGTCGAGCTGATATGGTGAATTAACTATTATAAAAGATATTGGAACGTATAAAATAGCAAGACTGAAAGAGTGACAAGAGTGACAAGAGTGACAAGAGTGACAAGAGTGACCAAGTATACTGAGATGACGTATCTCGTATGCATCCAAACGCCTGGCTGAATGATCCGGGAATATTGATAAAAGGAATGTAATGAAAGCAGAAGATAAAAAGAGAAAAGGGATAACCCAAGGCAACAAAGTGATATACGGCAGGCATCTGCTCGCTCGCTTGGTCACAAGACCACAGACATAGAAGGAGGTATAGACAAAAGACAAAGAGACAAAAGATAAGCACATGAATATTAGCTTCCACCCGGGTCCATGGCCGCATGCAGATTCATACTCGATGCAGCCGCCTTGAGACGCCCGGCTCGTCGTGGCGGCGGCAGCTTTGGCGGCAGCTTCTTGGCCGGCGCCGTCGGAGCGTGCGCGGCCGTGGCAGCGGCAGCTGCGGCTGCGGCTGTCGGGTGTGCCTCGCTTGCCGACGCATTGTAAACGCTGCCATTGGGGACTGAGCGCGCCGGCACGGCACCGGCACCGGCACCAGAAAGAGCGGCACCAGCTGCTGCTTCGGCCTCTGCGTTTTGTCCGAGCGACGACGGTGGTGGCGTCGCCTGTCGGTGCTGCGGCGGTGGCGGTGCGTGCTTGACGGGCACGCCGTGGCGGTGGCGGGGCACGGCTGGCAGCACGCGTTTTGCACGGGCCTTGTGGCCGGGCGGGTGCAACGGCGGCGGTGGCGGCGTGGATATAGCTGTGGTGGTGGATGTGACGGTAGATGTGGACGTCGGCGTGCTGTTGCTGACATACAGTGCGCCGTCAAACAGCGCCGCAATGGCGTCGGCTGCGGAGGCCTCGCCGGCCGTATCTGCCAGCGTGGCGTCGGCTGCGTCAGGCTCGTCAGACGCATCAGACGCGTCGGCCAAAGCCGCGGCGGCCACGCGGCGACTCGGCGTCTTGACGCCCGGCTTCTCCTTGACGGCTGCCAGATCGGCGACACTGGCCACGCTCGTGCGGCTCTCGCGACCGCTGTTGTCGTCGCCGGCCCCGAGACTGATGCCGAGGAACTTGTTGACGACGATGCTGCGCTGACGCTGTTGCTGCTGCAGCTGCTCGTCGTCGGTCGTCGGGCTGCTGCTGCTGGCCGTAAGAAAACTGCCGTCACTGGAGACGCTCGTGCGTGTTGTCGCCGTGGCAAACGAGGGCATGGCATCGGCCGAGTCCGTGGCGTCTGCGGCGTCTGCGACATCGGTGGCATCAGCGGGCGGCGACGCGGGCGGCGTGATGGGCTCGGCCAGCCACGGCACACTGGACACGCGACTAACGAGACGCAGCGTGGTCTCGTCGGCGGGGGCAAAGTGGGCGTTGCCGGTACCAGAGAGGATGGCGAGCACGCGCAAGATCTCGTCGCGCTTGTACTGGGGCGGCTGGTTGAGCTGGGTGTGGGCGAGCAGGGGGTAGAAGACACGCAGGTAGGTGTGGCGCAGGGCGGCGGACTCATCGGGAAGGTCGAGCAAGTTGCGGATGATGACGTCGACGAGGACGTGCAGGTCATTCAAGTAAAAATACTCGTAGGTGGCGTGGGTGGTGAAGAGCAGGTAGAGCAGCTTGAGGATGAGCAGCTGCACCGCGGTCTCTGTGGCGCGGTTGAGCAGCAGAATGATATTCTCGCCAAAGGTGCGGAAGTGCAAGCCGTGGCGACTAAGGATCTTGACGACGCGGTTGGTCAGCGGCGCGGCGGCGGCGAGGGCATCGACGGCAGCGTCGACGGCAGCGGTGGTGGCGGCGACCATGTACTGCTCGTTGAGCACGAGCAGTACGCGGATAACGGGGTAGTGGTAGGGGTCGTCAATATCGTCGGAGAGATCCTCGATGATCTGGAATAGGTAGCTAACAAAGGCATCGTCGACTTGAACCAGGTCGGCGACGCGCACGCGCTCGATGCGCGCCATCTCGTACATGAGCTCGAGCAGCAGCCGGTGCAGACGACGGTCGTCGTCGCGGCGGTCCTTGAGTAGCTCGACGAGGCGCGCAAAGCAGCCGGCATCGATCATCTGGCGAAAGACGGCGTCATCGTAGCGGCCGGCAAATAGCAGGTAGTTGGCGATAACGTGCAGCGCGCGCGCCTCGTCTTCCTGGAGCAGGCTGTGAACGATCTGCGTCTGCACATAGTCGCGCACGGCGGGCGGCGCACACAGCGGGCTGTCTAGCAGACACCGCGAGCAGCGCGCTAGGTCGATTTCGTCATGCAAAAACTGGTCGCGCGCTGACGACACGAGGTCGAGCCAGGCGCGCAGGGTGTCGTCGATCTGTTCGTGGCTGGCGCAGTGCGTGTTGACCGTGGAGGAGAGGTCTGTCGTAATGTTAGTGATCATCCGACAAAGACGCCTGATACCTTGAAGCTCCATCAACGACACGACAAGACAAAAACTCACTGTCCCAAAACTGATCCGGATCGTCGACGACGTCCTCGTCGTACGTCATGATGGTGGTCGCGAATCAGGGGGGAGGGGGGGTTGCATGAGGGGATCAGGTCGGAACGGCAGCTAGTGTCGGCATCGAAGACGGTAGACAGCGTCGCAGCGAGATCATGTAGGTGTAACGGTTGTCAAGGGCTGTCGAGGTCGAGGTGTCACGGCGGCAGTTCGGCAATTCGGTACGTGGTTCTGTCAACGTCGTCGAGATGTCGAAATAAGCATCCAACGGCGATAGCGATACAAAGACAAGATAGGCAACGAATACAGTGAGCCCGGTCGACAGGCACGGTGGAGCAGATGGCGCAGAGTGGAAAAAGGGTGGCAAACAAAGACAAATGGGATGATGGGCGATGGTGACGGGACGAGACGAGACGAAGTGGATGGAGACCGAATGTGGTGATGCGATGCGGGCCAAGGCTAAAACCAACTGCGGGAGTAGTTGGTTTAGTCACAAAATGACTAATCGCACAGCGCGACCGTAATGCTTATTTCGAACCCCGCTAGTGCATCGGATGAGGATGATTATGTAAGCGGTCTAGATGTGATGAGATGTTGTTTGATTTTAAAGTATATATTTTACAGTATACTCTGTTTACGTTCAGTTTTGGACAATTTTTGTATTGAACAATTTTCATTTGGTTATTTCTGCTTGATTTATTCATAGCTAGTCCGCCCTCCTCAGTAAGTCCTGACTATTGGCGAGTAGCTAGACAGAACCCTTTGAAAATAGTATCAGAGACAGATCAATGTGGTATGTGATTATAACAGTTGCTATATGCTTAGTAGGTCACAAGTGCCTACTATAAAGGAAAGAAAAACAGCGAATGGAACATCAAGAATCAAATTGAATAAGCAAAGAAGGGCGGTAGTATTGGGGTGTAGGCGTAAATATAAGCATAGTCACATGCCGGCGTCGGACCTCTCCAGTTCCGGGAGTCTCCCGCTTTGAATTAGCCGGTGCAAATTCAGAGCAGTCAGAAGATCATAGCCAGCGGAAAATCATAGCCAGCGGAGTAGCCAGCGTAAAATCAAAGCCAGCGGAAAGCGGCCGGGCCGTGAAGCCGATCTGCAGGTGGCGGTCCAGGCCCATTGTGGTGTTGGCCAGCCCTGCGGCTTCTATTTGATTTGATTTGATTTGATTTTATTGTTCTTGAAATCATCCCAACAATAATAGCCTTGTACCGCAACTCACCGACTGTTTCAAAGTATTAAACGAATCATACAGTGCCCTGCGGAAGCCGTACGTGAAAGGTACTCTGTACACTCAGAATACCATGCCATGCCGAAAGCTACTGTAGATCATCACAGATCGACCGACATCGTCCCGGAG
The DNA here is from genome assembly GCA_029298705.1 of Ophiostoma triangulosporum. Classification (NCBI taxonomy): domain Eukaryota; kingdom Fungi; phylum Ascomycota; class Sordariomycetes; order Ophiostomatales; family Ophiostomataceae; genus Ophiostoma; species Ophiostoma triangulosporum. Next base: position 1,217,408 of record JANSLO010000011.1, on the reverse strand, counting down.
GATGCGGCAGACGTGCTTTTAATACGAGAATTAATTTGATTTGCAAGCAACTCTTCAGTAAGTACAGCAAGTACCCTAAATAAGCATACAAAATACACAAAATACACAAAGTACAGCTTGGCTTACATACAACCGACGTGTACGTAGTAAATTTTCGGACCGGGATAGCTCTCGGACAGCGGTGTATGCATCGACCGACGATTGGAGTCAGACGAATATGACAGACAACGTACGACAATGTATTCAACAGTTGTCCTCGGCTCAGCCGAAATAGGGGCAGAGAGTCGAGAGGGGAAATGCGACGTCATGGATCGTCGTGACCGCGGGATGCGGCACAGCAGTGCTGTCTGGCTTACACGTATATATAAGACGGGTAGCCGGCTAGAAGACAAGACAATAAGACAAGTAGGCAGCAGGCAGCAAGCAGCAGGCAAGAACCAAGACAAGCCAGACACAACGACAAAACATACAAAAAAAATCAGCATGCGCTTCTACACCCTCTTCGCGCTGGCGCAGACGGCGCTGGCCACGATCCAGATCGTCCCCGGCGCCACGTGGACTGCATCCGACGGCAACCACCTGCAGGCCCACGGTGGCGGTGTCATCGAGGTCGACGGCACTTACTACCTCGTCGGCGAGGACAAGACCAACGGGTCGAACTTCCAGAACGTCAACTGCTACTCGTCCAAGGACCTCGTACAGTGGCACTATGAGGGCGCACTGCTGTCGGCCACGGCGGGCGGCGGCGACATTGGGCTCAACCGCGTCATCGAGCGGCCCAAGGTGATCTACAACAAGCGCACGCGCAAGTACGTGCTGTACATGCACATTGACAGCAGCAACTACGGCGAGGCCAAGGTGGGCGTGGCGACGGGCGACACCGTGTGCGGCAAGTACTCGTACGTCGGCAGCTTCCAGCCGCTCGGACACCAGAGCCGTGACATGAGCCTGTTCCAGGACGACGACGCCGCCGCCACCGCCTACCTGCTGTCCGAGGATCGCCAAAACGGTCTGCGCATCATGAAACTGTCCGACGACTACCTCAGCGTCACCGAAGAGACGTTCCTGTGGCCCCAGCACATTGAGGCGCCCGCCGCCATCAAGAAGGACGGCCGCTACTACATGTTTGGCAGCCACCTCACGGGCTGGGACGCCAACGACAACGTTGTCTCGTCATCGACCTCCCTCACCAGCGGCTGGACGGACTGGGCCACCTTTGCCGACGTCGGCAGCAAGACGTACACGTCGCAGACCAACTACATCCTGCCGCTCAACGACGGCGCCCTCTACCTCGGCGACCGCTGGGTGTCCAAGAACCTCAAGGCCAGCACGTACGTCTGGCTGCCGCTCACCTTTACCGGCACCACCGTGACCATGGCGAACCACGCTTCGTGGGTGCCGCCCGCAGGCACGGTCGCGACGCAGACCGTCTACAAGAGCAGCGCCGCAGTGTTCGCAGGCGGCGCGCGCAGCGTGGACTGCTCGACGTGCACGGACAGCAAGGCCGCCGGTTTCATTGGCGGCCCGAGCCACGGCACTGCGACTGTGACCGTCCAGGGCTCGGGACAGCTGACGACGCTGATTGTGCGGTACGGCGTGTCGGAGGCGGCGGGACGGCTCTGCATGGTGCGCGTCAACGGCGGCTCGCCCGTCCAGATGGCCTTTTTGAAGGGCAGCAGCACGGGCAACATGGGTCAGAGCGTGCTCACGGTGAAGCTGGCCTCGGGTGCCAACACGCTCGAGTTTGGCGGTGTGGGCGATACCTACGGTCCGGATATCGACACCATCAGCGTGCCGAACTAGATGCACACTTGACAGGCTATTTGCTTCTGATTCGCCACATGTCTTGAACGGGACGTTGCGGTGATTTTGTTTGTGTCTGTGCTGTATATGTAGTGCGCAAATTCAAGTATCAATGTAACTTTGTTCATACTTTTGGTGATATGATGTAACTGTGGTAGTGAATGAACTCTGTATATTTACATACATATAGCTACTCGTCGCCACACGGGTCTGCAACTGTGGCTGGTCGCGTAGAGTGATTTATGATTTCGTTTTGTTTTCTCCTTGTTTGTTTGTTTCTTTCTTTGGTCATCATCTCTTCTTCATAACGCCGTCTGCCTGATCTATTAATACAATGCTTGATAACGTCGTATCGGTCTGATCTGTGTCAGCTATTAATACACATCCAAACTGGCCGACATCACCTCATCACAATACGAGCTGCGCAATGCTACAGACAAAGGAGCATGACCCCTGCAGTCTGTGCCCGTCTGTGCTCTCCATGGAGCATAGCGGATAGCCTTGACCGCATTGCTTTATGACAGTGTGATCTATGACAATGACCGAACGAGCAGAAGAGATGGCACGTCTTCGGCCTCGTGCTTGATGAAGCCTGAAACAGATGAGACCGCGAAGAGACACAAACACAAAGACCACAAAGAAAAAAAGACCGGCTCGTCTCTTTGGTACCTTTTTTCTACAAACCTAGATGATCGGCGCCAGGAAATAAGAAAGAAAACTAGGAAACAGCCGATAGTCATGGATCGGCCTCTTGTGCGAGTGTACGTAGTACGTACGTACGTAGTACAATCAGTGTCTGATCATTGATTGAATAAACCCCGAAACTGCCGCTTTCGCTTGTTGTGAGACAGCGTGTGGTGATATGGTGAACTGGACTGCTTGTTGTCTATCAGTTTTCATCTGTCTCGTTCTTCTTTTCTCGGCCATCGCGTGTCTCTGTTTCCTCATCTCTCTTCTCTTCCTCGTCTTCTCTTCTTTCCCCTCCTCTTTCTTCTCCTCCTCTTCTCTTCCTCTCTTCTCCCGGCATGATACATCAGATACAATACTCACACTCGGATCAAACTGGTCCCGCCAACTCAACGGATGCCAAACTGCCGTCTGCAGCTAACAACTTCCATCCTGGTCCTTGTTGACGGCTTTTAATGTCCTATGTTGTACTCCGTACTCCGTAGCTGTAAGCATTATGTATTTCTCTGTCCGGTTTCCAGCCATCTTTTATCTCTACAAATACGGAGCATTTGTCTCCCTTATCTATCCGTCGTCAATCCTTACTCGTTGCATCCTCTGTCTCACAACGTGGCGCCCACGTCCGCCTTGCTCCTACAAGTACTGATCGTCTCGCTTCCTCCCACTCTTGCTCGTCGCTACTCCATCTTCACTCCACCGGCCATTGACGCTCATATGCTTACTCCGTACACACAAGTATTTCATCGCGACGAGGTGGAACTTGACTGATGTCTCGGTGCATCCAGACGATCCAGACAGCCCAGCCATCATTTGAGAATTGATTGCCCTTGACCTCTGCTGATCCGGCGCTTCCGACTCTGCTACTCCGTTGATGCACCTGCTATTTGACATATCGATATTGCGACTCCGTATTCCGTATTGCAATTGTAAAGTACGACGGCATCAGCGCAGTCAAATTCATAGCCACCTTTCTCACTCCACCGTCTGTGCCCTGCCCGTTCCGCGACCTTGAGATAAGACGACTGGCGCGTCGAACAGGGGCAAGCAATGTCAAGACGATCACCACAACACGTGTCACTCGTCTAGTATCGCCGTTGAGTTCGTCGATCCGCGTAACCGTGTACATCTTTGAATCGTGAGCCGTTTTTCCAGACTATCGAAACGCTAGCAACTGCTAGAGTAACCGTTACTCTTGGTCAACTCTTGGTCAACTCTTGGTCAACTTCAATATACTCCGTACGGAGTAGTTCTTTATCGTATCGTCAAAAAGAGAAAAAAGAGAAGCTAAAGAATCGCAAAGCAGTCACAAGGACGGCCCTTGCGTCCCCAACTGGCACAGCACCACCTTCTTCAGGTACGCTCGTCGTTGCGCCCTTGCCCCCACTTGGCAGTTGTGCTTTCCTTCTTTTGAACTTGTTTCTTACCTCTTGCTGCTTTTGTTTAACAAATCTTGATTTCGCCCATCACGCTTACCGCGACTGGTCAGTTCTATCTCTTTCTGTATCTGTCTGATCGCTCTTTCTGCGTCTGTCTCTAGTTTCTTGTCTCTTGTTTCCTGTCTCTTGCTGCTTTTGTTTAACAAATCTTGATTTGGGCTGTCGCGCCATCACGCCTTCCGCGTCAATTGTCCATCGCTCTTTCGCTGTCTCTTCTGTCTCCGTTCACCACTCACACCGTATCTGTCCCGTCTCCCTCCGTTTACTCCGTACTCACGTAAGCATTACATTCCTTTAGCGTACCACCCCTACCCCTTGCCTTGTGCCTAGCCGCTGTCCACTAGTACAGGAACCGCCACTGAACTGACAAGAACTGACAAGCTAACAGACGCAACCACCATCATCCCACACCAAGTGCTGAAACGGTTCCTGACCCTGCCCTGCGCCCCTCCGTTGTGCCTTTTAACCCTCTACTCATCACATCCCTGCCCCACCCACGCGCATCTTTCTCTCCAATCTCCTTGTCGTCGCTCGTCATCTGTGCCTGTGGCTATTGTTCTTATCTGAAACCCCCTCTTTTCCGTTTCCGTCTTCATTATCGTCGTTATCTCTTTATCTATTTTCTTTTCTTTTCTCGTTATTCGTTTTTTCTTCTCATTTTTCTCTCTTTTCTTCTCCCGTTTCTTTTCTTGTTTCTTTTTTCGCTTCTTCTTTCTTTCTATTCCCTTTCTCTTTCTCATCTCTCTTCTCGTTTTTTGCCCTCCTCCCCATCAACTGTCCATTTTCTACTAACTCCAAATGAACTGAAAATTTAGACTAATTAACTGCATAAGTCTGATATTAATTCCACGATAGCCCTTATTAATTCGCTTATATCGTAAGTCGTTAAGCTACTGCACGTCGTAAATCAATATTCGTTAAATCGTTCAGCACGTCGTAAATCAATATTCGTTAAATCGTTCAGCACGTCGTAAACCGCTAAATCGCGAAATCTAAATCGCTAAATCTAAATCGCTAAATCAATAATCGCTAAATCAATAATCGATAAATCGATAAATCATTTTATCAATCACCCTTCCCAGCCCCAAACTGCAAGAGCCGCCCTTCCTCTTTCCCCTTTTACTCTTGCCTTCCCTCGCTCTTTCTTCACACTCCCTCACTCCCCAGGGCGATACCTTCCGAGTTTCATATCCTGCTATCGCCCGACGCATACCCCATACTCCGTATACTTTACTTTCCGTTCCTTTCTTCCTTTTTCATCATATTTCCGCCTCTCATACTCCGTCCCCTCTCGTACCCTCTCCATCCTAATCCCGCACACACGAGCGCCCCTGCTCGAGCCGCTTGCATCTTACGCTGGTCGCTCACCATATCATCTCCATCACCACTCGACCGAATTCACTCACCACCATATCACGACCATCGACCATCGACCTCAACTTCAACCTCAACCTCACCCGCTCTCGCGCCCGTCAATCATCGTCCTTGTCATCGCCGCGCTGCCACTCCTTTGCGCTCGCTTTGGCCGACGACAAATCTCGCATACTCGCCTTCACCCTCGCCCTCGCCATCACCCTAGCGGGCAGAATGTCCGTCATGCTGCATCAAGTCTCACGAGCCTCGACTGCCTCCTCTTCCTCCTTTCAACCCATATCCAGACAAAACACAATGTCGTCCTACGATGGCACGCGCAGCGCCCGCCAGTCCAAGCGCATCAGCATGTCCGCGCTGTACATGTCCATGTCAGCCCAGGAGACCGACCTCGAAATCGAGGACGAGCTGGCGCGCGCCCAAAAGATCTTGCGCGACCTCAAGGCCAAGATTTCCTCCCAGTCCAAACAGAACTTTGTCCTTGAAAAGGACGTCCGCTACCTCGACTCGCGCATCGCCCTGCTGATCCAGAACCGCATGGCCCTCGAGGAGCAAAACGAAGTCGCTAGCCGCCTCGAAGACTCTAATGAGCTGCAGGTCGGCGTCTTCCCCAACGACGACAAGACGCAAAAATACGGCAACCTCATGTTTATGCTCCAGTCCGAGCCGCGCCACATTGCTCACCTGTGCCGTCTGGTGTCCATGTCCGAGATCGACTCGCTGCTACAGACCGTCATGTTCACCATCTACGGCAACCAGTACGAGAGCCGCGAAGAGCACCTGCTGCTCACCATGTTCCAGTCCGTCCTCACCTACCAGTTCGACTCGACGCCCGAGTACTCATCGCTGCTGCGTGCCAACACTCCCGTGTCGCGCATGATGACCACCTACACTCGCCGCGGCCCCGGCCAGAGTTTCCTCAAGACCGTCCTCGCCGACCGCATCAACAGCCTGATTGAGCTGCAGGACCTCGATCTCGAAATCAACCCGCTCAAGGTCTACGAGCGCATGGTCGAGCAGATCGAAGAGGACACCGGCACCGTGCCCGCGTCGCTGCCAAAGGGCATCACCGCCGAGCAGGCCGCCGAGAACCCGCAGGTGCAGGCCATTATCGAGCCGCGCCTGACGATGCTGAGCGAGATTGCCAACGGCTTCCTGACAACGATCCTCGACGGGCTTGAAGAGGCGCCCTACGGCATCCGCTGGATCTGCAAGCAGATCCGCAGTCTGACCAAGCGCAAGTACCCAGACGCCAATGACCAGGTGATCTGCACGCTCATTGGTGGCTTCTTCTTCTTGCGCTTCATCAACCCGGCCATTGTCACGCCCAAGTCGTACATGCTGATTGACGGCACGCCGGCGGACCGGCCGCGGCGCACGCTGACGCTGATTGCTAAGATGCTGCAGAACCTGGCGAATAAGCCGTCGTATGCAAAGGAGCCGTACATGGCCAAGCTGCAGCCCTTTATCCACCAGAACAAGGAGCGCATCAACAAGTTCATGATTGACCTGTGCGAGGTGCAGGACTTTTACGAGAGCCTTGAGATGGACAACTACGTGGCACTGTCCAAGAAGGACCTGGAGCTGTCGATCACGCTCAACGAAATTTACGCGATGCACGGGCTGCTGGAGAAGCATAATGGCGAGCTCAGCCGCGACGCTAACTCGCATCTGGCCATCATCCTGGCGGACCTGGGCGCGGCGCCGGCGCAGCTGCCGCGCAAGGAGAACCGCGTAATCAACCTGCCGCTATTTAGCCGCTGGGAGGCGGCGCTGGACGATCTGACGGCCGCACTAGACATTACGCAGGAGGAGGTGTTCTTCATGGAGGCCAAGTCGATTTTTGTGCAGATTATGCGGTCCATCCCGGCCAACTCGGCGGTGGCGCGGCGGCCGCTGCGCCTGGAGCGGATTGCGGATGCGGCGGCGACGTCCAAAAACGACGCGGTGATGGTGCGCAAGGGCATCCGGGCGATGGAGCTGCTGAGCCAGCTGCAGGAGATGAAGGTGACGGACAAGGCTGACGGCTTTGGGCTGCTGCGCGACGAGGTGGAGCAGGAGTTGCAGCACCTGGGCTCGCTCAAGGACGGCGTGCTGACGGAGACCAAGAAGCTGCAGGAGGTGTTTGCGACGATCACGGACCACAACACGTACCTCAACGGGCAGCTGGAGACATACAAGAGCTACCTGCACAACGTGCGCAGCCAGAGTGAGGGCACGCGGCGCAAGCCGCAGAAGCAGCAGGTGCTGGGTCCGTACAAGTTTACACACCAGCAGCTGGAGAAGGAGGGCGTGATTCAGAAGAGCAATGTGCCCGACAACCGGCGCGCCAACATTTACTTTAATTTCACGAGCCCGCTGCCGGGCACCTTTGTCATTTCGTTGCACTACAAGGGCCGCACGCGGGGTCTGCTGGAGCTGGATCTCAAGCTGGACGACCTGCTGGAGATGCAAAAGGACAACCTGGACGAGCTGGACCTGGAGTATGTGCAGTTCAACGTGCCCAAGGTGTTGGCACTGCTGAACAAGCGGTTTGCGCGGAAGAAGGGGTGGTAGGTGTCATAATCGAGGCGTGCTACGAGTGACGGTTCTCTTTCCTTTTTTGTTTATGTTTTTGTTTTGTTCTTGTCTTTTGTCTTTCCCTTTCCTTGTCCTCTTCTCTGTTGCCTTATGTCTTTTATGCCGGCGTTATGATACCACCTCGCAACTATTGCACAAAAGACCAAAAAGAAAAACATTGTTTTCTGTTCTGCTTTTTGCGCTGTCTGCTTGCTTTTGCTGCTCTTGTTGGTCCTGTTTCTGCATCATTATCATGTATCCCGGTCAGCCGAGTAATGTCTTTCCTTTGTCAACGCCTTCATTTTGTTTTTTGTCTTTGTTGTTCTGGCTGCTATCTACTGCGGTCTGTATGCCTGGAGGCTCGTCGCGTTGTCGGTCTTGGTCTACTACTTAATAATCGGACAAGGTGTCCACGAGGAGGATCTGTCTGGTCGTCTTTCTTGTCTTCTTTTCTCTTTCTTTTCCATCTCTTATACCTTTTCCTACTTCTACCTCACATCCCTCTACTCTTTCTACCATGTCCTTTCTATGTCTACATGTTCTTCACGTCAATTTACTGCGTCTACGTTGTTGTTGTTGTTGTTGTTGTTGTTGCTTGTTCCTGCTATTTTGCGAATCTACTGCCATCTCGTTGATCTATGATTTTGAATAGCTGAGTATCGGCCGGTCCGGGCTGCAGGTCTTTGTTTTTGTATGTTTATCTTGTTTATTTTGTTTGTGTTTTGGTTATGTCCTGGTTTAATCAAGCAAAGTCTGCTCTGTTATCTCCTAGCTGATTGATGTCGTGATATCGTGATGCCGTGTCGTGATGCCGCGATGCCAACAACATCGCTTTGGTTCCTTCTTGGGACCATATCCAACACTGCCATGACAATTTACATACAGTCAAAGGCAACTAGATCATAATACAGACCTGAATTTGGCCTCATCTGCGATGCTCAGGGACATAAAGTGTATAATTAGTCATCAATCAATGACACTTATGTAAGCCAGTCCAAAATATTACATAATCACTCAAGTACCAGATAAGCAGATTAAGTGCACAAGCCAAAGTGCGTTTTGCAACCAACGACCCCGCTGTCGGTAACGAAAAGGTGGTGTAACTGGATCGGAAAAGGATCGGATTCGAAGGATGCACTTGTTTGCACATGGCATAAATATAGGACTATGCTTATGCTTATTGCGCTCAGTAGCATTCGTGAACGGGGTATTGAGTCATTCCTTCCCAAAAGTGCTCCTTCGGTATGCTTATGTACAAAAAAAAAACACTTTAACAAAGAGGCGCAAGGCCATGTTCTTTTTATATTTATATTTAATACATTTTATATATACGTTATTTGACTACACTTAATCTCAAGGCCCTGGTTTCCTCGACGAGTCTTTTATAAACGGCACAGCACGCTCTCGATTTTGGACTTTGGACAAATACACCGCACTCTCGACTCTCCTGCATGATCCCCAGTCACATTGTGTGTCTTGACTCTTTGTCCGCAGCTCACGCCGTCCAGCCACACACCACAATGACAGTCGAGGTCGGCGAGTCCATCCCGGCGGACACGGCCCATGTAAGCTTGACCTTTCTTTCTGAAATCTGCTCTTGTCGTCTCGTCGCTAACCGCAGCAGGCCGTCAGCGTATCCCTCCCGACATGGCGTGCCAACGTCGCCTACGAAGAGGGCGAGTCCTGGGTCGTCAACAAAATGGTCACCGGCTATCCCCGTTTCTTCATCCACAACAGCATCAGAGCCTTTGCGACGGCCATTGCCGACCGCTACGCCAAGCCCGGCCAGACTGCCGTGCTCTTCTCGTCCAAGGCGGCGGCCGCGCGCTGCATCGCCTTTATACACCAGTATGCGTCGACCCTCGCGTCGCCCGACGCGCTGTCCGACCTGACGGCCACGCACCTTGTCCTCGACCCCAGCAACGCAGCTACGGCCGCGGTCCGCTCGCTCGTGCCCACGATTTCCGCCGTATTCATGCACCCCGACGCCTTTTCGCTCGCCAAGCAGTACTGGCAGCACACGGGCGACGGCGTCTCGAGCCGGCGTGCCGAATTCTGCTACAAGCTGTACACGGACGGGTGGCTGATTGAAGAGTCGGCCGCCGCTGCCGCTTCTGCTGCCGCTGCCGCCTCTGCCATACCCGTCATCAAGCCGTTCCGTGGACCCAAGCGGTACAGCCGGCCCATGTCGCCGACCAATGCGACGCACATCCCGTCCATCGCGGCAGCCGCCACGTCCGCGGATGAAGCCGACGAGGAGACGAGCCGCTTTCTGGAGGAGCGGTATGGCCGCAACCTGGACATTTCGTTTGTGCGCCGAGCACGTGCGGCCATTTTGCGCCGCATCACGGGCGCGCTGACGGCCGAGAACCACGTGGAGAGGGGTTCGCCTGTGTCGCCGCCGCGTTCGCCGTCGGACAGCCAGGACGCCGAGTCGTTGCGCGGCGAGGCTGTGCGCGAGGACGATGTCTACCTGCTGCCGTGCGGCATGAACGCCGTGTACAATGCGCACCGGTATCTGCTGGCGGCGCGACCGGACCGGGCGCACCTGCGGAGCATCAACTTTGGCTTTCCGTATGTGGACACGCTCAAGATTTTGCAAAAGTTTGGCGCCGGGTGTCTGTTTTACGGGCACGCGTCCGAGGCGGACCTGGACGACCTGGAGGCGCGGCTGGCCGGTGGCGAGCGGTTCCTGGGTCTGTTTTGCGAGTTTCCGGGCAACCCGCTGCTGACGTGTCCGAACCTGGTGCGGATCCGCGCGCTGGCGGACCGGTACGATTTTGCCGTGGTGGTGGACGAGACGATTGGGACGTTTGCGAATGTGAATGTGCTGCCGTACGCGGACGCGGTGGTGAGCAGCCTGACCAAGATTTTCTCGGGCGACTGCAACGTCATGGGCGGCTCGCTCGTGCTCAACCGGCGGCTGCCGCTGTACGGCGTGCTCAAGCAGGCGGCCACAAAAGATTACGACGCCGACGCCTACTGGGCCGAGGACGCCATTTTCATGGAGCGCAACAGCCGCGACTTTGCGGCGCGCGTGGCGCGCATCAACCGCACGGCCGAGGCGCTGTGCGACGTGCTGCGGGCGAGCCCCGTGGTCAAGGAGCTGCACTACCCCAAGTTCTGCCCGACGCGCGCCAACTACGAGGCGTGCATGGTGGCGC